>CM056051.1:521431810-522701810 GCA_029574335.1 Rana kukunoris
TGGTCCGGGGCTTAAGTGGTTAACAACCAGCTATAAACAAGTAAAAAAAAATACGCAAAACACAAATCGGGGCAAAATCGCAATACTTGCGTTTTGGAAGGCCCATCCATTGAATTCTATTACATGAAAAAAGCTGCTTTTTGCAGGAAAAAAAGTCCCCGTCCATTTCCAAAAAACGCAGAGGCACAAAAATGCATTGATGTGAACCCATGTTTAGAAAATTCCCTGCATTTCTGCAAATTGCACCAAAAAACGCATAAGTGTGAATCGACTCTAAAAGCGGTATTAAACCCCAAACCAAAAACTACATTGCAGCTTACCAATCATTAGATGTGTTGGCTGCATTTGTTTTCTTTTTTTTTTAGGGTCAGACACAGTTCCGTTCAGTTCCATGCACAGTGTCTTCTATGTATTCCAACGGCTCTAGTTTACACCATTGCACCGGAAACTGACTGCATGGTGTGAACTAGAGCCATTGGAATACATAGAAAACACTGTGCATGCATTTTTAGTGCAGAAAAAAGCGCACGGAACTGCGTCTGGTGTGAACTGCCACTTAAGCCCTGTAAACACACGGCCGGGAATCCTGTGGTTTTTCTAATGGGATTCCTGGCAAGCTTGCTGTCTATACAGACGGCCATTCAAAACAACCGCCGTTCTTTTGAATGGCAAGAACGCAGTGACGTCATTGACTACGACGTTACACTTAATACCGTCGCCGCCGCCATCTTGCTACACCCTACACTGCCCCTGTATGCTACCACGCATGCGTCAAAGTCTTATCGAGCATGCGCGGGTTCACCTGGGGACAGGTAAGCATACTGACAAACGTTTTTCTCTGCAGAAAACACTCTGCCGAGAATCCCGACGAGAAAATAATGAGCAAGTTCTCTATTTCTCTCGTCGGATTCCCAGCAGTTTTCTCGATGAGAAAACCGTGCGTGTGTACGCGGCCTTAGGCTTTTTTTCCACTCTGTTCTCACCTGGTGATCTGCCCAGTAACACACCTCTTGTATTAGAGCACCCTCCCCCCCCCACACACTCTGGATGAAGGAGCACAGGGGGCACATTTGGACAGCAGAATTGTCAGTCTGGGGGAGGGGAGTGTTGGATGGACTAGCAGATTTAGATACACTAACAAATTGAAGCCAAACTCCAGCTGACACTTTTTTAGCTGCGCTTTACTGTTGTTTTTGCAGAGGTTTTCGGCCGTTAGCGGGGCGCTTTTAACCCCCACTGCCTATTAATTTAAATGGGCAGGGGAGGTGGAGGACACCGCTCCTTCACCACTCCAAAGTACTGCTTGCAGGAAAAAAAATTAACGTCCTGCCAGCGCACCTCCTCAGTGTGAAAGCCCCTTGGTTTTCACACTGAGACTGCCGGGGAGCCGTTTTTCAGGCGCTTTACAGGCGCTATTTTTATCATAAAAGCGCCTGAAAAATGCCTCCAGTGCAAAAGGGGTCTTAGGATAAAGGTTTTACCCAGATAAATAAAAGCTGGTCATTGTAAGCACCCCTGTCAGGCCCTGTACACACGATCAGACATGTCCGAGGAAACTTGTCCGACGGACCGTTTTCATCGGACCACGCTGAAGTGGTCTGTTGGTTTGATGTGCGTACACACCATCGGACCAAAATCCCATCGGACCAGAACGCGGTGACGTAGAACACAACGACGTGATGAAAAAACGAAGTTCAATGCTTCCAAGCATGCGTCGACTTGATTCTGAGCATGCGCGGGTTTTTAGTCCGATGGTTTGTGTACTAACCATCGAACCTGTCCGACAGGTTTCCATCGGACAGGTTTTCAAGCATGTTTGGACCAGTTTCGATCGTGTGTACGCGGCATCAGTGGTAAATAACTGCTAACTGCTACATTCTGCTGGAGAGCTTGTTATTTTGAAAAACAACAGGTTTACTGGCTGGATCACCAGAAGAAAAAAAAGCCTTATGCCGCGTACACACGATCGTTTTTCAGCATGTAAAAAATTAAGTTTTTAAAAAATGTCATTTAAAACGATGGTGTGTGGGCTTCACATCATTTTTCGGGTTCTGAAAAACGACAAAAAAAATAAATTCGAACATGCTGCACTTTTTAACGACGTTTTAAACAATGACGTTTTTCGGGTAGTTAAAAATGATCGTGTGTGGGCTAAAACGACGTTAAAAACCTGCGCATGCTCAGAAGCAAGTTATGAGACGGGAGCGCTCGTTGTGGTAAAACTACCGTTCGTAATGGAGTAAGCACATTCATCACACTGTAACAGACAGAAAAGCGCGAATTGTCTTTTACTAACACGGAATCAGCTAAAAGCAGCTCAAAGGGTGGCGTCATCCGCATGGAACTTCGCCGTCGTACGTGTTGTACGTCACCGCGCTTTCCTCAAGCATTTTTTTTAAACGATTGTGTGTAGACAATGTTGTTTTAATGATGACGTTGGAAAAAACATTGTTTTTTCTAAAGGCTGAACAACGTCGTTTTTTAACTGCCGAAAATCGATCGTGTGTACGCGGCATAAGACCCCTTTCACACTACCATGACTTCAAAGTTGCGCGATTTTGCCACAATTTTACCGTGATTTTGCGGCTGCGATTTAAAGGAGACTTAAGGGGCCAGATTCTCAAACGAATTACGCAGTGTATCTACAGATACACCGGCGTAATTCGAATATCCTGCCGGCGTATCATTGTTTTGTATTCACAAAACAAGATACGCCGGAATTACGCTAGGATCCGACTGGCGTAAGTCACTTACACCGTCGGATCCTAAATGCAATAATACGCCGGCCGCTAGGTGGCGTTTACGTTGATTTCTGCGCCGAATATGCAAATGAGCCGATACGCCGTTTCCCAAACGTTTTTGCGATGCGTCGACGTAGTTTACATAGTTTGCGTAAGGTTACCCCTGCGTAGGTCCGGTGTAAGCCATGTTTGGTGTGGACGTCGGGACAGCGTTGTGTTTTTCCATCGTTTACGTCGTTTGCGTAACTCGTCGCAAATAGGTATATACGTTAATTACGTTGCCGTCATAATCGCTATATTTGCGGCGTACGATGGAGCATGCGCAGTGGCCTACGTTTAAGGCCGGCGCATACGCAGTTCGTTCGGCACAGGGCCGCGCTTAATTTAAATACAGCACGCCCCCCTCCTTCCATATTTGAATTACGCGGCCTTACGCCGTCCCCTTTACGCTACGCCGCTGCAAATTACGTAGCAAGTGCTTTAAGAATACAGCACTTGCCCGTAAAAACTGCGTAGGCATAGCGTAAATGGGATACGTTACACTACGCCGCAAACACGCGATTTTTTTCGAGTGCCTGATCACCTGATTCACAGTTTGAAGGACTGGGATCCACACTCTTAGTGAAGGAGGGCATCGTTTATGTTTTTTTCCTGTATGGAATCCGTGCTGCTGCCTTCACTGTGCACCTGATTAAGGACTAATCACATGAATTCAAACACAATATGGAGACTGTCTCTCCCTGATTTGTTTGTTTGTATGATTTACACCCATAAGTTAATATTAGCGCATCCTATTATATAATTTTTTCACTGTTTTATTTGATTTGGTATCACATGGATAGCAGCTGTGTTATTTGGCATTTTATTTGGTGTTCCTGGGATTAATTATTTAATTAGCGCTGTAGTACGCTTTTAAATTTTAAACTAATATGAATGGCTGTCATTGGAAATCATGGGGAAGGACTTGTCATGCTACTTTGCAGTCCCAGATCGTGGGACAAGTTGCACAAGTGTGAAAGGGGCCTCAAAATAAAACGAATGCAGCCGTTATATGTAAAAATCGATACGCTGCAATATAATAAATGTTTGCTTTTGGGTTTATTACCAATCTAATGCTGACCCCTCACATCTCCATATAAACCATCATTACTCACATTTCAAAGCAGGTTTCCACTAACAGAAAGTCACAACCATGACTATCCTGCAAGGCATGGGTGCTCAACCTGTAGCCCTCTGGCTGTTGTAGAACTACAAGTCCCATGAGGTATAGCAAGGATGATAATTACACGCATGTCTTACATAGGCAGAGGGATGATGGGACTGGTAGTTCCACAACAGCTGGAGGGTCACAGGTTGAGCACCCTCGCTGTAAGGGAATACAGCAGCATGGGCGCTTTCTCAGCGTCTCTCCCAGAATCCCCTATTATCAGAAATTCAAAGCGACTGGTACCTGTGCTTCCAGTACATCTGTTTGTGGTAGGTGACGTCGGGCAGCTTCATGTTGTCCTCCTCCCATGTAGACTGGTCATAGGACAGGTCCCTCCATTTCACCAGATAGCGGTAATTCCCTCTCTTGTCCACGCTGCGGGACAAAGACACACACCACAGACGTCAATGTCACAGGCTAAGGAGCATTCTTCCCACTGATCACCAATGTAAGGGACATTCTTCCCACTGATCACCAATGTAAGGAACATTCTTCCCACTGATCACCAATGTAAGGAGCATTCTTCCCACTGATCACCAATGTAAGGAGCATTCTTCCCACTGATCACCAATGTAAGGGACATTCTTCTCACTGATCACCAATGTAAGGGACATTCTTCCCACTGATCACCAATGTAAGGGACATTCTTCTCACTGATCACCAATGTAAGGAGCATTCTTCCCACTGATCACCAATGTAAGGAGCATTCTTCCCACTGATCACCAATGTAAGGGACATTCTTCTCACTGATCACCAATGTAAGGGACATTCTTCCCACTGATCACCAATGTAAGGGACATTCTTCCCACTGATCACCAATATAAGGGACATTCTTCCCACTGATCACCAATGTAAGGGACATTCTTCCCACTGATCACCAATGTAAGAGACATTCTTCTCACTGATCACCAATGTAAGAGACATTCTTCTCACTGATCACCAATGTAAGGAACATTCTTCCCACTGATCACCAATGTAAGGGGCATTCTTCTCACTGATCACCAATGTAAGGGACATTCTTCCCACTGATCACCAATGTAAGGAACATTCTTCCCACTGATCACCAATGTAAGGGACCTTCTTCCCACTGATCACCAATGTAATGAACATTCTTCTCACTGATCACCAATGTAAGGGACATTCTTCTAACTGATCACCAATGTAAGGGGCATTCTTCTCACTGATCACCAATGAAGGGAACTTCTTCTCACTGATCACCAATGTAAGGAACATTCTTCTCACTGATCACCAATGTACGGGACATTCTTCTCACTGATCACCAATGTAAGGGACATTCTTCCCACTGATCACCAATGTAAGGAACATTCTTCCCACTGATCACCAATGTAAGGAACATTCTTCTCACTGATCACCAATGTAAGGGACATTCTTCCCACTGATCACCAATGTAAGGAGCATTCTTCTCACTGATCACCAATGTAAGGAGCATTCTTCCCACTGATCACCAATGTAAGGAACATTCTTCTCACTGATCACCAATGTAAGGGACATTCTTCCCACTGATCACCAATGTAAGGAGCATTCTTCTCACTGATCACCAATGTAAGGAGCATTCTTCCCACTGATCACCAATGTAAGGAGCATTCTTCTCACTGATCACCAATGTAAGGAACATTCTTCCCACTGATCACCAATGTAAGGGACATTCTTCCCACTGATCACCAATGTAAGGGACATTCTTCCCACTGATCACCAATGTAAGGAACATTCTTCCCACTGATCACCAATGTAAGGGACATTCTTCCCACTGATCACCAATGTAAGGGACATTCTTCCCACTGATCACCAATGTAAGGGACATTCTTCCCACTGATCACCAATGTAAGGGACATTCTTCCCACTGATCACCAATGTACGGGGCATTCTTCTCACTGATCACCAATGTAAGGGGCATTCTTCCCACTGATCACCAATGTAAGGAACATTCTTCTCACTGATCACCAATGTAAGGGACATTCTTCCCACTGATCACCAATGTAAGGGACATTCTTCCCACTGATCACCAATGTAAGGGACATTCTTCTCACTGATCACCAATGTAAGGGACATTCTTCTCACTGATCACCAATGTAAGGAACATTCTTATCACTGATCATTTCTCCCATTGATGACAAAGATGGGGCACTATTCCTCAAAATGACACCAGCAATTGGGCACTATTCCTGCCACTGACACCAATAATGGGGCACTATTTCTCCCACTGATGCCAATGATGGGGCACTGACACCAAGATAATTTCTACTGCCAATGGCCACAATCTGGCCCCCGTAAAATCTGGAGGACAGTAAACCAGCCCTTTGTTTGGAAAGTTTGGAGACCCCTGCATTAGCGCAGAGGTCTCCAAACTGCGGCCCTTAGCTTGACTTTATCTGGCCCTTGGGGCACAATACTAATATCCTTCCACTGATATAAGACACTATTCTCCCATCTGAAACCAACATTGGGGCACCTTTTCTTCCGTTGACACCTATAATGGGGCACTATTGCTCCCTATGATGAAAACGTTTAGGGCACTAATGCTTTCCCATAATTATTAAATGTGGTGATGTCTCGCCCACCGTCCGGCCCTCCTAAAGTCTGAAGGACAATAAACTGTCCCTTTCTTTACCCCCCCCCCCTGGCTTAGAGCTTCAAGATAGACAGCCAATGCCAAACAGAGACTATGTCGCTGTTTTCACATCTCAGCCTCTCAATCCCTCACCTGTGATTGATAATCCTCTGTATACACATCCACTCGGGTTTAATGCCGTAGCGGTAGAAGTGTTCCTCCATATCGGAGTATTCGGCATCTTTGCTCTTCTCGGTTTTGACCTCGTCTTCTCCTGAGCCATAGTCAAAAGGCGGCGGCTCGTCCATGTCATTCTTCCGCTGGAAGTTGCGGTACATAACCATGTGGAAGATCTCCAACTGGAAGAAATGTTGAAGGAGAAACACAATCAAATACAGGTGAAACTCGAAAAAATAGAATATCGTGCAAAAGTTCATTCATTTCACTAATGCAACTTAAAAGGTGAAACTAATATATGAGAGAGACTCATTACATGCAAAGCAAGATAGTTCAAGTTGTGATTTGTCATAATTGTGATGATTATGGTTTACAGCTCATGAAAACCCCAAATCCACAATCTCAGAAAATTAGAATATTGTGAAAAGGTGCAATATTCTAGGCTCAAAGTGTCCCACTCTGATCAGATAATTAAGCCATAACACCTGTAAAGGGTTCCTGAGCCTTTAAATGGTCTCTCAGTTTGGTTCAGTAGGAATCACAATCATGGGAAAGACTGCTGACCTGACAGTTTTGCAGAAAGCCATCATTGACACCCTCCATAAGGAGGAAAAGCCTCAAAAGGTAATTGCAAAAGAAGTTGGATATTCCCAAAGTGCTGTATCAAAGCACATTAATAGAGAGTTATGTGGAAGGGAGAAGTGTGGAAGAAAAAGGTGCACAAGCAGCAGGGATGAGCGCAGCCTGGAGAGGATTGTCAGGAAAAGGCTATTCAAAAGTGTTGGGGACTTTCACAGGGAGTGGACTGAGGCTGGAGTCAGCGCATCAAGAGCACCACACACAGACGGATCCTGGACATGGGCTTCAGATGTCGTATTCCTCCTGTCAAGCCTCCTGAACAACAAACAGCGCCAGAAGCGTCTTACCTGGGCTAAAAAAAAACACACTTGGTCTGGTGCTCAGTGGTCCAAAGTCCTCTTTTCTAAAGAGAGAAAATTTTGCATCTCATTTGGAAACCAAGAAGCCAGAGTATGGAGGAAGAATGGAGGAAACCAAGGAGCCGGAGTATGGAGGAAGAATGGAGGAAACCAAGGAGCCAGAGTATGGAGGAAGAATGGAGAGGCACACACTGCAAGATGCTTGACGTCCAGAGTGAAGTTTCCACAGTCTGTGTTGATTTGGAGAGCCGTGTCATCTGCTGGTGTTGGGCCACTGTGCTTCATTAAAGGAGTGGTTCCCCTAAAAAGAAACTTTTAACATTGCATCTATCCTCTTAATTACATGTAGAATCGGCTGGTATTTAAAAAAAAATCAGTCCGTACATACTTTTTTCTTAATGCAGCCTCACCGCTGCTTCCGGGTATATGCTTGGGGACAGGCATCCGATCGACGCATACAGCGGCTCTATACGGCGCATGCGCACCAACGTTCGGCTTCTTTCGGCATTGCCTGTCAATCAAGTAGGCACGCCCTACCCCGACCGTCAGACCCGGAAGCGGCGGTGAGACTACATGCCGAAAATGGTATGTACAGACGGATTTTTTTTAAAATACCAGCCGATTCTACATGTAATTAAGAGGATAGATGCAATGTTAAAAGTTTATTTTTAGGGGAACTACCCCTTTAAGTCCGGGGTCACCGCAGCCGTCTGGCAGGAGATTTTGGAGCACTTCATGCTTCCTTCCACAGATGGGCTCTATGAGGACGCATATGCGAGTATCGCCCGCATATGAAAACGGTGTTCAAACCGCACAAGTGAGGTATCGCCGCGATCGTTAGAGCGAGAGTAATAATTCTAGCCCTAGACCTCCTCTGTATCTCAAAAAATGCAACCTGTAGAATTTTTTAAACATCGCCTATCGAGATTTTTAAGGGTAAAAGTTTGACGCCATGCCACGAGCGGGCGCAATTTTTAAGCGTGACATGTTGGGTATCATTTTACTCGGCGTAACATTATCTTTCACAATATATAAAAAAATTGGGTCAAATTTATTGTTGTCTTATTTTTTAATTCAAGAAAGTGAATTTTTTCCAAAAAAAGTGCGCTTGTTATGCTGCGTACACACGATCATTTTTTGTGATGAAAAAAAACGACGTTTTCTGTGAAGTAAAAAACTACGTTTTTTGAAACGTCACTTTTCAAAGACGATGTTGCATACACACCATCGTTTTTTCACAAAAAGCGAGGTTACGTTCACCACTCTTTTCCATTGAAGCTCGCTTCATAACTAGCTTCTGGGCATGCGCGGGTTGAAAAACGTCGTTTTAAACAACGTTTTTGCTACACACGGTGACTTTTTGTGAAACAAAAAACGACGTTTTGAAAAACGACACAAAAAATTCAAGCATGTTGGAATTTTTTTTTGGTGTTTTTTTTTAAGACAAAAAACGACGTTTTGCCCACACGATCAATTTAAATGACGATTTCAAAAACGAAGTTCGCAAAAAACGACCGTGTGTACGCGGCATAAGACCGCTGCGCAAATACGGTGTGAGAAAAAGTATTGCAATGACAGCCATTTTATTCTCTAGGGTGTTAGAAAAAAATATATATAATGTTTGGGGGTTCTAAGTAATTTTCTAGCAAAAAAAAATGTTTTAGTCTTGTAAACACCGAATCTGAAAAACAGGCTTGGGTCTCAAGTGGTTAAAGTCCATATCAGACTTGAAGGGTCTGGTATGGAATTTGAGGGGGATCCCATGTCATTTATTTTTTGTTTTTTTTTTCATGAGGTCCTCTTTTCCTGTTGCTCTGGACATTTTGCCACGTCCATATTTTTGCAAGTGTATTATATTTGTTATGAATTTCATAAGAAATAATAAATTCATGCATAATTTCATAAAAATTATATAATTTAATTGTGCATTTTCTCTTGCTTTCTTGATCCTTGATGTAGAATTGCTTCCACTTCTTTATCCCCTTATGAAGACTTTGTATAAGTTGAATGCCGATGCCTCACTGTGCCCATGCCTCACTGTGCCCATGCCTTACTGTGCCCCACTGTGTCCATAACTAGACTTACGTTTAACATGGGAGTATATAGAAGGGGTGCCCGGGTTTGAAAAATCGTTACTCCCCGGCCATAGGTCCTCCAGACAGTAAACTGGGGCTACATGTGTGCCAGGTTTCGGGTCCAGGAGACCTACGGCCGGCTGGTACCGGGTCCCCAAATTAATCAGAGAAATTACCGTTTAACATAAAAGTCTATGGAAGGGGTGCCCGAATTTGAAAAATCGGTGCTCCCCGGCCATAGGTCTCCCGGACAACAAACTTTGCACTCTTGTAGAGAAAGAGTGGGGCTATACAGTATGTGTGCCAAGTGGAGCTACGGCCGGCCGGTACCGGGTCCCCAAAGTGCGGGAGATCAGGCGCAAAAAGGTGTCTCGAGTATAAGCCGAGGGAGGCATTTTCAGCACAAAAGAAATGTGCTGAAAAACTCTGCTTATACTCGAGTATATATGATAATTTAAATTTGTGTGATTTCTTTTTTTGTTTACAACGTTTTTTTTTTATTAACCACCTGCCAGTGGTTAAAGCCTTTGGGACCAAGAGCCATACACACCTGCAGTTCGGTGATCCAGCTACAGTGCCAATACGACATGCTGTGCCACTTCACAAAGAATTCCCTCTCGGACCTGCCTTGCAGGATTCTTGGCTGTTCCTGATCTGGAGGTGGATTGGGCGGCTGGAGAGGCTGGATTCCTTCCGGGGGAACACCCCAACGCCAGTGTAGAATTTTCTGGACCCTCCCTTTCAACTGTGGGCACTGCGGACACAAAAGAAACCTTTGTTAAAAATGGGTATGACACATCTGTACATACTGCATACACTTCACGAGAAGACTGCAGGCTTGTGAAATAAATAACAGTATAGTGTGAACCTAAAAACCAAAATGTATATATATATATATATATATATATAATGTATAATATATTACCGCTGACCAGTCCTTATGCCGCATGTACACGGTCGGAAAATCCGACAAGAAAAGTCTGATATAAGCTTTTGGCTGGAAATTCTGGGCCAGATTCTCAGCGGCGATACGACGGAGTATCTCAGATACCCCGTCGTATCGCCGTTTTTTTTTGCCTCGTATCTATGCGCGTGATGCTTAGCATCACTTTTGCATAGATACGCTTCAACATCCGACAAGTGTAAAACCATTACACTTGCGGATCGTAGGTGTAATGACAACTCCGGCCACTAGGTGGCCTTTACGTTGTTTTCTCATTTGCATATGCAAATGAGGTAGTACGCCGATTCCCGATCGCTTTTACGCCGCCCCGTCGTTGCGTACGTCGTTTTCGTCCGCGTAAGGTTACCCCTGCTTCTATGTGGAGTAACCTTACGAAGTACCGTCGGATGCCGTCGGGTGCCGTCGGATGCCATGTTAAGTATGGCGTCGGGTCAGCGTCGGCTTTTTCCGACGCTTACGTCGTTTTACTAACTCGTTCGCGAATAGGGAGTTGCGTAAATGACGCTCACGTCGTTTTAACGTCGGTTTCAACGACGCTTTCCGACGTGAGCTGGAGCATGCGCACTGGGCTTTTTCCCCGGCCGGCGCATGCGCAGTTCGTTTGACGCGGGGGCGCGCTTAATTTAAATACAAGCCGCCCCATTTGAATTGCGCGGGTTTACGCTGCGCGATTTACGCGACGCCGGCGAAAACTACGGAGCAAATGCTTTGAGAATAAAGCACTTGCTCTAGTACGATGCGGCGGCGTAGTGTAAATGGCTTACACTACGCCGCTGGAATTCTATGAGAATCTGGCCCTCTGTCCGTATGTAGGCTCCATCGGATTTTTGCTGTCGGAATTTCCACCAACAAAAGATTGAGAGCTGGTTCTCAATTTTTCGACGGAAAAAGTTCCTATCAGAAATTCCGTTAGTCTGTATTCAATTCCGACGTGCATGCTCAGAATCAAGAGCCGAACTGCCTATTGAATTTTATTGATCTCGGCTCGTATTGTACGACCCAACGGGTCTAGTCATTGTATGTTGTTTATTTAATTTTTTCCTTTCTCTTGTGATTGCCCGTAACTCCGGTCTTTATGGGCCTATTACTGACTAGACGATATCCTCGCATATAAATAATAAAAAAAATAAACTTTTTCAAACCATACAATATACCACATATGATGCAAACCTTCAAAAGAGACACTAACAAGCATTGCACCATGAGCTCGTCTCCTGAATACGGTCAAAGCTGAAGTGGTTAAAAAAAAAAAAAGAAACTAAAAAAATGTAAAACATTTTTTGGGGGATTTTTTATGTGATAGACCAACACAAAGTGACACATAATTGTGAAGTGGAAGGAAAGTGATAAATGGTTTTCATTTTTTTTTTTTACAAATAAATATGTAAAAAGTGTGGGGGGTACATTTGTATTCAACCCCCCTTTACTCTGATACCCCCAACTAAAATTCAGAAGTCACCTAATTAGTAAATAGAGTGCATCTGAGTGTAATTTAATCTCAGTATAAATACAGCTGTTCTGTGAAGCCCCCAGAGATTTGTTAGATAACCTTAGTGAACAAACAGCATCATTAAGGCCAAAGACACACAAGACAGGTCAGGGATAAAGTTGTGGAGAAGTTTAACCGCTTGTGGACCCTGCACTGTATATATACGTCCTTTTTTTAAAGATGGATATCTCGGTAACGGCAGCAGCTGCTGCCACAACCGAGGTATCCATCTTTACAGTGCAGGGTCCTGTACACGATAACGGCAGTCTCTGCGGCGGATTCACCGCGAGATCACTGTTATCGGTGGCGGGAGAGGGCCCCCCCCTCCCGCCGCTCTCCCGCGCCCTCCGCCGTTTACCGTTGCCGTCGGTAGCGGCGGAGGCGATCGGGTCTGTTCTTCTCCGGGGGAATGCGAGTGAGGGGAAAATGTCCCTCACTCGTCCCCATAGCTCTGCTGGGCGGAAGTGACGTCAAAACGTCAGTCCCGCCCAGCGTCTTAAAGAAAAACATTTTTTTTTGTCATTTGAAAAAATGACAGTCTTAATTTTTTATTTATTTTTTTGCATTTAAGCCTGAATATGAGATCTGAGGTATTTTTTTTTTTTTCAGTGTAAAAAATAATATAATAATAAATAAAAATAAATAAGAAAACAAAAACATTTTTTTTTAAAGCGCCCCGTCCCGGCGAGCTCGCGCGCAGAAGCGAACGCATACGTGAGTAGCGCCCGCATATGAAAACGGTGTTCAAACCACACAAGTGAGGTATCGCCGCGATCGTTAGAGCAAGAGCAATAATTCTAGCCCTAGACCTCCTCTGTATCTAAAAAAATGCAACCTATAGAATTTTTTAAGCGTCGCCTATCGAGATTTTTTAAGGGTAAAAGTTTGGCGCCATGCCACAAGCCGGCGCAATTTTTAAGCGTGACATGTTGGGTATCATTTTACTCGGCGTAACATTATCTTTTACAATATATAAAAAAATTGGGCCAAATTTATTGTTGTCTTATTTTTTAATTAAAAAAAAGTGAATTTTTTCCAAAAAAAGTGCGCTTGTAAGACCGCTGCACAAATACGGTGTGACAAAAAGTATTGCAATGACCACATATATATATAATGTTTGGGGGTTTTAAGTAATTTTCTAGCAGAAAAAAATGTTTTAGTCTTGCAAACACCAAATCTGAAAAACACCTAAGGTCCTTAAGTGGTTAAAGCAAAATTAGGGTCTAAAAAAATATCCCAAGCTTTGAACATCTCACAGAACTGATCAATCCACTATCCGAAAATGGAAAGAGTATGGCACAACTGCAAACCTACCAAGATATGGCCGTCCACCTAAACCAGGGGTGTCAAACTCAATTTCATTGTGGGTCGCATTAGCATGATTGCCCTCAAAAGGGCCGATTGTGTCTGTAAGATTAGGGGGGTGGTGCTGGAATAGCCCCCCAATGCAATCCCACTGAACCTGGTGTGAATGGGCTCTAAGCAATCACAATTTTTATGTTTTAATGCTATCTTGGGTTCAGTTTCAACCCTAAAGTTGTGTACACACGATCGGTTTGTCCATCATGGATAAAAAAAAACGATAGGAAATTCCGATCATCTGTGTGGAACTCCATCGAAGAAAAATCCACGCATGCTCAGAATCAAGTCGACACATGCTCGGAAGCATTGAACTTCATTTTTTTTCAGGTTGACGTAGTATTTTATATCACCACGTTTTGGCACGGTCGGAATTTAGTCTGATAGTGTGTATGCAAGATTGATGAAAGTCAGCTTCGTCGGATATCCATCCATCGGATTTGATTCCGATTTGAAATCCAATCGTGTGTACAGGGCATAGTTATTATTATTTTTTTTTCTGAAGATCCACATTTCTCACCGTACACCGCGGGCACAGCCACTCTCCGTGCGGGATGTCGGGCAGAGGGGGATTGAGGCAATGTATGTGATAGGAGGACACGCAGGCATCACAGCATAACAGTTCTCCGCCATCTTTACACACACGGCAGAACTCCATGTGGTCATCCTCCTCCTCTCGTCTGTCTCGTCGACGCTCTTCTATCTCCTCCTCTTCCAGATCTTTGGCCTCCCACTGGATTCCTTCCTTCTCCTGACAAAGAAAGAATCAAAAATAAGTAAAACAAAACAAAAAGTATACATAACTATCAACAGTAATATCAATCATATAAATGTGCTCAAAATCTTATCATAAATCCAATAAAGCAATAAAACACACAATCCTTATTCAATGAGTCCAATGACGTTAATTTATGTGTGAAAACACAATAAACACAAAGTTCCATGAAAATAAATCAATGTGACTTTTCTCCAAGCATGTGCAGCAGGAATGTGGAAGTTGAAAACCTTCACCACGATAGATTCCCTTTTGGGTGCGCTCTCACCTTAAAGTGGAGTTTTTTTTCTAAAAATCATAAAATAAAATAAATAAAAAAATTAAAAACATTTTTTATATACTCACCTGAAAGGGCGTTGGCTATGTATAAGTCGCTCTTCTGACTCTTCTCGACAAAAAAAAAAAATTCGAGCATGCTGCATTTTTTAACGTAGTTTTTAAAAAAAAAAACTTTTTCGGGTTGTAAAAAATTATCGTGTAAGGCGGCGTACACACGGCCGAGGTTCTCGGCAGAAACCAGCGAGAACCTCGGCCGTGTGTACGCTCTCGGCGAGCCCCGCCCGTCGGGAAACCCGTCGAGCAAATAGAGATCAGGTTCTCTATTTGCTCGACGACCCGTCGGGATGAATGGCTGGTTGCCATTCCCGACGGGCGGGTCGCCAAATCTGACGGCCGGCAGAGAACCTCGACGGGCGGAACGATGTGTTCTGCCCGTCGAGGTTCTCTGCCGTGTGTACGCGGCCTTAACGTTAAAAGCGACGTTTTAAACCCGCGCATGCTCAGAAGCAAGTTAGGAGATGGGAGTTTGAATGGAACTTCCCCTTTAGAGTGCCGTTGTACGTCACCGCGCTTTGCTCATCATTTTTTTTTAAACGATGGTGTGTGGGCAACATCATTTTTAATGATGAATTTGGAAAAACTTCGTTTTTTCTACATTCTGAAAAACGTTGTTTTTTTCCATTGCGAAAAACGATCGTGTGTACGCCACATAAGTGTCACGAATGTTACGTCTACCTCAATGAAGGTGGTCAGACACTATAGCTAGCTACTGTGTGCTTCACCTATAGCAGCCTCCTTTCCCTTAAGACAAGCAGGCCTATCGGTACTTGGTTGCCCCCAGGACTTATACACAATGCTATGGTGCCTGGCTACCACACTAGGGCAGACGCGAGTAGAGCAAACAACAGATTACTTGCAGTTTAGCAGACAGATAGCGTGGTTCTAAGATGGTCCAGGAAATAAGGCAGGCTGAGTTCAGGGTATAGTCCGATATCCGATCCGGGTCATACACAAGGAGATCCAACAGATCCAACAGAAGAGCAAGGCAGACAAACAGGAGGCTTGATCAAGAACAATGCAGGTAAATGTGTCTCTATCACAAGCAAGGGATAGAGTGTTCAGTTTGCTTATATCAGGCGACTGATCAGATCAATCACCTTCCAGGTGAACACAGACAGGGGAAAAACAACAACCAACATTCGGGTGCTAGAATGAGGAACAGGGGCACTAAGTGATCATGACAGTAAGCTCCGATAATGAGCAGCCTGAAGCACCTAGCAATAGTGGAAAAGGAAGCAGGATGTCCCTTTTTGGAGCCTTCAGGAAGGACAAAAGGTGAATTCTCAAAAAAGACATTGATCATGGTAAGCCCTGTTAAAGGTGAAGTCTGGAGAAACAATACAATTACCCTTGCCTTGTGGCTTAGGTTGCAGCTGGAAGCTTGCATTAGCAGAGGCCTGAACATCCACCTGGTAAAACTTTGAAAACGCGTGAACAGAAGATCAGGTAAAGGCTTTGCAAACCTGCAAAATGGATGCTTGATGGCCCAATAAACACCTACAGGTCTGGTGGAATGGGCCCTAATAGGGAAGGGAGGAACCCTGTTCCTTGAGGGTGTAAGCCCTGATAATGAGCAGCCTGAGCCACCTAACAATGGTGGAAGAGGAAGCAGGATGTCCCTATTCGGGGCCTTCAGTAAGGACAAAAAGTGACTTCTCAAAAAAGACATTGCAGCTAGGTAGACCCTAACTACCTCCAGGCAATGGAGCGAAATCTTCTTGGCGTGATTTGGAGTAGGACGTATGGAAGGAAGAATAATGTCCTGATTAAGGTGAAAGGAAGAAATAACCTTGGGGAGGAAGGAAGGTCTGGATTTCAGGAGCATGTAAGACAAGAAAAGCCTTCTTGCAAGAAAGGGCCATCCACTTAGAGCAGTGATGGGGAACCTTGGCACCCCAGATGTTTTGGAACTACATTTCCCATGATGTTCACCTACACTGCAGAGTGCATGAGCAGTGTAGGTGAGCATCATGGGAAATGTAGTTTCAAAACATCTGGGGAGCCAAGGTTCCCCATCACTGACATAGAGACATGCCTAACAGAGGTGAGATCCTCGAATGGGATGAATCAGTTCCAAAAGGTGTTTTTTGAAGAACCAAAAGTACCATATTCAGGTCCCATGAAGACATAGGAGGTCAGAGTGGGGATTAACATAAGCAATTCCTTCTATAATGGTCTTGACAAGAGTGCAAAGCCAAAGATTTTTGGAACAGAATGGATAAGGCCTTGGACATGTCCCTTTAGAGTACTAAGAACCAGATGTTTGTCCAGGCATGACTGAAAGGAGGCCAAAATGTGAGGAATATAATACTCCCAGGGGTTAGGGTGCCTACTTTGGAACAAGCCAAAGTAGGCCCTCCAAGTGTGATGATAGATCCTTCAAGAGGTAGATTTCTCACCTTGAGCAAGGTAGGAATGACAAAGTCAGAAATGTCCCTATCCATTAGGACCTGGTTTTTAACAGCCATTCCGTTAAAGCCAGCGACTGAGAAGCAGTGTAAAACAGAGGGCCAAGTGACCTGTTTGGCAGAGGCTAAGGCTCATCAGCCAACAGTCTGTGTATGTCCGCAAACCAAGGTCTTCTGGGACAATTTGCAGCTATGAGGATCAACGGAACCAGTTCATCCTCTATTTTGTGGGGTGGTTAGGGTCATACACCAGTCTGAACTGGGACCGGGTAACCACCTTAGCTTCCACTGCAAAGGCCATAGGATCTCTGGACCTGCCAATAAACCTGTCCAGCTTTTTGTTGAATCTGGAGGCCACCATGTCAACAGTTGATGTTCCCCATTTCTGAGAGAGCATCAGGAAGATCTCGGAGTGGAGGCACTAGTGACTCAGGCAGTTTACAACTTCGGGTGTATAGACAGCGGAAAGGGTTGAAATATGGCAGTCCGCCCAGGATGACTCAGGCAGCCCACTTGTCAATTTACAATTCCCGGTGTATAGATAGCAGAAAGGGTTGAAATATGGACGTCCGCCCAGGAGAGAATGCTTGCTTTATTCATGATGGTCTGACCCCACCTTGGTGGTTTAAGTAGGCCACAGCTGTGACATTGTCCCATTGTACCCTGACTGGGTGATGATGTAGGAAAGGGGTCCAGTGCAGGAGAGTTTGTCTTATGGCTCTCAGTTGTTGAGAGGGAATTGACTTCTGTGGGGACCAGGTTCACTGGATAGTGAGGTAGTTGAAGACCCAGCCCTTCAGGCTTGTGTCAGTTGTTACCACCTTCCAGGGAGTGGATTTCCTGGATTTCAAGGCTGAGTTGGAAATCTACCAAACCATGATTTTTGCATGGTTTGCCAGCAGTAGCAGTCGATCCAGAGAAGGAATCTGCTTGTCCCACATTATGAGGATGCTGGGCTGCAAAGAAACTGAACAAAGGGAACAGCTTTGAAGAAGGCCACCATGCGGCCCAGATCCCTAATGCTACACGAGAAGAGGGATGCCTGTCTGACCTGACAGGCTATCAGTTGGGCCTCAGAGTAGCAATCTTGGGGAAGAAATACCTTTGCCTGTACTGTGTCCAAGATCAACCCCAAGGGATACACCAAAAAGACATTCACCATTGAAAGGCATGAGTATAAGACTGATTTTGCAAGCAAGCCTAGCAGACCAGGCCTTTATCCACAGAATTCTGTGAATATGCTCAGAGAGTAGTGTCATGCTAGACAAGCCTTGTCCCAGAACTAGAGTGTATAGTAAAATGACGGCAGGCGGGAAGTAGGGTTGCCACCTCATCCTTTTAAACCCAAACACACACTGTATTAATTACACAGGTTCTGTGGCTGATTAAGGTGGTAATTAAACTTACTTGGTGTCTTATCTGCATTCAATTAGCCTCAGAACCTGTGCAATTCAAAGCCGTCGACTGTATTACTCGGCCCCGCCCCCCGGTGCGCCGCATCATTCGCTGTGATTGACAGAAGCGCCAGCCAATGGCTGCGCTGCTATCAATCCGCCCAGCCTAGCCAATCAACGGCCAGGCTGGGAACCCAAGAACATCACATGGACGTGCCCGGGACTTTCGAACAGTCAGGTACCATCGGATGTTTTTTCACCTTAATGCATAGGATGCATTAAGGTGAAAAAACATTTACCTTTACAACCCCTTTAACAGGCACTGGTGAGGCTGCAGATGGGCACTGATCAGACTACAATGATGGACATTGGCAAGGCTGCAGGTGGACACTGAGCAGGCTGCAATGATGGTCAATAGCAAGGCTGCAGATGGGCAATGAGCAGGCTGCAATGATGGACACTGCTGGGGCTGCAAATGGGAACTGATCAAACTACAATTATGGGTAATGGCAAGGCTGCAGATGGGCACTGAGCAGGCTGCAATCATTGGCAATAGCAAGGCTGCAGATGGGCACTGAGCAGGCTGCAATGATGGTCAATAGCAAGGCTGCAGATGGGCAATGAGCAGGCTGCAATGATGGGCAATAGCAAGTCTGCAGATGGGCAATGAGCAGGCTGCAATGATGGACACTGCTGGGGCTGCAAATGGGAACTGATCAAACTACAATTATGGGTAATGGCAAGGCTGCAGATGGGCACTGAGCAGGCTGCAATGATGGGCAATAGCAAGGCTGCAGATGGGCACTGAGCAGGCTGCAATGATGGTCAATAGCAAGGCTGCAGATGGGCAATGAGCAGGCTGCAATGATGGGCAATAGCAAGTCTGCAGATGGGCAATGAGCAGGCTGCAATAATGGGCAATAGCAAGTCTGCATATGGGAAATGAGCAGGCTGCAATGATGAGCAATAGCAAAGCTTCAGATGGGCACTGAACAGGCTGCAATGATAGGCACTGCTGGGGCTGCAAATGGGCATTGATCAACCTACAATAATGGGTAATGGCAAGGCTGCAGATGGGCACTACTGAAGCTACAAATGGGCATTGGTCAGACTACAATGATAGGCAATGGCAAGGCTGCAGATGGGCACTGATCAAGCTTCATTAATGGGCAATGGTGAGGCTGCAGATGGGCACTGATCAGGCTAAATTAATGGGCACTGACCCTTTAAAGTCCATTATATTAAAAAAAAAATCCGGAAACATCCCTCTTAAAATTAGGGTATGTGTTCTACGCCGATAAATACGGTAATAGGTTTTAGCCATTGGGACAAAGCAGGTAGGACTAACCCTTTCCAAGACAGTGAAATCACTTTTTTTAGCATAAAAATACAAAATACATTTTAGCCGTTTAGCACATTTAGAAAAAGACCCCAAGGATTCTCAGGAGACAATTTTTTAGGATTTAGGACATTAGGAAGGCCCAACTTAGAAGAGAGAAAATAACCCTTTTCCTCCCAGAACCTCAGAATTATGGGACAGAACCAAAAGTAATGGAGGAAATCCGCAACCTGACCACAGCCCTCCCCCTTCCCCACTCTATCCCCCAAAAAATATACAAATACACAAAGTGCCATGAATTACGGAGTAAGAACTTACACAATGAGGGCAGCTCCACTTGCCCTGAGGTGCTCGCTCCAGCTCTGGCTCCAGGCACACCAGGTGATAGGCCCGCGGACAGGTATCACACAGGATAATCTCACCCCCCTGCTGGCAGACCTCGCAGTAGTCCTGGTGGTCAGTTTCGTAGCCCTCCCCTGCAGAGATGACTTCATCCACGACAACTAGAGTGAGTCAAACATGGTAAAGAAATAAAAAATACAAATTAAAAAGCTGCCCTCCGTAAAAAAAAAAAAAAAAAAAAATCAGTCTAGCCTAAGCTGATATAAGAGCCACTCCCAAGGTGGACAGGGACACTGAAAACTCCAATGGGAGAGGGAGCATATGGCCTTTCACACTGGGGCCGCGGCTGCGTTGGCGCCAAAGAAGGGGTTTAAAACGCTTGTGTTGCGGCGCTTCTGAACTTTTGACATTCTTTTTTTAGTTTCTGTCAGTAAATTTTGTAAATAAGTCATTTTTCTCCTACACTCAAGAGCACTGATGAGGCGGCACTGAAGGGCACTGATTAGGTGGCACTGATGAGAAGGCACCAATATGAGGAGGCCCTCTACATTGTAAAGCACTGCGTAAACTGTTGGCACTATATAAATCGTGTATTACATAGGTGGCAAACACAAGGCCGTATGCCGAATCCGGCCCCCCAGGCTATTTCATGTGGCCCTTGCACCTCTCCTGCATCTGGAGAGCTCCAGCCCTCCTCTGGTCATACTCCAGACTCTTACTTTCTGCTTTCAAGCAATGCATCCAGCTTCTTCCCAGCAGCAGCAAAAGGAAAGGGGGGTGCGCTGTGATGTAAGGGAGGGTGGGGGACTCAACTTCTGATGGTGGGGGGGCTCTTGACAATCTAATGTAAGGGGAGGGGATGTGCTGGACATCTAATATTACAGATACAACCGGCCCTTTTGAGGGCAATCATAATGCTGATGCGGCCCACAATGAAATTGAGTTTGACACCCCTGGTGTATTATAATAATAATAATAATATGCCACACTGATGGGCACTGATAGGCAGCACTGGTGAGCAATCAGTGCCGATCCTGACCTCCCTGGGCCCTAAGCAAAATGACATGTCACATTGAAGTTGAGAAGTGGGGGGGCTGCCGAAAATGACATGAGAAGCGGGGGGTGCTGCCGACAGTGACATGTCACATTAAATATTAAAGTTGAGAAGCGGAGGGAGGGGGTGTTCTGCTGTCGGAAATGACATTTTACATGAAAGTGAAAAGCGGGGGGTGCTGACTTCTTACCTCTTCTCCCATGCAGCCAGCGAGTTGAGAAGCAGGATGAGGTCCCGAAAATGACTTCTCACCAGGCAGGGCCTCTAGTAATTTGGGGGGCCCTCCGCAGCTTTGCGGGGCCCTAAGTGGCTTGCATAGTGAGCCTATAGGGCGGATCGGCCCTGTGGGCAATGATAGGTTGCATGGATAGGCGGCACTGATGGGCACCGAAATGTGACCAGCTGTGATTGGACACAGCCGATCACATGGGTAAAGAGCTGTGTCATCGGCTCTTTACAGAGAAACCGGGGTCGCACCGTGTCCTAGGACCACGGCGCGATCACGCCATGCTGCGGTTCTGGGGGGCAGTCATATGACGTCGTCCCAGAACTAGAGTGTATAGTAAAATGACGGCGGGCGGGAAGTAGGGTTGCCACCTCATCCTTTTAAACCCGAACACACACTGTATTAATTACACAGGTTCTGTGGCTGATTAAGGTGGTAATTAAAGGGACACTAAAGTCAGGACTTTTTTTTTTTTTAAATAACAAACATGTGATACTTACCTCCACTGTGCAGTTCGTTTTGCACAGAGTGTCCCGGAAAGCTTCTGGGGTCCCTCGGCGGCTGTCTGGGCTCCTCCTCGCAAAAGCTTTCCATCTTCATGCGAGGGCGCTCGCACGGTGGAAAGCTTTTGCGAGCGCGTTCTCGTGATACAGCGGCGGCCATAGCCGCCGACTGTATCATTCGGCCCCGTCCCCCGGCGCGCCGCGTCATCCGCTGTGATTGACAGCAGCGCCAGCCAATGGCTGCGCTGCTATCAATCCGCCCAGCCTAGCCAATCAACAGCCAGGCTGGGAACCGAAGAGGATGACATGGACACGGCCGGGAGTTTCGAACGGTAAGGTAAGTAAAACGGGGACTCGGGGGGGGCGGTGCTGTCAGATGTTTTTTTACCTTAATGCATAGGTTGCATTAAGGTAAAAAAACTTTTACCTTTACAACCCCTTTAAACTCACTTGGTGTCTTATCTGCATTCAATTAGCCTTGGTTTGGGTTTAAAGGGATGAGGTGGCAACGGGAAGTGGTTAAACTTCTACCTCCCAGTTACCTTTCTTCTTCTTCTTCTTTTTCCCTGCCGGTCTCCCTCTCTTCCTCTTCACCCTTCCTGAGGCATCTGAGGGTGCAGAAGAGCTATGGACACTGGAGTTCTCCAAGTCTGACACTTCGGCAAGTTCCATCTCCTCACTCTACAGGAAGGTATAACATCGGGAGAAGGGGTCAGTACAATACTAAACAGTGAAAAAACATCGGACAAATAAAAATGTGCATCTTGACCCCCACTAGCGGCCGAAGAAGGGGTTCAATGTTTTCATTACAAATTATGTGAGCAGACTGCAATTCCTCTTTAACTGCTTGAGGACCGCCACACGACGATATACGTAGACAAAATGGCACAAGGGTGTACATATACATCCCCTTTAAGATCTCAGTCATGGGTAGCGAGCTCACCAGTCCTCTTCTCTGCGACCGTCCCCATGGGAACAGCGGACCCGATCGCCGCTGGTGTCCCGTGATCGGGTCACAGAGAGGAAAGGTGAGTGTAAACAAACCTCTCCCTGTGCTTCCTAGTGAGCGTGTCACTGTTCGTCTGTCCTATGTCATAGGGAACGAAGATCAGTGACATCACACGCACAGCCACGCCCCCCTACAGTAAGAATCACACATTAGGGCACACTTAACCCCTACAGCACCCCCCCCCCCCCGTGTTAACCCCTTTATTGCTAGTGTAATTTTTACAGTAACCAGTGCAATTTTATAGCACTGTCCGCTGTAAAAATGACAATGGTCCCAAAATAGTGTCTGATGTGTCCGCCATAATGTCGCAGTCAAGATAAAAATCACTGATTGCCGCCATTACTAGAAAAAAAAAATATTAATAAAAATGCAATAAAACTATCCCCTATTTGGTAAGACGCTATAAATTTTGCGCAAACCAATCAATAAACGCTTATTTTTTTTTACCAAATATATGTAGAAGAATATGTATCGGCCTAAACTGAGGGAAAAAATCTTTTTTTGTATCTTTTTTGGGGATATTTATTATAGCAAAAAGTAAAAAATATAGAATTTTTTTTTCAAAATTGTCGCTCTATTTTTGTTTATAGCTAAAAAACCGCAGAGGTGATCAAATATCACCAAAAGAAACCTCTATTTGTGGGGAAAAAAGGACGCCAATTTTGTTTGGGAGCCACGTCACACGACCGCGCAATTGTAAATTAAAGCGACGCCGTGCCGAATCGCAAAAAGGGGCAAGGTCCTTAACCTGCATAATGGTCCGGGTCCTAACCGGTTAAAGCGGAGCTCCACCCTGATTTTTTTTTTTTTTTTTTAAATCTAAAAAAAAAAAAAATGAAATGGAAAAAAAAAAAAATACTCACCCTAAATAGGCTGTTGCTATGCGGAAGTCCCGAATCTGCCCTCATGATCCGCGGTGCGGTTTTCTTCCTCCTCCTCTTCTCGGTGTCTTCTTGTGAATGGGCCGCGCTGCATTCTGGGAACTGTGTGTATCCCAGAAAGCAGCCGGACCATTCACAAAGCGCCGCGTCGCTCGCACATGCGCAGTAGGAAATGGGCAGTGAAGCGGCACGGCTTCACTGCCTGTTTCCCTGACTGTGGATGGCGGTGCCGGGATCGAGGATCGGCATCGGCGGGGGGCCGTCAGCGCGGGCGCCTAGGACAGGTAAGTGTCCTTATTTAAAGTCAGCAGCTACACTGTTAGTAGCTGCCGACTTTGAAAAAAAAAAAAATGCGGGTGGAGCTCCGCTTTAAGGACATTGATCTAAAAAAAAAACACGATGAACACACAAGGTTTCAACCACATCAAGCACTCACCGAACTTCCAGCCTTGCGTTTTACTCCAGCAATTTTGATCTTCAGCATGCCCATCTTCTTCTTTCCTACTTTTTTTTTAGGATCAGACCCTCTGGGGCCCTTATTGTACTTCTTATGGCCAGGACCTGAGACAGAGACAAATATGAAGAGTGGGCTGAAGCATTGACGGGGAATGTTGGGGTGACAAGCTTCTGCAGGGGTGGGATGAGGTTTTTCAACAGTACCCTTAAAAGGCAGCCATTATGTCAGAGTCTAGTCATTGGCTAGGGACCTGCGACGTCACTTCATGCACCATGTCACAGTGAGGTCGCAGGTTCTCAAGAAATCAGCAGGCCTGTAGACTTTCAAATATTTACCCAGTATACAACAAAATGGCTACCTTTAAAAGTATGGCAACACACTGCAGAGATTACACAAGGGACACGTCATGCTCTGCCACAGGGCCTACCCTTGCCCTCCTTGGTCTTGGCCCTGCGGATTGGCATTGCCGGGGAGATGCTGGTAGAAGAGGGGAGGGTGACGGTCACTTGTTCGGCCACTGCTGCCGCAGCTGCTGCCGCCACTGCCGCCACTGCTGCAGGTGATGACTTGAAAGGGTTGTTGGCACTGAATTCCCGCCACTTGGCACCAAGGATGGTCATCATCTTTGACATGGGAATTTTGGGGTTCTTCTTGGCAATGAGAGGCCTATGGGTACACAGTGACAAAGAGCCATGGGTCTGTCACTACATCTCCAATGTGACACAGCAAGGGGGCTTACGTCAACAGCAGCCATTAAGAAAGCAAAAGAGAAAGACAGAAGCAGAATAATAAGCAGATCCCTTCTCCTGAAAGATTTACACAGATAACAACTAGGAGCCTGTCCTTTCCACAGTAAAGGGTACACAGTGACATAGATAACATGGGACTATGGACCTGTCCTTCCTCCTGCAGGGTCATACATATACAGGGCTTTGAAAAAGTATTCATACTCCAAAAACTTAAATGTACCGTATTTATCGGCGTATAACACGCACCTTTTCACCCTGAAAATCGTGTGTGCGTGTTATACGCCGATCGTTCAGTTCTGGCTGCCTCGGAGGACACAGGGAGGGAGCGGAACGAGCGCCGACAGATTACATACAGTGAGAATCTTCTTTTTACTCAGAAGCCTCTGTAATAGTAAGTTCTGTCTCCTGGGCTGCCATTGGACCACTGTTCTGTCTATCATAGGAGGCGGGACTTTGTATTAAAGAGGCCACCGTGTAAACCGAGATTCTCCTGCATGTAATCTGTCGGCGCCCATCCCACCCCCTCCCTGTCCCCTGGCCAGGCTGCATTCATGGCAATGGCGAGGCTGCATTCATGGCAATAGGGAGGCTGCATTCATGGCAATGGTGAGGCTGCATTCATGGCAATGGGGAGGTTGCATTCATAGCAATGGTGAGGCTGTATCCAGGGCAATGGTGAGGCTGTATTCATGGCAATGGTGAGGCTGCATTCATGGCAATGGGGAGGTTGCATTCATAGCAATGGTGAGGCTGTATCCAGGGCAATGGTGAGGCTGTATTCATGGCAATGGTGAGGCTGCATTAATGGCAATGGGGAGGTTGCATTCATAGCAATGGGCCTGTATTCATGGCAATGGTAAGGCTGCATTCATGGCAATGGTAAGGTTGCATTCATGGCAATGGTAAGGCTGCATTCCTGGCAATGAGGAGGCTGTATTCATAGCAATGGGCCTGCATTCATGGCAATGGGGAGGCTGCAGATAGGCACTGATTAGGCTGCATTGATGGGCACTGACCCTTAATTTACTTCACAGTTCTTTATTTAAAATGTTAGGTTGTTCCTGAAACGTCCCTCTTAAAGTGAAGGTGCATGTTATACGTGATAAATACAGTATTTTTGGGGGATTTATAGACCAACACAAAGTGGCACATAATTGTGAAGCGGAAGGAAAATTATAAATGGTTTTCAAAATGTTTTACAAATAAATATGTGAAAAGTGTGGTGTGTATTTGTATTCAGCCCCCTTTACTCTGATTCCCCCCAACTAAAATCTAGTGGAACCAATTGCTTTCAGAAGTCACCTAATTAGTAAATATAGTCCACCTGTGTGTAATTTTTTCTCAGTATTAATACAACTGTTCTGTGAAGCACTCAGAGGTTTATTAGAGAACCTCGGTGAACAAACAGCATCATGAAGGCCAAGGAACACACCAGACAGGTCAGAGATAAAGTTGTGGAGAAGTATAAAGCAGGGTTTGGTATAAAAAAAATATCCCAAGTTTTGAACATCTCACAGAGCTCTGTTCAATCCATCATCTAAAAATGGAAAGAGTATGGCACAACTGCAAACCTGTAAAGGAAAATGAGTGATCTAAACAATGCGCTCCCTATCTAATCACCCACCTCTGCGCACAAGGAGATGAATAAGTATGGAACCTAGCTGCTGTTTCAAAATTGCATAAATGTGAAAAAAATAAACAGAAAAAGCAAACACTATAAGCATATAATGTGTTAATCCATTAAACAGCGCTGTGAAAAATAGTGAAATTCTCCTAAGATGTTTTAAAACAGCTCACAGTGAATAAAACTGATGATATAGATGTGAGTGTAAATAAAAATCAATCCGTGAAAATAAGACAATAGTCCATAAAAAGTGATCCAAAAATCTTCAGAGGTCTTCCACCACACCAAAAAGTGAACAGTGCTTCCACCACCCATCAGAATGGTCACTCACCAGAACTAATTGCCTCAGCACTTGCGTACCTAGGCAGATAAGCTTGTAATCACCATAAGGGATCTTCCAGAGATCATGTGGGATCCTATGTAGTGCTCCAAATAATTTCAACGTGTAGGGAAAAGAAAAATTGTACAATAGTGTGATATCGTCAAGCAGTTTTAATAGCACACCAAAAAACAAATCCAAAGGTTAAACTCACAGACAAACTCAAAATATGAGCAATGTATCACAGCAGTCACCGTCATCCTACAGATATTTTTGCAAGGTATAGCACTTGGCCACGGCGGACCCACGATCAGACAAAACGATCTCACCACTTGGCAGCTTGATTTTGCTGAAGACTGGTTCTCCTAGTTGGTAAATGGCTCCAAACACTGCACAGCACAGCAAGCACAGCAGTCACTCAATCACTGACTATGTAGCCACGCCCCGACATGTTTCATCATTGATGATTTACTCATGGGTACCCATGAGTAAATCATCAATGATGAAACATGTCGGGGCGTGGCTACATAGTCAGTGATTGAGTGACTGCTGTGCTTGCTGTGCTGTGCAGTGTTTGGAGCCATTTACCAACTAGGAGAACCAGTCTTCAGCAAAATCAAGCTGCCAAGTGGTGAGATCGTTTTGTCTGATCGTGGGTCCGCCGTGGCCAAGTGCTATACCTTGCAAAAATATCTGTAGGATGACGGTGACTGCTGTGATACATTGCTCATATTTTGAGTTTGTCTGTGAGTTTAACCTTTGGATTTGTTTTTTGGTGTGCTATTAAAACTGCTTGACGATATCACACTATTGTACAATTTTTCTTTTCCCTACACGTTGAAATTATTTGGAGCACTACATAGGATCCCACATGATCTCTGGAAGATCCCTTATGGTGATTACAAGCTTATCTGCCTAGGTACGCAAGTGCTGAGGCAATTAGTTCTGGTGAGTGACCATTCTGATGGGTGGTGGAAGCACTGTTCACTTTTTGGTGTGGTGGAAGACCTCTGAAGATTTTTGGATCACTTTTTATGGACTATTGTCTTATTTTCACGGATTGATTTTTATTTACACTCACATCTATATCATCAGTTTTATTCACTGTGAGCTGTTTTAAAACATCTTAGGAGAATTTCACTATTTTTCACAGCGCTGTTTAATGGATTAACACATTACATGCTTATAGTGTTTGCTTTTTCTGTTTATTTTTTTCACAACTGCAAACCTACCAAGACATGTCTGTTTACCTAAACTGACAGGCCGGGCAAGGAGAGCATTCATCAGAGAAGCAGCCAAGAGGTCCATGGTAACTCTGGAGGAGCTGCAGAGATCCACAGCACAGCTGGGAGAGAATCTGTCCACAGGACAACTATTAGTGGTGCGCCCCTCAAACTGCCCTTTATGGAAGAGTGGCGAGAAGAAAGATAATTAGAAATCCCATTTGAGGTTTGTGAGAAGCCATGTGGGGGACACAGCAAACATGTGGAAGAAGGTGCTCTGGTCAGATGAGACCAAATTGAACTTTTTGGCCTGAAATCAAAACTCTATGTGTGGTGGAAAACTAACACTGCACATCACCCTGAACACACCATCCCCACTGTGAGACATGGTGGTGGCAGCATCATGTTGTGGGGATGCTTCTCTTCATCAGGGACAAAGAAGCTGGACAGAGTTGATGGGAAGATGGATGGAGCCAAATACAGGACAATCTTAGAAGAAAACCTGTTATGCCGCGTACACACGGCAGAGAAACTCGACGGGCGGAACACATCGTTCCCCCCGTCGAGGTTCTCTGCCGGCCGTCAGATTCGGCGACCCGCCCGTCGGGAAAGGCAAGCAGCCATTCATCCCGACGGGCCGTCAAGCAAATAGAGAACCTGCTCGCCGAGAGCATACACACGGCCGAGGTTCTCGGCAGAATGTGGCTCCCAGCGAGGTTCTCGCTGGTTTCTGCCGAGAACCTCGGCTGTGTGTATAGGGCCTTAGAGTCTGAGAAAGACTTGAGACTGGGGCAGAGGTTCACCTTTCAGCAGGACAACGACCCTAAACATACAGCCAGAGCTCAAACTACTGCCCTCCAGTTGTTCAGGAACTACAATTGCCATCATGCCTAGTCATGTCTGTAAATGTCAGTGTGTTAAGCCCTGTACACACGATCGTATATCTGATGGAATCTAATCCGATGGATTTTTTCATCGGATATCCAATGAAGCTGACCGTCATCAGTCTTACCTACACACCATCAGTCAAAAATCCGACCGTGTCCAACGCGGTGACGTAAAACACTATGACGTGCTGAGAAAAATGAAGTTCAATGCGTCCGAGCATGCGTCGACTTGATTCTGAGCATGCGTGGCTTTTTCTCCAATGGAGTTCCATACAGACGATCGTTTTTTTTATCGATAGGAAAATTTTAAAACATGTTCTATTTTTTTTCACCTATGGAAAACAAACCGATGGGGCCCATACACGATCGGTTTGTCCGTTTAAAGCGGTCCATCGGTCCGTTTTCATCAGAAAAACTGATCGTGTGTACAGGGCTTGACAATGCCTCATGGGATGTGTACTTCTACAACAGCTGGAGGGCCATAGTTTGAGGATCCCTGGTTTAGATCAAAGCATATTCATGTGTTAGAATGGCCCACTCAAAGTCCAGACCTAAATCCAATGGACAGTCTGTGGCAAGACTTGAAAATTGCTGTTCGCAGACGCTCTCCATCCAATCTGACAGAGCTTGAGATATTTTGCAAAGAGGAATGGGCAAAACAAAAATTTCTCTTTCTAGATGTGCAAAGCTGGTAGAGACATCCCCAAAAAGACTTGCAGCTGTAATTGCAGTGAAAGGCGGTTCTACAAAGTATTGACTCAGGGGAGGCGCCATACAAATGCACCCCCAACACTTTACACATATTTATTTGTAAAAAATAAATAAAACCATTTATTATTTTTCTTCCACTTTACAATTATGTGCCATTTTGTGTTGGTCTATCACAAAAAAAAAATCCCAATAAAATACATTTATGTTTTTGGTTGTAACATGACAAAA
Source organism: Rana kukunoris (assembly GCA_029574335.1). NCBI lineage: Eukaryota > Metazoa > Chordata > Amphibia > Anura > Ranidae > Rana > Rana kukunoris. The sequence goes on from CM056051.1 coordinate 521,461,798, forward strand.
TGTGGGAAATTTCAAGGGGTATGAATACTTTTTCAAGGCACTGTATATATAGAAGGGCGCTATACTACTACTGCAGGGTGACAACAAAAAGAGAACATATATCTAAGAAAGCTATCCCCCTTCTTCTGCATGGTGAAGAAGAACAGTTAGAAGAAAGATATGAGATCAGCCCACACTGCATAGCCAGAGAACCATTCTCACCTCATGAACTGGCTGAAGGCCTTGTAGTTGGTTAGCGTATGATAATCATCATCTGTAAATACATGATCAACATCCTCCAATCCCCAGCTGGCCAGCAGCACTGCAGAGGATTTCTGTTCCACCTGCTGGAAAAAAAAACAATATGGCCACTTAGGTATGTTTACACGTCTAAGGAAGTACACCTGAGACAAGGTCCTTTAGCACCCAAGGAGAAAAAGGCCAAAGTGCCCCCCCAGTGAGCTGTAAACCACTTCAGTAACATACATTGCAGATCCTGTCCTGTTTGCACCACTTTCCTGCTGAAGTGCTCATCTTTCTGGACCCGTCTGCATTAGTGGCTTCTAAACCTGATGAGTGCCAATGCCTGGGAGAGCTGTCTGTTTGTAAGGCCCCTTTTACACTACTGTGACTTTAAAGTCGCGCGATTTTGCTTCGAGTTTACCGCAATTTTGCGGCCTATGATTTTGACGTGAGTTCAGGGAATGCATGTGTAAACTTGATGTCTATGGACCTCAACTTGCCTCAAAGTCGGACCAAAGTAGTGCAGGGTCTACTTTGAAGTCGGTGTGACTTGAAGTGGCACAGATATGAATGAATGAATGATACTCATTGGAAATCATGGGGGTCCAACCTTTCATGCGACTTTGCAGTCCCAAGTGTCAGGTCACCTGTGGCCAGATGACGGATGCACCCCGTTGGAGTCAGGAGTGCACCACAAGGTAGTGAACCCTATGGCAGACCACAGAGTGGATATGGAGGACAGGTCCACTGGAGCACAAACAGGCATCCCACAGGAAGCTTGAGCCCAAGATTCCCCAGGGTGCGGAGTCTAAGATCCAGTTGGTATTCACCAGAGCCTCTAGTGGTGAGGATGGCCTTAGCTGCAACTGAATCCAGGTCGCGGCCCCCAGAGTCCCCTAGGTCACGCTCCGTAGGGAAAGAGGGAAAGCAGCCACTCAGGACACAAGAGATCTTGAAGGGTTAAGCCAAGGTCGGGGCAACAAGCAGACAAGGATAAACAAGGGACAGGTCAGGGTCACAGGCAAACAGGAGTTGTCGGGGGCAAGCCAAGATCGGTACACAGAGATAAACGTAGCACACGGCAAGCAGGAACCCAAACACGCAATGCTTAACAAACAGCGTTGATCAGCAAGGCAGACCTGCGGTGCACTGGTTAATATAGAGTTCCTGACATGGCCTGGGGTGGAGCCATACAGGGAGGAGAGATGATAAAGGCAGCCAGGTGAGAGGGTCTGGCCTCTAAGGTGAACACATGGAGAGGAAGGTAAGCTGCCCGACATTACTCCATATCCATGACAACAAGTGTAAAAGGGGCCATACACAGACATTCACTGAAATTGCGTCCAAATCGTGGCCGCAAAATCGCACGACTTTTATGTTGCGACAGTGTGAAAGGGGGCTTACCCACCTACTAGAATTATGAAAGAACAAAGTTGATTAGCTACGGCAAGAAACACAGGCAACTATAACTTCAACACCCCAGAAGACGTCAGATTTGAAGAAACGCGTCGGTCGGAGACAACGTTCGGGACGTCGTCACACATCGCGCTAACAGGAAGTGGCCCGTCTGATACCCGGGACCAGTGTATACAGCATGAAAGCCTTGCTGTGTTTATATTATTGTGAGTATGATGACTACTTTTATTAAGTTTTAAACAGTTATATACATTGCCTTTCTTTACATGATCCGGTCGAAGCCTTGGGGGGGGGGGGGGTGCCTGGTTAAGATACATATTTGCGGACAGCTAGGAAGCACAACTAATGAGCCTTGCCATATATAGCATACATTTAGCGTGAATTTCTGTTGTTTATTTTTAGCTCTATCTTCAGATATTGTCGATTTTGAGGGCCCTTCTCTTTCTACTGTCTCCCCCCTGCTCAGCTCCAGTGGAAGTTGTATACAAACCTTGCGCTCCACAACCACCTCTTCCTCCTTCTTCCTCTTTTTGGTTTTCTTCTCTTTCTTTTCTTTGTGCTTCTTTCTTCGCTTTTTCCCGCCCATCTCTGAGTCGCTGTCTGGAGAGTCATGACCTCCGATCCCCTCGTCCCACTGGAGCTCGTCATCGCTGTCCTGCAGAAGCATGCGCACAGAGAAGACAAAAACAGTTCATTACAAAGCCAGTCTACAGGTTTACCTGAACTACATGTTGTCTCTTTAGAGGTTGGGTGGATTGTCACAGTGGTACATGGGGCGTGGCCACAGTTTCAATAAGATCCCCAAAGGCAAGATACACACCCACATAACCCGTCACATTATATCATCCTTTCACAGCCAGTGTTTCTCCAGAGTACATGTGTCAAACACCAGGCCCGTGGGCCGAAAACCAGGCCATTTCATGTGGCTCTCGCACCTCTGATGCAGCTAGCTGCAGAAACCACCTCATCGCTGCCCCCACCTTGTATCAGCAGTCAGCAGCAGAGAGAAGGAAAGAACTCTTCATGAGCAGCAGCAGAGAGGCTTGTCTCTGCCCCCTTTCCGTTTCAGCACTTGACAGCAGAGAGGCTTGTCTCTGCCCCCTTCCAGTTTCAGCACTTGACAGCAGAGAGGCTTGTCTCTGCCCCCTTCCAGTTTCAGCACTTGACAGCAGAGAGGCTTGTCTCTGCCCCCTTCCAGTTTCAGCACTTGACAGCAGAGAGGCTTGTCTCTGCCCCCTTTCCATTTCAGCACTTGACAGCAGAGAGGCTTGTCTCTGTCCCCTTCCCGTTTCAGCACTTGACAGCAGAGAGGCTTGTCTCTGCCCCCTTCCCGTTTCAGCACTTGACAGCAGAGAGGCTTGTCTCTGTCCCCTTCCCGTTTCAGCACTTGACAGCAGAGAGGCTTGTCTCTGCCCCCTTCCCGTTTCAGCACTTGACAGCAGAGAGGCTTGTCTCTGCCCCCTTTCCATTTCAGCACTTGACAGCAGAGAGGCTTGTCTCTGTCCCCTTCCCGTTTCAGCACTTGACAGCAGAGAGGCTTGTCTCTGCCCCCTTCCCGTTTCAGCACTTGACAGCAGAGAGGCTTGTCTCTGTCCCCTTCCCGTTTCAGCACTTGACAGCAGAGAGGCTTGTCTCTGCCCCCTTCCCGTTTCAGCACTTGACAGCAGAGAGGCTTGTCTTTGCCCCCCTTCCTGTTTCAGCACTTGACAGCAGAGAGGCTTGTCTCTGCCCCCCTTCCCATTGGTGGGCACTGATCATTAGTATGTACTGGCAGACTTTATTATGGGGGCACTGCTGGGCACTGATTCGTAGCTTATTGGCAGATCTGAGGGGGCTGTGCTGATAATCAAGGTGCCGATCGGCTCTACCTGTCAGCACGAACCGAGGAATGCCGTTTACTAGGGTTGTCCCGATACCGATACTAGTATCGGTATCGGGACCGATACCGAGTATTTGTGGGAGTATTTGTACTCGCGCAAATGCTCCCGATGCCTGGCCGAATACTTTTTTTGTATTTATCAACATGTTCTATGAAAATTCTTTGAGTTTTTTACTACTGCGTGACAAGCAAATAAAATATTTTTATTAATTTTTACTCATTTTTATTCTTTTATAATGTCTTGAGTTCTTCATAATTCTAAAGAAAATATCCTTAGTCTGTATTGTGGTTTGAAAACTGTCACATGACATTTAAAAAAAGTATCGGTATTCGGTATCGGCGAGTACATTAAAAAAAAAGTATCGGTACTTGTACTCGGTCCTAAAAAAGTGGTATCGGGACAACCCTACCGTTTACCAGCACTTCCTAGTTCACGCGATGATTAGCTGTGATTGGTCAAGAAACCTTATCACGATTGGAGATGTGGGTTAGGGTTGTGGTTAGGGTTAGGGGTTTCCCTTGAAGAAAAAGGCTAGGACTCAGGAACTGGAACAAAGACCTCCCCCAGAGGTCAAAGTTAAGGAGGCGGGTTCCCAGAGGTCAAAGGTCATGGGGCGTGGCTGACCCATCCTCACCAAAGTGTACCGCCTACCCCAACTAAGTCGGGAAATGAACAAGTCGGGGAAAGCGTATTGCGCTCCGGCATGCCGCAATTGCCATGCCGGCATGTTATCCTGCTGGTCGTCATATGATGAAACAAAAGTAATACAAAAAAAAAGCACAGTGTAAAAATAAAAAGTGTAAATTAAAATAAATAAGAAAAAAAAAAGTAAAGCGTCCCATCCCTCCATGCTCGCACGCAGAAGCGAACGCATATGTAAACAGTGTTCAAACCCCTCATGTGAGGTATCGCTGCGATCTGTAGAGCGAGAGCAATAAATCTAGCACAAGACCACCTCTCTAGCTCTAAACGGGTAACCTTAAAAATAATTTTAAACAACGCCTATGGAGATTTTTAAAAATGGAGGTTCACCCTAAATCCACTAACTGCCATTCGATCCAGCATACTGCTGACAGGTGCAGTATGCTGTTTTTTTTTTTGTTGTACTTATCGTTTTAATCAGGCGTTCTTATCTGGCACCGAGCAGGGATTCCTTCCGGGTATAGGCGTTCCTAAGGCAAGCCTAGTTGATTGACAGGCTAGTAAAGCGCGTCACGCCTTTCCGAAAATAGTTGGAGTGTCACTTCGGCAATTTCGGAAGGCGTGACGTGCTTTACTAGCCTGTCAATCAACTAGGCTTGCCTTAGGAACGCCTATTCCCCGCAGAAATCCCCGATCTCAGAGCGAGATAACGAAGGCTGATAAAACGATAAGTACAAAAAAAACAGCATACTGCAGATGTCAGCAGTATGCTGGATCGAATGGCAGATTGTTGATTTTTGGGTGAACCTCCGCTTTAAGTACCGTAGTTACAAGCGTGGGCAATTTTAAAAGCATGTGAAACTCTGGTTAAAGATAGTATACGTGGCCCTTTATCTTCTCAAACCACCACTGCGCACAGGAAAAATAAATGTAAATATATATATATATATATATATATATATATATATATATATTTATACTCAATATATATATATGCCTAAAGCTGCTACTTGAAAGGTATGATATGTATGCAAAAATTTGAATGAAAAATGTGTAGCGCAGTGTACATAAATCATATAAACATAGCTAAAACATGTAAATATAAACTAAATTACCACGTGAAAAAGTGTCAAAGTGTCATGTTTAAACATTTTTGGACATGTTTTAGCTATGTTTATATGATTTATGAACAGAGCACTACACATTTTTCATAAAAAAATGTGCATACATATCATTCCTTTCAAGTAGCAGCTTTAGGCATATATATATTTTGAGGATATATATATATATATATATATATATATATATATATATATATATATATATATATTTGCATTTTTCATTGAAATTTTTGCATGCATATCATTCCTTTCAAGTAGCAGCTTTAGGCATATATATATATTTTGAGGATATATATATATATATATATATATATTTGCATTTTTCATTGAAATTTTTGCATATATAATTTTAAAAGCATGACTTGTTAGATATCTATTTAATCAGCGTAACATTTCATATTATACCAAAAAATTGGGGTAACTATTGTTTTTTTTTTTTTATTAATTAAAGTGTACTTTTTTTTCTCAGAAAATTGCGTTTGAAAGAGGACTGCGCAAATATGGGGTTGACATAAAATATTGCAACGCCCGCCATTTTATTCTACAGGATCTCTCTTAAAAAAAAAAAGTCTATGTAATGTTTGGGGTTCTAAGGCTGCATTCACACCCGAGCGTATCATTTTCAGGCAGAACGTCGCAATTTTGCCGCAATTTTTACAGCGTCTTTGTTAAGGTCAAAAGATTGCCAATGTAAAAGGCAGAAAAACGCCTGTAATCTGCCAAAAAAGAAGCTCAAGTACTTATTTTGAGCTTCAGGCGTTTTTCTTCAGGCGACAGAACGCTCAGATGAGAACAGGGGCCATTTAAATGAATGGGATTTTGCTTGTTGCGCGTTTTTTGGAACTTTTGAGATGAGCATTTTTTTACGAGCAGAAAACCCTCAGGCCGTGTACACACGTACGAGAACCTCGACGGGCCAAACACATCGTTCCGCTCGTCGAGGTTCTCGCCCGGCCGTCGAAATCGTCGACCAAGCCGTCGGGAAAGGCGTCGAGCCATGGTTCTCGATGGGCCATCGAGCAAATAGAGAACCTGCTCTCTATTTTGGCTCGACGGCTTTCTCGACGGGACGCTCGGCGAAAACGTACACACGACCGAGTATCTCGGCAGAATATGGATCCCAGCGAGCTTCTCGCTGGATTCTGCCGAGGTTCTCGGTCGTGTGTACGCGGCCTCAGATGTGAACACAGCCTTAGTCATTTTCTAGCAAAAAATACTCATTTACCCACTTTACTACCACCCACCGTCAATTGACAATTGATAATGCTCTAGTTCTGGGAGGACGTCATATGACATCCTCACCTTGCCGAGCCACTAGGAGGCACCTGCCGCGTTACTGGGAACCCGATGCGCGTGCCCGGCGATTGCGATGTCCGCCGGGCACCTGCCATTGCCCAGTACCTGAGCAGAACCGTGGATCTCTGTGTGTTTACACAGAGATCCACGTCCTGTCAGGGAGAGGAGACTGATTCTGTGTCCCTTATACATAGGGACACAGATCGGTCACCTCCCCCAGTCAGTCCACTCACTAGGGTACACATTTAACCCCTGATCGTCCCCTAGTGGTTAACCCCTTCCCTGCCAGTCACATTTACACAGTAATCAGTGCATATTTATAGCACTTTATGCTGTATAAATGTGAATGGTCCCAAAATAGTGTCAAAGGTGTCCGGCGCAATATCGCAGTCATGATAAAAATCACTGATCGCCGCCATTACTAGTAAAAATAAAAAATAAAAAATGCTATAAATCTATCCCCTATTTGTAGATGCTATAACTTTTTCTTATTTCAGGGGGAAAGAACAATGAAAGAGTTTTCTTACGGGCTTTTTGCGCTTGTAAGTTCTAGGAGCTTTGGGGGGCTTCTGCTTGTCCTTGTCTTTCTTCTTCGGTCCTCTCTTCTTCTTTGTAATTATTTCGGGAGAAGGAGGTGGACTGAGGTCCTCGTCTTCTGTTCATGTGGAAAGAAAAACAGGAATGGTGAGATAAACTGGTAAAACTTCACAGGCCTCAACTACAACATTAAAGGGGAGTTCCACCCACAATTTCACTTTTTAAATATAAATACCCCTGTAATACACAAGCTTAATGTATTCTAGTAAAGTTAGTCTGTAAACTAAGGTCTGTTTTCTTAGGTTGTTACAGCATTTAGATTTAGTTTATAATCTAGAAATAGACCATGGCCATCTTAAGTGTGGGCATCATGAAGTCAGACTGTATGACTTCCTGGATTTCAGCTTTGCATATCTCGCACATGCTCAGTGCTGCACAAGCAATGTAATAGGTTTCAGTCAGGTTTGCAAAGACTACTGGGAAACATGATGCCTATCCCATAAACCCTTGAAAATAGCCTTGTGACTTAATAGCCTAGGCTAATAAGGAGGAGGAAGTAATGAAGGACTACAAAATAAAGGTATTTACAAGCAACACAATAAATAAAGAGAGATTAGGGCATGCAGCACAGACAAACATAAAAAAATGGGTGGAACTCCACTTTAAATAGCAGTCCTCCAAAGAAAGGGGAAAATATTGTTCAACATAAAAGCCAATTCAAAGTTATTAAAGCAAACTGAAGCATAGACAGATCCGATCACTGCACAAACCATGCTAACGGGTTTCACTCCCAAAAGACTGGTTTAATCATGGCCACTTTATAACTAAAGTAGAACGCACCAATGATTTGGTTGCTCAGCATGTAGTTGTACTGAGCACCAAAGTACTTTTACTTACCCCTCCCCTTAACATCTCATACATCACATCTGTTGGTAGACTAGGCACAGGAATGGGCGGGGGCTGTGTATCCTATGCAATCTATCATGCCATAAAACATCCAGAGCAGGGGCAGCCCAGAAACCATCCCCCAGCACACAGCACATTGAACACTGTGACTCACCTCAATTCTCTCTCTGTGCAGCCCACGATAGAGATGGGTAACCTAACTAGCCTCTGATCAGAGCTTTTCACCTCACGTGTGACACCCATCCCATATGGCCGCTTCCCTGTCTCCAGCCTCGCTACCTCCTGCCGCTCCTCTTCTTCTAAAATGCCCCCCCCCCCCGCTCCTTTCTTTTTACTCTCCATTCACGTTTTCCCCCAGCACGACTTACCCCCCAACTCAGACCTGCAGTTAGCGTCTTCCCTCATCTGCCTCTCCCGATAGCTCCAGGTGCTGCAGGGGCTTTGAAGTCATTGAAATCTGTCCACCCGCCACTCCACCCCAGGAAAAATTGAAAAAAACGATAGAAAAATTTGCAAAAACGGCTTGGTCATCTGAGTTTAAAAGTGGAGTGCAGGGGCTGGCAGCGAAAGGGTTAAACCCAAAAGCAGATATTTATTATATTGCAGCTTTCCAAATTTCTTAGATGTGGTGGCTACATTTGTTTATCTATAAACCCAGCCAAGCGGCACCATCACTAAAGGCTGCAGCTTGTGGATGGATAGTTGGAAACGGTGCACTTAAGATCACAGACCCCTCCCCCGTACGGTGTCAAATACCTTCCAAGGCTTGTGACTGTGACACTCTAGACCCCCCCCCCCACCTTTACGCGTTACGTCATTAATGTGGCTTCTTCAGTGGGAAAAGCATTAGGGGACAGTTTCCAACTATCCGTCCACAAGCTGCAGCCTTCAACCCGGGTTTATACATACGCTATTTATTTATCTATTGTGCACCTGCCTTAAGTGCACTTGAAATCGTGCATTTATTGTATATATAGTATCTCACAAAAAGATCGGCATCCCCCCTCTGCTGCCACATCTGACACCTTGCGGGGGGGGGGGGATACATGTCAAAACCAGGTACATGTACCCACTTCAAGGTAAGATCGCTGCCATAGGTGTGCGCAGCCTATTGCATTTGTGTTGGGGTGGTATTGGTGTGTAAATTACATATTTAATGGCCCCTTCACCCCACTCATTCTAAAACATCCCCACAGCAACAGCCGGCCGGAGAGGAGGGAAGCTGGAAGCGCTGTGGGAGGAGCTAGGTCAGTAGCTGGAAATTGTGCTGCACAGGGTGATTAGCGTGTGCCTGGGCACACCTGGCACACCCTGTGTGCACGCCTATGATCGCTGCAATCATTGAGAGGTGATCTATGCAACTGAACATTTTTTTTTTTTTGCTAGAAAATCCTCAAACAACTTGGAGAGGCTCTGCAAAGAGGAGTGGGACAAAATCCCTCCTGAGATGTGCGCAAACCTGGGGGCCAACTAAGAAATGTCTGACCTCTGTGATTGCCAACAAGGGTTTTTGAAGGGTTCAAAGACTTATTTCACTCTTTAAAATGCAAATTAATTTAAAGCTACTATTAAAATTATAGACTGATCATGTCTTTGTCGGTGGTCAAACATACAAAATCATCAGGGGATCAAATAGTTTTTTCACTCACTGTAGCTACCCGGTATTTATCGGGCCTTCAGAAAAAAACTTAAGACACATCTATTCTGAAGCATGGCTGGGCGACCACATTGGCTACAGCGCTTTGAGGCGATTTGGTTTGCATTTGTAGCGATATATAAGTTTCTCACTTACTCACTCAACGTCAAAGTAATGACGTATATTTACAGTGAGGCGGTCAAGCGAGTTAAAAACGCATCATAGTGCATTGGTGTGAAGAGTTCCACAGGATGTAAAGAGATATGCCCCGTATACACGACGGGAAAACTGCTATGAGAGCTTTTCGTCGGGAATCCCGGCCGTGTGTATGCTCCATCGCAGTTTTTTCCGACGGAAAAACTGCCGGACAAAAAAAAGAGAGCAGGATCTCTTTTTTCCCCATCAGGAAAAAATCTTAGCTGGAAAACCGTTCGTCTGTATGGTTTTTCCGACGGGTAAGAAAAAGTGCATGCTCGGAAACAAATCGACGCATGCTCAGAAGCATAGAACTTAATTTTCTCGGCTCGTCGTAGTCTTTTATGTCACCGCGTTCTTGGCAGTCAAGGGTTCACCGGACTTCTGTGTGACTGTGTGTATGCAAGGCAGGCTTGAGAGGAATTCTGTCAGGAAAACTGTTGTTTTATTTTTCCAACGGAAAAAACGGTCGTGTGTACTAGGCAATAGATTTTTTTATGAATTCTGCTCAGATGTTTAACCACCAAAAGCTCGTCAAAATCTGATCAGTGTGAAAGGGCTCTAATGCCGCGTACACACGACCATTTTTAATAGTTTAGAAAAAACAACGGGCCAGATCCACAGAGCTAGTACGCCGGTGTATCTCCTGATACGCCGGTGCATTGCCATGAAATGAGATTTGCCATGAAATGTGATGGTCCGCCTCCATCACATCCTATTGGCTTACTCCTGTCACGTGACATATTTATACGTCATCAGTCTCAGCTAGGCTATCATAGGGAGAGGATCATTTTTAATGGCATACAACTGAGCGTTTCTCCAATGGTTTTCTCATACTGACTCATAATATTCCCTCATCAACCGTTTCCTACAGATAAGAAACACGACCACAAGACTAAGTAATGCAATTGTCAGGATAACCACAGCAATTGTCAATCTAGCAACCTTGCCTGAGTTATCATTCTCATCTTCAAATCCACATTCTTTTCTCCAGTCTTCCACAATGATTGAGGATGTCAGGTCAGTAAAACGCTTCAGACTACAAGACTGGGAACAGTCTGGTAAAGCAATTGGGTACGGCTTAGCCGAAGAATCGTTCCTATAGTACATCTCAATAGTATAGCTCTCAATGCCAACCTGGTAAATCTCAAAAAAATGACGTGCAGCTTCAGCTATCACAGGCAGAGGAAATCCTCTCCCTATGATAGCCTAGCTGAGACTGATGACGTGTAAATATGTCACGTGACAGGAGTAAGCCAATAGGATGTGATGGAGGCGGACCATCACATTTCATGGCAAATCACATTTCATGGCAATGCACCGGCGTACTTTAAAATTACCCACGTCGTATCATTAGTTTGAATCCTCAAACCATGATATGACGGCTTCTGGCTTCGATCCGACAGGCTAACGTATTTGTACGCCTTCGGATCTACGCTGCAATCTTTTTGCGCCCGCTGGGTGGAGTTTGCGTCGTTTTCCACGTCGGGTATGCAAATTATCTTTTTACGGCGATCCACGAAGTTACGATCGGCCGTCGCATTCTCTAACGTCGTCGCTAGTCGGCTTTTTCCGGCGTATAGTTAAAGCTGCTATTATCCGGTCTATAGTTAGACTTGCCATGTTAAGTATGGCCATCGTTCCTGCGTCAAATTTTCATTTTTTATTTTTTTGCGTATGTCGTCCGTGAATAGGAATGTACGTAAATTACGCTACAAAAAAAATGACGTTACGACGTAATTTCGCACAATGCACGGCGGGAAATTTCTGAACGGAGCATGCGCAGTTCGATCGCCGCGGGGATGCGCCTAATTTAAATGATTCACGCCCCCTAATCGCGTATTTCGATTCCGCCGCGAGAAATACACTACGCCGACATACCTTACGGGCCGAAATCTTCCTGGATTCGACTTAGAGCCAGGTAAAATACGGCGGCGTAGTGTATCTCTGATACTCTGCCCCAGGGCAATTGTATGTGGATCTGGCCCAACGTTTTTTTCAATTATTGTTAAACCGGCCTTGCCTACGCACGATCCTGAAAAAATGCTCTAGCAAAGCGCGGCGACGTACAACACGTACAACGTCACTATAAAGGGGAAGTTCCATTCGGATGGCGCCACCCCTTTCGGCTGCTTTAGCTGATTTCCTGTTAGTAAAAGACGATTAGCGCTTTTCAGTCTGTTACAGCGTGATGAATGTGCTTACTCCATTATGAACGGCAGCTTTACCAGAACGAGCGCTCCCATCCCATAACTTGCTTCTGAGCATGCACGTTTTTTTCACGTCGTTAAAGCCCACACAAAGACCATTTTTTACAACGTTAAAAACGAAGACGTGAAAAATTAGAGCATGTTCTAAATTTTAAATGGCCATTTTTTACATTGTGAAAAATGCTCTGGAGCCCACACACGATAGTTTTAAATGGCATTAAAAAAAAAACGTAATTTTTTACAACCCTAAAAACGGTCGTGTGTATGCGCCATTACTCTTTGTGGTCATCTAATTCACTCATTGCTTCATTCTACTGCTGGAAAGATTCTTTGTCAATAAGTACGTAGCGTAGTGGTTAAGGCCCCAATCCACTATGTGTGTGGTCGTGGTTTTCAGGCACACCACAGTCTGTAGTGTGGTGGTTAAGTCCTCCTTCCACACCATACATGATCGTGGGTTTGAGGCACACCACAGCTACTTGCCATTGCTTGCAGCCGGTTAGCTCGCGGTTGTGTGTTCAACCCATGCGAGTGCGATCTCGTTCACAGCTTTCGTGTTTTTAAAGGTTTCAGTCAAGTCCTACCCCTTCTGTCCTCAAGAACTGTACGTATTAGGTTTCTGAAAAATTCTCCAGATGTATTGTCCTTCAAACTAGGGCTGAAATTACGAATCTACATAATCAATTAATCATCTTGTGTTCACACGATCGGATGATCCCCCATCGGACATTTGTTGTTGGAAAGTTTGAGAGCATGCACAACGAACATTTGTCCTTTGAAAAACCGACAACAATTGTCCGATTGAGCATACAGATTACAGACGCTAGGATTGTCCGATAAAACACGTCCATCGGACCGTTTTTGTCAGAAAGTCCGATCGTGTATATGGGCCTTAACCACTTAAGACCCGGACCAATACGCTGGTAAATGACCCAAGGTGTTTTTGCGATTCGGCACTGCGTCGCTTTAACAGACAATTGCGCGGTCGTGCGACGTGGCTCCCAAACAAAATTTGCGTCCTTTTCTTCCCACAAATAGAGCTTTCTTTTGGTGGTATTTGATCACCTCTGCGATTTTTATTTTTTGCGCTATATACAAAAATAGAGCGACATTTTTGAAAAAAAAACACTATTTTTTACTTTTTGTTAAAAAAAAATCAAATAAACAAAATTTTAGTCAAACATTTAGGCCAAAATGTATTTAGCCACATGTCTTTAGTAAAAAAAAAAATCGCAATAAAAAAAATAGCTACCTAGCGGGAACAGCGACACTAATACAGCGATCAGAAAAATGATCGCTTAGTGACGCTGGCAATAGGGAGTGAAAGGGTTAACTAGGGCGGTGATCAGGGGGTTAAAACTTTATTAGGGGGGGTGGGGGGGCTATCCTGAACCTAACACTAACTGTTTTTTACACTGCCTGTCACACTGACACTAAATGCAGTGATTAGATCACTGCATTCAGTGACACTGTGACAGGGGGGTGGGGGGGGGCGATCACAAGGGGTTAATATGCCTATGTGAGTGTGTGTCAGTGTTGTGTTGGTGCACACTTACTTGTGATGTCTTCTCTCATCAGCAGCGCTGGGAAACAGCGCTGCGATGAGAGGTGACATCATTTCCTCCTTCCTGTGTAAACACAGGAGGAGGAACTGACAGGATGGGAGCGCGCTCCCATTGGCTGGGAGCGATCGCGGGGGGCGGGTAAGCGCCGACATCCGCCCGCTGATCCCGGATCGCTCCCGGAGCCAGGGGGACCCCCGCACGCCGCGGAGGGGGTCCCGATGGGACCCCCGAACCGCACTTAGGCGGGGACGTAAATTTACGCCCTTGTGCCTGTACGTGCCATTCTGTGGCCGTATATGTGCGTGCGGGGGTCCATAAGTGGTTAAGGAGCATTCCTCCCCCTGACCATCGCATTAATGTAGATATCGTCATTTCATTTTTAGCAGGGGTTCCCAGAGACTGAAAGTTATTTCAAGTAGGGCTGCAACTAACGATTATTTTTAGGGGTGCAACGGATCAAAAAACTCACGGATCGGATCGATCCTCGGATCAGGAGTCATGGATCGGATCATTTTCGGATCAACACAAAACAGGGCTCATGTGCTTAAATACAGTATTTGGAAATCTGACTGTTTAATGTTAATTTTTAAAAGCCGCAGCAAACCTGCTGACCTCACATGGTTGCTAATGTGACAGAACACCTCTGATATTCACTTTTAATTTAACATTTAAACAGTCCGTCAGATTTACAAATACTGTATTTAAAGCGGAGTTCCACCCATAAATGGAACTTCCGCTTAATCCACTCCCCACCCCCTTGCATGCCACATTTGGCATGTCATTTTTTTGGGGGGGGAGTGGGGGCTTCAGGAGGAGTGGGACTTCCTGTCCCACTTCCTTCTTCTGCCAAGGGGCTGGTAAGGCGATTAGGCTTAATCGCCTTACTGCAGCCCCTCCCGTAGGCGATCATCTAGGACACTGACAGGTCCTAGACAATCGCGCCTGTCCAATCAGCGGCGAGCCGCGCCGCGCGCGGATGCGCAGTGCGGCTCGCGCATGCGCAGTGGGTGCCCGGCCGTGAAGCCGAAGGCTGTCACGGCCAGGTGCCCACAGTAGAAATGAAGAAGCCGGACGGGGAGGGGGGGGAGAGGAGCGGAGCCGCCCCGGCGCGTCGCTGGAACGCTGGAGCAGATAAGTGATTGTTTATTAAAAGCCAGCGCTACACTTTTTGTAGCTGCTGACTTTTAATAAACTAAACTTTTGGCTGGAACACCCCTTTAAGCAAATAAGCTCAGTTTTGTGTTGAAATTACTGCATCCTGCAATCCACCATTGCCCCTAGCCCCCCACTCATCACGTAATGTCCACCATTGCCCCCCACTTGTCATCACCATCACTGTTCCAGTGCAACATTGCCCCCACATAGTAATAATAGCCAGTAGTTTAACCACTTAATCACCGCCCTATAGCCGAAATACGGCTATAGGGCGGTTCCTGTACTCTAACAGGACGTCCATGGACGTCCTCCGTTAGAGTCAGGTGTGCGCGCCCAACCGGGCGCGCACACGCGATCACCGGTGCTCACCGGGTCCACGGGACCCGCAGCACCGATGATCGCGGTAAGGAGCCAATGGCGGCGGCTCCTTACCACGTGATCGCGCCGTCCAATGACGGCGCGACCACGTGTGTAAACAAATCTGACGTGCGTCAGATCCGCGCGCCCGAGCGGGCGCGCACACGCGGTCACGGCGCTCGGCGGGTCCACGGGACCCGCAGCGTCAGTGATCTCGGTAAGGAGCCAATGGTGGCGGCTCCTTACCACGTGATCGCGCCGTCCAATGACGGCGTGATCACATGTAAACAAACCGCGTCACTTGCTGACGCCGTTTCTTCCCTCCTCTCGCTGTACCGATCGGTACAGCGTGAGAGGAGAGCGCGGATGGCTGCAGCAGTGTGGGATGGATCTGTGACTATTGCAGTCACAGATCCATCCATCCCTGCTCAGCCATCCCTGCATTAACTCCTTCCTTCCCTGCGCAAAACTCTGCATACCCCCCCCAATACTCTGCATACCCCCCCCAATACTCTGCATACCCCCCCCCAATACTCTGCATAACCCCCCCCAATACTCTGCATAACCCCCCCCAATACTCTGCATACCCCCCCCAATACTCTGCATACCCCCAATACTCCTCAATACTCTGCATACCCCCAATACTCCTCAATACTCTGCAATACCCCGCAATACTCCGCAATACTCTGCAATACCCCGCAATACTCCGCAGTACCCCGCAATACTCCGCAGTACCCCGCAATACTCCGCAGTACCCCGCAATACTCTGCAATACCCCGCAATACTCCGCAATACCCCGCAATACTCCGCAATACCCCGCAATACTCCGCAGTACCCCGCAATACTCCGCAATACCCCGCAATACTCTGCAATACCCCGCAATACTCCGCAGTACCCCGCAATACTCCGCAGTACCCCGCAATACTCCGCAATACTCCGCAGTACCCCGCAATACTCCGCAATACTCCGCAGTACCCCGCAATACTCCGCAATACTCCGCAATACTCCGCAGTACCCCGCAGTACCCCGCACAATACTCCCGCACAATACTCCCGCACAATACTCCCGCACAATACTCCCGCACAATACTCTGCAGTACCCCCGCGCAATACTCCCCCGCGCAATACTCCCCCGCGCAATACTCCCCCGCGCAATACTCCCCCGCGCAATACTCTGCAATCGTTTTTTTTTTAGGCTTCCCAGCCTAGAGGGGAGATGTGGGGTCTTATTGACCCCATATCTCACTGTAAAGAGGACCTGTCATGCTATATTCCTATTACAAGGGATGTTTACATTCCTTGTAATAGGAATAAAAGTAACCAAAACATTTATTTTTGGGGAAAAAGGTGTCAAACTAAAATAAATAAAGTAAAATGAACAATAAAAAAATAAAAAAAAAATTACAGCGCCCCTGTACCCGTGTGCTCGTATACAGACGCGACCGCACACGTAAGTCCCGCCCACATATGAAAACGGTGTTCAAACCACACATGTGAGGTATCGCTGCGAACGTTAGAGCGAGAGCAATAATTTTGGCCCTAGACCTCCTCTCCAACTAAAAAGATGTAACCAGGAAAAACATTTAAAGCGTCGCCTATGGGGATTTTTAAGTCGCGTAGTTTGGCGCCATTCCACAAGCGTGTGCAATATTGAAGGGTGACATGTTGGGTATCTATTTACTCGGCGTAACTTCATCTTTCATATTATGCAAAAACATTGGGCTAACTTTACTGTTTTTTTTTTTTTTAAGCACAAAACTGTTTTGTTTCCAAAAAAAAACGCGTTCAAAAAATTGCTGTGCAAATACAATGCGAGATAAAAAGTTGTAACGGCCGCCATTGTATTCTCTAGGGTCTTTGCTAAAAAAGCATATATAATGTTTTGGGGTTCTATGTAATTTTCTAGCAAATAAATGATGATTTTTCCATGTAGGAGAGAAATGTCAGAATTGGTCTGGGTGTTCCAGAACGCCTGATGGCGTTCCCTGCATGTTGGGCCTCTGTATGTGGCCACGCTGTGTAAAAGTCTCACACATGGGGTATCGCCATACTCGGGAGGAATAGCAGAATGTGTTTTGGGGTGTAATTTGTGGTATGCATATGCTGTGTGTGAGAAATAACCTAATAATATGAACATTTTGTGGAAAAAAAATTAAAATAAAAAAATCTTGATTTTGCAAAGAATTGTGGGGAAAAAATGACAACTTCAAAAAACTCACGATGCCTCTTTCTAAATACCTTGGAATGTCTTCTTTCCAAAAAGGGGTCATTTGGGGGGTATTTGTACTTTTCTGGCATGTTAGGGTCTCAAGAAATGAGAGAGGCTGTCAGTACATCAGATGTGATCAAATTGATCAATTTTCAGTAATTGGTACCATAGCTTGTAGACCCCATAACTTTCACCCAGACTAAATATTATCCAATTTTTTTTTTTTTTGTTACCAAAGATATGTAGCAGTATACATTTTAGGCCAAATTTATGAAGAAAAATTACTTTTTTGCAAAATTTTATAATAGAAATGAAGAAAAATTCATTTTTTTACAAAATTTACGTTCTTTTTTCATTTATAGCGAAAAAAATAAAAACCGCAGAGGTAATCAAATACCACCAAAAGAAAGCTCTATTTGTGGGAAAAAAAGGACAAAAATTTCATTTGGTTAGAGTGTTGTATGACTGAGTTATTGTCATTCAAACTGTGAGAGCACCGAAAGCTGAAAATTGGTCTGGTTATTAAGGGGGTTTAAGTGCCCAGTGGTCAAGTGGTTAACATTGCCCCCACATAGTAATAATAGCCAGTAGTTTAACATTGCCCCCACATAGTAATAATAGCCAGTAGTTTAACATTGCCCCCACATAATAATAGCCAGTAGTTTAATATTGCCCCCACATAGTAATAATAGCCAGTAGTTTAACATTGCCCCCACATAATAATAGCCAGTAGTTTAACATTGCCCCCACATAATAATAGCCAGTAGTTTAACATTGCCCCCACATATTAGTAATAATAGCCATTAGCCAATAGTTTAACTCACTGTACTGCACCGCACTGACTGTACCGCTTTGCGCGCTCTCTCGTGGAATAGAAGATCCACGAGCAGAGGGGTGATGACTTCAGCGCGCACCGCCGCCGCCGTGTGTACCAAGATGGCCGACCGCTCCGGAGCTAGGCCAAAGCCATGGCCTTTCCTAAGGCTGCGGCGGTTCGTTCCGCGGATCGCAATCTGTGCTGATCCGTACAGGCCGACCCGTACGGATCGCGGATCGGTCATGATCCGTTGCACCCCTAATTATTTTCATAATCGATTAGTTGGCCGATTATTGTTTCGATTAATCGATTAATCGGATAATAGCCTTAAAAAAAATTGCATTTTTACTTTTTTTTGGGGCCAGTTTGTTGTTGGGCAGATTACAAAACACAAATTTCCACAAAAACACATTACATGCTCTTCTGCAGCTTCTCCATTGAAGTATATTGAACCGAAAAAAAAAAAATAGCACTGTTTTGCGTTAAAAAGTCCTTGCCCTTTCCAAATACGCAGCAGCCGGAAAAAAAAATACTGGATGTGGACGTGTCCAATAGGAAAACATGTAAATGAACTGTAGTGTATTTCTGCAAAAAGCACCAAAAAATAGAGGTGTGACCCCGGCCTGAGATGTTTAGTAACATAATGGGGGTTAAAAAAACTAAATTAAGTACAAAAAGAGCAAATAATCACTACTGTAAGGGTTCATTTTTTTACTGTGGGACAGTGAAAGTGATATTTACAGTAGCGATTTGCTTTTTTGTATTATAAAGGGCTAATTTTAGTTGTTTTTTTTTTATTTATATCAGGAAACCGGTCCCAACCGAACAACAACAGAGTAGTAAAACATCACAGTGTGGTGCCACGCAGGGCACTGACATTCAATATACAGGGTATTTCAGACTATTCACATGAGAAAAATAACATTCCACCCGTGCGTAGTTATGAGCGAGTGTCAGGTAAATATGGGATAAGTCATGTTCCATCTACTGGACCCATCGGGGTCCCACGTATATCTAACCTGCTGGCATGACCCTTAACATCTCGTCCCCCGGATCAGGGCGGAGGGGCCCGGCCCCCAGTGTTTTACCTTTATATTGGAAAGGAAAAATAAGTCTAGGTAGGGGATGTTGGGTGGGGGGTGGGAGGGGAACCCCTTAGATATTCGGGGTTCGATGAATAGAGCAGGGCCTAGATTAGGCCAAAGGAGAGTGAGGGAGAGAAGAAAGGGGGGTGGGGCTGGGGAGGGGAAGACTCGCGAGCATGTCCGCATGTCTCCCACATCAAGCTTTCTTTTTTTTTTTTTTTTAAAGAAGAAAAAAAAAAAACACACGTCTCGCCGTGGGGGGGGGGGGGAGTTGTGTGGGGATCACTCCCGCCTCTCCCTCTGTTGAGTTCGTAGTCCTGTCTAGGCATCCCCCCTAAGGGCCTGGCCTTCTGTCGAGTATTTAAAAAGGTTCCAAAGTTGCCGCGTTTCTGTGTAAGTATCATTTCTGTCGTGGCTGGAGAGGACAAGATCCTCCATTAGGTTGATCTCATCCACCCTCTTTAGCCACATGGCTATGGTCGGAGGTCGTTGTGATTTCCACAAAAGTGGAATGCAGGACTTCGCTGCGTCTAGCAGGTGTCTTATCACTGATTTTTTGTAGGCGCGGGTCGGGATGTCAGTGGAGTGCAAGAGGAAGTACTCAGGCTTGTCCAGGACCTGGCGGTCTGTAAATTTCTGTACTATTCTGCGGACCTCTCTCCAGTATGTCTGTATCTCTGGGCAGGACCAGAAAATGTGAAGTAGCGTGCCTTCCTCTTTTTGGCATCGCCAGCAGACATCCGTAGTGTCGGAGAAAAATGTATGTAGAAGGTCTGGAGTCCTATACCAGCGCATAAGAATTTTGTAATTAGTCTCCTGTACTTTAGAGCACAAGGAGGACTTGTGCGTGAATTCAAGGATACATTGACGTTGACTGGCAGAGAGGTGGCAGTCTAGGTCCCTTTCCCATTTAGCCAGGCTTGGGAGTTGAAAGTCCTCAGTTGGTGTTACCAGCATGTTATACACCTGCGAGAGTGCGTGTGGTAGCACCCCAATGTCTGTGCACATTGCCTCCAGCGGGGTAACGGGATGTGTGGTCAGGGGTGTCTGGAGGTTGAGGTAGTGTCTGAGTTGTAGTGTCCTCATAAAGTAAATTTTAGTTTTTTTAACCCCATTATGTTACTGGCCGATTAATCGATTATGAAAATTGTAATCGATTAATTTCATAATCGATTAGTTGTTTCAGCTCTAATTTCAAGGGTTGAAAAAATTGAGAAAGTCTGTACTAGAGTATCACTACTACTCCTTATACTGTTTGCAACCAAATTTAATATCTACTATTACAACTGTTTTACCTCCTTTTTCCGAGTATACCTATTAGTCGATTATGTACTAGGTTCTCTCATTTATGGTCGTGGCCCTCTGACCGAGAGTGATGTGGATCACGTAAACACGCGACAAGACTTACAACATAAATAGACCTGAAGTGTGCCTTGGTGGTCTGGTCAGTATGCCAAGAAAAGGGGTCATACCCAAAGTAAGTAATGGGTAGTTAATTGAAGAAGGATATGCTGAGAAGTGCCCTGAAAAAGGGAAGGGCGGGAGGGTGTCGAATGCGATTGAATGCGCAGACTCACGGACATGAGGTGAGCTGGGAAGAGTCGGCCCAGTGACGTGTAGTACTGCACACTGAACCGACAAAGAGCATGTGTGAGTGGGCTGCTTAAATACCCTCCGGGCTCCTCCCATAAACTCAGGCCACCATACTGGCCTTCTTATTTGTGAGAGACACAAGTTAGGTATTTCACTATATTGTACCCTTCATTATTATTCAAATAAAAGTGTTGACAGGACATACACCCAAGGTAATACCTATTATCAGCTGATTAGACTGCAATTCATTTTTTATCTACTCAGACAATAAAAGGTATCATTTAATCCCATGACACCCAACTGATATCACTCTGGCTGTGAAAAGTAAGACAGTGCTTCTAAAACCGGGGTGGTTAAAAGGCAGCTTTTCATTAACCACTTAAGACCCGGAACATTATGCAGCTAAAGGACCTGGCCCCTTTTTGCGATTCGGCACTGCGTCGCTTTAACTGACAATTGCGCGGTCGTGCGACGTGGCTCCCAAACAAATTTTTTTCCCCAAAAATAGAGCTTTCTTTTGGTGGTATTTGATCACCTCTGCGGTTTTTATTTTTTGCGCTATAAACAAAAATAGAGCGATCATTTTGAAAAAAATTCAATATTTTTTACTTTTTGCTATAATAAATATCCCCCCAAAAAGATTAAAAAAAATTATATTTTTTTTCCTCAGTTTAGTCCGATACGTATTCTTCTACATATTTTTGTTAAAAAAAATTGCAATAAGCGTTTAATGATTCGTTTGCGCAAAATCTATAGCGTCTACCAAATAGGGGATAGTTTTATGGCATTTTTATTGATAATAAAAAAATTATAGTAATGGCGGCGATCAACGATTTTTATCGTGACTGGGACACATCGGACACTTTTGACACTATTTTGGGACCATTGTCATTTTTACAGAGAACAGTGCTAAAAAACGCACTGTTACTGTAAAAATTACACTGGCAGTGAATGGGGTTAACTAGAAGGGGGCGCTGTAGGGGTTAAGTGTGCCCTAAGGGAGTGTTCTTACTGTGGGGGTTGTGGCTGTGCGTGTGAAGTCACTGATCGTCGTTCCCTAACACATGGAACAGACAATCACTGACAGCCACACTGGGAAGCACGGGGAGGGGTTTGTTTACACTCACCTTTCCCCGTTCTTCCTCTCTGTATCCCGATCACGGGACACCAGCTGCGATCAGGTCCACTGTTCCCGCGGGGACGGTCATGGATAAGATGCAGCGCGCGACCCACAGCCGGGATCTTAAAGGGGGACGTACATGTACGCCCTTGTGCCCAGCCGTGCCATTTTGTCGATGTACAGTATTTTGTCGTGCGGCGGTCCTCAAGTGACCATCACATTAATGTAGATATCATCATTTTTAGCAGGGGTTCCCTGAGACCAAAAGTTATTTCAAGGGTTGAAAAGGTTGAGAAAGTCTGTACTAGAGTATCATGACAGCCCATGTTCACAGGCTGACACAGTCATTCCTTCAACCTGGAAGAAGAGTGACATTTATAAATGGGGAGGACATTCTGCGGGTGACAGCACCAGATTGGAGGTAAGACTTTTTTTCGGCGTATCTACCTAATTTACATATTCGACACGTAAATCGTCAGAAGCGCCACCAAGCGGCCAGCGTAAATATGCAACTAAGATACGACGGCGTAAGAGACTTACGCCGGTCGTACCTTAGACAAATTCTGGCGTATCTGATTCTTTGAATCAGGCGCCAAGATACGTCCGACGCCTCACACTCAGAGTTACGACGGCGTATCTGGAGATACGCCGTCGTAACTCCTTTCTGAATCTGGCCCCTTGTGCGTTTTACCTAACTGATTGGACACATTTTAAAAAAGATATTTCGTAAAAAAGTCAATCATTGTGCGTTTCCCCTCACTGAATGGAGTGCCCCCCCCCATGTTAAAATGTAAAAACACCCCACTGTGTCCCCTGCATCTTTCAATATCTCTTTGTCACTACTGTGTACCCCCTTTTCCACAACTGCACCTCTGGACCCCTTTACATTACACAGCACCTCACAGCTCTGGATCCCTTTACATTACACAGCACCTGCATCACTGGACCCCTTTACATTACACAGCACCCTGCATCACTGGACCCCTTTATATTACACAGCACCCTGCATCACTGGACCCCTTTATATTACACAGCACCCTGCATCACTGGACCCCTTTACATTACACAGCACCCTGCATCACTGGACTCCTTTACATTACACAATACCCTGCATCACTGGACCCCTTTACATTACAAAGCACTCGGCATCACTGGCCCCCTTTACATTACACAGCACCCTGCATCACTGGACCCCTTTACATTGCACAGCACCCTGCATCACTGGACCCCTTTACATTACACAATACCCTGCATCACTGGACCCCTTTACATTACAAAGCACCCGGCATCACTGGCCCCCTTTACATTACACAGCACTCTGCATCACTGGCCCCCTTTACATTACACAGCACCCTGCATCACTGGACCCCTTTATATTACACAGCACCCTGCATCACTGGACCCCTTTACATTACACAGCACCCTGCATCACTGGACCCCTTTACATTACACAGCACCCTGCATCACTGGACCCCTTTACATTACACAGCACCCTGCATCACTGGACCCCTTTACATTACACAGCAATCGGCATCACTGGCCCCCTTTACATTACAAAGCACTCGGCATCACTGGCACCCTTTACATTACACAGCACCCTGCATCACTGGACCCCTTTATATTACACAGCACCCTGCATCACTGGACCCCTTTACATTGTACAGCACCCTGCATCACTGGACCCCTTTACATTACACAATACCCTGCATCACTGGACCCCTTTACATTACAAAGCACCCGGCATCACTGGCCCCCTTTACATTACACAGCACTCTGCATCACTGGCCCCCTTTACATTACACAGCACCCTGCATCACTGGACCCCTTTATATTACACAGCACCCTGCATCACTGGACCCCTTTACATTACACAGCACCCTGCATCACTGGACCCCTTTACATTACACAGCACCCTGCATCACTGGACCCCTTTACATTACACAGCACCCTGCATCACTGGACCCCTTTACATTACACAGAAATCGGCATCACTGGCCCCCTTTACATTACAAAGCACTCGGCATCACTGGCACCCTTTACATTACACAGCACCCTGCATCACTGGACCCCTTTATATTACACAGCACCCTGCATCACTGGACCCCTTTACATTGCACAGCACCCTGCATCACTGGACCCCTTTACATTACACAATACCCTGCATCACTGGACCCCTTTACATTACAAAGCACCCGGCATCACTGGCCCCCTTTACATTACACAGCACTCTGCATCACTGGCCCCCTTTACATTACACAGCACCCTGCATCACTGGACCCCTTTATATTACACAGCACCCTGCATCACTGGACCCCTTTACATTACACAGCACCCTGCATCACTGGACCCCTTTACATTACACAGCACCCTGCATCACTGGACCCCTTTACATTACACAGCAATCTGCATCACTGGCCCCCTTTACATTACACACCTATCCGGACATATTTATGAGGGGTACGTCTTTGTGCATTACACCTATCCGGACATATTTATGAGGGGTACGTCTTTGGGCATTACACCTATCCGGACATATTTATGAGGGGTACGTCTTTGGGCATTACACCTATCCGGACATATTTATGAGGGGTACGTCTTTGGGCATTACACCTATCCAGACATATTTATAAGGGGTACGTCTTTGGGCATTACACCTATCCGGACATATTTATGAGGGGTACGTCTTTGGGCATTACACCTATCCGGACATATTTATGAGGGGTACGTCTTTGGGCATTACACCTATCCGGACATATTTATGAGGGGTACGTCTTTGGGCATTACACCTATCCGGACATATTTATGAGGGGTACGTCTATGGGCATTACACCTATCCGGACATATTTATAAAGAGATCTTTCGTAAAATGTTCATCCATGTGTGATGCACCTAACTGAACGGACATATTTACGTGAACCGCGTACGTCTTTATATGTTACACCTTTCTGGACATATTTATGAAGTGTACGTCTTTGTGCGTTACACATATCCAGACATATTTATGAAGAGATCTTTCGTAAAATGTTCATTTAGATGTGATGCACCTAACCAATTGGACATATTTACGTGAACTGTGTAAATCTGTGTGTGTTACACCTATCCGGACATATTTATGAAGGGTACGTCTTAGTGCGTTACACCTATCCGGACATATTTATGAAGGGTACATCTTAGTGCGTTACACCTATCCGGACATATTTATGAAGGGTACATCTTAGTGCGTTACACCTATCCGGACATATTTATGAAGGGTACATCTTAGTGCGTTACACCTATCCGGACATATTTATGAAGGGTACATCTTAGTGCGTTACACCTATCCGGACATATTTATGAAGGGTACATCTTAGTGTGTTACACCTATCCGGACATATTTATGAAGGGTACATCTTAGTGCGTTACACCTATCCGGACATATTTATGAAGGGTACATCTTAGTGCGTTACACCTATCCGGACATATTTATGAAGGGTACATCTTAGTGTGTTACACCTATCCGGACATATTTATGAAGGGTACATCTTAGTGTGTTACACCTATCCAGACATATTTATGAAGGGTACATCTTAGTGCGTTACACCTATCCGGACATATTTATGAAGGGTACATCTTAGTGCGTTACACCTATCCGGACATATTTATGAAGGGTACATCTTAGTGCGTTACACCTATCCGGACATATTTATGAAGGGTACATCTTAGTGCGTTACACCTATCCGGACATACTGATACTGTATTTATAAAGAGATCTTTCGTAAAATGTTCATCTATGTGTGATACACCTAAACGATCGGACATATTATGGGAAGACCTTTGGTGAACCAGGTACATCTTTGTGCTTTACACCTATGCAGACATTTGTACAGGGCCATCTTTTGTAAAATGTTCACCTATGTGTGGTACACCTAAACAATCGGACATATTTATAGGAGGATCTTTCATGAACTGTGTACATCTTTTTGCGTTACACCTATCCGGACATATGTATGAAGGGTACGTCTTTGTACGTTACACCTATCCGGACATATGTATGAAGGGTACGTCTTTGTACGTTAAACCTATCCGGACATATTTATGAAGGGTACGTCTTTGCGCATTACACCTATCCGGACATATTTATGAAGGGTACGTCTTTGCGCATTACACCTATCCGGACATATGTATGAAGGGTACGTCTTTGTACGCTACACCTATCCGGACATATTTATGAAGGGTACGTCTTTGTACGTTACACCTATCCGGACATATGTATGAAGGGTACGTCTTTGTACGTTAAACCTATCCGGACATATTTATGAAGGGTACGTCTTTGCGCATTACACCTATCCGGACATATTTATTTATGGGTGAACCATCTTTGTGCTGTACACCTATCCAGATATATTTACGGGGGCCTTCTTTCGCAAAATGTGGAATACACATAAATAATCGGACATATTTATGGGAGAATCTTTCGTGAATCGGGTATGTCTTTGTGCATTACACATAGATGAACATTTTACGAAAGATCTCTTTATAAATATGTCTGGATAGGGGTGACGCACAAAGACGTAAACTTCATAAATATGCCCGGAAAGACGCACAAAGACCTAGGCGGTTCGCGTAAATATGTCCGTGCTTTACAACATATTTATGAGGGGTACGTCTGTGTGTGTTACACCTATCCGGACATATTTATGAAGTGTACGTCTTTGTGTGTTACACCTATCCGGACATATTTATGAGGGGTACGTCTGTGTGTGTTACACCTATCCGGACATATTTATGAGGGGTACGTCTGTGTGTGTTACACCTATCCGGACATATTTATGAGGGGTACGTCTGTGTGTGTCACACCTATCCGGACATATTTATGAAGGGTACGTCTGTGTGTGTTAGACCTATCCTGACATATTTATGAGGGGTACGTCTGTGTGTGTTACACCTATCCGGACATATTTATGAGGGGTACGTCTGTGTGTGTTACACCTATCCGGACATATTTATGAGGGGTACGTCTGTGTGTGTTACACCTATCCGGACATATTTATGAGGGGTACGTCTGTGTGTGTTACACCTATCCGGACATATTTATGAAGGGTACGTCTGTGTGTGTTACACCTATCCGGACATATTTATGAGGGGTACGTCTGTGTGTGTTACACCTATCCGGACATATTTATGAGGGGTACGTCTGTGTGTGTTACACCTATCCGGACATATTTATGAGGGGTACGTCTGTGTGTGTTACACCTATCCGGACATATTTATGAGGGGTACGTCTGTGTGTGTTACACCTATTCGGACATATTTATGAGGGGTACGTCTGTGTATGTTACACCTATCCGGACATATTTATGAGGGGTACGTCTGTGTGTGTTACACCTATCCGGACATATTTATGAGGGGTACGTCTGTCCGGACATATTTATGAGGGGTACGTCTGTGTGTGTTACACCTATCCGGACATATTTATGAAGGGTACATCTTTCTGTGTTACACCTAACCGGAAATATTTATGAGGGGTACATCTGTGTGTGTTACACCTATCCGGACATATTTATGAAGGGTACATCTTTGTGTGTTACACCTATCCGGACATATTTATGAAGTGTAAGCCTGTGACCACCTCAGGGCCCCCTCAGCACTCCCTGACCACTCTCGCTCTGTGGTGGAAATGGCGGGAAACGTCCTGTCAGCTGTCACCCGCTATATAAAGGTGAAGGGACAGACTGCACCACCCTGACAGAAGGGAGGGGGGAGGTGAGGTGGACACAGGGGGTTCTGCCGTCACCAAGTCACACAATAGGGGGACACACGACTCGTGTCCCCTCACCCCCCCCCCTCACAAATAGTGAGCCCGTCCATCGGTTAATGTACAGTGAGGAAGGTGTGGGGGGGAGTAGAAGCCGCCCCCGCACTGTACACTGTCTGCCCCCCTCCCCCTCCTCCCCCGTTTACCTGCGGCAGCTGCGGGCGCGTCGTCGGTCCCCTCACTCCCCGGCTCCCCCGGGGCCTCCGGCGGGAAGAGGAGGCTGGGGCTATGGCGCCCCGGAGCGCCTTCGTCGCCTTCTTCCTCCTCCCCCTCCTCTTCTTCTATTTCTTCCTCGTCGCCTTCCCTGCCGCCTTCTTCTTCATCCTCCTCGTCCTCTTCTTCCTCCTCCTCCTTCTCGCCGTCCCCTTCTTCGGACACGGCCATCTCCTCTTCTTCTTCCTCCCCTTCCTCGTCGTCCCTCAGCGGGGAAGAGGAGGACGCCATCGCCGCCGCCGCCAAGAAAACAATAACAAAATAAAAAGGAGAATAAAACTTTTTTTTTCTTTTCACCCTCAGGGGCGCCCCGGGGGTGCCCTCATCCGACCACTTTCACCTCACAAAAAAAATAATAAAAATAAAGCCCGCCAATTTTTACCTCACGAAATCAATCAAAAACGTCCAAAAAAACAGTTTCCCGCCGATTTAGGAGGGACTTTACCTCAGAAAAACGAAGTGTGTCAAAAAAAAAAAAGATGGAATGAAAAAGCAAAACAAAAAAAATCTGCTTTCCTTTGTCTGAAAAACATAAATAAAAAAAAACACCCCCTCCTCCTCCCTCTCTGTTCCTAAAAAAAAAAAAAGTTCAGAGGAGGTGAAAGGGTTAACAAAAAAAAAAGCAGTATTAAAAAAATGGTATTAAAAAAGAAAGAAGAGGGATTTATTTTTATTCAGATCAAATAGGAAAAGTTGACAGGGAACCAAGATGGCCGCCCCTTCAATTATTATATGTAAAGTTAAAAAAAAAATAATAAAATGAGGCTGTGTGAGATATTTATAAACCTTCCTCATCCCTCCCCCACCTGAATCACACAGCAGCTACTCCCCCTTTTATTAAGACCATTTCTATTATACACAGCGGCGGCGGCAGCAGCAGCCTCCTTCCTTCTCTCTCTCTCTCTCTCTGTGTGTGTGCGTGTGTGTGGAAAAGACGCACAAAATGGCTGGGGGCAGCTGGCACAATTCTACAAAAATATATGTGGAGAGATATGATATGCGACCAGGCATAGAATAGGTGGGTGGGGCTGTTTGTGTCAATATGCGGCTAGACACATCGAAATGTACGGCCGAGCAGAGGCAGACGAGAGAGAAGAAGGAGGTGGGGGGAGAAAAATTTGAAAAAAAAAGCGAGAGATATGAATATGTAAAAGAAGACGAATTTGTAGGCAGCTGTGATTTTATTTTTTATTTTTGTCACAAGCAGTTTATATTTTTTGTAGTGCACTACAACGTGTTTTCCTTTTTCTTTTCTTTTTATTCCCCCTCCTTGGCCTACAAAGTCATGAGATGAAGGTCTACAAGTGGGGGGGGTTACCACTTCTCGAAAACGAGAATGTTCAAACTGAGATGTTTTTTTATTCCCCCTCCTTGCCCTAGGAAGTCATGAGATGAAGGTCTACAAGTGGGGGGGTCACCACTCCTTGAAAACGAGAATGTTCAAACTGAGGTGTTTTTTTATTCCCCCTCCTTGCCCTAGGTCTAGGAAGTCATGAGATGAAGGTCTACAAGTGGGGGGTCACCACTTCTCGAAACGAGAATGTTCAAAGTGAGATTTTTTTTATTCCCCCTCCTTTGCCCCAGAGATGTATTATGGCCTAGGCCGACAAGGCCCAGGCCTAGGGCGGCACTTTGCAGGGGGCGGCAAAAAAGTGCACCCTGTGCTCATCCCACCCTGCCCCCCTGTGCTCATCCCACCCTGCCCCCCTGTGCTCATCCCACCCTGTCCCCCTGTGCTCATCCCACCCTGTCCCCCTATGCTCATCCCACCCTGTCCCCCTGTGCTCATCCCACCCTGTCCCCCTGTGCTCTTCCCACCCTGTCCCTCTGTCCTCATCCCACTCTGTCCTCATCCCACCCTGTCCCTCTGTCCTCATCCCACTCTGTCCTCATCCCACCCTGTCCCTCTGTCCTCATCTCTCCCTGTCCCTCTGTCCTCATCCCACCCTGTCCCTCTGTCCTCATCCCACCCTGTCCTTATCCCACCCTGTCCCTCTGTCCTCATCCCACCCTGTCCCTCTGTCCTCATCCCACCCTGTCCCCCTGTCCTCATCCCATGAAAATGACAGGGCGGGTCTTAAAAGGGAAGGGGTGCATCATATATAAAGTAGGGGTTGCGAGAGTTTCACCAGGCCTAGGGCAGCACAAAACCTAAATACACCCCTGCTTTGCCCTAGGAAGTCATGAGATGAAGGTCTACAAGTGGGGGGTCACCACTCCTCAAAAACGAGAATGTTCAAACTGAGATGCTTTTTTATTCCCCCTCCTTGCCCTAGGAAGTCATGAGATGAAGGTCTACAAGTGGGGGGTCACCACTTCTCGAAATGAGAATGTTCAAAAACATTTTTTTTATATTCCCCCTCCTTGCCCTAGGTCTAGGAAGTCATGAGATGAAGGTCTTCAACTGGGGGGGTCACCACTTCTCGAAACGAGAATGTTCAAAGTGAGATTTTTTTTATTCCCCCTCCTTGCCCTACAAAATCATAAGATGATGGTCTACAAGTGAGGGGTCAGTGGGTCACCACTTCTTGAAATGTGAATGTTCAAATTAAAACATTTTTATTCCCCCTCCTTGCCCTAGGAAGTCATGAGATGAAGGTCTACAAATGGGGGGTCACCACTTCTCGAAACGAGAATGTTCAAAGTGCGATTTTTTTTATTCCCCCTCCTTGCCCTACGGAATCATAAGATGAAGGTCTACAAGGAGGGGTGACCACTCCTTGAAATGAGAATGTTCAAAGTGAGATCTTTTTTTATTCCCCCTCCTTGCCCTAGGAAGTCATGAGATGAAGGTCTACAAATGGGGGGTCACCACTTCTCGAAACGAGAATGTTCAAAGTGCGATTTTTTTTATTCCCCCTCCTTGCCCTACGGAATCATAAGATGAAGGTCTACAAGGGGGGGGTGACCACTCCTTGAAATGAGAATGTTCAAAGTGAGATCTTTTTTTATTCCCCCTCCTTGCCCTAGGAAGTCATGAGATGAAGGTCTACAAATGGGGGGTCACCACTTCTCGAAACGAGAATGTTCAAAGTGCGATTTTTTTTATTCCCCCTCCCTGCCCTACGAAATCATAAGATGAAGGTCTACAAGGGGGGGTGACCACTCCTTGAAATGAGAATGTTCAAAGTGAGATCTTTTTTTATTCCCCCTCCTTGCCCTAGGAAGTCATGAGATGAAGGTCTACATGGGGTGGTCAACACTCCTCGAAATAAGAATGTTCAAAATGAGAAGTACATGACCAGCATACCAAGGATCTCCAGAGCAGGGCCACAGATTTGGCGGTGGTTATAATAGCTACGTTTCGGGACCCCTTTCTCGCTTTGAACATTCTCGCTTCTAAACAACGTGGTCGCCACAGCACCCGTCTATATCTCCAGACAGTTTCAGGAAAGTGTGCCTTGGGAATATTGTACTTGACCTTCTCGAAAAGTACAGATTCAGGTACCAGTTCTCACACAAAGTTTAGATTTTTTGTAGTGCAGCACAAAGTTTTTTATTTTCTTTATTCCCCTCCCTGCCCTAGGAAGTCATGAGACGAAGGTCTACGAGGGGGTCAACACTTCTCGAAACAAAAATGTTCAAAATGAGAAGTACGTCACCAGTACACCAAGGATCTCCAAAACAGGAGTGGTGGTTATAAAAGCTACATTTCAGGACCCACTTCTCGCTTTAAACATTATCGCTTCCAAACCATGTGGTCGCCACAGCACCCGTCTATACCTCCATTTTTTTTCTTGCCCTAGGGACGAAGGGATGAGACGAAGGTTTACGAGGGGGTCACCAATTCTCGAAATAAGAATGTTCAAAATGAGAAGTGTGTCACCAGCACACCAAGGATTTCCAAAAGAGGTCCAAAGCTTCGGCATGGTTATAATAGCGATGTTCCGGGACCCCTTTCTCGCTTCCAAACCTCGTGGTTGCTACAGCACCCGTTTATACCTCCAGACAGTTTCAGGAACATGTGCTTTGGGAATATCGTACTTGACCTTCTCTGATCATTCTTCTCAATAGATGCCAGTTTGGGGACCCGTACCCACACATGTCAAAGTTTATATTTTTTGTAGTGCGGCCTAATTCCCCTCCTTGCCCTAGGAAGTCATGAGATAAAGATCTACAAAAGGGGTCACCACTTTTCGAAACGAGAATGTTCAAAGTAAGAAGAATGTCACCAGCACAGCAAGCATCTCCAAAGCAGGTCTGAAGCGTCGGTGGTAGTCCTAATAGTGACGTTTCTTGCTTCAAACGTTCTCGCTTCCAAACCATTAATAGGACTACCTGCGCGGAGATGCACAGAACACCTGCCCTCGCATTGTAGAGAGCCAAGTGTGAATGAGGCCTTAGCGACATGAGGCTGCTGGATCTAATAATGTCTGCGGACAGCTGCAGACCCTGTCAGCCTGATATTGTTTTGTACAGGTTTCTAGGCCATAGCTGTTCACGACCGCTTGTGACAGGAGCCACCACCTCCACATAGATGCACAGAACACCTGTAAACATGACCTTCGTCTGGGTGTACGATGTAGTGCGGCCAGTGTGAACAAGGCCTTAAGCTGGCCATACACTATACAATTTTCTTATTCAATTTCCTTTTAATTTGCCTTCAACTATGTAGTGCAAGGGCCTGTCTGATTACATACAAATTGAAAGTGGGCCCCTTTCACACCAGCAAACCAATCGGGTCCACCTGTCTATTTTTCAGGTGGACCCAATCAGTCCACCCATTGTTCTCTATGGGGCGGCGGATATGTGTCCGCTGTCACCCGCTGTCGTCCGATCCGCTATAAACAGATCGATGGGGATACATTCGTCATCCGTCAATCTGATGTCTACCAGATGGAAACGGACATGCAGTTTGTTTCCATCCATCTTTCAGCCCTCACCTGGAGGTACATTGTATTATAATGAGACCTTAGGCACATGAGGCTGCTGCAGTGCACCCAGTGTATATGAAGCCTTAGGGACATGAGGCCACTCAATTTGTGGACAGTTACGGATCTTGTCAGCCTGGTATTGCTTTGTACAGTGTCAATGAGTAGGTTGAAAATGGCACCTAGTGTAATGTTTCAAAACATAGCTGCCCCTTTAACCACTTCAAAAAGAACCAAAATAGTGTTGTTGAAAGTACGGAGTAACTCGTGGCAAGCTTCGAGTTTTAGGATACGATGAAAGAGCTATTTTATATTTGGTGAACTTGAGTCCTCGGTGACGGTTTATATGTCTTAAGATCAGGGGTTTACAGACTTAATAAAAAAGGGTTAGTTTACTGTATTTCAGACCTTACCTGGTGGATGGACTGTGAACAGTAAGAGGCCAAAAAAATGCCCCAGCATAAGTGGAAGTAGATAATCCCATGCTTGGTGGTCAAAGGGAGTAAACAAATTACATAGCATCTGTGGTCAGTGGGGGGAGGAATAGTACCCAATTGCTGACTCTATGACTAAGCACCAGGGAAGGTGTGAAACACGTTAGCTGTGCTGTATTTGTACCCCCATTGCTTTATGGATTGTCGTTTTTCTATTATGGATCAATAAAGATGATTTTATGGCGGGTGCAGCCTTTCAGACTTTTCACTTTATGCTTCCTGATTCATGCGGGGCAAGCACCCTTTCCATGCGTAGAGGTAATGGAGTTGAGGGATTTTGTTACCTGGAGCGGTGCATTTCTTCTTCAGAGTGCCCAATTGTTGGTATCGGTGAAAGGAATCATGACCCACTGTTGGTGTAAGGGGAAGGAATGGTGCCCCATTTTTGTCAGTGGAAGGAATGGTGCACCATTGTTGTCAGTGGAAGGAATGGTGCACCATTGTTGGTTACAGGGGAAGAAATGGTGCCCCATCGTTGTCTGTGGATGGAATAGTGCCTTCATTGTTATCAGCGGAAGGAATAGTGCCCCATTGTGGGTTTCAGTGGGCATAATAGCTTCTCAATGTTGGTGTCAGCGGGAGTAAAAGCTTCTCATCGTTGGTGTCAGTGGGAGGAATGGTGCCCTGTTGTTGGAGTCCAAGTATGGATGTGTGCCTCATCCTTGGTGCCAGTGGAAGCAATAGTGCCTTGTTATGTATCATGGAAGGAACAGTGTTCCATGGGCCATATAAAGGCAAGCAAAGGGTCACATTCAGTTTGAAGGCCGCTGTTCTAGATGGACTCTTGACTTTAGTGACAATTGCAGTTTAAGGATGTGTTTTTCGCACTGCAAGGCTCCTGCATGGGTGCTTATTGTCATGTTTACATTTAGGATGCACTAGGTCCATCCTGTGTGCACTAGGCTGAAGATGGACTATCCTGTGTTCGAAATGGGATCTGCAAGCCACACGTGTGATCATGTACTCTGAAGGCCCTGCTCTTTTATTAATAGAGCCTATAAGTCATGATTTGGGCCAGAAGATGACTACTCAAGCAAATTGGGGCACAACTACGCTGTTTAAGAAAGGGGGGTGTGGAAAGAAAAAGAGTCTCCCATCCTGACAGCTTAATATAAGAAATTTTAACTGTAAGCCGTTAAATTGGAAGACTGCAGTGGTGACTTATGGCCAATCTTATAAAAAGTATCATCTGTATGTAGGGTAGAGATGAGCTCCGGCGTGTTCGCACAGTCCATGTGCAGAGCCTACCAGGAAGTCTGCAGGGCTTCCTGCCTGTGATTAGCGCAGCGCCGTGCAGACTTCCTGGCAGGCTCTGCACGTGGACTGTGCGAACACGCTGGAGCTCATCCCTAGTGTAGGGTTGCCACCTGGCCGGAAATGAACAGGTCTGGCTTTTTAAAAACGGGACTTAATAACGGGAAAGAGATCATAAGGCCAATGACTTTTTTTTCCACATATAGTAGCAGTCTAATTCATATGCCACGTACACACACTCGGAATTTCTGACAACAAATGTTCGATGGGAGCTTTTGGTCGGAAATTCCGACCGTGTAGGCCCCATCGGACATTTTCTGTCGGAATTTCCGACAACAAAAATTTAAGAGCTGGTTCTCAAATTTCCCGACAACAAAATCCATTCTCGTAAATTCCGAGCGTGTGTAGACAATTCCGATGCACACAATTCCACGCATGCTCTGAATCAAGTTCGTAATGGAGATAGCACATTCGTCAACTGAAGAGCAGTAATGGACTGAAAAGCACGAAGCTGAAAAATGCAAATCATCTCTCAACAAACTTCTACTAACACAAGATTAGCAGAAGGAGCCCAAAGGGTGGCGCACTTGGTATGGATCTTCCCTTTTATAGTGCCATCGTACGCGACCGCGTTCTTGACGTTTGCAATTTCCCACAACATTTGTACGACCGTGTGTGCGCAAGACAAGTTTGAGCCAACATCCGTCGGAAATATATCCACGGTTTTGTTGTCGGAATGTCCGATCGTGTGTGTACACGGCATTACACCACAGGATCACTGGATCGGAAAGTTTAATGGATTATCGCAGGATGACTGATGTCTAGGAGGCCAATGGAGCTTGTTTTATGCTACAAATGTTATGTCATACCGCATTACAACTTTCACTTTCCAATGTGTCTGTTGTCCTGCGATCTTCAAAAAGCTTTCACAAAAGGTCCGGCCTTGTGGTGTCCGGATGCCTGGCACTTTTAAAATGTAGGTAACCTGTAGACCTCAGATGATCCTCCTTGTTCTACTGCTGTTCCAAATTTTATTTTATTTATTTTTTTATCCCGAGGGTTACCTTGTATAGCCTACGAGCGAGGAAATGACTGCTCAAGCACAGCTGGACTTGGCTAAGCTGTACTTTAGGCAGCGGGTGAAAGCAGAAAGTCTGTCGCTGAAAGCTTTATTGAAGATCTTTGGATGACGGACGCTTTGGGGGCCATGTGTTTGATGTGCTTGCACAGAGGGCTTTGTCGTGAAATGACTAAACGCTCGCAGCGTGAAATGCATAAGATGACTTGGCCCCCTGTGTGGGTCAACCTGCGACCTATAATAAATGCTTAGCACGGTGGTAATATATAAGATGTAGCTTGGGGTTCCTCAAATTTATATAAAGGTACACATAGATAAGCTATGTCTCTTCTCTGTGGGCATTAGTTCACACGCGTGTTGAGAATGAAACGCCTACAGCATTAGAAGTGTTTTGGAGGCGTTTAGAAAGGGATTTCTGAATCTTTCCAATAAACTGATTTTTTTAATGTTTTTAGCAAAGGAAGGTGGGAGCGTAACAAGAAAAAGAGCCATGCCATGGCACGCCGAAACCAGTTGTGGGCAGGGCTTGATGCACCCTAGCGGGAGCACTCTAAACTGCACTCCCTAATGCCTAACTTCTAGGCAGGATAAAGGGAAAACCGCCGCTCCAGACGACACTCTTCAGTGGTGAGTAAAGTTCAAAAACCCAAATGGGTGCAGGCAATGCGTGGTGCAATATAAGGAAAGAAAAATGGACAGCCGCACTCCAATGGATGAAAAGACTTAAAAATAGTGCCTGTTTATTCCAGTCAAAAAACTAAAACAGCAAAAACAGCAAACAGTGGGGTAATAAAAGCTGACGCGTTTCACATCGACAACCGATGCTTAGTCATAGCTGAAATATGAGCTATGACTAAGCATCGGTTGTCGATGTGAAACGCGTCAGCTTTTATTACCCCACTGTTTGCTGTTTTTGCTGTTTTCGTTTTTTGACTGGAATAAACAGGCACTATTTTTAAGTCTTTTCATCCATTGGAGTGCGGCTGTCCATTTTTCCTTCCTTATATAACTTCTAGGCAGGACGGTGCAGTCATGTGGAGTCAACATTAAGGCGTATTTGTACGGGAAACTCCCTTACTCCGTGACAGTTTTGTCAACCGTCCGTATTTTTATGGAACGGTCTTTAAAAACGGGCACTTTTTTCCCCTGTTCGTAAATGTCAGTGGCTGCGGAAATGTACCTGTAAAAATACCAGAGATCGGTTCGGCTTGGAACTGCGCATGGAGATTGGAGGCAGGGGGGTGACTGGAGGCAGGGGGTGATGGTGGCTGCGGTGGCACCGCAGAGGGGGGTGGAGGCAGGGGGCAATGGAGGCAGCGGGAGAATGGAGGCAGTGGGTATTCGTGGCAGAGGGTGATTGGAGGCAGGGGGTGTTGGTTGCACCGCAGAGGGAGATTGTGGCAGGGGACAATGGAGGCAGGGGGAGATTGGAGGCAGAGGGAGATTGTGGCACTGCAGAGGGGGGTGAAGGCAGGGGGTGTTGGTGGCAGAGGGAGATGGAGGCAGGGGGTGATGTGCCTAAATAATTTGCCCTTATATCGAAAATAACAAAAATATGTTTTTTACCTTAATATCTCCCTTAAATCACATTTGCCCAGCGTACTTGTTTGTTGCCTAAATACTGAAATTTGCACCTAAAAATGTAATTTAGTAACCTTTGTGAAATGCCAGTAAAAACGTGGCTGCGCCAGTAAATTTTGGGTGTCGTGCCAGTAAATTTCAATTTGGTAGGTTAACAACACTGTTCCGTGGCTGTTAACACTTGAACACTTTCTTCTCCCAGGCCCCTCTACATCTCTCTGTCTCGTGACTCCAGGCTGGTTCCCTAGGCAGCCTGGAGGCAGCCTGTGGTTTTACCAACTCCTGTCCCCTCACCACCACCACCACCTAAACACAGATATGTAGCCACTGTACACATATGGCAACTTTAGCAAAATTAAACAGCGTGTCACATTCGGTGGACAGTAGTAGAAGGATCACCAGTAGGAGGAAGGAGGTCCTGATTTCCTTTCATAGTGCAGATCTTCAGTTATCACAGGAGGGATCACCAGCAGGAAAAGGAAAGTCCTTATTCTTATTGTAGCGCTACCCCATTCAGGAGCCGCTGAGTATAAGTGGGATCGGCGTGTTGTGTTACCTGGCAGGGGTGATACTTGTGAGTTGAGGAGAAGAGAGCGAATGTCCAGTCTTTTTTTTTTTAAAAGGAAAAGTTTTATTAGACAAATCAGCATTACAATACAGATATGTTACAGAAGTTACAACAGCGTAGAAATCAGAGTGTCAGAAGTGTACATCACGTCCAGGGGCATAACCCAAGCAATCTGAAGCAAGGAAGAATGGGTAGATGTCAAACATACATAAGAAGTATATCTTATCCACTATACTTTGGCCACCTCAAACAACAGTGTCATGGGGGGGGGGGACAAAAACAACAACCGTCGGAGGAGGCCTAACTGTCCTGCTCGTTCAGTCTGGAGGGGGGGGGGGTCGAGGGCATCGCGGGTCTCTGTCCAGGCAGACCAGATTTTGTCGAACTTCCCCGGGCATTGTCTATTCTCATAAGAATGTCCAGTCTTTAGTTGGATTTTCCTAAATGCTTTATTCCAAGGCCCAACATGGCCTTCATCAACATACTATAGGATAGGAACAGGTTGATGAGGAGAGAGAGAGAGCTTGAGTATCAGGCCTTGGATAATGCAAAGTGAGAGAGCAATCTTACTCTCAGTAGTAATGAACTCAATTCCTCACCACTTCAATTGGAGTGGGTAAAGTGCTCCCGGACAGGTCTCTAGCACGGGCCTGGCAGCCGGAATGTCACTTGCAAACTCTGGGAGGACCAGGCCTCTGCCACAGGCCTAGTAGTTGAATGAGCATGAAATTGAAGTGAGTGAGTCTTCCCAATAAATTTAGTTAGAGTCACTGGATCCCCGATGGTTCGTTCAAGCCGTATTGGATCACCTGCCTCCGGGTTCTCCTCAAGCCGATCCCCCACCGCACAGCTTCCAGCCTGGGATCCTTTCAGAAAAGGTTTGGGACCCAGCAGCTTCTGGGATCCCTCTCCACGTTAGAGTGAAGCTCCGCATTGTGCGCAACTTCGGCCAGGTAGGCCATGGCTGCGGTGTCCATGGATGCGCACACCCTGAAGGTGGATGCCGCACCCGGGACTCGGACACCGCAGGAAAGAGGAACGGCCCCCAGGCCAAGGCGGCTACCCCAGATATAGCCTCCCTCAGCATGCCCGGTGAGGGAACCAACCCCTCTGATTGGCTGCTGAGGAAAAAAAGTCCGCCAGAACCCCTCTAGCGCCAACTGCCGCCCAGGGGGTGAACACACACCTCCGGAACGCAGACCGGCCCACAGGATAGTTCTGGAATTGGCAGCAGCCCAGCTTTACAAATTGCGAATGGGAGACATGAAACTCTCCCATTCCCCACTAACTTAAGCATAACACCCCCACAAAAAAAAAAACAAGGGGGCGCTACATTATGTATAGATCTTTAGCAATCACTAGAGGGGTCACCAGCAGGAGGAAGAAGGTCCTGATTCCTCTTGAAAGATCTTTAGTTATCACTAGAGGGATCATCAGCAGGAGGAAGAAGGTCCTGATTCCTCTATATAAATCTTTAGTTATCACTAGAGCAGTGGTTCTCAACTTTCCTAGTGCCGTGACCCCTTGATAAAATTTCCCAAGTTGTGGGGACCCCTAACAGTAAAATTATTTTTGTAGCGTGGGTTGTCAGTACCCAAGGCAAGACAAGTAATTTGTGGCCCTAACCCACAGTCCCTTCCACTTGTACCGTATTAAAAAAAACCTTATGGCACATTTTAGGATTTACCACTTTTTCTCTTTGTTCTCCTTTCTTTTCTTTTTCTCTCTCTCTATCCTAATTCCCCCCCCCCCCCCCCCGCCCCACAATCTCTCTCTCTCTAGCCATCTTTCTTGTTCTTTCTCTTATTCTTTCTCCCCCTTTTTTTTGTTCCTCTCCCTCATTTCCTCCCCTTCTATGTATTTTTCATTTTTATTCCTTCTCTTACTCCTTGGTGGGGAATGGGATGAGTGGCAGTGCTGGGGGGAGTTCTGATCAGTCAACTTACAGTAGGTGCTCTTGATCTGCTGATCAGAGAAATGTAGTGGGACATTTAATGGCAACTATAATCACAGGCAGTGTTATTCACTGTGTTCTCAACTTTATGGTGTCTCGTAGCAGTGACACCTATACCGAAATCAGGAGATAGGGTCTCCTCCAGCCCCTCCCACTTCACATTCCTCACCAGTCAGCTGACCTCTAGTCATTGCCCCCCACCAATGCAATGAACTGAATGGGTGACCGCGAAGTAGAGTGACCACATGTCCTGGATTGCCCGAAACAGTCCCGCATTTTGCAGGTCTGTCCCGGGCAACTTTATTCCAGGGCAATACAGTGTCCCGGAATGAAACTGACACAGCCACCCCCCTGGGCCAATCTGATGCCCCCAAAAAATGGCGCCACATGACTGCTTTACTCACTGACAGTACTTGTCCTGGCCGGGAATGCCTGGAGGAGCACAATTCCCGCCCCCTGCTTGTGATTTGAGAAATCATAAATCCCACCTCTTGTGTCCAATCACTGTGCTGTGATTCGTTACAGCACAAGCTGATTTTTGGGAAGGGGGGTGTCCCTGTATGGTAGTTTGGAAATGTGGTCACCCTACCGCAAAGAGGCTGAGTGGGCAGCCACAAGCTGTACGGACAGCCCTGCTGGGTGGCTGCAAAAAGGCTGGGACATCGGTGTGGGCTTCAGTAACAGCCCAGAATTCGGTGACCCCTGGCAAATCATCATTCGACCCCCTAGGGGGTCCCAACCCTCAGGTTGAGAACCACTGCACTAGAGGGATCGCCAGCAGGAGGAAGTAGGTCCTGATTTTTCTTGAAAGATCTTTAGTTATCAATAGAGGTATCACCAGTGGGAAGAAGGAAGTCCTGATTCCTCTTTATAAATCTTTAGTTATAACTAGAGGGATCACCAGCAGGAAGAAGGAGGTCCTGATTCCCCTATATAGGTTTTTAGCTATTACTAGAGGGATCACCAGCAGGAGGACCAAGGTCCTGGTTGTACTAGATAAGATCATTAGTTATCACCTATAGGTCCCGATTCCTCTATACCTATATATATGTTTTGTTATCAATAGAGGGATCACAAGCAGTAGGAAGAAGGTCCTAATTCTTCTATATAGATCTTTTTGTCGCTAGAGGGATTACCAGAAGAAAGATAAAGGTCCTGTTTACTCTATATAGACATTTATTTGGACCTCATTAATAAAACTGTCCAGTTCTGGAGACACTTATTTACACTTATTTTGGCAGGGAGAAGAGAGACGATAACCAGCTGCTGTAAGAGGGACATGTACACTGATAATCAAGGCAGTCCCAAAAGTGCCCACCAGTGCTGCCCATCAGTGACATTTATCAGTGCCCATTAGTTCTGCCTATCAGTGACGCTTACCATTGCCCATTAGTGCCGCCCACCAGTGCCCATCAGTGCTGCCTATTAGTGCCCTTCAGTGCCACCCATCAGTGCCCATCACTGCTCATTAGTGCCGCCTATTAGTGCCCATCAGTTCCACCGATCAGTGCCCATCAGTGACACCTATCAGTGCCCATCAGTTCTGCCTATCAGTGACGCCTACAATTGCCCATTAGTGACCATCAGTGTCACCTATCTGTGCCCTTCGGTGCCATCCATCAGTGCTCATTAGTGCTGCCTATCAGTGCCCATCAGTGTCGCCTATCAGTTCCACCTATACGTGCTGCCTCATCAGTGCCACCCACCAGTGCAGCCTCATCAGTGCCCATCAGTGTCGCCTATCAGTTCCACCTATACGTGCCCATCAGTGTCACCCATCAGTGCAGTCTCATCAGTGCCCATCAGTGTAGCCTCTTCAGTGTCCATCAGTGCAGCCTATCAGCACACATCAGTGAAGGAGAAAAATTACCTGTTTGCAAAATTATATAACAAACTTTTCTGTCTTTTTTTGTTTATTATGTAAAAAATGAAAAACCCAATGGTGATCAAATACCACCAAAAGAAATCTCTATTTGTGTGAAAACAAAAAGGTAAAAATGTCATTTGGGTACAGTGTTGCATGACCACGCAATTGTCATTCAAAGAGTGACAGCGCTAAAAGCCGTACATTGGCCTGGGCAGGAAGGGGGTGAAAGTGACCGGAAGGCAAGTGGTTACTGGGGACACAGACAGCAACAAAGACTGACAGGTGATCTAATCCCTCTGCACTTTATCCAAAACTAAAAAAAAAAAAAGTTTTGCCTTTAGTTATACTTTAAAATTAAAAACTGTCAGACTTTCTAAGTCTTCTATACTCTGTACAAAAAGAAAAAAGAAAAGATCTGGCCAAAGTTGTCCTCTTTCATAATAGAAAGTCATACCATATGCCCCCACGTGCTACTTGGCAGGAGTCTGCCCGCCTTGGAAAGCCTGCTGATCAGCTGTGTTGACAGTCCCACTATACGGCGTCAGCTCTACAACCATTCAAAGCTGCTCAGATTTCTTCAGCGCTGTGCAGCCCAAGCCTGGGAAAACCACCGCTTCAACCTCCATGCTAAATAATTAGATACGCCATCGGCCCGATTCACCAAAGGGTGAAATGAGTTGGCATGCTTCACTTTGGCACATTTATTTTAGGTCAACGAACCATAAAATGTGACAGCCAGGTGAACAGAATTTCCAGAAAGGGTCCAACAACATCAGCATAAATATTTCTGTCTGTTTAAAGAAGTATTAATGGGGTTGTAAAGGCACAATTTTTTTTCTTAACCATTTGACCACTGGGCACTTAAACCCCCTTAATAACCAGACCAATTTTCAGCTTTCGGTGCTCTCACAGTTTGAATGGCAATAACTCAGTCATACAACACTCTAACCAAATGAAATTTTTGTCCTTTTTTCCCCACAAATAGAGCTTTCTTTTGGTGGTATTTGATTACCTCTGCGGTTTTTATTTTTTTCGCTATAAATGAAAAAAGAACGTAAATTTTGTAAAAAAATGAATTTTTCTTCATTTCTATTATAAAATTTTGCAAAAAAGTAATTTTTCTTCATAAATTTGGCCTAAAATGTATACTGCTACATATCTTTGGTAACAAAAAAAAAAAAAATTGGATAATATTTAGTCTGGGTGAAAGTTATGGGGTCTACAAGCTATGGTACCAATTACTGAAAATTGATCAATTTGATCACACCTGATGTACTGACAGCCTCTCTCATTTCTTAAGACCCTAACATGCCAGAAAAGTACAAATACCCCCCAAATGACCCCTTTTTGGAAAGAAGACATTCCAAGGTATTTAGAAAGAGGCATCGTGAGTTTTTTGAAGTTGTCATTTTTTCCCCACAATTCTTTGCAAAATCAAGATTTTTTTATTTTAATTTTTTTTCCACAAAATGTTCATATTATTAGGTTATTTCTCACACACAGCATATGCATACCACAAATTACACCCCAAAACACATTCTGCTATTCCTCCCGAGTATGGCGATACCCCATGTGTGAGACTTTTACACAGCGTGGCCACATACAGAGGCCCAACATGCAGGGAGCACCATCAGGCGTTCTGGAACACCCAGACCAATTCTGACATTTCTCTCCTACATGGAAAAATCATCATTTATTTGCTAGAAAATTACATAGAACCCCAAAACATTATATATGCTTTTTTAGCAAAGACCCTAGAGAATACAATGGCGGCCGTTACAACTTTTTATCTCACATTGTATTTGCACAGCAATTTTTCGAACGCGTTTTTTTTTTGGAAACAAAACAGTTTTGTGCTTAAAAAAAAAAAAACAGTAAAGTTAGCCCAATGTTTTTGCATAATATGAAAGATGAAGTTACACCGAGTAAATAGATACCCAACATGTCACCCTTCAATATTGCACTCGCTTGTGGAATGGCGCCAAACTACGCGACTTAAAAATCCCCATAGGCGACGCTTTAAATGTTTTTCCTGGTTACATCTTTTTAGTTGGAGAGGAGGTCTAGGGCCAAAATTATTGCTCTCGCTCTAACGTTCGCAGCGATACCTCACATGTGTGGTTTGAACACCGTTTTCATATGTGGGCGGGACTTACG
Source organism: Rana kukunoris (assembly GCA_029574335.1). Taxonomy (NCBI): domain Eukaryota; kingdom Metazoa; phylum Chordata; class Amphibia; order Anura; family Ranidae; genus Rana; species Rana kukunoris. The sequence continues at coordinate 521,505,590 of CM056051.1, forward strand.
TGTGCGGTCGCGTCTGTATACGAGCACACGGGTACAGGGGCGCTGTAATTTTTTTTTTTTTTTTTTTTATTGTTCATTTTACTTTATTTATTTTAGTTTGACACCTTTTTCCCCAAAAATAAATGTTTTGGTTACTTTTATTCCTATTACAAGGAATGTAAACATCCCTTGTAATAGGAATATAGCATGACAGGTCCTCTTTACAGTGAGATATGGGGTCAATAAGACCCCACATCTCCCCTCTAGGCTGGGAAGCCTAAAAAAAAAACGTTTGCAGAGTATTGCGCGGGGAGTATTGCGCGGGGAGTATTGCGCGGGGAGTATTGCGTGGGGAGTATTGCGCGGGGGTACTGCAGAGTATTGTTCGGGGGTATTGCAGAGTATTGTGCGGGAGTATTGTGCGGGAGTATTGCAGATTATTGCAGAGTATTGGGGGTACTGCAGAGTATTGGGGGGTACTGCGGAGTATTGGGGGGTACTGCGGGGTATGCAGAGTATTGCGGGGTATGCAGAGTATTGCGGGGTACTGCGGAGTATTGCGGGGTACTGCGGAGTACTGCGGGGTATTGCGGGGTACTGCGGGGTATTGCAGGGTACTGAGGGGTATTGCAGAGTATTGAGGGGTATTGCAGAGTATTGAGGGGTACTGCAGAGTATTGAGGGGTATGCAGAGTATTGAGGGGTATGCAGAGTACTGAGGGGTATGCAGAGTATTGGGGGGTATGCAGAGTATTGGGGGGTATGCAGAGTATTGGGGGGTATGCAGAGTATTGGGGGGTATGCAGAGTATTGTGGGGGGTATGCAGAGTTTTGCGCAGGGAAGGAAGGAGTTAATGCAGGGATGGCTGAGCAGGGATGGATGGATCTGTGACTGCAATAGTCACAGATCCATCCCACACTGCTGCAGCCATCCGCGCTCTCCTCTCACGCTGTACCGATCGGTACAGCGAGAGGAGGGAAGAACCGGCGTCAGCAAGTGACGCGGTTTGTTTACATGTGATCGCGCCGTCATTGGACGGCGCGATCACGTGGTAAGGAGCCGCCACCATTGGCTCCTTACCGAGATCACTGACGCTGCGGGTCCCGTGGACCCGCCGAGCGCCGTGACCGCGTGTGCGCGCCCGCTCGGGCGCGCGGATCTGACGCACGTCAGATTTGTTTACACACGTGGTCGCGCCGTCATTGGACGGCGCGATCACGTGGTAAGGAGCCGCCGCCATTGGCTCCTTACCGCGATCATCGGTGCTGCGGGTCCCGTGGACCCGGTGAGCACCGGTGATCGCGTGTGCGCGCCCGGTTGGGCGCGCACACCTGACTCTAACGGAGGACGTCCATGGACGTCCTGTTAGAGTACAGGAACCGCCCTATAGCCGTATTTCGTCTATAGGGCGGTGATTAAGTGGTTAAAGGGGTGTTCCAGCCCAAAATTGTGTTTATTAAAAGTCAGCAGCTACAAAAAGTGTAGCTGCTGGCTTTTAATAAACACTCACTTACCTGCTCCTGCGTTCCAGTGACGCGCCGACCGGGGCTCCGCTCCTCTCCCCCCCTCCCCAGCCTGCATCTCCATCCCGACTATGGGCACCCAGCCGTGACAGCCTTCAGCTTCACGGCCGGGCACCCACTGCGCATGCGTGAGCTGCGCATGTGCGCACGGCGCGGCTCGCCGCTGATTGGAGAGGCGATCACATGGGACCTGTCAGTGTCCCATGTGATCGCCTACAGGGAGGGGCTGGCGTAGGCGATTAAGGCTTAATCGCCTAACTAGCCCCTCGGCGGAAACAGGAAGTGGGACAGGAAGTCCCACTCCTACTGAAGCCCCCACTCCCCCCCAAAAAAAATTTGGCATGTAAAGGGGAGGGGATTAAACAAAAGTTTTATTTTTGGGTGGAACTCCTCTTTAACTTTCCACACAGGGCATTTTCACACCCTCCTGCCCAGGCCAATTTTCAGCTTTCAGCACTGATGCATTTTGAATGACAATTGCGCGGTCATACAACACTGTACACAAATTATACTTTTTTTCCCCCCACAAATAGAGATTTCTTTTGGTGGTATTTGATCACCTTTGATCACCTTCTTTTGGTGGTATTTGATCACATTTGATCACCTTCATTTGGTGGTATTTGATCAAACATTTAAAAAAAAAAAAAAACAGTGGGCCAGATTCTCGTAGATGGGCGCATCTACGAGCGGGGCCTATTTACGGTACGCCGCCGCAACTTAGAGACGCAAGTGCCGTATTCTCAAAGCACTTGCGTCCAGAGTTGCGGTGGCGTAGCGTAAATGGCCCGGCGTAAGCCCGGGTAATTCAAATGTGGAAGAGGTGGGCGTGTTTCATGTAAATCAATCATGACCCCACGTGCTTGACGTTTTTTTTTTAACTGCGCATGCGCCGTCCCTGGACGTATCCCAGTGCGCATGCTCCAAATTTTGCCGCAAAATTTGCGTACTTACATAACGTAACTCACGCAAAGCCCTATTCGTGAACGAGTTATGCAAACGATGTAAAAAAAACGACTCTGTCCCGACGTCCATACTTAACATTGCATACGCCGAACCTACGCAACGTTACCCCTCATATAGCAGGGGTAAGTTTACGCTTACGCAAACGACGTAAAAAACGACAAGTGGGCGCAATTACATTTGGGAATTGGCGTATCTAGCTCATTTGCATATTCGGCGCGGCAAATCGACGGAAGCGCCCCCCTAGCGGCCAGCGTATAATTGCACACAATTATACGCTGGCGTAGCCAAGTTACGTCGGCGGAAGAAGCCTATTTTTTACACGTATCTGCGTTTGAGAATCGGCGTAAAGCAACGCCGCCGCAGATTTCCTTTTAAGAATCTGGCCCAATATTTTTTACTTTTTGTTATAATAATATCCCAATTTTTTATTTTTATTTTAAAGATTTTTTTTCCTCAGTTTAGGCCGATACATATTCTTTTACATATTTTTGTTAAAAAAATATTGCAATAAGCTTATATTGATTGGTTTACACAAAAAAGTTATAGCGCCTACTAAATAGATTTATGATTTATTTTTTACTAGTAATGGCGGCGATTTGCGATTTTTGTCAGGCCTGCAATATTGCGGCGGACATATCGGACACTTTTGACACGATTTTGGGACTATTCACATTTATACAGCGACCAGTGCTATAAATATGCACTGATTACTGTATAAATGTGACTGGCAGGAAAGGGGTTAACACTAGGGGGTGAGGAAGGGGTTAAATGTGTATCCTGGGTGTGTTCTAACTGTGGGGGGAGGGGACTGACTGGGGGAGGTGACTGATCGGTGTCCCAATGTACAAGGGACACACCATCTGTCTCTTCTCTCCCTGACAGGACGTGGATCTCTGTGTTTACACAAAGAGCTCCACGTCCCTGGCTCTGTCACTGCCGATCGCGGGTACCTGCGGACATTGCGGCCACCAGGCACGCGCATCGGCATCACGTGACACGCCGGGCACAGTTTTTCCCTGCGGCGTGCCCTTAGCGGCGCGTGCGAGGAATGTAAATAGCAGGGTGTCCAGGGACGTCCACCCGGCAGTTGAGAGCCGCCCTGTGGACGTCTTTCGTCTGCAGCGCGGGTCTCAAGTGGTTAAAGAAGTATTATGCCACATACACACGACCGTTTTTCATGACGTGAAAAATGCAATTTTTTTAATTGATCATTAAAAACGGTCGTGTGTGGGCTCCAGAGCATTTTTCTCGACGATGCTCTAATTTTTCTCGTCGTTTTTCACGTCTTCGTTTTTCACGTCATGAAAAATGGCCGTGCGTGGGTTTTAACGACGGAGGGAAAAAACGTGCATGCTCAGAAGCAAGTTATGAGACGGTAGAGCGCTCGTTCTGGTAAAACTACCGTCTGTAATGGAGATAGCACATTGTAGCAAAGTGTCATTTCTTCAGTCTTGTCACATGAAAAGATAGAATAAAAGATTTACAAACATGTGAGGGGTGTACTAACTTTTGTGAGATACTGTAAGATTGTATGATTTTTTTTTGCCTTCTATTGGTTGAAATGGATGGACTTGTGTATTTTTCAACCAGACTAACTATGTAACTATATGTTGGTGTATCTAAATCTGCTAGCACATCTAACACCCGCCCTCCCCCCAAGACTGACAATGTTGCTGTTGAAAGGTTGAAAGGTGCCCCTGTGCTCTTTCATCCAGAGTGGGGGCCACTCTGAATGAAGGAGCACAAGGGGTACCTTTGGACAGCAGCAACTTCTAATACAAGAGGTGTGTCAATGGCCAGATCACCAGGTGAAAACAGAGGGAAAAAAAAGACTAAAAAATCAAAACAAATGCAGCCACCACATCTAATGATTGGTAAGCTGCAATATATTACATTTTTGGTTTTGGGTTTAATACCGCTTTAATCACCTAACCACTTAAAGCGGTTGTATACCTGCAATTTATTATTTTATTTGTTTACACCTGCAAGGCAAAAGCCATAATGAGCTAGTATGCACTGCATGCTAGCTTATTATGAAATACTTACCTTAAAACGAGGTGTAGAGAACTTACCTGGTCCAGGCCGAGCGAGTTGTCATCTTGCCTCAGCGTGTCTTCCGGGTATCGCCGATCCAGCGCTGTGATTGGCTGGAGTGGCTAAGTGCGCGGGAGACTTCATTGCTGCTGCCGGCCCTTTAGCCGAGGATCCCCGCTGCGCATGCAATCAGCAGCGCATTGCGAGGGGAATATCTCCTAAACCGTACAGGTTTAGGAGATATTCTAAATTCCTACATGTAAGCCTTTATATATGCCGCATCGCTGACATGCCGATGCGCGTGCCTGGTGGTCGTGATGTCTGCCAGGCACTCGGGATCGGCGGCTGCAGGGACAAGACGTGGATCTCTGTGTGTAAACACAGAGATCCATGTCCTGTCAGGGGAGAGAGGAGACCGATCTGTGTCCCTTGTACATAGGGACACAGCATCGGTCACCTCCCCCAGTCACCCCCCTCCCTCCCCCCACAGTTAGAACACAATTTAGGGTACACATTAACCCCTTCCTCACCCCCTAGTGTTAACCCCTTCAATGCCAGTCACATTTATACAGTAATTAGTGCATATTTATAGCACTGGTCGCTGTATAAATGTGAATGGCGCCAAAATAGTGTCAAAAGTGTCCGATGTCTCCGCCATAATGTCGCAGTCACGAAAAAAATGCTGATCCCGCCATTAGTAGTAAAAAAATAAAATAATAAAAAATTATAATAATTCTGTCCCCTATTTTGTAAGCGCAATAACTTTTGCGCAAACCAGACGCTTATTGCGATTTTTTTTTTACCAAAAATATGTAGAAGAATACATATCGCCTAGACTGAGAAAAAAAATGTTTTTTTTAAAAAAAATTGGGCTATTTATTACAGCAACAAGTAAAAAATATAGTTTTTTTTTTCAAAATTGTCGCTCTATTTTTGTTTATAGCGCAAAAAATAAAAACCGCAGAGGCGATCAAATACCACCAAAAGAAAGCTCTATTTGTGGGGAAAACAGGACGCCAATTTTGTTTGGGAGCCACGTCGCACGACCGCGCAATTGTCAGTTAAAGTGATGCAGTGCCACAAGCTGAAATTTCACCTGGTCAGGAAGGGGTATATGTGCCCAGTAAGGTAGTGGTTAAGGACCTTGGCTGTTTTTCAGATTTGGTGTTTACTAGATTAAAAAAGTTGTTTTTTTTTTGCTAGAAAATTACTTAAAACCCCCAAACATTATATATATTTTTTTCTAACACCCTAGAGAATAAAATGGCAGTCATTGCAATACTTTTTGTCACACCGTATTTGCGCAGCGGTCTTACAAGCGCATTTTTTTTGAAAAAAATCACAGTTTTGAATTAAAAAAATAAGACAACAGTAAAGTTAGCCCAATTTTTTTTTTATATTGTGAAAGAGAATGTTGCGCCGAGTAAAATGATACCCAACATGTCACGCTTCAAAATTGCGGCCGCTTGTGGAATGGCGTCAAACTTTTACCCTTAAAAATCTCCACAGGCGACGTTTAAAAAATTCTATAGGTTGCATCTTTTGAGCTACAGAGGAGGTCTAGGGCTAGAATTATTACTCTCGCTTTAACGATCGCGGTGATACCTCACTTGTGTGGTTTGAACACCGTTTTCTCAAGTCGTCTTCCAGGACAGCCTCTGAGACCTTGGGCTCCTCCCTCCGGGACAGGAAACACACACCCCCAAACTTTAAAGTCCTGCCTTCAGGCCTCCTTCTTCAGTTATTTTGTGTTTCCCACCGTAAGGGAAGGAGCACGCAAGGAACAGAGGCTGCCTGGATGACACCTAGATGGTTCTTCCCTGGTCTGGGCACCCCCCTGTCCTATTGGGAAGGGAGGGCTGCCGCTCCCCGGATGCTGCCATTCAGCTCACAGGAGCCGGACCTCCGTTGACGGCAGTCCCAGCTCCCCTCCGGCACGGTACCTTTATCCTGGGGCGGGAGACGCCACTCGGGTCCCTCACTTGGCGGGGAGCCGTTGCGGAGCGTGGGCGGCGCCGAGAGACGCTGGCTGGGCCACGAGCGGACGCATTTCCGCATTGAGGGGTGGGATTGCGTTCCAAGGGCAGGAAGTGACACGTGCTTCTGGCGGAATGGCGTCATCGGAGGGCGCCGAGGAGACTCAGTTCCGGTCTCCAAGTTTAAACGACGCGGCGCGGGGAGGACAGACACCGGAGCAAAGGTTCAGACGCTCGGCGAGGCCGTGAGCGGAACCGACAGCATGGAGGAGGCGACACAGGCTTCAGATACCAATGTGACAGGCTCCGGAGCCTCCCAGGTAAGGGGCGAGGGCAGGCCTTTTCTTACCAGGGGGGGGCTAGATACCTTTTTGGGGTACAATATGTCCCTCCCGGGGTGGAGAACTTCTGGAGAGGGTTGGGGCACTTCCTCTACTGAACCAGCACAGTGGTGTGTGTGAGGTCAGTGGGTATTATTATTAATGTCTGTTTTGGTCCTTTTTTGTTAGGTTAAAACCCAGGAAAGGACTCAGACGCCCAAGAGGAAGTGTGCCGTGTGCGGGACAAAATTGGGTTTAAATTGGAAAAAAACATTATGTCCTGAATGTGTCAGCAATCTTGTAAAAGATGACCCTATGTCAGAATGCCAAAAACTTTTCTCTACGGTTCAGAGCGAACTATCTTCCACCTTCCAATCCTTTAGGGCAGAGGTGGCAAATACAAGGCCCGCGGGCCAAATGCAGCCCTCTAGGCCATTTCATGCGGCCCTCGCACCTCTCCAGTCCTCCCCCAGACCCTTACTTTCTGCTTTCAAGCAATGCATCCAACTTCTTCCCAGCAGCAGCATAAGGAAAGGGGGGTGCACTGTGATGTAAGAGAGAGTGGGGGACTCAACTTCTGATGGTGGGGGGGCTCTTTACATCTAATGGAAGGGGAGGGGATGCACTGGACATCTAATCTTACAGATACAACCGGCCCTTTTGAGGGCAACCATAATGCTGATGCGGCCCACGATGAAATTGAGTTTGACACCCCTGCTTTAGGGGAATGATGGATAGGCTCCAGGGACCCTTTCCCCTTACCAGGGCAAATAGTGCTCCCTCGCTGTCAGAAGCCGTAGAGACAGAGGCAGTACGGGAAAGGGAAGATCGTAGCCTTCCCGGCTCAGGGTCCCCATCTCAGTTAGACTCAGAATCAGGCTCTGACATGGAAGAATCCTCCAGGGGGACTAGGTATAAATTGTTCTTGGAAGACGTAGGAGATGTGCTAAAAGCCATCTATGACATCCTGGAAATTCGGGAGGAACCAGTAGTACTTTCTAAACACGACCAAATGTATCAGGGTGGTGCGCAGAAGGCCAGGGTATTCCCCGTACACAAGTCTTTGATAGATACTATCTTGCTGGAGTGGGAACAACCAGAAAGGCGGCCATTTTTTTCAGGTAGTCTTAAGAGGAGGTTTCCCTTTGAGACTAGTGAGGAGTACTCATGGAATAAGGTTCCAAGGTTGGACGCTCCTTTAGCTAGATTGTCCAAAAAGACGGACTTAGCATTTGACGACATGGGGTCATTAAAAGACCCCATGGATAAGAGAGGAGATGTGTTACTTAAGAGGGCGTGGGACACTTCCTCCATAAGTTTAAAGCCAGCCTTAGCAGCCACTTGTGTGGCTAGAAACCTTGAATGCTGGCTGACTCAGCTTCAGTCACATATTTCTGCCGGTACCTCTAGACAGCAGATCCTGAAGTCCTTTCCACTACTTTTCAAGGCAGTGGGGTTTTTAGCCGACGCCTCTTCTGAGTCGGTCAGGCTAGCAGCTAGGTCAGCGGCATTGGTCAATGCGGCCAGAAGGGCGGTATGGCTTAAAACATGGACAGGAGATGCAGCCTCAAAACTGAGGCTATGTGGACTTCCTTTTTCGGGCGATCATCTGTTTGGATCCGGCCTCCAGGAGGCGTTGGAGAGATCCCAGAATAAGAAGAAATCCTTTCCAGAAAAGAAAAAGAAACCCGAAACTAATCGTTTTTTTTGGGGCTTCAGGCAGCAAAACGAAAAAGACGTTCGCCCCAAGAAGCACTGGGCAGGCCATAAGGGGCGCGGTAGAGGAGGCATCTTATTCAATCCTCCTCAACCCCCCCCCCCCTAAGACCCAGTGATGTCTTGATCCCTGTGGGAGGAAGACTGGGGGGTTTCCTTCCACGGTGGAGAGAAGCCACGCAAAGTCCGTTCGTGCTAGACATAGTGGAAAACGGTTACAGGCTGGAGTTCAATACTCTTCCCCCGCTGATGCTTTTGGTTACCCAACTACCCAGAGACCGGGAGAAGGCGGAGGCTCTGGGATTGCTATTAGGGGAACTGTTGGACCAGAAGTTCTTGACACCAGTGCCCAAGGAGGAGGAAGGCCTGGGGGTGTACTCACATGTTTTCGTTGTGAAGAAAACCTCGGGAAAATTCCGGCTTATCCTAAACCTCCGTCCCCTAAACAGGTACGTAAAGTGCAAACAATTCAGGATGGAATCCATCTATTCTGTAACCAACTTTTTGTCCCAGGGTTGCTTTATGGCAACTATGGATCTCAGGGATGCGTATCTGCACATACCGATACATGCTTAGTTCCAGAAATTCCTGAGATTGGCAGTAAAGAGGGGTCCACAGATAATCCATTATCAATTCAGGGCCCTTCCGTTTGGCCTATCTTCCTCCCCTAGAGTATTTACCAAGGTCTTGGCGGAGGATCTGGCCCCACTGAGAATCAGGGGCGTTTTGGTGATACCTTATCTGGACGACCTCCTGTTCATCGCTCCCACCAAGCAACAGCTGGGGAAAGACCTGCAGGAGGCTTAAGCCTTCCTTCAGTCCCTGGGTTGGCTAATCAATCGGGAAAAATCGCAGTTATCCCCCTCGCAGGAAGTGGTATATCTAGGGTACAGGATAGATTTTCCTTCCTGGGGAGAAGATACAAAAAGTACAACAAGCAGTGGCTCGACTTCAGACCAATTTGACAGTCCGGGTCAGAGAAGTGATGAGGGTTCTCGGGTTAATGTCAAGCTGTTTCCCGGCAGTTCCGTGGGCAAGGCACCATCAGCGGCGGTTGCAGAGCCTTATGCTGAGGCACTGGGACGGGGCAAGGGAAAGTTTAGATCTTCCCATGCCCATCCCGGTCAGCGTCAAAAGAACATTATGGTGGTGGCGGTTCCAGACAAGCCTGGAAAAGGGTCTGCCTTGGACAGTATCAGCTACCCTGATAATAACTACGGACGCCAGCGTATCAGGTTGGAGGGCCCACCTAGAAGGGGAATTGGCCCAGGGGTCCTGGTCCATAGTGGAGGCCCGTCAGTCTTCCAATCAGAGGGAGCTCCGGGCAGTTCTAAGGGCCCTAGAAGCCTTTCGCCTACGGATATTAGGTCGCCATCTCCAAATAAGATCGGACAATGCGACAACTATTGCTTATATAAACAAGCAAGGGGGCACAAAGAGCCCGCCTCTTCAGGCCATATCAGACATTCTGTTCGCATGGGCCGAAATAAACCTGGCCTCATTGTCCGCAGTTCACCTAAAGGGAACCCAGAACACCTTAGCCGACTTTCTCAGCTGGCAAGTGGTGAGCCAATACAAATGGTCACTCAATGGGGAGGTATTCAAGAAAATTACGGCACAGTGGGGAATACCAGAGGTGGAGCTTTTTGCTTCAGGGATGAACAGGAAGACAACGGTGTTCTTTTCCATCCACCCTCAGGATCAAGCCTTGGGAATAGACGCCTTTACCCATCCTTGGCACTTTAGTCTGGCGTATGCCTTTCCCCCGATCAGGCTAATACCCAGGGTTCTTCAGAAATTTCTCTCGGAGCCCACAGATCTGATTATGATCGCACCATGTTGGCCACAAAGGCCGTGGTTTACCAGCCTGAAGAAGCTGGCCATATATCCACTGTGGGTCCTTCCGAACAGAGAGGACTTGATCTCCTTGGGACCAGTCCGGCACCCACAGGTAGAGGGCTTGAGACTCACAGCGTGGTATCTGAGGAACAGCTGCTGAGAGCACACGGATTCTCACATAAAGTAATCGAAACATTGCTGAAGTGTCGCAAGCCGGTAACGCGGGCTATATACGCTACAGTCTGGAAGAGATTCAGCTCCTGGCTAGCAGATTGGAGTCAAGACCAGGCTGACATACCAGCGGTACTGGAGTTTCTACAAGCAGGGGTAGACTTAGGACTGTCAGTCAGCACCCTCAAGGTTCCGACATCCGCCTTAACCTTGTTTCTGGAGACCCCGCTCCAGCAAAATCGGTTTATCAAAAATTTCTTTAAGGCCCTGGCTAGGTCCAAACCCATCAAAGTTAAAGCCTGTCCCTCTTGGGACTTGTCTCTGGTTCTAAGGGCCCTGAGGAAACAACCCTTTGAACCCCTGGAGCAATCTTCCTTAAAAAATATAGTTCTAAAGACAGTCTTATTGATAGCAATCACTTTGGCCAGGAGGGTCAGTGATTTTCAAGCCCTATCCATTGGGGAACCTTTTTTGTTAATTTTAGAGGATAGAGTCATTCTGAAAACTGATCCTAACTTTCTTCCGAAAGTACCTTCTTTATTTCATAGGGCGCAGGACATTGTCCTTCCGACCTTTCAATCTCCTTCAGAAAGTGATGAAGGGGAATCTTTTTCTTTAGACGGTAGGAGAAGTCTTTTGATTTATTTAGGAGCCACCAAAGAGTTTAGGTGCTCCGATTCACTATTTGTTAATTTTTCGGGTGCCCGCAAAGGTCATAGGGCAGCCAAATCATCTATTGCAAGATGGCTGAGAATGGCTATTTGCCAAGCATACCAATCTGAGGGTAAACAACCGCCTGTGGTAAAAGCACACTCAACCCGCGCAGTTGCAACATCCTGGGCAGAGAGGGCCAGAGCCTCCCCGGAGGACATTTGTAAAGCGGCAACATGGTCTTCGTTTTCTACGTTTGCGAGGCATTATCGCTTGGATCTGCTCTCTCACAGAGAACAAACCTTTGGAAGGACAGTTCTCCAGGCAGTGACCCAACCCTAAAAAAAAAATGGGTAAGTGTTTCTTGCTTATTGTAACGGAATGCACTAACGGTCAACACCGCTTACGAACTTCCATCCACCCAACACAGCTTGCGACACTCCACAATCCGGCAGACATGACCCATTCCATTCCCCAGAGTAAAAACGAGACGCAGCTACGTTCTCTCTGGTTTAAAAATCTATCAACACTTTATTGGTATCTTTCCAGCTCTTTTATACAGTACAAGATGTTACAGCCAATCACAGGACAATGCCATCTCCACCCCCCTTCACACCATGGGGGCTTCAATCACACTCTAAAAGGCATTCAGGTAGCTAACCATGTAGGCCGGTCGGCACCGCATCTTTATCACACAATGGCAGTGAGAGTGGGTGTAATCCACACCTTCAGGTATTTCAATAGCATATTATACAAAAGGTATGACTCACTCTGGTCTTGTAGACCTGAATTAACACCTTTCAAAAGCATGTGTCCACACATTGAAGAGCCAACCTCACTTAACGTTTCAATAGCCAATTATACAAAAGGTATGACTCACTGGCTGACCTGGTCATGTCATCATGACTCCTTGTGATATCTCAGTCCTGCAATATGAATTATTATTCTTTGTCACCCTATGGCCCTAGTGGACATAAGGTGACCCTAGACATAGGAGAATCTCGGTCTGTCATGGTGCATTCCGTTACATCTCTCCCCTTTCGGTGGGAGACTGACACAGGAGGGAACCCCAAACGGGTTGACTCCGAAGTCAGTCAGTAGTTCCAGTCCTCCAATGCTGGCATCCATACTGTACCCCAAATAAATGGCTCCAAACTGAGCATTACTCACCCCGCCAGCCTCTGCCTCTCTCAGAGAACACGCCTGCCGCTGGGGAGGGGCCTGGACTGGCCCTTCTCCCTGGAGTCCTTTCAGCCACTGGAGAGAAGGCAGGGTGGCTGGGCTCAGTCCATCATGCTGTTGGGGGTCTGGGCCAACTGCCCCCACTTCCTGAGGTATACCAGTGGAGACTGCAGTCCCATCCACTGGTGCCAGGGGAAAACCCCCTGATGCTTGCAAAGCAAAGCCGACATCCTCCTGTCCCAGTCCTGTACTATCTTCTGGGGTTGTGTCAGTGGAGACTACAGTCCCATCCAATACCACAGGGACCCCCTCTTCTGATAGTTGGGAGCAGAGGCCCATGACACTCTGCTCTGTTGCCAGCTCTTCTGCTGGGTTGCTGTGAGTGGAGACCACAGTCCCATCCACCACCACAGGAACTCCCTCTCCTGCTAGTTGGGAGCAGAGACCTGGGGCACTCTGCTCCGTTGCCAGCTCCTCCGCTGGGCATGCAAAATCCACAACATCCTCTGAACAGTCCAGACATTCTGTAATCTGTGGCTGGGGAGTGATCGCCACCTTCTCACCCTGAGCCCTTGGAACTGCCACAAGGGTGGGGCAGAGGTCTTGAACCCTCTGTCCGGTGACCAGTGCTTCAGATGGGAGTAAAAGCTTTACAGCCTCAGCTTGTTGCTGGAGAGAGGGGCCAACCGCCCCGGCTCCCTGGAACTCCACACCATCCGCTTCGGCTTTAGAGATGGCAATCTCCATATTTTCCACTGCTGATTCATCAGCCAGGATTTCACAGTTGTCATCTGACCTTTCCTCATAGTCGCAGGCAACGGGAGCCCTACCCTGGTGCTGAGCCGAGTCTAGCAGCTGTATGTAGGCGATCTCCAGCTCCCATTCTCGAATGGCCAGAAATTCCAAATCTTCCTGTAACCAGTGCCCTTCCGGGATATTCAATTTTCCCTCTCTGTGCTCTATTATGTCCTCCAGGCGCCACTCCCGATCATCCCCGAAGTCCGGATCCGTGGACATCCTCCAATACAACAATCCAGGGCCATCATAGTCATAGCCTTCTGTGGGACTGTCATCCGCTGACCACGGGCACTCTTGGGCTACATACCACCGGAGGGCTCTGTAGCTCTCGTCCAGCTGCATCTCTGCCCGGATCAGCCGGTTTAACTCTGCTATCCACTCCTGCTTCGGTTGTTCCCCCAACAACGGCATTCGTACGTCATACTGCGGCCAGTACCTTTCATAGAAGGAGGGGAGGACCTTTCCCTGGTGTTGCTGCTCAAGAGCTAGCGCTTCCTTCCAGAGTTGGCAACAAATCACATCCGACCATCCCAGCAGGACCTCCTCTGATACTGGTCCTCTGTGCTGTATCCGCATCTCTTGTAACCTTCTTTGGAATTCCTTCTCCATGGAGACTGGTGTCTGCATTGTCTTGTGCCCTTGTAGCTGTTTTTCTGAAGATGGAATCATCCCACTGCTAGCCACCAATGTAACGGTCAACACCGCTTACGAACTTCCATCCACCCAACACAGCTTGCGACACTCCACAATCCGGCAGACATGACCCATTCCATTCCCCAGAGTAAAAACGAGACGCAGCTACGTTCTCTCTGGTTTAAAAATCTATCAACACTTTATTGGTATCTTTCCAGCTCTTTTATACAGTACAAGATGTTACAGCCAATCACAGGACAATGCCATCTCCACCCCCCTTCACACCATGGGGGCTTCAATCACACTCTAAAAGGCATTCAGGTAGCTAACCATGTAGGCCGGTCGGCACCGCATCTTTATCACACAATGGCAGTGAGAGTGGGTGTAATCCACACCTTCAGGTATTTCAATAGCATATTATACAAAAGGTATGACTCACTCTGGTCTTGTAGACCTGAATTAACACCTTTCAAAAGCATGTGTCCACACATTGAAGAGCCAACCTCACTTAACGTTTCAATAGCCAATTATACAAAAGGTATGACTCACTGGCTGACCTGGTCATGTCATCATGACTCCTTGTGATATCTCAGTCCTGCAATATGAATTATTATTCTTTGTCACCCTATGGCCCTAGTGGACATAAGGTGACCCTAGACATAGGAGAATCTCGGTCTGTCATGGTGCATTCCGTTATCATCTCAGAGGCTGTCCTGGAAGATGACTTGAGAAAGCCGGAGTTAGGCTTACCGGTAACTCTGTTTCTAGGAGTCTTCCAGGACAGCCGGTATTTTTTTCCCACCCGGTATTGATACAGGTACGGGGATTGTGGAACTAACGATATCAGAGTTTTTTTTTTTCTGTCTTTCAGGGTCTTCCAGGGTTCTTGAATAACTGAAGAAGGAGGCCTGAAGGCAGGACTTTAAAGTTTGGGGGTGTGCATTTCCTGTCCCGGAGGGAGGAGCCCAAGGTCTCAGAGGCTGTCCTGGAAGACTCCTAGAAACAGAGTTACCGGTAAGCCTAACTCCGGCTTTCATATGTGGGCGCTACTCACATATGCGTTCGCTTCTGCGTGCGAGCTCGTCGGGACAGGGCGCTTTAAAAAAAAAAAAATGGTTTTCTTATTTATTTTTATTTATTTTATAAATTTTTACACAAAAAAAAATAAAAATATGGATCACTTTTATTCCTATTACAAGGAATGTAAACATCACTTGTAATAGAAAAAAGCATGACAGGTCCTCTTAAATATGAGATCTGGGGTCAAAAAGACGTTACATATCATATTTACACTAAACAATCTGTAAATAAATGACAACAAGAAAATGTCACTTTAAGAAGCATGGGCAGAAGTGATGTTTTGCCGTCACTTCCGCCCTGCTATGCTATGGGGATGGGTGGGGGCCATCTTCCCCCTCACTCGTATCCCAGCCGAGCAGGAGGAAGGACCCGATCGCCTCCGCCGCTGCCTCCAGTAAGCGGCGGAGGGCACAGGAGAGCGGCGGGGGGCCTTCTCCTGCCGCCGATAATGGTGATCTTGCGGCAAATCCGCCACGGAGACCACCGTTATCATTTACAGCAGTGGTCATCAACCTTGTCCTGCAGGGCCCACTAACAGACCAGGTTTGCAAGATAACTGAAACACATCACAGGTGATATCATTTGCTGCTCAGTGATTGCAATATTCTAGTCTGCATCTCCCCAAGTTAATACATAAAACCTGGCCTGTTAGTGGGCCCTGCAGGAATGGTTGATGACCACTGATTTACAGGACCACTCAAAGAAAAGATGGATATCTCGATTGTGGCAGCGGCTGCTGCCGTTACCAAGGTATCCATCTTTAAAGACCAATGTAAATGTACATGAGTGGGTCCTTAAAGCGGGGGTTCACCCTAAAAAACAATTCTAACATTACTTGGAGCCGACCTATGAGACCGACAGTATGCTGGGGTTTTTTTTTTCGTACGTACCATTTTAGGGCTATTTTCACCCCCGACTTCCGGGTAGGTAATCCCGCAGGACTGGGCGTTCCTATTCACAGGCTGTGATTGACATTCTTCCGACCGGCGCATACTGCACGTCACAAGTTGCCAAAAGAAGCCAAACGTCGGCGCGCAGGCGCCGTATAGAGCCACACCGACGTTCGGCTTCTTTCGGCAACTCGTGATGCGCAGTATGCGCCAGTCGGAAGAACGTCACAGGCTCTGATTAGGAATGCCCACTCCCGTGGGTAAGCCGGGGGTGAAAATAGCCCTAAAATGGTATGTACGCAAAAAAAAAAAAACAACAGCATACTGTCAGGCCGCGTACAGACGAGGAGACATGTCCGCTGAACATGTCCGCCGAATCGTTTTCAGCGGACATGTCTCCTCGGATATTTGGTCTGATGGCGTGTACACACCATCGGACCAAAATCCCCTCGGATGGATAACGCCACCAATCCAGGAAGTAAAATACTTCCACGCATGCGTCAAATCCATTCCGCATATGTCCGTTGGTTAGGCGTACTAACCAGCGGACATTTCCGACAGGCAGGTTTCTAGCGGACAAATTTCAAAGCATGCTTTGAAATTTGTCCGCTGGAAAAACCTGTCCGCTAGGTCGTACACAGTTTCAGCGGACATGTTCGATCGTGTGTACGCGGTTTCAGTCTCATGGGTCGGCTCCATGTAATGTTAGAATTTTTTTTTAGGGTGAACCCCCGCTTTAAGTGGTTAAGGATGGCCTAACGCCAATATACGTTGGCAGAATGGCATGTACGTCGCCTTTAAGAGCCCAGCCGAAGCTCCGTTACCGCACCCGCGGGACCCGATCGCCGCCGGTGTCCAGTGATCGGGTCACAGGAGCTAAAGAACGGGGAGAGGTGAGTGTAAACAAACCTTCCCCGTTCTTCTCTGTGGCAGTGACACTGATCGTCTGTTCCTTGATATAGGAAACGACAATCGGTGACCTCACGCCTACAGCCACGCCCCCCTACAGTAAGAATCACTCTCTTAGGGCACACTTAACCCCTTAGCGCCCCCTAGTGGTTAACCCCTTCACTGCCATTGTCATTTTCACAGTAATCGGTGCATTTTTATAGCACTTTTCGCTGTGAAAATGACAATGGTCCCAAAAATGTGTCAAAAGTATCTGATGTGTCCGCCATAATGTCGTAGTCACGAAAAAAAAATGCTGATCACCGCCATTAGTAGTAAAAAAATATATAATAAAAATGCAATAAAACTACCCCCTATTTTGTAAGCGCTATAAATTCTTCTCCAATCTGTCTACTGCTGCGGAGAATCTATATGGGGAGCGGGGGAAGGAAAGACCAGGAGAACAAGTGCCAAATAAGCTTATGTCACAGCTGTGTGTGGTCGCCATCCTTCCGGATCGTATGATGAGCTTCTTACTGCGACTCCCGAGGAACATGTCTGTATTCAGTCACGCTGAAGTTAACTAGCCAGGGAGAGGAGTTCAGCGCTGTGAGGAGGGAGAGGAGGTGAACACTGCAGGGAGGGAAAGGAGGTGAATGCTGCGGGGAGGGAGAGGAGGTGAATGCTGCGGGGAAGGAGAGAGAGAGGAGCGGAGGTGGCGGTGGTCCGCTGTCACTGAAGCCAGCCCACTGAGCCATCGGCCCACCGGGAAACTCCCTGTATTCCCGATGGCCAGTCTATCCCTGGATGCTTCTGAGATTAGAACTCATTGACGGGTTTATTTGACCTTGTCCTTACCTGCATTTGACTTCCTTCAAGCAGTTTTTCCATTCCCATGAACCTGTATAGAGGGAGAAGAAGTTCTGATGTGAAGAAAAGCCCATCAACACTGGCCCCAGCTTGTATAAGTTGTGCGCAACTTCCCTAGTAAGGAATGATTTTGGCACCTTGATGCTTCAAGGCGAGAGTTCTAACCACTTACCCACTGTGCCTCTCGTATTTGAGTTGGAAGGAATGTTTTCTACCGACAAAAAAGCCTTGGGAACTCCGCCACATGGGGGACCTAGACAAGTGCAGCAATAGAAGATTCATTCTAGTTTTTCGGAGAGCGGTGGTGAACAGCAGGATATCCTTCATCTGCCCTACAAGTGGGCTCTTGATCCTCCAAGTAGGAGAGCAAAAGTGGACGATAGCTTTACTCAGCAGCTTCACAAGCCTTGGGCTGTTCAACGGGCCGTGTAATCTATGTGCAGTAAAGGCTCTTACTGTTAGGGGGGGGGGGGGGGGGGTCACCGCATTGAAGATATTTCACTCTGTCCATATTCAAATGTATGCAAAAAAATACTAGACAGCCCCGGAATCAATGAACGTTAAAGAGTATGCTTTGAGAAATACCGTTGTAGGGTCACTTGACACAAAAAAATGTATTGTGAGGTCAACGGATGAAAAAACAATGAAAAAATCCATAAAAAACATTGGTTTGCTCTGGGACTTTATATGAAGTGCAACACACACACAGCCACTGAATACAGTGGAACCTTGGATTACGAGCATAATCAGTTCCAGGAGAATGCTTGTAATCCAAAGCACTCGCAAGTTTCCCTATAGGAATCAATGGAAACTAAGATAATTCGTTCCGCATCGACTTCTATTGCATGCAATACCGCATGTGGCACCGGAGAAACTCGTAAATACCCGGAGACAGCTCGGCTGCACTTGGAAACCCTCAGAAAGGCTAAGAAACACTCAGGAACTGAGTATTTATGAGTGTTTCCAAGTATTTCCGGCTCAGAGTGTCACAGGCAGCCCCACGCCTCTGGCCAAATGCGGTTCTGCACACCGCAGAGGCTTGCACACCGTACTTGCCCAGCAGTCTTACAATTGCAAATTTTGCAGAAAAAAAATACACTTTTTTAATTAAAAAATAAGACAACAGTAAAGTTAGCCCAATTTTTTTATAATGTAAAAGATAATGTTACGCCGAGGAAATTGATACCCAACATGTCACACTTCAAAATTGCGCCTGCTCGTAGACAAACTTTAACCCTTAAAAATCTCCATAGGCCATGATGTTTAACCACTTCAATACCGGGCCTATTTTGGCACTTCTCTCCTACATGCATAAATCATATTTTTTTTTGTTAGAAAATTACTCAGAACACCCAAACACTATATATGGAATGGCACCAAACGTCAGTACTTAAAAATCTCTATAGGCGTCACTTATTTTTTTTACAAGTTACAAATTTAGAGTTACAGAGGAGGTCCAGTGTAATAGTGAATAGGGGCGCTAAGGAAAATATTGTGTGTGGTGTACACAATAATGGTGGACGATGAAACTAGCTTAAACTAGACCTTGGATGCCATAATTTTGCATATGTGCAATTTGTGCAAAAAATTCTAATATAAACAATGCCGTAAAATGAAATAAATATTAGGTCTAGTGCTAGAATTGTTGCTGGCGCTATAACGCAAGCGGCAATACCTCACATGTATAGTTTGAACAGCGTTTACATATGTGGGCGGGACTTGCGTGTGTGTTCGCTTCTGAGCGCGAGCTACCGGGGATAGGGGCGTTTAAAAAAAATATATATATATATATATATTTTTTTTTTACTAAATTTTTTTTTATTTTTACACTTTTTTTTTACATTTTTTTTTGATCACTTTTATTCCTATTACAAGGAATGTAAACATCCCTTGTAATAGGAATAGTGTGTGACAGGTGCTCTTTATGGAGAGATGCGGGGTCAATAAGACCTCACATCTCTCCTCCAGGCTGGAAAGCATTAGATCATGAAAAAAATTCACAGATCTAATGCTTTCAGCTGCGATTGCGGCTGTGTTTACATTCCAGGACCCGGGCGTGACATCATAACATCGCGCCTGGGCCTCCGACGATCATAGAGATGACTGGTGACCATCTGGTCACCAGTCTACACTATGGTTTTCATCAGACGCCGGCGGGTCGTTTCTCCGGGTCTCCGATGGCAAAGGAGAGCCCGGAGAAGCGCCGGATGGCGTCGGGAGGGGGGATGTCCCCTTCCGCCGCCTATAAGAACGATCAAGCAGTGGAACCGCCGCTATGATCATTCTTATGGTGCACAGACTCGCCGGCTGAAGAGATGGATATCTGAATGATGCCTGGAGCTGCAGGCATCATTCAGATATCCCCACTGAAAGTCCAGGAGGTCATATGACGTCCTTGGGTGGGAAGGGGTTAAAAAAATCTACAAGTAAGGGCCCTTTCACAGGTCCGTTCCGTTCGTCCGTTTTTTGGACGTCCGGTAACGGACCTGAATGCTTCCCTATGGGAGCGGATCCGTTAGCGGATGCATCATCCGCTAACGTCCGCATCCGTTTTTGCGGACAGAAGAATGCCCTATTTTTCTTCCGTCGGCCAAACGGATCGGATGCAAACGGACAGACGGTCCGTTTCCATCCGACTCCCCATAGGGGAGAGCGGAGGAGAGACAGGGCGGTCCCTGCACAGTGTGCGGGGACCGCCCCGTCCGCCGACAGCTGAGCGGAGACCCCCCCGCTGAGCTGACGGACACAAGGAGCGGACCGAAAAAAACGGTCCGCTCCGTGTGAAAGGACCCTTACATGTTTTGAGTTAGGGTCCTTTCACACGTGCGGACCGTTTTTTTATCATCAGTTGATCCGTTTTTCATCCGTTTTTCATCTGTTCTTTCATCCGTTTTTTCATCCGTTTTTTTTTTTGGTTAGAACTTTTTTTTATTACATATTTTGATGAAAAACGGACGTTAGCAGATCGGATGTTAAACTGATCATCCACTAACGTCCGTTTTTCGTCCGTTGCGTTTTTTTGACGGAAGAAAAATAGGGTTTTCTTGCGTTTAAAAGAACGGAGCTTAACGGAGACGGACGTTAGCGGATGCGTGTGAAAGCATTGCGGTCAAAAAATGGACGTCTAAAAACGGACGAATGGTTCGCACGTGTGAAAGGACCCTAACAGAGGAGATCTAGGGCTTTAATTATTGCTCTCGCTCTACCGATTGTGGCAATACCTCACATGTGTGGTTTGAACATCGTTTTCATATGCGGGAGCTGCTCACATATGCGTTCGCTCCTGCGGGCGAGTTCGTCGGGACGGGGCGATTTAAAAAAAAATCGTATTTACTTTATTTTATTGATTTTGCCACTTTTTTTGGGGGGTAAACATCCCTTGTAATAGACAAAAAGCATGTCAGGTCCTCTTAAATATGAGATCTGGGGTCAAAAAGACCACAGATTTCACATATGGACTAAAATGCAATAAAAAAATGAAAAAATTGTCATTTGAAAAAATGACAAAAAAAATGTCCCTTTAAGAGCTATGGGCGGAAGTGACGCTTTGACATCGCTTCTACCCTGCTATGGCATGGAGATGGTTGGGGACCATCTTCCCCTTACTGGTCTCCATACCCAGCACAAGAGAGGACCCGATCGCTTCCACTGCTACCAACGGCTCCGGTAAGTGGCAGGAGGGGGGCCCTCTCCTGCCGCAGCAAATCTGCCGTATTATCGTAAACCGGACCGCTCACGGAAAAGATGGATACCTGGGTTATGCAGCTAGCTGCTGCCATTACCGAGATATCCCTCTTCAAAGTGCCAACGTATACATACAGTGGGCGGTCCGGAAGTGGTTAAAGTCCTAATTGGAATTCCAGTTAAGAATGGATAATATGTGGCAGAATTATCTACTGGCTTCTGGTGTCTTTGTGGGACTACAGAGGATATATTTCCCCCTTGGTGTTCCCAGCTCTTTCCCTCCATGGTTTCTCACTCCCTCTGCTGTTGACTTTGTCATATACAGTAAAATCTCCAAGGTAGTTCTTCCCGCTCTGAGGTTTCACTCCTTCTCCTGCATAGGAAATAGAATTTATCCTTCTACTGTGCACTTTTTAATGAAAAGTAAGAGAGAAGCAAAAGATGCCATAGAGGTGCCGAATTTCTGAGTTCTTCAAAATTGTTTGGAAATCTATCTGTGGATGTGGCCCTAGGTCTTGAGCTTTTGGTGGAAGTCGGTGGGTAGTCACCTATCAACCTCTCATATCTTTTTCTCATATTTTCTACAGCAGCTCAGCGTATCAATTAAAGTGTTTTTGGGATACATTAAAAACTTGCTCTCAAAGGAGCTAGGCAAGTTTTCGTTTAAATTAAAAAAATTTTTTGCTGAAATGACTGTTTACAGGGTATAGAGACATAAAAGTTAACCGATTCCTTTTCAAAATGATTAAAAATAGATAAAAATCAATCATATAATGTGCCTGCAGGTTAGTTTCACTTTTGAACTGGCTTCATGTTTCTGCAAAGTAGAAATAGACACATAGAACAAAAACAAACAAATCCAGGGCAGTGTTTTGTTTTTAAAATGAATCTGATTGGTTCTGGGAAATTTTAGACACACAGTAATGACAGCTTAGACCACCGTGAGAAAGCTCCCAGTACTGTGGTTATAAGGAAACAGACAAGCAGGAAGTGTGGAGAACAAAGCAGGATTACAGCAACTTCAAAGCAAAAACGAACAGTAAGGACATGAAACCAGTACTGCAGTAAGGTAAAGGAAGCTATTTAGATCAAAAATAAAAAATTCCTTTAGTGATCCTTTAAGTAAAAGGTTGGACACTTGGAACACATAGGGAGAGTCATTGGGGAAGCCAGGTCACTGGACATGCAAGGATAATTTGTTTTTACTTAGAAATTGAAAGCTAAAAATATTGAACACAAGTTACTTGCCATGGGGAGATCCAGTAGATCTCAGAGTCAGCAATAGCATGCAATGCTAAGCCACAGCAAGCAAGGCTAGCAGATGATTAGCAATGTATTAAAAAGCCTATCTACTCAAAAGATAAGACTATAACCGTATTCATCGGACATGTCTCCTGGGATATTTTGGTCTGATGTGTGTACACACCATCAGACCAAAATCCCCGCAGACAGAGAACGCGGTGACGTAGAAGACACAGACGTCCTCAAACCAGGAAGTTCAATGCTTCCACGCATTCGTCAAATCAATTCGACGCATGCGCAGGATTTCGGTAAGCTGGTTAGACGTACTAACCAGCGGACATGTCCGACGGACAGGTTTCCAAGGGACAAGTTTCTAAGCATGCTTAGAAACTTTTGTCCGCTGGAAACCTGTCTGCTAGGCCGTACACACGATTGGACCAGTTTCAGCGGACATGTCTCCTCGTGTGTACGTGGCCTGATTCGGCCACATCTTGAATATTCAGTCCAGTTCTTGATACCTATCCTCAGAAAGGTAGGCTGGTGCTACCACTAGGCAAACTAGGCAGCCGCCTAGGATGCCCTGCTGCCTAGGGCGCCCAGCCACTAGGGTTCCTACTCTCTTCTCTCTGCAGCAATCAACTAAGTCTCAGCATCAGCAGGCAGCTGCCACTCCATTCGTACATAGTATCAGAGGTGCAGCGGCGGGGAAGGACTGTGTCTGTGTCCTGACTCCCAAATAAATGGAAGCAAGCAAACATTCATTAATGAGCATTGGTAGGCTGCATTGATGGGCGCTGGTGAGGCTACATTGATGGGCGCTGGTGAGGTTGCATTTGATGGGCGCTGGTAAGGCTGCATTTGATGGGCGCTGGTGAGGCTGCATTTGATGGGCTCTTCATTAAAAAGGAGGGTTTACATGGGCAGGGAAAAGGGGGTGTAGCCAATATGGGGGGGCGGCAAAATCCTCACACCAGCCCTACAGGAAGGAATGCGCTTGACGCGCTTAAAGAGTCCAGAGAAGGGCAACAAAGGTGGCTGGAGGACCTTAGTTACAGGGACTGCTTACAAAAAATAATGTATTCACCCTGGAGAAAGGGTGCTTCAAATGAGATATGATCGTAATATACAAATCTTTAAATGGCGACTCCAGCATTTGGAGGAAACTATTGAACATAAGGACTGTAAAGAAGACACTATGAAGTTGGATGAGAGGCAGTTCAATCTTAAACTGCATAAGGGGTTCTTTACTGTTTATGGTGTCAGAGGGGAGTGGAGATAAATGAAAAGAAGTTTAAATCTTTATCTTAGTGAACACAATCTACAGGGGTATGGAAAATGGTAGTGGCATACACACACTCAGGCTGAACTGGATGGACTAGCATCCATCAACATGAAAGCAAGAGACCAATGTGTTCCACAACAAAATTAGGTGGCATGTTTTCAAGGCCCAGGAGTGTGGACAGGAACTGTTCCGCAAGTTCCACTGGCTGAGAACCCAGGATCCGCAAGTTATTGTTCCTTAGGCGGTTTTCAGTATCTACCATCTTCTCTTGCAATGCCTTCACCTGCCTCTGAAGGACATGAAGCTTCCTAGAATCCACATTAATCATACCTTCCACCTGGGAGATCCTTTCCTCTGCTTCAGACAGTCTGGAGTGGAATTTCTCCATGTCATGCTGGATCAGACTGATATCAGAGATAGTCAATCTTAGCCATGAGAGACTTCTTGCCGGAGGTAATTGCCGCTAAGAGGTCTGCACTAGTGGGAGTAGCAGGCTCAGAGGCCACCGCTGGTGTCTGTGCACTCACATCACTGCAGCTGAAGACCTTGTGGGCTAGATGGCTGATGCTGATGCCGGGCGGAAGGAACTCTGAAATAAACGGGTGGTGCGTGACTTACCTGGGGACACCGGAGAGTGATAGTGGCGATGCAGGGGACACAGGCACCTAGATAGAGCTGTCAGTATAAGTGCAAAGCCCCTACAGAATGAGTTTGCAGGATAACAGGCACAGAGCTCCAGCTGTGTGGGGCTTGCCTCAATCACATCCCGGCCCATGATACTAATGTGTCAGAACCCATACGACCCCTTTCTTAAGTTGACAGTCACCTTTGAGAAAGAGGTCCTATTCAACCGTGATTTTTTTTTTCAGGCTTTGCTTTCATGTTTATTTCCAAGTAAAAGGGCATTATTATTATTATTATTACAATTTGGTGTGCTGGCTTTCGATTATATAAAACTGTCTACAGTGCCTCAACTGCTGAACACCCATCTTCAGTGATTTGTCCAATGAGGTGTGTGTGCTTTGTGACTTTATGTTACATACTGGAAGAGAGCTTCCGCAGTCACGGAAAGGCAACTGCTCTGTAATTGACAGAAGGAAGCTCATAGGTGTTGGAGCCTAGGGACCACCATGGAGATACTGGGTTGTGAAAGGCAGAAGAAGGCTGCATGGCCAAAGACGAGGATGGTGGCTCTGCTTCTTCAATATAGAGCAGGAGCGAGTTAATGCAGTGCAATAAAGCCAATGTAACTTTCAAGTAGATCTTGACCTATGCCAAGATCTCATTTAAGCTTTAAAGAAACACTGTCACCTTGCCCATGCAACTGTCTCCAAATTGTACTCTTGCATTATCACCCAATCATACCAAATTGATGGAGACCACATAGAGCTGTGCCAACATAAACTGTATAGGTGTAGTCCACTGTGTCCACTAGGGTGACCACATTTCCAAACTACCATTTAGGGACACCCTCCCTTCTCAAAAATCAGCTTGTGCTGTAACGAATCACAGCACAGTGATTGGACACAAGAGGCGGGATTTATGATTTCTCCAATCACAAGCAGGGGGCGGGGATTGTGCTCCTCCAGGCAATCCTGGCCAGGACAAGTACTATCAGTGAGTAAAGCGGTGATTTGGCGGCATTTTTTGAGGCATCAGATTGGCACAGGGGGTAGCTGTGTCCGCTTCATTCTGGGACATTGTATTGTCCTGGAATGAATGTGCCCGGGTCAGACCTGCAAAATGCAGGACTGCCCCAGGCAATCCGGGACACGTGGTCACCCTAGTGTCCACTGCATGTAGACCTAAAGTGGTTAAAATAGGCCAGAGGACATCAGCTGCAATGAAATGTAACAGATGAAAAAATTGTCCTTTAAACATACTGGCCAAGATTCCACATACTACATCTTCTTTCCCGAAACACAGTTAACCCGCGCACAGCCCACCTTAGGCCCACCCAGATGCCACCAACCTACCAGCCCGAATTCCATGCCTCTAACCATGCCAGGAGCACCAGGATGCACTTGCAGTAACCCCACCAAGACTTATACCGTGATGCTGGAACTTTACCTGAGACACGGCATCATCAGAACGGAGGTCCAAGATGCGGGACTGTCCCGGCAAACTCGGGACAGTTGGCATCTGTGCTTCAGGAAAGAAAAATGTCATGCAGTTAGGTCTTACATCTACTTTACTTCCTATGATGAATTTATTTCAACAACCAGAAGTCCCTCAGCCACCCGTACTACTGGATGATCCATCACTCTGAGCGTTTGTCTTCGTCTTACTAAGTAAGGCCATTTATCAACCAAAGGAGGGCATGAGAATTTCTCTATCTGACAAATCTCCCTGAGTAAACGGCCGCATTATTAAATAAAGAGTATGTCCCTCAAGATGTCGGGAGCAGGACATCCCGTCACCTCCGACCCGCTTAGACAAGAAGGTGACAAGAAAATGTCAATCGTGGATCGCTGCGCTTGTCACCTTCACCTCTGCGGCTCTAAACAAGTCTTCAGCGTCAGCTAACCTTCCTCGCCTTCCTGCTCACCAACTGACAGCATAAAATATGTGAATTCAACTATAATTACCACCCCCGTCACACACATCTTCCCCTTTTCACATTTTGCCATTAATTTTTGAATTATATATATATATATATATATATATATATATATATATATATATATATATATATATAAGGCATATTTATAATGTTTGCATTTTTTTTTATTTTTTTCATCCTCGTCTTTAATAATTAGGTTTTAAAAAAAAAAAAAAAAAACGATAGCTCTCTAACCGGTCTCCCTCCTTTCTTTATACAAAATGTTTTTTCACTTCTCGTTTTGTTTTAATTTTAATCCATAAGCCAATTCAGTATATAAAAAAAAATATGCCGCATTTGTATTAGTGTTTACCCTTTTCCCCCCCCCCCCCCTTTGTATATAAAACTCAAGATGGCTTCCTGCGACATCTCACTCATTTGTGTGTATGTTTTTTTTCTCCCATTTCAGCTAAGAGAAGAAAGACAATAAAATATATTTCTTTTGTGAGGTGAGGGAGGGGTGGGGGGTTTGCTGTTCGTTCAGTCATGCTCAGTCTGACATCAGACTCGAATTAAGATTTAACTCTGCATGCTAGGCTAGATGGCGTTCTGGCTATGAATAAAACAATGCAAGAGGGAGGGAGGGTAGAAGAAAAAAAAAATGACATTCCATCTGGATCATTTAGAAAAAGCAGGCATGTTTTTTTTTTTTCAAGATGTTTTTACCTATAATTTGTCTAGCCTGATCTGGGTTTGGCCTTTGTTCCTATCTACAACGATGCAATAAACATCTACGCGTGCTCAAGCTGCCTCATCACACTGCGGTTCTGATGGAGAAATCTTCAACAAAAATTGTTTTGTACGGGAATATTTATAAGTGGTGGGGTGGGGTGCACTGAAGGAATGTTAGCTCCCTTTCTTAAAGGGAAACTACAACGTTTCATAATCTCACAAACAGGTGTTAATTAGCTATTTTGTAGAAATTGTTACATAGTAAGCTTGAAAAAAAAAAAAACGCAAATCCATCGAGTTCAACCAACACTAAATAAAAAAAAATATCCATTATTAGAACTCTATATTTGCAACCAGCGGCGCAGCACTACCACCCTGGGCGGCCGGCGGTCCAACACTTATCCAAACTAGGTGGCGGCCGGGCTGTCCGTAGAGCTTGTGGCTGCCCACTCAGCCTCTTTGCGGTAGGGTGACCACATTTCCAAACTACCATTCAGGTTCACCCTCACTTCCCAAAAATCAGCTTCTGCTGTAATGAATCACAGCACAGTGATTGGACACAAGATTTCTCCAAACACAAGCAGGGGTGGGATGGTGCTCCTCCAGGCATTTAGGGCTAGGACAAGTACTGTCAGTGGGTAAAGGGGTGATGCGGTGGCCTTTTTGGGGGGCATCAGATTGACCCGGGGGTTGGCTGTGTCAGTTTTATTCCAGGACACTGTATTGTCCTGGAATGAATGTGCCCGGGACAGACCTGCAAAATGCTGGACTGTCCTGGGCAATCCGGGACACGTGGTCACCCTATGCGTGCGGCAGGGTGACACAGTGCAGCACTGAAGCCAGCGCTATAGGAAGCAGAGCCAATGCTTCCTGTTTAGCGCTGCCTCCTATCACATGGGCAGGGCAAAGGGGCTGGAGCCAATGGGGGCATCAAAATTAGGTTTTGCCTAGGGTGTCAAAAATCCTTGCACCAGTCCTGACCCTAATCACCCTGTGCTGCCTAGATTCCCCCTGCTGCTTGGCTGCAGAGAAAGGGTTTGGGGAATCTCTGTTCCTCAGCCCCTTTCTCTGTCCCAAAAGTGAGACATCGGGGGTTTGTGGGGCTTCTAAAAAATTGTAATAAATAAATTATTGTAAAAAAAAAAAAATCTTTGTAAAAAAGCAATAATAAAAATAAACTATTAACACCAATTTCTGCCTTACTGACACCATCCTCTGCCCTACTGGCACTGTCCACTACTCTACTGACACCAACCTCTGCCCTACTGACACCGTCCAGTACTCTACTGACACCAACCTCTGCCCTACTGGCATTGGCCAATGCTCTACTGACACCAACCTCTGCCCTCCTGACACTGTGCACTACTCTACTGACATCACCCTCTGCCCTACTGACACCGTCCACTACTCTACTGACTGACACCAACCTCTGCCCTACTGGCATTGTCCACTGCTCTACTGACACTGTCCACTACTCTACTGACATCAATCTCTGCCCTACTGACACCGTCCACTACTCTACTGACTGACACCAACCTCTGCCTTACTGCCATTGTCCACTGCTCTACTGACACTGTCCACTACTCTACTGACATCAATCTCTGCCCTACTGGCATTGTCCACTGCTCTACTGACACCAACCTCTGCCCTACTGACACTGTCCACTACTCTACTGACATTAATCTCTGCCCTACTGACACTAATAAATGATTGTAAAAAAAAAAAAAATCTTTGTAAAAAAAGCAATAATAAAAATAAACTATTAACACCAATTTCTGCCTTACTGACACCATCCACTACTCTACTGACACCAACCTCTGCACTGTCCACTACTCTACTGACACCAACCTCTGCTCTACTGGCACTGTCCACTACTCTACTGACACCAACCTCTGCCCTACTGACACCGTCCAGTACTCTACTGACACCAACCTCTGCCCTACTGGCATTGGCCAATGCTCTACTAACACCAACCTCTGCCCTACTGACACTGTGCACTACTCTACTGACATCAACCTCTGCCCTACTGACACCGTCCACTACTCTACTGACTGACACCAACCTCTGCCCTACTGGCATTGTCCACTGCTCTACTGACACTGTCCACTACTCTACTGACATCAATCTCTGCCCTACTGGCATTGTCCACTGCTCTACTGACACCAACCTCTGCCCTACTGACACTGTCCACTACTCTACTGACATTAATCTCTGCCCTACTGACACCGTCCACTACTCTACTGACAGCAACCTCTGTCCTACTGGCATTGTCCACTGCTCTACTGGAATTGACCATTGCCATACACATACATATATATATATATATATATATATATATATATATATATATATATATATATATATATATATATATATATATATATATATATATATATATATGTATATGTATATGTATATGTATATGTATATGTATATATATATATATATATATATATATATATATATATATATATATATAGGATGCACACCCTAATGCAATAGGCTGCACACACCTATGGCGCTAGGTTTCAAATAGGATCGGCTGACGCTTTGGTGTCAAAATAACAAAAAACGAATGAGCTATCGTCACACAACTGGGTGGTAAAGTTGCCACCTCATCCCTTTAAACCCGAACACATATGAAATACACAGGTTTTGTGGCTGATTAGGGTGGTAATTAAACTCGCTTGGTTTCTTATCTGCAATAAATTAGCCTCAGAACCTGTGTAATTCATATGCGTTTGGGTTTAAAGGGATGAGGTGGCAACTCTACTGGGTGGGCTCGGACCGCAATGCTCTGCGCCCTGAGCCCACCCTTTTTTGAAGCCTATTAGAGCCTCTGGCTCTATTCACATGCTTCAAAAAAACACTCCCCCCACATTGAGAACCATAGTCTGGTGCCCTGATATGTGGATCAGGGGGCCAAAAACGCATGGTTAAGAGGGGGGGGGGCGGCGTCCGTGTGCCCCTAAAAGGACAGACAACCACTATTTGCAACTGAATTAGAGGAATGCAAAAAAAATGCCTTAGGCGCCTTTCACACTTCGCGATTTGGAATCCATAATTCCAAACCACACGACAATCAGTGCAACACACACAACGTGCGTTTGGGTGCTGTTCATTCCAAATGCGATTGTCATTACAATCGTAGCAAAAGGTGACTTTAAAAATTGTGCGAAGGTACTCGCCCCAAAAAGCAACTATTGGGGCTTTAACCACTTAAGGGCCTTCTGAGATTTGGTGTTTTACAAGTTAAAAACATATTTTTTTTGCTAGAAAATTACTTAGAACCCACAAACATTATATATTTGTTCTAACACCCTAGAGAATAAAATGGCGGTTGTTGCAATACTTTGTCACACCGTATTTGCGCAGTGGTCTTACAAGCGCATTTTTTTTTTCATAAAAAAAATAAGACAGCAGTAAGACAGTATCGGCGGGAGCCCCTCTCCCGCCGCCGATAAAAGTGATCTTGCAGCGTATCCGCCGCAGAGACCACTTTTATCTGAAAGAGAACCACCGGCTCTTGAAGAGGATACCAGGGTAAGAGCAAAAGAAAGAGCAAATTAAAAATATATATAATATAGCGTATACCAGCCTTTTTCAACCAGGGTGCCCAGGCACTCTGGGGTGCCTTGAGGTTTCTTTGGGGGTGCCTTGGTAAAAAAAAAATGCCTAAAAATTGCCAATAAATTGTATACAAGCCACGTGTGGATGAAGGCCGTTTCTTTAGTTACACAAAGCTATGGGTTTTCATTGTGCACCATTATAACCTTCAAGCTGCTGGCGTCCTACCGACCAATGGCATCATTAGTTGATAAGGAGAATGTCAGTCGCCGGCATAGCATCCTTGTTTGACCCTCTCCATCAGCGTTGGGGTCACATTAGCTGAGTAATGGAGAGAAACTGGGGGAGAAGAGAAACATTGGAATACTAGTCAGTACCAGTTTGCAAAAGTGTATTTGCTTTCGGAGAATAAATCACCTCTAATGTTGGGTGTCCTACATGTGGATGTTGCTGCATTATGTAAAACTAGAATAGTTTTTACATTTTAGAATGGGGTGCCACTTGACTGTCCATAATTTCTAAAGGGTGTCTCAGGACTTTCCATCATTTCTAAAGGGTGTCTCAGGACTTTCCATCATTTCTAAAGGGTGCCTCAGGACTTTCCATCATTTCTAAAGGGTGCCTCAGGACTTTCCATCATTTCTAAAGGGTGCCTCAGGACTTTCCATCATTTCTAAAGGGTGCCTCAAGACTGTCCATCATTTCTAAAGGGTGCCTCAAGACTGTCCATAAGTTCTAAAGGGTGCCTCAAGACTGTCCATAAGTTCTAAAGGGTGCCTCAAGACTGTCCAAAAGTTTTAAAGGGTGCCTCAAGACTGTCCAAAAGTTTTAAAGAGTGCCATACCTGAAAAAGGGTTGAGAAACATTGGCACATACAATTGCAACACAAGTCATATTGTTCACATAGAGAAAGGGAGTCACCGCTCAAGGCAGAAAATTTGAATGATGAACCTCTTCACCGAATCTGGAGCCACTTTATTAGAATAGTTTTTACATTATAGAATGGGGTACCACTAGACTGTCCATTATTTCTAAAGGGTGCCTCAAGACTGTCCATCATTTCTAAAGGGTGCCCTGCCTGAAAAAGTGTTGAGAAACATTGGCACATACAATTGCGACACAATACCGTAAAAATGTTATAGTCGGAACCGGCTGTTGAAAAGCACCATACTAACGATCTGAAAATTGGCAGAACGTTCATTGGACGAATATTCGACCAGTGTACGACTATATACGTCAGCAGCATGCCACAGGGTGCCTCAAGACTGTCCATAATTTCTAAAGGGTATCTCAAAACTGTCCATCATTTCCAAATGGTGCCTCAAGACTGTCCATCGTTTATAAAGGGTGTCTCAAGACTGTTCATAATTACTAAAGGGTGCTTAAAGACTGTCCATAGTTCCTAAAGGGTGCCTCAAGACTGTCGGAAATTTTTAAAGGGAGCCTCAAGACTGTCCATAATTTCTAAAGGGTGTCTCAAGGCGGTCCAAAATTGTTAAAGGGTGTCTTTAGACTGTCCAAAATGTTTAAAGAGTGCCCTGCCTGAAAAACATTGGCATATACAATTGCAACACAAATCATATTAGACCCCTTTCACACTGGATGTGTTTTTCAGGTGCTTTAGCACTAAAAATAGCGCCTGTAAAGCGACTGAAAAAGGCCTCAGCTACAATCCCAGTATGAAAGCCCCGAATGCTTCTTTGCGGTACTTTAGGAGTGGTGAATACACTGCTTCTAAAATGCCCCTGCCCATTGAAATCAATTTGAGGTTCCACTGTATTTATTGACGTTACCTACAACTTCTATCATTGTCTGATTAAAGATTGTAGGAGGAGTTTTCATTCTGCTCTGACTGTCCTATGAGGCTGTAGAACCCTTGACCCTCTGTCTGGACAGTGCCGATTAGCCCTGTGCTGATCACATGAACTCTCCCAAGAAGAAATTCTCTAGCAATACACACCAAACTGAGCATGTGCAGCCTGGCTCCAAAGGCTCTGTCTTATCAGGAGATGGTTTGGGGACTGTGGAAGAAAAGGGGAGGATCAGAGAAGACGGGATCACACCACTTTTTTACACAATACAGAGGATTAACCCCCTTAGGTTCCACAGTGAGTATCAGTGGCGGCTGGTGCTCAAAAAAACAAACAAATTGCAGCCTCACTGTGCCCATCAAACGCAGCTACTGTGCCCATCAAACGCAGCCACTGTGCCCATCAAACGCAGCCACTGTGCCCATCAAACGCAGCCACTGTGCCCATCAAACGCAGCCACTGTGCCCATCAAACGCAGCCACTGTGCCATGTCATCAATTGTCGCCACTGTGCCATCAATTGTCGCCACTGTGCCATCAATTAGCACAACTGTGCCATCAATTAGCACCACTGTGCCCTGTTAAATGCCCCCTCTCCCCCGCCCGGAACTTACCTTTCTGGGGTCAGCCATCCTGCTTCCACCATCCCTCAATGTTCACTCCCGCCCTCGATGACGCATCAGCCAATCAGGTTACCAGAACCGGTGAACCCGATTGGCTGACACGCCTGTCAGTGTTAGCCAGGGAACGCACCCCCCGTGCGTCCCCTGGATAACTATTTGGAAGCCGATTACAGCCCTCAGACTGTAATCAGAAAACCTATCAGAGCTGCTGGTTCTGATGGGCACTTCCAAAGCCAACCAGCTGCCGTTATTCAGATGGCCAGCGCTTGCCAGGGGGCCGGCCATCTGAATAGAGGGCGGCGCGACAATACATAAATTCATGCAATGCATGAATCTATGTATTGTATTTCAGTGGCGGTGCAGGAGAGAGAGAGGGGGCGGCGCTCCTGCGCCCTCTATGGACGCACCGCCACTGGTGAGTATAACAAGAATGCTTTACTGCATATACAGACGGATTTTACTGTTGTGGGTTCAGTTACATCCCTAAGGCCCCATACACACGATCGGATATATCCGATGAAAACGGTCCGCGGACCATTTCCATCGGATATGTCCGATCGGGAGTTTGATCCGATGGCGTGTACACACCATCGGATCAAATTCCCCGCCGCCGGACGGCGCGGTGACGTAGTGGTGACGCGGCGGTGACGTTGACGCCGCCGCGTCACCGCACCAGGAAGTAAAACACTTCCGCGCATGCGCCGAATCCATTCGGCAGCGGCGCGGCGGTGGTGGGAGCCGACATGTCTGCTGGTAAGTGTACTAACCAGCAGACATGTCGGGCGGACAGATTCCCACCGGATAGATTTCAAAGCTTGCTTTGAAATCTGTCGGGTGGAGAAATCTGTCCGCTAGCCCATACACACGAGCGGAGATGTCTGCTGAAACGGTCCATCGGACCGTTTTCAGCGGACATATCCCCTCGTGTGTACGCGGCCTTAGTGTGAATGGGTCCTCACTTTCTTGTGCCAATCGTCCGCCCGTCTTTCTGGAGACCTGCCACTGGATGGAAAGTAATTATTACACATCACACACCACATCCGGTTTGGTACTACAAAATAAATATTTAATTGGAGATTGCAGAATACAAAGAATGGCACTTGGACCCATCGGTGCAAGGAAGGGAAGGGAACATCCATTTACAAGCACAGGAACACAAAAAAGGTTTAAAGGGAAACGTTCGGCTCCGCTCAGCTTTCCCCTCCACACTCCCCGCTAACCTCATCTCTCTTTATTTCTCCACCAGCAGGCAGTCAGCCAGAGATATTGGAGCTAAGCGTGTGCTAACAGGAACTTCCTCGTTGCCCGTAGCAACCATTCTGCCTCCATCTGTCATTTTTTAGGCAGCAAGAAATGTTGCTGACTGTTCTTATTCACAACCCATCCAACAGGTATTCCCGACACAGGATCCGTGCGGTGAATCCTCCAAGAACCACCAGATACGGCCCCCGGGGGCCACACCTACTCCATCCTAGGAGATTAGTAATTAATATGATACTAATAATTGCAACTCAAAAAAAAATTCTTAGCTCGGGGGGCCAGAAAACATTCTTGAAGTATAAAGCACAAAATGATGTCAGGGGGTGAAAAAAATAAAACCTGGAGCTTCATTCCATTTAAAGCCGTATTAAACCCAGAAGCAAAGGTTAGATTGCAGCTCACCAATCCTTAACCCCTTCCATACCGGGCAGTTATGCACCTTCCCGCCCAAGCCAATTTTCAGCTTTCAGTGCTGTCGCTATTTGAATGACAATTGCGCGGTCATGCTACACTGTACCCAAACAAAATTGGCGTCCTTTTTTACCCACAAATAGAGCTTTCTTTTGGTGGTATTTGATCATCTCTGTGGTTTTTATTTTTTGCGCAACTACTAAAAAAAGACCGACATTTTTGAAAAAAAATTAAGTTTTTATTTTTTTTTCTGTTAATTTTTTTGTAAATAAGTAAGTTTTCTTCTTCAGTTATGGCCACTGATATGGCGGCACTGGTGGGCACCGATGAGCTGGCACTGGTGGGGAACGGTGAGGTGGCACTGGTGGGGACCGATAGGCAGCACTGATAGGCAGCACTGGTATGCTGCACTGATGGGGACTCGTGGGCGGCACTGATGGGCACTCATGGGCGGCACTGATGGGTGGGCACTGGGCATAAATGGGCACTAAGAGGTGGCACTGATGGACACTGGGTGTCACTGAGGGGTGATACTGATGGCATTTCTAGGCACAGTCAGTGCCCATATTGCCAGTCAGTGCCCATTTGTGGGCACTGATTGGCATCAATTGCATTTTTTACTATTTGTGCTCTATTGAGCACTCCCTGGTGGTCCAGTGTGTGGATCCAAGGGGGGGCTGCGCTGATAAACAATCAGCGCAAACCCCCCCCTGTCAGGAGAGCCACCGATCGGCTCTCCTTTACTCGCATCTGTCAGACGCGAGTGAGGAAGAGCCGGTCAACGGCTCTTCCTGTTTCCATCGTGATCAGCTGTGATTGGACACGGCTGATCACGTGGTAACGAGCCTCCACCCGAGGCTTGTTACCGAGATCGGAGATGCAGGGTGTCAGATTGACACCCCGCATCACCGATCACCACGCTGCGCGCCCCTATGGGCGCACACATCATAAAATCCTGCAGGACGTCAATAGACCCGTGTTGCGGAACTGCTGAAGCCCATTTTGGGAGCAGTGTATACGGCGCTTCCAAACCGCACCAAAGATGCTGCTTGCAGAACTTTTTTTTTCCCCATCCTGCAAGCGCACTGCCCCAGAGGCTTGAGAGGCGCTATTTTTTTGAGAAGCCTGTACGGAAAACTCCCGAAGATGGTATCACCGTGTCCTGCCCTGTTGCCAAGAAACACTATCGTTATCGCAAGAGCTCAACGATGCTTTGATGGTGAAGATAATGAACCACACGTGTGTGGGGCGGAGGGGAGGGGAGGGGTTTAAGAGCTTGCTCCTGTGATGGCGGGTGTGAGCAGTGACTGCTGATCGTGTCGTAGCAACAAGGCAGGATGGGGGTTATGCGATTTTAGGGAGTTTTCCTTCCAGTGGCAGCCTTTTCTTTTGGGGGGGGGTGGCCAACAACCCCCCCCCCCCCCCCCTGGCGGCTAGCAGCGTGGCACTACTACCACCCCCACCCCCCCTGGCAGGATGGCACTACAATCCCCCCCCCCCAGCGGTGCAAGTACTGCTAACACCCCCCCCCCGGGGGCATGGCACTACTATTCTTCACCCCCCCCCAGGCGGCGTTAACCTGATCTATGCGGCAGGCTGTGGTGTCCTCCAGCACGGTCCTTGTGGGCGGCGGGGTGCAGCAGCTTTCCTTCTCTCTCTTCCTCTCTTTTCTACTTCTCCTCTCTCTTCTGCCTAAGCGCTAGGCATCCAATAGAATCACCTGACGCTCTGGCCAATCGGGAAACAGGTCTCCCGATTGGCGGGGAGGAACTTTAGTTTCATTCGCTAGTTTCACACAACTGGGCGGGCTCGGAGCGCAATGCTCTGAACCACAAGCTCACCCTTTTTTGAAGCCTATTAGAGCCCCTGGCTCTAATCAGGTGCTTCAAAAAAGCAGCCTGCCGCATTGGATTCCATAGTCAGTTGCCCCTGATATGTAGATCGGTGGGCCAGATGCATGGATGGGGGAAGCGGCACCCGCGCCCCCTCTATAGAAGGGCCGCCACTGGGACTACACCTATAGCACAGTCATGATCCGACATCGGTCAAAGCTCCACAGTTCTTTTTATCAATAGTCGCCCTTTATCTGCAGGTTTTTGGTACAGCTGAACTAAACATTTAAATCCTTAGCCAGCCAAGGGCCACTGAGGAACAAGAGCACTGGCTGCATTGTGGCCCAAATAACACATTTGACATGCCTGTCATATACAGGAAGTTTCCAGGATCTGGATTTCAGATTTTGTACTCTGGCACCATCTACAGGTGAAATTTGGTACAGCAGGCCGCCTTTTAAAATGAAATAGTCTGCCTATTCAAAAGCTATAGCATGACAAATGTTTTTACATGGACCTGTGAAATCAGTGTATAAAATTACCAATATGGCTAAAAAGCAGGCCCCAAAAACCACTTCCAAAGTCCTTCAGCGCCCAAAGGGAAAAAGTCTGAGGTGCCCCCCCCCCCCTCCCCCCCCCATATAAGCTGAAAAACCCTTCAGCAGCATAGGTTGTAGGTCCTGAATATTTTGCACACCCCTCTCTCAAAAACGCCCAAGACAACTGCCTTTTCTGCCTACCCCTCAGCCCAGCTACCCACACAGGCTCATCTTCTGCTCGGGGGGTTAAGTCCTGCCACCGCCAATCAACAATCCAGAGCCAAATCCACTATGCCAGGGGTCTTCAAACTTTCTAAACAAAGGGTCAGTTTACTGTCTTTCAAACTTTAGGGGAGCCGGACTGTGGCCAGCAGGAATATATATTTTTTTCTGGCATAAGTGGGAGTAAACCATGCCTCGTCTTTGGTATTAGGGGAAGGAATAGTGTCACATTGGTGAGGTCAGTGGCAGGAATTATGTCAGAGGGAAAAAGAGTGTCTCATATCAGTAGGATGAATAGTGCCCCAAAGGGCCGGATAAATGCAAGCAAAGGGCTGACATAATTCCTGCCACTGACATCACCAATGTGACACTATTCCTTCCCCTAATACCAAAGATGGGGCACGGTTTACTCCCACTTATGCCAGAATTTTTTTTATATTCCTGCTGACAAATATGTTAATTTCCAAATTTCCAAATTTTCAAATGTCGGAGATTCAAACATTTCTAAAATCGGAAAATTCCAAAAAATCGGACAATTCTAAAATTAAAAATTCTACAAAAATTGGGATTTTCGAATTCTCATATTTCCGAATTCTTATGGGTCCTGTCTGCT
Organism: Rana kukunoris; assembly: GCA_029574335.1. Classification (NCBI taxonomy): domain Eukaryota; kingdom Metazoa; phylum Chordata; class Amphibia; order Anura; family Ranidae; genus Rana; species Rana kukunoris. The sequence goes on from CM056051.1 coordinate 521,543,463, forward strand.
GGATTGTGGAGTGTCGGAATGGAATATCGTAAACGGTGTTAACCCCTGACCGTTACACCCTCCAAAAAAGCACTATACCTAGCTTGGCGACTGGCTAATACGTTGTAGGATAGCTGCACTGCAATCGTTTTTTTGGCATCAAAGGATCTGCAATTTGATTGGCTACTCTGCACAACTAAAAAGAATGAACAGCAATTTGGTTTGTCTCTTGGCCTAAGAAAATATAAAACTGGCACTATATTTTAGATGTTTTTCTTTTTAAAGTTCTGTCAAGTCATCATTGAAATATAAGTGTATGCTGGCTGTATACAGGTCTGAATCTAACTTCAGCTCCTCAAATTCGTCATCTTCATCTTTCAAACCGTTTTCCTCTAATGTCAGATCCATGTTCAGAGGAACGCCGCAATACTTCCATGTGTAACTGGCAGCATGGGCATTGTATGGCAAATAGCGGCACAGAATCTCCCATATAGTTTCCTCAGAACAGACCTAAAAGAAATAAGGGTGACACTATAAACGTTTTATATAAACTGAGACTGTCCCATCAGTCCCTTCTGAGGACAGACTCATATCTCCCTTCTGTCTGTATCACCCTGCAGGAGGACGACAGACTCATAGCCCCCTTCTGTCTGTATCACCCTGCAGGAGGAGGACAGACTCATAGCTCCCTTCTGTCTGTATCACCCTGCAGGAGGACATACTCATAGCTCCCTTCTGTCTGTATCACCCTGCAGGAGGACATGCTCATAGCTCCCTTCTGTCTGTATCACCCTGCAGGGGGAGGACAGACTCATAGCTCCCTTCTACCTCTGCCGGGTTAGCCCCCCCATATAAAAAATTTTGACTTTTTTTTATGTAGTTTGTTAGATCTTTGTTAGATCAGGTTAGATCAATCAATGTTTGCGTTAGATCTCACACAGAAAAAGCAATATTAAGACTTATTTGCTGGGGGGGCTAACCCGTCATCAGCCCCCCCTATCAAATTTTCTGTCCGAAAATCATTCAGGCTAATAGATATTCGTTAGATCCGGTAAGATCAAGTGGTTTTAACGTTAGATCTCACATCATTTCAGAGATATTCCACATACAAATACAGATATTGGATGTATACAAGGACAAAGTAGGGGGGGCTGGCCCCCCCTTATCAATATTTTTGGCCAAAAATCATTCAGGCTGATAGATATTCGTTAGATCCGGTAAGATCAAGTGGTTTTAACGTTAGATCTCACATAATTACAGACTTATTAAGTGATTAATGAGGGGGGGGCTGGCCCCCCCTTATCAATTTTTTGGGACAAAAATCATTCAGGCTAATAGATATTCGTTAGATCCGGTAAGATCAAGTGGTTTGAACGTTAGATCTCACATCGTTTCCGAGATATTCCACATAAAAAACTAGATTTTTAGGTGGTACATATGTATGGACATATGGACGGGTTGGCCCCCCCTTATGACATTTTCTGTCCGAAAATCATTCAGGCTAATAGATATTCGTTAGATCCGGTAAGATCAAGTGGTTTGAACGTTAGATCTCACATCGTTTTCGAGATATTCCACATAAAAAAATAGATTTTAGGTGGTACATATGCATGGACATATGGACGGGTTGGCCCCCTCTTTTCAAATTTTCTGGCAAAAAATCATTCAGGCTAATGGATATTCGTTAGATCCGGTAAGATCAAGTGGTTTTAACATTTGAATATCCATAATTACAGGAATATTTGGTAGGAATGCACAGATACCTGTTCTAGAATCTATATCGGAGCAGATACTGAGCATTTTCACATGTACTAGTGATGAGTGCCATTGAGCATACCAGGGCTCGAGTCCTGCGGGAACATGTGGGAACGACGTCCCTGCACTTATTTTACTGCAGGAACGCCGTTCCCTTTGCAGGACTCGGGCAGCTTTTGCAGTGCCGTACTAATATGTGGAATATCTCGGAAACGATGAGAGATCTAACGTTCAAACCACTTGATCTTACCGGATCTAACGAATATCTATTAGCCTGAATGATTTTTGTCCCAAAAAATTGATAAGGGGGGGCCAGCCCCCCCTCATTAATCACTTAATAAGTCTGTAATTATGTGAGATCTAACGTTAAAACCACTTGATCTTACCGGATCTAACGAATATCTATCAGCCTGAATGATTTTTGGCCAAAAATATTGATAAGGGGGGGCCAGCCCCCCCTACTTTGTCCTTGTATACATCCAATATCTGTTTTTATATGTGGAATATCTCTGAAATGATGTGAGATCCAACGTTAAAACCACTTGATCTTACCGGATCTAACGAATATCTATTAGCCTGAATGATTTTCGACCAGAAAATTTCATAAGGGGGGGCCAACCCGTCCATATGTCCATACATATGTACCACCTAAAAATCTAGTTTTTTATGTGGAATATCTCGGAAACGATGTGAGATCTAACGTTCAAACCACTTGATCTTACCGGATCTAACGAATATTTATTAGCCTGAATGATTTTTGTCCCAAAAAATTGATAAGGGGGGGCCAGCCCCCCCTCATTAATCACTTAATAAGTCTATAATTATGTGAGATCTAACGTTAAAACCACTTGATCTTACCGGATCTAACGAATATCTATCAGCCTGAATGATTTTCGGCCAGAAAATTTGATAGGGGGGGCTGATGACGGGTTAGCCCCCCCAGCAAATAACTCTTAATATTGCTTTTTCTGTGTGAGATCTAACGCAAACATTGATTGATCTAACCTGATCTAACAAAGATCTAACAAACTAAATAAAAAAAAGTCAAAATTTTTTATATGGGGGGGCTAACCCGGCAGAGGTCTCCCTTCTGTCTATATCACCCTGCAAGAGGAGGACAGACTCATAGCTCCCTTCTGTCTGTATCACCCTGCAGGAGGAGGACAGACTCATAGCTCCCTTCTGTCTATATCACCCTGCAGGAGGGGGACAGACTCATAGCTCCCTTCTGTCTGTATCACCCTGCAGGAGGAGGACAGACTCATAGCTCCCTTCTGTCTGTATCACCCTGCAGGAGGAGGACAGACTCATAGCTCCCTTCTGTCTGTATCACCCTGCAGGAGGAGGACAGACTCATAGCTCCCTTCTGTCTGTATCACCCTGCAGGAGGAGGACAGACTCATAGCTCCCTTCTGTCTGTATCACCCTGCAGGAGGAGGACAGACTCATAGCTCCCTTCTGTCTGTATCACCCTGCAGGAGGAGGACAGACTCATAGCCCCCTTCTGTCTGTATCACCCTGCAGGAGGAGGACAGACTCGTAGCCCCCTTCTGTCTGTATCACCCTGCAGGAGGACAGACTCGTAGCCCCCTTCTGTCTGTATCACCCTGCAGGAGGACAGACTCATAGCTCCCTTCTGTCTGTATCACCCTGCAGGAGGACGACAGACTCATAGCTCCCTTCTGTCTGTATCACCCTGCAGGAGGACATACTCATAGCTCCCTTCTGTCTGTATCACCCTGCAGGGGGAGGACAGACTCATAGCTCCCTTCTGTCTATATCACCCTGCAGGAGGAGGACAGACTCATAGCTCCCTTCTGTCTGTATCACCCTGCAGGAGGAGGACAGACTCATAGCTCCCTTCTGTCTATATCACCCTGCAGGAGGGGGACAGACTCATAGCTCCCTTCTGTCTGTATCACCCTGCAGGAGGAGGACAGACTCATAGCTCCCTTCTGTCTGTATCACCCTGCAGGAGGAGGACAGACTCATAGCTCCCTTCTGTCTGTATCACCCTGCAGGAGGAGGACAGACTCATAGCCTCCTTCTGTCTGTATCACCCTGCAGGAAGACATACTCATAGCTCCCTTCTGTCTGTATCACCCTGCAGGAGGACATACTCATAGCTCCCTTCTGTCTGTATCACCCTGCAAGCAGTGAAAACTACCTGTGCCATATAGAGTCACTTACCTCCAGGGTATGCTCCTGGGATGTCAGCGTGTTAATGATACGTATGGTCCGGGTTTTGGCAGACAAGATTCCAATTTCATAGGATGAATCCCGCCACCAAGGGCGTCCAAAGTCTGTGTCCCAATCTGAACAGGGGTAGGAAGGGGATATATGGAGAAACCGCCCCTGAGGCGTAGAATATCTCAAGCAGCCAGTTTGTGGATCTATGAATGTCTTGATCTGTGAACACAGTGACAAAATAAAATGGCGGCAGCAGAAAAGAACTATAAAAAGATATACGAAGGTCAAGTAGCCCAGCACATCCCTGGTGTGACAGTTCAGGGGCTGACTACTGAAACATGGATCAGAACATGTTCCAACACGCTCTCAAGCTTTGTTAAAGAGCTGGACGCTGGGCAACCTGTGTGAGAGCGATGGACATGGCGCGTGGGAGTGCTGGGAATGCCGCGTTAGAGCATTGAACACGCCGGGTGAGGACGATGGGCACGCCGAGTAAGAGCACTGGACACGCTGCGTGATGACGCTGGGCATGCCGCATGAGAGGTAACAAATACAAGAAATTCCGCGCTATCTAGAATAGTGAGCAGCTACAAAAAAAAAAAAGTGAACAAATAGTGAGAACAAAAATATAAATGTAGCGCTAAACAAATCAAAATACACCAGGTGGTGTAAACACCGTGTTCAACAATGCATGAAAATGATTGTAACGGGAGGGCCTGTGGAACCCAGAAGCTCTTACAAAGTATGAGCCAGGAAATAATGGACATATGTTGGATTGCTTTAACATGGGTCTGTAATCCACAACATATTCAAGAATGTCTGTAAGAACTATTTACAGGTTGTTGATTCTGAACTCAACCGGTTCATTGAAAGAGTGACTCATTCAATGTGGGAACACAGACTGCTAAGGTGTTAATGTCGTCTGCTACTGTGATGTAAATGAATATTACTATGGCTCCTAAGAACCTTTCATTGTGTTATGCTAATGGACACTATATTGTGTGAGGTTCTATTGATGATAAATGTGTATTGTGTGTTAACACAGTCTAAAGGACAGATGTCTGACTGATCAGCTGTAGTTAATTAGCTCATGTAAATTATGTATACTAAAGGAATGTGTATTGAGGGGGCTCGTTAGGAACCATTGTATAATGTTGAGGGTGGAGTCGAGTCATTATTCATTTTTGGTTACTGACTGTATATAAGGAGCCTGATTTTCTCATTAAAGAGTCTATTGGTTTTGAACCAGAGAACAGAGATGTGTGTCTCATTTCTGGGGGTATAGACACTCCCCCTTGCTCGGGATTGGACAGATCACGATCACCCATCCAATCCCGAGCAAGGGAGAGTATCTATACGCGTGGGAACACTACAGCTATTCAAATGAAAGCTGTGATGTTCCCGCACAGCGTTTAACCCATGCGGCGGCTTTCGATGCGGCGGCGCGTTGCGGCGGCGCGATGCGGCGGGAGGGGGGGGGGGGGGTCGTATTCTATTTAGGTATCGGGGGTATTTGCGGGAGTACAAGTACTCCCGAAAATACTCGGTATCGGTCCTGATACTGGGACAACCCTAGGCTTAATTTAAGATCACCAACTATAACATACAATAGTGATATATAATAGGTCCTAGATATAGATATAAATACATTTAAAAGTCCATCATTCAAACATGGGAAGACACACGCATGAAATTGCCATGAAGAAAAATAAGAGAGGAGATTCTTCTAGGAGTTGTCATCCAATCTGACTCCACCGTGCTCATTAAGCCTTCACCATTCAAAAACAGCTTCACCCGAAGTGCTCAATTAAATAGTTGCGCTTACCACAAAGATAAGACCACTTTAGTGAAAAAGTAGGTTATATGGGCTGAGCAAGGTTGAGTGCCTGCACACTCCGCGGCAAATGCTGGGACTCAGACTCCACAATTCGCATATGTAGGTACTCAAAAACAGAAAAACAAAAAAGGATCCCATAGTGTAATACCATTTATTTAAAAAGCATAAAAACCCCTTACAGTTGATTGGCCTCTTACTTGGGTCGTGTTCGCCCGGCACTGGGACTGGAAGCGTGTCACAAATGTCTGGAGAACAGCCTCGCTTGCAGCGTCAAACTGGTGGCTTGGCGTCCTGGGATAAGACTATCAAAATCCAATGCCGGGATCAGCTGGGTGTAATACCGCGTACACCCGATCACTTTTTGTGATGAGATAAAACGACGTTTAAAAAAACGTCATTTAAAATGATTGTGTGTGGGCAAAACGTTGTTTTATGTCTTCAAAAAAAACGACCAAAAAAAAATTTGAACATGGTTGAATTTTTTTATGTCGTTTTTCTGAATGACGTTTTTTGTGTCAAATGATCCTGTGTGGGCAAAACTACGTTTTTAAAGCCGCGCATTTTTAGAAGCAAGTTATGAGACTGGAGCTTCAATGGAACAGAGTGCCGTCGAAAGTGTCTTACGTAACCGCGCTTTGCTAGAGCTTTTTCAGAAAACGATGCTGTGTAGGCAACGTGAGAAAAAGCAACGTTTTTTACCAGACAAAAAACGAGCGTGTGTACGCGGCATGAGCCTTACACCCAGCTGATCCTGGTATCGGATTTTGAGGGCAGTAATTTTAGCAATAGACTTCCTCTGTAAATCTAATTTGGTAACCTGTAAAGGCTTTTAAAAATGTATGTAGTTTGTCGCCATTGCATGTTTGTGTGCAATTTTAAAGTATGTCGTGTTTGGTATCCATGTACTCGGCCTAAGATTTTATTTTTTATTTCATCAATAATTTGGGCTTTAAAATAAAAAAAGTGTATTTTCCCCCCAAAAAATGTGTTTGAAAAAAATCGCTATGCAAATACTGTGTAGGGAAAAAAAATGCAACACCCACCATTTTAATCTGTAGGGCCTTTGCTTTAAAAAAAATATATATAATGTTTGGGGGTTCAACTTAATATGTTTTTATGTAAACAAACAGTGTCAGAAAGGGGTTTGTCTTCAAGTGGTTAGTAGAGTGGGTGATGTGCGACATAAGCTTCTAAATGTTGTGCATAAAATGCCAGGACAGTTCAAAACCCCCCCCCCCCCCCAAATGACCCCATTTTGGAAAGTAGACACCCCATGATTTTTGCTGAGAGGCGTGTCGAGTCCATGGAATATTTTATATTTTAAAACAAGTTGCGGGAAAAATATATATTTAATTTTTTTTTGCGCAAAGTTGTCACTAAATGATATATTGCTCACACATGCCATGGTTATATGTGGAATTGCACCCCAAAATACATTCTGCTGCTTCTCCTGAGTACGGGGATACCACATGTGTGGGACTTTTTGGGAGCTTAGCCGCGTACGGGACCCCGCAATAACTTTTGCGGAAACCAATAAATATATGCTTATAGCGATTTTTTTTTTTTTTTTACTAAAGACATGTGGCTGAATACATTTTGGCCTAAATGTTTGACTAAAATTTAGTTTATTTGATTTTTCTTATAACAAAAAGGTAGAAAATATAATTTTTTTAAAAAAAATTCGGTCTTTTTCTGTTTATTTCGCAATAAAAATAAAAAAATAAAAAAATAAAAAATAAATCGCAGAGGCAATCAAATACCATCAAAAGAAAGCTCTATTTGTGTGAAGAAAAGGACGCAAATTTTGTTTCCGTACAACATAGCATGACTGCGCAATTACCAGTTAAAGCAGCGCAGTGCCAAATTGTAAAAACACCTTGGGTCCTTTATCTGCATAAAGGTCCGGGTCTTAAGTGGTTAAGCGGAGCTCCACTGCAGTGGTGGTGCTGCCCACTCTGTCTCCGCACCGCCACTGAAAATAACATACATTCATGCATTGTAAATTCAGGTATCTGCACCCCCCTCCCCCCTGAAAGGTGCCAAATGTGACACCGGAGGGGGGGAGGGTTCCGATGAGTAGAAGTTCCACTTTAGGGTGGAGCTCCGCTTTGAGTTGTAATTAATTGTTACAATTTTGTGGAAATATTTTTATTATTAAGTTGTCATTGTAACAAAGTTATTTCTCACACACAGCAAATGCAAACTTTTCTAAGATTTCATTCATGAATCCTTGCTTACTACAGTGATGCTGTGATTGGTCACAGCTATTACATGGTACAAGGCTGCTGTGATTGGCCCATGTACCATGTGATCATTGTGACCTATATATATATATATAAAATTATAATTTTTATTAAAGGGCTCAGAGGTCCCTAGGGCCCCAGATGGCATCCCCCCTTTAAAAAATCTATAATTATATATATATATATATATATATATATATATATATATATATATATATATATATATATATATATAGATTTTTATTTTTTATATATATGTTATTTTCTATTAAAGGGCTGGATGGCAACCCCCTTTTTTTTATAAATGTTTCTTTTTATATATATTTATTTTTTACTAAAGGGTCCAGAGGTTTCTTTTTTTTTTTTTTTTTTTTTTTATTAAAGGGCCCAGAGGTCCTGGATGGCAACCCCCCCTTTTTTGTAATTTCTTTTTATAAAATTTCTTTTTTTTATATATATTTATTTTATCAAAGGGCCCAGAGGTCCCTAGGGCCCCAGGTGGCATTCCCCCTTTAAAAAAAAATATATATATATATATATAGTTACTGTGTGATCTCTGTGATTGGTCACAATGATCACATGGTACGTGGGCCAATCACAGAGATCACACAGTAAGCAAGGTGTCATGAATGACATCCTTACTTACTACTGTAACCATATATATATATTTTTTTTAAAGGGGGGGGGTGCCATCTGGGGCCCTAGGGACCTCTGGGCCCTTTAATAAAAAAAATATATATAAAAAAAGACATTTTATAAAAAGAAATTACAAAAAAGGGGGGGTTGCCATCCAGGACCTCTGGGTCCTTTAATAATAATAATAAAAAAGAAACCTCTGGGCCCTTTAGTAAAAAATAAATATATATATAAAAAACAAATAAACATTTATAAAAAATAAATAAAAAAAGGTGAGTTTGCGATCCAGGGCCCTGGGGACCTCCGGGTCCTTTAATAGAAAAAAACATATAAACAAAAATAAAAAATAAACATTTATAAAAAAAATAAATATATATATTTATATATAAAATAAATAAAAAATAAATAAAATATAAAAAAGTATTTAATTGTTTTAAAAAAAAAAAGGGGGGGGGGGTTCCACATGGGGCCCTGGGGACCTCTAGGCCCTTTTAATTATATATCTATAAAAAAAAGGGGGTTGTCATCCGGGGCCCTGGGATCTCCGGGCCCCTGGGGACCTCCGGACCCCTAAAAAAAAATATATATTATTAAAAAATAAATATCTATATTTTTTGTAATTTTTTTTTTATAGAAAATAAATTAAAAAAGGGAGGGTTGTCACCAGGGGCCCTGGGGACCTCCGGACCTCAAAAAAATAAAAAAAAGGCCCTTTAATAAAAATATATTACAAAAAAATAAATTATTTTTTATAAAAATAAAATAAAAATAAAAAGGTGGGTTGCCACCTGGGGCCCTCCAGGCCCCTTCCAGATGTACTGCCTGTAGCCCCCTGACTGTTACTGTGATTGGTCACCACGGTCACATGGCACCAGGGCTGCTCATAGCTGTGTCCATAGATAGCACTGCTGTAGGCTGTAGAGAGGTGGGGGGATGTATGGGTACACCTACCTGCATCAGTGCTGCCCCTGCCCAGCAATGACCTGACAGTTTACATAAAGAGGCATTCTCTAATTTCTACTTACATCGCCTGTCTTGGGATTGAACCAATGGCTGATATCCTTCCCTGCAGCTTCAATAATTGGCTTCAACAAAATGTCACCTAAAAGGAGACACAAGACAGAAATGTAAACGCCCCGCTCACAGGCAAACAGAGGGACAGACAGTAATTGTTACGCTCAGAGACAGCGAGGGGGGGGGGGGGGCACAAGGCAATACAGGGGGACAGGTGACAAGGGAGACACAGGGACAGTGCGAGGGAACAAGCGAGGGGGACACATATGGACAGCAGGGGGGGGGCATAGAGACAGTACGGGGGGATAGGTGGAGCGGGCCACATAGGGACAGTAAGGGAAGACAGGTGAGGGGGGTGCACACAGAGACAGTGCGAGGGGACAAATGAGGAGGGGACACAAAGGAACAGTGCAGGGTGGCATGGGGTCAGATGAGGGGACACACACAGGGACAGTGCAAGGAGAAAGGTTAGGGGGGACATATGGGGACAATACAGGGGGACAGATCAGATGACAAAAGACACACAGGGACAGTGGGAGGGGACAGGTGAGGAGGGGCACATAGGGACAGTAAGTGGGTGGCATAGGGGGGATCAGGTAAGGGGGGACACACAGGGACAGTGCGAGGGGAAAGGTTAGGGGGGACACACAGGGGCAGTAAAGGGGGGGGGCAAATTGGGACAATATGGGGGAGGGGACTCACAGAAACAGTAAGGGGGAGGACAAGTGAGGGGGACACATAGGGGGTGGCATGGGGACAGGTGAGGGGGGGGACACACAGGGACAGTCCAGGGGGGGGCGAATAGGGACAGTACGGGGGAGGGGGAATCAGGGGGGACACACAGGAACAGTAGGGGCACAGGTGAGGGGGGGGGACACACAGGAACAGTAGGGGGGACAAGTGAGGGGGGACACACAGGAACAGTAGGGGCACAGGTGAGGGGGGACACACAGGGACAGGTGAGGGGGGGGGGACACACAGGGACAGTAGGGGCACAGGTGGGGGGGACAGTACAGGGGACAGGTGAGGGGGGGGACACACAGGGACAGTACAGGGGACAGGTGAGGGTATTAGTAAATATCTCCAGTGGGGACACTAACAATAACAAAATTATTTTAGTGACTTCCTGTCCCAGTGAGGCCCCCCCCCCCCCCCATTTCTTGTAGGGTGTCACATGAACAGGAAGTGAGGGCGAATCTCTCCCTCGGGGTCACAGATAAAGATATAACAGAACATATCTGAGGGCGGGCTGGGTGTGTAGAGAATGGAGCTCTATGTGTACAATGTGGTGGAAATGTCACCTCTGTAGTGGGCTGCCAGTGGGGTGAGGTCATACACCCGTCCCAGGTAGGACACCCACAGGTCGGCGGCGGTGCAGTGGCGGGACACCTCCCTGGGAGTAAAGAACGGAGCTCTTGCAGCCGGAGACATGACTGAAGGTGTCTTTGTTGGTTACCCCGGCAACGGGACGCGCAGTGCTCTATTTCCGCCCTCATGCAGTATTTCCGGTTTGGTTTCTACACTTCTGCGTTCCACCGGGCTCCAATAAGACGTCACGTCCGGGGTACAATCATTACGGGCTGTGCCATTGGTTGAAGGTGGTATTAGGGGCGTATCCTTTCCATTTGTGGCTGGGTTGTGTGCTTCCCATAGTGCACTGCAGGAAGAGGAGATGGCAGCTGTGCTTGAGGAGAATGGATGCAGCCCCCCTCCTGGGGTGAGTACAGGGGCCACACCTGTCACTGGGGAGGGGGCTCCTCAGGGGCCACATTTCTATATAGAGGGTGTCCTATACTGGGAGGAGGGGCTATCCAGAGAGCGGAGTGTCCTATACAGGGACTGGCAGGAGGAGGGGCTCCCCAGAGAGCGGGGTGTCCTATACTGGGAGGAGCTCCCCAGAGAGCGGGGTGTCCTATACTGGGAGGAGGAGGGCCTATTCAGAGAGCGGGGTGTCCTATACTGGGAGGAGGAGGGCCTATTCAGAGAGCGGGGTGTCCTATACTGGGAGGAGGAGGGCCTATTCAGAGAGCGGGGTGTCCTATACAGGGACTGGCAGGAGGAGGGGCTCCCCAGAGAGCGGGGTGTCCTATACTGGGAGGATGAGGGGCTCCCCAGAGAGCGGGGTGTCCTATACAGGGACTGTGAGGAGGAGGGGCTCCCCAGAGAGCGGGGTGTCCTATACAGGGACTGTGAGGAGGAGGGGCTCCCCAGAGAGCGGGGTGTCCTATACAGGGACTGGGAGGATGAGGGGCTCCCCAGAGAGAGGGGTGTCCTATACAGGGACTGGGAGAAGGGGCTCCCCAGAGACTGGGGTGTCCTATACAGGGACTGGGAGGAGGAGAAGGGGCTCCCCAGAGAGCGGGGTGTCCTATACAGGGACTGAGAGGAGGAGGGCCTCCCCGGAGACCGGGGTGTCCTATACAGGGACTGGAAGGAGGAGGGCCTCCCCAGAGACCGGGGTGTCCTATGCAGGGACTGGGAGGAGGAGGGGCTCCCCAGAGAGCGGGGTGTCCTATACTGGGAGGAGGAGGGGCTCCCCAGAGAGCGGGGTGTCCTATACAGGGACTGGGAGAAGGGGCTCCCCAGAGTGCGGGGTGTCCTATACAGGGACTGGGAGAAGGGGCTCCCCAGAGACTGGGGTGTCCTATACAGGGACTGGGAGGAGGAGAAGGGGCTCCCCAGAGAGCGGGGTGTCCTATACAGGGACTGGGAGGAGGAGGGGCTCCCCAGAGTGCGGGGTGTCCTATACAGGGACTGGGAGAAGGGGCTCCCCAGAGACTGGGGTGTCCTATACAGGGACTGGGAGGAGGAGAAGGGGCTCCCCAGAGACTGGGGTGTCCTATACAGGGACTGGGAGGAGGAGAAGGGGCTCCCCAGAGAGCGGGGTGTCCTATACAGGGACTGGGAGGAGGAGGGGCTCCCCAGAGAGCGGGGTGTCCTATACAGGGACTGGGAGGAGGAGGGCCTCCCCGGAGACCGGGGTGTCCTATACAGGGACTGGAAGGAGGAGGGCCTCCCCAGAGACCGGGGTGTCCTATACAGGGACTGGAAGGAGGAGGGCCTCCCCAGAGACCGGGGTGTCCTATACAGGGACTGGGAGGAGGAGGGCCTCCCCAGAGACCGGGGTGTCCTATGCAGGGACTGGGAGGAGGGGCTCCCCAGAGAGCGGGGTGTCCTATACTGGGAGGAGGAGGGGCTCTCCAGAGAGCGGGGTGTCCTATACAGGGACTGGGAGGAGGAGAAGGGGCTCCCCAGAGACCGGGGTGTCCTATACAGGGACTGGGAGGAGGAGGGCCTCCCCAGAGACCGGGGTGTCCTATACAGGGACTGGGAGGAGGAGGGCCTCCCCGGAGACCGGGGTGTCCTATACAGGGACTGGGAGGAGGAGGGCCTCCCCAGAGACCGGGGTGTCCTATGCAGGGACTGGGAGGAGGGGCTCCCCAGAGAGCGGGGTGTCCTATACTGGGAGGAGGAGGGGCTCTCCAGAGAGCGGGGTGTCCTATACAGGGACTGGGAGGAGGAGAAGGGGCTCCCCAGAGACCGGGGTGTCCTATACAGGGACTGGGAGGAGGAGGGCCTCCCCGGAGACCGGGGTGTCCTATACAGGGACTGGGAGGAGGAGGGCCTCCCCGGAGACCGGGGTGTCCTATACAGGGACTGGGAGGAGGAGGGCCTCCCCGGAGACCGGGGTGTCCTATACAGGGACTGGAAGGAGGAGGGCCTCCCCGGAGACCGGGGTGTCCTATACAGGGACTGGAAGGAGGAGGGCCTCCCCGGAGACCGGGGTGTCCTATACAGGGACTGGAAGGAGGAGGGCCTCCCCGGAGACCGGGGTGTCCTATACAGGGACTGGAAGGAGGAGGGCCTCCCCGGAGACCGGGGTGTCCTATACAGGGACTGGAAGGAGGAGGGCCTCCCCGGAGACCGGGGTGTCCTATACAGGGACTGGGAGGAGGGCCTCCCCAGAGACCGGGGTGTCCTATGCAGGGACTGGGTGGAGGAGGGGCTCCCCAGAGAGCGGGGTGTCCTATACAGGGACTGGGAGGGTGAGGGGCTCCCCAGAGAGCGGGGTGTCCTATACAGGGACTGGGAGGATGAGGGGCTCCCCAGAGAGCGGGGTGTCCTATACAGGGACTGGGAGAGGAGGGGCTCCCCAGAGAGCGGGGTGTCCTATACAGGGACTGGGAGGAGGAGGTGCTCCCCAGAGAGCGGGGTGTCCTATACAGGGACTGGGAGGAGGAGGGGCTCCCCAGAGAGCGGGGTGTCCTATACAGGGACTGGGAGGAGGAGGGGGTCCCCAGAGACCGGGGTGTCCTATACAGGGACTGGGAGGTAGAGGGGGTCCCCAGAGACCGGGGTGTCCTATACAGGGACTGGGAGGTAGAGGGGGTCCCCAGAGACCGGGGTGTCCTATACAGGGACTGGGAGGGTGTGGGGCTCCCCAGAGACCGGGGTGTCCTATACAGGGACTGGGAGGGTGAGGGGCTCCCCAGAGAGCGGGGTGTCCTATACAGGGACTGGGAGGATGAGGGGCTCCCCAGAGAGCGGGGTGTCCTATACAGGGACTGGGAGGAGGAGGGGGCTCCCCAGAGACTGGGGTGTCCTATACAGGGACTGGGAGGATGAGGGGCTCCCCAGAGAGCGGGGTGTCCTATACAGGGACTGGGAGGAGGAGGATGAGGGGCTCCCCAGAGAGCGGGGTGTCCTATACAGGGACTGGGAGGAGGAGGAGGAGGAGGAGGGGCTCCCCAGAGAGCGGGGTGTCCTATACAGGGACTGGGAGGATGAGGGGCTCCCCAGAGAGCGGGGTGTCCTATACAGGGACTGGGAGGAGGAGGGGGCTCCCCAGAGACTGGGGTGTCCTATACAGGGACTGGGAGGATGAGGGGCTCCCCAGAGAGCGGGGTGTCCTATACAGGGACTGGGAGGAGGAGGAGGAGGAGGAGGAGGAGGGGCTCCCCAGAGAGCGGGGTGTCCTATACAGGGACTGGGAGGAGGAGGGGCTCCCCAGAGAGCGGGGTGTCCTATACAGGGACTGGGAGGAGGAGGGGCTCCCCAGAGACCGGGGTGTCCTATACAGGGACTGGGAGGAGGAGGGGCTCCCCAGAGAGCGGGGTGTCCTATACAGGGAGGAGGGGCTCCCCAGAGAGCGGGGTGTCCTATACAGGGAGGAGGAGGGGCTCCCCAGAGAGCGGGGTGTCCTATACAGGGACAGGGAGGAGGAGGGGCTCCCCAGAGAGCGGGGTGTCCTATACAGGGACTGGGAGGAGGAGGGGGTTGTACATGGACATTGTAGTAGACATCGAATGTTATGTATTGGTAGGACCTGGATGTGGGGCCCAGGAACCACGCCCGCCATAAGCTGCAAGCTCTCCTGAACAGAAACATGCGGATAGAGATGACAGATGGGCGTTCTCTGATTGGCTGCTTCCTCTGTACAGACCGGGACTGTAACGTCATCCTCGGTTCAGCCCAGGAATTCCTCCGTCCCTCAGGTGAGACCCCATTGGACACTCAAAACGGCTAGGACAGTGATGGTGAACCTTGGCACCCCGGATGTTTTGGAACTACATTTCCCATGATGCTCACCTACACTGCACAAGAGCATCATGGGAAATGTAGTTCCAAAACATCTGGGGTGCCGAGGTTCGCCATCACTGCTCTAGGAGGTAATCCAACAATCCCAGTTTAAATGCCAACTGGGGGTACAAGAAAAAAAATATCTTAACCCCCTCAAATCCCTACTTTGCTTCAGCCATCAGGCTCTGATTGGCTGCTGGGCCTCACACACACCCCGTCCCTGTCCAGGACTGACATCTGAAGATAAAGAGGAGCACGTCATGTAATAGGTGACTGTCCTCCTGTGCGTCCTGAGGAGGGCTGGAGGACTCTCTAAGAAAGTCTTATAAAACGTGTAACAATATCGCCACCTGCTGGCACAAGGTAACTATTGTAGAAACTCTGGGCACAGAAAATATCATTAACCACTTCAGCCCCGGAAGATTTTACCCCCTTAATAACCAGAGCACTTTTTGCGATTCGGCACTGCGTCGAATTGCGCGGTCGTGTGACGTGACTCCCAAACAAAAAAAGAGCGACTATTTTTGAAAATATTTTTTACTTTTTGCTATAATAAATATCCCCCCCCCAAAAAAAAAAATATATATATATATATATATATATATTAAAAAAAAACATATTTTTTTCCTCAGTTTAGGCCGATGCGTATTCTTCTACATATTTTTGGTGAAAAAAATCCCAATAAGCGTTTATCGATTGGTTTGTGCAAAATTGATAGCGTTTACAAAATAGGGGATAGTTGTATTGCATTTTTATAAATATTTTTTTTTTTTCATGACTGCGACATTATGGCAGACACTTCAAACAATTTTGGGACCATTGTAATTTTCACAGCAAGAAGTGCTATAAAAATGCACTGATTACTGTGAAAATGACAATTGCAGTTTGGGACTTAACCCCTACAGCGCCCTCTAGTGGTTAAGTGTTACCTCGTGTGTGTTTCTAACTGTAGGGGGGCGGGGCCGGACGTGTGACGTCATTGATCGCCTTTCCCTATATGAGGGAACAGACCATTAGTGACAAGCCACAGAGAAGAACGGGAAAAGTTTGTTTACACTCGCCTCTCCCCGTTCTTCAGCTCCGGTGACCGATCACAGGACACCAGCGGCGATCGGGTGTGTGGGTCCCGCGCCCGCGGACCTTCAGACTGGGCTCTTAAAGGCGACGTGCCTGTTTCCAGCTGTGCCATTCTGCCGACGTATATGTGCAGGAGGCGGACCTTTAGTGGTTAAAAATGCATTGATTACTGTAAAAAGGGAAAGGGGTTAACACTAGGGGGCGAGGAAGGGGTTGATTATGTTCCCTAGGTGTGTTCTAACTGAAGGGGGGTGGGACTGACTTGGGGAAATGACAGATCGATGTTCATATGAGCGTGCCTCTAGTGGCTGAAATGCGAAATCGCGCTATATTACGTTAATTGCAATAAGCGCTTGATTGGTTAGCGTCTACAAATTATGGGATAGATTTATGTCATTTTTATAAATATTATAAAAAAATGTATTATTATTTTGTTGAAGGGGATTCCAAAAATCTGACTTGTATATTACTGCGATGCGCAATCTGTTGGCCTTATATAAATCCTGTATAATAATAATAGTGCAGATTTCTGGTAAAATCAGTAAGCCAATCGCACAAGCAAGACATTTCCTATCTGGGCGGGGGGGGGGGGGGGGGGGGGTACACCTCCAGGTCGCCATATTGCATCTTACAGAACACTTACAGCACTGCAGATTGAAAAGGAAAGATCTTTTTTTAATAAAATTCAATTACAATATGACTCGTGTCCCCGATGTCTAAGCTATATACATTGTTTTTTTGTTTTTTTTTTTTTTTTTTTTTTTTTTTTTTTTTACTTTTTTGTACCAAAATTTTCTCCCACGAAAGTGGTCACCTTTTAACTACTTCAGACCCGGGCCATTGTAAAAAGACGGCCACCAGGTGGCTCTACAATGCCGGGAGGCAGTCTTTTTATGGCCTTGGGTCCTCCGGCCACTGGGGGGGCCCAGCGCGTCATCGAGATGCCGATGCGCGTGCCTGGTGGCTGCAATGTCTGCCAGGGACGTGGAAATCTGTGTGTAAACGCAGAGCTCCACGTCCTGTCAGGAAAAGGAGACCGATGGTGTATTCCTTGTACATAGGGACACAGATCAGTCATCTCCCCCAGTCAGTCCCTTCCCCCCTACAGTAAGAATCACTCCCTAGGGAACACATTTAACCCCTAGTGTTAACCACTTCCCTGCCAGTCACATTTATACAGTAATCGTTGCATAGTTATAGCACTGTTCGCTGTATAAATGTGAATGGTCCCAAAAATGGGTCAAAAGTGTCCGATGTGTCCGCCGCAATATCGCAGGCCTGACAAAAATCGCAGAACGCCGCCATTACTAGGATAAATAAATAATAAACAAAAAAAGGCTGAATTCTATCTCCCTATTTTGTAGCCACTGTAACTTTTGCGCAAACCAATCACTATACGCTTTTTTGCGATATTTTTGGTTACATTTTTTTTAGAAGACTACATATCGGCCTTAACTGAAAAAATATATTAAAAAAATTGGACGGCGTGATCACGTAGTAAAGGGCCACTGTCATTTGCCCTTTACCGTGATCTGTGTTTCGCCGGGTTGCGTGGACCCCGGCGTGCACGGATGTTTCCCTGTGCACGCCCGAGGGGGCATGCGGGAACGATTCTCTGGGAGGACGTTGTGTAACATCCTCCCAGAGTTAGGCAACCACCTTGCCGCCGTTATTTGACGGCAGCTAAAGTGGTTAAGAGCCCAGCCGTGGGTCGCACACCCGCTGCCGGCGACGAGGTCTTGAGCTCTGTGACCGCGCCCGCGGGATAGTGCTGATGCGTTTCGACAATAGCCTTAGTCGAGGCTAGACTAAGCTACAACTAAGGCTGTTGTGGAATTGCATCGGCCCTGTTGTTTTTCTGTCACTCTGATGTAGCAATACCCGACACTTCAAGGATTGCAGTCTTGCCGGCTCTTCTTCTTTGCTACATTGGAGTGTGTGATGGGACACATCGAGCCTAGGCACCGGTGAGTGGACCTGGTGTATGGATTGGGTTGTCCCTGCAGCGAGCACTGTTGCCCTTTTTTTTTCTTTTCAAGCGATTAACAACTTCCATACCGGGGGGCACTTATACACCTTCCTGCCCAGACCAATTTTTAGCTTTCAGCGCTGTTGCACTTTGAATGACAATAACGCGGTCGCGCTACACTGTACTCAAACTAAATTTTTATCATTTTGTTCCCACGAATAGAGCTTCCTTTTGGTGGTGTTTTATCACTTCTGGGATTTTTATTTTCTGCAAAAAAAAAGAAATGAATAAAGACCGAAAATTTTGAAAAACAGCTTTTTTTTTTTTTTGCTTTTTGTTTCCGTTACAAAACTTTTGTAAATAAGTACGTTTTCTCCTGCACTGATGGGGCTGCACTGATGGGCACCAATGAGGTGGAATTGATGGGCACTAATATGCAGCACAGATAGGCAGCATAGGTGGCACGGATGTACTGTAATATATTGTACTGATGGAAGCCAATCCGTGCCAAACAATGCCTGCCAATCGGTGATGCCTATTGTGGGCACTGATTGGCATCCCTGTTGGTCTAGTGTGGGCATCCTTGGGCGGGGGGGCTGCACTGATAATCGATCAGCACAAACCCCCCCCCCCCTGTCAGAGGAGCAGCCGATCGGCTCTCCTCTATTCGCGTCTGACAGTCGATAGTGAGGAAAAGCCAATCACGGCTCTTCTTGTTTACATCGTAATCAGCCGTGATTGGACACGGCTGATCACATGGTAAAGAGTCTTGGTCAGAGACTCTTTACCTAGATCGGTGTTGCGGGGTGTCAGACTGACACCCCGCAACAATGACCGCCGCAATGCGCGCCCCCGCATGAAGACGTCTGGTCAGGGTATTGAAACCACTTTGCCACCATCGGTTTATAATAGGGCGGGCGGCAAGTGGTTAAGTAACAAAGAAGAGGGCATCTGATGACGTCGTAGAGGAAAGCTCTTGGAAAGTATGTTTGTTAAAGGTAATGTCCTTCAACGTTACAGTTCCTCCTTACCTGACCTAAAGTGTCATAAATGGCTTGTTCATCACGATCTTTGCTCCGGTTACACACAGAGATCATTGAGTCCTTGGAGTGACTCCCATGATAGAGAAATGTACTTCAATGGAACAAGGGAAGCCTAATTGGGGTCTGCTTTTTGCTGTGCTGCTCCTTTTTGGGTAACCCATAGTGCTCTGGGAATCCTTTGTCATATGTGAAACGTTTGTTTTAAAAAAAAAAAAAAAACACGCAATATATAATTCCAGAGTTGACATGCTGTTTTCTTTTTTTTATATTATGTTCCACTAAACTCCCTTTTTCTCTCCCCTTCAGACACTTTTCCTATCCGAGAGCCTCGTGTCCTGGGTCTCGCCATGGTCCCCGGACATCACATTGTGTCCATCCAGGTAGAGCTGGAGAGCGTCACCTCCCCTCAGTACCTGTGAGCGGCGGAGGAGAACGGACGTTGTGTGTTCCTGAGTGCAGAATAGAGACATTGGCTGTCTGTCCCCCATCCCCCCTCCCCTCCAATCCCCCAGATCTGTGTGTAACGCTCTGTACATTTTTCTATAATGCCAAAAATAAATTATTTTTACTGCCTCCTCTTCTCTATAGTCATGCTTGTTCAAGTGAGACTCCCATCTTGAGGACCTCTCCTGGTTAGCTGTCAAACTGATCCATTGGCTTCAATACTTTCTGAGGAATCTGACTTCCATTTGTGTATATAATCAACGTACTTGTTCCAGGTCAGCCAGAGATTGCCAGGGGACTAGTGTTCTTTGGAGGAGGTCAGCAAACGGTGAGGAAAAGATGATCCACACCCCGGTCATTTCTCTTTTAAATAATTGTATTTATTAACCACTTAAGACCCGGACCAAAATGCAGGTAAATGACCAGGCCCCTTTTTGCGTTTCGGCACTGCGTCGCTTTAACTGACAATTGCGCGGTCGTACGACGTGGCTCCCAAACAAAATTTGCGTCCTTTTCTTCCCACAAATAGAGCTTTCTTTTAGTGGTATTTGATCGCCTCTGCGATTTTAATTTTTTTTATTTTTTGCGCTATATACAAAAATAGAGTGACATTTTTGAAAAAAAAATCAATATTTTTTTACTTTTTGTTATAAGAAAAATCAAATAAACTAAATTTTAGTCAAACATTTAGGCCAAAATGTATTTAGCCACATGTCTTTAGTAAAAAAAAATCGCAAGCGACACTAATACAGCGATCAGAAAAATGATTGCTTAGTGACGCTGGCAATAGGGAGTGAAAGGGTTAACTAGGGCAGTGATCAAGGGGTTAAAACTTTATTAGGGGGGGGTACGGGGGCTACCCTGGACCTAACACTGTCTGTCACACTGACACTAACTGCAGTGATCATACATATAATCACTGCATTCAGTGACACTGTGACAGGGGTGGGGGGGTGATCGCAAGGGGTTAATGTGCCTACATGTCCTGGTGTCAGTGTAGTGTTGTGTACACTTACTGTGAAATGTGATCTTTCCTCAGCGGTGGTTGAAAAAACCGCCGTGAGCAGAGATCACATCACTTCCTCCTTCCTGTGTTTACACAGGAGAAGGAAGTTCAGAGCGGGGGAGCGCGTGGATTGGCTGGGAGTGATCGTGAGGGGGCGGACAAAAACGAACCGCCACCCCCTCATCCCGGATCGCTATCAGAGCCGCAGAGACCGTCGCATGTACCGGAGGGGACCCGATCAGACCCCCGACCCGTGTCAAGGCAGGGACGTACAGGTAAGCCAATGTGCCTGTACGTGCCATTCTGCCGACGCAAATGTACATGCGGCGGTCCGCAAGCGGTTAACAAGCCACAGTGAACAAACGCAAATAAGAACAGTTGACGAGTTTCAGCCTATAAGGCTTTAGTCTTAGGGTTATGACTAAGGCCTTATAGGCTGAAACACGTCAACTGTTGTTATGTGCTTTTGTTCACTGTGGCTTGTTAATAAATACGATGATTTTTTTTTTTTTTTAAAGCGCAAAGACCGGAGTGCGGATCATCTTTTCCTTATTACTTTACTCAGCCAGCGACTGGATTTCTGCTTTCTATGTGATGTATGGGTGGTAGCACTGACTATTTTTTATTGTCTATATTATGGTCAGCAAACAGTCCCTGCATGTGTCTTTTTTTTTTTTTTCCTTGGTGCATGAAAAGATAAATTCCATCTATGGATATTTCACTCTCAAGTTGTATTCTAGGGCGGCAGGCCTACTTGATGATCCACCCCAGAAATTCCAGGGTACTCGCTGCCCTGGCGAGGTCGGAGAGAAGGAGATCTCAACTCTGGTTGTAAACCAGTATGTCATCGAGATATGGGATCGGCGTTACCCCTTGGACTGGAGTTTCTCTCCTCCCCCCAAAGTTCTTTTTCGCCCACTTAGGATCTCCTCAAGGCAGCGGGTATCTTGCAGAATGTGAGAGCTGGCAGAACAAGGACCAACAGGACAGTGCGGGCAGGGACTCTACTCGCACATCTTAGTCACAAGGCCCCATCCTCTCCCCCCTTTCCCACCGTGCCCTCCACTGCTTACCAGACCCGTCGGTAGCAGTGTAGGCGATCGGGTCCTGTCGCACCAGTGATATAGATACGAGTTGGGGGAAGATGGCCCCCACCCGTCGCCATACCTTAGCAGGGCGGAAGTTTATATAAAAAAAATTATTTCAGTGGAAATGTCCCGGGATTTGTGGAAAAGTCACAAATAATACTCATAATGTTCGTAATATCTGTGAAATGTCAGTTTCTGCGTGTTTCCTTTTACAGGGTGAATATACCATTACCTAACATTCGATCCTAATGCTGCTTTCACATTGCAGCGTTACCCGCGGTGGTGGTATAGCAGCGCGATTTTTAGCGCTGCTATACCATCGTATTTACCCGCTAGCGGTGCGGTTTTAACCCCCGCTAGTGGCCGAAAAAGGGTTAATACCACCCGCAATGCGCCGGTTTCCCATTGATTTCAACAGGAAGGAGCAGTATAGGGGTCCCTGAACATTCTAAACATAGGGGCCGTGTTTTTGTCCTTCAGACCCTTGCAGGGCCAGCGGGGGGTGGAAATTTTTTCTGGCATCAGTGGAACTAAACATATGGTATTAGGGGGAGGAATAGTGCCCCTTTGCTGGTATCATAGGGAGGCATAGTGCCCCATTAGTGGTGTCAGTGGGAGAAATGGTGCTCCACTGTCGGTGTCAGATTAGTGTCTTGTATCAGTGGGAGGGATAGTGCCCCAAGGGCCGGATAAGGGCAAGCAAAGGGCCGCAGTGTGGAGACCACTCTTATAGACTAAGAACATTCCACAAGAAGAGAGAGAACTCTGCTCTGTAAACCAGGGGGGTTAAAAAAAAAATGGCGAGCTATTCACCCTGCAAAGCTTCATGCCTTTTGTACGAATGGGAGCAAAAACGAATGCGATTGGTCTATTTTCCCCCTCCACTTCCGATTCTTTGCATTTAGAGCAGGGGCATTGAATTAACATGAAATGGAAAAATGTATTTTCTCTTAGAATCGAATGTTAGAGAATGTTACATTCGCCTTGGCAAAAGCAAAACATAGAAACCGATATTTCACACTTATTACAGGCATTATGAGTGACTTTTACGCCAATGCAATTTTTTTTTTTTTTCATGAATGACCCCCCTAAGACAGTGATGGTGAACCTTGGCACCCCAGATGTTTTGGAACTACATTTCCCATGATGCTCCACTACACTGCAGAGTGCATGAGAGTCATGGGAAATGTAGTTCCAAAACATCTGGGGTGCCAAGGGTCACCATCACTGCCCTAAGACATTCAGCCTGGCATATACAGGGCGCTGTTTACACATGCACTGCCAATGGATATCATTAAAGAATAAGTGGGAATGTTCTAAGGCTGCTGTAGTTCCTCAAAGCTGCCACCAGATGGCGCTGTAGTTGCAGTGTTGGAGTGAACAGTGTTTTCTTATGACTTGCATAGTGCTGTACACTACTGTATGTCCCATACTTAAAGTGAACATGCCAGGTTGGTAACAAGTATGCCGACATGTTCTATTAAGGAGTTGCACCAGTTTCTGTAAACTGTAGAGAGTGTAGGGAGTAAAAATCTCAGGAATCCCACTATTATTCCATCTTCAATAAAGCCTGTGTCCAACCCGCTTCATTTTCATGGGGTCATTAAAAAAAAAGTTTGGCATTGCTCACCAGTTTTTTTGTACAGACATTGATCTGGGTTTCCTTATTGCTCTGGTATAGAATGTGATCTTGCAGTCTCGTGTAATGTATTTCCAGTCTATGACTGTCTCTTGAAGTGTGAACTCCAGTCTACAACAACTCCTATATCATGTTCATAGCCCTGAAAGTCTCCTGCAGCATGTCTACAGCCTCTGACTATCTCTTGTATCACGTCTGCAGTCTCTGACCATCTCTTGTATCACGTCTGCAGTCTCTGACCATCTCTTGTATCACGTCTGCAGTCTCTGACCATCTCTTGTATCACGTCTGCAGTCTCTGACCATCTCTTGTATCACGTCTGCAGTCTCTGACCATTTCCTGTATCATGTATGCAGTCTCTGACCTCTTGTATTCTGTTTTCAATCCCTACCCATCTCATGTATCCTGTCTGCAGTCTCTGACCATTCCATGTATTATGTCTGCAGTCTCTGACCATCTCCTGTATCATGTCTGCAGTCTCTGACCATCTTCTGTATCATGTCTGCAGTCTCTGACCATCTTCTGTATCATGTCTGCAGTCTCTGACCATCTCCTGTATCATGTATGCAGTCTCTGACCATCTCCTGTATCATGTCTGCAGTCTCTGACCATCTCTTGTATCATCATGTCTGCAGTCTCTGACCATCTCTTGTATCATCATGTCTGCAGTCTCTGACCATCTCTTGTATCATCATGTCTGCAGTCTCTGACCATCTCTTGTATCACGTCTGCAGTCTCTGACCATCTCTTGTATCACGTCTGCAGTCTCTGACCATTTCCTGTATCATGTATGCAGTCTCTGACCTCTTGTATTCTGTTTTCAATCCCTACCCATCTCATGTATCCTGTCTGCAGTCTCTGACCATTCCATGTATTATGTCTGCAGTCTCTGACCATCTCCTGTATCATGTCTGCAGTCTCTGACCATCTCCTGTATCATGTCTGCAGTCTCTGACCATCTTCTGTATCATGTCTGCAGTCTCTGACCATCTTCTGTATCATGTCTGCAGTCTCTGACCATCTCCTGTATCATGTCTGCAGTCTCTGACCATCTCCTGTATCATGTCTGCAGTCTCTGACCATCTCTTGTATCATCATGTCTGCAGTCTCTGACCATCTCTTGTATCATCATGTCTGCAGTCTCTGACCATCTCTTGTATCATCATGTCTGCAGTCTCTGACCATCTCTTGTATCATCATGTCTGCAGTCTCTGACCATCTCTTGTATCATCATGTCTGCAGTCTATGACCATCTCAACTGTTTTCGAATTTCGAATAGAATGAATTTGATTATGAATGGAATTACAATTTAAAATGATTAGAATTTTCCGAATGTGACCCGATTCGAATTTGAATAAATGAAACAAATTACGGAAAAAAAAAATTAAACAAATTTAGCTAAACACATTTATGTAAATACCGAATTGAAATTAAACAAAGAAAAAAAAAACAGAAAAGCACAAAGGTAAAGTTATTACACATACTGGTGGTAACATGTTTTGATGCAGTATAATCATTTGATCAACTGGTTGTAACCAAACCAATCAAACTGCATACAAATGCAACCTTCGTTCATCAAGTAAATCAGTCCTTTTCCATTGACATTCCTAACAGTCTGTGCTAAATCTCAGAGAACAAACTGTAGCTGCTACCCCCCAATAATCTAGTGTCCGATCAATATTTTGCTTCTTATTGAAGAATGATCTGTAGCAATGGAAGGAAAAGCCTGCAAAGTCTTCAGGATCTGGATATATGGTCAGGTCCATCCTATGGGCCATGGGAAGGTTTGGTAACATGGTCAGGTCCATGCTATGGGTCATGAGAAGATCTGGGTATAAGGTCAGTTCCGTGTTATGGATCATGGCAAGATCTGGTTATTTGGACAGTTCCATGCTATGGGTAAAATGGAAGATCTGGTTATATGGACAGTTCCGTGTTATGGATCATGGGAAGATCTGGGTATATGGACAGTTCCATGCTAGGGATCATAGGAAGATCTCGTTATATGGACAGTTCTGTGCTATGGGTCATGGAAAGATCTGGTTATATGGACAGTTCTGTGTTATGGGTAACGGGAAGATCTGGTTATATGGACAGTTCTGTGTTATGGGTCATGGGAAGATCTGGGTATATGGACAGTTCCATGCTAGGGATCATAGGAAGATCTTGTTATATGGACAGTTCCATGCTGTGGGTCATGGGAAGATCTGGTTATATGGACAGTTCCGTGTTATGGGTCATGGGAAGATCTGGTTATATGGACAGTTCCGTGTTATGGGTCATGGGAAGATCTGGTTATATGGACAGTTCTGTGTTATGGGTCATGGGAAGATCTGGTTATATGGACAGTTCTGTGTTATGGGTCATGGGAAGATCTGGTTATATGGACAGTTCCGTGCTGTGGGTCATGGGAAGATCTGGTTATATGGACAGTTCCGTGTTATGGGTCATGGGAAGATCTGGTTATATGGACAGTTCTGTGTTATGGGTCATGGAAAGGTCTGGTTATAGACACAGTTCTGTGCTATTGATCATGGGAAAATCTGCTTGTATGGAGAGTTCTGTGTTTTGGGTTATGGGAAGATTTGGGTATATACACAGTTCTGTTCTATGGGTCATGAGAAGACCTGGTTACAGAATATGGACAGTTCTGTGCTATAGGTCACTGGAAGTTCTTGTTATATGGACAGTTCCATGCTATGGGTGGCAGAAAGATTTTGCCACATGGACAGTTCCACATTATTTGTCATGGGAAGATCTGATTACATGGACAGTTCCATGCTATGGGTCATGAGAAGATCTTATATGTGCCATGGGAAGATCTGATTACATGGACAGTTCCGTTTTATGGGTCATGAGAAGGTCTGGTTATATAGACAGTTCCATTCTCTGGGTCATGAGAAGATCTGGTTATATGGACAGTTCCATGCTATGGGTCATGAGAAGATCTAGTTATATGGACAGTTCTGTGTTATGGGCCATGGGAAGATCTGGGTATAAGGTCAGTTCCATTCTATGGGTCATGAGAAGATCTAGTTATATGGACAGTTCCGTGTTATGTGTCCTGGGAAGATCTGGGTATATGGTCAGTTCCATTCTATGGGTCATGGAAAGATCTGGTTATATGGACAGTTCCATGTTATGGGTCATGGAAAGATCTTGTTATATGGACAGTAGCATGTTTCGAGTCATGGAACTGCTGGCTATTATATTTACAAAGCAGCTGAGAATTAACACAAGGCCATTGTGTTCTTTGGTAATAGTCTGGTACATTGTAAGGTCTCAGTCCTTTGTACGTCTTGGATAGTTCTTCAGGGATGATGCAGTATAGCGCTTGCAAAAGTGACATCACAATGAAATCAGCAAGTCCAAGATTGGCTTTGTTTTAGGAAGCAGCGTGGTCACTGTGACATCACACAGTCCGTGGGGTGACCAGATGTCCCCATTTCACACCCAGGCCTTGCTCTGTTTGGGGCTCTCCTTGGTTGGGGTTCTCTGGACCGTGCCTCCTTCATACATGGCCCGGCTGTAGGGCAGGAAGCAGGAGCCAAGGTGGAAGCCGCGGACGATGCGAGCGTAGCCAGCCAGGCCCAGGATCAGGAAGGGCAGGAGCAAGGCCAGTCCAAAGACCAGCAGTGTCACACAGGCCGCCGGGGTCAAGATGGCGGGGCAGAGGGTCTCCTTCGCTTGGCGGAACTGGGGAGGAGATATAAATGGAAAGGGTTAGAGCAAAACATGCCAGAAGCAGTGCATATAAATGCATACAGTGCCTTGCAAAAGTATTCTTGGCTTTTTACCCATTTTGTTACATTACAGCCTTTAGTTCAACGTTTCTTTAATCTGAATTATATGTGATGGATCAGAACACAATAGTCTTAGACTTAGTTGGTGAAGTAAAGTTAGAAAAATAAATACAAAAAACAATTTTTTAGAAATAAAAAAATGATAATTGTCATGTGCGTATGTATTCACCCCATTTGTTATGAAGCCCATAAAAAGCTCTGGTGCAACCAATTACCTTCAGAAGTCACATAATTAGTGAAATGACGTCCACCTGTGTGCAATCTAAGTGTCACATGATCTGTCATTACATAGACACACCTTTCTGAAGGGGCCCCAGAGGCTGCAACACCTAAGTAAGAGGCACCACTAACCAAACACTGCCATGAAGACCAAGGAACTCTCCAAACAAGGAAGGGACAATGATGTTGAGATGTCAGGGTGAGGTTATAAAAAAATATCCAAATCTTTGATGATCCCTAGCAGCACCATCAAATCTATCATAACCACATGGAAAGAACATGGCACAACAGCAAACCTGCCAAGAGACGGACGCACACCAAAACTCACAGACCGGGCAAGGAGGGCATTAATCAGAGAGGAGCACAGAGACCTAAGGTGACCCTGGAGGAGCTGCAGAGTTCCACAGCAAAGACTGGAGTATCTGTACATAGGACGACAATAAGCCGTACGCTCCATAGAGTTGGGCTTTATGGCAGAATGACCAGAAGAAAGCCATTACTTTCAACAAAAAACAAAATGGCACGATTTGAGTTTGCGAAAAGGCATGTGGGAGACTCCCAAAATTTATGGAGGAAGGTGCTCTGGTCTGATGAGGCTAAAATTGAACTTTTTGGCCATTAAAGAAAACGCTATGTCTGCCGCAATCCCAACACATTACATCACCCAAAGAACACCATCCCCACTGTGAAACATGGTGGTGGCGGCATCATGCTGTGGGGGTGTTTTTCAGCAGTCGGGACTGGGAAACTGGTTAGAGTTGAGGAAAAGATGGATGGTGCTAAATACAGGGATATTCGTGTACCACTCTGTGTGTGATTTGAGGGTAGGACGGAGGTTCACATTGCAGCAGGACAATGACCCCAAACACACTGCTAAAGCAACACTTGAGTGGTTTAAGGGGAAACATGTAAATGTGTTGGAATGGCCTAGTCATAGCCCAGACCTCAACCCAATAGAAAATCTGTGGCCAGACTTATGCCGCGTACACATGGTCGTTTTTTGCGATGAAAAAAAACGACGTTTTTTGTGAAGTAAAAAACGACGTTTTTGAAACGTCACTTTCAAAGACGATGTTGCATACACACCATCGTTTTTTTCACAAAAAGCGAGGTTACGTTCACCACACTTTTCCATTGAAGCTCGCTTCATAACTAGCTTCTGGGCATGCGCGGGTTGAAAAACGTCGTTTTAAACAACGTTTTTGCTACACACGGTGACTTTTTGTGAAACAAAAAACGACGTTTTGAAAAACGACACAAAAAATTCAAGCATGTTGGAATTTTTTTTTGGTCGTTTTTTTGAAGACAAAAAACGACATTTTGCCCACACACGATCAATTTAAATGACGTTTTAAAAAACGTCGTTTTTCTTCATCGCAAAAAACGACCGTATGTACGCGGCATTAAAGATTGCTGTTCACAAGCGCAAACCATCCAACGTGAAGGAGCTGGAGCAGTTTTGCAAGGAGGAGGAATGGGGGAAAAAATCCCAGCAGTAAGATGTGGCAAGATCATAGAGACTTATCCACAGCGACTTGGAGCTGTGAGAGCCGCAAAAGGTGGCTCTACAAAGTATTGACTTTAGGGGGGTGAATAGTTATGCACATTGACTTTTTCTGTTATTTTGACCTATTTGTTGTTTGCTTCACAATAATAAAAAAAAAACCTTCAAAGTTGTGGGCGTGTTCTGTAAATGAAATGATGGAAATCTTCAAACAATCCATGGTAATTCCAGGTTGTGAGGCAACAAAACAGAAATATGCCGGGGGGGGGGGGGGGTGAATACTTTTTCAAGGCACTGTAGTTTTACTTTTTTTGAATGATAGCTATTGAACTAGATAACAAGTAACTCAATGGTCAGTCTACCCCAAAGTGATATTTGACTTATAGGTGGAGCCTGATACTCCAAAAGAATGATCTCCCGTCCAGCATGAGTATGCAGACCCGCAAACTGAAAGAGCCCCCGAGCAACACACTGCCAAACAAAAAGTGGTTTAAAACTTCTTTATTTTTTTAGGACCCAGTGATGTCATAGATGGGTCTCTGTGCTTCTCTTTGCAATGCAGGCAGTAAATGGCTGGTGGAAGATGCTGGCAGGATACTAAACATAGCTTGCTGAAAACATCAGGGCTGCCTCAATACTCCTGCCAAGAGCTCCCAGGCTGGGGTGGAAAGTGCTAGATGATGCTGGGTGACCTCCACCCAGGAAATGTGGCGAGCTTTCTGTAGCTCCCAATGCACATTGTTAGAAGCTGACAGTGTGCAGTGAAATCTGAGTAATTTTAGCACAGGAGAGGAGCTGGTACAACTGTGCAGGACTGACATCAGATTTAAGAGGATCCTGGCAGAATAGGATAGGTAAAGTGTTCAGGCAGAGACTCTCATTGGTCGTTTGTGACTTTTG
Organism: Rana kukunoris; assembly: GCA_029574335.1. Taxonomy (NCBI): domain Eukaryota; kingdom Metazoa; phylum Chordata; class Amphibia; order Anura; family Ranidae; genus Rana; species Rana kukunoris. The sequence continues at coordinate 521,573,389 of CM056051.1, forward strand.
GAATATCTTTGCTGATATACCGATCACAAGAGGTCAATTATTTCTGTAAAGGGAAAGTCTATCTAATGTCTATCATGTTGATGAGGACAAGGGCCTCTTCCCTACAACCCTGGCCTGGTAGTTGTGGGGACATGGGGCTTATTGCAATCTGGAAGCCCCATTTAACAATAATGGGGCATAGAAGCCCCATTACCAGCAAGGACACAAACACAGGATTCAAACAGCAATGCCCCCCCCATCCACAGGAGTCCTAATCCTTCCCCCAATTTATACAAAATTACTGGGCACTAATCCTCCCACTAATGCCAAGGATGGGGCAATATTCTTCCCTCTGATACCAATGATAGGGCACTATTCCTCCCTCTAACACCAATGATGGGGCACTATTCCTCCCACTAACACCAATGATGGGGGCACTATTCCTCCCACTAACACCAATGATGGGCACTATTCCTCCCACTAACACCAATGATGGGGGCACTATTCCTCCCACTGACACCAATGACGGGGGCACTATTCCTCCCTCTAACACCAATGATGGACACTATTCCTCCCACTAACACCAATGATGGGGGCACTATTCCTCCCACTAACACCAATGATGGACACTATTCCTCCCACTAACACCAATGATGGACACTATTCCTCCCACTAACACCAATGATGGGCACTATTCCTCCCACTAACACCAATGATGGGGGCACTATTCCTCCCACTGACACCAATGATGGGGGCACTATTCCTCCCACTAACACCAATGATGGGGGCACTATTCCTCCCACTAACACCAATGATGGACACTATTCCTCCCACTAACACCAATGATGGACACTATTCCTCCCACTAACACCAATGATGGGAGCACTATTCCTCCCACTGACACCAATGATGGACAATATTCCTCCCACTAACACCAATGATAGGGCACTATTCCTCCCACTGACACCAATGATAGGGCACTATTCCTCCCACTGACACCAATGATGGACAATATTCCTCCCACTAACACCAATGATGGGAGCACTATTCCTCCCACTGACACCAATGATGGGACACTATTCCTCCCACTAACACCAATGATGGACACTATTCCTCCCACTAACACCAATGATGGGAGCACTATTCCTCCCACTGACACCAATGATGGACAATATTCCTCCCACTAACACCAATGATAGGGCACTATTCCTCCCACTGACACCAATGATGGACAATATTCCTCCCACTAACACCAATGATGGGAGCACTATTCCTCCCACTGACACCAATGATGGGACACTATTCCTCCCACTAACACCAATGATGGACACTATTCCTCCCACTAACACCAATGATGGACACTATTCCTCCCACTGACACCAATGATGGGGCACTATTCCTCCCAGTGATACCAACACAGTAGCTGTGTTTGACAGGCACAGTGGCTGCGTTTGATGGGCACAGTGGCTGCCTTTGATGGGCACAGTGGCTGCGTTTGACGAGCACAGTGGCTGTGTTTGATGGGCACAGTGGCTGCGTTTGATGGGCACACTAGCTGCGTTTGACGGGCAGAGTGGTTGCGTTTGATGGGCACAGTGGTTGCGTTTGATGGGCACAGTGGCTGCAATTGATGGACACAATAGTTGAAATTGATGGGCACAGTGGCTGAAATTGATGAGGATAGTGGCAGTATTTGATGGGCACAGTGGCGTTATTTGATGGGCACAGAGGCTGCAATTGATGGGCACAGCGGCGGCATTTAATGGGCACAGTGGTTGCAATTGATGGGCACAGAGGCTGCGATTGATGGGCACAGTGGCTGCAATTGATGGGCACTGTGGCTGAAATTGATGGGCACAGTGGCTGAAATTGATGGGCACAGTGGCTGAAATTGATGGGGATAGTGGCTGAAATTGATGGGGATAGTGGCAGTATTTGATGGGCACAGTGGCGTTGTTTGATGGGCACAGAGGCTGCAATTGATGGGCACAGCAGCGGCATTTAATGGGCACCGTGGTTGCAATTGATGGGCACAGTGGCTGCGATTGATGGGCACAGTGGCTGCAATTGATGGGCACTGTGGCTGAAATTGATGGGCGCAGTGGCTGAAATTGATGGGCGCAGTGGCTGAAATTGATGGGCATAGTGGCTGCAAATGATGGGTACAGTAGCTACGTTTAATGTTTTTTTTTTTTTCATTTTTCAGTTTGCGCCCCCCCAAAAATTTTGAGCACCAGCCGCCACTGGCGTCGTCCATGGTCCAAAACACTCATTGCATTTTCTATTTGTTGCACAGATATGATTTATCAGTTTATGTTATAGATGAACATAAGATGATGATTGGGGAGGGAGGGAGCGAGGGCTCCATGTGGTACCAGACGCTGGAATGTGCGCGGGAGTCGCACCCGTCTACATACATTGGATCGGGGAGGCCGGTATCTATATACAAACAACTACAGCACGCTACAATACCTAAAGAGGAACCCCAACCTGCTCCTTGTTATTTCCAAGCAATGCAAATGCTGGAAAATGCCGATCCCTGTAATCTCGGGGGAGGGAAGGAGGAAGGGAAAATGTGATCGCGTGCGTAACCTTGCGTGATTTATTTGTAAATATTACACCTGCTAGAGAAGCCTTTCCCAGCCGGGATGCTGTCTGGGTTAGTCAGGGGTGTCATCAAACAGTGGTACCCCGACAATGGCGGGACACATATATGCAGCCACATATAGGGCTAGATTCAGGATGGAGAGCGGATCTTTGTGCGGGCGTAACGTGTTTCATTTACGTTACGCCGCCGCAACTTTTTCAGGCAAGTGCTTTATTCACAAAGCACGTGCCTGTAAAGTTGTGGCGGCGTAGCATAAATGACACGGCGGAAATCTAAATAGGCGGGTAGGGGGCGGCTTGTATTTAAATCACGCGCGTCCCCACGCCGAATGAACTGCGCATGCGTCGGCCGTGACAAAAATCCCAGTGCGCATGCTCCAAATCACGTCGCTTCTTGTCAATGAAAGCGACGTGAACGTAACTTACGCCAGCCCCATTGTGAATGGAGTTACGCAAACGACATAAATTACGTCGGTTCCGACGTCCATACTTAACATTGGCTGCGCCTCACTATAGCAGGGGTGACTTTAATCCGGGCGTAAGTCTTACGTAAACGACGTAAACAGATACGCCGGCCGGGCGCACGTTCGGGAATTGGCGTATTTGCACATTTGCATAATTTACAATGGGAACGCCACCTAGCGGCCAGCGTAAATATGCATCTAAGATACGACGGCGTAAGTGCCTTACGCCGCTCGTATCTTAGCAGCATTTAAGCATATGTCAATATGAGCATACGCTTAAATGTGCGATGGCTCAGAGTAGGACTCAGAGTAGGACTTACGACTGATACGCCCGTCGTAAGCCTACCTGAATCTAGCCCTATATTGTCAAAAGTATTGGGACACCTGCCTTTACACGCACATGGACTTTAATGGCATCCCAGATTTAGTTCATAGGGTTCAATATTGAGTTGGCCCCGCCCTTTGCAGCTATAACAGCTTCACGCCTTCACCTCTTCTGGGAAGGCCGTCCACAAGGTTTAGGAGTGTGTCTATGGGAATGTTTGACCATTCTTCCAGAAGCGTACTTGTGAGGTCAGGTACTGGTGTTGGACGAGAAAACCTGGCTCACAGTCTCTGCTCTAACTCATCCCAAAGGTGTTCTGTTGGGTTGAGGTCAGGACTCTGTGCAGGCCAGTCAAGTTCCTCCACCCCAAACTCGCTCATCTATGGGCCAGATTCTCAGCGGCGTTACGACGGAGTATCTCAGATACCCCGTCGTATCGCCGTTTTTTTTGCCTCGTATCTATGCGCGTGATGCTTAGCATCACTTTGGCATAGATACGCTTCTACATCCGACAAGTGTAAAACCATTACACTTGCGGATCGTAGGTGTAATGACAACTCCAGCCACTAGGTGGCCTTTACGTTGTTTTCTCATTTGCATATGCAAATGAGGTAGTACGCCGATTCCCGATCGCTTTTACGCCGCCCCGTCGTCGCGTACGTCATTTTCGTCCACGTAAGGTTACCCCAGCTTCTATGTGGAGTAACCTTACGAAGTACCATCGGGTGCCGTCGGATGCCATGTTAAGTATGGCCTCGGGACCGCGCCGTGTTGTGCGTCGTTTGCGTCGTTTGCGTACGTCGATTCTCAATGGGGCTGGCGTACGCTGCGATTACGTCGTTTACATTGAGAAAATGTGACGTCCTTTGGAGCATGCGCACTGGGCTTTTTCCCCGGCCGGCGCATGCGCAGTTCGTTCAACGCGGGGGCGCGCTTAGTTTAAATACAAGCCGCCCCATTTGAATTGCGCGGGTTTACGCTGGGCGATTTACGCGACGCAGGCGAAAACTACGGAGCAAGTGCTTTGAGATTAAAGCACTTGCTCTAGTACGATGCGGCGGCGTAGTGTAAATGGCTTACGCTACGCCGCCGGAATTCTATGAGAATCTGGCCTTAAGACTGGGATGCCGTTAAAGTTCATGTGTGTGTAAAGGCAGGTGTCCCAATACTTTTGGTAATATAGTGTGTGTGCAGCCAGACATATGTTTGTAACTATCCTGGCTCTATGGAAAATGTATATGTAAGCAAGAAAAGAAAAGTTAAGTAAAAAGTTAAAAATAAATAGATAGATAGATAAGGGCTGATCTAGGTTAGTAGAACGAAATTTAGCTGGTCCAACAGGAACCAACTGGATTTCGATCCATGTATGGGCTGGGTGGTTGTACTGATATCAATCGATGGAAACTTCAGCACAACCAGCCTGTTGGATTTTTTCATGCGATCACCGCCGGGCCCCTGATCATTGTGTTCTGAGGGCCCCTGCTGTCACAATAAAATAGCGCCACAGACAGGCTTCCCCTATCAACACTGATGTCACTTTTAGCAGACTGTATGTCAGTGTTTCTCAGTCAAGGTGCCATTTGGGTTCCCCTGGGATGCCATGAGCATGAGAGATGAATGAGAAGACTGTGAGTGAGGAGGACTCTGATGCGATGGGAGGACTCTTATTAGAAGTGGAGCTCTGAGGTGAAGTGGAGCTTCCTGATGTTAAGGAAGGACCTCTGATATGAAGGGGATCTCTGACGTGATGGGAGGACCTCTGATGTGATGGAAGGACCTCTGACATGATGGAAGCACTCTAATGTGAAGGGGGACTCGTGATGTGAAAGTGGAGGACTCTGATGTGATGGGGGACACTCTGATGTGATTGGGGGAATCTCTAATGTGATGGGGACATCAGACATGATGGGATGACCCTGATGTGAAGGGAGGACTCTGATGTGAAGAGGGGCTCTGATGTGATGGGAGGACTCTGATGTGATGGGAGGACACTGATGTGACGGGTGACCTCTGAATTGATGGATGGGCCTTGATGTGAAGGGGGGATTTGATATGATAGGAGGACGTGATGGGAGGATTCTGATTTGAAGGGGAAGGGCGCTCTGATGTGATTGGAGGACTCTGTTGTGAAGGGAGGACTCTGATGTGAAGGGGGGTTGCTCTGATGTGATTGGAGGACTCTATGTGATGGGAGGGCTCTGATGCGACAGGAGGACTCTGATGTGACGGGGGCTCTAATGTGATGGGAGGACTCTGATGTGATTGGAGGATTCTGATGTGATGGGAGGGGAGGACTCTGATGTGAAGGGAGGACTCTGATGTGAAGGGGGGGGGGGCACTCTGATGTGATTGGAGGACTCTGATGTGATTGGGGGGCTCTGATGTGATTGGGTGCTCTGATGTGATGGGAGGACTCTGATGTGATGAGGACTCTGATGCGATGGGAGGACTCTGATGTGATGGGAGGACTCTGATGTGATGGGAGGACTCTGATGTGATGGGAGGACTCTGATGTGATGAGGACTCTGATGTGATGAGAGGACTCTGATGTGATGGGAGGACTCTGATGTGATGGGAGGACTCTGATGTGATGGGAGGACTCTGATGTGATGAGGACTCTGATGTGATGAGGACTCTGATGTGATGAGGACTCTGATGTGATGAGGACTCTGATGTGATGGGAGGACTCTGATGTGATGGGAGGACTCTGATGTGATGGGAGGACTCTGATGTGATGGAAGGACCTCTGACATGATGGAAGCACTCTAATGTGAAGGGGGACTCGTGATGTGAAAGTGGAGGACTCTGATGTGATGGGGGACACTCTGATGTGATTGGGGGAATCTCTAATGTGATGGGGACATCAGACATGATGGGATGACCCTGATGTGAAGGGAGGACTCTGATGTGAAGAGGGGCTCTGATGTGATGGGAGGACTCTGATGTGATGGGAGGACACTGATGTGACGGGTGACCTCTGAATTGATGGATGGGCCTTGATGTGAAGGGGGGATTTGATATGATAGGAGGACGTGATGGGAGGATTCTGATTTGAAGGGGAAGGGCGCTCTGATGTGATTGGAGGACTCTGTTGTGAAGGGAGGACTCTGATGTGAAGGGGGGTTGCTCTGATGTGATTGGAGGACTCTATGTGATGGGAGGGCTCTGATGCGACAGGAGGACTCTGATGTGACGGGGGCTCTAATGTGATGGGAGGACTCTGATGTGATTGGAGGATTCTGATGTGATGGGAGGGGAGGACTCTGATGTGAAGGGAGGACTCTGATGTGAAGGGGGGGGGCACTCTGATGTGATTGGAGGACTCTGATGTGATTGGGGGGCTCTGATGTGATTGGGTGCTCTGATGTGATGGGAGGACTCTGATGTGATGAGGACTCTGATGCGATGGGAGGACTCTGATGTGATGGGAGGACTCTGATGTGATGGGAGGACTCTGATGTGATGGGAGGACTCTGATGTGATGAGGACTCTGATGTGATGAGAGGACTCTGATGTGATGGGAGGACTCTGATGTGATGGGAGGACTCTGATGTGATGGGAGGACTCTGATGTGATGAGGACTCTGATGTGATGAGGACTCTGATGTGATGAGGACTCTGATGTGATGAGGACTCTGATGTGATGGGAGGACTCTGATGTGATGGGAGGACTCTGATGTGATGGGAGGACTCTGATGTGATGGGAGGACTCTGATGTGACGGATGAGCTCTGATTTGATGGATGGGCTCTGATGTGAAGGGGGGCTCTGATATGATAGGAGGACTCTTATATGATGAGAGTACTCTGACGAGAAGGGGGGACTCTGATGTGATGGGAGGACTCTGATGAGAAGGGGGGGGCGCTCTGATGTGATGGGAGGACTCTGATGAGAAGGGGGGGCGCTCTGATGTGAGGACTTTAGGACTTTGCCTATTTTTAAAGGGCACCACCACGGAAAAGTGTAGGCACCCCCCGCTGTATACGATGGATATGGCTGTATGTATGTGTGGCTGGTCAATAAGTCTTGCCACCAATTTTCTCACCCCACCCCTTTATTTTCACTGACTCTGGGACTGGCACCAACTAATGCCAACACCTTGCCGATCAATAGGTACTGGCATCAAATGTCTCACCTCCACCTCTTCTCTATCACTGACAATGGACCTGACACCAACCAATACCAACACCTGGCTGGTCAATAAGTACTGGCATAACTTTTCTTACCCCCACCCTTCCTTTATAATGACTATAGGATTGGCACCAACCAATACCAACACCTGGCTGGTCAATAAGTACTGGCATAACTTTTCTCACCCTCACCCCTTCCCTATCACTGACTATGGGACTGGCACCCACCAATGCCAACATCTGTCTGAACAGTAAGTACTGGCATCAATTTATCCATTTTCTCACCTCCACCCTTCCCTATCACTGACTATGGGACTGTCACCAACCAATACCAACACCTGGCTGGTCAATAAGTACTGGCATAACTTTTCTCACACCCCACCCCTTCCGTTTTCACTGACTATGGGACTGGCACTAATTAATGCCAACATCTGGCTGATCAGTAAGTACTGGCATCAATTTATCAATTTTCTTACCCCTGCCCTTCCCTATCACTGACTATGGGACTGTCATTAACCAATGCCAACCCCTTGCTGGTAAATAGGCACGGGCATCAAATTTCTCACCTCCACCCTTCCCTTTCACTGACTATGGACCTGATACCAGCCAATACCAACACCTTGCCGGTCAATTAGTACTGGCATACATTTTCTCACCCCCACCCCTTCCTTTATACCGACTATGGGACTGTCATCAACCAATGCCAATACCAACACCTGGCTGGGCAATAAGTACTGGCATCAATTTTCTCACCCCCACCCCTTTTATTTCACTGACTATGAGACTGGCACCAACCAATGCCAACACCTGGCTGGTCAATAAGTGTTGGCACCAATTTTTCTCACCCCCCCCCCCTCTTCCTTTTCACTGACTATGGGAATGGCACTCATTAATGCCAACACATTGCTGGTAAATAGGCACTTGCATCAAATTTCTCACCTCCAACCTTCCCAATCACTGACTCTGGGACTGTCACCAACCAATGCCAATCCCTTGCTGGTAAATGGGCACTGCCATCAAATTTCTCACCTCCGCCCTTCCCTATCACTGACTATGGACCTGACACCAACCAATACCAACACCTGGCTGGTCAATAAGTACTGGCATCAATTTTCTTACCCCCACCCTTCCTTTATAATGACTATAGGATTGGCACCAACCAATACCAACACCTGGCTGGTCAATAAGCACTGGCATAAATTCTCACCCCCCGCCACTTCCTTTTCACTGACTATGGGACTGGCACCAACCACTACCAGCACCTGGCTGGTCAATAAGTCTTGGCACCAATTTTCTCACCCCCCCTCTTTCCATTTCATTGTGAGATTGGCACTAACCAGTGCCAACAACTGGCTGATTAATGAGTCTTGCCACTAATTTTCTGACCTCCCATACCAATCCTGATCAATTCCACTGACTATAAACCCAGGAGCAGCACAGGGCACTGACCTTTGGATGGCACAGGAATCCATAGAGCAGCATGACAGCAGATGGTAGGAGGGCTCCTCCGCACATGACGATGAAAATGCCCAGGTTGGCAGCGCCCACTAGTAAGTTGTGGCCGGTGATGAGGACGGCGCAAGCCCAACAATCCAGGGGTTCCCTGGGGTTGGGGGGCGCCGGGGTGTAAGGCGGTGGCAGGGTCGGCGTATCTTCACCCATGGCTGCCAGGCTGACCTCAGAGCGGGGCATGGACCTCGGTGTCTCCTCTATGAGTCTTCCCTTCCCAAATGGAACCCCTTTCCTCTCCTCCTCTGGTCCCTCACCTCCCCCCTCCTCCTCTTATCTAGGAATGCAGCTACTTCACTCCCCTTAATTCTCTGTGTGATGTCTCAGGAATGTCAGGACTCCACATCCCCCCCTATACCACCCTCCAGACTGAGTGTCAGCTCTTTGGTCCAGAAATCCATGGAGACATCTAACATGGTCCTCCTGGGTCAGTCCTCAGTATGGAGGCTTCTCTATCTTCATTCCATTTACTGGGGGATACAAGTCAAAAGATTCTCCTCCCTGGGGGATACAATGTATCATTCCGACACCCCTAGAAACCCAACCCAGGGCGTTCCATCAGCCAATCGGCTCAGCCCGCTAATATAATCACGGTGAGCGATCGTCAATGGATAATACACCACTTAAGGACCGAGAAATGGTATCAAAAGTGTCCGCCATAATGTCGCAGTCACAATAAAAATCGCTGATCGCCGCCATTACTAGTAAAAAAAATATTAATAAAAATGCCATAAAACTTTCCCCTATTTTGTAAACACTATGGGCCAGATTCTTAAAGGAGATACGCCGTCGTATCTCTGTTTGCGCGGCTTTGTATCTAAGCGACTGATTCTTAGAATCAGTTAGGCATAGATTTTGCTTAGATCCGACTGGCGTAAGTCACTTACACCGTCGGATCTAAGTTGCAATGTTACGCTAGGTGGCGTTCCCGACGATTTCTGCGTCAAAAATGCAAATGAAACTGATACGCCGATTCCCGAACGTATTTGCGCGCCGTCGTCGTAGTTTACGTAGTTTGCGTACGCGTCAGGTTACCCCTGCTATATGAGGGGTAACCATGCGTAGGTCCGGCGCAAATGCCATGTTAAGTATGGATGTCGGGACAGCGTCGTGTTTTTCTGTCGTTCACGTAACTCGTCGCAAATAGGGCTGTGCGTTAATTACGTTGCCGTCTAAATCAATGTATTTGCGGCGTACTATGGAGCATGCGCAGTGGGCTACGTTTATGGCCGGCGCATGCGCAGTTCATTTGGCGCGGGGGCGCGCTTAATTTAAATACAGCACGCCCACCTCCTTCCTACTTTGAATTACGCTGCCTTACATCGGCCCATTTACGCTACGCCGCCGCAAATTACCGAGCAAGTGTTTAGAGAATACAGCACTTGCCCGTAAACAGTGCGGAGGCGTAGCGTAAATGGGATACGCAGAAAATACGCAAAACTAAGAGAATCTGGCCCTATAACTTTTGCGCAAACCAATCAATAAACGCTTATTGCAATTTTTTTTTTTTTACCAAAAATATGTAGAAGAATTCGTATCGGCCTAAACTGAGGGAAAAAAATATGTTTTTTTTATAGATTTTGGGGGTATTTATTATAGCAAAAAGTAAAAAAAATATTGGGGCAGATTCACATAGATGTAATCTTCCGCTGCGTAATCGAAATACGCTACGCTGCCGTCTATCACCAGACTCTACGCCGAATTCAGGTAGTTTTTTTGCGCGTACGCTATTGTATCGTATTTTTTTTCCGCCGCGCAATCGAAATACGTGAGTAGGGGGCGTGAAGCATTTAAATTAAGCGCGTCCCCGCGACGATCGAACTGCGCATGCTCTGTTCAGGAATTTCCCGCCGTGCATTGCGCGAAATCACGTCGTGACGTCATTCGTTGTTTGAGTAGCGGCGTTTACGAACATTCCTATTCCCGGACGACTTACGTTAAAAATAATAAAAGAAATCGAAAAACGTTGAAATTCGACGCGGGAACGACGGCCATACTTAACATGGGCTGTCTAATATTAGACCAGCAAAAAGCTGGTATAGTGAAACGGAAAAAAAAGATGACTAAAGGTGCCGTAAGAGATTGCGTTTGAAGAGCGAAATTTTGTGGATTCCAGGCAAAAGCTCATTAGCATACCATGAAGGTGAAAAACAACAGGAAGTCCGCCCAGTGGCCGCAATTTTCAGGCAGCGTAGATCTGAAGGCGTACTAACACGTAATAAAGTCGAAATTTAGCACGCAGGTGTCTTTTCATGGTTTGAGGATTTCGACTAGCGTAAAAACGCTCGTAAATCGAAATTACTCCTGTCTAACAACATTTACACAGGCGTAATCGCTTTGTGAATCTAGGCCATTGTTTTTCAAAAAAAATAAAAGCCGCAGAGGTGATCAAATACCACCAAAAGAAAGCTCTATTTGTGGGAAAAAAAAGACGCCAATTTTGTTTGGGAGCCACGTCACACGACCGCGCAATTGTCAGTTAAAGCGACGCAGTGCCGAATCGCAAAAAGTGCTCTGGTCATTGGGCAGCAATATGGTCCGGGGGTTAAGTGGTTAAGGAGCGTGTTTATGTATTCTTTTTTTTTTTTTTTAGGGTGGACCTCCGCTTTAAGGTGCCCCGTTGAAAATGATGGGCTGCCAACGCACAAAAAATTATAATAAAAAAAAATCAGACAGCTTGCAAAGTTTTTAGCGCAATTCGCAGCAAGTATGATATATTGTTTTAGTACGTAGTCTGATCCCTCCTGTATTGGACTGTACTGTCTTCCCTGATGTTGTAAAGCGCTGCGCAAACTGTTGGCGCTCTATAAATCCTGTATAATAATAGTCTGGTGCCGTCTCTGTAGAATTTTTGGATGTGGGCATCACAGTCTTCAAAACACGAGACCCTCTCAAATGCGGAGCTGATATGGACAGGTTCACAATGAAGATATAGAGAGTGGGTGGGGTGGTGGGGAGGATTAGGGAAGAGGGGAGGGGGCACTTAAGGTTCAGCGTGGCCCCCCCAGGTTGATGAAGTGCAGACCCTCCAGGATGGTGACTTGCAGATAACAGGAAGGGGGAAATCAGAGTTCAGCCCTCCTAGCTGTCAGAGTGAGTGAAGCCATAACCATGTGTGATGTCACCCAACCAGCCCCAGGACTCTCCCACACCTCTGCATCTTAAACACTTAAAGACCGAGACGCTTTTTCAGATGTGTTGTTTACAAGTTAAAAAGCATGTTTTTTTTGCTAGAAAATTACTTAGAACCCCCAAACATTATATAAAAAAAAAAATTCTAACACCCTAGAGAATAAAATGGCGGTCGTTGCAATACTTTTGTCACACCGTATTTACACAGCGGTCTTAAAAAATACACTTAAAAAAATAAGACAACAGTAAAGTTGGCGCAATTTATTTTTTCATAATGTGAAAGATAATGTTACGCCGAGTAAACTGATACCCAACATGTCACGCTTCAAAATTGCTTCCGCTCGTGGAATGGCGACAAACTTTTAACCTTAAAAATCTCTATAGGTTTTTTTTTTTTTGTGCACGCCGTTGCGTGCAAATGTTTGGCCAGGGTATGCCCCTATGGCCCTGTTTTGTATTTCAACAACACTGAAAATACTTTAATAAAAATTATTTTGAATAAAAAAAAAAAATCTCCATATGTGACATTTTTTATTTTTTTACAGGTTGCATGTTTTGAGTTACAGAGGAGGTCTAGGGCTAGAATTATTGCTCTCACTCTACCGCTCGCGGCGATACCTCACATGTGTGGTTTGAACAGCGTTTTCATATGAGGGTGCTGCTCACGTATGCGTTCGCTTCTGCACGCGTGTTTGATGGGACGTGACGCTTTAAAAAACTAAAAAATTTTAAATGATTTATTTTACTAGATTTTATTTAATTAAAATATTAAAAATAAAATACATTGGGTCACTTTTATTTCTATTACAAGGAATGTAAACATCTCTTGTAATAGAAAACAGACAGGTCCTCTTAAATATGACCGTTTCCATATGCGGGCCCTGCTCACATATGCGTTCGCTTCTGCGCGCAAGCTCGTCGGGATGGGGTGCTTTAAAAAAAAAATTATTTGTTTTAATTATTTATTTTACTAGATTTTATTTAAATTTTACACTGTTTTAAAAATGTTTTATTTTGGGTCACTTTTATTCCTATTACAAGGAATGTAAACATCCCTTGTAATAGAAAAAAAGCATGACAGGTCCTCTTATATATGAGATCCGGGGGTCAAAAAGACTTCACATCTCATATTTAATACACTAAAATACAATAAAAAAAAATGGCCCTTTAAGAGCTATGGGCGGAAGTGATGTTTTCACGTCTCTTCCGCCCTGCTATGGTATGGAGATGGGTGGGGGCCATCTTCATTTCACTAGTCTCCATACCCAGCCAGAGAAAGGACCCTATCGTGCCTGCCACTACCGATGGCTCCGGTAAGCGGTGGAGGGCATGGGAGGAGGGGCCCTCTCCTGCCACCGATAATGGTGATCTTGCGGCGAATCCGGCTGGACATAAGCACGTACAGGTATGTTGCCTTTAAGAGCCTAGCCGTGGGTCGCGCACGCCGCCGCCGACCCAGTCCTGAGCTCCGTGACTGCGCCCACGAACACACAGCTGAAGAGCGGGAAGAGGTATGTAAGTGTAAACAAACCTTCCCCGTGCTTCCTATCATAGGGAACGATGATCAGTGATGTGTCACGCCAAGCCACACCCCCCTACAGTAAGAATTAGGGTTGTCCCGATACCACTTTTTTAAGACTCAGTACAAGTACCGATACTTTTATTCAAGTACTCGCCAATACCGATACTTTTTTTTAATGCCATGTGTCAGTATTTTTTTTATTTTACAATTTTAATTTTTCACTATTTTTTGTTGATTTTTACAATGCTTTCTTGGGGGGGGGGGGGGTGTCAGTGTGTTTTTTTTATTTTAATATGCATTCTTTTTTACAATTAATTATTTTTATTATTAATTGCTATATTTTTTTTTCTTAGATCAGTTGGGGGGCTTTGGTGAGATATCAGGGGTCTTAGTCTTAGACCTCTGACATCTCCTCTTTGAGACAGAGAAAGGGATATAGGACACTCCCCAGTCCCTTTCTCAGCTGCACTGAAAATGAATGGACAGGAGAAAGAAGCTCCTATCCATTCATAAACTGAAGAATCGTAAACACAGGTTACGATGTTTCAGTTATATGAATGAACAGAGTCGGTGATCACTGACTGTTTATTCGGAAAAAGGTAGGAACCAGTTTTAGCGGCTCCTATCGCCACTCTCCATCCTGACAGAGGGGGCCGATGAGGACATAGCGGGTGACACAGAGCACGGAGGGGGGACACAGAGCATGGAGGGGGGGAAAGCAGAATGGAGGAAGACAGCAGCAGCACGGAGGGGGGACACGGAGCATGAAGGGGGAGAGCAGAACGGATGGGGGAACTGGAGGAGGATACAGGGAAAGTCAGGTATCGGGTAAAGTATCGGAGCATTTTCCCTGAGTACAAGTACTCAGGGAAATGCTTGGTATCGGTCCCGATACCGATACTAGTATCGGTATCAGGATAACCCTAGTAAGAATCACACACTAGGGCACACTTAACCCCTACAGCGCCACCTAGTGGTTAACCCCTTCACCGCCAGTGTAATTATTACAGTAATCAATGCATTTTTATAGCACTGTTCGATGTATAAATGTGGATGGTCCCAAAAATGTGTCAAAAGTGTCCGATGTGTCCGCCATAACGTCGCAGTCACGATAAAAATCGCCGATCGCAGCCATTACTAGTTAAAAAAAATAATTATTAATAAAAATGCCATTAAACTATCCCCTATCTTGTAAACGCTATAACTTTTGCGGAAAACAATCAATAAACGCTTATTGCAATTTTTTTTTTACAAAAAATATGTAGAAGAATACGTATCGGCCTAAACTGAGGAAAAAAAATTATATCTTTTTGGGGGATATTTATTATAGCAAAAAGTAAGAAATATTGATTTTTTTTTTCCAAATCGTTGCTTTATTTTCGTTTATAGTGCAAAAAATAAAAACCGCAGAGGTGATCAAATACCACCAAAAGAAATCTCTATTTGTGGGGAAAAAAGGACGTCAATTTTGTTTGGGAGCCACGTCGCACGACCGCGCAATTGTCAGTTAAAGCGATGCAGTGCCGAATCGCAAAAAGGGGCCTGGTCCTTTAGCTACAAAATGGTCCGGGGCTTAAGCGGTTAAACAACGCACATCTTCTAAAACTGCATCTTCTTCCAGTGCGTTTAGCTTGTCGTGTTTTTTTAATGAGCTTGCTTGAGATTTCTCTGCCTCTGGAGGATATGGTGTTTTATGCTCATTAAAGTGGACTTATCCTTTGACCACGCAGGGCTGGAACTCTCAGGTGCCAATCGGTAATGTCTTCTTCTAGATCCCTGATCACTGCTGGCCATGTAGGGAGCCCGGGGGGACCATGCTGCACATCTGGTGGTCCTGACATAAATTTAGCATACCACGTATATATATATATATATATATATATATATTTGTAGTGTCTGCTTTTGTATGTATAGCTATGACTAAGCATTGAGGATCAATGCGAAACGCGTCAGTTGTTTTATCCCACTGTGTGCTGTTTTTGTAGTGCATTCTTTTTTACCCTAATAAAGGGCATTTTGGATTTTATTCTTATTGGAGTGCGGCTGTCCATACTTGTTCTCTTCCTTCGTTTGCCTAGCGCATTGCCAGCACCTGTTTGGTTTCTGGGCGGACACTGATCACCTGGAGCTCACCTGGAGCGGCGGTCTCTCCTACTTATAAATTTAGCATAGCACCCAACTGTCCTGGATTTGGAGGGACTGTCCCAGAATTGGAGGGACGGTCCCGGATTTGGAGGGACTGTCCCGGATTTGGAACAAAGTCCCTCATTCCTCCTCATTTGTCCTTCATTTTGGTCTGATCTATAGAGTTGTATATAAAATGCACTTTTTATCTTTCAAAAAAGAGTTTCCCATTCAAATTAGAAATTGCTGCATTTGTAAATTTTAAAAGCCAACACAGCGGAACCTCGGATTGCGAGTAATGTGATTAACGAGCTCTTCGCAATACGAACAGTGTATTTTTTAACCACTTTGCGCCCAAGGTACGTCATATGACGTCCTGGACTTTCAGTGGGGATATCTGAACGATGGGTACAGCGATAGGCATCATTCAGACATCACTGTTTTCAGGCGGCGATTCTGCACACTATAAGAACTAGGGTTGTCCCGATACCGATACTAGTATCGGTATTGGGACCGATACCGAGTATTTGCGCTAGTACTTGTACTCGCGCGAATACTCCCGATACCTAAATAGAATACTTTTTTTTTTTGAGTGCGGGGTGGAGTGCGGAGCACTCAGAGGGACCATGGCTGAACTCAGAGGGACCATGGCTGAACTCAGAGGGACCATGGCTGAACTCAGAGGGACATGGCTGCATTTGGGGACACGTGGCTGCATTTAAAAAGTATCAGTATTCGGTATCGGCGAGTACATGAAAAAAAGTATCGGTACTTGTACTCGGTCCTAAAAAAGTGCTCTAATAAGAACGATCATAGCTGCAGTTATGATGCTTGATCGTTCTTTTAGGCGATGGGAGGGGACGTCTCCCCCTTCTGCCGCTTCTCTGGGCTCTTCCGTGCCATCGGGGACACAGAGAAACGATCTGCTGGCGCCGGATGGGAAGCATAGAGATGACTGGTGACCATATGGTCACCAGTCATCTCTATGGCCGCGTACACACGATCAAATCTATCTGCTGGAAACGGTCTGACATACCGTTTCAGCAGACAGATTCGATCGTGTGTACGGGCGGACAGACAGATTTGGCCAGCAGATAGATTTTAAAGCATGCTTTAAAATCTGTTTGCTGGGAATCCGTCCGTCTGACATGTCTGCTGGTTAGTACGCTAACCAGCAGACACATCTGCCCGCACATGCGTCGAATGGATTCGACGAATGCGCGGAAGTGTTTTACTTCCTGGTGACGGTGATGTGGCGGCGTCAACGTCATCACCACGTCACCGCGCTGTCTGCCGGCGGGGATTTTGGTTTGATCGTGTGTACAGCGATCAAACCAAAACAGCCCAGCAGACAAATCTGATCAAATCGGTCTGTCAGACCGATTTGAACAGATTTATTTGGTCGTGTGTACACGGCCTATGACCGTTGGCGGCCCGGGCGCGACGTTATGACATCACGCCTGGATACCCGGACGTAGACAAAGCCGGAATGGCAGCTGTCGGCATGAGATCTGTGGATTTTTTTTCACGTTCTCATGCTTTCCAGCCTGGAGGAGAGATGTGAGGTCTTATTGACCCTGCATCTCTCCATAAAGAGGACCTGTCACAATTGATTCCTATTACAAGGGATGTTTACATTCCTTTTAATAGGAATAAAAGTGATAAAAAAAAAAAAGTAAAATAAATAAATAATAATAAAAAACTGCCCCTGTCCACAGTTTTTCACGCTCAGAAGCGAACACACACCTAAATTCCGCCCACATATGTAAACGCTTATCAAACCACACATGTGAGGTATCGCCGCGTACGTTAGAACGAGAGCAATAATTCTAGCACTGGATCTCCTCTGTAACTCTAAACTGGTAACCTGTAAAAAAAACATGTAAGCGTTGCCTATGGATATTTTTAAGTACTGAAGTTTGGCGCCATTCCATGAGTGTGCGCAATTATAAAGCGTGACATGTTAGGTATCTATTTACTCAGCGTAACTTCATCTCTCACTTTATATCTGAGATCTCAGGTATAGAGATCTAAAAAGCGTGTACATCAACCCGCCGGCAGCAATGATATCCACCTGTTCCTTGATCAAAGGAGGGTGTTCCCGTCTAGATACGGTGAACGTTGTCCACTTCAGATATGTAGACAGGGCTGGACTGGGACAGAAATTTGCCCCTGGACTTCATCCAGAATGGCCCACTTTGACTGGCCGGACAACTCCTGCACCCCCCCTCCCCGGCCACCCAAGCCACTAGCCATTCTACTTTATTAGAGTATTAGAGTAGAATGGCTGGTACTGGTACTCTTATAGGCAGTACCAGTGGGGAAGTTAGACATTATTCCACCCGGGGCAAAGAATCAGTTCGGTGCCCCCCTTATGGGACAAGATTAGGCAGAAGTAAGAAACTCCCAGGCCATAGCTGTTGAGTTAGCTGTCTGTCCCCTCCCCCCATGGTTCTCTGGTCCTTCTCCTGCTTCTTTGTTCCCCCTAGGTGAGCGCTGCGGTAAGGGAGAGACAGAGGAGCGGAGGGGGTGGCAGTCCACTGTCACTGAAGCCGGCCCACTGAGCCATCGGCCCACCGGGAAACTCCCAGTAGTCTTAATGGCCAGTCCATCCCTGTATGTAGGATACCGGATCAGAAAAGGAATTCACAGGCGCATATCACTCAACTTATCAGGCTCTTTCCTAGGAATGGTTGAAGCCTTCATAGTATAGTATAGTAATTTCCAAAAGGAAGGTTTATTTCATAAAAACCACACAGCAAGCTGGCTAAAAAAAATATGAAAACAGCAAGTGTCCACAGCAAGCAAACTGTGAGAAAAAAACAGGGAATAGTCAACGGTAAAAATTTCTCTAGATAACGGCAAAGGAGCGACCCATGTGAAAAATATATATATAATAATTAGGGTTGTCCGGATACCACTTTTTTAGGACCGAGTACAAGTACTGATACTTTTTTTCAAGTACCCGCCGATACCGAATACCGATACTTTTTTTAAATGTGTCCCCAAATGCAGCCATGTCCCCCACATATGCAGCCATGTCCCCCAGCCATGTCCCTCCAGCCATGTCCCCCACATATGCAGCCATGTCCCTCCAGCCATGTCCCCCACATATGCAGCCATGTCCCTCCAGCCATGTCCCCCACATATGCAGCCATGTCCCTCCAGCCATGTCCCCCACATATGCAGCCATGTCCCTCCAGCCATGTCCCCCACATATGCAGCCATGTCCCTCCAGCCATGTCCCTCCAGCCATGTCCCCGCAGCCATGTCCCTGCAGCCATGTCCCTCCAGCCATGTCCCCCATACCTAGCCGCCGAAAGCCGCCGCCGCCGCACGGGGAACATCACAGCTTTTATTTGAATAGCTGTTTTCCCCGCGCGTATAGACACTCCCCCTGGCTCGGGATTGGACAGATCACGATCACCCATCCAATCCCGAGCAAGGGGGAGTGTCTATACGCAGTGGGAACACTACAGCTATTCAAATGAAAGCTGTGATGTTCCCGCACGCTGTTTAACCCATGCGGCGGCGGCTTTCGATGCGGCGGTGCTTTCATTGCGGCGGCGGCTGGGGGGGGGGGGGTCTCAAGTATTCTATTCAGGTATTGGGGGTATTTGCAGGAGTACAAGTACTCCCGCAAATACTCGGTATCGGTCCCGATGCCGATACTGGTATCGGTATCGGGACAACACTAATAATAATGCGCTACCTGTTAATCAAAATGTCTCAATCTGCTGTGCGGCAGAAAATAATATCACAAAAAATGATTGAATAAATTGGGTGAATCATTAAAGTCCAAACATTTAAAGAAGGTGTGAATAAACAATTCCTAGTGATGGAAAGGCTTAATAAAAAAAGTCCCAATGTGAAAAAAAAGGAAACAAAAAAAAAAGTAGAGCAAAGTTCCCAATCGTTGTAACAATGTAGCAAAGAAAAAAACTCTGATCTTCTCAGCTTGAATGCTATCAATAGTAAGGTGAATAGATGTCTGCTTACCACAACAGATGGACCCGCGTGACAGGGGTCAGATCAGCTTACAAACAGCAGAAAGTTTTCTCTGGCTCCAATCAGAGGGCATCACTTCTCAGCATGGAAAAACAGCTACCGATCAGATAAGCAGGATCTTCACCATAGATGACTATGGCTCCGGGTACACCAAAACCGTTTCCTCTTAGGGGATATTTCAGCAAACAATGGATACGGTGTAAAAAAGAAAAAGAAAAAACTTCATGGTGCAGATAGTAAAAAAATGGCTCTTTATTCCCTCAAACAGGTTATCAACATCCAACAAAGTTAAAAACATAGATTAAAAAACACACTACCAGTGTCTTAAGCTCACGCCTGACCAACTGGTGTGCAAATAGCGTCTGATTACTTGGCTCCACCTGACGCTGCGTTTCGCCATTATTAGGAGTCTGCTGGGAAAGGAGGCTTCCTTTAACAAAGGAGCGAACCAGACAGCAGACTGAATGTGGTGACATTAGGGGTAAATGCTCGACCCAACGCGTTTCCCCAAAAATGGCATCGACTGGGAACGGAGGTTTCTTCTGAATATTCAAATGTCTTAGTTAAAGCGGAGGTTCACCCAAAGATCAACTTTCTGACATTAGATCCAGCATACTGCTAACATCTGCAGTATGCTGTTTTTTTTTTTTTTTGTACTTATCGTTTTATGAGCCGTTGTTATCCGGCTCCGAGCGGGGAATGCTGCGGGGAATGGGCGTTCCTAAGCCAAGAGGAGTTGATTGACGGGCTGCTAAGACATGTCACGCCTTCCGAAAATACCCAAAGTGACACTTTTTTTTTTACTAGTAATGGCGGCGATCTGTGATTTTTATTGGGACTGCGACATATCGGACACTTTTGACACAAATTTGGGTCCATTCACCAAATTTGCACTAATTACTGTATAAATGTGACTGGCAGGGAAGGGGTTAACACTAGGGGTGAGGAAGGGGTTAAATGTGTATCCTGGGTGTGCTCTAACTGTGTGTGTGTGGAGGGGGGTGACTGGGGGAGGTGACCGATGCTGTGTCCCTAAGTACAAGGGACACAGATCGGTCTCCTCTCCTCTGACAGCATGTGGAGCGCTGTGTTTACACACAGAGCTCCACGTCCCTGCTGTCACCTGCTGTGTTCCCGGCGATCGCATGTACCCGACGGACATCGCGGCCGCCAGGTACACGCATCGGCTCTTCAGCGATGCGGCGGGACAGTTTTCACCCGCTGCGCGCGCGAATAATGCACTTTAAATGACGTCAAAAGACGTCCACTTGGCACTTGAGAGCCGCGTTGTGGACGTCTTTTGTCTATAGCGTGGATCTCAAGTGGTTAACACTAGATTGGTTCTCAGAGTTTCTGTGTTATTCCAGATATCCATAAATTTCTTGAACACTATGGACTATTTTGCATAAGTGGGATTGTATTTACATGGACTCTTTTGCACAATATTTTTCACATATATTTTTTGTGGTCATACACTCCTTTGTGTCTTTATATATATTTCTTATGGTTATATATATTTTTTTTAACTAGTTAAGTCACTTAGTGAATATTTGAACTTGGTTCCTTAACCACTTAAAGACCCCTTTACGCCGATATACGTCGGCAGAATGGCACGACTGGGCACATCCACGTACCTGTACACGTACCTGTACGTTGCCAGCCGTGGGGTCGCGTGCGCACGCGTGCCGCCGGCGCGTGCACGCAACCCAGGGCGAAGCTCCGTGACCACAGCCGCGGACCCGATCGCTGCTGGAGTCCCGTGATCGGTCCCCGGAGCTGAAGAATGGGGAGAGCCGTGTGTGAATCACAATCAATGATGTCACACCTACAGCCACACCCCCCTACAGTTAGAAAAACATATGAGGTCACACATAACCCCTTCAGCGCCCCCTTGTGGTTAACTCCTAAACTGCAATTGTCATTTTCACAGTAAACAATGCATTTTTTGCTGTGAAAATGACAATTGTCCCAAAAATGTGTCAAAATTGTCCGATGTGTCCACCATAATGTCGCAGTCACGAAGAAAATCGATGATCGCCGCCATTACAAGTAAAAATTTTTTTTTTTATAAAAATGCCATAAAACTATCCCATATTTTGTAAACGCTATAAATTTTGGGCAAACCAATCGATAAACGCTTATTGTGATTTTTTTTTACCAAAAATAGGTAGAAGAATATGTATCGGCCTAAACTGATGAAAAAAAATGTTTTATATATTTTTGGGGGATATTTATTATAGCAAAAAGTTAAAAATATTGCATTTTTTTTCAAAATTGTCGCTCTATTGTTGTTTATAGCGCAAAAAATAAAAACCGCAGAGGTGATCAAATACCACCAAAAGAAAGCTCTATTTGTGGGGGAAAAAAGGACGCCAATTTTGTTTGGAAGCCACGTCACACGACCACGCAATTGTCTGTTAAAGCGACGCAGTGCCGAATCGCAAAAACTGGCCAGGTCCTTTAGCTGCCTAAAGGTCCGGGTCTTAAGTGGTTAACAAGGTTCTAGTTCCGTATCCATATCAATTAATTTAGTGGTTGCGCGCTTGTTCTATTTTTCCACATGTTTATTGAGCTTTAAGCATTTAGGCTTTTTTCCTGCAGCAGCATCATCCTTTCAAATTTTCACTCTTTTTAATTTATCAAATATTTATATATATTTTTCCTATTTTTTCCTTTTGGTCAAGTGCAGAGTTTCTTTTCACTTTTATACTTGTACCAGGATAACAGAACCACTTCCTGCCCATCATTCTGCATACGGTGGGCGGGAAGTGGTTAAATATATTTCTACAGTTCTCCCATCATTCATTAAAAATGTGTTTGTTTTAAAAAAAAAGCCATTTCAGCAGTAGAGACATTCCTATAGGGAGCACATGGTTGATGAGCATAACTACCAGTAGTGGGGGGGGGGGGGTGCCACCCGCCCTACCCTGTCCTTACTTTGGTCTTGTCCCCTGACTCTCCATCTTTCGGTTGCCTCTTCTTGGCTTTATGCGCCTCACTAGGCTCCAGACCTGGCACAACATTCACACCAACCCACCACCATGAGAGACTTTATCAACACCTTATACCTGCCTCTTAATTCTGCCTATATATGGGTCAACTTTGCAGTTTTTTGTTGCACCTCTTTATGTGTGTGTAAATTTTTCTGCACCGGGTGGAGTTTTTGGGTTGTGTTTTGCACGCCACAGGCTTTTCAAAAAAAAATATGGGTCACACAAGTGCCCTTTGACCTCAATATTGACTCTTCTAAATAACAAATGCAGTCATATAGAGATTAAATAAAATAATTAGTGCAGCATATCACCTATGGTAGTAAAATAATAAAGTACGTTTTGTATAGAGATGTACACATCAGACCAAAAGGAGGAACAGAGCAGACCTGATGTTGGAACTAACCTTCCAATGACCCTGCAGCATGTCTCATACTGGAACACATCTGCCAGGGATGATGGAGTAGATCTGCTAGTGATGGTGAAGCACACCTAATACTGGAACATACATTACAGTGACTGACTAGACTAGAGCATACATGATGCTCGAGCACACCTGATACTGGAGCACACCTGCCAGTGAGTTTAGAGCAGACCAGATGCTGGAACACACCCGCCAGTTACTCTGGAGCACACCTGCTACTGGAGCACACTTGCCAGTGATTCCAGTGCACACCTTATACTGGAGCACACTTGCCAGTGATTCCAGTGCACACCTTATACTGGAGCACACTTGCCAGTGATTCCAGTGCACACCTTATACTGGAGCACACTTGCCAACAATGCCAGAGCATAACTGATACTGGAACACACCTGCCAGTTACTCTGGAGCTCACCTGATACTGGAGCTTACCTGCAAGTGATGCCAGAGCACACCTGATACTGGAACACATCTGCCAGTTACTCTGCAGCACACCTTCCAGTGACTCAGTCGCACATCTGATACTGGAGCACATCTGCCAGTTCCTCCAGAGCACATTTGATACTGGAGCACACCTGCCTGTGACTCTGGAGCACACCTTATACTGGAGCACACCTTCCAGTGACTGTGGAGCACACCTGATACTAAAGCACACCTACCAGTGACGCCAGAGCACACCTGATACTGAAGCACACCTTCCAGTAACTCTGGAGCATGCCCGAGTATGAAGCACACCTTCCAGTGACTCTGGAGCATGCCCGAGTATGAAGCACACCTTCCAGTGACTCTGGAGCAGACCTGATACTGGAGCACATCTGTCAGTTACTCTGGCGCACACCTTCCAGTGACGCGGGTGCACATCTGATACTGGAGCACACCTGATACTGGAACACATCTGCCAGTTACTCTGGAGCACACCTTCCAGTGAATTTGGAGCACACCTGATACTGAAGCACACCTACCAGTGACGCCAGAGCACACCTGATACTGGAGCGCACCTGCCAGTAACTCTGGAGCACACCTTGCAGTGACTCTGGAGCATGTCCAAGTATGGAGCACACCCTCCCGTGACTCTGGCGCACGTCTCATACTGGAGCACCTCTGCCAGTGACACCAGAGCACACCTGATACTCGAGCACACCTGCCTGTGATGCTGGACACTCTCCTTGCTTCCTCTCATATACCAAAAAAGTGTAAAATTGCCAGCACAAAGATTTTTCACACACAACAATCAGATTCAAACCCGTCCCGGATGTCTGAATGTGAGAGGCGATGAAGTTATCAGAAAGGAAGTCACAAAGTACAGGATGGAGAAGTGCATTCTTACTGTTCTGTGCCGTGACGCGTAATATTCCGCTCCCCATCACAGACTGCTCCGGAAGTGCTGTGGCTGCGAACTGCGCATGCGCGATGCGTTCCAATGGATTTACGACAGTGCACACCAGCGAAGCCGTCATTCTTGGCGATGTGGACTTAGAGGTAAGCGGCCAGTTGGCCTCACGTCCTCGATTCGCTCGGACGGCTCGCTGCGCTCGGACGGCCTCCTGGCTCTTTTTTTAACATCCTCCAATCCACGGGGATGTTAAGGAAAAAGCCGAACAAGGTTTCGCTGGTGTGCACTGTCGTAAATGCCTTGGAACACATCGCGCATGCGCAGTTTGCCGCCACAGCACTTCCGCAGCAGTCTGTGATGGGGAGCGGAGTATGACGGTGCACCGGTACTGCCACCTGTGTGCCAATCAGATGATCTGTTCTTAGATCCTCCATTATTCTGTACAGTGAAAATGTTAAATTATTATTCAAAGACTAATTACATTTTAAGTATAATTTAAATTACAACTTGTCTGCCCCCTTGTTATACTTATTGTCATAAATGCCGTTTGCCACTAGGTGTCACAACTGCCCCATAAATAAAAGGAGTGGTACTGTGCAAAGTCCATACATACAGAATAGGAACAGATACTGAGAATTATACCAGGCATACAGGTCAGGAGAAGTGGTACTGTGCAGAGTCCATACCTACAGAATAAGACACGGATGAGTGAGTTTGGTGTGGAGGAACTTGACTGGCCTGCAAAGAGTCCTGACCTCAACCAGCACTGAGTACTTCCATCTGCGTCCTTCATGCCGGACTTGTCCTCTCGGGTGATGGCATCTCTCCTCCCATTGAGCGCCTGCGTGACAGTGGTTACCCAAAGCCTGCCCACTGAGTATTTACACTCCCCTCATTGTGTTCAGACACTCATTGTGGCTGAAAATATGACAAAATGGCGCTGCTGTGTGATCTCGCTGTGGGGTGATTGTGGGTAACCTTAGTAGTAAATACTCATAAGTGTTAGGTAACCTATATTAGGATTAGATCCAATGAATGTGGATCCCCTATAGGCACACTTCCCAAAATAGCGTGATGTTACCTTTTTTATGATATTATTTTTATGATATTAGGTGTCCTGATTGTCAGGTTGTGATAAGATGGTGGACCTCCACCACTAGATGGTGTCCTGTGGTATATAAAAAGTGCTCCTCATGGAGGTAACTGTTAAGTGAGCAAAAACCGTGAAAAAATGTGAGACAAAAAAATAGGTGAAAGGATGGGTCAGGAATCTGTGCAGGCCAATATTACAACTTGACCTTGTGTGAACCTCCAATTGCAAGGGGGGCTGTGTTCCTTTATGTGCAAAAGATGTGTTCACAATTAGTGACTACTTCTTGATACTTTTTAGTCAAGAGTTCGATCTGCCCCCGATTCAAAAGCATCAGTGTAAATAGTGTAAGAGATAAACCATAAGGATGAAAATCAAAAATAAATCATAAAATAAAAAGCGTTATATCAATTGATTTCTTACTGAGGAATAAATGTAGCCTATTGTTCCTGATTTAAAGCGGAGCTCCACCCTGATATATATATTTTTTTTTTTAAATCTGAAAAAAATAAATGCAAATGAAATGGAAAAAAAAATGAAAAATACTCACCCTAAATAGGCTGTTGCTATGCGGAAGTCCCGAATCTGCCCTCACGATCCGCGGTGCTGTTTTCTTCCTCCTCCTCTTCTGGGTGTCTTCTGTGTGTATCCCAGAAAGCAGTCGGACCATTCACAAAGCGCCGCGTCGCTCGCACATGCGTAGTAGGAAACGGGCAGTGAAGCCGCACGGCTTCACTGCCTGTTTCCCTGACTGTGGATGGCGGTGCCGGGATCGAGGATCGGCATCGGCGGGGGCCGTCAGCGCGGGCGCCTAGGACAGGTAAGTGTCCTTATTCAAAGTCAGCAGCTACACTGTTAGTAGCTGCCGACTTTGGAAAAAAAAATGCGGGTGGTTGGAGCTCCGCTTTAACTATGGATATTAACACATTAATTATCCAAGCATACGTTGGTAGACAGGATACTGTGCAGGCCAAAAGAAAAATTATAACAATGTGACCACAAAATGTAAATATGGACTTGTGTGCCCCCACAGAGGTAGGGCTACACCCCGGATACACAGAAGCTAAATGGGTACCATTAACAGTCCTCTAAAGTAAGGGTAAGAGTCCTTTACATATAAAGGCTTAACATGTAAATTGTGCGGTCAAGAGTTCAAAACCACTAATATCCTCTTGAACTGCAGAATAATTATGTGGTGACTTTAGTGCTGGCTTCACTTTTAGGCAGTATCCAGTGACTTCCGTGCTCCCCACCTGAGTCCCCACTCACCAGACGTCGTCACCCCAAAAGGGCAAATTGCAGGGGGGTGGTGGTACCTTGGCTGTTCCTTTAGCGTAATCCCTTGTGTCACCGTTGGAGCTGCTCCGGAGTGTGAGGAGGATCCTGGGGATGTTGTCGTGTCAAACACTTTGGGTGTCACTCAGGAAAAAACAAAAGAGGGGTTGTCCACATAGCGTGATATGTTTAAACCAGAGGAATTGTATTTATTTAAAAATCGTGGACATATCCACTGATATTACGCAGAGGCACCTGGGATAATTAAAAACAAAAGATAAAAACAAAACAAAAGTAGTGTCCTTGCTGTCGTGGACACTGTGCACTATTGAGTCATCTAGAACACTGATTTAGATATCAAGGTAATATTGTGTAGATATGTGCACTGCTGAAAAATTCAAAAATGTGAACAATTCTGAAAATTCTAAAATTTTAGAATTTGGAAATCCGAGAATTCGTAAATTTGAAAATTTAAAAATTTGACAATTCAGAAATTCAAAGATCCAAAAACAAGAAAGGAAAAATCAAGATAATTAGAAAGAACGAAAATAAAAAAATTAGAATTAATAACTTATAACTAACCATAATTAAAGCGGAGGTTCTGTGGGCAAACAATTTTCTTTTTTAACACTAATCAGCTGCATTTGCTATAGTATTTTTGTTACTCACATGTCCTCTTTCATTAGGCGTTAGGATGCTCGTTTCCGACCAAAGAATATTTTATATAATCTAGCGATGGACATTGCCATCTTATCTGTGGGCGCTCTGAATCCCTCCTGCGTTTTCTTCCGGGATGTGGCGAATGCTGATCTCCCAGCATTCACTGCGTAATCCCGCGCATGTGCAGTGTCGGCAGGGACCGTCAACACTGCGTTGTTACTATCACAACGGCCGGCGGGGTCCTTAAAGAGGAGCTCCAGCCGCGGGAAATTTTTTTTTTAAAGTCAGCAGCTACTAACAGTGTAGCTGCTGACTTTAAATAAGGACACTTACCTGTCCTAGGCGCCCGCGCTGACGCCCCCCCCCCCGATGCCGGTCCCACGATCGCTCCGGGTCCGCGCCGCCATTCACACTATGGGAAACAGGCAGTGAAGCCGTACGGCTTCACTGCCCATTTCCTACTGCGCCTGCGTGAGTCTCACGCTGGCTTGTGAATGGGCTCGCTGCTCTCTGAGAACACACACAGTTCCCAGGAAGCAGCGCGCCCCATTCACAAGGAGAAGAACAAGAAGAAAACACACCGCGGTTCAGGAAGAGGCAGATTACGGACTTCCGCATAGCAACAGCTATTTCGGGTGAGTATTTTTTATTTATTTTTTTCAGGTTTTTTATTTTTATTTTTTTCAAACAACATTGTAAAATGTTGTTATCCTGGGTGGAGATCCGCTTTAAAAGGATCATTCTAATAGTGCTTGTTTATCAGCTAAGCTCAGAACACGCTTTGCGAGTCATGTGACCCGCGTCACGTGACAGCCCAGCTAGCGCTAGAATACTCGCCCAGCTATTGGAGATGATGTGCTGTGATTGGCCTGCACGTCACTCCTAGGATAATACACAAAATGCTCCCACAATGCACCGAGTGGTCGGGGAATAGAGCGACACGCCCATTCCCCGCAGGGATGAAAACCAGGAAGTGGAGGAGATGAGAGGTAAGGAAGCATCATAGAAGAAAAAATTCAACACTATCATCCTTAAATCGGGTGAAAGCTAGCAATCCTGTAAACTTCGTTTTGAGGGTGAGCCTCCGCTTTAATAGGTATTGGAATTTTCTTTCAAATTTAGCTGTTAGCGAATGTAACGATAAACAAAATGTATATGAAATTACGAATTGTCCAAAATAAAGAATGCAGCATCTAAACAAATGGGACAAAAGTAAATAATAACAAATAGTATTAATATTAAGTTTGAATTATTATTTATTATTATTATTATTAATATGCTACCTTATATTCATTTAGATATGACATTCGTTATTACAGATAATTCATAACTTCGGATAAATCTGTATTCGTAACGTTCACTAACAGCCACATTTGAAAGGAAATTCCAATACCTATAATTTAATAGTTAAGTTATTAGTTAGTTATTTCAGATTTTCGAGATTTGGGATTTTAGAATTTTTGTTCTTATTTTTCGTATTTTCATTCTTTTTATTTTGTATTTCAGAATTTTCAGGGTTTTGAATTTTCCAATTTCCGAAATTCAGAATTTCTAATTTTCAAATATTCGGAAATTCGAATATTCCTAAATTAACAAATTTACCTAAATGTGTTAAAAAAAAAACTAATTTGGAACTAAAAAAATTGCACATGTTCTTTTTTGTTCTGGCTTTTCACACCTTGGCCTTCTATTCAGTTTTTTTTTCTTTTCTGGCAATTACTGTGTTACCCCCTCACTATCTATATTTTATTTTACATCCTAGTTCCCACCTTCTTTACTTTACTCTGCTGATTTCACCAAGTATCACTGTCTGGTACCACCTATGGTTCACCCTACATATCTAGTAGGTATGATATACTGTGATTTGTTTAATCACTATCATATTTATATACCGTATATACTCAAGTGTAAGCCGAGGCACCTAATTTTACCACAAAAAAATGGGAAAACGTATTGACTCGAGTATAAGCCTAGGGTGTCCATCTGCATGCCTCACTGTGTCCATGACTAGACTTATGTTTAACATGAGAGTATATAGAAGGGGTGCCTGTTTTTGAAAAATTGGTGTTCCCTGGCTGTAGGTCCTCCAGACAGAAAACTTTGCACACTTGTAGAGGAGAACTGGGGCTATATGTGTGCCAGATTCCGGGTCCAGGAGACCTACAGCAGGCCTATACCAGATCCCCAAATTTACAGAAGAAATGACCGTTTACCATGGGAGTCTATGGAAGGGGAGCCTGGTTTTGAGAAATCGGTGCTCCTCGGCCGTAGGTCCCCCAGACAGAAAACTTTTCCCACTTGTAGAGGAAGAGTGGGGCTGCATGTGTGCCAGTTTGGGGTCCAGGGGTCCTACGGCCGGCTGGTACCGGTTCTCCAAATCCGGGAGATTAAGTGCAAAAAGGTGACTTGCGTATAAGCCGAGGGGGCAATTTCAGCACAAAAAAAAATTTGCTGAAAAACTCGGCTTATACTCGAGTATATACGGTACTTTATTTCGTTTTTTTGGTGATGTTATCCATATCACCCACATTCATGGAATATCTGTTCCCTAAAGGTTGTCATCCTTGTGCTTTGGGCTATACCACCTCAGCTCCCAGGACTGATGAGTACCCCGGCTGGACTCCAGTCCTCACCGATTCACACCTAGACTCCTACTTGATTCCTAGCAGGGTGGGTTCTCCTCCACTACCCTCTCTTTGTATCCCCCTCTCCCATGCTTAGACATAGAGCTTATCTACAACTTACATTATCTATTTACATCTTCAGATACCCATATTGCAACTGCTCCTGATGAGTGGAGCTATTCCAAGAAACACGTTAAGCAATTGGATGCTACTCAAATTATCATCCAGGAATTACTTGTGATCTCAGTGTACTATGCTGGTATTATTGTACATGTTTTACATTGTTATTCATATGGATCAAAAGAGTCTGTCAATACCACGTATTATAATTTGATTATGCTAATTTGCTTGTGCATTATTTATGGAATAAATAATTTATCCTTATACAAAATGATTCCTTGTTTACAATTTACTATTGTATAGCAGTTTACATATTACCAGTTACTAGCCAGACATATTTGTACAGATTTATCTTGCATGCTTCATATAAAGTGCCACTGCTCTCCCCCCAAGATATTAACACAGCCATTAATGTCTAAACCGCTGGCAACAAAAGTGAGTACACCCCTAAATGAAAATGTCCAAATTGGGCCCAAAGTGTCAATATTTTGTGTGGCCACCATTATTTTCCAGCACTGCCTTAACCCTCTTGGGCAAGGAGTTCACCAGGGCTTCACAGGTTGCCACTGGATTCCTTTTTCCCTCCTCCATGATGACATCACAGAGCTGGTGAATGTTAGAGACCTTGCGCTCCTCCACCTTCCATTTGAGAATGTCCCACAGAGGCTCAATAGGGTTTAGGTCTGGAGACATACTTGGCCAGTCCATCACCTTCTTTAGCAGGGCAGTGGCCATCTTGGAGGTGTGTTTGGTTTCGTTATGTAAGAATACTGCCCTGTGGCCCAGTCTCTGAAGGGAGGGGGATCATGCTCTGCTTCTGTAGGTCACAGTACATGTTGGCATTCATGGTTCCCTCAATGAACTGTAGCTCCCCGGTGCCGGCAGCACCAGACCATGACACTCCACCACCATGCTAGACTGTAGACAAGACACACTTGTCTTTGTACTCCTCACCTGGTTGCCGCCAAAAATGCCCGATACCATTTGAACCTAATAAGTTCATCTTGGTCTCATCAGACCACAGGACACAGTTCCAGTAATCCATGTCCTTAGTTTGCTTGTCTTCAGCAAGCCGTTTGTGGACTTTCTTGTGCATCATCTTTAGAAGAGGCTTCCTTCTGAGACGACAGCTATGCAAACCAATTTGATGCAGTGTGCGGCGTATGGTCTGAAAACTGACAGGCTGACCCCCCACCCCTTTAACCTCTGCATCAATCATACGTCTATTTCCGAAAGACAACCTCTGGATATGACGCTGAGCACGTGCACTCAGCTTCTTTGGTCGACCATGGTGAGGTCTGTTCTGAGGTGAACCTGTCCTGTAAGGCCTCGTACACACGATCAAATCTGTCTGCTGGAAACGGTCTGCTAGACCGTTTCAGCAGACAGATTTGATCGTGTGTACGGGCAAACAGACGGATTTGGCCACCCGACAGATTTCAAAACATGCTTTGAAATATGTCGGCTGGGAACCCGTCCGCCCGACATGTCTGCTGGTCATGCCGCCCCTGTGTGAATCGGCTCTGAAGAAATTACACTTTGCTACAATGTAAAGTAGTGAGTGTACAGCTTGTATAACAGTGTACATTTTTCTGTCCCCTCAAAATAACTCATACTGGTCTGGTATAATAACTCATACATACTGGTATGCTAACCAGCAGACATGTCTTCTCGCACACGCGCCGAATGATTGACGCATGCGCGGAAGTGTTTTACTTCCTGGTGCGGTGACATGGCGGC
This sequence comes from Rana kukunoris, assembly GCA_029574335.1. Taxonomy (NCBI): domain Eukaryota; kingdom Metazoa; phylum Chordata; class Amphibia; order Anura; family Ranidae; genus Rana; species Rana kukunoris. The sequence goes on from CM056051.1 coordinate 521,605,440, forward strand.
GTCAACGTCACCGACACGTCAGCGCGCTGTCTGCTGGCGGGGATTTTGGTTTGCTCGCGTGTACACGCGAGCAAACCAAAATGCCAGCAGACAGATCTGTTCAAATCGGTCGGACAGACCGATTTGAACAGACAGATTTAATCGTCTGTACAAGGCCTTAAACCGCTGTATGGTCTTGGCCACCGTGCTGTAGTTCAGTTTCAGGGTCTTGGCAATCTTATAGCCTAGGCCATCTTTATGTAGAGCAAAAAAATTTTTTTAGACCCTCAGAGAGTTCTTTGCCATGAGGTGCCATGTTGAACTTCCAGTGACCAGTATGAGAGAGAGTGAGAACACCAAATTTAAACACACCTGAGACCTTGTAACACTAACAAGTCACATGACACCAGGGAGGGAAAATGGCTAACTGGGTCCAATTTGGACATTTTCACTTAGGGGTGTACTCACTTTTGTTGCCAGCAGTTTAGACATTAATGGCTGTGTGTTGAGTTATTTTGAGGGGACAGAAAAATGTACACTGTTATACAAGCTGTACACTCCCTACTTTACATTGTAGCAAAGTGTAATTTCTTCAGAGCCGATTCACACAGGGGCGGCATGACTCTAGGGGACGGCTCGGCAAGGTGATCTCAAGACGACTTGTAAAATGACTTCTGTATTGAAGTCATACAAGAAGCGTCGCTCCTATTAGAACTAGGGTTGTCCCAATACCGGTATCGGTACCGATACCGAGTATTTGCGGGAGTACTTGTACTCCCGCAAATACCTCCGATGCCTGAATAGAATACTTGTCCCCCCCCGCCGCAATGAAAGCCACCTCCGCATGGGTTAAACAGCGTGCGGAAACATCACAGCTTTCATTTGAATAGCTGTAGTGTTCCCGCTGCGTATAGACACTCCCCCTTGCTCGGGATTGGATGGGTGATCTGTCCAATCCCAAGCAAGGGGAAGTGTCTATACGCGCGGGGAAAACAGCTATTCAAATGGACGCTGTGATGCTCCCCGTGCGGCGGCGGCTTTCGTCGGCTAGGTATGGGGGACATGGCTGCATATCTGGGGGACATGACTGGGGGGGAAATGGCTGGAGGGACATGGCTGCATATGTGGGGGACATGGCTGGGGGGAAATGGCTGCATATGTGGGGGACATGGCTGCATTTGGGCACACATTTAAAAAAAGTATCGGTATTGGCGAGTACTTGAAAAAAAAAAAAAAAAGTATCGGTACTTGTACTCGGTCCTAAAAAAAGTGGCATCGGGACAACCCTAATTAGAACGTTTCTATTGAATGGAGAGCGACTTGTGAGGGGGCTGAGTCGCCCCTGTGTTGTCACATGAAAAGATAGAATTAAATATTTCCAAAAATGTGAGGGGTGTACGAGAGACAGCATGAGGCCAGGGAGTTGATACAGATCGAGCTTCAGAGCCACCCTCAGGGAGGTGGCCTCCGAGCTTCGACATGTGCACAGAAGTAACACAGCCATTTATTTATATTCATGTTTAGTAAGAATTTTATTTAAAAGGTACTTATATAGCGCCATCAATTTACGCAGCACTTTACATATATATTGTACATTCACATCAGTCCCTACCCTCAAGGAGCTTACAATCTAAGGTCACCAACTCGCATTCATTTATACACACATGTTCAGTACAGGCTCTGTTAATTGACACGATTACACACTCATCCTGAAAGAAGAGAAATAAGGAGGCAAAACAAAGCTTTTCATAGGTAACATTATAAATTATGATAGAACACAGATACTCAGATTCTTATGCATGTCCATCTGTGATTGGTCCTCTTCAGGACTGATACCTGTACATTTTCCAAAACCATCAACCAGAAGCTGTTTAATTCCTTATTTTGCAACATGGAAAACAAACATAGAATGGAACTCATTAAGAGAAAAAAAAAAAAAATCAGCCTTTCATCATCCAGACAGAAAAGTCCACCAAGTCTCTATAGTATGAAATGTAAGAACGATCCCTCCAGGTTTTGCAGGTAGCAGCGCTAAAAAAAGAGCTATCCGGGGACGAAGTCCTAGTTATTGGTGAGACATTCTAAGGGGCGAGTGAAGAAGCATCCCGGCTTCAACGGAGGAAGGTCCTTCAAGTCAGCCAAAAATGCCGGGATCATGTAAACGGAAACTGCACAGGAGACGGTGGAAATCTTCCTGTGTCCATAGAGCAGAGGAGCCGTTCGACGTTCCGGAAGAGGCACTACTGCTGGCCGGACTGAGAAGATAAAAAGGAGTCTAGATTAATGAGAGTACCATCTACACTACATTGTACTCTCTACAGTCTGTATCACCCTGCAGGAGGAGGACATACTCATAGTTCCCTTCTGTCTGTATCACCCTGCAGGAGGAGGACAGACTCATAGCTCCCTTCTGTCTGTATCACCCTGCAGGAGGAGGACAGACTCATAGCCCCCTTCTGTCTGTATCACCCTGCAGGAGGACAGACTCATAGCTCCCTTCTGTCGGTATCACCCTGCAGGAGGAGGACAGACTCATAGCTCCCTTCTGTCTGTATCACCCTGCAGGAGGAGGACAGACTCATAGCTCCCTTCTGTCTGTATCACCCTGCAGGAGGAGGACATACTCATAGTTCCCTTCTGTCTGTATCACCCTGCAGGAGGAGGACAGACTCATAGCTCCCTTCTGTCTGTATCGCCCTGCAGGAGGACAGACTCATAGCCCCCTTCTGTCTGTATCACCCTGCAGGAGGAGGACAGACTCATAGCCCCCTTCTGTCTGTATCACCCTGCAGGAGGAGGACAGACTCATAGCTCCCTTCTGTCTGTATCACCCTGCAGGAGGAGGACAGACTCATATCTTCCTTCTGTCTGTATCACCCTGCAGGAGGAGGACAGACTCATAGCCCCCTTCTGTCTGTATCACCCTGCAGGAGGAGGACAGACTCTTAGCCCCCTTCTGTCTGTATCACCCTGCAGGAGGAGGACAGACTCATAGCTCCCTTCTGTCTGTATCACTCTACAGGAGGAGGACAGACTCATAGCTCCCTTCTGTCTGTATCACCCTGCAGGAGGAGGACAGACTCATAGCTCCCTTCTGTCCGTATCACCCTGCAGGAGGAGGACAGACTCATAGCTCCCTTCTGTCCGTATCACCCTGCAGGAGGAGGACAGACTCATAGCCCCCTTCCGTCTGTATCACCCTGCAGGAGGAGGACAGACTCATAGCTCCCTTCTGTCTGTATCACCCTGCAGGAGGAGGACAGACTCATAGCTCCTTCTGTCTGTATCACCCTGCAGGAGGAGGACAGACTCATAGCTCCCTTCTGTCCGTATCACCCTGCAGGAGGAGGACAGACTCATAGCTCCCTTCTGTCCATATCACCCTGCAGGAGGAGGACAGACTCATAGCTCCCTTCTGTCTGTATCACCCTGCAGGAGGAGGCCAGACTCATAGCCCCCTTCCGTCTGTATCACCCTGCAGGAGGAGGACAGACTCATAGCCTCCTTCTGTCTGCATTACTTACTCTATAGCTACAGGATCATTTAATGTCACCAGGAGGTCTGTAGAATATTGTGGCATTCTGAACAAAGCCATGTATATGGTGACCGAGTTCTGAGCCTGAGGAGAGAGAACAAACAGTAATGCATATTTGTCAAGCAGGACAATACGATACATGAAACACTGAATGTATAAAAGCAAACATGGCATGCTGGGAGTTGTAGTGGTCCCAGGTATATAGAGAACACCCAGCAGAAAATGCACACTTGGCTTCCTGTAGGAACACCAATCATGAGCTCCGATTGATGTACAGTACTGTGCAACATTTTAGGCAGGAGTGAAGAAATACTGTAAAGCAAGAATGCTTTCAAAAATATATATTTCAATTGAATTTTTTTTATCAATTTCCAAATGCAAAGCGAACAGACAGAAGACAAATCTAAATCAAAAATTTAGTGTTGGCTTCAAACTAGGATCAATTCTTGCACAAAGTCAGGGATTTCTTTGAATTAAAGTCAGGTGTATGACAGATTAACTAATTATACCAAACGGGTGCTAACGATCATAAAATGTCATATGTAGGAGGCTTAAAGCTGGGTGAGGAACAGCCAAACTCTGCTACTAAGGTGAGGATGTGGAATACAGTTTCAGGTCACACATCATGGCAAGACTGAGCACAGCAACAATACACAAAGTAGTTATACTTCACCAGCAAGGTCTCTCCCAGGCAAAGATTTCAAAGCAGACTGTGGGGTTCAAGATGTGCAGTTTAAGCGATTTTAAAGAAGCACAAAAGCAGAAAACACTGAGGACCACAGACGCAGTGGTTGGCCAAGGAAACTTCATACATAAGACACATCATGCTTACTTCTCATTCACATCAGAAGATATCCAGTAGTGTCAGCACAGAACTGGAGGAAACCAGGGGGGACCCCCAAGTACACCTATCTAATGTTCTAGAGAAGTCAGGCCAGAAGTGGTCTTCATGGAAGAAGTGCAGCCAAAAAGTCACCATACCTCCAACATGGAAACAAGGCTGTAACAGAATGGCCCGTGACACCCAGAGACGTTGGAAGGATGAGAGATACTCTTGTGCCAGCAGCAACAATAACTCTTGGGTCGAAATCCACCCTGTGCCCTTTTGGGTGTAGGGTGGCTAATAGTGAATCATAATTCATATTACATGAGATGGGACATTAATAATAATTCATATTGCAGGACTGGAATATTACAAAAGTGGTTCATGTGGACTTGAGACCAGGTTACCAACACAGTGACACATCCATTTGTATAATAGGCTATTGAAATATCTTAAGGTGTTGGCTTTTCACTGTAAAGACATTCCGTTGAAGGTGTTAATTGCACCCACTCTCACAAGACTCTGCCATTGTGTGATAAAGCTGTCTAGAGAACTTATTCAACTAGATGTCTGTGTTATTATTAAAGGTTAATTGAACTCTATTGAAGATGCGGTGCCGACCGGTCTACATGGTTAGCTTACCTGAATGCCTTTTAGAGTGTGATTGAAGCCCCCCATGGTGTGAAGGGGGGGGTGGAGATTGCATTGTCCTGTGATTAACTGTATTATGCTGTACTGGATATAAGCAAGCTAAGAAAACCAATAAAAGTCATTCATATATTTTGGAAACTAGAGAACAGAGCGCAGTCTCGTTTATTCTGGGAAATGGAATGGATCATGTCTGCCTGGTTGTTGGTGTGTCGGATAAGCTTGTTGTGGGTGGATGGAAGATTGTAAGCGGTGGTGACCGTTACAAAGGCTAAATGACTCAACTATACAGGAAAACGTATGAGGAACTGGCGTGCAGGAACATTGCAGCAGGAGCTCTGCACTGATGGGTCATAATGTGAAATATTCGGCTGTAGCAGGAGGCAGTTTGTTGGTGAAGGAGCTAGAGAGCAGTACAATAATGAGTGTCTGCAGGAAGCATGGTGGAGATTCCTTGCAAGTTTGAGGCTGCATTTCTGCCAATGATGTTGGAGATTGGGTCAGAATCAATAGTCTCCTTAATTCTGCAAAATACAGACAGATACTTATCCATCATGTCATACCATCTGTGCGATTGGCTTCAAATGTATTCTGACAATGTCCTCAAACATACAGACAATCTCATTAGGAACTATCTTCAGTGTAAAGAAGGACAAGGAGTCCTGGAATTGATGGTTTGTCCTCCACAGAGCCCTGATCTCATCATCATGGAGTCTGTTCTGGGATTACATGAAAACAAAAAAGGATTTGAGGCAGCAGACATCCATAGGAGATCTGTGGTTGGTTCTCCAAGATGTTTGGAACAACCTACCTGCTGAGCTTCCTTCAAAAAACATATGCAAGTCTACCTAGGATAGATGGCCTTCCACAGCACGGCTTAAAAATGAAGATGACTTCTGGCCAGATTTCTCCAGACAGTAGATGGGTGTACCTGGGGGGGGGGTCCCACTGGGTTCCATCAGTTCTGATGGCACTGCTCGACATCTTCCAACGTGGAAGGAAAATAAGCATGACGCGTCTCATCTGCTGCAGTTTACTTGGCCAACAACTGCGTCTACAGTCTTCAAAGCCGCCCAATTTATGGTGTCCTTGGCAGATACCCAGTGTGTCGTACCATCAGGGAGGCGTGCCATTGGCTCCAGATTTATCCTGCAGCAGAACAACCACCTTAACCATACATCCAATGTCATTAGGAACCATCATCAGTAATGGTTTGGCCCCCAAAGAGCCCTGATCTCAACATCATGGAGTATGTTCTGGGATTACATGAAGATACAGATAGATTTGAGGCAGACTACATTCAGAGAGGATCTGTGGTAAGTTCTCAACGATGTTTAGAACAACCTACCTGCTGAGTTCCTTCAAAGACCATATGCAAGTGTGCCTAGAAGGACTGATGCAGTATTGAAGGAAAATGGCCCTCACACCAAACATTGATTTCTCACGCTTCATTTTGTTAATTGATCAAAATAAACACTTCTATTTTTAAACACATTCTTCATTTACAGCATTTTTCACACCTACCTAGAACTTTTGCACAGTACTGTACTCTGGAGTCTCACTCCTTCTCCTGCAATAACATGAATCATTCCACAGCAGGTGAATAGAGCTGGAAATGATTTTACCAAGTCTCACTGCCAGAGCCACCAAGAGGTGCAGGAAGCCATGGCGTCATTGTGTGCAGAGAGGAATCTGGGACGGGCTGAAGAACTTGCACTCATCTGCGCAATGCGTCTCTCATAACCGGAAGGGACAGAAATGGGCGGAGTTACCTGTTCGTTGAATTTGGAGACGAGCTGCTGTCCGGTGAGCGACCAGGCACTGGAGCAGCTGCTGAGGGAGAGTTGTGCCAGTGGGAGGGGCTCGACGCTGATAATCTCCGCCTTTCCCTGGGCATCATTGCTGGTGGCGACATCTTCAAAGTGGTACCTACCCCAGAGACGAGAGAGGAATCATTACCTGCTGCTCTGTTCTTTAACCACTTAAAGGGATGAGCCTCTGAGATGTGTTGTTTACAAGTTAAAAACAATATTTTTTTGCTAGAAAATTACTTCGAACCCCCAAACGTTATACATTTTTTTTCTACCACCCTAGAGAATAAAATGGCGGTCGTTGCAATATTTTATGTCGCACCGTAATTTGCGCAGCGGTCTTGCAAGCACATAAAAAACATTTTTGAATTAAAAATGTAAATTGAGGCTGCGGCTTTGCGGCCTTCTGCAGGCCTAAGCTTCCTTCTGTGATCTGGCGCCATCTTGTGGTGGCCGTTGGCGTTACAAGTAGTTACATTACAAGTAGCAAAACAGCAGTTCTAATGTGTTTTTCATCTCCTTCCTTCTAATTAGAACCCCCAAACATTATATATATTTGTTATACTAACACCCTAAAAAATAAAATGGCGGTCATTGCAATACTTTCTGTCACACTGTATTTGCGCAGCAGTCTTGCAAGCGCACTTTTTTTGGGGAAAAAAATACACTATTTTTAATTTAAAAAAATAAGACAACAGTAAAGTTAGCCCAATTTTTTTTTTCATATAGTGAAAGATAAGGTTACGCCGAGTAAATTGATACCCAACACGTCACGCTTCAAAATTGCGCCCGCTCGTGGAATAGTGACAAACTTTTACCCTTAAAAATCTCCATAGGCGACGTTTAAAAATAAATTCTACAGGTTACATGTTTTGAGTTACAGAGGAGGTCCAGGGCTAGGATTATTGCTCTCACTCGATCGTGGCGATACCTCATGTGTGTGGTTTAAACTCCGTTTTCATATGTGGGCGCTGCTCACGTATGCGCTCGCTTCTGCACGTGAGCTCGGCGGGATGGAGCACATTTAAAAAAAGAAAAAATCGTTTTTTCTTCTTATCTTACCTTTTATTTTTTACACTGTTTTTTTTTTATAAAAAAAATTGTATCACTTTTATTCCTATTACAAGGAATGTAAACATCTCTTGTAATAGAAAAGAGCATGACAGGTCCTCTTAAATATGAGATCTGGGGTCAAAAAACAACCTCGCATCTCATATTTACACTAAAATGCAATTAAAGATTTTTTTTTGTAATTTGAACAAATAAAAAAAAAAAAGCGCGGAGGTGATGTTTTTACGTCGCTTCCGCCCTGTTATGGTATGGAGACAGGTGGGGGCCATCTTCCACTCGCTTGTTTCCATACCCAGCCACGGATAGTAACAGATCACCTCCACCAATGCCAACGGCTCCGGTAAGCAGTGGAGTGCACAGGAGAGTGGTGGGAGGGGGGCCCCCCCTTCTCCCCCTGCCAAAAACGGTGATCATGTGACGAATCCGTCGCAGAGACCACCATTATCAGAAACCGGACTGCCAGCTGAAGAAGAGGATACCGGGGTTATGGTAGCTAGCTGCTGCCATAGCAGAGATATCCTCCTTTAAACAGCCAACGTATATTGGTGTGCGGCGGTCCGGAAGTGGTTAAAAACATTGAAATGCATTCCTCAATAGCCACATAGGATATATATTCACTCCACGCCGAAAGTCTTTGCAAACCCAGATATAAGGTTGTAAAAGGCAGCGTTGCAAATATCATCACTGTGCATCAAAGACTGTATATAGTCTTTGCAGAGAGAAAAGCTGTGGGAGGGACCTAGCACGTCTGCCTGCTAGTCTATGGGAGGGACTTAGCAGTAGAGGTCGACCGATATATCGGCAGGCCGATATTTGGCCTTTTTGGAGAAATCTGCTTCGGCCGATTTTTATCCAAATCAGGCCGATAATTCCCGCTATCGGTGCCACGGCTCCGGAGCTAGGCCAGAGCCGCGGCCTTTCCTGATGCTGTGACCATGGCGGCAATCCGCGGAATCGCCGATTGCCGCCGCGGTCCCAGCATCAGGAAAGACCGCGGCTTCGGCCTAGCTTTGGAGCCTCGGCCATCTTGGTACACCCAGCGCGGCGTCCCTCCTCTGTTTACGCCCACAGAGGAGGGGGGGCCTGCGCTCACGGGACACACACCACTCTCTGGTGTCTGTACTACGGGGGGCAGGGGGGGTGTCTACTAGAGGGAGAGGGGGTCTGTACTGAGGTGCCAATTAGTGCCACTTGCCATCCAGTGTCATCTGCCAGTGGCAATACCAGTGCCACCATCCAGTGTTCACCTCCGGGTCCCCCTGTGACCCCCCGTGTCCCCCCCAGCTCTCTGCCTCCTCAGAGTCCCCCAGCTCTCTGTGTCCTACTCTGGGTGACCCTCTGTGCACCCCATGTCCTCCAGGTCCCCATGTGCCCTCTCCAGCTCTCTGCCTCCTCCGAGTCCCCCTCTGTGCTCCCCAGGTCTGTGTCCTACTCTGGGTCCCCCTCTGTGCGCCCTATGACATGATCGGTGCAGCGGTGGGCTGAGAGTTACAAGCACTGATCTCCCTGTGGGGTGCTTGTAACTGCCCCCCCCCCCCCCCACCGCTGCACCAACCACCCCGTGTCCTCCTCCAAGTCCCCCTCTGTGGTCCCCGGGTCTCTGTGTCCTACTCTGTGTGCCCTATGTCGTCCTCCGGGCCCCCCCGTGTCCTCCCCAGCTCTCTGCCTCCTCCGGTCCCCCTCTGTGCTCCCCAGGTCTCTGTGTCCCCCTCTGTGTGCCCTTTGTCCTCCTCCGGGCCCCCCCTGTGTCCTCCCCAGCTCTCTGCCTCCTCCTTCGGTCCCCCTCTGTGCTCCCCAGGTCTCTGTGTCCTACTCTGGGTCCCCCTCTGTGTGCCCTTTGTCCTCCTCCAGGTCCCCCTGTGTCCTCCCCAGCTCTTTGGCTCCTCCTCCGGTCCCCCTCTGTGGTCCCCATGTCCCCCGTGTCCTCCTCTAGGTCCCGATCCGGGTGCCCTGGTGTCCTCCCCGGTTTCTCCTCCAGTCCCCCCTCAGTACTGGATCTGTCAGGACGGAGAACAGAGGAAGGAGCCAGTAAGTTTGTCATTAACCGGTTCCTTCCTTTTCTAAATGCGTGGAGTCAGAGATCACCGAGTATTCATAACTGTGTTTACAATGTTTCCGTATATGAATGGAGGGAAAGGGAGTAACCGCTCCAGGTGGGTGCGTTGAATGATCAGCAGCAATTCAGGAAATTAAGGATGCCAGCAATGCACGAAGCAATTGATAGAAGAGAAAAAGGGGATGGACAGCCGCACTCCAAAAAAACATAAGGTTGTCTAATAAAAAAAAAATGGATAAAAATGCACTTCGATACAAGCAGAAAACAGGACAGACAGCCTACGCGTTTCACACTCCAAATCAGTGCTTAGTCATGTTTTGTAGTGCATTTTTATCAATTTTTTATTAAAGGCAACCTTATGTTTTTTTGGAGTGCAGCTGTCCATCCCCTTTTTCTCTTCTATCAATTGGTTTATGAATGGAGAGGAGCCTCTGTCTCCTCTCCATTCATCTCCAGTGCAGCTGAGGATGCAGAGAAATGGACTGGGGAATCTGTGTCCTCAGTCCCTTTCCCTGTCTCAAAGGAGAGATTGGCAAAACAATGATGATTCTCCTGCGCTCCGGTATTTCTTACTAGTGGGGGTCATACAGTTCAATTAAAAAGTATCTTCCAGTGCAGACCACCGGGGCTCTGAGGAAAGGGGTACGCCCCCGAAAAGCGTAAGCCTAGCTTCAATATCGGTTAGATACCTTTGGACTGAAGCAACCGTCCTGTTCTGCTGGCGCTGTTGAACTGTCTTTCAAGGCTTGTTTTTTAACTCATTTTGTGAGTATAATCATTGATTTTAGTATTTTAATAAAAATCGTGTTACAGTATCACACTAGGTCGGTGCGCCCTCCATTCTCTTTTCTCAAAGGAGAGATATCAGAGGTCTGCTTAGACCACCTGATATCCCACCAAAGACCCTGCCCCCCCCCCCCCCCCCAACAGGGCTGAAGAGGAAAGAAAAATGCAATATTTAAAAAAGTTAAATTGTAAAAAAATAAGGCCCCTTTCACATGTCCGCCTCCGCTCGTCCGTTTTTACAAGTCCGTAAACGGACTTGTAATGGGCCCCTATGGGGTCGCGTCCGTTAGCGGATGATGCATCCGCTAATGTCCGCAAAGATCCACGTCCGTCTGGATCTGGTTTTTCGGACGGAAGAAAACCCTATTTTTCTTCCGTCCGGCGGATCGGATGAATACGGACAAACGGTCTGTTTTCATCCAATTCCCCTATGGGGAGAGCGGAGGAGAAACAGGGCGGTCCCTGCACAGTGTGCGAGGACCGCCCTGTCCACCGACAGCTCAGCGGGGATCCCCACTGAGCCGACGGACACACACGAAAAACACTGACATCATACACTGCCCCACAGGGGAAAGAGTAGAAAGGGGGAAAGAGTAGAAAGGGGGAAAGAGTAGAAAGGGGGAAAGAGTAGAAAGGGGGAAAGAGTAGAAAGGGGGAAAGAGTAGAAAGGGGGAAAGAGTAGAAAGGGGGAAAGAGTAGAAAGGGGGAAAGAGTAGAAAGGGGGAAAGAGTAGAAAGGGGGAAAGAGTAGAAAGGGGGGAAAGAGTAGAAAGGGGGAAAGAGTAGAAAGGGGGAAAGAGTAGAAAGGGGGAAAGAGTAGAAAGGGGGAAAGAGTAGAAAGGGGGAAAGAGTAGAAAGGGGGAAAGAGTAGAAAGGGGAAAGAGTAGAAAGGGGGAAAGAGTAGAAAGGGGGAAAGAGTAGAAAGGGGGAAAGAGTAGAAAGGGGGAAAGAGTAGAAAGGGGGAAAGAGTAGAAAGGGGAAAGAGTAGAAAGGGGGAAAGAGTAGAAAGGGGGAAAGAGTAGAAAGGGGGAAAGAGTAGAAAGGGGGAAAGAGTAGAAAGGGGGAAAGAGTAGAAAGGGGGAAAGAGTAGAAAGGGGGAAAGAGTAGAAAGGGGGAAAGAGTAGAAAGGGGGAAAGAGTAGAAAGGGGGAAAGAGTAGGGGGAAAGAGTTAGGGGGAAAGAGTGTAGAAAGGGGGAAAGAGTTTTTCCCTCTTAGAAAGGGGGAAAGAGTAGAAAGAAAGAGTAGAAAGGGGGAAAGAGTTCCCAAGTAGAAAGGGGGAAAGAGTAGAAAGGGGGAAAGAGTAGAAAGGGGGAAAGAGTAGAAAGGGGGAAAGAGTAGAAAGGGGGAAAGAGTTGAAAGGGGGAAAGAGTTTAGAAAGGGGGAAAGAGTTTAGAAAGGGGGAAAGAGTAGAAAGGGGGAAAGAGTTAGAAAGGGGAAAGAGTAGAAAGGGGGAAAGAGTAGAAAGGGGGAAAGAGTAGAAAGGGGGAAAGAGAAAGGGGGAAAGAGTAGAAAGGGGGAAAGAGTAGAAAGGGGGAAAGAGTAGAAAGGGGGAAAGAGTAGAAAGGGGGGAAAGAGTAGAAAGGGGGAAAGAGTAGAAAGGGGGAAAGAGTAGAAAGGGGAAAGAGTAGAAAGGGGAAAGAGTAGAAAGGGGGAAAGAGTAGAAAGAAAGAAAGGGGGAAAGAGTAGAAAGGGGGAAAGAGTAGAAAGGGGGAAAGAGTAGAAAGGGGGAAAGAGTAGAAAGGGGGAAAGAGTAGAAAGGGGGAAAGAGTAGAAAGGGGGAAAGAGTAGAAAGGGGGAAAGAGTAGAAAGGGGGAAAGAGTAGAAAGGGGGAAAGAGTAGAAAGGGGGAAAGAGTAGAAAGGGGGAAAGAGTAGAAAGGGGGAAAGAGTAGGAAGGGGGAAGAGTAGGAAGGGGGAAGAGTAGGAAGGGGGAAGAGTAGGAAGGAGGAAGAGAAGTAGGGAAGAGCCCCCCGTGGTATAGAGAGGCTGCAAAGAAAGGGGGAGAATTACCGCGCAGCGTCGGGGTCCTCCATGCCCCCCTGATACTCCAGGAGCTCCACAATGATACTCTGATCGGTGTGCTGATTGACGAACACCTCCTGATTGTCGGGGATCTCCCGCATGTCACTGGGGGGAGAAGAACAGGAGTGAGGCACAAGAGCTTACAATCGCCGGCTCTGCAGATATGGACTGGGTGAGGTTTGGAGAGAAGTCAGCAAACTACAGTCGTAAATAAAAGTCTCTGAATTGTGACCCCCCCCCCCCCCCCCCTCCCAGTAGTGTCCTCTTCTCCTCTTACTCCGCTACCTGACAGGCGCACAGGACGGGAGGCGGGACACATCATGGGAAAGAGGCAGAGTGGTGCTGCATGGAGGGCGGGAGCTGCCGACGTTCATTTTGCATATTACTGAGCTGGTGATTGGTTGCTAGGACCGTCCTGTGCCCTAGCAACCAGATCGGTGATATGCAAAAAATGAGCGTCGGTAGTTCCCGCCCTCCATGCAGCACCACTGTGCCTCTTTCCTGTGATGTGTCCCGCCTCCCGCTCCCCGCCCTCTTTTGTAGAATGACAGGGGGGCGGGGTCAGAATTAGTTCCTAAATGGCGGTGACAGCGACACGGTCCGCTATTTAGTGATGTCCGATCTACAGCACTCCTTCACATCTGCCTAAAACTTTTGCACTGTTCTGTATGATCTACAATATTATCCCCCTCCCTCACCACCTGTCTATATAGAAAATATACAATGTCACCACCATCAGCCTCTACAAAGGATCTACAATGCCACTCCCTCTTCCCCCTATCAGTCACTACAGAGGATCTACAATTGCCACTCCCGCCCCCCGTCAGTCTATACAGAGGATCTACAAATGCGACTCCCTCCCCCCGTCAGTCTATACAGAGGATCTACAAATGCAACTCTCTCCCTCCCCCCCCCCGTCAGTCTATACAGAGGATCTACAAATGCAACTCTCTCCCTCCCCCCTGTCAGTCGCTACAGAGGATCTACAAATGCGACTCCCTCCCTCCCCCTGTCAGTCTATACAGAGGATCTACAAATGCAACTCTCTCCCTCCCCCTGTCAGTCTATACAGAGGATCTACAAATGCGACTCCCTCCCTCCCCCTGTCAGTCTATACAGAGGATCTACAAATGCGACTCCCTCCCTCCCCCTGTCAGTCTATACAGAGATCTACAAATGCAACTCTCTCCCTCCCCCTGTCAGTCTATACAGAGGATCTACAAATGCGACTCCCTCCCTCCCCCTGTCAGTCTATACAGAGGATCTACAAATGCGACTCCCTCCCTCCCCCTGTCAGTCGCTACAGAAGATCTACAAATGCAACTCCCTCCCCCCGTCAGTCTATACAGATGATCAACAACGCAACTTCCCCCCCATCAGTCTATACAGAGGATCTACAATGCAACTCCCTCCCCCCCATCAGTCTATACAGAGGATCTACAAATGCGACTCCCTCCCCCCGTCAGTCTATACAGAGGATCTACAAATGCGACTCCCTCCCCCCGTCAGTCTATACAGAGGATCTACAAATGTGACTCCCTCCCCCATCAGTCTATACAGATGATCTACAACGCAACTCCCCCCCGTCAGTCTATACAGAGGATCTACAATACGACACCCTCCCCCGTCAGTCTATACAGAGGATCTACAATGCAACTCCCTCCCTCCCCCGTCAGTCTATACAGAGGATCTACAAATGCGACTCCCTCCCCCCCATCAGTCTATACAGAGGATCTACAATGCAACTCCCTCCCTCCCCCATCAGTCTATACAGAGGATCTACAAATGCGACTCCCTCCCCCCCAGTCAGTCTATACAGAGGATCTACAAATGCGACTCCCTCCCCCCATCAGTCTATACAGAGGATCTACAAATGTGACTCCCTCCCCCGTCAGTCGCTAGAGGATCTACATATGTGACTCCCTCCCTCTCCCCCCTGTCAGTCTATACAGAGGATCTACAATGCGATTCCCTCATCCGTCAGTCTATACAGATGATCTACAAATGCAACTCCACCCCCCGTCCGTTGCTACAGAGGATCTACAATGCCCCTCCTTACCTGACATCTTGTATTGATGGGGGGAGGAGGGCAGAGAAAGCGCCTCCAAACAGAGGACGCTCACTAGCTGTGCCTTCCATAACAGGGAACTGATAACTCCCAGCATGCACCGCCACACTCACTCCACGTGAACTACCAGCTTCTAAACTACAACTCCCGGCATGCACCGGGATTTTTTTTTCCTCTGCCTAGTACGCTCATTAAAACAACTGCCAAGCTTTATATTCTTTTTTCTGATTGCAAAAAAATATACGTCTGCCGTCAAGTTGATTAGTTTTAGTTCGCTGAAGAAAATCCCTCAGATAAGCCCAAGGACCCTGTGAGGAGAGTGCGCATGCGCAGTATGACAGACAGCCTCCAGATTCTGAGAAACATGAAATAATTCCGTCAGCGGTCACTGCTCGAAGATTGCAACGGAAAGCGATTGTTATTATTATTATTATTTTTATTGATTTGAGAGAACTGTAATAACAAATTCTGGCAGGAACATCTTTAAAGCCAAGTGCGGCCATTTTGTTTATGGGCAGTAAGTGACCGCCTTCCAATATTCCGTCAGATATGGCGACCCTTTCAGAATTGGTAACGGAAGTGACGTTTTGTCGCCGCCGTCTTGCTACACCTCACACTCTACCATAATAAAGATAGACTGAGAAGGGGACAAGCGGACATCTTGTTACACCCATCGGAGTTTTGCATTTTACAGTTTTTTTAACAGTAGATTGCGTTGATATAGTGGAATACAGTACTTAGAACTCCGAATGAATGTTTATACGTTGAATTTTAAAAGCAGCGAATTTCTGTCAGTTTGACAAACCTGTACGATCAACACTCTTGTCGCTGCTTTTAAAATTCAACATCTAAACAGTGAGACAGAGTTGTAAGTACTGTATTTCACTATATAAACTCAGTTTACGGTTAAAAAAAAACTTGTAAAATTCAAAATTCCGGTGGGTGCAACAAGATGTCCGCTTACCCCCTTCTCAGTGTATCATTACTATGGAGGAGTGTGGGGTGTAGCAAGATGGCAGAGACAAAACGTCACTTCCTTTACACTTTCTAACGGGTCGCCGTATCTGACGAAACATCAGGTTATGGCGGGAAATTAGCTCTTTAAATGTTCAGTATTGTAATTTATGTCGGGGAACAGAACGTTTTCTTGTTTTGTCAGTACATGACGTTCTGGCAGTGACGTAATTGAAGAGAGTGTCGGCCATATTGTCTAGGGGCGGGACGTGAGCTCCCAGAACAATGACGGGTCACTAGCTTTTTATTGTTTTTGTAATGTTGGTCAAATAATGTTGTAAATAAAGGAGACCTCTGAGATACAGAACATTATACTTGGTGTTTTCTTTAGACAGAATGTGAAGTCCTGGCAGTGAATTCAAGCGTAATCTAAAGCTACAAATTTGGTTTAGTTTTGGACAGAGTGGGTAAGGATTAGAACCTCTGTCAGGTTTCACCTCCATCCTAGGCTCACATGGAGAGATTCCTTCGACCCTGTCTCCCATGGAGAGATTCCTTCACATCCTCTCTCCCATTGAGAGATTCCTTCAATTCCAGACTCCCATGAAGAGATTCCTTTAATTCCAGACTCCCATGGAGAGATTCCTTCACGTCCTGTCTCCCATGGAGAGATTCCTTCAATTCCAGACTCCCATGGAGAGATTCCTTCAATTCCAGACTCCCATAAAGAGATTCCTTCAATTCCAGACTCCCATGGAGAGATTCCTTCACATCCTGTCTCCCATGGAGAGATTTCTTCACGTCCTGTCTCCCATGGAGAGATTCCTTCAATTCCAGACTCCCATGAAGAGATTCCGTCACTTCCTGTCTCCCATGGAGAGATTCCTTCAATTCCAGACTCCCATGGAGAGATTCCTTTACTTCCTGTCTCCCATGGAGAGATTCCTTCACTTCCTGTCTCCCATGGAGAGATTGCTTTACTTCCAGACTCCCATGGAGAGATTGCTTCACTTCCTGTCTCCCGTGGAGAGATTGTTTCAATTCCAGACTCCCATGGAAAGATTCCTTCAATTCCAGACTCCCATGGAGAGATTCCTTCAATTCATGTCTCTTTTATCCCTGTCTCCATTTTTTTTTCACTTCCTCATTCCATGAAGAAATTCCTTCAATTCCTGTCTCCCAGGGAGAGATTCTTTCAATTCCTAACTCTCCTGGACATATTTGTTCACATCCTGTCTCCCTTGGAGAGATTCCTTTAATTCACGTCTCCAGGATAAAGGTTCTTTCACTGCCTGTCTCCCATGGAGAGATTTGTTTAGTTCCTGTCTCCCATGTAGAGATTCATTTTATTTTATTTTTCCAGTGGAGAGATTATTTCACCTCCTGTCTCTCATTGAGAAATTCCCTCCCTTCCTGTTTCCCATGGAGAGATTATTTCACGTCCTTTCTCCCATGGAGAGATTCCTTAAATTCATGTCTCACATGGAGAGATACCGCACCTGGAACCTGGAACCTGGAACCCGCGAAGAACCAAGTAAAATGGTGTCTGCCCCAGATATACCCTTCCCCAGCATGCCCCGCGAGGTGAAACTTCTCTAATTGGCTGCTGGGGAAAAGTGAGTATTCCAGACCCACTCTAGCGCCACCTGTCGCCCAGGGGTGAGAATAACACCCCTGGAGCGCAGACTGGCCCACAGTACAGTTCTGAATGACAGCAGCCCATTAATTTAACAAATTATGAATGGGAGCAAAATAACTCTCCCATTCACCCACTAACTTTAGCGAAGTGCCCATACTGAAAGTAAGGGGGCGCTATAGCACCCTTTCCCCTCGCTAATGAGGATAAAGATCCTTTTCTGGACAAACGGGGTGGTGGTTGTGGGGGTCTGAGGGCTTATTGGAATCTGGAAGCCTTCTTTAACAAGGGGGCCCCCGGATCCCAACCCCCATGTGAATGAGAATGGGGTACACGTGATGTCACATGGTGATGTCACCAGATGGCCAATCCCTATGGACCGGGCCGGCAGCGGAGAAGAAAGCAGTGGCAGAGAAGACAGCAGCAGATCGAGAATTAATGAGATAGGAAGAAGTTCTTGACAGCCGCACTCCAAAAAATGATTTGCCTTTTATTCAAAAAATAAAATCAAAAATACATGCCACAGCAGAACCGTCAGAAGAGCTGACGCGTTTCACACTATCAAACAGTGCTTAACCATAGCAGTGGACGGAGAAGACTGGAGGACGAACACATCACCGGAGGGAGAAGGAGAAGACCGGAGGAATAACACATGGCCGGAGGGAGAGGAGTGGAGGAAGAACACATCACCGGAGGGAGAAGGAGAAGACCGGAGGAAGAACACATCACCAGAGGGAGAAGACCAGAAGAAGTAGACATCAAAAGGAGGAAGAAGACCTCATCGGAGGGAGAAGACAAGAAGAAGAAGAAGACATCACTGGAGGGAGAAGACCGGGGGAAGAAAATATCACCGGAGGGAGAAGACCAGAGCAAGAAGACATCACTGGAGGGAGAAGACCGGAGGGAGAAGACTGGAGGAAGAAGACATCACCGGAGGGAGAAGACTGGAGGCAGAAGACATCACTAGAGGGAGAAGACCAGAGGAAATGAAGACATCACCGGAGGGAGAAGACTGGAGGCAGAAGACATCACTAGAGGGAGAAGACCAGAGGAAGAAGACATCACCGGAGGGAGAAGTCCGGAGGAAGAAGACATCACCAGAGGGAGGAGTCCGGAGGAAGAAGACATCACCAGAGGGAGAAGACCAGAGGAAGAAGACATCACCGGAGAGAGAAGACATCACCAGAAGGAGAAGAATGGAGGAAGAAGACATCACTGGAGGAAGAAGAAAAGAGGAAGAAGACATCACCGGAGGGAGAAGACATCACCAGAAGGAGAAGACTAGAGGAAGAAGACATCACTGGAGGGAGAAGACCGGAGGAAGAAGACATCACCAGAGGGAGAAGACTGGAGGAAGAAGATATCACTGGAGGGAGAAAACTTCAATGGAGGGAGAAGATCGGATGAAGAACACATCATTGGATGGAGAAGACCAGAGGAAGAAGACAAATGAGCTATGATGCGGGACATTCTTTACTTTTAATAAAGAACTTGTCAAAAAAACGTTTCTTGTTTTTATTTACACTACACTGCTTTTTTTAGGGGTGAATGGGTAGGAGTATAATGTACCCCATACTCATTTACATGGGGGAGGATGGGATCTGGGGGCCCCCTTTGTTAAAGAGGGCTTCCATATTCCAATAAGCCCCCCTGCCCAATGACCCCCACAACCACCGGGCAAGGGTTGTCGGGAGGAGGCCCTTGTCGCCATCAGATTTGGCATGGGGGTTCGCCCTCAAGATCCTCAGAGCACAAGGTGGATCAGTTAAAATGATGATCCCGACATCCATTCAAATCAATGGGCTGAAATCGTGACCAAGTCTCGGACCAAAGTAGTGCAGGAAGTATTTTCAAAGTCGGCCCACTTAAGACAGCTCCTATAGGGAACCATTGATTTTGACATGTCATGCGACTTGTGCTCTGAAAGTCGATGATGCACCGGTGTTGAATAAGTTACATATGGTGGAAGGTACTGCATGTCAAAGGGTGGGCACACATGAGGTTGCGTGAAGACTGGTGGAGCAAAGCTATCCCAGACTGCATGGAAAACTTGCCACACATTTGTGTCAGTGTTGAATTGTAAGTCTGTTACTTGTTGCACATTTTTACTGATAGGTTGTACATTCGCAGAGCACTTAAAGCACAAGTTCTAGATGACACTTTTCCAATTTGTAACAAATTTGCGCTGCAAGTCCCACTAGCAAGAGCAAAGTTGCAGAGGAGAGTCTACACTCTGAGCTTTGCAAGTCTACAGCATGAAAATTCAGTGACAGCGCCCCCTGTGGTGGGATGACTAAAGCACAACATAACGGAACCAGAAATTGGAGCAGAGTTGCAGAATGTTTGCAAAGAAAGTTGATCTGGAGTCATGCAATTGTGCAACAAATTTGTGAAGACTGAAAAAGTCCAGCAATAGCTTAGCAAGTCATTCTCAAACTTGCAGCAAAATTTGCTCTCTATCAGGGTTTATGGTGGCACCCAAGGAGGGGGCGGGGTCACCATACTAGGTGGACTGAAGTTCTGCTTTAACTTTGCTTGCAGAGTTTGACAGGCAGCACGGGCTGGAAAATGGGTCGTGGTTGCGATGCAATTTTTTTCCAAAAAAACCCCATTGAGGACATGCAGGATCACCTGCTGAACCCCTGCCAGTCGCTGCTATACAGCCTTCTGAAAAGCCACCCACTGCTGATTGCTTTTCAGAATGTGGCAAGCCCTGCTGCCAATATGAAGCAGTTCTAAGTGCATTATGGTGCTATTGCAAATGAAGGGCAGCACAAGTTAATACAATACATATCAGCCCTAAGCCCTGGTTCACATTGATGCGATTTGACATGTCAAATCGCATGCCAAATCGGCGGCTATTGCCGGCAATGGCATCGTCCAAATCGGTGCGATGTCGACTTTGCCGCACCGCACCGTTCCCAAAAGTAGTTTAGGTACTATTTTTGGCAACTTTGGGGTGCAATTTCAATAGAACCCGCACAGATGTCTCTGAAATCGCCCCCAAAGTCAGACTGACATGCCGTAATGAAATTGTGCGAGTTCAGCTGAAGTTGCTCAATTTCAATCGCGCTGTCAGTGTGAACCTAGGCTCAGGCTCAGGCTTCATTGACACTTGTGCGACTCCAAAGTTTCACCGAATTCGAAATGCAACTTTGATGCAGCTTTGGATGGGTACAACCTGAATACAACTTTAGCTTTGACCAATGATAATGGTCAACTGTTTGCACATAAGTTTCATTGGATAAGGCTCTAGTCACAATTGTGCGACTTGTCATGCAACTTTGGACATTAAAGTTGCATGACAAGTCCTTCCCTATGTTTTCTAATGATACGCATTCATATATGCGCGGCGTAGGCCCCTTTTACACTTGTGCGACTTGTCCTGTGACTTGGTACTGCAAAGTCGCATGACAAGTCGTTCCCTATGATTTACAATCATAACAATTCATATCTGTGCGACTTCCAGTCGTGTCGACTTCAAAGTAGTCCTTGTACTACTTTGGTCCAACTTACATGAGAGTTGAGGTCCATATACGTCAAGTTTACATAGTAATTAGCTGAAATTGCAGTAAAATCGCAGCAAAATTGTGGGCCTTAAAGTTGCAGCGACTTCAAAGTAGTTCATGCATTACTTTGGTCCAACTTTCATGCAACTTGAGGGCCACAGACTTCAATGCTAACCCTCAAAGGTTGCATGAAAGTCGTACCTGAATGTCATACAATGCAACTTGTGTGCAACAGTTGTCCGTTAACACTGGTCAAAGCCAAAGTTGTACACCAAATTGCACCCATCCAAAGTTGCATCAAAGTTGCCCCAAGGTTACACTCCAAAGTCGGCACAACTTTGGAGTTGTACAAGTGTGAATGGAGCCTAACATTCAGCTACGACTTTCATGCAACTTCTGAGGGTTAGCATTGAAGTCTGCGGCCCTCAAGTTGCAGAAAAGTCGGACCAAAGTAGTGCATGAACTATTTTGAAGTTGCTGCAACTTTAAGTCACACATATATGAATAGTTATCATTGGAAAACATGGGGAATGACTCGTCATGCAACTTTGATGTCCAAAGTTTCATGACAAGTCGCACAAGTGTGAATGGAGCCCAAGGCAGATTTGCACATCATGGCAGAACGGGGCCACACACTGGATGACCACAGTCATTGCAGGGCCAGGTGAGAAGGCTGGGGAGGGGCAGAGGTGATCAGGAGGGGAATTAGAGGTTTATTGGTGTCAGGTGAGGTTCTGATCTCCTATATATATGGTGGGTGGAGAGGAAATCAAAGTATCTCTCAGTTCTTTCTGGTCTGGTAGGATGGGGAGGCACTGGTGTGGTGAGATGCATGGGCTGCTCCTGGCTGGGTAAGTGCACCTGTCATTGAGGTTTAGTATTGTTTTTTTTGGCTGTCCCAGATGGATGATTGCCAATGGTAAGCCTGCCAATGGTAAGCCTGCCAATGGTAAGCAATGGTAAGCCTGCCAATGGTAAGCCTGCCAATGGTAGAAGTGTGAAGGGGCTGCCTGTTTGTCTCTATGGAAGGGTTGTCCCTCTTGTTGATCATTCAGCTTGGGCAATGCTCAAGCCAGTGATGGCGTGCTTTCTGGTTTCCTCCACACTCCACCAAGATCTGATCTATCAGGTTAATTGGCTCATGTCTAAGTTTGCCCTAGTATGTTTGGATGTGAGTTTGGGACCTTAGATTGTAAGCTCCTTGGTGGCAGGATCTTATGTGGGTGTACAATATAGTGCTATATAAGTACTTGTAACATGGTGAAAGTGGGTGCTTGCCATGGGGAGGGGGGCCAGGCAGAGGCAGTTTCTTTGGTATAATGTCTCTAGCAGCAGTTTTGCTACCTGACCTCCATCCTTGGGGTCACCATATGTTGGAGATGGCCAACCTTGTTACCCCAGATGTTTTGGAACTACATTTCCCATGATGCTCAACTACACTGTAGAGTGCATGAGCATCATGGGTAAAACGTAGTTCCCAAACATCTGGAGTGCTGAGGTTCACCATCACTGCTGTATGTTCCATTCTCACTGGCAGTCTTAAGTCCATAGAAAGCTTGTAATTAAAGGTACCTACCCTATCTCTCTTGTAGCCAATCAGACTGACATAGTTAGTAGATTGTAAAGAAATTTTACAAATCAGGTTTGGGGGTGTCAAGCTTTAGGCTGGCTTCAGAGTCCTGCATGTGAATGGGCCCCATATAACTCACATTGTCCTTTTGTATTAGGCTGTAGCACATAGCTGTGGGCCAGCTACATGGGAAGGAAGACGATTGCATACCTCCCAACTTTATGATATGGGGTATGAGGGTCACCTATTGGTAGAAGTATGTGTAGGCATAGGGCATGCTACAATTAATAAAACATTTGTTCAACCAGGGTTTCTTCTGGGGTTTATTTGCAAAAATGCTTAAATTGGTCCAAAATTGTATACAATTGGGGGGGCTTTATATGCAAAGCCACAGGTTTTCATTATACATCATTCTGACCTTTTAGCTGCCAATTCTCCCAATGGCATCAGCTGATCAGGAGCATGTTGGGTGTCTGCATATCATCATTGTTTAACCCTCTACCAGCTTTGGGGTCTCATTAGCTGAGTGATGGAGAAAAACATCGGCATACTAACACCAGTTTGCAAAAGTATATTTGCTTTTGGCAGAATAAATCCCCTCCTGATGTTGCTGTATGATGTAAAACTATGACTAGTTCCAGAACAGCACACATTGTAGTTGTCCATAATTTGAGGGTGCCAAACAAAGTTGTGTTTGGGGGGGGGGTGGTCCCCCACTATTCCTTTATATTGGCTTTTTATTTTTTTTAATAAAGATGAGACCAAAATAAGGAAACCCTCTAAAATAGGGGGCAGTTAGGAGCTATGGGATTGCCACCTGTCTAATGGATGCTTCACAGGAGTGCTACTTTGTCTTGTATGTTGAGAATCGGCTCAGTACAGTATCTGTATGTATGGCCACTGCATAGTACCACTTTAGTATGGTATTTTGAGTCTTCTTGGTATCCATCTTTTTATGGACTCTGCACAGTACCACTTCTCATCCTTTAGCAGCTACATGTTGGATAACCAATTTTATTTTTTGTTCCAGAGTTGCAGTGCTCTGCTTGACTCTACCATATCTCGTGCATGCACAGCCTTTACCGGATAATCTACCAACCAGTAAGTGTACATCATTCTCTGAAAACCAAATTGGTGTCACTATTAACGTGCATAGTGATGACCTTATTGAGCAGTCCTGTTGTGGCTAAATTATTGGTCAAAGGTTCTAGGGCCATCATGCCTGTCCTTATGTAACCTAATTCGATAGGGGGTGTGCTAGGGTTAAGTAGTGATGTGAGGATGAGCTGTGGGCATGCTTTCACAAATATTGTGCACCCCCAATATCACGTCTAAATGGGTTAGGGAGAAATCTGGAGACAATAGTCGTCATTACAGATCTCGGACTGGGATTTCATTTGTAGTGATGAAGCTGAACCTACAGTTTGTAATGTAGGAGTTAAAATTGGATGCATCCCTTACAGGTGTGTATGATCCACAAGCGTACATGCAACTTTTTGCAGAGTGGCCAAAATTTCAGATCTGGTAAAGTGGACTAGTCATTCAGTGTGGGGCTGGGTTTTAAAGTTTAAACCATGCTTGTGCAATACAAAACAAAGGCCCTTGTCTAATGACTGGGTGCATGGTGACCTTGTGTGTGTTGAGTAATGGCTGTTCAAGGAAAGAATCTGCCAGTCTTGTAGAACCACCTAACTTGCAAGTTGGCCAGGTTTGTTGAATCTGACTGGTGCTTTGTGACGTCAGCAAACAACTAAATAAATCTCTGCCCCTCAAAAGTGGGGAACCTGCACGACTTGTAGGCCCGTCCAATTTGAAAGACAAAAGATGTCACCAGCACACCAAGGGTCTCCAGGACAGGTCCAAAGCGTTATTCAGCAATCTCATTCTAGTTAAATTTTGGAGCCCTGTTGGGCACGTGCCTGATAACTGGGTCATGCAGGGCTCAATGTCTCTTCTGTTGCCATGCGCTTGCTGAATAAAGCTTTGTACCCATCCTGGAGATCCTTAGTGTGCTGGTGAGCTCTCAATTTGAATGTCTGATTTCTAGCCAGTGGTCTCTATGGCCACAAAGGAATCATTTGGGTATCTTCAGCTTGGCTTCAATGTTTAAGCAAGGCTTTCCTTGTATGTACACTTTACAAGCAGTTTGGGTAAATTTTTGCAGAGCTGTACTTTTTTAAGGTACAAAACTGAGCCTCTATCCATAGCCTGGCTCATCCTTGCTACGCATCGTCACATGCTGCCATTCGGGCTAGGAAGGCTAATCAAAAAAGGAATGGGTGCCCTAGAATACCCTACCAGCTAAGACCAGATTGGCAGTCTCATGGACCACCCATGAGCAACCTGCAAGAGGCCATCATTTAGGATGGACTGACAGTAACCTCAGTTGCATTGATCTACAGTGGTAGCAGCTGAATCAAGCCAGATCTATAAATCTGCTTGGACATATAGCAGGGTTCAGTATTGGGTGTGGGTTCTCTCTTTTCCAAAATTCCCCCAGGATGGGGAGCAGTACCTTAATTTCTCTTTAAGTGGATTTCCTAGCCTAAACTAACCCCAGCAGTGTACAAACGGCTCTGGTGAGGCCATGGCCTCTACCAGCCCAAGAAGGTGTGTGTGTGTATATATATATATATATATATATATATATATATATATATATATATATATATATATATATATATATATATATATATATAAATATTTCTGTTTGTAGGCTAGAGATTAGCATTCAAGAGTGTGGGCAGGACTAAATGATCGGGCTCCATTTGGCAACACCATCAATGTGGAGGGCCATTTAGGTTAATGCTGTGGGGCATCAGATGAATCCTATTTAGGGTTTTATCCTTGAGCATGGGTACTCCCAATCCTTGCCATGTAGCTCTACCAGCCAGGAAGATATCAATGTATTTAAATTGTGATGCGCAGTAGACTAAAAAAAGCCTTGTAGAGGGGTTTAAGAGACTTGTCCTGGAGGCGCAATTTCCTGTCAAAATGGTCCGTCTGGGTGAACTTTCCATGCATGGAAATGGCATGGCTGAAGGAAACAGAAGTAGGCCATTGGCCTTGCTGTCTTAAGGGTACAGTTCTTGCAAAAATGATACAAACGGCACATTGTTGCCAGTGGTCTAGAGAGATTGAAGGATATACCCCCCCACAAAATAGGACATTCACAGCAAAGTAAAATTTATTAACAAATTGTACAAATATACATAGAAATTCAAGCATTTACATAACATGAATTATACAGATGGATGGGTTCCCAAAGTGGTCTAGAGGGGAAGCGGATCTAGAGGGGAAGCGGAGATTTGGGTTGGTCTTGATTATAGCCACGAGCAACCTCGCTGTTGTAACATGATGGTACATTTATTTGCAAAATCCTCAAAGGAAAATGAGCCTCGCAGTTTTCCAAAACAACTTGTACTAAAGGGTATGTGACTTGTAGCTCGCTGCAGAGTAAAGCAGTGAGCCAGTCGCATGATCAGAAAATCCTCCTGGAGCTTTTAACAAACTAGTGTGTAAATTTCCTTAAAGTGGTTGTAAACTATTCACCTTGTAAAACCAGTATATGTGTGTGTATATATATATATTTTTTTTTTGCCTTTTAATGATCATTCCCTCTTGGCTGCAGCACATTGAGCTTCCCAGAAAATCGCTTGCCGCATGGGCATGTCACTCCAAGTTTGATCATTGGAGAGTACAGGTTTAGCACATCTATAAAGATGAAACCAAAATGAGGGTCAAGGACACTGTTCCAAATCAAGGACAGTTGGGAGCTATGGGATACCTGTAATACACAAAGGGTGCTATGCTGCCCAGTTCTGGGCCTAATTTTCTTCTAGATCTGTACTCCTGGTTTGGTCTTTTCTTCTAGCTTTGTTGAAGACAGAATGCCGTGACAGGTATTTCTATATCTGGGGAGATAAGACTTTCTTTGGATCACTTCTTCAATGGCAGCTGGAAGCCATAAGTAAGTAGACTTTCACTATAAAAGAATCTTACTATAAAAGAATCTTAATAGATTCATCGTCAATCTAATATCTGCTGCTTTTTGTCAGACTATACAGGGTCTATTGATATAATGAAGGGCACACGGGCAGCCCAATGTGGCTACACTCCCACCACTGACTTGTATGGGAACTTGGAAATTCGGATCTCTTTTCTAGGCTGCTGGGTTAATAATACAGTAAGTGTTACTCTTTTGTCATGCCATTGCTCCCCCAACATCCCCCCCCCCCATTGACTTTTTTTTTTCTTTCTTAAAATTGCAGAAAGACTCGCAATTTGGCATCTCTGTGCAGATCAGAGTATACAGTGGTATGCAGTCTGTGGCATATATTAGGGATATAACATGCAGCCCTGATCGCTCATGGGATGTGAGGGAGATTATCTGTGAAGAGAACTACATGGAGGTAAACTTGACGTGCGGGGTAACTAATATCTTGTGGTCAATGCACAACCCTGAGGCGGTGCCAACAGTCAAAGTTCATAGGGAGTGGTTGAAGAGCTAAACTTCAATTGGCCATGCACTACATATTTCAGCTGGTTCAAAGGATGGCAAGTCTCCCTACTTAAAGTAGATGTAAAGAGTAAGGCCAGCCATGGACTATCTGAATCTTAGCTGGTTGAGCAGGAACCAGATGAGATTTGCCCATGTATGGGCAGACTGAGTACTGAACTTTGGTACAACCAGCTTGCTATAGCTGCTGGTAATACTTGGTTGGCCTCTGCCTGGAGCCGACAATGGCTCAGCAGGGGGATTCCCTTGTTGGCACTCTGTAATGCAAATTTCTTAATGCCAGCCTAGGGTTTTTTGTTAAACCCAGTGGCCTTGAGCTATTGTGTTCTAGGGGACTACACCCTAGTCAGCACTCTGCCAAGGCTGAGATGCTGGTTTTCCATCATATGTTTAACTAAAACCAGCCATGCTGATATAAACATGGGCCAAACGTTGATCTGGCTGATATTTAGCCCATGTACCAAGCTTGACACCCAATTTGAAGAACCCCCCCCCCCCCCCATGGAGATTTTTAGCAGCAAAAAGCATTGCAAAACAAGTAATTTTCTTAAATCTTGCTTTGTATCATAGTTAAAAAATGGGCATGGATACCTGGAGTCATAAAAACATCTCAACAGGAAAACTGCACATAAGTTATGTATCGACCATAGAGATTGTATATAATTTCACATCACCCTACATGTTCATTTTATTAGAGTAGAGGTCTTCTTCAGGGGTATTTTATGCAAGAGGATTTGAGTTGTACCATCTATAAATGTATTATTTTACATAGTCATTATATTCTGTTGTAATTACAGGTGTCTGTGCTGAGACTTGCAGAAGATGACAAGATTAAATTTCAACTGACGGCACCTGCGGTAAGCTTTGCTTCATAGCGAATTTATGGTGAACCTACAATTGCCTCTAGAAATGTTGGTATTGCCTCTTGGGTATTTCAGGACTAAAAGCCTATTCTACATCTACAAGGCTATAGATTCAAGCAAGAGGTTCTCCTATCTGTACATCAGATGTGGCCTGGACTGGGATAAAAATATGGCCCTGGACTTCATCCAGACTGGCCCACTTTGACAGATCTCTCCCATGGCAGCTGGACAACTCCCGCACCCAACACTCCGCTGTCACTGAAGCCAGTCCACTGAGCCATCTGCCCATCGGGAAACTCCTTGTAGTCCCAATGGCCAGTCCATCCCTGGGTGTGACTAATACAAGTTTAGTGTTTGGCTATGGTTCTTCCAGTGTCCTAGCTTTTGTCAAGAAAATGGCATGCTTGATTGCATTACACTGAAAGGCTTGTCTACTTTTTGATCCTAGTCAGTAGGGGGTGAGCACAATAATCCCCCCCCCCCCCCCCCCCCCCGCCAGAATAGCTCAGATGGGGACAAGCTTGCTGAGGAACAGGAAGTGAGAAATTCAGAAGAGGGGGGGGGGGGGGGGGGTTGCTTAAAAGGGAAATTAAACGGCAATTGAACCAACAATGCACTAGCTTAAAGGAACCCATTTAGAAAATGGCCTTTACAACCCCTTGACATTAAGTCACCAGGGGATAAGGTGCTGGCTTATCAGATTTCTGTGACCCTCTAAGGGAAGTTCTCAAACTTGCATGGAGTTGCTCCAGAACCACCCCAGCACTCTTATCACCTAGGACTTCACAACTTGGCAAACCATAGGTCTTCCTCTTTAGCCCCCCAGCTTTGGGAGATGGCTCCCCTCGTTCTTAAACCACTCCACATCCAACACTTCAGTCCTGCCCCTTTCTTCTGAGGACTGATGTGTTGGTTATGAGATCTATCTAGAATTTATAGATTTGATGTCATGTTCCCCCCCCTGATCTTTATAATTTCAGTGTAGTAGTACAACAAATTGTATCTTGAGTAATTTTCAGCGATCAACTGAGCCAGAATAAGAACTAAAATGGCTGCCTTTGACCTTTTTTAAAATGCTAGTTGCTTAGCTCTCTGGCTTTAACTATGTGATTTAGACTTGATCTCTGGTTTCAGGTTGGGAAGATGGAAGTCTGAGTGTTCTCAACGGTCAAGAAGCTGGTTTAGTTAAAATGGGGTGCCTACACTTTACTCATGACAGCCAGGCTTGCTAGTTTTGGGGGTTTTTTTTTTTTTTTTTGCATGGGCATAACTTAATTTATTCTACTCTAACTGCAGTTGCCCTCATTTGTGCAGATGGTGCCACACGTGAGCTTTTTACTGCCTTGTTTAGGTTCTAGTGAGTACTCTTTACCAAGTGCCACATTATACCACAAAGGAAGAATGGGGGACCAAGGAATTTAGCTCTAAAAGATGGTTCCAAATTCGGTATACTTGGCTCAATGCCAGATGTAGTACTAAGATTCTTGCATTTGCATGGTAAATGGACTACACATTTCATCTTTGTGTAATGAAACTGAACTATAGCCGCTATGTGCTACCCTGTGTAACATTCAGATTGTGTCAGCTTTACTGGCTTTATCCTAGCTTTAAGATTAGTGGTGTGTAATTTGACTATTGTCATAGGTCTTCTATATAGACTATCTGCTTCACATCTCAACCTCCTAAATGCTTGCATTCTCTTGGCCTTACTGCAGACTACAATATCTCAGAAATATAGAGTGGAATTTCTCAAAAACCAGACTACCATCCTGGCTGAAGATGCCATCAAGCGAGGCTATGATGTCTATGTCACATTGACCAGGGTGGTATTCCGAGCACCTTACAATACTCCAGAGTCACAGGTCCTACAGGTAAGTAGGAATTGCAAGGTAAAATATATCTGGGTGGGTTAATGCTGAGAGAAATTGGTTGGCCTCTTAAAAGATTATGTAGCGCCCCCTAACTTTCAGTACGGGCACTTCGCTAAAGTTAGTGGGTGAATGGGACAGTTGTGTTGCTCCCATTCATAATTGGTCAAATTGCAGGCTGCTGCTATTTCAGAACTGTTTTTGAGTCAGTCTGCAGCACAGGGGTGTGATTACACCCTTGGGCAGCAGTTGGGGCTGGAGAGGTTCTGACAGCCACTTTTCCCCAGCAGCCAATTGGAGTTCTTCCCTCGCTGGGGAGGGGTATATCTGGGGCAGCTGCCGCATGTTCGCGGTCAGTTCTTCTCTGCGTGGGGTCCACGGACCCCGCTCGTATGGCCCACCTGGCCAGAACCACCTGTTCTATGGACACATCTGGATGTCGATGGGGGGGGGGGGGTCCCAGTGACTTACTGGGTCCCCAATCTTACTGAGAAGATCCCAGGCTGTCCGGAGGGGGGGGGGGGGGGGGGAATCAGCTTGAGGAGAACCCAGAGGCAGATTATGCGAAAGGGCTGGAACGAACCATCGGATCTGGTTACTGGCATGACAGGTGCATGTCAGCTGTCAACCAGTGACCCCTTTCATTGCATTTACTGGGAGGATTCTCTCAATCCAAATAGTTCTCTTGAGTACTGTGGCAGAGACCCGAGACAGGTCTGTCATAGAGACCTGTTCCTCCCAGCAGTTTAAGTGACTTTCCAGCTGCAAGGATCTGTCCGGAGGCGCTTAACCTACTCTGGCGAGAGTGGCGACGAACTGTAGCTACTACTGAGAGCACGACTGCTCTACTTATCCAGGCCTGATACCGCACTGTCCATTGCTTCATCAACCAGTCCTATCTCCTGTTGATGGCTGTTATTGGGCCTTGGAATAAAGCATTTCAAAACCCATCTGGTGACTGGACATTCACTCACTGCTATTAATGGCTACTACCCCTAGACACACTACACTGTAACTTAATACGCCGATCCCAAACAACCAGCAGCTCCTTCAGGGGTGAGCGCTACATAAAGATCAATGTGTCCTTTTTTTCATCTGTAAATGAATGAAAAAGTCGAACATAGTCCACAGGTGTAAAAGGGGCCTAAATCTAGTGTAGGTTGGTTACATCAATATGGTGTCGGTGCCACATCAACTGACAAATACAAGTTTTGACTTTCCACTTCAAGTTTTAAATGACCCAGCTGAAGAATCGCTTTCTGTATGTGTAGCTGGTCAAACATCCTGAAGCATGAGTTAAAGGAATTTTATTTTTTATTTTTTCCAGGTTGGAGACTACCATCTTGATGCAGTATTAAGCAGGATGCTGCAAAAGCAGACTCTACGCAGTCTCATCATAGACACAACAGTGGCATGTGCTGGTGGTAGGTGATCCAATCTGTTTAATGGTTATAAACTAGTCATTGGAGGAGCAGAACCTATGTAAGCGTTTTAATGCATAGATATGCTTATGGACTCAAGCCTTGTTCACACAATCAGATTTTTCCAACAGGAATTGTGACAGGCTGTTAAATCCGACCCCATTTGTATGCTCCATCAGACAATTGTTGGTGGGATAGCATGCTTTTAAATTTGTCAGCAACAAACGTGCCTTGTCAGATTTTTCAGATCGTGTACAAACGCCAATGCTCACCATAACATTGGCAGGAGTTGCCCAAAGGGTGGCGCTAAAGAGACAAAACTGTACAGTTTTGTGTTGGCCGACAATTCTTTGCCATTTGTATGCAAGAGACAAGGTCAATGTTCTACGCTTTGTCCACAAATCTGATTGTGTGTACGAGGCTTAAGACCATGCGCACTAGACAATTGCCCAGCTCTTATACCTTTTCTCTTGCCAGAAGAAAAGCGGCCTTAAATGTGCCTAAAGCCATATTTTGCCATTTCAATTGGACATTTTTTCCATTAGCCTGAGTTATCACCTGGCCACTGAAATATATGCGAAAACTGGCTCCCATGGGACTCCTTTTAGGGGTTGTTTTTTTCACAAAATGTTGCTTCTAAATTCACTATCTTCTGCCTCTATACTTGTGTGTTCAAGGACACAGACTAACATGGGGTGTTTATTTTAAAAAAAGCCAAGTACTCCCAGTGTACATCAAGCACTACCCCCAACGTTTTTTTTTTTTTTTGTTTTTTTTCTTCCTCTTTGCAACTGACTTTCCTCAGGTTAACGGGCCTTTGCTGCCACTATTGCCTCTTTGAAACTTGTTGCATGCATTACTTGTACTAGTGCTAACTCGTGGTGAACACATGTGATGGGCTTTAACAAAACTTTACCTAGACCAGGGGTGCCCAACCTTTTGAAGAGCGAGGGCCACTTAAACTTGGTAACCAGTCGTAGGCCACAATGAGCGGGCGGATGACAGGTCATGGCTACTCTATAGGTCCTCCGATCTGCCTGATGGAAGGGGACCAATTCCCTTGTTTTTCGGATTGGAGGTAGGTGGGCATAAACAAACATCTCTTGCTCTGTAGAGGTGAATTGAGGGTTTCATTTGGTTGGGCTGATCGTGTGAAAAGGACCTAAGACTGCTTTCACACTGATGTGCTGCAGTTTACCCACAACGCGGGTGCAGCATAGTGCACCTGTGTCTATCCTGCGGGTTAGCTGAACTTTGCCATAGACTCGGCCTGTGGCAAAAGCCAGCACTGTAGAGAAAGCATCGGCTTATGGGGCTGCTTTCTTCCTCTATCGCCAGCTTTATTCACAACACTGATGCTGCAGCATGGCAGATTGGCAACCTGCGATCTGGGCTTGCCAACCCACCATTCCAGAGCAGGAGGTCACGGGCAACATCAGAGGGCTTCACGGGCCACATGTGGTCCCGGGCCACTGGTTGGCCACCCCTAACCTAGACATTGAAATTCTATAAAAGCAAAGTATCTGGGACTTTAAAATTTCAGGCTCTGGGGGTTTTCTAAGCCCGACTCGGAACAACCCTTCAAGATGAGGCATCAGCTGAGATATTAAGATGTCAATGCCTGGATAAATGTTCAGAGTTGGTGAAGCAAAGATCTGGATGGTGGCTCTGGAGATCCTGTACAATTAGAATTGGGAACAACTCTATTCTCAATTCACATTAAAGCAGAATATATGGCTGCAGGGGGAGTATTGCATGTCATGAGCCAAAACACTGAACACATAAAGTGGTTGTGCACCTTGGACATGAAATGTAAACAAAGCATATCCTTCTATAGTTTCTCTTAGTGCCAAGTGGCATTTCTGGCTGCGGCCACTCTATCAGCATGGATCACTTCTGACAAGTTTTCCCAATGCCAATAGAAAAAATGGTGATGGCAGAGACCTCAGCTGACAGCATCTGCTTTGTTCCTGTGTGAACATGTTTCGTCCTCCACTCGGCTCTCAGAGCTTTCCTTGCTAATCTCTGCAGGGTGTGATTTTGGCTTTCTGCCCCTTTCTGAACTCGAACAAGCTTTGTAAATTCAGGACTATGAACAGCTGAAGAGCAGACTGCTAATATACAAATGTCACATTTGTTTCATCTGAATTACCTGGTTTACAACCACTTTAAGTAAAACTGTTTAATAAAGCTAAATCTGTCTAGCACTGTAAGGCCTAGTCTTCTGCAACTTTCTGTAGAGTAGATTTGTCCGGTTGATTACCAACAAATGCTCCCCCCTCTAAACTGGTTTTGTGAGCATAGACTGGAGTGACTAGATAACACTAGGTGGTCTTGGTGTTCGGGGCAAGAGCTGAGCTTGACTAAAAAGGTTGGTCCTATAATAATGTTCTGGGTAATCACTGTTCATACCCTTGGGAAAGGGTTACACATTTCTAGTGCTTTTCTCTAGGAAAAGGTTCATGCAAAACTGAATTGCTGTCTTAAAGGCATGTGCTCATCTGAAACCTCTTCTGCTTATTGCCACAGACCCTCCAGTGTTCCAGGACCTGGCTCTCTCTTGGCTGTCCCCAACTCTGCTAGGACCTCTGGTCACAGAAAATGTCAAATCCTGCTTGTTCGCCATGGGTGTCAATGGAAATCTGCTGTCCAGGAATGATATTGAAGCAAACAATTACGTATTTAATGATGCGTTGGTCTGTAATGGCTCAAGTATTGTGAATGTGACTGTGCCAATTGGAGCTCCTGGAGGCTATTCTGAGGTGAGTGGCAGTTGGCACCTATAGTAAACAAGTGACAAATTATAGTAAAGCAACTTTGTGTGCACAGGTTCACTTACCCCCCCCCATAGATTGTAGCTAATACTGTATTTATCGCCATATAATGCATAACTTCACTTTAAGAGGGAAGCTTAAAGGACAGCCCTGCCAGCATACTCGAGTTGAGGACTTAACACTGTTGGCCCCTTCTGCAGTGATTTCTCCCCCCCCCCCCCCCGTCACTTGTGGATCAGGGCATCTGGATACCTCCATTGGCGCTGGCCACGTGACCGCTCTCTCCACTCAAGCTACAACAAGCAGAGTTGGTTGAGGGAGTTGGAAGCTTGGATTTGCATTGAGTTGTACAGAAGCAGTGAATGACAGGGCGCTGGCAGTGGTGTCTTCTGGGGTTTGCTGGCAGCACTGTCCTAGGGCCAGGTGGGGTGCCTGGCCTGACAGCCTGGTCCCCCACCCCCTGTTTAAAAGATTGGCATGTAACACACGGGCATGGGTTTGCCCTCTATTTTCAGTGTAAATGGCATGTTGTAAGCCGATAAATACAGTATTGTAGTAGCCTGTACTACGTGCCAACCTATCCTTGTGACATTAATTTTGTCACTGCTTTGGTCTCCCCATATGCTTGGGGAAAGTCTATTGGACTGCTGATGGCTAATTAAACGGATGTCCATTACAGGAGGTATTGGGAAGTTGGGTTCTTCAGTGGCTGCCTACTGGAGTATTGTGTGTGGGGTTTTTTATTTTTATTTCTGACATAAAGCAGCATTTTACAAAGCCTGTCAATTTATAACCAAAAACCATTTTTGTCTCTTCAGAGTGACGTTTTGAACAACTCCTACGTTACAACATACCGCATTAACCTTCTGCTGCAGAGACAGTGGCTGGGAGAGAATGAAGATGACAAAACGACGCATACACAGTACAAGCCAGTTGTGACCCCAGCCATAAAACAGCGTCCTATCTTCACAGACTGTGAGTAATTCTTAGTTGCCAGACCATGTAAGCTTTAGGCCCCTGCTTAAAGGCAGATTTAGTTTCTCCATGCCAAAAAACAATATAATGCTGATTGTCCCAATAAGGGGAATGTTTAAGTTTGGTTAAAATCCCCAGGTCTTCACCATAAACTATTCAGTCTATTCTGACTGGTTTTAATTTGAGATTTTTTTTTTTTTTTCCACGACTTGCACTAGAAAATTAAGAGCCACACCAACTTCAGCCCCCCCCCCCCCCAGCTTATCTCCTTAACCTATATATTGGGTAAATTGTCAGAAGCATCACACCACTGCCATGGATGTGCAGTTTTCATAAACTGGGTATAGAAGCCACCTGCCCTTTAACTAGGTTTAGTGATTTAAAATGCCAATAAGACCTTTTGGGTTTAGTGCGGTTTTCCACTTTATCAATATTGCCACATAAGACTTCTAATCTCTATGCAGACACCATCAAAAAGGATCGTTACTTCAATGTGTCACTGGGCAACTTTTATTCTGATGTCAACCTGAAGTCTTTTGTCATCCTCCGTACTCCACTGCCACTGGATACCCTGGGCTCCCAAGGCATGCAGACCTCCTCCACAAAAAACTCCAACAATACCCAGGTCTTCTTTCTGACTGTGCCCTTCTCCTCCTACCTAGTAGAGCAGATGGTAAGATGTAGCTGTAGTCTCTTCAGCTCGGAAAATGCATAACTGCAATGTTCTTGCACAGCCTATGTTTCATCAGGTTTTTCGACCCATGCTTTCTAGCTAACTTGCACTTTTAACTATCTGGTATGTTCTAGGTAAACTGGACATTAACTTGCCTTCTAATTGGCTAAGGGCATGAAAAACATTTCTATTCTATAGCGCATTTTTAGATATTAAATGTGCTTCCTCCAATGAGGTTATGCACGAGGCCAGTAATGGCAAATCTTGGCACCCCTGATGTGTTGGAACTACAGTTACCATGATGCTCATGCACTCTGCAATGTAGTTGAGCATCATGGGAAAATGTAGTTCCAAAACATCTGGGGGTGCCAAGGTTCACAATCACTCCACTAAGGTGGACTTCAAATGATGGTGCTCAGTCAAGGATTCCTGTAGCAATGTTTGGGAGGGCCACCTCCAAAATTACAATTGGAGCTGGAAAGGCTAAAGCCAGCCATGTACTAGTAGCTTTGCATTTGAGCATTTGAGTTTTTAATTGGGTTTACCTAAGACTTGATTTAAAGGGGTGAGATGTTGGTTTCTCAAATTGGTAATGTTGGACAAATGTTTTGTCACGCATTATATTTTCAGTATCTTGGTGGTCCCAAAAGGCGCTACAGACTTCATGTGACCTACGTCATGAGCCTTGTCCCCAAAGAAAAGATTTTTACCTATTCAGATGTAGTGGAGTGCATTCTAGAAGATGTTGGTAAGTTATGACCCTGCATCTCATTTGTGTCTTGGTAATGTGGTGCATCTTGTGACCTCTACTCTCTTCCAGTGCCTCCTTCATATAATCATTCCTGTGGGAGTGACAGACTGGTGCTTGACATGAAGCGCGGGAACCTTGATATGTATTGGCTTCCTTACATCCGAAACCTTCCACTGACCAATGAACTCATTACCTCTCAGAATTACATAGTACAGAATACAGATGCTGCCTTCCACCTGGAAGTTCCCTACCCTTCTGTTGGCCTAGTCTATGAGGTAATGCCATCTGTCTTTATGGGTTTGTGTGTCTAAGCCTTTTCTGCCAAGGCGATGGTTTAGTCCGATTTTACAACTTTTTATGGAACTTTTCAAAATCAGTCTCTATGAACCCAGCAGGCCCCCCCCCCCCCCCCAGTGTTCAGGTTAATGCTGTTGTCCTGGTGGGACAACATAAGTCATCCATGTTTAGGACAACGGCTGCTGAGACCTGGCACAGTATTTTGGTGACTTGCTAGAAGGCAGTAACTTTCCCAACATGTTGACAGTTCAAATCCAGTAACTGTTTGTTAGACAGCAAGTATCAATATCCTAATGCAAGAACCATATCGCCAATTAACGGTGTTCTCAGACAAGTTGTAAATTGAGGGCCACCTTGGCTGGTTAATTGGCTTTTGCATTGGAGACTAACACATATTGGCTAGAGCTGTGAGATTTAATAGCTGAGCAGGAGAATAGCAGGTGCTGCAGATGAACAAATGTGTGCCATCAGACACCTATGTCCACTGCCAATGCACCATATCTATCTGCAAGACAAAGCATATAATGGGCCCAATTTGCAACAAACTTCCCTAGCCAGGTCATGCTGTTGACAATAGGGGTGTTGGAAAGCTAATGTACCAAGGTCATTGGCTTTACACATTTTAACCCTGTTAAACTATGTGATGTAACATTGGTCCAACTTTAACTACTAGGACCTGTGCACCACAGAGCATGTTTCCCAATGTATGGTCAAGCAGACATCCAGCCTGTTTTGCCAACTTGGTGGCCTACTATAAAGATCATAGTTTTGTTGACTTGAAACAGTGGTAGGAGTCTCAAAGCTTCCATGGCTGTCATGTAATTGTTGAATGCCCTAATATAGCTAGCTTTAAGCAGACAAAATGAGCTGGTATGGGTCTGCTTTTATCAAGACCCTCACATGGTAGAAAGTTCCATGCCCCTCGCCCTTCTAGTCTTGGGTCTATTAGATTTCCAGGCTTTAGTTGCTAAAGTTCTGAATGCTGTTAGTGCAACATCACAGCTTGAGTTACTGTTTCCCAAGGTGGCTACTCTGAGCGCTTTCCATGTGCGTCTGGACTTTACACTGCGAGACAACCTAACCTTGAAGGTAGAAAGTTCCTACTCTTGTCTTTGCATCTTTTTTCCACAGTCAGGTAGGTTGGAGACAATGAAGAGTATTTGATTGCTTATTAGTTTTGACCAGTGACTTACTACAAAAACTTTAACCCACAGTCTGCCTCTCCAATGGTTCCATGATTGCTTTTGTCAATGGCTCAATGACCAAGCCTAAGATTGATGCCAGACGAACTCACCTGAAAGATCCGACTTGTAAGCCATTAGAGGCCACTGAGACATTGGCACTGTTCAGCTTCTCTGCCTACACATGTGGTACCATCCAAAAGGTATGAATACTCAAACTAGTGAGGGCTCCACGATAGAGCACAAAGGGGGTCATTGGGCTACTTCAGCTATAAAATGGTGAATGGATTGTGGCTGATATAAACTGTTTATACTACCTCCTGGAAATATGTTTTATCTTGTGCTATAAAGCATCCCAGGAAACCTTTTTACTAAGTTCCTTGATGCATGGCATGTAACTGAACACCCATAGACATGTTAATGCTGGAAAGGAAATATGCAGGTATACTGTCAACCTTAGTTGGGGTCTCTTCCCTGCTATCCAGTCTCATATGGCTTGTGTAGTTGACAGTAAGTTTGACAAATGGTAACTTCTGTAAGAAGCCACCTTGCCACACAGCTTATTTGGGAGGGAACAACTTAATTTGGACACCACCTTTGGGTGCATCCTGAGTATCTTGCCCTTCAGTGAAGGGGTTCTACAAGATCTAATAGACTTGCCACATTTTGATTTGGTGAAAATTGTTTAGTTAATGTTGGCAGGCATAAGATTAAGGGGGGGGTTGTGGCTTTAAGTGCTGGGGTAGCAAGTTAAATGTATAGGGAGTATTAATTGCTACCCCATCACAGATTTACTCTTGTTAAATGGGCAGAAGTCCTTAACAAAATTCTTCCCTTTAGTTTGACAGCAACTACCTTATCTATGAGAATGAAGTGGCGTATGACCAGGTGGTGCTATTTCCTAATCAGCCGATCATCTCCCGGGACTCCAACTACAGGTAACAAACTTCTATGGCTAAATGAACCACCTCCCCTTGTCTCAATACACATACAGCACCAAATGCCTCTCTCCTTTTGTTAAGGATGACTATACGCTGCCGCTACCCTCTCAGGGACACTCTGTGGTTGAGTGCCCAGAAGGAGGTTGCTCCTGTCATGATGGGCCTGGGCTTGCCGAGTGAGACAAGAGGTAACTTTTTCATCTAATTAACACAGGTCTTTAAAATGCTTAGGACAGGCTAAAAAGTGTACTTGTGTGGGTTTGTTTTTGGGATTTGATGCTTGTTATAGGCTACTCTAAGCTCAATTGTACAGGTTATGTAGCTTTCAACATTGCTAGGCAGAGGTGATGCTGCATAGGTTTTACCAAACTACTAAACTGAATATTGAGTGAGCCATTAGTCACTTCAGGCTGGGACCAACTTGTTAAATTAAGGGATACTGACCGCATCATTGTAGATCCTGGCAGGGTAGAAAGCTGCCAACTATGGTAACATTGGCTCGTAACTTTCATTGAATCTTGCCACAGCTGTAACTTTAAAGAAACCACTTTAACAAACTATGTGGAAATGGCCAAAATATCACTACTTGGGTTGACTAGTGCATGTATAAAGATCCTGTTGCTCTTTGACTGCCCCATATGTTCAACCCGTTATGAAGTAAAATCCAAGAGTATGGTACTTATGGAAACATTTCAGGAAGTGTGGTTGGAAGGTAGTATAGCGGTGTAGGGCATGGTGAATGTTGGAGACTTAAGGTTATGGTAATGCCTAAATATTTTGTTTTCAGTACTGCGCAGGAGAGCCAGAACACACATGGCAGAGCTAAGGATTGCAAAGGGTAAGCTTAAACTTTAGGGGAACTGTTGTCTGTATACTTTTTTGGGGTACTGCTTAAAGAGAAGTATCCTGTACTGCCATTGGCCTGTTTTATGTAGCCTTGTTATGCTGAGCCTTGATACAATGGGCAATGAGCTACAGATAAAAGCTGGTTCAAAACTGCTATAAATTGCTCCAGAAACTAATCCATTTGGTACAGCGAAACTTTAATGTCATGGGATGGCAGTGGTTGCAATTTTCACAAGATCTAGAGAAGCAGGCACAAACTATAACTGACTCACTTTTTTACAATCTGAGGAAAGCTAAATTTTTGAGAGCCTGGAACAATGCCCACCACTTTTTACGTCGGAGCTCCTCCCATCATAACCATGGGGCAATAATTGAATACTGTTATGGTGATCTATCTGTCTGACGCCCCCCCCCCATGGCTGAAATGCTGCTCTGGGTTTTTTTCTCCTTCCCTTATGCCTCTAATTTTCTGACATTCATCCCTCTACTAGATGATACCTATACTTCATTTTACCATCTTGGAGACTTCCCAGTGTCTGTTCAACAAACTGACAGTCTATACCTCCAGGCTAATGTGCCAAGTACAACTCTGGTGTCGCTGCTACAGGACTGCTGGGCTACAACCCTCCCAAACCATGATGACCATTCTAGGTGGAATCTGGTTATAGATGGGTACGTAGAGCGTCAACATTTTCAATGTATCTGCGTATTGGTAACAAAGCTTAATGTGAATAAATATCCCACTTACTGAGGTGTGTGTGTGGGGTTTATTTTCTTTTTTTTTTTCTTAAAGTGCATGTTGGGTTTGTCTACCTTGCTATGAACTTTTGCTTTCACCAAAAACTTCTGCCATGCCTAAAAGCACATAACTTTGAGGTTAAACATAACATGTTGCCTTCTGAACTTTCAAGTCAAAGGCTAATTTTAGATGGCCACCCAGCCATCGTGTCCAACATTGGTACCTGACCTCCCAAATGTGCTTTTGGCTGAATGGGACACTATCCCCACATTTAATTTTAATTTTTTGGAGGCTCCATGGACTTCAAGTAGTGCCCACAAACTGTTATACAATCGCCTTTGGTTCAAAACTGTTATATTCCACTTGTTTTAGGTGTGCTACCAAAGAAGGTGCTGATGCCTTATCAACTACAATCCATCTCTCTCCTGACTACTCTGCTCGACTCCACGTGAAGCTGAATGGAGAGGTTAATGGACAGGTAATGGTCTCTAGCCTTTCAACAAACCTTGCAGTAATCTACATTACATTTGACAAGTCTGCTAGAGCAACCCTGGCAAAACAGTCTAAGGACATTGCATGGCGACAGTCTAACCAGCTTTATTTTGTATTATAATTATATATTCTCTTTATTTTCAAATCCACTTCAGGTGTACATACACTGCCAGGTCTCGCTGTGTGATCCTAAGAGCACAGATGGCTGCTTTCAAACTTGTGACAAGACCACAGAGAGGGTCTCTGGTAAGTGCTGCCAACGTCTTCAAGTAATCTGGTTCAATAGCATAGTTACTAAAACTTTAACTTTTTTTTTTTTGTTAATGCAGGGAAGAGGGCAACCTCTGCGTTCTCTGAAGTGGTGTCTGCTGGACCTGTCAAAGTAGGCGCTACAAATGAAGTTGGATATCAACATCTTGGTGAGTAGGTGCAACCTTCATGACATAAGAAACTAAAGCTTTTTTTTTTTTGGGGTGGAGCAAGGGAATGCTCAATTTATGGGGGAGTGCATTTTATTTCCATGGGTGCAATGCCAGATTCCAGCAGGCTTTCTCCAGTAATGTTCATGCCAAGGTGCACCAACTTTCAGTGGCAGCTGGATGAAGTGTGAATACTCACTGCACTCATGTTCAACTAAGAATGATGTGGATGTGCAGGCAGGACCCCAAACATCCACACATTTTGCCAGCTGCTGTTGAAGGGGGGTGGGTTTGTTTTGCACCCTAAATATAACATGGTGCATAAGGGAGGTTGGCCTTTAATGGCTAGTAGTGACCTGAAAACTAGCTCTTGTATTTCAGCTCTGTAGTTAAAATAATTTTGGACCCACCGAATGCTTTCTTTAGTTGGTAGCTCATATGAATGCCTGTTTGGGCCGGGGCGCAACATAAAAGCCAGAGTTGGGCAACAAGTCCTTCAGGAAGTAAACTGTTTCATGTGTTTAATTGTCGTATTTCCACTATCTTATTTTTACAGCAGAAACAAAGTCCTGGTCAACATGGAGTTGGGTCCTCTCAATCGGTCTTGGAGTCATTGCGGCATTAACAGTTGGCGCTGTCTGTCTTGCTGTTCGCCTCTATATACATTAAATAAAAAGCTCTTAATTTCTAAACTTTAATCTGTTTCATTTTGTACTTGTCATTCCATTATAGTGTATATCCATGTTTAGCCAACAAACCTCATTGCTTAGTTTTTTTTTTTTTTTTTTTTTTTTGGAATGACTTGCTGTAGCTTGAGTGGACTGACTTCTATCTTTGGCAGCATAGATCTAAACCCAGAGTGGGGGAAAGTTGAAGCACCTAAACAATTGGGCTCACCCTGAACTGACCACTGCAAGCATCGGCCTCCAAATAATCCACTCAAACTTATAGCCAGTTGGGTGGGACATTGCATTCATTTGGGTTTTGATGAGAAAATCTGGGTGGTCAACACATTGGGTCTGACAGCTAGAGATGACTTTCCAAGAGATGGCTGAGGCAATGGAAC
This sequence comes from Rana kukunoris, assembly GCA_029574335.1. Taxonomy (NCBI): domain Eukaryota; kingdom Metazoa; phylum Chordata; class Amphibia; order Anura; family Ranidae; genus Rana; species Rana kukunoris. The sequence continues at coordinate 521,647,730 of CM056051.1, forward strand.
CAGTTGAGGCTACAATGAGGGCTGTGGTTCCTTTAAGGATGCCTGCTTTTTCCCTACAGTGAAGCCATTAGAGGTTTTAAAGAACAATATCTCTTCACCAGGCCTACAGTATTTCCAAAACTTAATCACAAAATCGCTCGTCTAGAAATTGGACATCACTGCCTCTAAATGTGGAGGCATGGTGTTGCCTATTTCACCTCCTGCAGCTTTCCTGTTTCAGCCTCAGGTGTTTCTAGGCACACACCTAGTTGCCCCATGCCCATTGGCATTATCGCTCTGTGTGCCAGCAGTAAAATGAGAGGATCTCTCCTAATGGTTTTGCCATAAGAGGTGTTTGCACACTTCTTTCACTACTGGCAGGGCGATCAATGTGCCAGGGTCATATGTAGACACGTGTTTAAGCTTTAGGGTGCACATCCTAATAGGGGCTGCACACCAATGCTCAGACTGACAAGCCCACACCTGGGTTTGTTGGGTTTAGTTTGGGTCTATAAAATATACTGCCAAAGATTTTCCATAACCATTCTATGGCACTAAAGTGCATGGGACCAAGAGCTCTACCAGTCTTGGGCAATTAAACATCCACTTAATGGGATAAGAATGAAAGCTTTTAGATCTGAGGAGAAGCAGAAGTGCATTGAGCTTGCCAGTAACTGAGGCTGTGGTGGTGTCAGGACAAGTCTCCTCATTGGAAGAGGGCAGGCTGTTCCCAGCATGGTTAAACTGACTCGTGTATGCACAGGCTGAATGTACCAAGTTAATCACTCCATTTGGGTACAGCCTGCCAGATTTGACTTGCAATCACTAGGGGCTATACCATCATATTTTCTCCTGGGGGGCATCTTCCCTCACCCTGGGAGAAAACAATGGCGTGGCAGGAAAATTTCAGCATATGGCCACCCTTAGTGTGGTTGGCTGCTTTCTGGCAGGAACACCAGGTATATTCACAAACCAAATTCAATACAAACAGGATAATTTTTCATAAGAACATGATACAGCAGGCACATCAGGAATATGAAGCCTTGGGGTAACAAATTTCATTTTTTACCCTGTTGGAAAATGCATAAACCGTCCATTGCTATGTGGTTTCCAAGAGGTAGCTGGCTTTTTAACACTAAGCCTTGTGCATGGAGCACTGTAAATTCACAATGGTTCCTGTTACCCTTTTAGTATAGGGTCCCTACCTAATGTGCATATACTAAGGCCAGTTTAGAACCGTTGCAAGGAGAACTGTGTTAAAGTACTTGAGGAAGAGCTGGTAAATGGTTGCCTGAGTACCCAGGCTAGATGGGCAAAATCGGCACTTGACTGGGTCTTGGCGCAAGACAGTTCTGTGTGGCTAACTTTATAAGGAATCTCTTGAATGACTTGTATAGCGAAACGCATGCGAACTAAATCACCTCTGGGCGATTTTTTTTCCAGCCAGTGTCTTCAAAAGCCCATTGTCCTGCCATGTTTTTTGGGACTGTTCTTTGGCTGGGGTGGTTACTATGAGCTTGCTTGGGAATCTTGGTATTTCAGTTGCATCTCACTGGGGTTTGGTAACCACAGCTATGGACCTGTTGCCCAATTCTACAAATGGCTGATTTTTTTTTTTTTTTTTTTTTTCTTAATTCTCCAGCTGTCACTCGGGTTAATCCATGGCACGTGTTGCTCTTTGGATTGGATCTTGTCTGGGGCTAGCCAATGATATCGTGGCATTGCTGCCACGCACTTGGAAATGCCCCCAAAAGAACTATCATTGTAACATATGGCCTATGGGTTTCTGAGGGTGCTGGACTGAGGTGGCCATTGTCTGTGATTGGCTCTTACCTGATGGTTTTCTATAAATTCAGTGTGTTTCTCTAAAGCAGTCCTTGTTTAACCAACTGGTGTCTAGTTCTTTGGGGTAGCAACAGTCGCTTGCCTAATCTTCCAGAGCTTGATGAGCAGCTTCTTGCCGGAGACTGTTCCTGCTTGACAAACAAAATTGCCATCTTGGCCTCCGGCAGAACGACATTCTATCTTAACAGACAGACCATCGGTCTGCCTCTCAAAAGATCACCGGCTTCTGGCGAGCATCAGGTCCATGGACCTGCTGATTGGGTCCCGCTGTGTCTAATCAGAGCGGGTTGCCTGTGGCACATGCACCCCAGACCCGGAGGAAGCCACGATGTACTAGTGTGATTTCACGCTAAGGGACTGTAGTGAAAGTATAGCCTCGTACACATGATCAGATTTTTCATGGACAAAGCGTAGGACCTTTGTCCGAAGTGTCAGCCATGAACTTGCCTTGCGCGCAAACTGCACACAATTGGCCGACAAATGTGAAACTCGGGACTTATGTACACACGCTCAGAAAAACAGACGATTGTCCACAAAAAAATTTGAAGCATGCTATACAACATTTGTTGTCAGACAATTTGAAAAACATAGCTATCCAACATTTGTTAATTCCAACATCAATTGTCCGATGGAGCATACAGACGGTCGGATTATCCAACAAAACGCGTTTATTGCGCAATTGTCCTAATATCCGATTGTGTATGGGCTTTAAGACGTTGCAACAGATTAAGGGGGGGTGTATATAGATTGTACCAATACTAAGCATTTGTGTGTACTTGTGCCACCATTTAGTGCTGCATAATCTGTGCCACTGCCAGCCATCAGTGGTCACATGACATTAAAAAAAGTGTCGGTAATCTGCGAGTACTCGGGGGTAAAAAAGTATTGGTACTTGTACTCGGTCTCAAAGTGGTACCGGGACAACCCTAATGCGCACACACACGTGTGTGTGTATGTGTATATGTATATATATATATATAGCGCTACCCATGGGCGTCCGCTGAAATTTTTTCAGGGGGGGGGGGCGCATCAGCAGCGGCAAAACAGTCGCATTTTACCCTTTCTTCGACCACTAGTGCTAGGCAAGAGTAATGTACATACACACATCGCCAGGGCACCACCGTGTCACCACCAACACCAGGGCACCACCATGTCGCCACCAACCAGTATCTCACTTGTTATACCCAAAGACACTCGCGCTGATATTCATTTGCGGGGGGTGCCGGCCTGACACGCCTGCAGTTCTTAAATTCCAGGGGGGGGCAACCGCCCCCGTTGCCCTATGGAGCGGACGCCCATGGCGCTATTCCCTAGAGCCGCTGGATAGATTTGGGATCGGCGTGTCACCTTTGTAGCATGTCTAGGGGTATGATGAGTAGATGTGAGCAATAATAGAATGTCCAAATGGCAAAGTGTCATTTTCTGTGCTTTTATTCTTGTGCCAAACACGGCAACAGGTAACTTCAGGTGATTAGAGGAAAGATGGTGAAAAGTTGCAGATTCAGGCCTTAATTATGTAGAAGCAGTCCTGCTTCATCTGTACCTTTTGCTTCGTCGCCACCCTAGCCGGAGTGGGTGTAGTGTACCCGGACAGTCTCTCTCACAGAACTGGCAGCCGGCATATCATTCGGAACTTTGAGAAGGAAAACAAGCCTCTGTCAGACTTGGCTCAATGGGAGTGGGACCTCTGCCACAGACCCTTGCTCTGGAATGCGACTAAATGGAGCGATTCCTTCTCAATTAAATAGTTGCCTAAATTTCCCTCAGGTAGTTCTTGATATAGACAGGTTGCCATCAGACAAACTCCCAATGTACTGAACCTCGATCCCCGATGGTTCGTCTAGGCCCTATTGGATCTCCTGGCTCTCCTCAGACTGACTCCCCACCAAACAGCACAACTCACTTGGGGTCTTCTTGGGGACCCAGTAAGTCACTGGGGCCCCTCTGCAGCTTTAGTTTCTCCGGGCCATGAGGGCCCAGAGCCAGGAACTACGCGCAGCACGTGCACACCGGCCTGGTAGGCCATATCGCCGGGGCCCGTGGTGTGCGCACACCCAAGGTGGGTGCCACACCCGGATCCAACCTCGAACTCCCCAGCCCGAAATGGCGGCTAACAGAAGTACCCTCCCAACCGTTCCTGATTTTGAGGAAATGTCCCGCGATTCGTGGTAAATCCCACGATCAGGGCTGGAGTCCCGCGGTTCGGCAGCACCCCTCCGCCCGGGATTTGCGGTAAATCCACTGCGACCCCCCTGCTCAACTTTGAACTACCAAACCCCCCGCTCAACAACTCAGATCCGTGGAACCCCCCCACGCTCAACAACTCCGATGCGCGCAACCCCCCCGCTCAACAACTCGGATCCCTGGAACCCCCCACGCTTAACACCGATCCGCGCAACCCTCCTGCTCAACAACTCAGATCCACAGAATCCTCCCCCGCGCTCAACAACTCAGATCCGTGGAAACAACCCCCCCCCCCCCCCCGCTCAGCAACTCAGATCCACAGAATCCTCCCCCCGCGCTCAACAACTCAGATCCGCGGAACCCCCCCCCCTGCTCAACAAGGTGTCCCTCATTCCCATCTCAAAAAGTTGGGAAGTATGCCCTCCCCCAGCATGCCCCCGCGAGGGAAAACCCCCTCTGATTGGCTGCTGGCAGAAAGGCGCTCTCGCTGGTCTCCACTGCCACCATCTGTCGCTCCGAGATGGAAAGGAGGCATCTTTGGAACACAGGATGAAACGACAGCACAGCACTAAATTGGCATTAATCATATGGATGAGAGCTAAGTAACCCTCTCATCCCCCTCTAGATTTATGCAGCATCCGTACTTGGAAGTACAGGAGTGCTACACACACGTATATGTATGTATGTGTGTGTGTGTAAAACTGACCATTGTCAGTATCACTGGCAGGGTGTTATGGTTTGTGCCAACCTCAATAACCGTCACTTTTGCTGGACAGCTTGGCCCGCATGTAAAGAAGAGAAAAATTATAAATAAAAGCACATGCAAGATTTTTTTTTTTAATAAAAACATAAATAACGGCATTTGCAATAAAAAAGTAATCCTATATTGAGTAGGATCATTACAGGTGACCAGATTTCTATATTGGAGATAATAGGCTGCTAGGTCCTTTGTATTTAATCCCTCTGCCTATGATTTGGTGATGACATTGGATGATTTTCTTCAAGGGTCTGCCTGTTCTTCTGGCTAGTTCATTTTTGATTCTTGGATAGCCGGCGCTGTATTTCTCCATGTAGAAACCTTTTGTCGCCTGTCGTTCCATTGTCACTGTCACCAGCTCTGGTGTGGAAGGGGGGAGTTCTGCAGACAGGGAGGGGCCGCAGGCAGAGCAGCTGCAAAAAGAGAAGAATGGAAGCAGCAGGCACAGCCATATCAATGGAGAGATGGACAGAGACAGCCAGATGGTGATAATACAGGAATGCGCAAGGTCTCGCCAGAGTCCCTGTGACCATCGATGGTGACGTCACCATGAAGAGCTATAGAGTGAGTGTTCTGTGCATGTTGTTTTCTACTATACTATTACAACAATGAGGACGTTGGCTCCATTCACTAAGGCTGTAACCCTCAAATGATTCGCCTTGCAGGCCATTATGTTCAGCCCCCACTACAGGAGGTAATGATCGGTCTGCGTTAGGCCAACAACAGAGGCACCGGCAGCATGTTGATGCCCCTGCCTAATGTGGCCTGTGCTGCCAAATGGAACCTAGAGTAGGACAGTCCCTGTATTGAGGACACTGCCCCCGGTTTTGTCCCCGGATTCGATTTGAACCAGGGATGGGGCAATTTTAACCACTTGCTTACTGGGCACATATACCCCCTTCTTGCCCAGGTGAAATTTCAGCTTTCGGCACCGTCACGATTTGAATGACAATTGCGCAGTCGTGTGACTGGCATTGAAGGGGTTAACTCTAGGGGGTTATCAAGGGGTTAAATATGTTCCCTGCTAGGTGATTCTTACTGTGGGGGAGGGGACTGACTGGGGGAGGTGACCGATGGTTGTCCCTATGTACAAGGGACACAACATTGGTCTCCTCTTCCTAACAGGACGTGGATCTCTGTGTTTACACTGTGACTGCCGATTGCGGGTGCCTGGCGGACATCGCGGCCGCCCAGAGGCTGTATATTGATGGCCTCTCGGCAGAATAGAGCCACCTTGCAGCCGTAAATAGTCGGTGGCCGGATGGCAGGTGGTTAAAGACGGTGCTGAATAAAAAAATAATCTGAATTACACAACCCCGGTCCGCTGCTCCCACTGGCTTAGGGGGGTGTATTTCTTTCTCGTACATCACGGGACACAGAGCGGCATATTCATTACTATATGGGTTATATGGAGTACCTTCAGGTGTGGACACTGGCAATCTCAAACAGGAAGTCCCCTCCCTATATAACCCCCTCCCCTAGAGGGAGTCCCTCAGTTTTTTCGCCAGTGTCTTAGGCGGCGTACACACGATCGGATATATCCGATGAAAACGGTCCGCGGACCATTTCCATCGGATATGTCCGATCGGGAGTTTGATCCGATGGCGTGTACACACCATCGGATCAAATTCCCCGCCGCCGGACGGCGCGGTGACGTAGTGGTGACGCGGCGGTGACGTTGACGCCGCCACGTCACCGCCACGTCACCGCACCAGGAAGTAAAACACTTCCGCGCATGCGCCGAATCCATTCGGCAGCGGCGCGGCGGCGGTGGGAGCCGACATGTCTGCTGGTAAGTGTACTAACCAGCAGACATGTCGGGCGGACAGATTCCCACCGGATAGATTTCAAAGCATGCTTTGAAATCTGTCGGGTGGAGAAATCTGTCCGCTAGCCCATACACACGAGCGGAGATGTCTGCTGAAACGGTCCATCGGACCGTTTTCAGCGGACATATCCCCTCGTGTGTACGCGGCCTTAGGTGTTGGTCACGGAATAGCTTTGCTCCACATCCTTGGGATTAAGGGCGGGCTAACCGGATCTGTCCAAGGAGCCTCAGTGCCAAAGTGGACAGTACCCGGGCCCCAAACCGTGGGGTTTTGCCTATAATGCTCCTCTTTGGAGGGCTGGATCCTGGGCCCAGGACTTGGAGTTTGTAAAAACCATAAGTTCCTGTTTGCCAGGGTGCTATATAGGTCCAGGACAGTGGGTACCTTCATAGGACCCCAGGGCCTGAAGGTCTACTACGCTACCCACGATGGGAGATGGGAGAAGATTGGATCGTTTTGCTGGACAAACATCCTGCAGCATGGAGCAGGTAAGAGGGGAGCCTGCGGGACTTGGTTCGACAGCAGGCTCTCCGGGGTAACCTAAAAGGGGGGTAGCCTAAGTATGCTCTGCATTGGCAACCTTGCTCACTATGTCTGAGAAAGACAGGATGATCCCTTTTCCCCCATCACTAGGTTCCCCTGTCTAAGAATGGTGTTGCTAGCTACCTGCTGCTTTCTTCCTAGGACTGGTAAGGATCCCTATGGGGCCTTTTGAAGAGTCCTACCTGGCCGGGGGTTTAAATCTGCCGCCTGATTCTGCAGTCCTGGGTCTCCAGCAGCGCGGCTCCTCCATGTTCCTCCTGCTCCGGCATACGCGCGCGCACATCTTATAGACGTTTTTCGCGCCGTTCGGAGAGGAGGGCGGGGGGGGGGGGCGTGCCTGCAGCGTCATACAGGGGCGCGCCTTGTGCTGTTATAGATCAGCAGGCATTGTCAGTGCTCAGTTTGAGGCTGATCTCAGAGGGAGAGGACGCAGAGCGGCAGAACAGTGACTCCCGGTGGCGGAAGAGGGGTAGTACATGCTGGACTTTGTTCCAATGCCTTTTTTGTTAAGCCAAGAAATTCCCCTTTTTTGCAGCAGGTTGGAGGCTGGCAAACTAAGTTTGGGGTCACTGTATGTTTGAAAAAAAAAAAAAAAAAATAAAAGAAAGAGACTTATATATATTTAAAAAAAAAAAAAAAACATACGGGGCCCCATCAGTTTTTGGGCATTAGTGATCTATTGTCCCCTAAGCTCTAGTTTTGTACTCCTGGCCACTACAGTCTGTTGTTGTTCGATTTTGTATTATGGCTTCCAAAGGTTCGGGGTCAAAGGGTACAAAAAAGACCAAAAAACAAAGGGGTTCCCCCTCTGATTCTGATGATATGCCGATACTTTCCCCGCAACTTATTCCCATAAAGGGCGCCTTGGATGAGCCATTAGGGGGGTCTGGTGCGGAGGCTGGCCCAGATCAGCCCAGCCCTGTGTTTATCACAGAGGAGATGCTAGCCGTATCCCTAGGGGGGCTAGAAGAGAGAATAGCAGCATTGATCGCTAGAGCTATTCCTGGTAAGAAACGGGTTAGATCCCCATCACCAAGAGGTGTATCCTCAGATGCTGAGATTCTCTCTCCGGAGGAATTGGAATCGCAGGAGGATCAACTAGACCTGAACCAAGAGGGTTCAGGGATTGAGGGATCTACCTCTGAGGAACCATTTTCAGACTCCCAGACAGAGAGACTGTGGGTACAGTCTTTGACGGACATGGTCCGCTCGGCATTTAGTTTACCATTGCCAGAGCCTCAGGTTCCTCCGGTATCCTCTCTGGGCTCTTTGAAAGCTCCGTTAAGCAACGCATTTTTTCCGGTCCATCCTCTCTTGGAGGAATTGATCTTTCGGGATTGGGTACGGCCGGACAGGATTTTTCTGCCACCGAAGAGATTTGCGGTAATTTACCCCACGGAGGAAAAATTCTCCAAGAGGTGGAGGCTCCCAGTGGTGGATGCAGCCATCTCATGTGTGAATAAATCACTAACTTGCCCGGTGGAAAACATACATATGTTTAAAGATCCGGTGGATAAACGGTTAGAGACACTTTTAAAAGCATCCTTTGCTACGGCAGGAGCAGTGGTACAGCCAGCTGTGGCTGCAATTGGAGTTTGTCAGGCGTTAAAGGACCAGACAAAATAAATGTTAAAGGACATGCCTACCCAACAAGCAGAAGAGTTTTCTGACATTCCCAGAGCTCTGTGTTTTGCTGTAGATGCTATAAAGGATTCCATCCAGCAGGCCTCTCGTTTATCACTATTTTTGGTGCACATGAGAAGGCTCTTATGGTTGAAGAACTGGGCGGCGGAGCCCCCATGCAAAAAGCTTCTGGCAGGGTTTCCCTTCCATGGAGGACGACTCTTCGGGGAGGATCTGGATAAATACATTCAGACTATTTCAAGTGGCAAAAGTACCCTTTTACCGGTCAAAAAGACATTCCGGGGTCCTACATTTAAAAGGCAGCTCTTTCCTGTCTCAGGGCCCTCAAATTCCAGGCAGTATCGACGGCCGCCTGCACGATCCAACGTTAACAGTAGATCGCAGGGACAGGCCCCTGGGGGTAAGAGGCCATGGTATCGCAAGCCGACAAAGACAGCCCCTAAGTCTGCCTTATGAAGGGGCGCCCCCACTCTCGCGGGTGGGGGGAAGGCTTTGTTTCTTCTCAGAAGTTTGGGAAGCCAAGATCCCCGACAAATGGGTCCGGGCGTCTGTAACCGCAGGCTACAGACTGGAGTTTCTAAACTTTCCTCCGCCTCATTTTCAAGAGTCAAGGCTACCAAAGGATCCAGCAAGGAAGGCCTCAATGCTGGCAGCTTTGGATCACCTGCTTTGCCAGGACGTAATAATAGAGGTGCCAGCCCAAGAGCAAGGGCTAGGTTTCTTTTCCAATCTCTTTGTCATACCAAAGCCCAACGGCGATGTCAGGCCAATCTTGGACCTAAAGAGGTTAAACGGTTACCTAAGGGTTCGTTCCTTCCGGATGGAATCCATCCGGTCAGCAGCCGCCGCGCTTCAGAGGGACGATTTTCTGGCCTCCATAGACATAAAGGATGCTTACCTTCATGTACCAATCTTTCAGTCGCATCAAAGATTTTTACGCTTCGCGGTGGGGCAGCGACACTTCCAATTCAGGGCGCTCCCCTTCGGGCTGGCCACGGCCCCCCGGGTATTCACGAAGATCCTAGCCCCAGTTCTGGCCAATTTAAGGATCCAAGGGGTCACAGTCCTAGCGTACTTGGACGACCTTTTAATCATAGATCACTCACGGCCGTGTCTGCAACAGGCAGTAAACCTCACGGTTCGGTACCTCGAAGGATTCGGCTGGGTCCTAAACCGGGAAAAGTCAGCGTTCCAACCTACAAAGCAGTTGGAATACCTCGGCATGAGGTTAGACACAGAACAGCAAAGGGTGTTCCTGCCCCTTGTAAAGATCGAGGCTATCAAGGGGTTGGTTCAGTTGGTTCTAAGCAAGAAAAAACCAACTATTCGCCTGTGTATGCGATTACTAGGCAAGCTAGTGGCCACGTTCGAGGCAGTACCATACGCTCAGATCCACACTCGCGTCCTACAGGCAGCCATTCTAGCAGCCTGGGGCAAGAAAGCACATGCCTTAGAGTCCCCTTTGACGCTATCATCAAGGGTCCGACAAAGCCTGGCCTGGTGGTTGAACCCTCAGAATCTTCTAAAGGGAAGATCCTTCAGCCCTGTTGTCTGGAAGGTAGTTACCACAGACGCCAGCCTGGCAGGCTGGGGGGCGGTCTTCGAGGGGTTCTCTCGCCAGGGAACTTGGGTGAAAACAGAGAGGCAGCTCCCCATCAATATCTTGGAGATCAGAGCTGCTCGCCTAGCCCTTCTGGCATGGACCTCCAGATTACAGGGGTTCCCGGTGAGAATCCAGTCAGACAATGCCACAGCGGTGGCATACATAAACCACCAAGGGGGAACCAGGAGTCAGGCCGCTCAGAGGGAGGTGAGCTTGATTTTTCAGTGGGCAGAGGTTCATGTACCCTGCATTTCGGCGATATTCATTCCCGGAGTGGACAACCTGCAGGCAGACTTCTTAAGTCGCCAGAGTCTGTTGCCAGGGGAGTGGTCTCTGCATCCCCAGGTCTTTCAGACAATCTGCCAGAGGTGGGGAATGCCAGACGTAGATATAATGGCATCCAGGTTCAACAAGAAACTAGACAGGTTCGTGTCTCGAGCGAGGGACCCTATGGCCTGCGGAACCGATGCGTTGGTTTGCCCTTGGCATCAATTCAAACTTCTATATGCATTCCCTCCGCTACAGTTACTTCCTCGCCTGTTGCGCAGGATCAGAGTGGAGCACAAGCCGGTCATTCTAGTAGCTCCAGCTTGGCCCCGGAGGACATGGTACTCACTAGTCCTGAAGATGGCAGTAGGAGACCCTTGGACTCTTCCTCTACGACCAGACCTACTCTCACAAGGCCCGATCCTCCACCCTACATTACAACGTCTAAATTTGACGGCCTGGAGGCTGAATCCCTGATTCTCAGGGGTAGAGGTCTGTCTAGGCAGGTAATTCCTACCCTGATTAGGGCTAGAAAGCCGGCCTCCAGGGTGATTTATTACAGGGTGTGGAGGAACTACGTAGGCTGGTGTGAATCCAAAAGATGGAATTCCCGCAAATATACCATTGATAGGGTGTTAAGTTTTCTCCAGCTAGGAGTGGATAAAGGCCTGTCATTAAGCACAATCAAGGGACAGATTTCAGCTCTGTCAGTGTGGTTTCAGAGGCCGCTGGCCACCCACTCGCTGGTAAAGACCTTCATACAGGGGGTCTTGCGTATTAATCCTCCTGTCAAGTCACCAATTTGTCCATGGGACTTAAATCTTGTCCTGTCCACTCTACAGAAATAACCCTTTGAGCCGTTGGCTGAGATTCCTTTAGTTTTACTGACAAGAAAGTTGGTTTTCTTGGTCGCCATAGTTTCGGCCAGGAGAGTGTCAGAATTAGCAGCCTTATCGTGTAAGGAACCATATCTCGTTCTACATAAGGACAGGGCAGTTCTCCGGCCCCATCCTTCCTTTCTACCAAAGGTTATATCCAATTTTCACTTGAACCAGGATTTGGTACTTCCATCCTTCTTTCCGAAACCCACATCTAGAAAGGAGGGGTTGCTGCATACCTTGGATATTGTCCGGGCCATGAAGGCCTATCTTAAAGCTACAGAAAAGATCCGGAAAACAGATGTGTTGTTCGTTCTACCAGATGGCCCCAAGAAGGGGCAGGCAGCTGCAAAATCCACCATCTCGAGATGGATTAGACAATTAATCAGTCAGGCCTACGGTTTGAAGAGGTTGCCTCCTCCTTTGTCGGTAAAGGCCCATTCTACCAGGGCCATGGGCGCCTCCTGGGCAGCACACCATCAGATCTCTATGGCTCAGATATGCAAGGCGGCGACGTGGTCATCAGTCCACACGTTTACAAAGTTTTATCAACTAGACGTGAGAAGGAATGCGGATTCTGCCTTTGGACAGGCAGTACTACAGGCTGCAGTTTAAGATCCTCGGGATCAGAGGCACCCTTGGTTGTAAAAAAGAAAAAAAAAAAAAAAAAAATTTTTCTTGACTAAGTTGGAATTATTATTATTATTTGAGTATACCTCTAAATTGAATCCTTCTTTGGAAGATGTCTCCCTCCCCTCATTAAAGCATTGCTTTCGGACATCCCATATAGTAATGAATATGCCGCTCTGTGTCCCGTGATGTACGAGAAAGAAAAAGGGATTTTTAAATACAGCTTACCTTTAAAATCCTTTTCTTGGAGTACATCACGGGACACAGAGCTCCCACCCCTCTTTTGGGGAACATTTTGGGAGGCATACTGCTTGCTACAAAACTGAGGGACTCCCTCTAGGGGAGGGGGTTATATAGGGAGGGACTTCCTGTTTGTTTGAGATTGCCAGTGTCCACACCTGAAGGTACTCCATATAACCCATATAGTAATGAATATGCCGCTCTGTGTCCCGTGATGTACTCCAAGAAAAGGATTTTACAGGTAAGCTGTATTTAAAAATCCCTTTTTTTCCCATTATCTGTGCTCCTTTCTGATGATCCATGTGCTGGTCGGAGCGGAGGGAAAATGTCTTCAGTTTCGGTTGCATGCCGATTCAGCTCCGCCGCATGTTGTTCTGTCTCGGCTCTAGCCCCAGCCAGCCGCCTGCCTGCCTATCTCCTTGCCATCCCTGGCAGAGTGATCACCCTCCGCTCCCCACCCAGTAGTAGCCAGGGGGCCCAGGGCGAGACTTGACTTTTTGCAAGGCGGGCGGCGGCAGCAGAGAACGGGCAGAGAGTTGCCGATTGCCGCCATTACTAGTAAAAAATAAATAAAAAATGTCCCCGGATTTTATTTTAACCTAGAGCAGTGGTCTCCAAACTGCGGCCCTTTGCTTTTATCCGGCCGTTGGGGAACTATTTTATTCACTTACACCAACAAAAGGGCACAGTTACTCATAATGACACCAACAATAGGGCCCAATGACACCACATATGGGGCACAATTCCGCCCAATGACATCAACAATGAGACCCAATGATGAGGCACAAGTCCTACCAAAGATGGGGCACAATTCTTCCCAATGACATCAACAATGGGGACCAATAAAGGGGCACAATTCCTACCAATGACACCAACGACTGGGGGAATAATTCCTCCCAATGACACAATTGATGGGGCACAACTCCTCTCACTGACACCGAAGATGGGGTATGGTTTACTCCAACTTATGCTGGGACTTTTTCTACTCCCGATGGCCACAGTCTGGCCCCCATAAAGTCAAATGAACAATAAAGTGGCCCTTTGCTTAGAGAGTTTGGAGACCCCTGACCTAGAGTATAAATATGGGAGCTCCTGTTATCTGTTCCTGTTCTGGTGATCTCTCACCAGCTTTCTTGGTGGCCAATGGTCACCACCAGGATGAATAAAGAGGGTGAATCTCCTCAGCAGGGACACAGACAGCGATAAAGACCTCACACCACATGGATGAACCTCAAAAATAAAATTTATTGGAGTTCCATTGTAAAGTGCAGACTGCGAAAACGTGGCAGAAAGTGGAAAAGAGAAATTTTCACCGATTGGTTCAGGGGCCTCCTCCACTTTCTCACAATAATAGCCTGGGAAAGACCTTGAGGTGACAGGTGTCCACCGAGGCTCTAAATGGCAGTAGATACACTACTGTGCAAAAGTTTTATGCTGTAAATGAAGAATGCTTTCAGAAATAGAAGTGCTCATTTGTTTTTTAACAATTAGCAAAATAGGAAGTAAATGAAGAGAAAAGATCTAATTAATATTTAATGTGTCCGCACTTTGCCTTCAAACCAGCATCAATTCTTCTAGGTAAATTTGCATAAGGAGCTCGGCAGGTTGGTTGTACCAAACATCTTGGAGAACTAACCACAGGTCTTCTCTGAATGTTGTTTGCCTTAAATCCTTGTGTTTCTACATGTAATCCCAGACAGACTCCATGATAATTAATGAGATCAGGGCTCTGTGGAGGCCAAACCATCACTTCCAGGACTCCTTGTTCTTCTTTACTCTGATGATTGTTCTTAATGATATTGGCTGTATGTTTGGGGTCGTTGTCATGCTGCAGAATACATTTGTGACCAATCACTCGCCTCCCTGATGGAATGACATGATGGATAAGTATCTGCCTTAATTTGATGCTATGTAATGTAAAAGGGTCCAGAGGTGCAGGGTGCTGTGTAATATAAAGGGGTCCAGAGGTGCAGGGGGCTGTGTAATGTAAAGGGGCCCAGAGGTGCAGGGTGCTGTGTAATATAAAGGGGTCCAGAGGTGCAGGGTGCTGTGTAATGTAAAGGGGTCCAGAGGTGCAGAGTGCTGTATAATGTAGAGGGGTCCAGAGGGGCAGGGTGCTGTGTAATGTAAAGGCATCCAAAGGTGCAGGGTGCTGTGTAATGTAAAGGGGTCCAGAGGTGCAGGGTGCTGTGTAATGTAAAGGTGTCCAGAGGTGCAGGGTGCTGTGTAATGTAAAGGCATCCAAAGGTGCAGGGTGCTGTGTAATGTAAAGGCATCCAAAGGTGCAGGGTGCTGTGTAATGTAAAGGGCTCCAGAGGTGCAGGGTGCTGTGTAATATAATGGGGCCCAGAGGTGCAGGGTGCTGTGTAATGTAAAGGGGTCCAGAGGTGCAGGGTGCTGTGTAATATAATGGGGCCCAGAGGTGCAGTGTGCTGTGTAATGTAAAGGGCTCCAGAGGTGCAGGGTGCTGTGTAATATAATGGGGCCCAGAGGGGCAGGGTGCTGTGTAATGTAAAGGGGTCCAGAGGTGTGGTGCTGTGTAATATAAAGGGGCCCAGAGGTGCAGGGTGCTGTGTAATGTAAAGGGCTCCAGAGGTGCAGGGTGCTGTGTAATATAATGGGGCCCAGAGGTGCAGGGTGCTGTGTAATGTAAAGGGGTCCAGAGGTGTGGTGCTGTGTAATATAAAGGGGCCCAGAGGTGCAGGGTGCTGTGTAATGTAAAGGGGTCCAGAGGTGTGGTGCTGTGTAATATAAAGGGGCCCAGAGGTGCGGTGCTGTGTAATCTAAAGGGGTCCAGAGGTGCAGGGTGCTGTGTAATGTAAAGGGGTCCAGAGATACAAGGTGCTGGAACCTCACATGCCATCATTAACCACCTCCACGAAGTCTGTGCCTGCCTGGGTCCCACTGGTTTCCTCCAGTTCTGCGGTGATGGCACCGCTGGACATCTTCTGATGTTGAATAGAAATGAGCATGATTTGTCGTTCATCTGCTGCACCACTGCGTCTACGCTCCTTAACATTGCTTGTTTCTTTGTGACTCTTCAAAAAAGCTTGAACAACGCATCATGAAATCCTGGTCTGTTTTCAAATCTTTGCCTGGGAGAGACCTTGCTGCTGAAGTATAACCCCCTTGTGTCTTGTTGCTGTGCTCAGTCTTGCCATGATGTCTGACCTGTGACATGAAACTGTCTTCCACAATCTTATCTTAGTAGCAGAGTTTGGCTGTTCCTCGCCCAGTTTTAAGCCTCCTACATTACACAGCATCCTGCACCTCTGGACCCCTTTATATTACACAGCATCCTGCACCTCTGGACCCCTTTATATTACACAGCATCCTGCACCTCTGGACCCCTTTATATTACACAGCACCCTGCACCTCTGGACCCCTTTATATTACACAGCACCCTGCACCTCTGGACCCCTTTATATTACACAGCACCCTGCACCTCTGGACCCCTTTATATTACACAGCATCCTGCACCTCTGGACCCCTTTATATTACACAGCATCCTGCACCTCTGGACCCCTTTATATTACACAGCATCCTGCACCTCTGGACCCCTTTATATTACACAGCATCCTGCACCTCTGGACCCCTTTATATTACACAGCACCCTGCACCTCTGGACCCCTTTATATTACACAGAACCCTGCACCTCTGGACCCCTTTATATTACACAGCACCCTGCACCTCTGGACCCCTTTATATTACACAGCATCCTGCACCTCTGGACCCCTTTATATTACACAGTACCCTGCACCTCTGGACCCCTTTATATTACACAGCACCCTGCACCTCTGGACCCCTTTATATTACACAGCATCCTGCACCTCTGGACCCCTTTATATTACACAGCATCCTGCACCTCTGGACCCCTTTATATTACACAGCACCCTGCACCTCTGGACCCCTTTATATTACACAGCACCCTGCACCTCTGGACCCCTTTATATTACACAGCACCCTGCACCTCTGGACCCCTTTATATTACACAGCACCCTGCACCCTTTTACATTACATAACACCAAATTAAGGCAGATATTTATCCATCATGTCATACCATCAGGGAGGCGAGTGATTGGCCCCAAATTTATTCTGCAGCATGACAACGATCCCAAACAAACAGCCAATGTCATTAAACGGATTCCACCCACAATTTTTTTTTTTTAAAGTCAGCAGCTAAAAACAGTGTAGCTGCTGACTTTTAATAAGGACACTTACTTGTCCTACTTGCCCGCGATGATGGCCCAAACTCTGCTGCTATGGTGAGGCTGTGTAAGACCGTTCATGTCACAGGTCAGACATCGTGGCAAGACTGAGCACAGCAACAAGACACAAGGGGGTTATACTTCACCAGCAAGGTCTCTCCCAGGCATAGAATTGAAAGCAGACCAGGGTTTCAAGATGTGTTGTTCAAGCTCTTTTGAAGAAAATGAGCAACGCTGAGGATCGTAGACTCAGTGGTGCAGCAGATGAACGACAAATCATTATTTCCCTTCAACGTCAGAAGATGTCCAGCAGTGCCATCACCGCAGAACTGGAGGAAACCAGTGGGACCCAGGTACACCCATCTAATGTTCCAGAGAAGTCTGGCCAGAAGTGGTCTTCATGGAAGAATTGCGACCAAAAAGCCCGACATGGAAATAAGGCTAAGCGACTCAACTATGCACGAAAACCTAGGAACTGTAGTGAAGGAAAATGGCAGCAGGTGTTATGGGCTGATGAGTGAAAATGTGAAATTTCTTTATCGTACATCACGGGACACAGAGCGCATAGCCATTACACTTGGGTTATATGGGTACCTTCAGGTGTGGACACTGGTGTAATCAATTTCACAGGAAGTTTCCTCCCTATATAACCCCCTCCCACTGGGAGTGCTTCAGTTTTTTCGCCAGTGTCTTAGGTGTTGGTCACGTCTAGCTGTCCCTCGGAGGTCTCGGGACCCAGGATAGCTAGCCGGATCCGTCCGAAGTGCTTCAAAGCCAAGGTGTACGGTACCCGGGCCCTGCTGGAGTGGGGTTTTGCCTATAATGCCTCTCCTTGGAGGGCTGGATTCTGGGCTCCAGTGCCTTGGTCTCTTCCAAGAACTAAACGCTACTGATGCCAGGATGCTATATAGGTCCAGGGGTGTGGGTTCCTTAACACAGGACCCCGGTCCCTGAAGGTCCAAGACAATACCCACGGAGATGGGGGAAGACTGGGCCTCTTGCATTTTGCAATACCCTGCGGCGTGGAGCAGGTAAGAGGGAACCTGCGGGACTTGGTTCGACAGTAGGTATCCCCCTGGGGGTTCTGGGTTGGCTAATGGTATGCTTGTGCATCAGCCACTATCTCCACTATGTCTTTTGAGGCAGGATGGGATGTACTAATGTTTACCCAGATAACATGTAGATATATATATGCTTTTAAAGATATGTATTTTGCTACTCCCCCCAGATTTGCCTGTTAGCATGATACTGCAGCCCCACGTGTATAGAGAGGAAGTGCTGACAAAACTCCTGTTTCCTAGGAAGCCTAGGGGGACAGCTTCCTCTATGTGTGCACTACAAAGATTAGTGGCTTACCGGGTGTCTGTGTTACTAGCGCTGGTCCAGGCTTCTCCTCTGCTCTCTGCTTCCTCCATGTTGGTTTCAGCGTGGGGGGGGGCGGGCCAGCAGCGTCAGGTCTCAGATAAAGCAAAAAAAAAAGCATTTCCTGGCTGGTCATTCCCTCCTGAGAGCAGTGGAGAGTGAGGACACAGAGCGCGCAGCTGAGCCATTTCTGGCTAACAGTGACACCCAGTGGTGGTTTGTGGATCTTCAGGTCTGGACTTAGTCCACACTGACCAGAAAAAAAAAAATAAGATTTTTTTCTTAAAGGGACTCAGCCTTAGATCTGGCAGTATCTGAGTCGGTGCAACCTTGGACTCCAGCTAACGGGCATTGGTGTGGCAATACTCACAGGACTCTCCTCGGTATTGCCGCCTTCTCAGGCGTATGAAAAAAAAAAAAAAAAAAACCATAGCCTGTCCTTATTAATGTTTCACTTCTAGCTACAACAGTTGGGTGTTGGCTGTAGGGGTGTCTCAAGGTTGTGCAATGGCTCACAAGGGATCAGGACCAGCTAAGGCTGCAAAAGGTGCCAAAAAAGTAAAGGGGTCTCCAACGGGGTCAGAGGATTTGGGCCAGGCTCCAGTGGTCACACCCTCACCAGATAGACCACCGAACAGCATCATGCAGGAGCCATTGAGGGTGCTAGGGGCAGAGGCGGCCCCCAATCAACCCATTCCCGTTTATGTTACGGAAGAAATGCTAGAATCCACCCTGGGTGGGCTAGAGAAAAGGTTAACTGCTTTAATTGCCCGCTCTTTGCCGGGTGGCAAACGGGCTAGATCCCCGTCACCTAGAACGGTGTGTTCGGATGCAGAGGTCCTCTCTTCGGAGGAATTGGACCCACAGGGGGATCAAGCGGACCTGAGTCCTGACGGGTCAGACATTGAAGATTCCACTATAGATGAAATTTTTTTCGGCTTCTCAAGCAGAGAGTCTGTGGATCCAGTCTCTGACGGATATGGTTCGCACTGCTTTTAAACTTCCAGTGTCAGAACAATTAGCCCCGCGGTATCCTCTTTAGGTTCCTTGAAGGCACCGTTGAGTGGTGCGTCTTTTCCGGTTCACCCCCTTCTGGAGAGCGTGATTTTTCAGGATTGGGCTCGACCTGATAGGATTTTTATCCCTCCTAAAAGGGTCACCATTCTCTATCCTATGGAAGAAGAATTTGCAAAGAAATGGGCACTCCCTACCGTGGACGCAGCCATTTCCTGCGTAAATAAATTCCTGACCTGTCCGGTGGAAAATGTCCAGGTGTTTAAAGATCCAGTCGACAAAAAATTGGAGACCCTACTGAAGGCTTCTTTTACCACAGTAGGTGCCGTGGTTCAGCCAGCAGTGGCAGCCATTAGCGTTTGTCAGGCTTTAAAGGATCAGACTAAACCGATATTAAGGGACATACCGGCTCAGCAAGCTCGTGAATTGGCTGACCTCCCAAGAGCTCTCTGCTTTGCAGTAGATGCTATTAAGGACTCCGTTCAACAGACGTCCCGTTTATCTCTGCTGTTGGTTCATATGCGTCGCCTTTTGTGGCTAAAAAAACTGGTCAGCAGAGGCACCCTGCAAAAAGCTTTTAGCAGGATTTCCCTTTCATGGTGGGAGACTATTCGGTGAAGACCTAGATAAATATATCCAGACCATATCAAGTGGTAAAAGTTCTTTCTTGCCTATCAAGAAAAGATCGCGTGGGCCCGCATTTAAGCGACAGGCCTTCACAGGCTCGGCCCCTTCAACTTCCCGTCAGTATCGACGGCCTCCCGGGCGTTCAGCATTTAATAGCCGCCCACAAGGACAAGCCACGACAGGCAAGAGGCCATGGCCTCGCAAGCCGGTTAAACCAGTCCTCAAGTCAGATTCATGAAGGGGCGCCCCCACTCTCTTGGGTGGGGGGAAGGCTTCGGTTTTTCTCCGAAGTGTGGAAGGCCAGAATTCCCGACTCTTGGGTAAGATCCGTGGTAACCACGGACTACAAGCTAGAGTTTCGGGAAGTCCCCCCTCCTCATCTTCAGGGGTCAAGTCTTCCAAGCGACCCATTAAAGAGGGCCTCTCTTGTAAAAGCATTGGATCGTCTCTGGCTCCAAGGAGTAATTGTAGAAGTACCAACCCAGGAATGGAGTCTGGGATTCTACTCCAACCTTTTCATAATACCAAAGCCCAATGGCGACGTCAGGCCTATCTTGGACCTCAAACGCCTAAATCGCTTTCTAAACATTCAGACCTTTCGTATGGAGTCCATACGTTCGGTGGCAGCCAGCCTACATCAAGACGACTTTCTAGCATCTATAGACATAAAAGATGCGTATCTGCACGTGCCGATCTACCCGGCACAGCACAGGTTTCTTCGTTGTATGATAGATCACCGCCATTACCAGTTCGTAGTCCTCCCTTTCGGGTTGGCAACAGCTCCGCGGGTATTCACAAATGTGTTAGCCCCGGTGCTAGCCGTCCTAAGGACAGAAGGCATTTTAGTCTTGGCATACTTGGACGATCTTCTGGTTATCGAAAGCTCAGCTTCCAACCTCAATCAGGCAGTAGGTCGCACAGTTCAGCATCTAGAGGAATTCGGGTGGATTGTAAACCTAGAAAAATCGGTATTGAAACCCACAAAGCAGTTGGAATATCTAGGCCTTCGGCTAGATACAGACTGCCAGAGGATAAGTTTACCTCAAGCAAAGATCAGATCAATAGCTCAAGCAGTTCAAGTGATCTTAGGCAAGAAGAGGCCGACTATTCGCCTATGTATGCGACTGCTGGGGAAGATGGTGGCCGCCTTCGAGGCTGTGCCCTACGCCCAGATCCATACCAGATATCTTCAGGCAGCCATTTTCTCTGATTGGAACAAATCCATTCAGGCGTTAGATCGTCCGTTAGTGCTCTCCCCGAAGGTCTGGCGCAGCCTGTCTTGGTGGCTGGTCTCTCAAAATTTGTCAAAAGGGAAATCCTTTTGCCCCATCACGTGGAAGATAGTATCCACGGATGCCAGCCTGTTAGGTTGGGGGGCAGTTCTAGAAGAACAGACCCAGCAAGGGCTGTGGTCGGGGGCAGAAAACTGCTTCCCATCAATATCTTGGAGATCAGAGCTGCTCGACTGGCCCTGATCGCCTGGACTCTCCCCCTTCAGGGTCTGCCAGTAAGGATACAGTCCGACAACGCCACTGCGGTGGCATACATAAACCACCAGGGGGGCACGAAGAGCCCAGCAGCCCAAAGAGTAGTAAACCTGATTTTCTCATGGGCCGAAGCCCATGTACCCTGCATCTCGGCGGTGTTCATCACGGGGATAGACAATTCTCAAGCAGATTTTTTGAGTCGTCAACAGTTGCTCCCGGGGGAATGGTCTCTTCACCCCCAGGTATTCCAAGAGATTTGCCAAAGATTCGGAGTCCCAGATGTGGACATTATGGCAACGAGATCCAACAAAAAATTGGACAAATTCATATCCCGAGCCAGGGATCCCTCGGCCTACGGGACCGATGCGTTGGTTTGCCCTTGGCACCAGTTTTCTCTTCTGTATGCGTTCCCTCCACTGCAGATGATTCCCCGCCTTCTACGGAGGATCCGGGTGGAGCGCAGGCCTGGGATCCTGGTGGCCCCAGCCTGGCCCAGGAGGGCTTGGTACGCACTCATCGTGAAGATGTCAGTCGGGGCGCCAGGGCCGCTCCCCCTGCGCCCAGATCTGCTGTCTCAGGGCCCAATCTGCCATCCTGCTTCACAGCAGCTAAATTTGACGGCTTGGCAGCTGAATCCCTAATTCTTAAGGGCAGAGGCCTCTCAGATCAGGTCATATCTACGTTGATTCAGGCTAGGAAACCGGTCTCCAGAAATATTTATTACAGAGTCTGGAGAACCTATGTGGAGGGGTGCGAGTCTCAAAAATGGCATCCTCGAAAGTTTTTTTTATTGACAGGATCTTGCGATTCCTCCAGGTTGGCGTTGACAAAGGGTTGGCTCTTAGTACTCTAAAGGGGCAGGTGTCGGCTTTATCAATATGGTTTCAAAGACCCTTGGCCACCCATTCGCTTATGAAAACCTTCTTGCAGGGGGTCTTGCATGTGAATCCCCCTATTAGAGCTCCCCTCTGCCCCTGGAATTTAAATCTGGTCTTGTCAGCTTTACAAAGGCAACCGTTTGAACCTCTGACAGAAATCCCTCTTGTGCTACTAACCCGAAAGTTGGTTTTCTTGGTGGCTATGGCTTCGGCCAGAAGGGTTTCCGAGCTGGCAGCCTTGTCATGCAGGGAGCCATACCTTATTCTGCATAAGGACAGAGTGGTTCTGCGGCCTCAACCTTCTTTCCTTCCTAAGGTCATATCCAGTTTTCACTTGAATCAGGACCTAGTCCTACCATCCTTCTTTCCTACTCCCCAGTCCAGAGAGGAAAGACGGCTTCATACTTTGGACGTGGTTCGAGCCATGAGGGTTTATCTCAAGGCTACAGAGAAGATTCGGAAAACAGATGTGCTTTTTGTTCTTCCGGATGGCCCCAAGAAGGGTCAGCCGGCTGCCAAGTCTTCCTTGGCTAGGTGGATTAAGCAGCTGATTTTTCAGGCATATGGTCTGAAGCGCGTTCCACCTCCCTTATCAGTTAAAGCCCATTCTACGAGGGCCATGAGTGCCTCCTGGGCGGCACACCATCAGATCTCTATGGCACAGGTTTGCAAGGTGGCAACCTGGTCTTCCGTACATACGTTTACTAAATTTTATAAGTTGGACGTTGCAAAGGGTACGGACGCAGCTTTTGGGCAGGCGGTCCTACGGGCAGCAGTATAGAATCCTCTGGCCCGGTTCACGCCCCCTTGTTTTTCTGTTGGTGGAGCCATGTTTTCTCCTGACAATGTTTTTATTTGGCTATTCTTGGCCTTACGGTCTCCCTCCCTTCATAGAGCATTGCTTTAGGACATCCCAAGTGTAATGGCTATGCGCTCTGTGTCCCGTGATGTACGATAAAGAAAAAAGGATTTTTAATAAACAGCTTACCTGTAAAATCCTTTTCTTGAAGTACATCACGGGACACAGAGCTCCCACCCCTCTTTTGGGGAACATTGTGTAACCTCGGGAGAATTGCTTGCTACAAAACTGAAGCACTCCCAGTGGGAGGGGGTTATATAGGGAGGAAACTTCCTGTGAAATTGATTACACCAGTGTCCACACCTGAAGGTACCCATATAACCCAAGTGTAATGGCTATGCGCTCTGTGTCCCGTGATGTACTTCAAGAAAAGGATTTTACAGGTAAGCTGTTTATTAAAAATCCTTTTATTTGGCTGTAGCAGGAGGCAGATTATTGGTAAGGGGCCGGAGAGCGGTACAATAAAAATGTAAATAAGTAATTTTTCTCCTTGACTGATGGGCACTGATGAGGAGGCACTAATATGCAGCACTGATTGGCATCACTAATGGGCACTGATTGGCCTCACTGGTGGGCACCGGTGAGCAGCACTGTTGGGAACTGATGGGCATCACTGTATGGCACTGACAGGCATACCGATGTAGACAATCTACCCTATGGGTAGAGTGTGTTTCAGTGTGAGGAGAGGAAAGCCGATAACCGGCATATCCAATTTACACTGTGATTGGATACAGCTGATCACGTGGTAAAGTCATTGGCTCTATACTAAGATTGGTGATGGGGTGTGTCCAAGGTACATACCTCACCACAGATCGGCACACACAAGAGGCCCATTCTGCAGGACATCATATGACGTCCAGTCAGAACAATAAAGCCCCCGCCCAGCCGTCATTCTGCCATAGGCCGGATAAGAAGGTGTTAAATACAGTTGAAGATCAACCACTAGAGGGCACCCCTTACAATTGCTCTGTCTCTTTTTAACCCCTTCACGCCAACGTAATGCAAATATGCAGCCTTTGGCTTGTAGGGGTTTTACCGGGATGATATGCAGCTGCACGCATCAGCCTAGTGCCCTTTTTTTTTTTAGAGCCGATCCGATGGTTGAGAATTGATGCGGCTATCTCGATCGTTATAAGCAGTGGGAGGAGATGTCGCTTTTTGTGGCTCACACTGGGCTCTCCCGACCCACTGGGAGGCCCGAGCCACCAGCCAGAACATCTGCCGGCTGGCTGGAGACCCGAGCAAAGCCAGAATAGACTTTGATCGGGTCTCGGATCTAGTAACCCGGAAGCAATGTCATGACATCACTTCTGGTTTACGAAAGGCGACAAATTGAAAAAAATCACAGCATTGAAGCGTGACATGTTGCGTATCAATTTTTGTGGCGTTACATTATCTTTCACTTTCTTATTTTTTAAGTAAAAAAAGTGCATTTCCCCCCAAAAAATGTTGCTTGTAAGACCGCTGCGCAAATACAGTGTGACATAAAGTATTGCAACGACCGTCATTTTATTCTTTAGGGTGTCTGAAAAAAAAAATGATGTTTGGGGGTTCTTAGTAATTTTCTAGCATAAGAAAAAGATTAATTTAACTTGTAAACACAGAGTCAGAAAAATAGCCTGGTCCTTAAGTGGTTAATTCATGAAAGTGTATTTTTTCTACAACAAAAATTGCATTTGAAAGACCGCTCCGAAAATGTACTGGGATAAGAATCCGTATTTTTCAAAAAGTGTCAGTTATTTTCAGCTGGGTTCAATGAGATTTGAAAATGTCAGTCATGAGACTAAAGATAACGACCCTTATCCTTGTGTAGAGCTTTGTGAATGGAGTGTAATACGCGGTGATGGTTCGAACACCAAATGTGTCTGGTTGTGGGAAGGGTCAGAAAATAATCTCTGCCCAAATCTTTTTTTTATTTTATTTTGGTTTGCTTAGTACAGGGCTCGACAAAATCCGGGCTCCCGGTCGCAATTGCAATATGGAATAGTGACCTGGCGCCCTGGGAAGCTTAGGTCGCAGAAGGTCGCAGAAGGCCGCAAAGCCGTGGCCTTAATAACCGCCGGCACGGCCCCCACCTCCCCCCGCACGATCGCAGCGGGCCCGCGCCCGCCGGTAATTGAGGCCGCGGCTTTGCGGCCTTCTGCAGGGCTAAGCTTCCTTCTGTGATCTGGCGCCATCTTGTGGTGGCCGTTGGCATTACAAGTAAAACAGCAATCCAGCAATTCTAATGTGTTTTTCACTGTTTTAACTGCCATTTCCTTCCCTCGAATTAGAGCCCCCAAACACTATATATATTTTTTATTCTAACACCCTAGAGAATAAAATGGCGGGCGCTGCAATACTTTCTGTCATGCCATATTTGAGCAGCGATTTTACAATCGCACTTTTTTGGGAAAAAAATACACTTTTTTTAATTAAAAAATAAGACAACAGTAAAGTTAGCCCAATTTTTTTTATATTGTGAAAGATAATGTTACGTCGAGTAAATTGATACCCAACATGTCACGCGCCCGCTCGTGGAATGGCGACAAACATTTACCCTTTCAAATCTCCATAGGCGACATTTAAAAAATTCTACAGGTTGCATATTTTGAGTTACAGAGGAGGTCTAGGGCTAGAATTATTGCTTTTGCTCTACCAATCGCGGCGATACCTCACATGCGTGGTTTGAATACCGTTTACATATGTGGGCGCTACTCACGAATGCGTTCGCTTCTGCGCGTGAGCTCGACGGGGTGCGTTTTCTGGCTCCTAACTTTTTTAGCTGGCTCCTAGACTCCGAACAAATTTGTCAAACCCTGGCTTAGTATCCTTGGATATTATGTGTATAATTTCAGTATTATCAAATAATATATGTTTGTGCTTCTGTAGGATGAGGAAAAGCAGAAACTGGACCAGTTCCTATCAGACTTGGCCCTTCTCGGATCCCTACAGGTAAAGTGTTACCTCTCTTTCTTTTTTTTAATCTGTACCACACTGAGAATGTTTTTAGTGTTTCTTTTTTAATATGTTTAGAAAAAAAATCAATTTACTCATTTAATTATAAAATACTGTACATTGATATTTTTGTTTTATTTCCAGCCTGCAGGTGGAGCTGTAGGCTCCCTTTCATGCATTTTCCTTTCTATTCTTAGCTGCTCTGTTGAGTAAAAACAATAAACTGTTTACAGAGCTTTTCTACTAGTCTACTGAGGCAATTTTTTTTTTTCACACACACTAGAAATGACTTTAGACTCCTAAAGAATTTTGTATTTTCTGAAAGCAGAAGCAGTGGAGAATAAAGTGGTGGCAGTTGCAAGTTTTTAATGTTGTATGATACTTGCACAGCTATTTATCAAACGCATATTCTGCAGGAACAAGTGCACTAAAATGAATTTCAGTGGTGTTTTTTTTTTTGCATGTTTCTTTCTGTTTGTTGGTTTGTCTTAAACCTAATAAAAATATCTTTAAAAAAAAAAAATATATATATGAATTTCAGTGCAAACAAGCACAAGATTATACCCATTTTTTGGTAAAATATAAAAAATGAGGTAGGTCAAGTACAGTGTAACCTTGGATTGTGAGTAACACGGTTAACGAGCATTCCGCAGTAAAAGCACATTTTAGAAATCCTGACTCGGTTTGCAAGTGTTCTCTCCCAAAATGAGCAGGATTCAAGGCAAAGTGGTGTGCAGTACCGTGTTTGGCCTGAGGTGGAGGGGGCGCCGGAGCGGAGGCATTCGGAAATGCTTTGAAAACTTTGGAAATACTCCATTCCCGAGCCTTTCAGAGATTTTCCGAGTTCATGCCGAGCTGTCCTCTGGCCTTTCGGTGTTTCCGAGGCTCTCCGATGCCCCCCACCTCTGGCCACATGGCCACATGCACCATTGAAGTCAATGCGGAACAAATTATTTTTGTTTCCATTGACTTCTATGGGGAAACTCGCTTTGATATGCGACTACTTTGGATTATGAGCATTCTCCCGGAAGGGATTATCCTCGTAATCCCAGGTTCCACTCTATATAGATACCTAAACATCCCATGTCTTAAAATTGCACATCCTTGTGAAATCACAAACAATACGCTGCCTAAAAATGCCTAAATATACACATAACTGAATGAGTCCGAAGAGGGGATAATCCCCCTTTATTTAGGTGCATCTGTATGGAGTTTCAATGGGAGAGATAGACTGAAAGCAAACAGCTTCTGCTATACTGCCTCTTTTAAAAACTATGGGCCAGATTCAGGTACACGTTCATTTGCGTAGCGTATCCAAGATACGCTACGCAGCCTTATTTTACCAGCCTCTACACCGAATCCTGGTTGATTTTTGCCCGTACGATACGGCGGCGTAGTCTATTTCTCGCCGCGTAATCGAAATACGCGATTAGGGGGCGTTGAAGCATTTAAATGAGGCGCGTCCCCGCGGCAATTGAACTGCGCATGCTCCGTTCAGAAATTTCCCGCCGTGCATTGCGCGAAATAACGTCGATACGTCATTCGACATGGGCTGTCTAATATTAGACCAGCAAAAAGCTGGTATAGTTTTACGCAGCAAAAAAGATGACTAAAGATGCCGTAAGAGATTGCGATAGACGTTCGTAATTTCGTGGATAGTCGGCAAAAGCTCATTTGCATACCCCGACGCGGAAAACGACGGGAAGTCCACCCAGCGGCCGCAATTTTATTGCGTACACGTAAGCCAGTCGGATTGAAGCGCAAAGCCGTCTTTTCATGGTTTGAGGATTCAAACTAGTGAAAAAACGCGCGTAATTAGAAAGTACTCCGGTCTAACACCAGTTAGACAGGAGTTACGGCTCTGTGAATCAGACCCTATAATGCTATTTAAATATTATGCAATAGATGCACCCTGCACAAAATGTTATATGTAATAAACATTTTATAGTCTTTTTTTTTTTTTTTTTTTTATGTATATATTTGTAAACGTGAGTGTAAAAATGTAAAACTGCAGTTGATTGGCATTTTGGCGTTTTTTTTTTTAAAAGCCCATAAACTGAACTCTATGTTAACCTATGTGCCCATGCACACCTGGGCGTTTTTTAATGAGCTTTGGGGTTTACTGGCTTTTTTCTGAACGCCCGAAATTTGCATTCAAAGTGCTGTTCTTCGACGGAAAAAACGGCAAAACGCTCAAAAACGCAGACGCCAGCGTTTTTTAAACCATTGGTGAAAAAAAGCTAAAAACGCTACCCTGAAAAACGCTAATAAATGCTAAAAAAGCGTTGAAAGGCTCCCTGCACAGCTACTGGCGCTTTTTTATAGCTTTTTTTAGCTTCTGTGTGCATGGAGCCTTTTCTGAACACCCAAAATTTGCGTTCAAAGTGCCGTTTTTCGGCAGGAAAAAACACTAAAAATGCAAAACTCTAGCGCCAGCATATTTTTATCCATTGAAAAAAAAAAATTCAAAAACGCTGCACTGAAAAATGCTAAAAAACTTTGAAAGGCTCCCTGCAAAGCTACTGGCGTTTTTTTATAGCTTTTTTTTTTAAACTTCTGTGTGCATGGGGCCTTAGGATGTATGATAAAACGCAGTTTCCCTTTAAAGCTCAAACTTGGACTCAGTGCTCCCCTTCTGGCAGTATTTTAGTGTTGGTGGCTTTGTTTGTGTTTTTATACCTACCTTTTCCGCAATCTCAAGGCCAGTCAGGCGACTTTGCAGGGTCCTCTTCCTCTACTGGTGGTTGCTTTTTGCAACAGTATAATTCTGAATGAAGGGCGACTTTGTGACGCACCCTTAGGGAAGGGACATGACACTCTGCACTCACAGTAATTCTTTAATCTTCTGGGTTAAAGAGTTAAAATTAAAGGTACAATTTTTTTCCTAAATATCTTCCTTTACCTTAGTGCAGTCCTCCTTCACTTTCCTCATCCTTCCATTTTGCTTATAAATGTCCTTATTTCTTCTGAGAAATCCTCACATCCTGTTCTTCTGTCTGTAACTCCACACAGTAATGCGAGGCTTTCTCCCTGGTGTGGAGTGTTGTACTCGCCCCCTCCCTTGGACTACAGGAGAGTCAGGACGCTCTCTACATTGCAGATAGAGAAAGGAGCTGTATGTTAGCAGGCGTCCTGACTCTCCTGTAGTCCAAGGGAGGGGGCAAGCATGACACTCCACACCAGGGATAAAACCTTGCATTACTGTGTGGAGTTACAGACAGAAGAACAGGAAGTGAGGATTTCTCAGATGAAATATGTCAGGTCACCTGAGGCGATAGTGGAGAGTAAGCCAAGGTCGGGGCAACAAGCAGACGTGGATTAACCAAGGGACAGGGTGACAGGCAAACAGGAGACGTCGGAGACAAGCCAAAGTCTTTACACAGAGATATTACCATAGCACACGGCAAACAGAAACACAAGCTAACAGACAACGTTGAACAGCAAAGCAGACCTGCAGTGCACTAGTTAATATAGCAAATTGAAGGACGAAAACAGTCACTGCAACCAACAAAATACAGTATGGCCGACGCGTTTCGCACTTGCAATCAGTGCTTAGTCATGGCTAAGCACTGATTGCAAGTGCGAAACGCGTCGGCCATACTGTATTTTGTTGGTTGCAGTGACTGTGTGTACAGTTGAAAAATAAAAGACAACTTATTTTAAGTGATTTCGGAGTGCGGCTGTCCAGTTTTCATCCTTCAATTTGCTATCATTAGCATTGCCAGCACCTTGGTGGTTCAACAACCCTTGATTGCACACGGGGCTCACCTGGAGCGGTGAGAAATTTGTCCACTAGTTAATATAGAGTTCCTGGGATGGCCTGGGGTGGAGCCATACAGGAAGGGGAGATGATAAAAAGCAGCCAGATAAGAGAGTCAGGCCTCTAATAAACACATGGAGAGATGGTAAGCTGCCAGACATACTACATATCTATGACAAAATAAGGACATTTAAAAGCAAAATGGAATGATGAGGTAGGTGAAGGAGGACTGCACTAAGGTAAAGGAAGATATTTAGGATTTTTTTGTTTTACCTTTACAACCCCTTTAAGTGACACTCAGTATCATTCAACCTGGAAGACTGAGGATATCTAGTGGGGGGGGGTACTGTGGGGGACAGCCATGGATTAAAGGTAAGTATTGCAGCCGGAGCTTTGTTTTGTTTTTTTCGCTACTGTCTGAAGAACTTTTTTTAGTGTATACTGGAGTTTGGCTTTAACTATAATGTCTTAATTATTGTTGATCAGGGATTCCGATACTTCCAGCCTTGGCTGAGGGGGAGGGAGGAGATTCTGCTCACTGTGGTGAATGATGACTTGGTGAGTACCGATATCTGATAATGATCAGACCTCTGTATACATGAGTCTGCCTTCTCACCGTTTTTTCACTGTCTTTTGTCTCCTAGGGCTGCCCGTTTCTCCGCTCTCCAGGGTCACTCGGCAGTGACGCCAGCGGACACCTGCCCACATACAGCAGTGGCCAGTCCACACCCCGGTACTTATATATATACACCACTCACTCCTCTTATCATTAAAGTGGATGTAAACCCTATTTTTTTTTATGTCACATTGTACAGTATAAGATTTCCTATCATCTGTGCCCAGTCTTGCCACACAGAGTTAATCCAGCTCTGAGCAATCCTCTTTTATTGTTCAGTAAAATAAAACGGACTTACAGAGAAAAACCTAAGTCCGTTCCGCCCCCTTGCTGTGAGTGACAGGTTATTTACATATCTCATGCACTAGCCTGGAGACAGGCATTATTTTTTAATTCCCACCCCCACTCCTTTTCTGAAGTCATGTGGTTACTTTTCTGGATTTTGACTGGATGTTAGTGACCATAGCAGAATTTAGTGTAAGGAATTCATAGGAAAAAATGCATGTTGACAAGGGGAGTGTTGAGGAGGGCAGGGAGTCTACTGACATCACGACTCCACCCACCGAGCTCCAGACAACGGACCCACCCACAGAATCTGCAGTTTTTCAGTTTTTATAACAGACAGAGGGGAGACATGTGACAGGTAAGGATACATGCAGGAGGCATCTACCGTATTTATCGGCGTATACCACGCACTTTTTTGCCCTGAAAATCAGGGCAAAATTGTGGGTGCGCGATATACGCCGATACCCGCTTTCCCGCGCCGAGTTTTGAATACTGCGCTGACATATACCGAGCGCAGTACACTCGTGTATAGTCGGGCAGGCTCGGCTCCTCTTGCGCTCACGTCCTGGACGTACAGGACGTGAGCGCGAGAGTAGCCGAGCCTGCCCGACTATACACGAGTGTACTGCGCTCGGTATATGTCAGCGCAGTATTCAAACTCGGCTCGGGGATCGAGCATGGAGGACGCCGCAGAAGGACGCCGGACCCGTCGAAGAGGACACCCGAAGCCCCAGACCCACGCAGGACCCGACGAAGGGGACACCCGCAGACGCACGCCGGACCCGAGGAAGGGGACACCCGAAGCCGCAGCCGGACCCGACGAGACCGCCACCAAGACACCAAAACTGTAAGTCAAAAAAAAGTTTTTTCCACAGGAATGGGGGCCACTTTAGGGGTGCGCGCTATATGCGGGAGCCCGCTATACCCCAATAAATACGGTATATCCTTATAGACAGTGCTTTAAGTGGGCCGGAACGCGGCGGTACTCAGTACCGCCACTTCCAAAAATGGCCCTGGAGAGTACCAGCACCTCTCCGTGCGCCCAGTACGTGGGTTTCCCGTACCGGAATGCACTGGCGTAGCAGGGGGGGGATCCTGCACCGGGCGAAAAATTGCAGGGGGGCAAAATCCTGGCGTCCGCAGAATGCGCCGCCGCCTTAGGAAAGGCCGCGGCTTTGGCCTAGCTCTGGAGCTATCGGCCATCTTGGTACACCCGGCGATGAGTTTTTTTTTCAGCCCTTCCGCCTGGTTGGCTGGTGGAACTGTCTGTCTCCCTTGATGTGGGAGTGGCGGGAAACACCAGCCAACTAGGCAGAAGGGCTAAAAAAAAAACAGATAACGGCGCAGGAGATTGGCGGGCGGTGGAGTGGGAGGCGCTGTACCTCTGTGCTGCGCTGATTGGCCTGGAAGTTGGAACATGTGTTTACAGCGCGGCGGTGGCAAGTTTCTCCATCTCCAGCAAGGTAAGCAAAACACTCTCCTGTACCACAGGGGAGAGAGAGAAGGGGGGGGGTCGGTGTAAATCTAAAGGGGTGCACTGCCTGATCCCCACCTATCCACCTCAGAGCCTGTCATTTTAGTAAGACTGCTGGGACTTGTAGTTCTCCATCTTCTCCTGGGGCTCATGGAGATTGGAGAACTACAAGTCCCAGCAGGTTATACATACAATAAGGCTCTGAGGTGGATGGGTGTGGATTGCATGCACCTGAGCCCCAGGAGAAGATGGAGAACTACAAGTCCCAGCAGTCTTACTAAAATGACAGGCTCTGAGGTGGATGGATGTCTGGACAGTGACAATTGGTGGCACAGTGGTGACAATTGGTGGCACAGTGGTGACGATTGATGGCACAGTGGTGACAATTGGCATGGTACAGTGACTGCATTTGATGGCATGGCACAGTGGTTGCGTTTGTTGGCATGGCACAGTGGTGACAATTGATGGCACAGTGGTTGCGTTTGTTGGCATGGCACAGTGGTGACAATTGATGGCACAGTGGCTGCATTTGATGGCATGGCGCCCTGTGATTGGGCGTATGTGGTCATGCGCTAGCGCCGGGGGGGGGGGCGAATAAAAAACGTTCTGCCCCGGGGGGGGGGGGGGGGGGGGGGGGGGGTCACCGGCGCCTAATAGAGTACCGGCACCTCTTTTGGCCCACTTAAAGCACTGCTTATAGATCAGCGCTATAACAGTAGTTTAGAAAGGATGAACATTGGGTTTACATCCACTTTAATATTTATTTTCAAAATTGTCTGTATTTTTTATTTACAGCGCAAAAAGAAAAATGCAGAGGTGATCAAATACCACCAAAAGAAAGCTTTGTGGGAAAAAAATATATAAAAATGTTATATTTGGATACAGCGTTGCACAACCGTGCAATTGTCTGTTAAAATAACGCAGTGCCGTATCGCAAACAATGTGGGGGGTAAATCTGGCCAAATGGGAAAATATTCATTTTTTGGTTTAGAGACATGTATTACAATTCCCATAATTTTTCTTTTTTTTTCTTTGACAGAGCATCTGCCTTGCTGCCCCCCGCGTCTCCATGTGAAAGAGAAATTGCTATTCCGGTAAGACTTTTCCATAAATACGTTTCTTTTTCCCAACTTTAAAGCAGAATTCTAGTAAACAACAGCAAGATAAAAATGAAATATTTCTGCACCCAGGCGCCTGTGACCCTAGGATTGGCCCTGCCCCTTCCTGTTTGTTGTTATTTTTATCAGGTGCTTTTTGTCTTAAATTTTTCTGCTGTTCCATCCATACCATATTTTTTTTGTTACAAGGCTTTCCTTAAAGGGGTGTTCCAGCCAAAAGTTTTGTTTATTAAAAGTCAGCAGCTACAAACAGTGTAGCGCTGGCTTTTAATAAACAATCACTTGCCTGCTCCTGCGTTCCAGCGACGCGTCGGGGGGCTCCGCTTCTCTCCCCCCCTCCCCGTCCGGCGTCTTCATTTCTACTGTGAGCACCCGGCCGTGACAGCCTTCGGCTTCACGGCCGGGCACCCACTGCGCATGCGCGAGCCGCACTGCGCGTTCGCGGGCGGCGCGGCTTGCCGCTGATTGGACAGACGATTGTCTAGGACCTGTCAGTGTCCTAGATGATCGCCTACGGGAGGGGCTGCAGTAAGGCGATTAAGCCTAATCGCCTTACCAGCCCCTCGGCGGAAGCAGGAAGTGGGACAGGAAGTCCCACTCCTCCTGAAGTCCCCACTCCCCCCCCAAAAAAATTACATGCCAAATGTGGCATGTAAGGGGGAGGGGAGTGGATTAAGCGGAAGTTCCATTTTTGGGTGGAACTCCGCTTTAACCACTTCAGCCCCGGAGGATTTGGCTGCCCATACACCGGGCCCCTTTTTGGGATTCGGCACTGCGTCGCTTTAACTGACAATTGCGCGGTCGTGCGACGTTGTACTAAAGCAAAATGTATGTCTCCCCCCCCCCCCCACAAATACAGCTTTCTTTTGGTGGTATTTGAACACCACTGCGTTTATTTATTTATTTATTTATAACACAATGGGCCAGATTCATAAAGAGTTACGACGGCGTATCAGTAGATACGCCGTCGTAACTCAGAATCTGCACCGTCGTATCTTTAAGCGTATTCTCAAAGTGAGATATGCCTAAATGTTGCTAAGATGCGACCGGTGTAAGTCTCCTACGCCGTCGTATCTTAGCTGCCTATTTACGCTGGCCGCTAGGGGCGTGTACGCTGATTTACGCCTAGAATATGTAAATCAGCGAGATACGCCTATTCACGAACGTACGCCCGGCCGTCGCAGTAAAGATACGCCGTTTACGTAAGGCGTTTTCAGGCGTAAAGATAAAGCAACAAAAAGATGGCGCAGCCAATGTTAAATATGGACGTCGGGACCGCGTTGAATTTTTCACGTTTTATGCCGTTTGCGTAACTCGTCCGTGAATGGGGCTGGCCGTAAATTACGTTCACGTCGAAACTAATGAGTCTTAGCAGTGTAATTTGGAGCATGCGCACTGGGATACGTCCACGGACGGCGCAGTAAAAGACGTCATTTACGTGGGGTCACACTTAATTTAAATAAAACACGCCCAAATCAAACACATTTGAATTAGGCGGGCTTACGCCGGCCCATTTACGCTACGCCACCGTAACTTAGGGAGCAATTGCTTTGTGAATATGTAAAACGTGAAAACTTTAACGCGGTCCCGACGTCCATACTTAACATTGGCTGCGCCATCTTTTTGTTGCTTTATCTTTACGCCTGAAAACGCCTTACGTAAACTCTGAGATACGCTACGCCCGCAGAATATACGCCGCTCTACGTGAATCTAGCCAAATATTTTTTACTTTTTCCTAAAATAAATATCCCATTTTTTTTTATCAGTGCTATAAAAATGCACTAATTAGTGTGTAAATGTCACTGGCAGGGAAGGAGTTAACACTAGGGGGTGATTAAGGGGTAAATGTGTTCCCTCAGCGCGTTCTAACTGTAGTGGGGATGGGACTGCCTGGGGGAGGAGGCTGATTGTTATTTCTATATACTAGGAACACTCGATCTGTACCCCCTCCCCTGCCAGAATGTGGATTTGTGTGTTTACACATACACACATTCCCGTTCTGGCTCTGTCAGGAGCGATCGCAGGTGCCAGGCAGACATCGGCTCCTCAGTGACACTGTGTGTGTGCCCCCAATACCCCTTAAACGGCTACTGCGATTTGTGCAGGGGAGCCATTCTGCCGCCCTCAAATGACAGCGGACAGACGGCAACTGGTTAATGATTACAGATTAAAGGATCACTTAAAGAATTTTTTTTTTAAGCTAAATAGCTTCCTTTACCTTACTGCAGTACTGGTTTCATGTCCTTATTATTCGTTTTTGCTTTGAAGTTGCTGTAATCCTGCTCTGTTCTCCACACTTCCTGCTTGTCTGTTTCCTTATAACCACCATACTGGGAGCTTTCTCACGGTGGTCTGAGCTGTCATTACTGTGTGTCTAAAACTTCCCAGAATCAATTAGATTCATTTTAAAAACAAAACACTGCCCTGGATTTGTTTGTTTTTGTTCTGTGTGTCTATTTCTACTTTGCAGAAACATGAAGCCAGTTCAAAAGTGAAACTAACCTGCAGGCACATTATATGATTGATTTTGATCTATTTTTAATCATTTAGAAAAGGAATCAGTTAACTTTTTTGTCTCTATACCCTGTAAACAGTCATTTTAGCAAAAAAAATGTTTTCCTTTAGTGACCCTTTAATGATTACAGATCCACATCTACGGGAATCTGACCTCAGGAGTCCGATATCTATACAAGGGCTATCATAAAGCTGGGGGGAAAAAATGACCCTTGCAATGTTCTCTACTTTTCTTAATAACTTTATCTGTCTTTTTTTTTTTAAACAGGAAACACACTGCACTCTGTTTTTATTGGCCGCCTACGCCAAGTATGGTCGCCCGTACGTTTGGGTCCGGTCCAATCACCAACGATTTAGCGGGACGGAGCTCTGCGATAGGGACTCGCCTCTGACGCTGCCGTGCTACTCAGAATGGGACGCCAAGGGTGAGGATATCTGTGAGGGACCAATGAGATATTGTCTGCATGTGTAATCTATGATTCAACAGACCTTTCACAGTGCTTCTCAGAGACCGCCCCCTAGCTTCACAATTGTAAAACATTAATTTAATGGTAAATATTTATGCCAATACTTCGCCCTAGTGTAGCTCTGTGCATACAGTATTATACCGTTTACTTTAATTATGGCTTTCATACCGGGCACTTACGCACCTTCCTGCCCAAGACAATTTTCAGCTTTCAGCACTGTCGCACTTTGAATGACAATTGTGCGGTCATGCTACACTGTACCCAAATGAAGTTTTTATAATTTTGTTCCCACAAATAGAGCTTTCTTTTGGTGGTATTTGATTACCTTTGCAATTTTTAATTTTTGCGCAACAACTAAAAAAAGACCGAAAATTTAGAATATTTTTTTCTGTACATTTTTTTGTAAAAGAGTTTTCTTCTTCAATTACGGGCACCGATGACTTGGCACTGATAGGCAGTGCTGGTATGTGGCACTGATGGGCACTCATGGGTTGCACTGATGGGCACTCATGGGTTGTACTGATGGGCACTTATAGGCGGCACTGATGGGCACTTATAGGCGGCACTTATGGGTGGCACTGATGGGTACTTATGGGTGGCACTGATGGCATTGCTGGGCATAATTTCAGTCAGTGCCCATTTGTGGGCAATGATTGGCATTGATTGTGCTCGATTTTATTTAAAATGTTTTGCCTATTACTTTATTGGCCACGGGGGGGCCCTCCCTGGTGGTCCAGTGTGGGCATCCGAGGGAGGTCTGCGCTGATAAACAATAATTGGACACGGCTGATCACGCTGGAGGCTCTTTACCGAGATCGGATCAGACTGACACCCGGCATCACCGATGACCGCGCTGCGCGCCCCCCACGAGCGCCCGCCGGCATGTAATCCTGCCATTAGACGTCCAGTCAGGATTACAGAACCACTTCCCGGACGTCAATTTACTATTGACCAGGCGGGAAGTGGTTAAGGCCTACTAGAGTGGTCCCTTAACCACTTAAGGACCGGAAAGATCTGCCCCCTTAATGACCAGGTAATTTTTTGTGATTCGGCACTGCGTCGCTTTAACTGACAATTGCGCGGTTGTGCGACGCTGTATCCAAACAAAATGAACGTCCTTTGTTTCCCACAAATAGAGCGTTCTTTTGGTGGTATTTATTCACCTCTGCGTTTTTCATATTTTGCGCTATAAACAAAAAAATTGCGACAATTTTTAAAAACAATATTTTTGTTTTTTAATAAATATCCCCCACAAAATAAAAAAATGTCTTCATCAGTTTAGGCCGATATGTATTCTTCTACATATTTTGGTTGGTTTCCGCAAAAGTTATAGCGTCTACAAAATAGGGAAAGGATTTATGGCATTTTTATACATTTTTTACTAGTAACGGCGGCGATCTACGATTTTTAGTGGCACTGCGACATTGTGGTGGACACATCGGACACTTGTTTGGGACCAGTGACATTTATACAGCGATCAGCACTATAAATAGCCACTGATTACTGTATAAGTGAAGGGGTTGACACTAGGGGGTGATCAATGGGTTAAATGTGTTCCCCAGGAGGTGTTTCTTACTGTGAGGGGAGGGGATTGACTGGAGGAGAGAGATAGCTGTCCCTAATCACTAGGAACGGCAGATCTGTTTCTCCTGCCCTGTCAGGATGGGGATCTGTCTGTTTACATTGACAGATGCCTGTTCTGGCTCTCTGTGGAACGAGTTATGAATGAACACTGACTATTCATTCAGAAAATGAAGGAGCCGGTAAACAACATATTTACTGGCTCCTTCCTCTGCTCTCTATCCTGACAGATCAAGGACAGAGGGGGACTGAGGAGCACAGAGGGGTATTTAGGAGCATGGAGAGGAACCAAGAAGCATGCAGGGGGAACCAAGGGGGACAGAGAAGCACGGAGGGGGACCAGAGAATTGAGGTGCACCTAGGGGGGCCGAGAAACATGGAGGGGGACCAGAGAATGGAGGTGCACCTAGGGGGGCCGAGAAACTTGGAGGGGGAACAGAGCATGAAGGAGGATCAGAGCACGAGGGAGACTGGAGGAGGATATGGGGACAGTCAGGGATGATCAGTGCGGCCATGGGGGGTAGTTACAATCACTGATCTCCTTGAATAGATTTTAATAAAGCAGCTAAAAGCCACGAGGAGGAGAAGCGACTGTCAGATGCTTTTATTGAAATCTATACAGGGAGATGGGTGATTGTAACTCCCCCACAGCGCCAAACCCATTTTCCCTGACTGTGCAGGTATGGGATTAAGCATCGGAGCATTTTTTCGCGTACTCTGTACTCTGGCAAATACTCGGTTTCGGCACCGATACTAGTGTCAGTATAGGTGCAACCCTTATTAAAAGCATGTGCATAAATGCATCTGATAATAGCAAAAATGATACATCAAATCACTGCAATAGTGTTCCAGATAACTGAGAAAATAAATGGGTCTTTGTGCATCAACATGTTTCGCTTTCTGCTTCCTCAGGACTGTGTACAAATAAAAATTGTTTGATTTTATACTATCTAGCGTCTGAAACGTTCTCTACAGGTGGAGAACAGAACTAATACCATCTTTTACCTATTTCATTCACATTTATGCAACAGGCAGTTGGTTTCAGTGTGCAGACGGATGCCAATGTGAAATGTGTGTTACAAATACAAATACAAAACCTGGTCATTGAAGTACAAAAAAAAAAAAAAAAAGTTAACCGTTGCACATCTCATGAACAAAATAAATCATTTTGCCTCCATTTTATC
Organism: Rana kukunoris; assembly: GCA_029574335.1. Classification (NCBI taxonomy): domain Eukaryota; kingdom Metazoa; phylum Chordata; class Amphibia; order Anura; family Ranidae; genus Rana; species Rana kukunoris. Next base: position 521,686,500 of record CM056051.1, read on the forward strand.
CACTAGAAGTTGGCGTGTGGCACATGATATGGGATGTCGTTGGCACATGTGTGACTCCACCCCCGAAGAACCCTCTTGCTGTGGATTTTACATATTTGAAGTCTCTTCCACTTCCAGAACGATCTTTATCATCGGGCGCCCTGGTCAGCTTTTTCCAATCGTTACTCTTGCAAGAGCCAAGGGGGACGCCGCTGTACACCTACGGTATGTTCTCACTGCTCTGCCTTCAGGTGATATCTTCCTATAAAGACTCTTTGTACCACCTCCAAGGAGTGGAGGGATTCTGGTCAGCCCTGGGTAAGAGGAGACACTGAAACTGTGCCACAAAGATCATCTCTTTATTAAATGTTTTACAGAGGCCAGACAGGGAATACCTCTTCCAGTAGTGCACACATTGCTGCAGCTACAGACCCTGTGACCTAGTACTGCTTTAAATTTTAATTGGCAGCATAATTATTTCACACCTCTGTTGGTATATTCTTCCGACATACAGATGATTAATGGCTTTTCTTCTTTTTTTTTTTGAGTCATGGATACAGTGCAAAGGGGTAGGCCCTGTACACACGATCAGACCGGTCCGATGAGAATGGTCCGACGGACCGTTTTCATCGGCCCACGCTGAAGTGGTCTGATGGTCTGATGTGCGTACACACCATCAGTCCAAAATCCGATCAGACCAGAACGCGGTGACTTAGAACACAACGACGTGCTGAAAAAACGAAGTTCAATGTCTCCAAGCATGCGTCGACTTGATTCTGAGCATGCGCGGGTTTGTGGTTCGATGCTTTTGTGTACTAACCATCGTTTTGGTCTGATGGACAGGTGTCCATCAGACAGATTTTAAAGCAAGTTTTAAAACTTTGGTCCGACGGACAACGGTCCGATAGGCCGTACACACCATCGAATTGGTCCGATAAAACTGGTCTTAAGACCAGTTTCATCGGACCGGTCTGATCGTGTGTACGCGGCCCTACTGTTCACATTGCCCCTGTTCCGTCAGAATTGGTAACAGATATGACCTTACCAATAATATTTGCTTACTGCGCGTGCACAATGCATTCCAGCATAGCCCCTATATGTTCCAATAGGTTTCTTAATCTGACAGAAGATGAACGCGGTGTTGCGTCATATTCGGCGTAGTAGTAATAATAAAGTAGTAGTAATAATAATAAAGTAGTAGTAGCAATAATAATTAAGTAGTGATAGTAATAATAATTATTATTACTACTTTATTTGTATTACTACTACTTAAAGAAGTAGAAGTAATAATAATAATAAAGTAGTAGTAATAATAATAAAGTAGTAGTAGTAATAATAATAAAAATAAAGTAGTAGTAATATTAATAATGTAGTAGTAGTATTAATAATAAAGTAGTAGTAGTAGTAGTAGTAATAAAGTTGTAGTAGTAATAATTATAAAGTAATAGTAATAATAGTAGTAATTATTATTATTACTACTACTACTACTTTATTTGAATTACTACTACTTAAAGTAGTAGTAGTAATAATAATAAAAATAAAGTAGTAGTAATATTAATAATGTAGTAGTAGTAGTAATAATAATAAAGTAGTAGTAGTAATAATAATAATGTTGTAGTAGTAGTAGTAATAATAATAATAATAATAATAATGTTTTAGTAGTAGTAATAATAATGTAGTAGTAGTAATAATAATAATAATAATAATGTTTTAGTAGTAGTAATTATAATAATAATGTAGTAGTAATAATAATAATGTAGTAGTAGTAGTAATAATAATGTAGTAGTAATAATAATAATAATAATAATGTTGTAGTAGTAGAAATAATAAAATAGTAGTAGTAATAATAATAATAATAATGTTTTAGTAGTAGTAGTAATAATTATAATAATAATGTAGTAGTAGAAATAATAAAGTAGTAGTAGTAATAATAATAATGTTGTAGTAGTAGTAATAATAATGTTGTAGTAGTAGTAATAATAATGTTGTAGTAGTAGAAATAATAAAATAGTAGTAGTAATAATAATAATAATGTTTTAGTAGTAGTAGTAATATTAATGTAGTAGTAATAATAATAATAATAATGTAGTAGTAATAATAATAAAGTAGTAGTAGTAATAATAATAATAATAATAACAAAGTAGTAATAATAATAAATAACCCCAACTCCCAATGCTAACCTAAACTAAACTCGAACCCCTTAGAGCCAGTTCACACTGGGGCGACTTGTCGGGTGACTCAGCCGCCTGACAAGTCGCGTCCCATTCAATGCAATGGAACCGTTCTATTAGGAGAGACGCAAGTCGCTCCGACTTAGAAAAAGGTTCTTGTACGACTTCGGGGGCGACTTGGGCGATTTGCATTGACTTCTTTACAGAAGTCATTTTTCTAATTGCCTCTGAAGTCGTCTTCAGGACGCCTTGACGAGTCGCCCCCGAAGTCGTGCCGCCGCAGTGTGAACCGACTCTTACCCTAATGAAAAACATTATAATAATTATAACATTATAATAAAGGAATAATAAAAGAACAAATAGAAGCTAACGGAAAAGCTAAAAAAAAAAAAGCGGAATTACTTAGCGAAATGATGCAACAGATAATAGTTGTTTTCTCTATTGGCTAATTTAAAAAAGTGCTGTGTAAAAACCCGCAAAATTGTGTGGAAAAAATGCTGGAAAAGCGTTCAAAAACGCTGCGCTCAGCTGTGAATGCAGCCTGAGAGAGAGAGAGAGAGAGAGTGTGTCCAGGGTATACAGCAGTGTATCTAAGGCTACATGGAGACACTGGGGTCAAGCCACAGGGTGACAAAGGGTGCTAGGGTCACCCGAGGTCCCAGAAGACACGGGGTCAATGAGTTAATAAAGGCACAGGGTCACTTGAGGCACAGGATTGCAGAGGGGTCGATGGAGGCACAGGAGTGCAGTGTTTATTTTAGGCACAGGATTGCAGGGGGGGCAGAGGCGGCTCTAGGCTTTGTGAGGCCTTAGGCAAATCTTAGACATGAGGCCCTACTTACTCGCATAATTGGAAAAAAATGAAAGCGATAGAAATTAACTGATGGTCAGAGACTGTGGGGCTATAATACAAGAGATGGTCAGAGACTGCAGACATGATACAAGAGATTGTCTTATTATGGTAATGACAAGCAAACTCTCACCTGGCCAAAACAGTGACACCACATTGTTGCAGCCGCCACCAAACATTACAGCCACAAGCACAGTTGATCCCGCCACAGACAGGATACAGACAGATGATGCCTCTTTACATGCCTCCATTCTGTACTACAAGCAAGAGAAACCAGACATTTGCTTTGAAAGCTCAACAGTGCATCCTGGGAGGTGTAGCCTCTTTAAAGCGCAGGCACCGGCTTACTAGTGTGGAGAACTACACCTTGGGAAAAGGCTAGGATGGTGTTAGAGCCTTCTATTGGCTGCAACTGATGAGATGTTCTCAGTGTGAGGGGGTGGTACAGCTGGCATGAACCTTCATAGCTTTTCCCCAGTGTGTGCCACCCTCCTCACCTCGCACCCAGGGCAGTCTTTAATATTGATTGGACCCTGGGAAAACATTTTTCTGGGCCCCCCCACCACTAGCAATTTTATAGCAAACATAAAATTGTGGTTCACACTCACTAATTGCTCAAGGCTCACTAATTGGTTGCTAGGTTACTGCACATCATAACCACTCACTGATTGGTTGCTACAAGTTACTGCACAATATTACCACTCAATGGTTGGATGTTAGAGGTTACTACACATTATTACTGCTTACTGATTGGTTGCTATGGGTTACTGCTCATTACCCAGGGGGTGGGGTGGTAGAAAGCTGGCAGAGGTGTAAAGATGGGATGAAGATGATAGGGGGTGGTAGGTAGCTGGAAGAGGGTGGATGGCTGGCTGGCAGGTGGGATGGTGATGACGGGGGTGGTTGGAAGAGGGTGGGTGGCTGGCTGGCAGGTGGGGTGGTGATGACGGGGGTGGCAGGAAGAGGGTGGGTGGCTGGCAGGTGGAATGGTGATGACGGGGGTGGCAGAAAGAGGGTGGGTGGCTGGCAGGTGGAATGGTGATGACGGGGGTGGCAGGAAGAGGGTGGGTGGCTGGCAGGTGGAATGGTGATGACGGTGGTGGCAGGAAGAGGGTGGGTGGCTGGCTGGCAGGTGGGATGGTGATGACGGGGGTGGCAGGAAGAGGGTGGGTGGCTGGCTGGCAGGTGGGATGGTGATGACGGGGGTGTCAGGAAGAGGGTGGGTGGCTGGCAGGTGGAATGGTGATGACGGGGGTGGCAGGAAGAGGGTGGGTGACTGGCTGGCAGGTGGGATGGTGATGACGGGGGTGGTTGGAAGAGGGTGGGTGGCTGGCTGGCAGGTGGGGTGGTGATGACGGGGGTGGCAGGAAGAGGGTGGGTGGCTGGCTGGCAGGTGGGGTGGTGATGACGGGGGTGGCAGGAAGAGGGTGGGTGGCTGGCTGGCAGGTGGGATGGTGATGACGGGGGGGGGCAGGAAGAGGGTGGGTGGCTGGCAGGTGGAATGGTGATGACGGTGGTGGCAGGAAGAGGGTGGGTGGCTGGCTGGCAGGTGGGATGGTGATGACGGGGGTGGCAGGAAGAGGGTGGGTGGCTGGCAGGTGGGATGGTGATGACGGGGGTGGCAGGAAGAGGGTGGGTGGCTGGCTGGCAGGTGGGGTGGTGATGACGGGGGTGGCAGGAAGAGGGTGGGTGGCTGGCTGGCAGGTGGGGTGGTGATGACGGGGGTGGTTGGAAGAGGGTGGGTGGATGGCTGGCAGGTGGGGTGGTGATGACGGGGGTGGTTGGAAGAGGGTGGGTGGCTGGCTGGCAGGTGGGATGGTGATGACGGGGGTGGCAGAAAGGGGGTGGGTGGCTGGCAGGTGGAATGGTGATGACGGGGGTGGCAGGAAGAGGGTGGGTGACTGGCTGGCAGGTGGGATGGTGATGACGGGGGTGGTTGGAAGAAGGTGGGTGGCTGGCTGGCAGGTGGGGTGGTGATGACGGGGGTGGCAGGAAGAGGGTGGGTGGCTGGCTGGCAGGTGGGATGGTGATGACGGGCGTGGCAGGAAGAGGGTGGGTGACTGGCTGGCAGGTGGGATGGTGATGATGGGGGTGGCAGGAAGAGGGTGGGTGGCTGGCTGGCAGGTGGGGTGATGATAATGGGGGTGGCAGGAAGAGGGTGGGTGGCTGGCTGGCAGGTGGGATGGTGATGACGGGGGTGGCAGGAAGAGGGTGGGTGGCTGGCTGGCAGGTGGGATGGTGATGACGGGGGTGGCAGGAAGAGGGTGGGTGGCTGGCTGGCAGGTGGGATGGTGATGACGGGGGTGGCAGGAAGAGGGTGGGTGGCTGGCTGGCAGGTGGGATGGTGATGACGGGGGTGGCAGGAAGAGGGTGGGTGGCTGGCTGGCAGGTGGGATGGTGATGACGGGGGTGGCAGGAAGAGGGTAGGTGGCTGGCTGGCAGGTGGGGTGGTGATGACGGGGATGGCAGGAAGAGGGTGGGTGACTGGCTGGCAGGTGGGATTGTGATGACGGGGGTGGCAGGAAGAGGGTGGGTGACTGGCTGGCAGGTGGGATTGTGATGACGGGGGTGGCAGGAAGAGGGTGGGTGGCTGGCTGGCAGGTGGGATTGTGATGACGGGGATGGCAGGAAGAGGGTGGGTGGCTGGCTGGCAGGTGGGGTGGTGATGACAGAGGTGGCAGGAAGCTGGAAGAGGGTGGGTGTCTGGCTGGCAGGTGGGATGGTGATGACAGAGGTGGCAGGAAGCTGGAAGAGGGTGGGTGTCTGGCTGGCAGGTGGGATGGTGATGACGGGGGTAGCAGGAAGCTGGAAGAGGGTGGGTGTCTGGCTGGCAGGTGGGATGGTGATGACGGGGGTGGCAGGAAGAGGGTGGGTGACTGGCTGGCAGGTGGGGTGGTGATGACGGGGGTGGCAGGAAGAGTGTGGGTGTCTGGCTGGCAGGTGGGGTGGTGATGACAGAGGTGGCAGGAAGCTGGAAGAGGGTGGGTGTCTGGCTGGCAGGTGGGATGGTGATGACGGGGGTAGCAGGAAGCTGGAAGAGGGTGGGTGTCTGGCTGGCAGGTGGGATGGTGATGACGGGGGTGGCAGGAAGAGGGTGGGTGACTGGCTGGCAGGTGGGGTGGTGATGACGGGGGTGGCAGGAAGAGGGTGGGTGTCTGGCTGGCAGGTGGGGTGGTGATGACAGAGGTGGCAGGAAGCTGGAAGAGGGTGGGTGTCTGGCTGGCAGGTGGGATGGTGATGACAGAGGTGGCAGGAAGCTGGAAGAGGGTGGGTGTCTGGCTGGCAGGTGGGATGGTGATGACGGGGGTAGCAGGAAGCTGGAAGAGGGTGGGTGTCTGGCTGGCAGGTGGGATGGTGATGACGGGGGTGGCAGGAAGAGGGTGGGTGACTGGCTGGCAGGTGGGGTGGTGATGACGGGGGTGGCAGGAAGAGGGTGGGTGTCTGGCTGGCAGGTGGGGTGGTGATGACAGAGGTGGCAGGAAGCTGGAAGAGGGTGGGTGGCTGGCTGGCAGGTGGGGTGGTGATGACGGGGTGGCAGGAAGAGGGTGGGTGTCTGGCTGGCAGGTGGGATGGTGATGACGGGGGTGGCAGGAAGAGGGTGGGTGTCTGGCTGGCAGGTGGGATGGTGATGACGGGGGTGGCAGGAAGCTGGAAGAGGGTGGGTGGCTGGCTGGCAGGTGGGGTGGTGATGACGGGGTGGCAGGAAGAGGGTGGGTGTCTGGCTGGCAGGTGGGATGGTGATGACAGGGGTGGCAGGAAGAGGGTGGGTGACTGACTGGCAGGTGGGATGGTGATGACGGGGGTGGTTGGAAGAGGGTGGGTGGCTGGCTGGCAGGTGGGGTGGTGATGACGGGGGTGGCAGGAAGAGGGTGGGTGACTGGCTGGCAGGTGGGATGGTGATGACGGGGGTGGTTGGAAGAGGGTGGGTGGCTGGCTGGCAGGTGGGGTGGTGATGACGGGGGTGGCTGGAAGAGGGTGGGTGGCTGGCTGGCAGGTGGGGTGGTGACGGGGGTGGCAGGAAGAGGGTGGGTGGCTGGCTGGCAGGTGGGATGTTGATGACGGGCGTGGCAGGAAGAGGGTGGGTGACTGGCTGGCAGGTGGGATGGTGATGATGGGGGTGGCAGGAAGAGGGTGGGTGGCTGGCTGGCAGGTGGGGTGATGATAATGGGGGTGGCAGGAAGAGGGTGGGTGGCTGGCTGGCAGGTGGGATGGTGATGACGGGGGTGGCAGGAAGAGGGTGGGTGGCTGGCTGGCAGGTGGGGTGGTGATGACGGGGGTGGCAGGAAGAGGGTGGGTGGCTGGCTGGCAGGTGGGATGGTGATGATGGGGGTGGCAGGAAGAGGGTGGGTGGCTGGCTGGCAGGTGGGATGGTGATGACGGGGGTGGCAGGAAGAGGGTGGGTGGCTGGCTGGCAGGTGGGATGGTGATGACGGGGGTGGCAGGAAGAGGGTGGGTGGCTGGCTGGCAGGTGGGGTGGTGATGACGGGGATGGCAGGAAGAGGGTGGGTGGCTGGCTGGCAGGTGGGATTGTGATGACGGGGGTGGCAGGAAGAGGGTGGGTGACTGGCTGGCAGGTGGGATTGTGATGACGGGGGTGGCAGGAAGAGGGTGGGTGGCTGGCTGGCAGGTGGGATTGTGATGACGGGGATGGCAGGAAGAGGGTGGGTGGCTGGCTGGCAGGTGGGATGGTGATGACGGGGGTGGCAGGAAGAGGGTGGGTGACTGGCTGGCAGGTGGGGTGGTGATGACGGGGGTGGCAGGAAGAGGGTGGGTGTCTGGCTGGCAGGTGGGGTGGTGATGACAGAGGTGGCAGGAAGCTGGAAGAGGGTGGGTGTCTGGCTGGCAGGTGGGATGGTGATGACAGAGGTGGCAGGAAGCTGGAAGAGGGTGGGTGTCTGGCTGGCAGGTGGGATGGTGATGACGGGGGTAGCAGGAAGCTGGAAGAGGGTGGGTGTCTGGCTGGCAGGTGGGATGGTGATGACGGGGGTGGCAGGAAGAGGGTGGGTGACTGGCTGGCAGGTGGGGTGGTGATGACGGGGGTGGCAGGAAGAGGGTGGGTGTCTGGCTGGCAGGTGGGGTGGTGATGACAGAGGTGGCAGGAAGCTGGAAGAGGGTGGGTGTCTGGCTGGCAGGTGGGATGGTGATGACAGAGGTGGCAGGAAGCTGGAAGAGGGTGGGTGTCTGGCTGGCAGGTGGGATGGTGATGACGGGGGTAGCAGGAAGCTGGAAGAGGGTGGGTGGCTGCCAGGTGGGATGAATGACTTGTGGTCAGTAGGTGGTATCATATACAGATCATGGCTCTGTGTGTGGGGTGTCTGACAGCAGTGCTCTTCGGGGTGCCCTCGGTCTGGGGGGTGACGTCACGTGATGTGTCTGTGTCGGGCAGCACTGTCTGTCTGTCATGACTCGTCATGCTGTACCTCAAGCGCCGCGGCAGACAGGCTCCACGATGATCGACAGGCAGCGGCAGGTTCCTCCATTGCTGATCATCGAGCGGCCTTCCTGGAGAGAGTGGATAAGAGAGTTGCTCAGCCTCCGCGCTCTGCACATTGCAGGAGATCTGCAGAGCTCGGCAAAAGGGGAGGAGCCGAGTACACGGAGGAGCTGCAATGTCCCTGGTACCTGACGGCAGGAAGTAATAAAGAGGTCAGTCCGCCCCCTGCCTGGGGAAAAAACTTCCGGGCATAAACACGGCCGATCGGGGTACATTCTCACCCCACTCCTACATACACATTAGACAAATTAGGCGGCTGCGAGGCCTCTGGGAGCGCGGGGCCTTAGGCAAGCGCCTAATATGCCTAATTAGAGAGCCGCCTCTGAGGGGGGGTCCCTGGGGACACAAGAGTATGTAAGTCAGGGCTAAACCCCACTGTGTGTGGGGGGGTACTCAAATGCAGGAGGAGCCTGGGGGGAGGGGACCTGAGAGGAGGAGGATCAGGGCTGCTCATTTCACAGAGCAGGTAGGTATAACATGTCTGGTAAAACTCATCAGTGGGGGCAAAGTGGTGAGAAAATGTCGAAGTTAAAAGTTTTCCAGAGCTTTCCAATGATCAAGCATGTTTTATCTATTGCCTTTTCAGTATTGGAGGACCTACTGGACCTCACGCGGCTCCATGCACAGACTCTCCAGGATCTTAAAGAGCAGAATCTCATCAAAAATCTCCTTTGAATTCTACTCTATGCAGACCGGATTAAATCTTGGACCCAACATCAGAACTCAAGAATTTTAGTTGTAGATGTAACCGCTAAATCATTGGACAGAACTGTGTGACCTTTTCTGACAATACTACAAAAAAGTAAAATGGGCCTTTCAATAACTTTACACCTCTGTACCAATAAATTCTAGATGTGAGTTTGGTGATTTGGCTGAGGCTGATATATCATCAACCTGATGAAGGAAGAAACATTTCCTCGGTCCTCTCTCCCTTCCACAATCCGACTGTAACTTTGCAGCAAGTCAAGGTGAGAGGCTGGGGCTGATCTGTATTAGACAGTTGTGAACAGGCTCCAGAATTTATATATGCGCGGTACGAAAAAAATTGTTTTGTTTCATATAGATTCGATATGTTACTCATTTTGTTTATTGGTTTGGAAATTAATTTAGTTTCTTTTTAATAAAATTAGTTGTGTTTATAAAATTTCTTACGAATTCCAAATTCTTGGAACGATTTGGAGCAGTCGAAAAATGATCGACCAATTAAAATTCTGTGTGAACAATAGCTAGTTGTTAAGGAGCGGGCTGGAAAGTCGGGCCGCCGTGTCCTTAACAACCGATGACTCATCAGCTGTCAGCGGGCTTCCCCACTGACAACTGAAATGTAAACAAAAAAATGCTGGTGTAATAAAAAAAATCTCAACCTATGAAAATTCCCCCACCGCGTCACTTCCGGTGCGGCTACATCAGTGGGCCCAACCTCTCCAAGCACTGCTCTATCTTCCACTTTTCTTCAGTATGGGTTAGGATAAATAACATCCTAAGGGCGTGGGCAGGGCTGGATGCGATGCTGCGGATAACGAGTGTAAACAAATCGCTGCTCTACGCACCTGCTTGGGTCTATTATTTTTCTGGACTTTAAAATTGCATCCGCGCATGTGCGATAAAGCAGCAGTGAAGTCACGCAATGTGCGGTAAAGGCCTGCGAACAGCTGTTTCCTGACGACCAGAAGCGACGCAGACGAGACTTTTCATAAGTCCAGAATTATTATTTTTTTAGAACACCGGCAATAAAAAATTCTGTAAAAAATAGTGTAAGTCCCCCCCCCCCCAATCCATACCATATCTGAGCATGCAAGAAATGGGGGAGGAGGGGGGGGCAAGGCGAACCATATGTCCCCAACATGGGGGGGGGGGGTGCCCCCTGCCCCAAAGCACCTTGTTATTGATGGGGTCAAGGACCTCTTCCCCACAACCCTGGCCGGTGGTCAGATACCGCCCCCCCCCCCCCCCCCCGTAAATGAGTAAATGTAAAAAGTAAGTACAGACACAACATGAGTGTTTGGCAAGTCCTTTATTAAAAAATAAAAAAACAATGTCCCCCTGTGTAGATCCATCCTCAATCACGATGGCCACCAGCAGTGCCAAACCGGAAAAAATGAAGAAAAAAAACACCTCCGGTCTCGATGAAGGCTCCCACCTAATGGCTTTGTTAAATAGCTAAGGGGCAGAATTACACGATGACATTATTGGGTGGCCCCGCCCCTTCACGACATCATCCACTCACCACTCCTTGGCCAATGACATGACAAGAAGGCAGGGCCACTCTGTGATGAATTCCCGAATTTGGATTGTTCTGAAAATTTGGAATTTGTTATAAAATGAATATACAAAACTAAATTAAACACATTTTTTATGAAATTCGTTACTATTTCATTCTGAGATTCAGATGTATTCGAATCTCCGAATTAAATAGTAAAGAATTTTGTGAAAAAAATTGTTTCATTTTGTTTTGTATATTAATTTTATAACGAATTCCAAATTTTCAGAACAATCCAAATTCGGGAATTCATAACCGAGTAACCCCTCCTACTTGTGATGTCATTGGCCAAGGCATGGTGAGTTGATGATGTCGTGAGGGGGCATGGTCACCAAAAGTTATTTTAAATTTATATTTAACAAATGGCACATGTCTAATGCCGGAACAAAGAAAGCACCAAAAAACAAAAATTAGAAGCTAATAAAGAAGAAAATTGTAGAATATCACAAAGGATGATGAAAAAATGAATAATACATCAAATTGACATTATAGGTCACTGTGACATCTCTTCAGAATGGAGAACCCAAGACCTACCTACCTACCCAATCACATTTTATGGACCCCAAACCCTGATCTCTCTCTTTCTTATCCTTTTTTAAAAATAATGTATTGTACTAATAATACTGTAATAAAGTTATTAAATATCAATCTTGTCATTATTTCTGAACGCCTTTAAAGGAGGGAAGCAGCTTAAAATATTTTTTAAGTTTTATGTGTCAGGCATGAAAGATTCCTAATTTGGAAATGGTATAACTTTAATACATTGGACTTTGTAAATGGTGAACCTGCCACAAAGCTGGTCATTTTATACGATGAAAAAATTCATATGTGAACGTTACCTTCCGTGCAGGTCAAATGATGAGTAGATTCAGAGGGGCGTCTTAAGTTACGCAAATCTTGACCTATGCTATAACGTCAAGCTTCGGCCTGCCCCCTCCTTTCTTCCAAAGTTACCAATTGGACAATGAGGCTTTCTCTTGACATTAGGAGCAAAAGGGAGGGCCAGAAAATGAAAAAAAAAAAAAGAATGGAAACAGGGCTGAAGCCAAAAGCAAAAGCTGTGATTTGTTAATAACATCTATACATTGTCTGTATCTCTTGATCTATCACCTCCCCACCATCAAAATCCTCCCCACAATTGGAATACCTTCTCTATTATCAAATTCCCCTCCCACCATCAAAATCCCCTCTCCATCCTCAGAATCCCCTCCCAGCCATCGCAATCCTCTGCCGACCATTACAATCCCCTCCCCACCATCACAATTCCCTCACCATCATAAGAATCCCTTTTCCACCATCAAAATCCCCTCCCCACCATCAGAATCATCTCCCCACCATCAGAATCCCCTCTCCACCATTAAATTACCCTCCCCACCATCAGAATCACTGTCCCACTATCTGAATCCTCTCCCAACCATGAGAATCCCTACTCCACCATCAAAATCCCCTCTCAGTCTCCGCCATCAAAATCCCCTCCCCACCATCAAAATCACCTCCCCGCTATCAGAATGTTCTCCCCACCATCAGAATCATCTCCTCACCACCATCAGAATCATCTCCTCACCACCATCAGAATCATCTCCTCACCACCAGAATCTATTCCCACCATCAGAATCACCTCCTCACCTCCACCAGAATCTATTCCCACCATCAGAATCATCTCCTCACCACCGGAATCTATTGCCACCATCAGAATCATCTCCTCACCACCGGAATATATTCCCACCATCAGAATCATCTCCTCACCATCAGAATCTATTCCCACCATCAGAATCACCTCCTCACCACCAGAATCATCTCCTCACCACCAGAATCTATTCCCACCGTCAGAATCATCTCCTCACCACCAGAATCTATTCCCACCATCAGAATCATCTCCTCACCACCAGAATCTATTCCCACCATCAGAATCACCTCCTCACCTCCACCAGAATCTATTCCCACCATCAGAATCATCTCCTCACCACCGGAATCTATTGCCACCATCAGAATCATCTCCTCACCACCGGAATATATTCCCACCATCAGAATCATCTCCTCACCATCAGAATCTATTCCCACCATCAGAATCACCTCCTCACCACCAGAATCATCTCCTCACCACCAGAATCTATTCCCACCGTCAGAATCATCTCCTCACCACCAGAATCTATTCCCACCATCAGAATCATCTCCTCACCACCATAATCTATTCCCACCATCAGAATCATCTCCTCACCACCAGAATCATCTCCTCACCACCAGAATCTATTCCCACCATCAGAATCATCTCCTCACCACCAGAATCTATTCCCACCATCAGAATCACCTCCTCACCACCAGAATCATCTCCTCGCCACTAGAATCTATTCCCACCATCAGAATCATCTCCTCACCACCAGAATCTATTCCCACCATCAGAATCATCTCCTCACCACCATAATCTATTCCCACCATCAGAATCACCTCCTCATCACCAGAATCTATTCTCACCATCAGAATCATCTCCTCACCACCATAATCTATTCCCACAATCAGAATCACCTCCTCACCACCAGAATCTATTCCCACCATCAGAATCATCTCCTCACCACCAGAATCTATTCCCACCATCAGAATCATCTCCTCACCACCAGAATATATGCCCACCATCAGAATCACCTCCTCACCACCAGAATCTATCCACACCATCAGAATCACCTCCTCACCACCAGAATCACCTCCTCACCACCAGAATCTATTCCCACCATCAGAATCATCTCCTCGCCACCAGAATCTATTCCCACCATCAGAATCACCTCCTCACCACCAGAATCTATTCCCACCATCAGAATCACCTCCTCACCACCAGAATCTATTCCCACCATCAGAATCATCTCCTCACCACCATAATCTATTCCCACCATCAGAATCACCTCCTCACCACCAGAATCTATTCCCACCATCAGAATCATCTCCTCACCACCAGAATCTATTCCCACCATTAGAATCATCTCCTCAACACCAGAATCTATTCCCACCATCAGAATCACCTCCTGACCATCAGAATCATCTCCCCACCATCAAAATCCCCTATCTACTATCAGATTCATCTCCCCACCATCAGAATCCCCTCTCCACCATTAAATTACCAACCCCAACATCAGAATCACTATCCCACTATCCAAATCCTGTGTCCTGTGGGGGGCTCTGATGGCGGACACCTGCTGTGGGGGGCTCTGATGGGGGACACCTGCTCGGGGAGCATCTCTGTGTTTGAGTCGTAGCCATAGAAACATTTGTAAAGGGGAGGAGTTAGTAAGATGACCACGCCCATGTGAAGGCGCCAGAAATATTTCTGCACCCAGGCATCTGTTACCCTAGGATCGGCCCTGCTCCTACTTCCTGGCATAGATCACTTCTGTGATCTACACCACTTCCAGGCGCCTACTCTGTACCCCCACTGTCTTCTGGGAGACACACAGCTTCCAGAACACACCGGGGACCAGTGAAGACGCGCAGCACGACTCGTTCATGTGCAGTAGGTAACCCGGAAGTGAAGCCGCAAGGCTTCATTTCCTGATTCCCTCACCGAGAATGGCTGCGGGGGCAGATGAGAGATCACTTGTCTTCGGCTGCTGACATCGTGGGTGCACTGGACAGGTAAGTGCCCATTTATTAAAAGTCAGCAGCTGCAGTATTTGTAACTGCTGGCTTTCAATATTTTTTTTTTGTGGGACCTCCGCTTTAAAAGACAAAAATTAACATATAAGCATAGAGGTACAGCCCAAAGGTTTGGTAAAATATGGTCATGTTGGATAGAAAGGCTCTCCAGACGACGTTTTTACCACGAAACCGTTAGAGCGAGCAGACGCTGTCACTACACACTTCCCGAAACAACGTTTTTCATATCGCTTGTTCAAACTGCCAAATTGTGAGTACCCAGTTGTTAATAATAAAGGCAAATACTTTGTTAACGGTATCACACTATTGGGATCATTCTTCACTTTGTATACGAGTCAAACGCTGGAAATTGAAAGAGTAACACAGGGGAACAAAGAATTGCCAGAGTGCAGCACAGGGCATACACTGTGAAAGCTTTCCACCCCAGGAGGGGGGTAGGATCTGGTGAGTGCGGGCAACATCAGAGCACAGAAGAAGGGGGCACAGTTTGGAAATTGACAATAGTGTTTGAAACTGGCACAAAGCACTTTATATGTGTAGCGCCCCTGTACTTCAAAGTACGGATGCTATTTAAATTTAGTGGGAAAAGATCAGAGTGTAACTCACTCTGATCTCAACTGTGATTGTTTAGGGCTCTCTGTTCCAGCTTGGCTGTGCTGTGGGCTCACTCTGCTATGTTTGGGGTGTTGTTACACCCCGAGACGGCAGGTGGCAGCAGTGGAAGCTGAGGTTCGGGTTTTCTTTTCCAGCAGCCAATTGGGAGGCTTGGGCCTCGCTGGGCATGCTGGGAGAAGGTGCTTATGGGACAGACGCCATTTTGTAGAGGTTTTTCATTTCTTGGTTCCTGTGTGGCACCCACCTTTGGGGTGGCCAGATCGCCGCTCCCCATGTGTTATGGTCTACCTGGCCGGGGCGTGGGCGCTACACAGAGTTCCTGGTTCCGGAGCCAAGCTGGTCCGGAACACTTTGAACACAATAGGGACCCAGTGACTTACTGGGTTCCCACCATTGGAGATCCCAAGCGAGTTGTGCTGTTCAGTGGGGAGTCAGTCTGAGGAGAGCCCGGAGGCAGGCAATCCAATAGGGCCTAGACAATCCATCGGGGATCGAGGTACAGTACACTGAGGGCCTATTTCCTCTCTCAGTCGGTACTCTGGCGACATTAAGGGAAGACTCAGGAGAACCTTTATTCGGGAGGAACACCTCTGGTTCAACACTCAAAAAAGGCCGGTGGCAGAGGCGCTTTCCTGACGGTCATTTGGAAGAGCCTGTGGCAGAGGCATCCTTCTCAAGTTCCGAGTGATACTCTGGCTGCCAGGTCTGTGAGAGAGACCTGTCCAGGTACGCTATACCCACTCAAGTTGGAGTGGCGCAGAAAGACTAATTACTGTTCGGAAGCAGGATTGCTTCAAATATCCAAAGCCTGAGTCTGCTATTCTTTCTCAACATTTGTCTATCCTTCCCATCACCTGTTTGACTTTTTTTACCCGGCTGGGTAATAAAGAGCACTTATAAAGAGACTTCCTATCTTGCGGACATTCCTTCATTGCCACTGTATTCATCATTCACCCTAGACACTTCAACAGAGCCATTAGATAACATGCCATCCCAAATCTAACCAGCGTCTCCTTCGGGGGAGAGCGCTACATATGCAACATTCAGCACTTTTTGAATACAGCACGAAGCACTTCTATTTTTATATAATATGTAGCGCTCACCCCCGAAGGAGCCACTGGTTAGATTAGGGATGGCATGTTATCTAATGGCTCTGGTGAACAATGAATACAGTGGCAATGAAGGAATGTCCGCAAGATAGGAAGTCTCTTTATAAGTGCTCTTTATTACCCAGCCGGGGTAAAAACAGTCAAACAGGTGATGGGAAGGATAGACAAAGGTTGAGGAAGAATAGCATCCCAGTGTACAGTACCTCGATCCCCGATGGATTGTCTAGGCCCTATTGGATTGCCTGCCTCCAGGCTCTCCTCAGACTGACTCCCCAACGAACAGCACAACTCGCTTGGGATCTTCGATGGTGGGAACCCAGTAAGTCACTGAGTCCTCATTGTATTCAAAGTGTTCCGGACCAGCTTGGCTCCCTAACAAGAAACTCTGTGTATGGCTTCTGGAAAAGAGCACGCAAACCTCAGCCTCCACTGCTGCCACCTGCCGTCTCGGGTGTGAGAACACCCCAAGCACTGCAGAGCGAGCCCACAGCACAGCCAGGCTGGAACAGAGAACCCTAAACAATCACAATTGAGATCAGAGTGTTACACTCTGAACTTTTCCCACTAAATTTAAATAGCGTCTGTACTTGGAAGTACAGGGGCGCTACACACTCCCCCTGCTTGAAAAAGACACTATCCCCAGTGTCATAATAAGGGCATTCAAGCCTAAATGCCAGCCCTGAGTCTGCATGACAGTAAAGTGTGAGGGATAGAGAAAGCATTTAAAACCTTGAGATATAAAACAATACTTTGTACAGTTATCTACAATAAGAACTATAACATTACACATTCCTATCTATCTAATCTGCCCCATTCTCTGACAGCTTTGATAGAAGATCAACAAACCTGCAAAACAAAATAGGAGAACATAAACACAATATAAGAATGACATTCTCATAGAATAGTTATGCTATATACAAATCAATAAGGTCAGAAGTTAAATTGCACCCTCTCGCCAGAGGACAAAATTTTCTTTCCTCCCAAAGGAATATCCAAGTAAGTGCTGAGCATTTTTCTAAGTTGCAAAACCTAGAAAAAAAAAAACAAATATATACATTTAGTCTCTGTTGCAGCAAAATAAATCTGCAGAACACTGCCCCTACGACGGCAGTTCACTTGTTCATTTTAGAACATATAGCAGCAGAAGAGAGATGTAGAAAAGGACATCTTCTTCTCTTTACTTTTTCCTGATGCTGTGAAGTAAACGGCAAGAACCTATCCTAACTAACTGTTCAAAGCCCCCGAAGTTCTGCACATGCACCAAAATGTGGATCCGGAAAGATGAAAACATAACATGGATAGGGGCAAAAACTCTTGTCCATGTCTTCTTCAAAGCAGCAGCAGACATGAAAATAAAGGCATAACGCCTATCTGTAGAACCTTGGATTCGGTAGAAGAATTTTGTCCCCGTGGGAGTTGATGGCAGTAATAGAGAACACTTGGTCTACCCTCCCGGGACACTTGAGAACCACACGATCGTTGAAAATGTACCAGCCAGGGCTCCATTCTTTAAGACACTTCTCATAACTGTAATTCCAAAAGATGAAAGCAAAATCAGTGTCACAAGCACACTTTGAAACATTCAAATGCTCCCAAACAGCGTCATGGTCCCAGCCCTCCCTCAATTTTTCAAAGCTCAGGAGGGATGGAGGTACATAGGGGTATTCGTACCCATAATCGGCAGCCACTTTCCGCATAAAGACACGCTGCAGGCGGGCCAGTATGGGCAGCATGCGGGGATCTCTGAACCCTGGCTTCACAATTGCGTCAGGTGCCCGCTTGAGTGTAGGCAAAACAGCAGGCAATGGGGTTAGTTCCGGAGCAGAGAAACTAGGCGCTCCAATCCCCCAGGTTAGTTGCGAGACACCTGAACTCTGTGCGCTCAATGCGCTCCAGCCGGAGAGTTTCTTCCTTCGGTGAGTCTTAGGGGCCCAAAACCCTCCATAGCCTTGGGATTCGGGAAACTCAGGCTCAAACCAGTGGTTGTCACCACCGTCAGACAAGGACTCCAGCTCGAAAGAATTGTACTCTTCTGCGGGCAACTAGTTGCTCTGCCCAGATGAAATAGTAGACACGTCCGGTGAGCGGGCAAGTAGGCCTCGGCCGCAGCCACGGGAAGCCTGTGCGGGGCCCACTTTAGCAATGGCACGCACACGGAGACCACATTAGTAGCGGCAGCCTCCGGTACGGCATCGGTTTGGGTACTGGACACACCGGGGACACAGTCTCTCCCATCTCGCTTACCTCCGGTGATCTGGTTGGTGAGGTAGCCATTAGCAGGGTCAATGTGGATGAGACGGTCACAATCTCCGGATCAATGGCCTCCGGTTCGACAATCTCCATGGATGGAGAGGATTCTGGCCATGGGGCCTCTTACTCCGCGGTCACAGTCCCAGCGAACCAGTTAACCTTGTACTCCCGGGGAGACTCGTTCGGTGGCTCAACTTGAAAAAGATAGGCCCGGCACTTTTTGCACCGAGCGAAAGGCAGGAGCTGAACAGCAAGCTCCGAGCAAAGTGGGCAGGACAGTCCAAGGGCCTCAACGCCTCCACTGGAAAACAGCACAAACTTTTCCTTCGTCTTCAGCCGAATCCCAGTATTGGTCAAGGGGATTCCATCAGGAGCAGACATCGCGGGGACTCCCGGAGCAGACATCGGGGTCTCAGCCGAGAAAAAGATGTGGATGGCACCGACATGTTGGCACGACCTTCTCTCACTGTTCTTCACTGTGGCACGGTCATCGATCATGTGTTCCCTTATATAGGGAACATCAATCAATGACGTCACATCTACAGCCACACCCCCCTACAGTTAGAAACACAGATGAGGTCACATATAACCCCTTCAGCGCCCCCTTGTGGTTAACTCCCAAACTGCAATTGTCATTTTCACAGTAAACAATGCATTTTCAATGGTCCCAAAAATGTGTCAAAATTGTCCGAAGTGTCCGCCATAATGTCGCAGTCACAAAAAAGAAATTGCTGATCGCTGCCATTAGTAGTAAAATTTTTTTTTTATAAAAATGCAATAAAACTATCCCCTATTTTGTAAATGCTATAAATTTTGCGCAAACCAACCGATAAACGCTTATTGCGATATTTTTTTACCAAAAATAGGTAGAAGAATACATATCGGCCTAAGATTTTTTTTATATATATATTTTTGGGGGATATTTATTTTAGCAAAAAGTAAAAAATATTGCATTGTTTTCAAAATTGTCGCTCTATTTTTGTTTATAGTGCAAAAAATAAAAACCGCAGAGGTGATCAAATACCACCAAAAGAAAGCTCTATTTGTGGGAAAAAAAGGAGGCCGAATTTGTTTGGGAGTCACATCGCACATTTGTCAGTTAAAGCGACGCAGTGCCGAATCGCAAAAAGGGGCCTGGTTCTTTACCAGCATGTTGGTCGGGGTCTTAAGTGGTTAAAAACTAGGGTTGTCCCGATACCAGTATCGGTATCGGGACCGATACCGAGTATTTGCGGGAGTACTTGTACTCCCGCAAATCCCCCTGATACCCAAATAGAATACTTAACCCCCCCGCCGCCGCCAACGCTGCCGCCGTATAAGCAAATCCGTCCCCGCCACCGTATATACAAAGCCGCCGCCGCGAACATTATAGGCACCTTTGAATAGCTGTTTTCCCGCTGCGCGTGTATAGACACTCCCCCTTGCTCGGATCTGTCCAATCCCGAGCAAGAGGGAGTGTCCTTAACATGGCGCCGCAGGGAAAAGAGCTATTGAAAGGTGCCTATAATGTTTGCGGCGGCTTTGTATATACGGCAGCGGCGGTATCATCATCAGGTAGGGGCTGCAATATGGGGGGGACAATGCTGCGTATATGTGGGGGACATGGCTGCAATATGTGGGGGACATGGCTGCAATATGTGGGGGACATGGCTGCAATATGTGGGGGACATGGCTGCAATATGTGGGGGACATGGCTGCATATGTGAGGGACATGGCTGCATTTGGGGACACGTTTAAAAAAAGTATCGGTATTCGGTATCGGCGACTACTTGAAAAAAAAGTATCGGTACTTGTACTCGGTCCTAAAAAAGTGGTATCGGGACAACCCTATTAAAAACAACAACGCTAAAACAACGTGAAAAATGAGAGCATGTTCGAAATTTTTAATGCCCATTTTTTTACATCGTGGAGCCCACACACAATCGTTTTGAACGACATAAAAAAAAACGTCATTTTTTACAACCCGAAAAACGGTCGTGTGTACGTGGCATAACAATTCCTATAACAAAGTAGTTTGCTTGATTTACACTTAAAAAGTCAACACAGAATGAAATTATCAGCCCCTACTGTTTACTGGCAGTTGTAAAAAAATCGCAGATTTTTACAAACTGTCAGTAAATTTACTGGCAGTTGGCAACTCTAGATCTGGAGGACATGTGTGCATGTGTGGAAATGATCTTTCAATGCATTGTAAAAGTTGTCGTCTGCATTTGCTTTTGTGCTGACAGTTTGCTCGCTCCTCCTGAACTCTGTCCATGCACTCAGCCATGTCTCCCCCCTTTCCTCTCCTCCTCTGTCTTCTCTCTTCCGCCCTTTTTTCTTTCTCCTCCCTCCCCAACATCTTCTATTTTTCGCCTCTCCTCCTCCCCTCCTCTCTGTTTCCTGTCATTCTTTTTTTTTTTTTTTCTCTCCTCTTTCACTGGAACAAATCCAGGAACCAGAAAAACACTCGTGCTGATATCCAAGCAGCTGAGCGCAGACCTTCTTCCTCTTCTCTCTCCTCCATTCCTCTCTTTTCCGAACGCTTGCCAGCGTCGCTGACACCCTCCGTCACCCACCTTGCTGCTCCGCCGCTAAACCTCCGTCGCTAATCTAGTCTTGCAGAGTTCGCAGGTTGCAGAGGAAAAAAGGGCCTTAGGAATCGCACACTTGTCCTAACACTTGTTCTGAAACTTTTCTAGCTGTCCGCGGAGATAAGGTACAAGATGGCCGCACTTTGGCTCAGGGCGGCGTGACTTTTTCTGATGGGAATTAGAGAATAGGAAAGAATTTTTTTTTTGGCACTTCTGTCCCTGATTTTTTATTTTTTTGCCAAGTTTAAGTTTCATTCATTCGAAGCGGAAAACAGAGGACGCCGATGAGAAACGAAGCATTGAAAAACCACGAGGGATGCTGTGAAGTTTCGAGGGAATTTCACTTTCAGCAATTTTTCTTCCTTTCTGAAACTTTTGGCCACTTTGTCTATTTTTAGTGTTTGGTTTCGCAAACCTTTGTTGCGGTCAGTTTTACTTCCTCATCGCCCAGTGTTACAAGATCGCCTTATGTCATTTGTTACTAGTATTAAAGCTTTACTAGGCTGCGATTTTCGAATAGGTTGCGTTACGGTGTGGGGCAAGTTGGCGGCTAAGGATGTAGGGTTATAGGGCAACGGATTGACCTCAATGTCGCGTTGGAGTAAGAGGAGGGCAGGTCGGACTGCTCTGCTCCCGCTGCTACTCCTGGCCCTGGTGCTAGGAGGCGCCGCTCTCTTCCTGGCATCCCTGAACCTGCTACTGACGACTACTGCCTGGGGCCAGAGCCTGATCCAAGGACGGACACACCTGCAACAGGTAAGGAAATGAAGAAAACGTATCAAGAAAACTTATAGCGGCCCCTAGCATCGGGTATGTAAGGGGGGTGTTAGTACAATTCTGAGTTTTCACTCTAGATGGCACCCTCTGCATAGATAAATAGTGGGTTACATTAGTAGGAAGAGTTTAGGCAGAGAGTCGAAAAGACAGGAGTGAAACTCCAGAGCTGACCCCCATGGGACTTGGTGGGCCCCTTTCTGCAGAAATGTAGAGCTTCCAGTAATTGGTGTTTCCCGGCTAGGAAAGGTCCTGGTGCCCGGGATAGGAGGGAGTTGTGGACAGGTCATAAATGGCCTGAGATGGTAAAGTGCCGATGACTGCTACCATTATTGGTGAGAAGCTGTAGCCCCTAAAGTTGTCTACCTTGATGTTAAAGTAAAGCTCTAAAAAATGAAAAGGACTTACCTCTTCTTGTTACCAACGGCCTATCCTTTGAACTGGTACCTGGTTCAGCCAGGAAGAATTTATGAAAGGGGAGTGTTTGTACTATTCTAAGTTGTTCCACTAGGTTAAGGTTACCAATTTTTAAAATGAAATCCGGGGATATATTATTATTATTTTTTTATTGGCAAATAGTAAACTATTTTATACGCATATTTTCCTCCAATTATATATGCAGACAGTGGTGTAGCGTGGGTGGTCAGCACCCGGGACAAGGCAAGAAATTTGCACGCCCCCCCCAGACTTTTAGCACCAACTTGATTCCTACACTGACCTACCTGCTCACTGCACTAACCTACCCGATTCCTACACTGACCACTACACTGACCTACCAGATTCCTTAACTGACCTACCTTATCCCTACACTGACCTACCTGATTCCTACACTGACCTACCTGATTCCTACACTGACCACTACACTGACCAACCTGATTCCTACACTGACCACTACACTGACCTACCTGATTCCTACACTGACCACTACACTGACCTACCTGATTCCTACACTGACCACTACACTGGCCTACCTGATTCCTACACTGACCACTACACTGACCTACCTGATTCCTACACTGACCACTACACTGGCCTACCTGATTTATACACTGACCACTACACTGGCCTACCTGATTCCTACACTGAACTACCTAACCACTACACTGACCTACCTGATTCCTACACTGACCACTACACTGACCTACCTGATTCCTACACTGACCACTACACTGGCCTACCTGATTCCTACACTGACCACTACACTGGCCTACCTGATTCCTACACTGAACTACCTAACCACTACACTGACCTACCTGATTCCTACACTGACCACTACACTGACCTACCTGATTCCTACACTGACCACTACACTGACCTACCTGATTCCTACACTGACCACTACACAGGCCTACCTGATTTATACACTGACCACTACACTGGCCTACCTGATTCCTACACTGAACTACCTAACCACTACACTGACCTACCTGATTCCTACACTGACCACTACACTGACCTACCTGATTCCTACACTGAACTACCTAACCACTACACTGACCTACCTGATTCCTACACTGACCACTACACTGACCTACCTGATTCCTAAACTGACCACTACACTGACCTACCTGATTCCTACACTGACCTACCTGATTCCTACACTGACCTACCTGCTCACTGCACTAACCTACCCGATTCCTACACTGACCTACCTGATTCCTTAACTGACCTACCTTATCCCTACACTGACCTACCTGATTCCTACACTGACCTACCTGATTCCTACACTGACCTACCTGATTCCTACACTGACCTACCTGATTCCTACACTGACCACTACACTGACCTACCCGATTCCAACACTGACCACTACACTGGCCTACCTGATTTCTACACTGAACTACCTAACCACTACACTGACCTACCTGATTCCTACACTGACCACTACACTGGCCTACCTGATTCCTACACTGAACTACCTAACCACTACACTGACCTACCTGATTCCTACACTGACTACTACACTGACCTACCTGATTCCTACACTGACCACTACACTGGCATACCTGATTTCTACACTGAACTACCTAACCACTACACTGACCTACCTGATTCCTACACTGACCACTACACTGGCCTACCTGATTTCTACACTGAACTACCTAACCACTACACTGACCTACCTGATTCCTACACTGACCACTACACTGGCTTACCTGATTCCTACACTGAACTACCTAACCACTACACTGACCTACCTGATTCCTACACTGACCACTACACTGACCTACCTGATTCCTACACTGACCACTACACTGAACTACCTGATTCCTACACTGACCAATACACTGAACTACCTGGCCACTACACTGACCTACCTGATTCCTACACTGACCACTACACTGAACTACCTGATTCCTACACTGACCACTACACTGAACTACCTGACCACTACACTGACCTACCTGATTCCTACACTGACCACTATACTGACCACTACACTGGCCTACCTGATTCCTACACTGAACTACCTAACCACTACACTGACCTACCTGATTCCTACACTGATCACTACACTCACCTACCTGATTCATACACTGACCACTACATTGACCTACCTGACCACTGCACTAACCTACCTGATTCCTACAACGACCACTACATTGACCTACCTGACCACTGCACTGACCTACCTGATTCCTACACTGACAACTACACTGACCTGATTCCTACACTGAACTACCTGATTCCTACACTGACCTACCTGACTACTACACTGACCTACCTTATCCCTACACTGACCTACCTGATTCCTACACTGACCTACCTGAGTTCTTTACTGACCACTACACTGACCTACCTGATTCCTGCCCTATTCACACCCCCCTACATGAAAAGTGTAGATCATTTGACTTTGCTCACCTCTCCATGGCCTCTATGATAATCTATCGGAGCAGGGCTCTCTCCAGCACCAGGTACTATTCCTGACACCCAGCCGCTCCTCAGTATCCCCTGCCAAGAGCTTCTCCAATAGCCGCTGTATGCTCTGCACCCCCCTCCCCTCACACACACATGGGCCGCCTGCACCAGAGGGATCATGGGGGACAGGCTGGATTACGGGAGTCCCTGGGTGGGGGGCCAACACAGCACACCTGGGAGGGGGCACAGAAATAATTTTTATCGCCCCCCCCCAATGTTACACCTGGGGCGAGTGTACCAGATGCCCCCCTCCATGCCACTGCAATCTGGGGACAGACTGGCTTCGGGGACAGTGTCCTCAATTCAGGGACTGTCCCCGGACACCGGGGATGTCTGGGCACCCTCTGCGTTGATAAATAGTGGGTTACATTGGACAGTAGGAGGAGCTTGGGCAGAGAGTCATAAAGACAGGGGTGAGACTCCAGAGCTGGCCCTCATGGGACATGGTGGGCCCCATTCTGCAGAACTATAGAGATTCCAGTGATTGGTATTCCCCAACTAGGGAATACCTGAAATGGTCCTGGTGCCCTGTATAGGAGGGAGTTGGGGACAGGACATAAATGGCATGTCCTGGGAAAGTGACGGCGACAGCTACTATTATTGGTGAGAAGCTGTTGCCCTTAAAGTTGTCTACCATGAAGTTGTAAAGTAAAGATCTGAAAATGAAATGTTTCCTCTCCTTGTTACCAGTGGCCTATCCTTTAAAATGGTACCTGGCTCAGCCGGTAAGAAGGTATGTAAGGGGGGGTGTTAGTACAATTCCAGGTTTGGCCACTAGGTGGCACCCTCCGCATTGATAAATAGTGGGTTACATTAGACAGTAGGAGGAGCTTGGGCGGAGAGTCATGAGGACAGAGGTGAGACTCCAGAGCTGGCCCCCATGGGACTTGGTGGGGCCTTTCTGCAGAAATGTAGAGCTTCTAGTGATTGGTATTCTCTGGATTGGGAGGCCCTGGTGCCCGGCATAGGAGGGAGTTGTGGACAGGTCATGTATGGCCTGACCAGGGAAAGTGCTGAGGACTATTATTGGTGAGAAGCTGTAGGCCATGAAGTTGTCTACCTTAAAGTTGTAAAGTAAAACTCTTGAAAATGTATTGGACTTACCTCTCCTTGATAGCAATGGCCTATCCTTTGAATTGGTACCTGGCTCAGTCGGCAAAAATACGGGGTGAAGTCTACAGGTACATTCCTTATTTCTTCTGAGAAATCCTCACTTCCTGTCCTTCTGTCTGTAACTCCACACAGTAATGCGAGGCTTTCTCCCTGGTGTGGAGTGTCGTGCTCGCCCCCTCCCTTGGACTACAGGAGAGCCAGGACGCTCTCTACATTGCAGATAGAGAAAGGAGCTGTGTGTTTTTTTTTAAAATGTACCTTTACAACCCCTTTAAGTACACGTAACACTTCCAGGTATTTATTACCTCCCACAGTGATGACTACATTCCCATTGGCAATGCCTTCATCGTCTTTTCTTCCCAGAACAACGGCGCCAACTTAGTTTAGATATCTTGGGTCACCATCTACTTCCTGAACTGAGATGCCGTCTCCGAGCTGACACGATCTTATTAATCCTAGGGCCTATGCAGATCCTGGTAGTGTTCACAAACTTCTGACACAGATCAGACCCTGCTGCAGCCTCTTACTGTGTGACTTCCTGCCAGGGCTGGACTGGGCCAAAAATTTGGCCCTGGACTTCATCCAGACTGGCCCACTTTGACCGGTCTCTCCCATGGCGGCTGGACAACTCCTGCACCCCCCCCCCCCCCGGCCACCCAAGCCCCCTCTCCACCTTCACTAGCCACTAGCCATTCTACTTTATTAGAGTAGAATGGCTGGTACTGGTACTCTTATGGGCAGTACCAGTGGTAGGAGAGGAGGTAAGCATTGTGGGAAGGGAGAGACAGAGGAGCGGAGGGGGGCGGCGGTCCGCTGTCACTGAAGCCGGCCCACTGAGCCATCGGCCCACCGGGAAACTCCCTGTAGTCCCAATGGCCAGTCCAACCCTGCTTCCTGCCAAAATTCTGAGTAATATGTCCAAAGATGACATATTCTGAGAGGCCAGATCTTTGACTTTAAGCTCCGTGCAGACTTCAAGGAAAAGCAGTTAAACAATTACAGGAGCAGGGAATTCTGGGTCATTTTGAAACATCCCAACAGGCTTTAAAAATCATAATGAAAGGAGAATTTAAGGGCTAAACTGGCTTGATTATCAGTTGTACAATATTTCACAAAAGTACACCCCTCACATTTATGTAAATATTTTATTCTATCTTTCCATGTGACAACACTGAAGAAATGACACTTTGCTACAATGTTGTGTAGTGAGTGTACAGCTTGTATAACAGTGTACATTTGCTGTCCCCTTAAAATAACTCAACACACAGCCATTAATGTCTAAACAGCTGGCAACAAAAGTGAGTACACCCCTAAGTGAGAATGCCAAAATTGGGCCCAATTAGCCATTTCCCCTCCCCGGTGTCATGTGACTCGTTGGTGTTACAAGGTCTCAGGTGTGAATGGGGAGCAGGTGTGTTAAATTTGGTGTTATCACTCTCACTCTCTCATACTGGTCACTGGAAGTTCAACATGGCACCTCATGGCAAAGAATTCTCTGAGGATCTCAAAAAAAGAATTGTTGCTCTACATAAAGATGGCCAAGGCTATAATAACATTGCCAAGACCCCATAACTGAGCTGCAGCACGGTGGCCAAGACCATTCAGCGGTATAACAGGACAGGTTCCACTCAGAACAGGCCTCGCCATGGTCGACCAAAGAAGTTGAGTGCACATGCTCAGCGTCATATCCAGAGGTTGTCTTTGGGAAATAGTCGTATGAGTGCTGCCAGAATTGCTGCAGAGGTTGAAGGGGGTCAGACTGTCCATGCTCATACCATACGCCGCACACTGCATCAAATTGGTCTGCATGGCTGTCGTCCCAGAAGGAAGCCTCTTCTAAAGATGAAGCACAAGAAAGCCTGCAAACAGTTTGCTGAAGACAAACAGACTAAGGACATGGATTATCGGAACCGTGTCCTGTGGTCTGATGAGACCAAGATAAACGTATTTGGTCCAGATGGTGTAAAACGTGTGTGGCGGCAACCAGGTGAGGAGTTCAAAGACAAGTGTGTCTTGCCTACAGTCAGGCATGGTGGTGGGAGTGTCATGGTCTGGGGCTGCATGAGTGCTGCCGGCACTGGGGAGCTACAGATCATTGAGGGAACCATGAATGCCAACATGTACTGTGACATACTGAAGCAGAGCATGATCTCCTCCCTTCAGAGACTGGGCCGCAGGGAAGTATTTCCACATGATAACGACCCCAAACACACCTCCAAGATGACCACTGCTTTGCTAAAGAAGCTGACGGTAAAGGTGATGGACTGGCCAAGCATGTCTCCAGACCTAAACCCTATTGAGCATCTGAGGGGCATCCTCAAACAGAAGATGGAGGAGCGCAAGGTCTCTGACATCCACCAGCTCTGTGATGTCATCAAGGAGGAGGGAAAATGGACTCCAGTGGTAACCTGTTAAGCTCTGGTGACCTCCATGCCCAAGAGGGTTAAGGCAGTGCTGGAAAATAATGGTGGCCACACAAAATATTGACACTTTGGGCCCAATTTGGACATTTTTACTTAGGGGTGTACTCGCTTTTGTTGGCAGCGGTTTAGACATTAATGGCTGTGTGTTGAGTTATTTTGAAGGGAAAGCAAATTTACACTGTTATACAAGCTGTACACTCACTAATTTACATTGTAGCAAAGTGTCATTTCTTCAGTGTTGTCACATGGAAAGATAGAATCAAATATTTACAAAAATGTGAGGGGTGTACTTACTTTTGTGAGATACTTGTATATGTTACATTATACGCAAATGTCCATTGGGGCGATTGAGAGGTGTGCAGTGTAGTTTTTGTGAAATGCATGTTTTAACGAAAGCGCATCGAAGAAGCAGCATGTATAAAAACGAGACATTAAAAACTACACACGTGATTCAGGCCAATAAAGTGAACTTTAATGCAGAAAATTAGGATTTGCTACCTTACCATGCCTAGAAATATGAACTGCGTCTAAGTTGTATCCTCCTTAAATTGTATTGCTATAAAACTGCATACTATAAAACTGCATCGTGAGATAAACTAAGGCAATGCTGTCTGTGTCGGCCAGCTTTGTGAGATTTTGTGATGTCACCACTGTGCTGCTCACTGTTCTCCTTGCTGGAGAGGAAGCTGTACCTGAGGACCTGCAGTACAAGGATCTCCATGCAAGGATCTCATCAACTTGTCCAAAGGTTAATGGACACAAACACTTTCCCATGTCTCCAAGAGGAACTGGGGGTTTGTAAAAAAGGAAGGGGGGACATTTATAAAAATCTGGAAGCCCACTTTATTATAAAGGGGTCCCCAGAAACCCACCCCTCGAGGGGAAAGAGTACAGTCTTTAAAAAAAATAAAAATAAAAATAAACACTGACACCATGGGAAAATCCTTTAAACCCCTTCCCATTTGAACCAGCATCATTTTAAAAACGTTTGAATACCTTGGGGGGTGGGAAGGATCAGCGATCATGTGACCACTGTTACAGGTCACATGATCGAGAGGTGTCAGGAAGCGGTTAAAAAATATAAAAAAAAAACTGTAAACACAGTTCTGCAATGCAATTCTATCGTCAATCATATTGTCCAGCGATCTAAATCCATTGTCGATGATGCTTCCCAACACTGGATGACAGATCACTGGCTGCTGGAATGTAAACAAAGTGGCCAGGAATCCTCCTGGGTGATGTCACTGACCATATTTAGTCAATGGCATTGCCCATCTGTGGATGCCTTTGTTTACATTCTAGCAGCTGAGTATTTTGGGCGGGCAAACTGCCCAAATAGGGCCAGTTTGTTTAAGGCCTCGTACACACGAGGCAACCGATTTGAACAAATCTGTCTGCTGGCATTTTGGTTTGCTCGCGTGTACACACGAGCAAACCAAAATCCCCGCCAGCAGACAGCGCGCTGACGTGTCGGTGACGTTGACGCCGCCACGTCACCGCACCAGGAAGTAAAACACTTCCGCGCATGCTTCGAAATCATTCGGCGCGTGTGCGAGAAGACATGTCTGCTGGTTAGCATACTAACCAGCAGACATGTCGGGCGGACGGGTTCCCAGCCGACAGATTTCAAAGCATGCTTTGAAATCTGTGGGGAGGCAAAATCCGTCGGCTTCCCCGTACACACGATCGAATCTGTCTGCTGGGACGGTCGGGCCGACCGTTTCCGGCAGACAGATTTGATCGTGTGTACGAGGCCTAAAGCTTCGGGCCTGAAACCAAAGGAGATTGTGCCCCATTCCATCTAGCTTCACTGAACCCAAACCCATAGCTCACTCCCAATGAGGGAGATTGTGCCCCATTCCATCTAGCTTCACTGAACCCAAACGCATAGCTCACTCCCAATGAGGTAGATTCTGCCCCATTCCATCAAGCTTCACTGAACCCAAACCCATAGCTCACTCCCAATGAGGGAGATTGTGCCCCATTCCATCTAGCTTCACTGAACCCAAACCCATAGCTCACTCCCAATGAGGGAGATTGTGCCCCATTCCATCTAGCTTCACTGAACCCAAACGCATAGCTCACTCCCAATGAGGTAGATTCTGCCCCATTCCATCAAGCTTCACTGAACCCAAACCCATAGCTCACTCCCAATGAGGGAGATTCTGCCCCATTCCATCTAGCTTCACTGAACCCAAACCCATAGCTCACTCCCAATGAGGGAGATTCTGCCCCATTCCATCTAGCTTCACTGAACCCAAACCCATAGCTCACTCCCAATGAGGGAGATTCTGCCCCATTCCATCTAGCTTCACTGAACCCAAACCCATAGCTCACTCCCAATGAGGGAGATTCTGCCCCATTCCATCTAGCTTCACTGAACCCAAACCCATAGCTCACTCCCAATGAGGGAGATTCTGCCCCATTCCATCTAGCTTCACTGAACCCAAACCCATAGCTCACTCCCAATGAGGGAGATTCTGCCCCATTCCATCTAGCTTCACTGAACCCAAACCCATAGCTCACTCCCAATGAGGGAGATTCTGCCCCATTCCATCTAGCTTCACTGAACCCAAACCCATAGCTCACTCCCAATGAGGGAGATTCTGCCCCATTCCATCTAGCTTCACTGAACCCAAACCCATAGCTCACTCCCAATGAGGGAGATTCTGCCCCATTCCATCTAGCTTCACTGAACCCAAACCCATAGCTCACTCCCAATGAGGGAGATTCTGCCCCATTCCATCTAGCTTCACTGAACCCAAACCCATAGCTCACTCCCAATGAGGGAGATTCTGCCCCATTCCATCTAGCTTCACTGAACCCAAACCCATAGCTCACTCCCAATGAGGGAGATTCTGCCCCATTCCATCTAGCTTCACTGAACCCAAACCCATAGCTCACTCCCAATGAGGGAGATTCTGCCCCATTCCATCTAGCTAAGGAGCGACCCTGTAAAAACAGATGTAGCAGAGTCTCTAGCCTCCTCCAGTCTAATGAGAACCTTCAGGGCCAAAGGTAGCTGATATACTTCTGTATGTAGTGGCTTGTGAGGCATATTGGGTGCAAGGTGGATAAAGTTATTGGACGCCAGACACTTCTTGGATGTAAAAGAGCTTTTATTTCTCTTAACAGTCCTTTTTATATTTTGAGGGGGAAAGAGGGTTAGGGCCAAGACACCCGTGAGCAGTTGCAATTTCAATTGGCAGACTCATAGACTTCAGTAGAGGACAGCCGAACAGGAAAAGGTCCCCAGCAAGGTGCCACATCTGCTGGATTGCTGTCTCCTATGGCAACAGTCTTTAACAGTTCCTAACACAAATCGTTGCAGTACTCTTTGCTTCACTACAACCTCTACTATCTCCCTCAGTGTCACCAACGCTTCCCTGCTGGGTCCCCAGCTTGACACTCTAGATACTTCTCAAGCTTCACTTCTGCTAACCGGTTTGACTCACAATGCTGCTCTGCAAGCGTCACCACCGCTGGCTGGGTCCCTGACTTGATCATTGCTTGAGTGTCCTGATTCTTCATCGTGCCCGTTCGGCGAGAATACTACTCCGGTACTTGCTTCATTTACTCACTGTGGTCCCTGGTGAAGGTGGTTGGCCCCTTAGTGGCAATAGCTTTCCTTCTACCTCCGACCAAGACAGGTTCTCCGGCCGGCCCAAATACAGCCAGTTTGTTCAGCGCTTTGCCGGACCTGAAGCCAAAGGAGATTCTTGCCCTATTTCATCTGGCGAGGAAACAACACTATACAAACATATGATAGGTTCCTCTGCACTTCCTAGCGATCTTGTTATCGGCAAGTCAGGTTACAAGGGTGGCATTGGTCTAAGAACTCCAAACTAAAGATTTTATCGTTAGCTCTTCAAATCAACTTCCAAAATAAGGGACAAAAACTTTTTACAGACTTTGGAAATCAGAGAGTTGAAAAGTACTTGCATGGGACTGGAGCTTTGGACCAAATAGCCGACAAGGGTCAAATGGCTTTTTTTGGGGCCTATCTCCATGCCAACTGTTGTCAAGGAAGGATGAATATGAACCAAAGACTCTTTAGAGGAAAGATAAGCCTTGACACAAAAGCCCATTATGTCAGCCAGACGAAGAAATGTGACCACTTTGGACTTTCTGCAAGTCAATAATGACATCTGACCTTCTAAAGAGGATCGCATTAAGACACAAAACATTGTCAGGCGTAAAAATGCTGCTGGGGTAAAAATCCTTTAAGCCGAGCAGTGGAGCGTTACATAATACAGACCGAGTAATAAAAGCATGCAGTGCACTTATATAAACATAACTAACAATGAGTCAATAAAATTATATAAATCTTTATGACAGACAGAAGATAAGCCTCTAAACCTAAACTGAAAAAAATTTAGTACAATTTTTTACTTTCAAACAATAATATGTAAAAATACGGAAGGGGGCCAGCTGAAGAAAAAAAAGGAGGGGGGTCATTCACATGGGCAATTATATTAGGTTTTTGTTTCCCGTCACTTCTTGTCCCAACACTTAAAGGGGACACATCAAAAGCCTGAAAGACCCATGGGGATAAAATTACTTTACAGATATAACTTTATGGGTTTATTTTTCAGGTTCTTTCAATATAAGAACTAAAAAAATTTACGTAAATTTTTTTACATACAAACAATAATATGTAAAAAATACGAAAAGGAGGCCAACTGAAGAAGAAAAAAGGGGGGGTTATTCACAAGGGCAATTACATAAGGTTTTTGTTCCCCGTCACTTCTTGTCCCAACACCAAAGGGGACACATCAAAAGCCTGACAGACGCTCTACCCATTGGGGTGAAATTACTTTACAGATAAAATTTCATGGGTTTATTTTTCAGGTTCTTCCAACACAAGACTTAAAATGATTTACGTACATTTTTTACATACAAACAATAATATGTAAAAATACGAGAGGGGACCAGCTGATGAAGAAAAAAGGGGGTTATTCACATGGGCAAATACATTAGGTTTTTGTTTCCCGTCACTTCTTGTCCCAACACCCAAAGGGGACACATCAAAAGCCGGATATACGCTCTACCCATTGGGTGAAATAACTTTACGGATATACCTTTATGGGTTTCCTTTTTAGGTTCTTCCAACTCAAGAACTAAAACGATTTACGTAAATTTTTTACATACAAACAATAATATGTAAAAATACGAAAGGGGGCCAACTGAAGAAGAAAAAGGGGGGTCATTCACATGGGCAAATACATTAGGTTTTTGTTTCCCGTCACTTCTTGTCCCAACACCCAAAGGGGTCACATCAAAAGCCTGACAGACGCTCTACCCTTTGGGATGAAATTACTTTTTAAAGATATAAATGAATGGGTTTATTTTTCAGGTTCTTCCAATTGAAGAACTAAAACAATGTCAAATTCACATCAGCAAATACATTAGGTTTTTGTTTCCCGTCATTTCTTGCCCCGACAGAAATTTTCCCAAAGGGGACACAACAAGAGCAGATACTCTACCCCTTGGGATGAAATTACTTTATAGATATGTTATGGGTTTATTTTTTCAGGTTCTTCCAATACAAGAACTAAAAAAAAATACATACATTTTTAACATTCAAACAATAATATGTAAAAAATTACAAAAGGGGGCCAACTGAAAAAGAAAAAAGGGGTGTCATTCACATGAGCAAATACTTTAGGTCTTCGTTTCTCATCACTTCTTGTACCAACACCCAAAGGAGACACATCAAAAGCCTGACAGACGCTCTACCCATTGGGATGAAATTACTTTTTACAGATATAACTTTATGGGTTTATTTTTTAGGTTCTTCCAACACAAGAACTAAAAACGATTTACGTATATTTTTTACATACAAACAATAATATGTAAAAATACAAGAGGGGGACAACTGAAGAAGAAAAAAGGGGGGTCATTTAGATGGACAAATACATTAGGTTTTTGTGTCCAGTCACTTCTTGTCCAAACTCCCAAAGGGGACATATCAAAAGCCTGACAGACGCTCTACCCATTGGGGTGAAATTACTTTTTACAGATATAAATTAATGGATTGATTTTTCGGGTTCGTCCAACAAAAGAACTAAAACAAATTTACGTACATTTTTTACATACAAACACTAATATGCAAAAATACAAGAGGGGGACAACTCAAGAAGAAAAAAGGGGGGTCATTTAGATGGACAAATACATTAGGTTTTTGTGTCCCGTCACTTCTTGTCCCAACTCCCAAAGGGGACACATCAAAAGCCTGACAGACGCTCTACCCATTGGGATGAAATGACTTTACAGATATAACTTAATGGGTTTATTTTCCAGGTTCTTCCAACACAAGAACTAAAACGATTTATGTAATTTTTTTACATACAAACGATAATATGCAAAAATACGAGAGGGGACCAGCTGAAGAAGAAAAAAGGGGGTCATTCACATGAGCAACTACATTAGGTTTTTGTTTCCCATCACTTTTTGCCCCGGCAGAAATTTTCCCAAAGGGACACAACAAAAGCAGACTCTCTACCCCTTGGGATGAAATGACTTCTTCCAATACAAGAACTATAAAAATGTACGTACGTTTTTAACATTCAAACAATAATATGTAAAAATACGGAAGGGGGCTAGCTGAAAAAAAAAGGGGGGGGGGGTTCATTCACATAGGCGGTTGGATTAGGTTTTTGTTTCCCATTACTTATTTTTCCAGAAATCTGCAATCTCCTTACAAGGGACACAAAAAAAGCCTGACAGACGCTCTACCCATTGGGAAGAAATTAGTTTACAGTTATTACATAATGGCCCAGAATCACATTTGTACTTACGTTGGCGAATCTGGAGATACGTCGGCGTAAGTGCTTTGTAAATCCGGGCCTATGGGTTTATTTCTCAAGTTCTTCCAATACAAGAATAAAAAAAATGTACGTACATTTTTAACATTCAAACAATAATATGGAGGAGGGCCAACTGAAGGAAAAAAAAGGGGGTGGGTCATTCACATGGGCAAATACATTAGGTGTTTGTTTCCCATCTATTCTTGTCCCGACAGAGATCTCCCCAAAGGGGACACAACAAACCCCTGACAGATGCTCTACCCCTAGGGATAAAATGACTTTACAGATACACCGATCAGCCATAACATTATGACCACCCACCTAATATTGAGTATGGCCCCCATTTGCTGAAAAACAGACCTGACCCATTGAGGCATGGACACCAAAGAAACATCCAAATGAATGTCAGGATCCAGGGTTTTTTCAGCAGGATATTGCCCAACGCATCTCACTGCCTTCTTATACCGCATCCTGGTTCCATTCATTTCTGAGGTAAGTGACGCACACACACCCGGCCATCCGCATGATGTTAAAGAAAATTCCTCAGACCAGGCCACCTTCTTCCATTGCTCCGTAGTCCAGTTCTGATGTTCATGCGACCATTGTAGAAGCTCTTGGCTGTGGACATGGGTCACCGTGGGCTTCACAGCCCCATACACAACAAACTGCGATGCCCATTTTTTTTTCTGCTTTCGCCACATCAACTTAACGGACATGTTCACTTGCTGCCTAATATATCCCACAAATTTTAAGATGCCATTGTAATGTAATATTCTCTTTACCTGACAGTGGTCATAATGTTATGGCTTTTCGGTTTATAACGTTATGGGTTTATTTTTCAGGTTCTTCCAATACAAGAACCCCAAGCTGAAGCTCAGGTAGGTTTCCTGCATGAATTATGTGCTATATCTGCTCATTAAGGAGAATGGAATCACTCTTCCATGACCTTTCCTTCTGAAAATGCAACTCTGGATGTCATGTTTCCTTGTCTTGTTTTGTTGGACAGATCTTCTTCAAGAATGTGTGGGAGAAGCACCAGTTTCTGTTCGAGAAACTGAGAGAGGAACGGAGTCGCCAGCGGCGTTCAGGTAATCGCTAGGATCTGCATTCAATGAGTTCACACTCTAACATCCCCCACAGTCACACACTATTATTATTACACTTTTTTACAGTGGGGGCCGGTGCTCAAAATTTTGTATGGGGAGGGGTTACAATCTAACAACACCCCTTCAACCCCCTGCAGGATACAGACGGCAGAGATCACTCCTCCCCCGCGGGAGACAGACGGTGGCGATCACCCCCACCAATCATCCCCCCTGCTGAAGACGAATGGGCAGCCATCACCCGCTGGGGGGAGACACTGTGAATGTGCCATGACAATGCTGCCTTACCTTATGGAGGCAGGGGGAAGGAAGAGCCCAGGCTGCTCCGGCGAGCACACAATGAGACATTCTCCTCCCAGCCGCACAGGAATAGGAAGTGTGTCCTGAGACATGATTGGGCAGGGAGTCTTAAGGCCAATAAGGAAGCCAATAGAGGCTTCCTGATTGGCCGGGAGGAGAATTTATCAACAATAGCGAATATTATTGTCACACAAGTGGGCGGGCTCGGAGCACAGTGCTCTACGCCCCGAGCCCACACTTTTTTGAAGCCAATTAGAAGAAATGTAAATTTCTTCTTCTAAATACCTTATTCCTTCTCCCGATGAGCAGCCACGTGACCGCCCGTTGCTCTCTCCCTCCAATGTGTGTACGAGGGAGGGAGGGGCCCGGCTCTCCCTCAAGCATCTGCAGGGCAGTCACGTGATCTACCTCTTTAGTGCATACACCAAAGGAAGAGAGCAACGCATGACCACTGATCAGTGAGAAAGAATAAGGTATTTAGAAGAAGAATTTTACAAAAAGGCATGCAGTATACACAACATATTATACTAGCAGATGGGCTGGCAGTGTTTGTGTGCTGTAAGGTATGCACTGCTCAGAGCGGTAATACAAGGGGAGTGGAGGGGTGGCTCACACAGACTAGCTGACAGGCAGGGATGGAGGGGTGGCTCACACACAGACTAGCTGACAGGTAGGGAGGGGAGGGGGGAGGAGGACACAGGAGACAGAGGAGAGCGGAGAGCAGAGCTGCGGATGACAGAGGCATGTGAACGGACTACGGTTTCAGGGCTCAACAGCCATGATGCACCGTGGTCAGTTTACAGGGGGAGGTCAGAACCAGGCAGGATCAGCCAGTTTTTTTTAGATGATACAGGGGGCCAAATTACACAGCACAAGCACTGTGCTGTACAAAATGCTTTAAAAAGAAACAGGATCCCTTTTTTGGTGTTTCAAACCCTTTAACAAACCAGCTACAAAAGGTTTAATGCAGCAAATTATTATATTTTAGTGAAAGACAAAAAAAAACATTTATTCACATGGTTTTAGGCTCTGTTTGGCATAATTTTTTTCATCCAAGGCAAGAATAGGAAGTGTCAGTAAACAACGCATCTAGCACTTTGACCACGGTGTCAGGGCTCAGCAGCCATGATTAACCGTAGTCAGTTTACAGAGGGGAGGGCAGAAACTGACAGGATCAACTGGGTATTTCAGGTGTTACATTACACAGTACAAGCACTGTGCTATTATTCATGCTTTAAAGAAACAGGATCCTTTTTTTTTTAGGTTAACAAACGCTTTAAGAGAGGCCTGTATTCTTTCCTAAATACACATAATATAACCGGATACTAATATTTATAGGTAAAGTTGATTCGGGGAATATCTGATTGCCTCTTGGGGGATCAAGAAGGATTTTTTTCCCCTGCTGTAGCAAATTAATGCTTTATTTTATTTTTTTAATTCCTCTAGATCAACTGTGGGTATAGGATTGTAGAATTCATTTGTTTCCTTCTATTAGTTGAACTAGATGGACTTGTGTCTTTTTTCAACCAGACTATGGGCCAGATTCACGAACACTTGCGCTGGAGTATTTGGATATGCGCCGCGTAACTGTGATGATGCGCCGTCTTTTCTATGTGCCCGTACCCACCAAACTAGATGCGCCCAATAACGGGTCATTTGCGACCGGCGGAACGTTCCGACGCCAGAGTATCGT
Source organism: Rana kukunoris (assembly GCA_029574335.1). Classification (NCBI taxonomy): domain Eukaryota; kingdom Metazoa; phylum Chordata; class Amphibia; order Anura; family Ranidae; genus Rana; species Rana kukunoris. The sequence continues at coordinate 521,724,577 of CM056051.1, forward strand.
CAGCGCTTATTTTCGCTGGGCGCATCAGTCGCGCCTATTGATTTCCCCTGCAAATATGCAAATGAGGGATTTTTCCCAATTCACGAACGGATTAGCACCATACGCTGGCTACATGCGCCGCGCGTATCTGGTCCGTCCGGCGCAAAGTTATTTCTACAAAAGGCTGCTTTATCTTTACTCCAGACGGTCACAGGTCAGCAGGAGAGCAGCTACAGCAGCGTTACCGACGAAACTAGCAAGCTGAACAACAACACTAGCAAGGACAACACCTCTGTGTGCCAACATGCCAGGGGCACTCGTGGTCCTAAGACTAGTACTGGGTCCCTCGCTACGGAGGAGGCGGGCACGTGAGAGGATATACCGCACTCGTATGAACCTCTTTGGCATGGGGGATGAGGAGGTGTATCGCCTCTTCAGATTCAGCCCAGATGCAATACTTGAACTAACCACAACCCTGCAGGGTGACATCACCAGCAAGACACACCGCTCACAAGCAGTGCAGCCACTGGTGAAGGTCCTGGCAACACTTCATTTCCTTGCCAGTGGATCATTCCAGCGTACAAGTGGAGTGGTGGCTGGGATGTCACAGTCCTCCATGAGCAGATGTGTGCACCAGGTTGTCCCCGCAATCCTCAGACGCATGTCCAACCAGTTCATCAGACCCACCACTGAGGAGCTGCGGCTGAAGGCAATGACAGATTTCTACAACATTGCCAGATTCCCACGCACCATCGGGGCCATTGATTGCACACATGTGGCCCTACAGCCCCCCAGTGCCACAGAGCACATATACCGCAATCGGAAGCATTGGCACTCCATCAACGTACAGGTGATAGCCGATGCCCAACGCCTCATATGGCACGTCCGTGCCAAACACCCCGGGTCCAGCCATGACAGCTTCATATACCGTCAGAGCCCCATTCCAGCAGAATTCGAACAGAACATGTATGGGGACAGCTGGCTGGTTGGTGAGTGACATGGGAGTCAGGCATGACTATCCCCTCCCGTGATGCACATCAAAAGTGGCACATGCACTACTAACATCCTCCTGTCTTTTCCCTTACAGGTGACTCTGCATATGCACTGGGACCCCATCTAATGACTCCTTTCCGGAACCCCCAAACCAGAGGAGAGAGAAAATACAATGAAGCACACATCAAAACCCGTGCAGTGGTGGAGCAAACATTTGGGCTCCTGAAGTCCCGTTTCCGCTGCCTGGATAAGTCCGGGGGGACCCTATTGTATTCCCCTACCTTTGTGTGTCAGATCATCGGTGCATGTTGCATACTACATAACTTTGCTATGAAAAAAGGCCTAGAGATTGACATACGTGATGACCTGACCCCCGACCCACACAGTCCCCACCTGCCAGAGGACACCCAGTCTGCTGATGGAAGAGCAGTCAGGAGGGTCCTCGCCGTAGGCATCTTTGGACACTAAACCAAAACATTAATAACACAGACAGTGCACGCGTGTACACCACTGATGTCCCTAGATCACACACATCACATGCACATCGCATTGGATTAGCCCAAGTCCAGCATGTAGGAGTTGGGAGCAGTAACGCCGCGTCAAGGCCCCAATGATGTCACTGTCCATTCACACACCTTTCACACGTCATTCATTCAGCCGTGGGGTTAACTTCACCACCACGGCCGAGGGTGACACCCCTTACTTTCAGGAGTGCCACCCTCTCACATTCACACACCATTCACACTGCAACGTGTGCAGTATCAAAAAATAAAAATAAAATCTCATAACCTGAGAACCAAAAAAATTAACAAAAACTCATGTCCTGAGTATAAACAATAATAATAAATAAAATAAATAAACTCATGTCCTGAGTATAAACAAAAATATATAACAACCAAAAAAACAAAAAACCCTCATCTGGGATGACGGGGGCTCCTCCTTGGGGGCACTCTCGGGCTCCTCATCTGCCTGGAGGGAGTGGGTGGTGGTGGTGGTGGGGGGGCATCAGGAGGAGGCTGATCCCCGGGTGGGCCACTCCTGGGAGCTGTTGGCTGCATGCCCTCCAATGCCACAGCGATACGGCTCAGATACAAATTTGTTTGGGCCTGCATCCTCAGCTGGCGGGTGATCTGATGCCGCTGGTCACGTTGCCGCTGCCTCCCCTCTTCCCGAATGGCAGCAGTGTTGTCTCGAACAGCTGCTGTCAAGTGCCGGATATCAGCCTGCACCTCCCCCAGGCTGGTCACAACGCCCTGCACGCGACTGGGCAGCTGTGACATAGAGCCCAGGCTGTCTGCGACCCTGTCTAGGTGGCCAGCCATCTCCCCCATTTGCTGGGTCTGTTTCGCGTGGTCCAAAAGCACCTGGTCTTCGACCAAATCACACACCCCCCTGGTCTTCCGGGTGGCCTTCCTGGGGGCAGAGGAAGGTTGTCCCCGTGGGGATGGAGTCGCCCTTGAGGGGCTACCTAGGATGGGGGAGGGGATCACAGAGGGCCCTGCAGAGGAGGAGGACTCCTCCAACATTAAAATGAACTCCTGTTCAGGGACAGGCTCCTCCACAACCACCTCTGCTGAAGTGGTGTGGGCACTCTCCTCCTCCACCTCGGTGTCTCCAGCACCCAGGGCCTCGTCTTCAGCATCCCGTTGGGGGGTTGGGGTGGACTGGCCGGCACGAGATGGCCCAGCACCGTCATCTGTGGATGACACAAAGCAGACACATGTTGGTGGTCCCACACACTTGGCACATGTACCCACCCCCGCCCCCCACATGCAACACACCAAAAAGGGGGTAAAAATCACTTACCTGTCCTGGAGCCTTCCTCTACGGAATCATAGCCTGGGACCCCCTCCAACTGCTCCCTGTCCAGGCAGCGGGCGACCACCTCCTCCTCCGCGGTCAGGGTGACAGGACATGGGGGACCACCACCTGTGCCCCTCTCATGGCTCCTAATGGTGGACACCTTGCCCCTCACCTTGCGCCGCAGGTCATTGATTTTTTTACCAATGTCTGAAGCACTCCGGGTGGAGTACCCCAGCACATTGACCCTGGCAGCTATGGTGTCCAGGATGGCCTGCTTTCTCTCCCGGCTGGTCTTCCTGCTTTTTTTACCATGGAGAAAATCATTAAATGCCTCCATAGCCGATATTATCACTGTGACCTCCTGGGCATTATAATTTAGGTTCCTCCTCTCTCTGGGGGCAGCGGGAGCAGCCATTACAGGGCAAAAGTATCTTCCCTGGGGTGGGGGGAAATGGAACTACTTTTGCGCCGGAATGGCGTTTCCGCCAGCGCTTTTAAGCGCCCAGCGGAACGCATTGCGCTGACGTTTCCCAGGAAGTGCTGCCGACGGAAGTTGTGAGCATGCGCACAAGGGGGCGAGTGGAGCCGCACTCACTGCGCATGCTCCGTGGATGATGCGCTGAACGTAAGCCTCTGCGCTGGGCTCCGCCCATCATTTACATATGATCACACCCAGTTTCACTTGCGTCGGGTTACGCCAGCGCATTATCGTTACTCTGGCGCAAGTTTACGCGCAACTGCTATGTGAATTACAGGACTTGCGCTGAAAGGGTCTTCAGAGTAACGTAAATGAGAAGCGTTACTCCAGAGGAAAGATACTCTCATCTACCTGAATCTGGCCCTATGTAACTATATACTGTGCGGAAAATAAGTATTTGAACACCCTGCTATTTTGCAAGTTCTCCCACTTGGAAATCATGGAGGGGTCTGAAATTGTCATCGTAGGTGCATGTCCACTGTGAGAGACATAATCAAAAAAAATAAAATTCCAGAAATCACAATGTATGATTTTTTTTAACTATTTATTTGTATGATACAGCTGCAAAGAAGTATTTGAACACCTGAGAAAATCAATGTTAATATTTGGTACAGTAGCCTTTGTTTGCAATTACAGAGGTCAAACGTTTCTTGTAGTTTTTCACCAGGTTTGCACACACTGGAGGAGGGATTTTGGCCCACTCCTCCACACAGATCTTCTCTAGATCAGTCAGGTTTCTGGGCTGTCACTGAGAAACACAGAGTTTGAGCTCCCTCCAAAGATTCTCTATTGGGTTTAGGTCTGGAGACTAACTAGGCCACGCCAGAACCTTGATATGCTTCTTACAGAGCCACTCCTTGGTTATCCTGGCTGTGTGCTTCGGGTCATTGTCATGTTGGAAGACCCAGCCTCGACCCATCTTCAAAGCTCTAACTGAGGGAAGGAGGTTGTTGCCCAAAATCTCGCAATACACGGCCCCGGTCATCCTCTCCTTAATACAGTGCAGTCGCCCTGTCCCATGTGCAGAAAAACACCCCCAAAGCATGATGCTACCACCCCCATGCTTCACAGTAGGGATGGTGTTCTTGGGATGGTACTCATCATTCTTCTTCCTCCAAACACGGTTAGTGGAATTATGACCAAAAAGTTCTATTTTGGTCTTATCTGACCACATGACTTTCTCCCATGACTCCTCTGGATCATCCAAATGGTCATTGGCAAACTTAAGACGGGCCTTGACATGTGCTGGTTTAAGCAGGGGAACCTCCCGTGCCATGCATGATTTCAAACCATGACGTCTTAGTGTATTACCAACAGTAACCTTGGAAACGGTGATCCCAGCTCTTTTCAGGTCATTGACCAGCTCCTCCCGTGTAGTCCTGGGCTGATTTCTCACCTTTCTTAGGATCATTGAGACCCCACGAGGTGAGATTTTGCAAGGAGCCCCAGTCCGAGGGAGATTGACAGTCATGTTTAGCTTCTTCCATTTTCTAATGATTGCTCCAACAGTGGACCCTTTTTCACCAAGCTGCTTGGCAATTTCCCTGTAGCCCTTTCCAGCCTTGTGGAGGTGTACAATTTTGTCTCTAGTGTCATTGGACAGCTCTTTGGTCTTGGCCATGTTAGTAGTTGGATTCTTACTGATTGTATGGGGTGGACAGGTGTCTTTATGCAGCTAATGACCTCAAACAGGTGCATCTAATTTAGGATAATAAATGGAGTGGAGGTGGACATTTTAAAGGCAGACTAACAGGTCTTTGAGGGTCAGAATTCTAGCTGATAGACAGGTGTTCAAATACTTCTTTGCAGCTGTATCATACAAATAAATAGTTAAAAAAATTCATAAATTGTGATTTCTGGAATTTTTTTTTTGATTATGTCTCTCACAGTGGACATGCACCTACGATGACAATTTCAGACCCCTCCATGATTTCCAAGTGGGAGAACTTGCAAAATAGCAGGGTGTTCAAATACTTATTTTCCGCACTGTATCTCTGATACCACAGTGCTGTACAGAGAATACTAAGCCAGTCTCATCAGTCTCTTTACCATAGGAGCTTACATTCTAATGTTTTTCAACAGTCACACACTATTATTATAAATGTATAAGTCTCTGACATATACCACAGCGCTGTACAGAGAGAGCACTGACAGGTAAGAGACACTCTATCGGTGGAACATGTTCCATTATTCTACAATTCATGTTTTCATTCTTTTCCAGCAAACAAGAAGAACAGAAACAGAAATAAATCCCCCATCTTGGCTGCACATTACGAAGGTAACAAGCTCTTCATACCTGGTGTAACTGTCGCCACATGTCCCCTAATCTGCCCCGTGTTTTATAAACTATAAATCACATCTCCCTGATTGGTCAGCTGAGAAGCACTTGTATCAAAGCGAGTTTCCCCACTGAAGTCAATGGAAAACAAAAATAATTTGTTCCGCATTGACTTCAATGGCATGCAATACAGCATGCGGCCAGAGGTGGGGGGCGCTGAAGAGCCTCGTAAACACTCGGAAAGGGCACCTCGGCTGAACTCGGAAAACCTCGCAATTACCGCAATTTTCGGAGCATTTCGGAACGGCGCCGTTCGGCTCTGCTCAACTCCGGCTTGAATCCTGCTCCTTTTGCGACACAACTGAGTCAGTTTTTTTCTTAAATACAACGCTCGTATTGCAAAACACTCATTAACCGCGTTACTTGCAATCCGAGGTTCCACTGTCTTGCGTCCGTTGACACCAATGCTGGGGTTATTGCATCCACTGACAATGGCGCTGTGAGTTTTGACACCAATTATGAGGCTTATTGTACTCCAACTCTCTCTTTGTTGTGCTACTGCTGTTGTGCAGCCCTCTTGAAATGTTGGGGGCTAAACTTGATGCCCTTTATTATTTTCAAGTTGACCACCACTGTGCTAAAGGCAGCTAGCTCAGTTAGTCACAGAGCAGTACCAGTGGTGGCTGGTGCTCAAATTTTTTTTTTGGGGGGGGGGGAACCCATCAATTGCAGCCTCACTGTGCACATCAAACGCAGCCACTGTGCTCTATTGCCGCCAGTTTCCCCCATCAAATACAGCCAGTTTCCCCCATCAAATACAGCCAGTTTCCCCCATCAAATACAGCCAGTTTCCCCCATCCAATACAGCCAGTTTCCCCCATCCAATACAGCCAGTTTCCCCCATCCAATACAGCCAGTTTCCCCCATCCAATACAGCCAGTTTCCCCCATCCAATACAGCCAGTTTCCCCCATCCAATACAGCCAGTTTCCCCCATCCAATACAGCCAGTTTCCCCCATCAAATACAGCCAGTTTCCCCCATCAAATACAGCCAGTTTCCCCCATCAAATACAGCCAGTTTCCCCCATCAAATACAGCCAGTTTCCCCCATCAAATAGAGCCAGTTTCCCCCATCAAATAGAGCCAGTTTGCCCCCTCAAATGCAGCCAGTTTGCCCCCGCCCGTCACTTACTTTTCTCAGGTCAGCAATCCCTCTGAGTCCTCGATGTCATCTCTGCTCGCCTGTCGCTTCAGCCAATCAGGTGATCGGTAACCAGACTCCCTGCACCCGATTGGCTTAGAGGCGGGTCAGTGTTAGGGAAGCGATTCCCTAACACAGCACTGTTTAAACAGGGAACGCACAGCAGTGCGCCTGCTGTTTAACAATTTGGAAGCCGATTAGAGCCCACAGACTCTAATCAGGAAACCTATTAGAGCCTATGGCTCTACTCAGGCACTTCCAAAACACACCCACCGCTGTTATTCAGATGGTCGGTGCTCTACAGAGGGCCGGATACCTGAATAGTGCGTGGCAGTGGCGACAATACATAGATTCATGAAATGCATGAATCTATCTATTGGAGATTGACGGGTGCAGGAGAGAGGGGGCGACGCTCCTGCGCCCACTATGGATGCACCGCCACAGAGCAGTACATAAAGGAACAACCGATATAACAATGAGAGGGGTGGGTGTTATGTCCTTCAATAAACAAAGAGAAAAGGATTTTATGATGATTTTAAAAAATCCTATTTTCTCTTCCGCTCCTTGAAGGAAGATCTTTGGTTCTTGATCAATGGGACATCCCAAAGATGTGTCTACCGGGAGGTGGGAAAAAACAAAATGAAAAACTGAGCTGCCTCTAGCACAGAGGTGGCAAACACAAGGCCCGCGGGCCAAATGCGGCCCTCTAGGCCATTTCATGCAGCCCTCATACCTCTCCAGTCATCCTCCAGACCCTTACTTTCTGCTTTTAAGCAATACATTTAACTTCTTCCCAGCAGCAGCATAAGGAAAGGGGGGTGCACTGTAATGTAAGGGAGAGGGGGGGCTCAACTTCTGATGATGGGGGGGCTCTTGACATGTAACGTAAGGGGAAGGGATGCGCTGGACATCTAATCTTACAGATACGACCGGCCCTTTTGAGGGCAACCATAATGCTGATGCGGCCCACGATGAAATTGAGTTTGACACCCCTGCTCTAGCAGATGGGGGGGGGGGGTTGACCACCAGCAGGGGCTGCCCCTAGGCTGTTCTTTATGCCTGGTGTCCTACTGCTAAAGGTAGGGTGCCCAGCCATGGCCCCTGGGATCGCCACACCAGTGGGTAGCAGGTACTGCAGGACTATGGGGCAGAGACAGGAGACCCGAGCGTAGTCGGGATGAAGCAGAAGTCTAAGCAGGCAACAGAGAAGTCAGATGGTCCAGGTCAGCAACAAGTTGGTGGCAAACTAGGCTTGAAACAACAGAGGTAGTGAAGATCAGGCAAGGGTTTTTGACAGGCGGCAAGCAAAGATTTAATCAGACAGTCTGGATTGGCAATCCACAAGGCCAGTGGTGGCTGGTGGAGGCTAGGCAATCCACCCTCCGCCACCCTCCCGGTCAGTCGGTCACGTCACCAGCCATGCACTTACCACATCTAGGTCGTAGGCTGGCACCGGGCTTCACCCTGCGTCTCCTCCTTCCTATGCATCATGGCTGCTTCCCCTATGTCTCCTTCCTCCTACTCAGCGGCCAATAGTATCGCTTCTCCTCACAGCCAATTGGATCTCAGGACCCGCTTCGTGAGCCGGGATTGGCCGGGTGGAGAATCAAGACGACAATAGCGAATATTATTTCACTATTGTCGTAACAGTGGGTGGGCTCGGGGTGCAGTGCTTTCTGCCCCAAGCCCATCCTTTTTTTTAAAACAATTAGAGCCTCAGGCTCTAATCAGGTGCTTCTGAAAAATAAAAAAAAACTACCATTGAAATCCATGCGTCCGGTGTCCCGCATGTAGATTAGTGGCTGGGCGCAGAGATTGGGGATTCTGGAAGAACAGTCAGGATTCTGGTAGGGTCATAACAATCTTCAAGCATCTGACTGACCTCTTTCAGACCTCGGCAGAGAGATCATTGCTTCCACACAAAGAGCAATGGTCCTTCTCTGCAGCATGCTGGTAGGGAACAGTCTTTTCTACTCAGGCAGTGGCTGTTTTCTAAAGAAAATTGACTGTAAGAGTAAGCACACCTGGATTTTATTTAGTGGAAGTTTAGTTGAGCTTCAAGTTGCCCCTTTCAACAAAATTTCTTAGTACATCTGTCCATAACGCTACAATAAACCTATTTCTCTCTTCTTTTTTGTCTACAGTGAAACCATCACAGGGAGGAACACAGATGAATGCAGGTAAGTAGCCCACAGATAAGCTGTCCAGCTATCTTTATGTGCAGCACACACCCACAACGTTTACTGTGTTGCAGATAGCGATGGTAACATCCTGTACTGGTCCGAGGTCCAGCGAAATTCCACCAGCCCGCTGAAATACGACGAGAGGAATGGGGAGTTTACAGTGACTCATAAAGGACTATATTACCTATATTGCCAGGTTAGTCTTTGACAATTAACTCCTAAACCACAGAACCCCTAAAACCTAACGTTAAAGTGTATCTAAAGCCAAAACATCTTTTTGGGTTAGCAAAAAGAAGGCAATGCTCCATGGGATTTCTTCAAAGGAGGTGAGATTTCAGTGCCTAGGCTGGGAGTGTCTTCCATTCGCTCAATCTGTAACAATAGCAAGGATATGTAGCTGGCAACTTAATCATCCCTATAGTCCGTAATCTTTTGTTGCCAAAGGGTTAATACAGATTGGAACACTTACGTGTTTCGGCCCTAGTCCTCGCTCATTTTTGGATTGTATAGAGTAGTCAGAGTTTAGAACCCCTGTTCTCCTTTTAAATTCTGCCCCTATCCCTGCAAAATAAAAATAAAAAAACATTTTGGCTTTAGATGTACATAACCATATCCTCTTACACTAAGGGCACATGATGTATGATTTTACAGGCAGCAAAATTCATTGTAATATCTTGTCTGTACATGGGTCGCATGTAATGTTTGTGTTAGCGTTACATGGATACATTGGACAGCACATAGAACAAATCTACCCTATTTACTAGGACACATGTGGTACCTGCTACTGTCAGAAACCATGAATCAGACCGAGACAAAAGTACAGTTAAATCACACTTGTTTAATAATAATAAAACAATAAACAGAGTAAGCGTAGTCAAAACATAGCCAGAGTTCAGGAAATGGAGAGCCAGAGATATACGTAGTAGAACAGCAAGCAGGATCTGGAGCCAGAAGGAACTTCAGCCAAGCAAGTCTTCAACATTAATGCAGATGTCTCTGTGATGTTGACCAAGGCGAAGGCAGAGATCAACTGAGCTGGACGGCTTAAAGAGGAAGTAAACCCTCTAGAAATACTAGCTCATTATGCCTTTCTCTTGCACGTTTTTTTTTTTTGGGGGGGGGGGGGGGAATATCTAGAGGGTTTACTTCCTCTTTAAGCCCTCCAGCTCAGTTGATCTCAGTGTTTTTTTTTATTATTATTATTATTGCTTAAATGTAACATTTAATTACAGTATTTATTATTATTTTTTTTATTTTATCAGCCCTGTTGGGGGGGGGGGGCTTTGCTGAGATATCAGAGGTCTAAACAGACCCCCAACATCTCCCCTTTGAGACCAAGAAATGGAGTAAGGACACAGATTCCCCAGTCCCTTTCTCTGCAGCCTCAGCTGCACTGAAAATGAATGGAGAGGAGACAGAGGCTCCTCTCCATTCATAAACTGAAACATCGTAAACACAGATTACGATGTTTAAGCGCTTGTTTCTAGTCGGAACATCTGTCGTTGATACTACTGTTTTGGATATAACATGTATGTACCTTTTTAAAACTCCAATGAAGAAATATATTCATTATAAGAATCCACAGAGTCATTGCATTCAGAAAAGTAAGGAGACGGTAAATTACATATTTATTGGCTCTTTACTACGCTCTTAATCCTGACAGATCCAGGATGAGGGGGGGACCAGAGGAGGACCTGGGAGCCAGGGATCCAGAGAGGGAGGAGGATCTGGGGACCCATAGAGTTGGTGGAGGAGCCAAAAGAGGACACAGGGGCACAACCAGGTTGGTCGGTGTGGCGGTGGGGGGCTGTTAAAAGCACCGGAGGGAGATGAGGAGAAGCAGCTGTCAGAAAATCTATGCAGGGAGATCAGTGCTTGTAACTGCCCCCACGCCACACTGATCACCTGTGAGGATGCCCAGTAGGGTGACCACATTTCCAAAATACCATTCAGGTACACCCTCCCTTCCCAAAAATCAGCTTGTGCTGTAACGAATCACAGCACAGAGAAGGAACACAATTCATGATTTCTCCAATCACAATCAGGGGGCGGGATTGTGCTCCTTCAGGCATTCCCGGCCAGGACAAGTACTGTCAGTGAGTAAAGTGGTGATGTGGCGGCCTTTTTTGGGGGCATCAGATTGTCCCAGAGGGGTGGCTGTATCAGTTTCATTCAGGGACACTGTATTGTCCTGAAATTAATGTGCCCGGGACAGACCTGCAAAATGTGGGACTGTCCCGGGCAATCCGGGACACATGGTCACCCTACTGCCCAGCCAGCCCCCCTGCTGAGCTTGAGAACGCCTGCTCTGATAAAACAGGTATCGGATTAGGCATTGAAGCATTTGCACAAGTACCGATATACTCGTGAAAATGCTTGGTATCGGCACCGATACTAGTATCGGTGCAACCCTAATAATACTAATGTCTTTCTTTGCAGGTCCACTTCAACGAGGATCGCAGCAGCTACATTAAGCTGGACCTGATCCTAGACAGTAACCTGATATTCCGCTGCCTTCAAGAATTCTCTGCTACAGTGGCCAGCATCGGTGACCCCAAAAGGAAGACCTGCAGTGTCTCTGGGCTCTTCATCGTCACCCCCGGCTCCCTCCTCCGCATCCGCACCCTCCCGAGAGCCGTGGTCAAAGTTGAGCCCTACCTCACCTACTTTGGACTCTTCCAAGTGCACTGAGACCTAAACCGTTACAGGGAAAGGAACGGAGAGAAACACAAATCTATTTTAGTTTTTGAAGTCAACTAACCCAAATCTGCACTTCAAGTACCAAAGGTCATTTCCAACACTGAATCTTAATTCTTCAGGATCCAGAATGCACTGCCAATAGAAGACGATTAAAAAAATAAATAAACTTGATGCACAGTGGTGATAATGGATAGCTTATGGTGGCATGGTGAGCACCATGGATGTGTAAACAGGGAAACCGCACAGCAGACAAATCATTGCCGATCCAAGAGAAACATTTCACGTTGCACAGCACTGGGGAAGCTGATGAAAAATAGAATGTGCTGCAAGGCCAAAATCAACAAAGGATCAACTTTATACTGCTGGAAAAAAGAAACAAACACATTTGGAAAATACAGAGTCAGCAAATCATCAGCCACGCCAAAAAAAAAAAAAAACTGAACAGAAACACATCTGATTTCTAAAGTCTGTGATGGAAAGTAATCTGCGCACAATGTGAAATAATGAATTTTAGGTCGTAGCACAAACATAATGAGCTCCGGACAATCGTCAAGTCCCCCATTTCATCTATATATCCAGGGCTGGACTGGGACAAACATTTTGGCCCTGGACTGGCCCACTTTGACAGGAATCTCCTATGGCGGCCGGACAACTCCTGCCCCCCCCCCCCCCAGCCACCCAAGCAAGCCCCCTCTCCCCCTTCACTAGCCACTAGCCGTTCAACTTTATTAGAGTAGAACGACTGGTACTGGTACTCTTATAGGCAGTACCAGTGGGGAAGCTAGACATTATTTCACCCAGGCAAAGAATCAGTTTGGTGCCGCTCCCCCCATGGGACAAGATTAGGCAGAAGTGAGAAACTCCCAAGCCATAGCTGTTGAGTCAGCTGTCTGTCCCCTCCCCCATGCTCCTTCTGGTCCCCCCCATGCTCCTCTATCATCCCCCCTGCTCCTCCTCCTGTTTCTCTGTTCCCCCGGTGAGCACTGCAGGGAGGGAGAGACAGAGTAGCAGAGGGGGGCGGCGGTCCGCTGTCACTGAAGCTGGCACACTAAGCCATCGGCCCACCAGGAAACTCTCTGTAGTCCCAATTGCCAGTCCATACCTGTATATATCTATTTACTAATATTTTCCTAACTGTACAAACCTATGTTACGGGAGATTCTCCTTTATATTCTATTATCATCATCCCTTGTGTACATTCATTGAAGGAGAGCCTCAAATACGAGAGGAGGAAGAGAGCTAGATTGAGCGATGCAAAAAAAAAAAATGATCTTAAGGTGTCATTGGTGACAGGCTGAACGTATAGCTTTATCTGTTGGAATTTAATGCCGGGGATCTTGGCAGACATAGGGCATGGTTTTACCTTCTGGTGCTTTAAACATTTAGTATATTTGTGCTCAATGAAAGATGAACCCAGAATGAACAGGGTGCAGGTGGCCGCCTCACTGCTGACCTCTGAGCGGCTCACCTGGCACTAATATCTTGCTGCAGCTTGTGTTATTGCCTGTGGCAAGACCAGAAATGTTTGAGGCCAGTACCTTATAGGTGAGGAGGCTTGTATTGAAAAAAAACAGCACTAATAGATAGAAAACTATTTTTTGGCCTTAAACATGAGATTTGTCCACTCACGCTAAAGCAACAGATTTGGTTTAATCCCCAATTCCAGCAAATACTTCCCTTTTCTTTACTCCCACGCTGCTCTGTTAAGGAGTCGAAGGAAGTGACTTATTCAAGTGTGACCAGCATTGTCACATGTGGAGTCCATACCTCCCACCATGATAGCTACAACTCCAACGACTCACACCATATACTTACGTTGTTCTTGTCTCCTATACCCATTTACTTACCCTTTTCTTTGCTCCTCCACTGCTCCATTAAGGAGTTACTCAAGTGTGATAGCGCTGGGTCAATCAGCATTGTCACATGCATAGTCCATAACCCACAATGTTAGCTACAATTCCAAAGACTCCCACCCCACCATATACTTACCTTATTCTTCGCTCCTATACTCATTTACTTGCCATTTTCTTTGCTCCTCTTCTGTTCCATTAAGGAGCTGAAGGACATGACTTACTCAACTGTGATAGCGCTGGGCCAACCAGCATGGTGACATGAAGAGTCCATAGCCCACAATGTTAGTTACAGTTCCAACGACTACCACCCCAGCATATTCTTCGCTCCTATACCCATTTACTTGCCCTTTTCTTTGCTCCTTCACTGCTCCATTAAGCAGCTGAAGGACATGACTTACTCAGGTGTGATAGTGCTGGGTCAATCAGCATTGTCACATGCATAGTCCATAGCCCATAATGTTAGCTACAATTCTGACTCCCACCCCAGCATATACTTACCTTGTTCTTCGCTCCTATACTCATTTACTTGCCCTTTTCTTTGCTCCTCTGCTGTTGCATGAAGAAACTGAAGGACATGACTTACTCAACTGTAATACTTGCCCTTTTCTTTGTTCCTCTGCTATTCCATTAATGCGCTAAAGAACATGGCTTACTCAACTGTGATAGCACTGGGCCAACCAACATTGTCACATGCAGAGTCCATAGCCCACAATGTTTGCTACAATGCCAACGACTCCCACCATATACATTACCTTGTTCTTTACCCTATACTCATTGGGCCAGATTCAGGTAAAGTTGCGCTGGAGTAATTCGATATGCGCCGCGTAACTGTGAAGATGCGCCGTCGTTTCTATGTGCCCGTACCCACCAAACTAGATGCGACAGAAAACGGGCCATTTCCGATCAGCTTATCTTTCCGACGCCAGAGTCTCGTCAGCGCATAATTTCGCTTGGCACATCAGTCGCGCTTATTGATTTCCCCTGCAAATATGCAAATGAGGGAGATTTCCCGATTCGCGAACGGATTAGCACCATACGCCGGCTACATGCGCCGCGCGTATCTCGTCCGTCCGGCGCAAAGTTATTTCTACAAATAGCTGCTTTATCTTTACTCCAGACGGCCACAGGTCAGCAGCAGAGCAGCTACAGCAGCGTTACCGACGATAAGAGCTAGCTGAGCACCCCCACTTGCAGGACAACACCTCTGTCCATGCTTGTCTGTCAACTTTTACAGCCATGGAGGAAGACATCATAGGTCTCCATAGCCGAGATGACGGCTGACAGCTCCTGGCCTTTAGAGTTCAGCTTTCTCCTGTGTGTTTGTGGGGAACGGGAGCAGCCATCTCAGAACAAAAGTAACTTCACTGCGGGGAGGGGGAACAGGATATACTTTAGTGCCGGAATGGCGCATCTACGGGCACATTTAAACGCCCAACGGAACGCATTGCGATGACGTTTCCCGTGAAGTGGTGCCGACGGAAGTTGTGAGCATGCGCACAAGGGGGCCGAGTGAAGCCTCACTTACTACGCATGCTCCGTGGATGATGCGCTGAACGTAAGCCTCTGCGCTGGGCTCCGCCCATCATTTACATATGATCACACCCACTTCCACTTGCGTCGGGTTAGGCCAGCGCATTGTCGTTACTCTGGCGCAAGTTTATGCGCAACTGCTATGTGAATAACAGTACTTGCGCCGAAAGTGTCGGCGGAGTAACGTAAATGAGAAACGTTACTCCAAAGTAAAGAAGCGCCCATGTACCTGAATCTGGCCCATTTACTTACCCTTTTCTTTGCTCTGCTGTTCCATTAAGGAGCTGAAGGACATGACTTACTCAACTGTGATACATGCCCTTTTCTTTGCTCCTTTACTGCTCCATTAAGTAGCTGAAGGAGAAGGACATGACTTACTCAAGTGTGATAGTGCATTGTCACCTGCATAGTCCATAGCATAGCCCACAATGTTAGCTACAGTTCCAAGACTCCCACCCAAGCATATACTTACCTTGTTCTTTGCTCCTCTGCCGTTTCACTAAGGAGCTGAAGGACATGACTTACTCAACTTTGATAGCGCTGGACCAACCAGCATTGTCACATGAAGAGTCCGTAGCCCACAAAGTTAGCTACAGTTCCAACGACTCCCACCCCAGCATATACTTACCCTGTTCTTTGCTCCTCTGCTGTTTCATTAAGGAGCTAAATAACATGACTTAATTAACTGTAATAGTGCTGGGCCAACCCACATGGTCACGTGCATAGTCCATAGCCCACAATGTTAGCTATATGTCCCACGACTCCCACCCCAGCATATACTTACCCTGTTCTTCGCTCCTATACTCATTTACTTGCCATTTTTTTTGCTCCTTCACTGCTCCATTAAGGAGCTGAAGGACATGACTTATGCCTTGTACACACGATTGGATTTTCCGTCAGGATAAACTCCAACAGATTTTTCAGAGGGAATTCCGTTCAAGCTGTCTTCTATACACACTGTCACACCAAATTCCGACCGTCAAGAACGCGGTGACATACAACACTACGATGAGCCGAGAAAAATTAAGTTCAATGCTTCCGAGCAAGCGTCAACTTGATTCTGAGCATGCATAGTTTTTTTCTCTGTTGGAGTTCCCTACAGACGAATGGAATTTCCGATAGAAATGAACATGTTCTCTTTCTAAATTCAGACGAAAAAAAGTCTGATGCGGCACACACCCGATCGGAATATCCGGTAAAAACATTTTGTCTGACTTTTTCCATCGGAAATTTCGATCGTGTGTACAAGGCATTACTCAACTGTGATAGCGCTGGGCCAACCAGCATGGTCACATGCAGAGTCCATAGCCCACAATGTTAGCTAGACTTCCAACAACTCCCACCCAGCATATACTTACCTTGTTCTACGCTCCTATACCCATCTACTTGCCCTTTTCTTTGCTCCTTCACTGCTCCATTAAGGAGCTGAAGGACACGACTTACTCAGGTGTGATAGTGCTGGGTCAATCAGCATTGTCACATGCATAGTCCATAGCCCATAATGTTAGCTACAATTCCAACTACTCCCACCCCAGCATATACTTACCTTGTTCTTCCCTCCTATACTCATTTACTTTCCCTTTTCTTTGTTCCTCTGCTGTTGCATTAAGGACCTAAAGAACATGGCTTACTCAACTGTGATAGCACTGGGCCAACCAACATGGTCACATGCAGATTCCATAGCCCACAATGTTAGCTACAATTCCAACGACTCCCACTATATACTTACCTTGTTCTTTACTCCTATACTGTTCTACTAAGGAGCTGAAGGACATGACTTACTCAACTGTGATAGCGCTGGACCAACCAGCATGGTCACAAGCAGAGTCCATTGTCCACAATCTTAGCTACAGTTCCAACAACTCCCACCTCAACATATACTTACCATTTTCTTTGCTCCTCCACTGCTCTGTTAAGGAGCTGAAGAACGTGACTTACTTAAGTTTGACAGTGTTTGGAGTAACCAGCATTGTCACATGCAGAGACTATAGCCCAAAGTGTTAGGTACAACTCTAATGGCTCCGACCCCATATACTTACCATTTTTTTTGCTCCTCTGCTACTCCATTAAGGAGCTGAAGGACTTGGCTTACTCAAGTGTGACAGTCCCAGGCTAGCCAGCATTGTCCCATGCAGAGTCCATAGCCCACAGTATTATCTACAACTCCAATAATTCCCTCCCCAGCATATATTTTACCTTTTTATTTGCTCCTCCATCGCTCTGTTAAGGAGTTGAAGAATGTGACTTACTCGGGTGTTACAGTTCCAGGCTAACCAGCATTGTCACAGGCATAGTGAGTCCATTGCCCCACAGTGTTAGCTACAACTCCAATGACTTCCACCTCACCCCATATACTTACCCTTTTCTTTACTACTCCATTAAGGAGCCAAGTGTGGCATGCCAGACTCAACAGCAAATGCTGAATCCATAGCCCACAATGTTAGCTACAGTTCCAACGAATCCCACCCCACCATATGCTTACCTTTCTGTTTGTATCTCCACTTCTCTGTTAAGGAGCTTAAGGGTGTGACTTACTCAAGTTTGACAGTGCAGGGGCCAACCAGCAATGCTTCATGTGGAGTTCATAGCCCACAGTATTATCTACAACTCCAAAGACTCCCACTACAACATATACTTACCTTTTCCTTTGCACCGATGTGGCACTGTTAAGGACCCAAAGTTTGTGACAGTACTGGGCCAACCAGCACATGCAGAGTCCATAGCCCACAGTGTTAGTTACAAATTCAATGATTTATAGCTTACACAAGACTTAAGCTGGCAGTACTGGCTGCCAAATTATGTCTGGCAAATTATGTTTGGTTTCTAAAAAAACAGATTCAATTTGATTAATGGGTGGCCTTGTCGGCACCTCTCCACCCAACATACTTCAACTGAAAAAGAAAAGGAGCCAAGTGGAAATTGATGGCCAAACACACCCTTATCTAATAAGATGCTGGCACTCTTTGGGTATTCTGACAACTTGCAGTGACAGCTGTCATAATATCTGCGGTCAGAGATTTGTCCATCTGCATTGCTTCGAGTGAATGGAGGAATTTGTTAGAATGGAAGCTGTCAGGGCATGGCCAGCTTGACTGTTGCTCCTGGAGCTGAGGGGTAGTGAATGGAAGGTAAGTACATGCTTTACCTTGCATGGCCAAAGCTTAGGTTTACTTAAGTGTGAAAGGGAAACTATAGTTTATATATCCTGAGTCTCCATATCTTAAAAATCTTGTTTCCGTTCATAGCTTTTAGATATATACAAGATTTA
This sequence comes from Rana kukunoris, assembly GCA_029574335.1. Taxonomy (NCBI): domain Eukaryota; kingdom Metazoa; phylum Chordata; class Amphibia; order Anura; family Ranidae; genus Rana; species Rana kukunoris. The sequence continues at coordinate 521,742,843 of CM056051.1, forward strand.
TGCATGTTACATACATTAATTACATAGTTACACGTCAATCAAGTTGAACCACAATTAAGAATTACATATGCAGGCTCTGCTTCCTGCTTAGTAGTTCTGCATCATGCCTGTGCTTTACTGCTCAGATCTGACCAATCAGAGAACAGCTGTTTCAGAGCTTGTTTAGACGTGCAGCCAGGGGGCAGTAACAGCAGGTGGTTGAGTTGCGGTTTAACTCCGTTTATAGTAGTATGTACTTGCTGAAGATATTCCTTTTTTAAAGTTACCCTTTAAATATTAGGGAACTGTTGAGAAGCCATTACAGAAGCTTTTTAAAGTGACCCTGTCATGAACAAGGTACAAGGGTTGCCACTGATGACCTCCTTTGATAATTTCTAGAAGCCTGACTGCCATGCTGACCCGACCCAAAACAAGTATACAGATAAAGGTTTCAATACTTTGCTACGACTTTACAGAATTGCAAAGTTCCAGATCTGTGAAACTACTAAAACCATCAGCTTAGCTCCCAATTGTCTGCGATTTCGAAGGACTGTCCCTCGTTCGGAAAAAAAATTCCCTCTGGTCCCCCTTTCTTCCTAATTTGTCCCTCATTTTGGTCCATATAGTTGTACATAAAATCCACTACTTATCAAACAAAAAGTGTTTCCCAGAGCTAAACCTTTCATCCAATTTTTAAGTTGCTGCATTTGTAAATTCCGAAAGCCAGTATAAAGGCACTTGTGGGTTTGACCAATCTTTTTTTGTACAATTCACCTCTAATGTCAGATGGAGAATACACACGGTCGGAATTTCCGACAAGAAAAGTTGGATGTGAGCTTTTGGTCGGAAATTCTCCATCTGACTTTTTCTGTCGGAATTTCTGACAACAAAACTTTGAGGGCTGGTTCTCAATTTTTCTGGCAAAAAAAGTTCTTGTCGGAAATGCTCGTATTGAAGCAGAAGAAGAGCGGCATTGACTATTGAACTTCATTTTTCTCGGCTTGTCGTACGTGTTGTACATCACCACGTTCTTGGCGGTCGGAATTTTGTGTGACCGTGTGTATGCAACACAAGTTTGAGCCAACATTCCGTCGAAAAAAAATCCACGGTTTTCTTGTCGCAATTTCCGAACGTGTGTACGCGGCATAAGGGGGAGTGTCAGGGGTGTGTGTCCTATGCCTACATACATTTGCTTATAGGCGGCCCTCATTCCAATTTTAGAAAGTTGGGCGGTCAGCATATTGCATTCTCAGAAGGAAGCCAGCAATGGCAGCTCCCATATTCCTCCTGGAAAAGATTTGCCACCGATGGTGATGGAAGTATTTTGACAGCAAGATGGATGGAGGAATCTGTGCTGCTACTGTATTCAAGTGGCACCCATGGCCACTTGAATACCCAAACATTGACTGCATCTGAGTGGATGTAGTCATTGTTCGGCTTTCAATTTTTTATCCAACTTCTTAAATTTTTCACCTTTCTAAAAAAAACATTATTGAAACATTTTCAAAGTACAGGTTGTAACATAGAGAACCACACAGATTTAAGGAAGATATTACTGGCTTCCAGGACTATTCTTTGAATGGCCGAAGTCTATGAGTGAACATGGTAGACATCCAAAGATATTTCAGAAGGTGAGCTGATAATGCAGAGATGGTCCGACTTCTTCAATTTTTTAGTTGAGTATTGTAGAGCCAAGTGGGGCGGACAGGGCCACCCACTTGGATTTTGGCTGAAGCAACAGGATTTGGCCAAAACCCGAGCCATGTATGACCAGCTTTGGTCTTCAAGATAAAGCAGCCATTAGGCTTGGTGGCCAGATCCTGAACCAAGGATGAATATAAGAGAAGGCATTAATAAAAATAATCTTAACTTTCTTTTATTAGTTAATTTTTTACCCCAAAAAATTTACGTTTTGTGCTTGGAATTGCTGAAATTTTTATCAAGCGATTCGAACTATAGAAGCCTTAGGGGGAAGGATGCTAAAAATAGGGATTCCAAGAAGTCTGGCGAGATCAGAACTGGACAGTAATAGGATAAAACCAAACTGACCGCAGCGCGTGACATTGACTGGTAATGAAAGGGAAGTGCCAGTGCGTGCGACAGGAAACATTGCGTATTGGTCACAAGGAGACGGTTACAAGGGACCCGAAAGCAGAACTGACTTCATCATTGGAACCGTGCCTCTATGTCACTAAAGCCACGTCACGCCTTACAATTTCACATTAGTAACAGTTAAAGAAGGGCTGTACTCTTAATTCCTGGACAACTTCAGTTATATCACAATGTTCAATATTAAATATGTAAAGTGGAAATCTATTTCAAAGTCTCTATTCTTTGTTTATGGATGAGTAAGACCTGGAGGTACATTGAGCTTCAGTGATGTTCATGTTGGGGTCAGTGAACCGATCTATGGATGAAAGTATGTCTGTCCTCGAACCCTAGAGGGTGATTTTTACATGTGTACAATCACAGCACCCTCCAACATCTGCACATGGCAGTAGATACCTAAACATGAATGGCGCTTGTGTGATTAGGCCAGTGATGGCGAACCTATGGCACGGGTGCCACAGCTGGCACTCCAAGCCCTCTCTGTTGGCACGCCATGGGATTCCCCCAGCCAGGCAGTCAATTGCACTGACTCGACAGGACACCGGCTCCCTTCTTTGCATAGGTGCCAGTGACGTCGGCAGGAGGGTGGGCAGCCAGCCATCATGTGTGCTGTTTTAGGGGGGGTGTAAAATTCTTCTTTCACCGTCCTTACTCTGTTCGGCAGCTTATTGCCTCACCGAATCCCTACACCTCTGGTAAGGCATTCGGGCATTCCTTTCTGCAGGCATGATATTCCAGCTCCCCCTGCTCCAGGACGACTTTGGTTCAGTCTGTCCTAGTGCAGTCTGTGAAAAAGCGGAGGAGGAGGAGCGGTGCTCTGAGCAGATCATCCATGGCCATGAGGAGCGGTGCAATGGCTTGTAGCTGACCTCCCGGTGGCGGGGATATCGAGGAGGTAGGTGAGTTTAATGGTCAGGTAGGTGAGTGTAATAGGTAGGTCAGTGCATGTATCAGGTAGGTCAGTGTATGTTGCACAGTGCATTCTGAGCACAATGCATTCCTGAACCCTGCATTCTGAGCGAATCTGGCATTATCGTACATTTTTTGGTTCCTTGGGGCTCATTTAGAGGGATAATCATTCCCATCCTCTGTACAGAGTAGGTTTAATTCTGTGTTGGCACTTTGAAAGGAATAAGTTGGTTTTGTGTCACAGTTTGGACACTCAGGCTCAAAAAGGTTCGCCATCACTGGTTTAGGCCAAGGGTTTCCAAGCTGTCCAGTCTTCATTCCCACCAATGTGTGGGACCTGGTGGTACATTGAGCCTTTAGTCCCGGTCTTGTTGGGGTCAGTGCCATCTAGAATCTATGGATGAAAATATGGCTGTCCTTGGACCCTAGAGGGTGACGTTAGATGGGTACAATCACAGCACCCTCAGACATCTGCACATGGCAGTAGATACCTAAACAGGAATGGCTCGTTGTGTGTTTAGGCCAAGGGTTTCCAAGCTGTCCAGTCTTCATTCCCACCAATGTGTGGGACCTGGTGCTACATTGAGCCTTTAGTCCTGGTCTTGTTGGGGTCAGTGCCATCTAGAATCTATGGATGAAAATATGGCTGTCCTTGGACACTAGAGGGTGACGTTAGATGGGTACAATCACAGCACCCTCAGACATCTGCACACACCAGTAGATACCTAAACAGGAATGGCTTGTGTGTGGGTGTGTGTGTGTATAGGCCAAGGGTTTCTAAGCTGTCCAGTCTGCATTCCCACCAAAGCGTTTCAGCGAGGGGTGTCCACAGGGCACATTGCTCAATCCAGCCAAAAACAGTTGGATTGCAGAACTGTCTTTGTGTGTCTATGGGCATTTTTACACTGGCCTTACTGCAGATTATTCAATGTAGCAACTCGAAGGTAGGCAACATCATAATTGCTGGGGCCCTGATGGGTTTTAGAAAGGCAAAAGGGTTCAAGAAAACATTATGATCTTTTTCTTTTTGATGTAAAATTTCTCCTCACTAGCTGTTAGGTCTCCGTGAAATCTCTCCAAATGGAAAATCTCCAGGAAATTGAGTATATCAATGGAATACGTGTCCCCATTAAAAAATGTCCCCTCTCTACAGTACCTGTTGAGGTGCACTGTAACATTTAATATTTTTTCATTGGTTTTTGTCCTGCTGACAATGGCCACCAGGACGTATACACAGAGTGTATTTCCCCTATTGCAGGGGTCTAAAAACTTTCTAAACAAAGGGCCAGTTTATTGTCCTTCAGACTTTATAGGGGGCGGAACTGTAGCTAGTGGGAATGGAAATTTTCCTGGCATCAGTCCAACTAAACATCACCACATTTGGTATAAGGTGGCACAATAGTGCCCCATCGTTGATATCATTGGGAGGAATGGTGCCCCATTGTTGGTGTCAGTTTCAGAAATGTCTCAATGTTGACGTCAGTTGACAGAATAGTGTCTCATATCAGTGGGAGGAATAGTGCCCCAAGGGCCAGATAAAGGCAAGCAAAGGGCTGCATACGGCCCTCCGGCCACAGTTTGGAGACCACTGCCCTATTGGAACATAGCAGAAAAAATATGATAGTGGATGTAACCGTTCTACACTATCCAAAAATAAAAAGTTTTTGCTAGAGATACACTTTAATATCATTAAGCCCAGGTTCACACTGGGTACGATTTAGTTCGATTTGAAATGCGATTTCACATGTGAAATCGCATCTCAAATCGGCGGCAATTGCCGGCAATGACACCGTCCTAATCGGTGCGACGCCGCATCTGCGGCGCTGCACAGATTTAAAAAAGTAGTTCCTGTACTACTTTTTGCGATTTCAGGACGCGATTTACATTGACATCTGTGCAGAAACCTGCACAGATGTCTCATAAATCGCGCCGAAATCGGGACTGCCAGAGGGAGTGAAATCGCGTGATTTCAGCTGAAATCGCACAATATCCCATGATCCCCTGCTTTTAGTAGTGGTTTCTCTCTCTCTCTGCCTTCAGGAAATTATGACAGGCTAAGCACTAGAGGGAAACAAGCTCACTTCAGCCTTTGTTAAAGAATGTCCCATAATCATAATGACACAGGTAAGTTAGCCAGTGTTACATCAGTATGCTTTTTTATTTTGCGACAGGGTTAGTGTCACACAACTAGTGCACAGTTAAAAGAGTTGTAAAAAAAAATAATTGTTTTGCTGAAATGACTGTTTACAGGGTATAGAGACATAATAGTTAACTGATTCCTTTTAAAAACGATTAAAAATAGATAAAAATCAATTATATAATGTACCTGCAGTTTCTAGTTTCGTTTTTGCATGTTGTTTCCTGCCTCTGTAATGTACACAGAGGCATGATGGTTTGGAAAAGAAACTAGAAACTAGACACACAGGGCCAGATTCTCAGCGGCGATACGACGGAGTATCTCAGATACCCCGTCGTATCGCCGTTTTTTTTGTCTCGTATCTATGCGCGTGATGCTTAGCATCACTTTTGCATAGATACGCTTCTACATCCGACAAGTGTAAAACCATTACACTTGCGGATTGTAGTTGTAATGACAACTCCGGCCACTAGGTGGCCTTTACGTTGTTTTCGCATTTGCATATGCAAATGAGGTAGTACGCCGATTCTCGATCGCTTTTACGCCGCCCCGTACGTCGTTTTCTTTCGCGTAAGGTTACCCCAGCTTCTATGTGGAGTAACCTTACGAAGTACCGTCGGTTGCCATGTTAAGTATGACGTCGGGTCAGCGTCTGCTTTTTCCGTCGCTTACGTCGTTTTACTAACTCGTTCGCGAATAGGGAGTTGCGTAAATGACGCTCACGTTGTTTTGACGTCGGTTTCAACGACGCTTTCCGACGTGAGCTGGAGCATGCGCACTGGGCTTTTTCCCCGGCCGGCGCATGCGCAGTTCATTCGACGCGGGGGCGCGCTTAATTTAAATACAAGCCGCCCCATTTGAATTGCGCGGGTTTACGCCTCGCGATTTACGCGACGCAGGCGAAACCTACGGAGCAAGTGCTTTGAGATTAAAGCATTTGCTCTAGTACGATGCGGCGGCGTAGTGTAACTGGCTTACGCTACGCCGCCGGAATTCTTAGAGAATCTGGCCCACAGTAATCACACCTCCTTGATTAGTGACCACAGAGAGAAAGGTCCCAGGACTGTGGTAATCAGGAAACAGACAACCAGGAAGTGTGGAGATCAGAGAAGGATTACAGCAACTTGAGAGCAAAAATGAACAATGAGGACATGAAAACAGCACTGCATTAAGGTAAAGGAAGCTATTAAGATAAAAAAAAAGTTCCTTTACAAACCCTTTAAGTTACTCTTTAACCACTTAAGGCCTGGAAGGTTTTACCCCCCTTCCTTTACGGTACGGCACTGCGTTACTTTAGCTGATAATTGCACTGTCGTGCGACGTTGTACACAAATAAAATTGATGTGCCTTTTTCCCAAAAGTTGAGCGTTCATTTGGTTTTATTTAATCACCTCTGCGGTTTTTTAGACAAAAAAAGACAGTACATTTTGAAAAAAACAAAACAATATTTATTACTTTCTGCTATAACACAAACCCAATAAAAAAAAATTACAAATCAAATTTCTTCATCATTTTTTTTAATAGTAATAGCGGTGATCAGTGATTTTTAGCGGGACTTCGACATTGCAGTGGACAGATCAGACACCTAACTGATGGCGCTGCCATCCTCGGTAAGGGAATCAGGAAGTGAAGACTCGCAGGTTCACTTCCCGGTTCCCTACTGCGCAAGTTGCGCTGCGCGATTCCACTGGTCTCTGCTGTCTTTTGGGACCTGTATGTCTCCCAGAAGACAGCGGGGGGTGGGAGGAGGGGCCGGACATGGCATAGGTCACCACGATCACTGCAGTGATCTATGCCAGGAAGTGGAAGCAAATACCTGTATTACACATGTAGCGTTCACCCCCGAAGGAGCCGCTGGTTGTTGTTTGGGATCGGCGTATTAAGTTACCTTGTAGTGTGTCTAGGGGTAGTAGCAGTGAGTAGTAGCAGTGAGCGAATCTCCAGTCACCAAATGGGTTTTCAAATGCTTTATTCCAAGGGATAGGAAAGGTTGATGAAGCAATAGAGAATAGTGCGGTATCAGGCTGGATAAGAAACAGAACAGTCCTGCTCTCAGTAGTAGTAGATACAGTTCGTCGCCACTCTCGTCAGAGTGGGTGAAGTGCCTCCGGACAGACCCCTGGCAGCCGGAATGTCACTTTTAAGTTCCTGGGAGGAACAGGTCTCTATGACAGACCTGGCTCGGGCCTCTGCCACAGGCCTAGTACTTCAGTACTCCAGAGAACAATTCGGATTGAGTGAATCCTCCCAGTAAATGCAACGAAAGTGGTCACTGGTTGACAGCTGACATGTACCTGTCAATTCCAGTAACCAGATCCCCGAAGGTTAGTTCAAGCCCTTTTGGATAACCTGCCCCCGGGTTCTCCCCAAGCAAATCCCCCACCGAACAGCACACAGCATGGGACCTTCTCAATAAGGTTGGGGACCCAGTAAGTCACTGGGGCCCCTATCAACATCTGGATGGGTCTCCATAGAACAGGCAGCTCCGGCCAGGTGGACCATGCAAGCGGGGTCCGTGGATGCGTGCACCCTGAAGGTGGATGCGGCACATGGAACGTGGACCCCGCACAGAGAAGACGAACCAACCCAGAACACGCGGCAGCTGCCCCAGATATACCCCTCCCCAGCATGCCCAGCGAGGGAAAAACTCCTCTAATTGGCTGCTGGGGAAAAGTGGCTCCGTCAGAACCCCTCTAGCGCCAACTGTCGTCCAGGGGTGGGATCTCAGACTGACCTATAGGACAGTTCTGAAATAGCAGCAGCCTGCAATTTAACAAATTATGAATGGGAGCAAAATAACTCTCCCATTCGCCCGCTAACTTTAGCGTAGTGCCCATACTGAAAGTAAGGGGGCGCTACACACAGGTATCTTTTCCCTCCTCCCCCTGAAAGGTGCCAAATGTGACACCGGAGGGGGGAGGATTCCAAAAAACGGAAGTTCAATTTTTGGGTGGAACTCCACTTTAAAGAAGAACAGTTAAGTAAGGCACGGAGCAAATGGCAAAGCCATTAAGTGGAGGGCCGGCCATGACAGGGTTAACTAAGCCCTGGTCTGGTCGGTAGGAGTGGTTTTGTGTGTAGCTGAGGGAGGGGAGTGGAGGTTATAGTGCTCTGCCTGAAATAGGGGGTAAAGATTTTTCTTTTTTTCTGCCTTTTTTCCCTTTCTCCTGCCATTTCACTGCCTGCCTTGCCATGTCAGGCACCGAGGCTTTATTTTCCCAGCTCCGGGAGGAGGCTGAGCGTCGCAGGGAGGGGTGGCTGCAGGCCGCGCTGGGGCCTCTCCTACCGCGGGGGGACGTGTCGGGGGATTCTCCGGTCCGGGGGGGGGGGGGTGGGGACGTCACCCGTGCCCGTATCTCTCGGCCCCCGAGCTGTTACTCTCCGGGCCCGTCCACCAGATCCCGCAGGCGGGAGGGGAGCCCCATTCGGTCCCCCTCGGCCCCCCTGTCTAAGCGTAGGGCGGCGGGTGCGGGGGGGTCACAACACGGCAGCGGACCAGCAGCGGGGTGCAGGGGGGGGGGGCGGCCAGGGGGCTCTAAGGCGGCACCAGGCCCGCCCGGCGTGCAGATCAGGTAGATGCGGGCTCCAACCCCGGTTGTGCACCGGAGGTCCGGGAGCCTCGGCGAGGGAGGCCTATCCATGCGGTGGCTAGCCTTTCGCCATCCGCGGCTAGCTACCTCCAATCCAGCCCGGTGGAGAGCGGGCGTGGGGGAGTGGAAGACGGCAGAGAGTGTGCGGCACCCAGAAAAGCGCCGGGGAAATCGGTTTACGGGTCCAGAGTGCGCAGGGTGAGCGAGGCCAGCTCTGGGCCCTCGGCTGCCAGGCCCGAGTCGCCTGGTGGGCCATCATCTGGAGAGGACGTCCGGCCGGGTGTTCTTTCGGAGGGTGAGCTGTCCGAGTCGGAAGAGGAGGTCGTTCCCAGGACGGAGGTCGCAGAGCGGGAGACGAGTCGTGCGGCTGGTGGGATTGCTTCCAGGCAGCCCGGTAAGTTGTTTTCGGTTATTTCTGATGTTTTACACTATGCTGGTGTGTTGGCTGGGGGCCGGGGGGGGGCTCCCGGAGTAGGTTGGTAGTGCCCGCGGTGTCGGGGAGTAGTGGGGTGAGGTCTGGGGCCCAGGGGGCGCAGTCAGGTGAGGACGCTGGGTTGCAGCGTTTTTTGGTGGGTTTGGAGGCCTTAGTGAGCCAGCTGAAGAGGGGGGAGAGCCCCGCCATTGGCCCGGCTGCTGCCTGGGTGCCAGCGGTAGGAGCCAGGGCGACAGGACCCGTGGAGGCGTCTGCCGTGACTGGGACAGTGGTGTCGGTGGACGGAGGGACAAGTTCGGCGGTGGATGGGGCAGTGTCGGCCGCACAGCCAAGTGCTAAGGGGGAGGAGTCTAAGCCGGAGGAGTCTAAGAAGGAGGATGAGGAGAAGAGGTGGTATAGGCTTATTCCCAGGACATTTGCGAATTGGTCGGAGGCTTATTCGATTTTGGCGAGCGTGATTAGCGAGAAAAACCCTCAACACTGTTCGGCGCCTTTCAGTTACCAAGAAGCGATCAGCGAGGCTTATCGGTGTTACGGTGGCACGGGGTGGCTCCGATACGATAAGCAATTCCGGCAACGCCGAGCAATTAGGCGGGACATTAGGTGGGATACCAAGGACATCGGCCTTTGGATGCGGCTTATGTCGGCTCCGTTTTTTCAGGGGGGGGGGGGGGCGGCGGAACCTCTTCCCCAGGACAGTCGGCCGGAAAGAAAAAGGGGGTTTGCTGGCAGTTCAACGAGGGTAACTGCAGGTTTGGAGGGTCCTGCAGGTTCAAGCACGAGTGCTCTGGCTGTGGGGGTAATCACAGCCAGAGCAATCACCCCTCTTCCCGTTGTTTTAAGCAAGGCAAGGGACGTCCCGGAGACTCTGCGAGTAAGAGGGAGGACTCCGGTGATGGTGGAAAGGATGCGACCGTTTCTCGGTAGGTATCCGGACAGGGCGGCTGCGCTGTCATTAGAAAGGGGTTTCTCTGAGGGTTTCGTGATTCCTTGCAACTTGGCGGTGGTCCCTCCGGTGGCGAGGAATTTGCGTTCTGCGCTACAACGTCCGGAAGTGGTTTCGGAGAAACTGCGGAAGGAAGTCGCGCTGGGCCGTATGGGGGGCCCCTTTGTCTCCCCTCCTTTGGAGGGGTTGGTGATTTCCCTGTTGGGGGTGGTGCCAAAATAAGGAGCCGAACAAGTTCCGGCTCATTCACCACCTGTCGTTTCCGAAGGGTGGGTCGGTCAACGATGCCATCAACGTGGGGGATTGTACAGTGTGTTACACTTCCTTTGATGCCGCGGTGGGATGGGTTCGGCGGTATGGCCGGGGGGCTTTGATGGCCAAGTCGGACATTGAGGCCGCCTTTCGGCTACTCCCGGTTCACCCGGATAGCTTCCGGCTGTTGGGTTGCCACTTGGGTGGGGAGTTCTACGTGGACAAGTGTCTACCGATGGGCTGCTCCATTTCATGCGCCTTGTTTGAACAGTTCAGCTCGTTCCTAGAATGGGTGGTTAGGGATGTGTCGGGAGTGAGCTCCGTGATACATTATCTGGATGACTTCCTTTGCATCGGCCCGGGGTCGCGCATTTGCGCAATATTGTTAGCCACGCTGGAACACATTTCGGAGCGCTTCGGCGTGCCGCTGGCGCCCGAGAAAACGGAAGGACCTAAGTCGGTCATTCAGTTTTTGGGAATTGTGATTGATTCAGAGGCGATGGAGTGCAGGTTGCCACTAGACAAACTGAACGGCCTCAAGGCGGATATTAGCGAGATGTTAGGTCTGCGGAAGGTGCAGCTCCGAGCACTGCAGTCGCTCCTGGGTAAGCTCAATTTCGCATGCCGCATTCTGCCGATGGGGAGAGTCTTTTGCAGATGCCTCTCGGAGAGTACAGCGGGGTCAGGTCCCCGAGGCACTATGTCCGTCTGGTGCAGGATCACAGGGATGACCTGTTGATGTGGCACTCCTTTTTGGAGTCCTTTAATGGAAGGGCCTTGTGGATGTCCGGTCCGGTCAGCAACTCTGACATGGAGTCGTTCACGGATGCCCCCGGGGGCTCGGGTTTTGGCGCATATTTTCAGGGTCAGTGGAGTGCTGGGCCTTGGCACCAGTCCTGTCTGGAAGCAGGGTTCACTAGGAATCTGGTGCTACTGGAACTGTTTCCGGTGGTGCTGGCGGTGGAGCTATGGGGTTCGTCCTTCCGGGACCGGAAGATGCGGTTCCATGGAGACAATCTGGGGGTGGTTCAGGTGATTAACAAGGTCACGGCGTCTTCCCCACCGGTTATTCGGCTATTGCGGCACCTGGTGCTGCACTGTTTGCAGATGAATGTATTTGTGTATGCGGTGCATTTGCCGGGTGTGGAGAATGTAGTGGCTGACGCCCTTTAAGTTGGACAGGTTCCGGGAGTTGGTGCCGGAAGCAGAAGAGCATGGGGTACCCTGTCCAGAGTGGCTATGGGGGATTCCGTTGGAATCATCTCCAGTTGGATCAAAAAGTCGGTAAGTGTGGGCACATGGGCGGCCTACGAGAAGGTCTGGTTAGAGTGGCAGGCTCTGGTTCGCGAGGCGGCGGTGGACCCGGTGGGGCCCGAAGTAAGGGGACTGGTGCTGTATTTTGTGGCTAGGAACATGGAGGCTGGGGTCTCCCACTCCGTGTTGGATAAGAAATTGGCAGGCTTGGCTTTTTTGTTGAAGTTGCAGGGGTGTACGGACTTTACAAAGGAGTTTTGTGTGCGGCAGGCACTCAAAGGTTATAGAAAGCAGGGGCGGCGGGCGGACGCCCGTCGCCCGGTGTCATTCGAAATACTGAGGGGTATTATGGGGGAATTGGGTATGTTGTGTACGTCACGGTACGAGGTTCTATTGTTTAGGGCGGCTTTTGCGCTGGCGTTCTTTGGAGCGTTTCGGGTGGAGGAGTTGGTTAGCCCCTCGAAGGCGGTACAGGGTGGCATGTTGGCCACGGATGTGTTGTGGGCGCAAGAGGGGGTCAGGTTGTGGTTACGGAAGTCAAAAACTGATCAAAAGGGGACGGGCAAGGTCGTGCAGGTGTTCCCTATTGGGGGGTCGGATCTGTGTCCCGTTAAAGTGGTGCGAGGATTTTTGGACGTCCGTCCGACGTTTGGTGGTGCATTTCTGGTGCATGAGGATGGGACACCGTTGTCCCGGTATCAGTTTGTGACGGTGTTTAGGAGGTGTCTGGGGGCATTGGGCCTCGTGGCGAGGGAGTTTTCAGCACACTCTTTTCGCATTGGGGCCGCGACGGAGGCTGCACGTAGTGGCCTGGATGATGAGATGGTAAAAAGGATTGGCAGATGAGAGTCGAGGAGGTTTCGGCTGTATGTGAGACCACAGTTGATGGTGACCTTGGGGGTCAATGGGAGGGCAGGTCGCGCAGGGGAACCTGGGGGGTTTTAGGGGGGGCCACCCCCCAGTTGTGTGGTCGGATATTGTTCCCAGTTCATCATGGAGGATGGCCAGGTCGGTGGAAGGAGTGAACAGGGCCAGGAGGAAGGTTAACCGGGACGTGGCAAGGTTTGTTATCAGAAATGGTGGGTTGGTGGTCAGGCATCTGGAGCTAGAGGTGGATACGTGGAGGTATCAGCGGGGAGATGGAGTGCACATGACGGATGTGGGGATTGACATGTGGGTGTTGGGCCTGCAGGACGGTGTGCAACGGGCGCTGAGGGTGTGGAGGTGCGCCCAAAGGTAAGGAGTTACCTTTGGGTGCTGGTGGCGGGTGTTTGGACTTTGCAGGAGAAGAAATTACCCTAAAGTGGATGCCATTACCCAGAGGTAGTATGGGTTCTGAAGGGGCTGTTAGTCCAGTTTACCAAGGTGTAGCTGGGAGGTTGTTAATGGGGGCACTGCGGTCAGTGGTCGTCTCTGAGCCAGCTTGTCGGCTTGAGGCCTATGACCAGAGGTGAGGTACCGCAGTGCTCAAAAAGGTTTTTCAATGGTTAAAAGTTGTGTTAATGTGCCTGCAAAGTCCAGCACTAGTAGGGTTAAAAGAAAATGTGATTGTATCGCAGGTATACATATTTTTGTTAATAAATGTTATTTAATATTTAACCACTTCCATACCAGGCACTTACGCACCTTCCCGCCCAAGCCAATTTTCAGCTTTCAGCACTGTCGCAATTTGAATGACAATTGCGCGGTCATGCTACACTGCACCCAAACAAAATTGGCGTCCTTTTTTCCCCACAAATAGAGCTTTCTTTTGGTGGTATTTGATCACCTCTGCGTTTTTTTTTTTTTGTGCAACAACTAAAAATAGAGCGAAGATTTTGAAAAAAAAATAAAGTTTTTATTTTTTTCTGTTAATTTTTTTGTAAATGAGTATGTTTTCTCTTTCAATTATGGGCACTGATATGGTGGCACTGATGGGCACCGATGAGGTGGCACTGATGGGCACCGATGAGGTAGTTCTGATGGGCACTGATTAGGTAGCACTGATGGGCACTGATAGGCGGCGCTGGTATTGGGCACTGATGGGCACTCATGGGCGGCACTGATGGGCACTCATGGGCGGCACTGATGGGCACTCATAGGCAGCACTGGGCACTCATAGGCAGCACAGATGGGCACTCATAGGCGGCACAGGTGGGCACTGATAGGCGGCACAGGTGGGCACTGATAGGCGGCACAGGTGGGCACTGATAGGCGGCACAGATGGGCACTGATAGGCGGCACAGGTGGGCACTGATAGGTGGCACAGGTGGGCACTGGTAGGTGGGCACTGGGCATGGATTGGCACTGTGGGGTGGCACTGACAGACACTGGGGTGGCACTGATGATCACTGAGGGGTGGCACTGATGGATCAATGTTGCCAATCAGTGCCCATGTGTGGGCACTGATTGGCATCATTTTTTTTTACTGCCCCCCCTTTTTTTTTTGTCATTTTTTTTTTTTTGTCATTTTTTTTTGTATTTTTTTTGTATTTTTTTTATTTCCCTGGTGGTCTAGTGTGGCGATCCGAGGGGGGGCTGCGCTGATAAACAATCAGCGCGAACCCCCCCTGTCAGGAGAGCCGCTGATCGGCTCTCCTGTACTCGCGTCTGTCAGACGCGAGTGAGGAAGAGCCGTCGGCGGCTCTTCCTGTTTACATCGTGATCAGCCGTGATTGGACACGGCTGATCACGTGGTAACGAGGCTCCGCCGGAGACTCGTTACCGAGATCGGAGGTGCAGGGTGTCAGACTGACACCCCGCATCACCGATCGCCGCGCTGCGCGCCCCCACGGGCGCGCGCGGCATTGAAATCGTGCTAGACGTTTGAGAACGGCTAGTCACGATTTCATAACCACTTCCCTGCCGTAAATCGGCTATTGGCCGGGCGGCAGGGGCGTTGCTAGGTGGCAAAAAGACCAGGGGCTTCAGCCCGAAGCCGGACCGGGGGGGGGGGGGATATGTGGGTACGGTGGAGTGGTGCAAGGATTGTTGACGCCCCCCCCCCTCCCCCAGCTGCGCGCTGAACCACTTTACCCTGCAAACACTACACTAATTTAAGAAGATAATAAAAAAATATGATGATAAAGTGTATAAGAGTGCTGGCATTTACGTTCACTACAAAAAAATATTTGGATAGATAGCAAAACATGGAAAGAGTGCAGCGCTATGTGGTGGTTAAAACCATGTGTGAAATAAATGTTATACCTTGAAGTGTAAACCAATGATATGTGAAAAATGTATTAAAAGAAAAACTAATGCAGAGTCCAAAAAGAACATAATATAGTCTGTGAAGTGTTAATTCCAAAAGCAAATCCGTGAAGGGTTAACTCCCCAAAAAAAGACACATTGCTTGCCAAGAAAGTGAAGATAAAGTTTGGGGAATAATAAGTCCCAAAAATACTCTGGCAATACCATGTTTTATTTTGGGACTTATTATTCCCCAAACTTTATCTTCACTTTCTTGGCAAGCAATGTGTCTTTTTTTGGGGAGTTAACCCTTCACGGATTTGCTTTTGGAATTAACACTTCACAGACTATATTATGTTCTTTTTGGACTCTGCATTAGTTTTTCTTTTAATACATTTTTCACATATCATTGGTTTACACTTCAAGGTATAACATTTATTTCACACATGGTTTTAACCACCACATAGCGCTGCACTCTTTCCATGTTTTGAACACAGGTGACCTATCTGACCCCCTGACACAAACACTGATCCATCTGACTCCTACTTTCTGCACTACTCACATAGACACTGCCCCCCCCCCCCACACAGACACTGACCCCCCCCCCACACACACACAGACACTGACCCCCAACAGACACTGATCCCCCCGACACACAGACACTGACCCCCGACAGACACTGATCCCCCCGACACACAGACACTAACCCCCAACAGACACTGACCCCCCCCCCCCCACACGCAGACACTGACCCCCGACATCTACAGTAAGCAGACTACTTCCTGCACTACTCACACCCCCCTCCCCACAGCTCGGTGCAAAATAGTCCTCCTTACCTTGTTTCTGTCCCGACTCCCGACTCCCCGCCAGGCCAGCGCCATCCACCCGCAGCCCGCTCCATGGTGCAAGATGCTGCACCTCCATGACCTCGAGCCGTAAGTCTGCATCGGGACACACCGGCCGCATCGGGACACACCGGCCGCATCGGGACACACCGGCCGCACAGGGGGACACACCAGCCGCACAGGGGGACACACCAGCCGCACAGGGGGACACACCGGCCGCACAGGGGGGACACAACGGCCGCACAGGGGGACACGCCGGCCGCACAGGGGGACACGCCGGCCGCACAGGGGGGACACAACGGCCGCACAGGGGGACACGCCGGCCGCACAGGGGGACACGCCGGCCGCACAGGGGGACACGCCGGCCGCACAGGGGGACACGCCGGCCGCACAGGGGGGACACGCCGGCCGCACAGGGGGGACATACCGCCGCACAGGGGGACATACCGCCGCACAGGGGGACACACCGCCGCACAGGGGGACACACCGCCGCACAGGGGGACACACCGCCGCCGAGGAACAAGCGAAGGAGGGGAAGATCGCAGTCCTGGCGGCTCACACAGTTCTCCCGCCAACATATTACATATTTCCTGTCGCCCTGTGATTGGGCGTATAGCGGTCATGTGCGGAGGCGGGACTTCTAGACGCTCGCAGACAGGCCAGCCCCACGCCGCACATGACCCCCGTACACCCAATCACAGGGCGCCGGACTGGACACCAAACATGGCGCTGCGGACGAGATCAGGGACTGGTCCCTGCTCGGCGGCATTGACTCGGGGCTCACAATTAAACATTGTAAGCCCGAGACTCGGGGCTTTTCGGCGGCACATTCGGGGCTCCAGCCTCCTTAGCCCACCCCTAACGACGCCTCTGCCGGGCGGGAAGTGGTTAAGAAGTTATTTAAAATAAATGGAGGCTGCTACGGCCAGTTTTTTACTCCAACATTAAAGTGGTGGTCTGGGTTATTTATTAATATAGAGGTTGGGGAAAATGGGGGGTCTTAGCAGATAAGGGTCATGTTTAGTTATAACATAGTCATGGAAAGAATCAGTGAAAAGGAAACATGACTACACGGTATGCAAATCTCAATGACCAAGTGCCAAAGACAGAGGATGCAAGGGCAGCAACTGTTATTGTTTAAGCTGGCGATGGATCGAAATGTAGGGAATTTGTAGAGACCGGCTGAATTTCAATCTATCTATGGCTGTTCCCTCTCGACAGAAGTCCATTGAACATTTATTCGATCAGTAATGTCTGTAGCACTACCCCCAGAGGAGCTGCTGGATTTTTGGGTGGCGTATAAGCTCTTGGCTCCTCCGAATTCCTAGGGGTGAATGATGTGTATTGCATATAGTGGAAGTAAAGGAATGTCCACGACAGGTGCTCTTTGCTGTGCTCTTCATTACCCAGCCAGGTAAAAACAATAACTTGTGGTGAGGAGAGTAAAGTTGAAGAAGAAGGGAGAATAGCAAATTCAGGCGTGATAATAAGGAAACAGTCCTGCTCCCAAACGTAACACTTCTCTGTACCACTCCCGCCGGAGTGGGTTTAGTGTACCCGGACAGGTCTCTCTCACTGACCAGACATCCAGAGTATCATTCGGACAATTACAGGATAAAGTCTCTGCCACAGACCCTCGTTGGTGAAATTGAACTTGAGGAGAAAGTCTCTGCCACAGACTCTCCTCAGTGAGTCTCAGAAAGGTACTTCTGCCACAGGCCCTCTCTGGATTGAATTGTTGGAGATATCCCTCTTTGGGTGATTTACACCTAGATCTCCTTCAACTTGCCACCCAGGTACCGACTGACAGGTGATCAGTCCTGCAGTGTCCGGTTACCTCGATCCCCGGTGGTTTGTCCAGGCCCTTTTGGACCACCAGCCTCTCAATTGTGCTCCTCAGACGGACTCCCCACCGAACAGCAGTACAGCTTGGGATCTTCAAAGGTGGGAACCCAGTCACTGTTCAGATGCCTCCGGGCCAGCATGGCTCCGGAACCAGGAACACCGCGTGGCACGCACGCCCCGGCCAGGTAGGCCATAACGCCTAGGCACCTAAAGGTAGGTGCCACACTGGACGAAGAAGACCCAAACCCAATGGTGTCTGTCCCATAAATACCCCTCCCCAGCATGCACAGTGAGGACAAACCCCTCGTGATTGACTGCTGGGAAGAGCACCCTAACCTTGACTCCACTGCTGACACCTACAGCACTGGGGCTGGAAGAACACCTCAGCACAGCACAATGGGCTCACAGCACAGCCAAGCTGAGACAGAGACCGCAATTTGCTACTAACAATATGGATCAGAGTTTAACTACACTCTGATCTGTACGTAAATTTGACTAGCACCAGTACTATAAAGTACATGGGTGCTACACCTACTTTGCAGTATAAAGTATTCAGATCGTTGAAAATGGCGATTCTGAATACTGTATATATTTTTTTTAAATCCAGCGCCATTGGCAGCCAAGTAAATCGGAAGTGACGTTGTGACGTCGCTTCCGTGTTTACAGAGAGAAGACTGGTACAAAGCCGTTTCCGGCTTCGTGCCAGTCTGTCTCTAGCCGCCGGAAGTGGCGGATCGAGGATTGGGTCTCCCGGTGGGACGGGAGGCCTGATAAGAGCGTCTGGGCGGGGGGGATGGTTCCCTCACGCTCCTCCGGGATAACAACTGAATGGCTTTTAGCCACATCGGTGGTTATCCCTGGAAAGCCGACCGCCCGCTCTAAAATAAAGGTACCGGGATAATGCCTGCAGCTGTAGGCATCATCTCGGTATAACCACTTAAAGCCAAGCTTAGCGCCAAGGGGATAACTCATCCCCATACAAAGGAGCCATGTTTGAATCTTTTTTTTTATTAACTTTATAAAAATCCTATCTGGCTGCAGGTTACACTATAAAGTATTGTTCAACTACAAAGAGCCTTGTGTAGAAAAGAGTGGACTTACAATTAACGGGGTGGGGGAATGCAGTATAAGTTGACATATTGCAAGGGATGTAATGCTGAGAGGTGACCTGTTAGAACATGCTGTGCTTGTTTGCTCCATCCATTGTGTGTATGGGTGGAGCACTTACCCTGTGCTCCTCTGAGGAGGGGTCAGATGCAGAGCTGTCAACACAATGGGTGATGCAACTTTTTCCTGGGAACTTCTCTGGAAAAAAGAAAGAAAGCTCCACCCCAGAACTGATAGGAGTTTTACTGTTAACTGCTGCCAAGCCACAGATTGTCTATCTACTCAACAACCGTTTTAGCTCTTTCAGAAATTAAACGTTTTTGATTAAAGCATTTGCATGACTAGGGCAGTCAGGTATCTTACTGCACCCAACCATACACACATACGTGAATCCCTTACTTATCTAACGACAATGACCACACTGACACCTGCTGGATTAAAATGTCCGGTTCGGCCTTTATTTAACAAAATAAAATATATATAAAATATAAATGTACATATCTATACATATATATATATATATATATATATATTTATATATCCATATACATACAAAAACATTACACAACAATCACTAAATATAAACACATTATAAAACCAGATTTCACCTCACTTCTGGGCCTGTGGTACCTTATAGCTAGCATCTGTCCCCAGCCGCAACACCGCTTCGAGGACCCTAACTGACCACAGACCCACCAACTGACCACCCGGTGGTCCGGACTAAACACCAGACCGCCGAGGACCAGAGATGTGCCCCACCGTTTTCCCCATACCACCTGTCTTTTAGCAAAAAACGTCAGGGCACCCACCGCCAACCACCTACTTACCGCTCCTCCAAACCCAAACCAACCTACCACAACCAAAGGGGCGGGCGGGCTTTCCACTACCGATTCTTCTCTCCCACTGCTGTCCTCTCACTCCTCCTCCTCCTCCCAGAAGTATCTAAATTACTCCTCCCCTTCCTGTGCTACCCCCAATGCTGAAACGCCCCCCTACTACCACATAACTCCCCCTACTATTCTTAACCTCTTCCTTACCGTAATCCCCTTACACCCTGTCATGTCTGTCCTTACGCCTACGCTTTGCTACGGCTGCGTACATGTCTGAGTATGGAATATTCCCGGATGTCAATAAATCAATAAAGCAATTAAAGCCAATAAATGCCTACTACACTTTTCCAGCCTAAGTAACACTTGTTTTACACACACATACTTGACAAGCACTTCAACTACAACAGACTTAGTAAATGTTATACAGTAAAACAGTAAAAAATACTGCGCGGGTCTGATGTGAACCAAAAGATTGATTGGTGAGAAAATAAAATAAAAAAGTGAGTGCTGCTGCAGCAAAAATGTCAGATAAACACATGTAAAGCAATATATATGGTATGCTGCGCTGCTGGAAATTGATACATCAATAATACATGATGAAGAATACACATTGAGTGCAAGAATAGATAAATAAATATATGGAGAACCAACACCAGGTCATCCAGTGTATGTTAATGAAACATAAGAAAACAAACTAAAATAAATGACAATGATCACAAATTTCATCAGGTGTTAGTAATTAACTCCAGAAAAAGTTCCAACTTCAGTGAATTTAAGGAAATATCCCAGATGAGGATTGTGATTCCACAGGACAGGAAGAAAGCCTTCACCTCCACCTCTTATTATGAATCTGCTTACCAGATAGAAAATAAACATGAGCGTCAACACCCCATCAGGCTAGGTTGTTTAAGCAAGTATCCAGGTGGATGTCCAATTTCAGTCTCAAAGCGGCTGTGTCTCAGAAAGCAATAACTCCCAATGTATAGCCCATGGATAAAAGAAAAGGGATGCCAACATAGAGTAGTACCGTTTGAGTAGGTTTTAATAAAAGAAATTAATTTGCACTTACAAGTGTCGAATCTTAAGGGGCATAAAAGTAATAAGCCGGCCGGCTCTCACAATCCGTCCGTCCTTCCGGATGGTCGTGAGGGTAAAAACAAAAGTGACGTCAGCACGCCGTTCCTCCCTACGTCGTTTCGTCCAATAGCAGACTTCCTCCAGGGAAGGGAGGAACGGCGTGCTGACGTCACTTTTGTTTTTACCCTCACGACCATCCGGAAGGACGGACGGATTGTGAGAGCCGGCCGGCTTATTACTTTTATGCTCCTTAAGATTCGACACTTGTAAGTGCAAATGAATTTCTTTTATTAAAATCTACTCAAACGGTACTACTCTATGTTGGCATCCCTTTTCTTTTATCCATGGGCTATACATTGGGAGTTATTGCTTTCTGAGACACAGCCGCTTTGAGACTGAAATTGGACATCCACCTGGATACTTGCTTAAACAACCTAGCCTGATGGGGTGTTGACGCTCATGTTTATTTTCTATCTGGTAAGCAGATTCATAATAAGAGGTGGAGGTAAAGGCTTTCTTCCTGTCCTGTGGAATCACAATCCTCATCTGGGATATTTCCTTAAATTCACTGAAGTTGGAACTTTTTCTGGAGTTAATTACTAACACCTGATGAAATTTGTGATCATTGTCATTTATTTTAGTTTGTTTTCTTATGTTTCATTAACATACACTGGATGACCTGGTGTTGGTTCTCCATATATTTATTTATCTATTCTTGCACTCAATGTGTATTCTTCATCATGTATTATTGATGTATCAATTTCCAGCAGCGCAGCATACCATATATATTGCTTTACATTTGTTAAAATGTTATACAGTGCCTTGAAAAAGTATTCATACAAGTGTTGCCAACCGTCCGTATTTTTACGGACAGTTTGTATAAACGGGCACTTTTTTCCCCCCGTTTGTAAATGTCGGTGGTTGCAGGAATGTGCCAGTAAAAATAGCCGAGATCGGTTCGGCTTGGAACTGCGGATGGAGATTGGAGGCAGGGGGTGTTAGTGGCAGGGGGTGGTTGGAGGCAGGGGGTGTTAGTGGCAGGGGGTGGTTGGAGGCAGGAGGTGTTGGTGGCACCACAGAGGGGGATAGTGGCACCGCAGAGGGTGACGGACGAAGACAGGGGTTGTTGGTGGCACAACAGAGGGGGGGGGGTGGAGGCAGGGGGTGATTGGAGGCAGGGGGTGATTGGAGGCAGGGGGAGATTGAAGGCAGGATGAGATGTGGCCCTGCAGAGGGGGGTGAAGGCAGGGGGTTTTGGTGGCAGAGGGGGATGGAGGCAGGGGGTGATGTGACTAAATAATTTGCCCTTATTATATCTAAAATAACAAAAATATGTTTTTTTACCTTAATATCTACTTTAAATCACATTGCTATTTGCCTAGCGTACTTGTTAGTAGCCTAAATACTGAAATTTGCACCTAAAAATTAGTAACTTTTGTGAAATGCCAGTAAAAACGTGTCTGTGCCAGTAAATTTCGGGTGTCGTGCCAGTAAATTTCTATTTGGTAGGTTGGCAACACTAATCCATACCCCAAAAATGTAAATGTATTGTATTGGGGTTTTATGTGATAGACCAACACAAAGTGGCACATAATTGTGAAGTGGAAGGAAAATGATAAATGATATTCATTATTCAATTGTTTTTACAAATAAATATGTGAAAAGTGTGGGGTACATTTGTATAGCGCCCCCCTGAGTCAATAATTTGTTTTCTCACCCAGCTGACACAGGGCAGCTGCCGGGTATGGGATCTAATGGAGATCACTGTAGTAGGGCTGTCAAGCTCTTATAGGGATCCCACAGATATGTCACCTACATACTTAAGCTGGATCAATGGAAATACCGCGGAACCCCGGATTGCGAGTAACGCGGTTAACGAGCATTTCGCAATACGAGCGCTGTATTAAAAAGAATCCTAACTCGGTTTTCGAGTGTTGTCTCGCAATGCGAGCAGGATTCAGGCCAAAGCGGTGTGCAGTACCGCGTTTGACCTGAGGTGGGGGGGGCCGGAGCCGAACGGTGCCGATCGCAGCCGATCGGCGACGTTCGGAAATGCACAGAAAAGCCAGAGGACAGTTCAGCTGACCTCGGGAAACCTCGGGAACTGAGTCATTCCAAGGTTTGCCGAGGTGTCCTCGGGCCTTTTCCCGGACATTTCCGAGGCTATCCGATGTCCCCCCCCCACCTCTGGCTGCATGTGGTATTGCATGCCATTGAAGTAAATGCGGAACAAATAATTTTAGTTTCCATTGACTTTAATGGGGAAACTCGCTTTGATATGCGAGTACTTTGGATTACGAGCATTCTCCTGGAACGGATTATGCTCGTATTCCGAGGTTCCACTGTATATAAAACTGCCATACCTGGTATAAGGTTAGTAAGGTGTTCAGAACTTCCCACATTGTAAGGAATTTGTGTCTCTTACAATCTAAGCCTACAAGGCATAGACCTATATTGAATCAATACTTTTTTTGTTTTGAATGGAGTAGTTTAAGGGGAGTTCCACCTACAATTTCACTTTTTAAATAAAAATACCCCTGTAATACACAAGCTTAAAGCGGAGTTCCACCCAAAAATTGAACTTCCGCTAATCCCACTCCTCACCCCCTTACATGCCACATTTGGCATGTAATTTTTTTGGGGGGTTAGTGGGGACTTCAGGAGGAGTGGGACTTCCTGTCCCACTTCCTGCTTCCACCGAGGGGCTGGTTAGGTGATAAACAGCAGCCCCTCCCTGTAGGCGATCGCATGGGACACATGACAGGTCCCATGCGATCGCCTGTCCAATCAGTGGCGGGCCGCGCCGCTCACGCATGCGCAGTTTCGCTTGCGCATGCGCAGTGGGTGCCCGGCCGTGAAGCCGAAGGCTGTCACGGCCGGGTGCCCACAGTTGCGATGAGGACGCCGGCCGGGGAGGGGGGGAGAGGAGCGGAGCCCCGGTCGGCGTGTCCCTGGAACGCTGGAGCAGGTAAGTGATTGTTTATTAAAAGCCAGCAGCTACACTTTTTGTAGCTGCTGACTTTTAATAAACACAAATATTGTCTGGAACACCCCTTTAATGTATTCTAGTAAAGTTAGTCTGTAAACTAAGGTCCGTTTTGTTAGGTTGTTACAGCATTTAGTTTATAATCCTGAAATAGACCATGGCCATCTTATGTGTGGGCACCATGAAGCCAGACTGTATGACTTCCTGGATTTCAGCTTTGCATATCTCGCACATGCTCAGTGCTGCACAAGCAATGTAATAGGTTTCAGTCAGGTTTGCAAGGACTACTGGGAAACATGATGCCTATCCCAGAAACCCTTGCAAATAGCCATGTGACTTAATAGCCTAGGCTAATAAGGAGGAGGAAGTAATGACGGACTACAAAATAAAGGTATTTACAAGCAACAAAATAAATAAAAATTGTCCATTCTGAACACTATGAGATTAGGGCATGCAGCACAGACCAACATAAAAAAATGGGTGGAACTCCACTTTAAGAGTTAGGACCCATGCCTGTCTGTCTACTCGACACGTTGACTGTAATGCCAACTTTTTTCCGAAATGCCTAATTTGCATGCCAGCTTGTTCCTGGTATATCAGTAAGCACAGGAAGCCCTGCAGGTTTAATGATTGAGAAAGACTGAGTGACCAGCTGTTATCACTTTAATAGGAGAGACTATCAGCAAACAGCTCCGGCACTCAATCCTACGTCCTGGCTACTTGACTGTGACCCATTTGGATTGGAGCCCTATTTTCTCCCTCTGGTGGAGTTTGTCCCTTCCATCACCTCTCTGCCACCCTACAATAGTAGTATATTTGCCTATTTTGGTACACTTTCACTTTCCTTCTTTGACTGTCTGTGTTTCGATTCCTCTCTAACCACAGCCTGAATCCCGTCCCCCAATCTTTCCGAATTTCAGATTATATTCTGGGATAATCTCTCTTTTCTCATCACATCTTTCCTTGTGTTCTAGCTCTTAAGCCTTAAACTAACAATTCTCTGTTCATCACATCCGGTCCGTGTTACGATGCAGTAATCTCTTCATCTCCATCTATTACACTTCACCTTGGTAACATTTCCAAAGCCGAGAGGTTGAACGCTAAATGACGCAGGCGGCGGTGATGTGTGGTGGGGTCCCGGGGCTGGCCCGTGGCTTGTGGGGGGGAACAGGTGCTTGGTTGGGGGTTCTTCTGTGTCTTATGGCTCTGGTGTACCAGTCGATTCATCTGGACAATCTTCAGAGGGAACTTTCTCTAGTTCACAAGAGTCGAGAAGCCTCTAAGCTGCAGGTGAGTGGAAATTCACTTTAAATTTGCACAGTTTTTGCCGTCTTTAAGGCAGGGCAAAAGGGGAAGCTGCCCTGGGCCCTGTCATTGTTGTGGGTCCCAAAGCAGCTGCCTTATACTTGCCAACTATACCAGTTTAAATTCCCTTGTCTTATGCCGCGTACACATGATCGTTTTTCGTTTTGTAAAGAACAACATTTTTCAGCCTCTCGAAAAAACAAAGTTTTTTTCAACTTCATCATTAAAATGGCGTTGCCTACACGCGATCGTTAAAAAAAAAAAAAAAAATGCTCTCGCAAAGCGCGGTGACGTACAACATGTACGGTGGCACTATAAAGTAGAAGTTCTATGCGAATGGCGCCACCCTTTGGACTGCTTTAGCTGCTTTTGTGTTAGTTAAAGACGATCTGTGCTTTTCTGTCTGTTACAGCGTGATGAATGTGCTATCTCCATTATGAATGGTAGTTTTACCAGAACGAGCGCTCCCGTCTCATAACTTGCTTCTGGTTTTTAACGTCGTTTTAACCCACACACGATCGTTTTTTACAACCAGAAAAACGACATTGTTTAAAACGTCATTTCGAATTTTTTTTGCTGCGTTTTTCTGAACCTGAAAAATGGTGTGAAGCCCACACATGATCATTTTAAATGACATTTAAAAAAAACAGCATTTTTTTCATGACGAAAAATTATCGTGTGTACGCGGCATGAGTCCTGTGCTGTGTCCTGATATCTCAGTGTGAAGTGCTGCTATTAATGCTTTCTTATGTAAATACGGGAGCATTCATATGTAAATAAGGGGACATTCATATGTAAATAAAGAGAGCATTAATATGTAAATAAGGGGACATTCATATGTAAATAACGGGAGCAATCATATGTAAATAAAGGCACCATTCATATGCATATCATGCCCCTCTGAAGTGAAGAGAAGATGTGCTGTAACCTCTCGCAACCAATCAGTGAGCATTATTACTGTACAGTAATCTCTAGCAACCAAATAACAAGTAGAAATCATGAGCTGTAACCTCTAGCAACTAATCAGTGAGCCGTAATGTGTGCTGTAACCTCTAGCAACCAGTCAGCAAGTGGTAATGATATGCTGGAACCTCTGGCAACCAATCACAATCACTGCCTGATCTGATACAGTAAACTCAATTTTAAGTCTAGCTGATATTTATTGTATGTCTCAGAGCAGATGGAGAGCAAAATTGCATGGGGGGGGGGGGGAGAATTTATTTTCCCCAGGGTCCAATCAACATTAAAGATGGCCCTGGCCATATGACTGGTACTTTCATTGGCTCTCACTGCTGGAAATACATTTCTCCCAACTGTCCCTGATTTGAAGAGACTGTCCCCCTGTCCCTCATTTCTCCCTCATTTTTGTCTGATCTATATAGATGTTTAAAAATTGCACTTTTTATCTATCAAAAAGTGTTTTCTAGCGCTAAACCTTTCATCTGATTTCTAAATCGATGCATTTATAAATTCCAAAAGCCAATATAAAGGAAAATAAGTGGTAAAAAAGAACGTGTGGGTTTAACCAATCTTGATTTGTACAATTCTCCTTTAACCACTCTACACCTGCACGCCGTCATATGACACCCAAAAAGGGGACCTGTTATCCCGGGTGGACGTCATATGATGTCCTGCACTTTGTGGGGGGAAGTCTGAATGATGCCTGCACCTAGAGGGATCATTCAGATATCATTCTCTTGCGGCTGAGATCCTGCGCACTGTAAGAATGATCATAGCGGCAGTTCCGCCGCTTGATCATTCTAACAGGCGGCGGGAGGGGACATCCCCCTCCCGCCACCATCCGGTGCTTCTCCGGGCTCTCCCGTCCCATCGGGGGCCCGGAGAGATGATCGCCGTCCGCCGGATGTGCAGCATAGAGATGACTGGTGGCCATATGGTCACCAGTTATCTCTATGACTGTCAGAGGACCGGGCGCGACGTGATGACGTCACACCCGGGTACTCGTAAGTAAACAAACCGCAATTGTGGCTAGTAAGAATGAGATCTGTGATTTTTTTTTCACAATCTTATTCTTTCCAGCCTGGAGGAGAGATGTGGGTTCTTATTGACCCCGCATCTCTCCATAAAGAGGACCTGTCACACACTATTCCTATTACAAGGCATGTTTACATTCCTTGTAATAGGAATAAAAGGGATTGGAAAAAAAATGTAAAAAAAGTGTAAAATATAAATAAATAAATAAGTAAAATAAAACAAAAAAATGAAAACGCCCCTGTCCCCGGTAGGTCGTGCCCAGAAGCGTACACACACGTAAGTCCCTCCCACGTATGTAAACGTTGTTCAAACCAGACATGTGAGGTGTCGCTGCGTGCGTTAGAGCGTGTGCAACAATTCTAGCCCTAGACCTCCTCTGTAACTCTAAACTGGTAACCTGTAAAAAATTTAAAGTGTCGCCTATGAAGATTTTTAAGTAACGAAGTTTGGCGCCATTCCATGAGTGTGCGCAATTTTAAAGCATGACATGTTAGGTGTCTATTTACTCGGCGTAACATCATCTTTCATATTTTACCAAAAAATTGGGCTAATTTTACTGTTTTGTTATTTTTTAATTCATGAAACCATTTTTTTTACAAAAAAAAGGCATTCAAAAAATTATTGCGCAAACACGGTGCAAGATAAAAAGTTGCAATGACCGCTATTTTATTCCCTAGGGTGTCTGCTAAAAAATATATATATATATAATGTTTGGGGGTTCTGAGTAATTTTCTAGCAAAAGAATGATGATTTGTACATGTAGGAGAGAAGTACCAAAATAGGCCCGGTATGGAGGTGGGTATAAAAGACTGGTATTGAAGGGGTTAAGGGGCGTGGCAAGGGGTGTGTCCTATGCCTGCATACTTTTGCTGATAGGTGTCCCTCATTCCCGTCTCAAAAAGTTAAGAGGTATGGAAATATAGAATGTTAAAGCAAATCATTTTTATAAAGACTTGAGCCTTTTCTTTCAAATTATTTTAATAAAAATAAAATAAAAATTGCAATAAATCACAATACATATCAATATGGACATAACCTAGTAAATATCAGCAGGAACTAAAAAAGACTTACAGAGAGTGGCAGATGGAAAATCTTCCCCCTTCAGATTTGAGAAGGAGAGAAAAAAAAAATGAAAAAAGATCATACATTGTAATAAAATATGTGAGTATTAAAAATTAAAGGAGTTGTAAAGGAAATATTTTTTTTGCCTAAAATTAATGTCTGCAAGGTAGACAGACAGAATAGTTTAATGATTATGTTAACAAACAAGTAAATGCATTTTAACCACTTAAGGCCCGGACCAATATGCTGCTAAATGCCCAAAGGTGTTTTTACAATTCTGCACTGCGTCGCTTTAACAGACAATTGCGCGGTCGTGCAACGTGGCTCCCAAACAAAATTTGCGTCCTTTTCTTCCCACAAATAGAGCTTTCTTTTGATGGTATTCGATTGTCTCTGCGATTTTTATTTTTTGCGATATAAATGGAAAAAGACCGAAATTTGTGAAAAAAAATTATATTTTCTACTTTTTGTTATAAGAAAAATCAAATAAACTAAATTTTAGTCAAACATTTAGGCCAAAATGTATTCAGCCACATGTCTTTAGTAAAAAAAAATCGCAATAAAGAAAAAAAACTAGCTACCTAGCGGCAACAGCGACACTAATACAGCGATCAGAAAAACGAGCGCTTAGTGACACTGGCAATAGGGGGTGAAAGGGTTAACTAGGGCGGTGATCAAGGGGTTAAACCTTTATTAGGGGGGGTACGGGGGCTTCCCTGGACCTAACACTAACTGCCTGTCACACTGTCACTAAATGTAGTGATCAGTACATATATGATCACTGAAATCAGTGACAGTGTGACAGGGGGCTGGGGGGTGGGGATTGGAAGGGGTTAATGTGCCTATGTGTGTGGTGTCAGTGTAGTGTTGGTGCGACTTACTGTGTGATGTCTTCTCTCCTCTCGCCGGATTAAAAATACCGCCGAGAGGAGAGCTGACATCACTTCCTCTGCCAGTGTTTACATTATACAGGCAGAGGAAGTGCAGAGCAGGGAGGGAGCGGAT
This sequence comes from Rana kukunoris, assembly GCA_029574335.1. Taxonomy (NCBI): domain Eukaryota; kingdom Metazoa; phylum Chordata; class Amphibia; order Anura; family Ranidae; genus Rana; species Rana kukunoris. The sequence goes on from CM056051.1 coordinate 521,771,677, forward strand.
TCGCTGGGAGCGATCCGGAGGGGGCGGACAAAAACGAACAGCCGCCCCCTCATTCCGGATCGCTTCCACGGAATTACCGACCGCCACATGTAGCGGGGGGAGTCCCGATTGGACCCTCGATCCACGTCTAGGCAGGGACGTACAGGTAAGTCCATCTGCCTGTATGTGCCATTCTGCCGACGTATATGTAAATGCGGCAGTCGTGAAGTGGTTAAATTCCTTCATCTATATCACCTCCAGCGTTCTAGTTTCTGTTCTCTCATTCACTTCCTGGTTTGCGGCGCTCGTTCATGTAACAACTACATTGCGGCACGCCCAGTAATTCACACCTCCTTGAAGTCTCTAACACGTAGAGAGCGTCCTGCCGCTCAGATGTAGTTCCCAGGAGGGGGCGAGCACGTTACTGACCACCGCAGTTAAGCCTCCCTTCACGGTAGTGAATAACAATCAGACAAGCTGGAAGTGAACAGAACAGAGAAGAAATAGAGCAACTTCTGCGCAAAAACGAACAATGAAGAAGTGAAAAGAGGAATGTCTGCAGGTAAATGACGCTTATTATGAAAAAAAAAAAATCCTTTACAACCCTTTTAAACAATTAACAAAAATGTATATATATTGATGTAAGAAAGAGAAAGGACTCCTTATATAAGCTAACTCAATAGAAATAAGGATACTTATGATCTCCTGGTGCCCCTATCAGGTTAGACTTGAGCCTTATATGCGCGATGTCCACTAGGTGAAAGGAAAGTACAGACCCAGTTAATGGGTTCTACTGGTAAAAATACTCCTTAAAGCGGATGGTTCACAAATACAAAAATATTAAAAGCCAGCAGCAACAAATACTGCAGCTGCTGACTTTTAATATTAGGACACTTACCTGTCCTGGAGTCCAGCGCCGTCCGCAGCAGAGGATGAGCGATCGCTCATCACCCTGCTGCTCCCCCTCCATCCACGGTGAGGGAACCAGGAAGTGAAGCGCTGCGGCTTCACTGCCCGGTTCCCTACGGCGCATGCGCGAGTCGCGCTGCGCCCGCGATTGGCTCCAGCTGTGTGCTGGGAGCCGAGTGTTCCCAGCACACAACGGGCGGGAGACGGGATGTGATGTAATGCCCGTCTTTTGCCCGTGAATGCTGGGCCGGAAGTGGGTGCAGATACATGTCTATCTGCACCCCCCTCCCCCCTGAAAGGTGTCAATTGTGACACCGGAGGGGGGGAGTGTTCGGATCAGCGGATCTTCACTTTAGGGTGGAGATCCGCTTTAACCAACTATTACATTGAACTAGAGCAGTGGTTCCCAGGGCTTTTTTTCAGCAGGAACGTGGGGGAACGCAGTTCCGGCACCTCCAGCACTGAATGTATGTCATGGTAAGGGGTGTTGGGGTGTGCTGAATGATCTATTGATGCTGGGGGATCTATTGGTGCTGGAGAGATCAATTTTTTTGTTGTTGCTAGGGTGGTATTTTGTTGCAGGAATCCCATTATTGCTCGGGGGTCTATTGTTGTGGGAGGGATCCATTGTTGCTGGCTGTAGGGGATCTACTTTTCTTGATATCATTAACAAATTCCATACAAATTGCTTAAAGTGGATGTAAACCCGCTCTCATCCTTTCCAAACTACTGCCATAGTGCTGATCTATAAGGATATAGATGCCTCCTGCATGTATCCTTACCTGTCACATGTCTCCTCTCTGTCAGTTATAAGAACTGAAAAACTGCAGATTCTGTGGGTGGGTCTGTTGTCTGGAGCTCTGTGGGTGGAGTCGTGATGTCAGTAGACTCCCCACCCACCTCTACACTCCCCTTGTCAACGTGCTTTTTGTCCTGTGTATTTCTTACACTAAATTCTGTTATGATCACTAACATCCAGTCAAAATCCAGAAAAGGAACCACATGACTTGAGAAAAGGAGTGGGGGTGGGAATTAAAAAATAATGCCTGTCTCCAGGCTAGTGCATGAGATATGTAAATAGATATATAAATAACCTGTCACTCACAGCAAGGGGGGCAGAACAGACTTAGGTTTTTCTCTATAAGTCAGTTTTATCTCACTGAACATTAAAAGAGGATTGCTCAGAGCTGGATTAACTCTGTGTGGCAAGACTGGGCACAGATGATAGGAAATCGCATACTCTACATTGTGACATTAAAAAAAAAAAAAAAATATTGAAATTAAAAGTTTACATCCATTTTAAAACCAAAAATGAAACTTGGTTCTGTGTTCTCTAAAATAGGTATATATATATTAGGGCTCGGAAAATTAAAGATTAATTCCTCGATTAATCTTTAATTCTTTTAATCAATCAAAATTCTTGACATCACCGGACAGCCTGGACAGTGAGACTTAAGCCCCGTACAACACGGCAGAGAACCTCGACGGGCGGAACACATCGTTCCGCCCGTCGAGGTTCTCTGCCGGCCGTCAGAATCGGTGACCCGCCCGTCGGGAAAGGCAACCAGCCATTCATCCCGACGGGCCTTCGAGCAAATAGAGAACCTGTTCTCTATTTGCTCGACGGGTTTCCCCGACGGGCGGGGCTCGCCGAATCCGTACACACGGCCAAGGTTCTCGGCAGAATGCGGCTCCCAGTGAGGTTCTCGCTGGTTTCTGACGAGAACCTCGGCCGTGTGTACGGGGCTTTACCCTGCTGGATGCGAGCAAACTGCACCCAGGGCCAGCCTTAGGTGTTTAAGCGCCCTGTGCGAGCTAATCCTCTGGCACCCACCCCTTGCCCCCAAGACATTGTGCAATTTGCGCCCCCCCCTCGAAAGTGCCGCCTGGTACATTGGTACCATCAGGTCCCATGTGATCATGTGAGTAACTGACTGCGACTCACAAGCTGTAATGGCCGCACGGCGCCCCTGTATCCCATGGCGCCCTGTGCGGCCGCAAAGCTCGCACACCCCAAAGGCCGGCCCTGACGGCACCCATTGGATTGAGGTACCTTTGCATATGTGGAGCAGGAGGATGTATCAGGTTCCATCAGGGGAAGGGGGCAAAAATAACCATTGTTTTCCTGTCCTAAGCAGTTTTGTGCAGACAATTCTTTGTATATCGGCAACGTCTGTTCTGTGCGAAAGACTGTTCAGTTCTTCAGGGTTTATTGTCAATAAAATGCGATCATGTCTGCTTCCAGAAAATGTAAACACTCTGGTATGTCTGTGTGACTGGCTAAAGTGATGCTTACTTACCTACTATAAAGTGACTGACAGTCAATATACTAGATACGTCTTATAATTAAAGTTAAACTAACTTTCTAAGTTTTTCTTAAAGTTTGATAAGAAAAAATTACTTGCGTCAGTGCTACAGTTTGAATTTAAAAAGTGTTTGTGTGAACTGTGAAGTTAAGTCATGGATTGTGGAAACTAACTAGTGTTGGGTGATTGTATATAGTGTATACCACATTTACCACTGACTAATGCAGAGTTGCAATGCAAGGAGATCAGCCAAAAATAGTTGGATCTGTATGTGCGTTATAATTTATCGAAAGGAAGGGAAGGGGAGGTGCAGCCCTCCGCTGTCTGCAGCCTGTCAATCTAGTGATTGCTGTCAGTCTGAGGACTTGCATTTGTAAATGATGCAATTGAGATGAGCAACTTCTGACAAATTTTTGAGCTGCTTTTGGATTCCCATCGAATAAAATCATTTCTGCATTACAGTATACTATATATCAAAATACATGATGCTTGCGAACTTATATAGCCTCTACACTAATCTGAATCCAATAGAATTTTTTTAATAAATAAGGGCTACTTGTTTTGCTGCTTAAATGTCTTGATCATGATCCTCACCTGCGCCCATCAATGCAGCCTCACCAGCGCCCATCAAATGCAGCCTCACCAGTGCCCATCAAATGCAGCCTCACCTGCACCCATCAATGCAGCCTCACCAGCGCCCATCAAATGCAGCCTCACCAGGGCCCATCAAATGCAGCCTCACCTGCACCCATCAATGCAGCCTCACCAGCGCTCATCAAATGCAGCTATACCAGCACCCATCAATGCAGCCTCACCAGCACCCATCAAATGCAGCCTCACCAGCACCCATCAAATGCAGCCTCACCTGCACCGATCAATGCAGCTTCACCAGCGCTCATCAAATGCAGCTATACCAGCACCCATCAATGCAGCCTCACCAGCACCCATCAAATGCAGCCTCACCAGCACCCATCAAATGCAGCCTCACCAGTACCCATCAAATGCAGCCTACCAGTGCCCATCAATGAATGTTTGCTTGTTTGTCCGTTCATCCAGGAGTTGGGACACTGAGTCCTCCGCTGCCGCTGTGCCTCTGACACAAAGGGGGTTATTTACGAAAGGCAAATCCACTTCGCACTACAAATGCAAACTACAAATGCAAAGTGCACTTGAAATTGCACTAAAAGTGCACTTGGAAGTGCAGTCGCTGTAAATCTGCGGGGAAGATCTGAAATGAGGGGAAGCTCTGCTGATTTTATCATCCAATCATGTGCAAGCTAAAATGCTGTTTTTTATTTTCCTTGCATGTCCCCCTCGGATCTACAGAGACTGTATTTCCAAGTGCACTTGTAGTTTGTACTTGTAGTGCAAAGTGGATTTGCCTTTCGTAAATAACCCCCTATGTGCGAACGGAGCGGCAGCTTCCTGCTGATGCTGAGACTTATGCTGGCCATCAGGGCCATTTGAAGACATTTGGGGGCCCCAAGGAAGAAGTGTGGGACAGGGGGGTTGCTGAGCTTCAAGTTGAGAAGTGGGGGGGGGGGGGTTTGGGTTGGTGGGAGACAGATGCAGCTGCCGCCGGACACCGAGAAGTACTTCTTCCCTTTTTCTGTCATTGCAAGTTGATAATCGGGGGTGGGGGGGAGGATTCGGAGTTGATAAGTGGGGGGGGTGCGCTGCTGCCGCCAAACGGGTAGTACTTCTTCTGATAAGCGTCAGGTAATACTTCTGACTGTCTCCCCCCCTTACTCCCCCCATGTTCTTTTTACCCCCCCCCCCTCCCTACCGCATACCGTGCAGCAGGAGATTCAGTTTACTGTTCCTGGCCGGACTGAATGGAAGTGAGCACGGAGTGTGTGCACTTCCTGTCAGTCCGGCCGGGAACAGAAAACGGAATCTCCTGTACCGCGCGGTTATGGTACCCGGGACGGACTGCAGGAGGAACTAGGAAGAGGAGCTCGGCAACGCTACAGGCTGCAGCCCTGCTGGGCCCCCAGGCCAGCTCGAGGCCCCAAGCAGTTGCTTGTTTTGCCTGTCTTGTTCCGACAGACCTGCTGCCCATATACTATACGAAAAATCAGCCAAACACATTTTCGAAAAACGAACGTTCGGCCGGAATCGCAAACGATGGTGCCATCATGTAATGACCGCTAAATTGTTCAGTGGACATCAATTAAAATAAATTGGTTCCGTTTTTTTTTTGTTATTTTACATATAGCTAGTGCAGACAGTTCGGACAGGAAACACATTAAAGGGTCACTAAAGGAATTTTTTTTTTTAGCTAAATAGCTTCCTTTACCTTACTGCCGTACTGGTTTCATGTCTTTATTGTTCGTTTTTGCTTTGAAGTAGCTGTAATCTTGCTCTGATCACCACACTTCCTGCTTGTCTGTTTCCTTATAACCACCATACTGGGAGCTTTCTCACGGTGGTCTAAGCTGTCATTACTGTGTGTCTAAAACTTCCCAGAACCAATCAGATTCATTTTAAAAACAAAGCACTGCCCTGGATTTGTTTGTTTTTGTTCTGTGTGTCTTTTTCTACTTTGCAGAATCATGAAGCCAGTTCAAAAGTGAAACTAACCTGCAGGCACATTATATGATTGATTTTTATCTATTTTTAATCATTTTGAAAAGTTATCAGTTAACTTTTATGTCTCTATACCCTGTAAACAGTCATTTCAGCAAAAAAAATGTTTTCCTTTAGTGACCCTTTAATCTTTCAATTTATCTATAAATAAATCTAAAGCTGCTTTTTTGAAAAAATGTAATATATACTTAGTGGCAATTAGGGATGAGCTTCGAGTTCGAGTCGAGCTCATTTTCGATTTGAACATTGCCTGTTCGCCTGTTCGGCGAACAACGAACAATTAGGGGTGTTCGCGGCAAATTCGAAAAGCCGCGGAACACCCTGTTAAAGTCTATGGGAGAAATCTAAAGTGCTAATTTTAAAGGCTAATATGCAAGTTATTGTCCTAAAAAGTGTTTGGGTCCCCAGGGGACATGTATCAATGCAAACATTTTTTTTTTTCGAGAGCAGTGAATTTAATAATGCTAAAAGTGAAACAATAAAAGTGTAATATTACTTTAAATTTCGTACCTGGGGGGGGGTGTAAAGTTAGCATGTGAAAAAGCGCATGTTTCCCATACATAGAACTGTCCCTGCACAAAGAAAAAAAGTCATTTAAAACTATAATGAATTGTCGGCTCTGGCAATTCAGAGAGGATTCATTCATAAAAAAAAAGCGTGGGGGTCCCCCCAAGTTCCATTAACAGGCCCTTCAGGTCTGATATGGATATTAAGGGGAACCCCACCGTCAATTTAAAAAAAAAATGATGTGGCGTTCCCGCCAAATATCCATAGGGGAAACTCCACCCCAAATTTGAAAAAAAAAAATGGCGAGGAGTTCCCCCAAAAATCCACACCAGACTCTTATCCGTGCACGTTAACCTGGCTGCAGAAAAGAGGGGGGGGACAGTGTGCGGCCCCCCCTCTCCTGAACCGCACCAGGCCACATGCCCTTAACATGGGGAGGACAAGGGCCTCATCCCCACAACCCTGGCTGGTGGTTGTGGGGGTCTGCGGGCGGGGGGCTTATCCTTTTAACAGATCCTGCCCCCCCCCCTAATGGGGTACACTGTTTCCCTACCATTTCACGAAGGAAGTGTAAATAGTTAAAAAAAAAAAAAACACAGACACCGTAGAAAAAATTCCTATATTAATTAAAAAAATAATAATAATCCAGCGGTGATAATCCACTCTTGATGCGACTCCCCGCTCCAACGTTGTCTTCTATCCAGCGATGGGTGATCTCTCCAGCGACGGGTGATCGGTCCAGCGATGAGAAGATTCATCCATCCAGAGCAGCGTCGCCGACCTTCTCTCTTCGCTGGACAGCGGAATGACACGGACGATGCTTTGACATTTCTTATATAGGGGAGGCGAGGCCACCCGTCACGTGACCCCGCCCCCTCTGACGCAAGGGGAAAGACCGGGCTTTCCCAGTGACGTAGCCAAGGGTGCGTCAGAGGGGGCGGGGACACGTGACGGGTGGCCCCGCCTCCCCTATATAAGAAATGTCAAAGCATCGGCTCCGTCATTCCGCTGGTTTGTCCAGCGGAGAGAGAAGGACGGCGACGCTGCTCTGAATGGATAGTCTTATTATCGCTGGACCGATCACCCGTCGCTGGAGAGATCACCCATCGCTGGATAGAAGACAATGTTGGAGCAGGGAGCCGCAACGAGTGTGGATCACCACCCCTGGATTTTTTATTTATTTTTATTTATAAAGGAATTTTTTCTACGGTGTCTGTGTGTTTTTTATTAAAACTATTTACACTTCCTTCGTGAAATGGTAGGGGTACAGTGTACCCCATTACCAATTCACATAGGGGGGACAGGATCTGGGGGTCCCCTTTGTTAAAGGGGTCTTCCAGATTCTGATAAGCCCCCCTGCTCGCAGACCCCCACAACCACCGGCCAGGGTTGTGGGGATGAGGCCCTTGTCCCCATCAACATGGGGACATCCTCCCCATGTTGAGGGCATGTGGCCTGGTGCGGTTCAGGAGAGGGGGGGCGCACTCTGTCCCCCCCTCTTTTCTGCGGCCGGCCAGGTTAACGTGCTCTGATAAGGGTCTGGTGTGGATTTTTGGGGGAACTCCACGTAATTTTTTTTTTTATTTGGGGTGGAGCTCCACTTAAAATCCACACCAGACCTGAAGGATCTGGTATGGATATTTGGGGGGAACCCCACGTCATTTTTTTTTTAATTGACGGCTGGGTTCCCCTTAATATCTATATCAGACCTGAAGGGCCTGTTAATGGAATTTTTTTTATTTTTTATGAATGAATCCTCTCTGAATTGCCAGAGTCGGCAATTCATTATAGCCGCAAAGCCGGTTTTAAATGACTTTTTTTCTTTCAGAAATGACACTTTGTGCAGGGACAGCTCTATGTATGGGAAACATGCGCTTTTTCACATGGTGACTTTACACCCCCTCCCCCCCGGTACAAAATTTAAAGTAATATTACACTTTTATTGCTGTTTTTAAAACTTTTTTTTTGCATTGATACATGTCCCCTGGGGCAGGACCCAGGTCCCCAAACACTTTTTAGAACAATAACTTGCATATTAGCCTTTAAAATTAGCACTTTAGATTTCAAATGTTTGAGTCCCATAGACTTTAGCAGGGTTCTAAAGTTCACACGAACATTTGGTGTGTTCGCAAGTTCTGGTGCGAACCGAACAGGGGGGTGATCGGCTCATCCCTGGTGGCATTAATGAAAGTGTATATAGAGGGCGCTATACTACGATAAAGTGCCTGATATTACCAATCCACAATATTATAGTATAATATCAAATTTAACATTTAGTTATTTGTGCCAAGTCTATAGAAAAAATTTATATATATATATATATACATAAATCACCAATCTTAGTGCTAGAAATAAATTCCAATATATATAAATATATATATAATACAATTTATCATTCATTCGGCAGACTTGTCCTTCGTTTTTTCGGCTCAAAAATCTTCATGTCTCTCTATGTCGAATCTTCATGTCTCTATAATGTTGAATCTTTTCTCTCTATAATGTTGAATCTTTTCTCTCTATAATGTTGAATCTTTCCTCTCTATGAAAGAATCTTTTCTCTCTATAATGTCGAATCGTCTTCATGTCTCTATAATGTCGAATCTTTTCTCTCTCTGTCAAACCTTTCTCTCTCTGTCGAATCTTTTCTCTCTATAATGTCGAATCTTTTCTCTCTATAATGTCGAATCGTCTTCATGTCTCTATAATGTCGAATCTTTTCTCTCTATGTCAAATCTTTTCTCTCTATGTCGAACCTTTTCTCTCTATGATGTCGAACCTTTTCGCTCTCTGTCGAATCTTTTCTCTCAATAATGTCGAATCGTCTTCATGTCTCTATAATGTCGAATCTTTTCTCTCTCTGTCAAATCTTTTCCCTCTATAATGTTGAATCTTTTCTCTCTATAATGTTGAATCTTTTCTCTCTATAATGTCGAATCTTTTCTCCCTATAATGTCGAATCTTTTCTCTCTATAATGTGGAACCTTTTCTCTCTATAATGTGGAACCTTTTCTCTCTCTGTCGAATCTTTTCTCTCTATAATGTCGAATCTTTTCTCTCTATAATGTCGACTCGTCTTCATGTCTCTATAATGTCAAATCTTTTCTCTCTATGTCAAATCTTTTCTCTCTATAATGTCGACTCTTCTTCATGTCTCTATAATGTCGAATCTTTTCTCTCTGAAATGTCGAATATTTTCTCTCTATGTCAAATCTTTTCTCTCTATAATGTCGACTCTTCTTCATGTCTCTATAATGTCGAATCTTTTCTCTCTATAATGTTAAATCTTTTCTCTCTATAATGTCAAATCTTTTCTCTCTATGTCAAATCTTTTCTCTCTATATCGACTCTTCTTCATGTCTCTATAATGTCGAATCTTTTCTCTCTATGTCGAATCTTTTCTCTCTGAAATGTCAAATCTTTTCTCTCTATAATGTCGAATCTTTTCTCTCTATAATGTCGAATCTTTTCTCTCTATAATGTCGAATCTTTTCTCTCTATGTCAAATCCTTTCTCTCTATAATGTCGAATCTTTTCTCTCTATAATGTTGAATCTTTCCTCTCTATAATGTTGAATCTTTTCTCTCTATAATGTCAAATCTTTTCTCTCTATGTCAAATCTTTCCTCTCTATATCGACTCTTCTTCATGTCTCTATACTGTTGAATCTTTTCTTTCTATGTCAAATCTTTTCTCACTATAATGTTGAATCTTTTCTCTCTCTAATGTCAAATCTTCATGTCTCTATAATGTCGAATCTGTTTTCTCTATAATGTCGAATCTTTTCTCTCTATGCCGACTCTTCTTCATGTCTCTATAATGTCGAATCTTTTCTCTCTATAATGTCGAATCTTTTCTCTCTATAATGTCGACTCATCTTCATGTCTCTATAATGTCGAATCTTTTCTCTCTATAATGTCGACTCTTCTTCATGTCTCGAATCTTTTCTCTCTATGCCGAATCTTTTATCTCTATGCTGAATCTTTTTTCTCTATAATGTTGAATCTTTTCTCTCTCTAATGTCAAATCTTCATGTCTCTATAATGTTGAATCTGTTTTCTCTATAATGTCCAATCTTTTCTCTCTGTCTAATCTTTTCTCTCTATAATGTCGACTCTTCTTCATGTCTCTATAATGTCTAATCTTTTCTCTCTATAATGTCAAATCTTTTCTCTCTATAATGTCGAATCTTTTCTCTCTATAATGTCGAATCTTTTCTCTCTATAATGTCAAATCTTTTCTCTCTATAATGTCAAATCTTTTCTCTCTATATCGACACTTCTTCATGTCTCTATAATGTCGAATCTTTTCTCTCTGAAATGTCGAATCTTTTCTCTCTATAATGTCAAATCTTTTCTCTCTATAATGTCAAATCTTTTCTCTCTATAATGTTGAATCTTTTCTCTCTTTGTCAAATCTTTTCTCTCTATATCGACTCTTCTTCATGTCTCTATAATGTTGAATCTTTTCTTTCTATGTCGAATCTTTTCTCTCTATAATGTTGAATCTTCATGTCTCTATAATGTCGAATCTGTTTTCTCTATAATGTCAAATCTTTTCTCTCTATAATGTCGACTCATCTTCATGTCTCTATAATGTCGAATTTTTTCTCTCTATGTCGAATCTTTTCTCTCTATAATGTTGACTCTTTTTCATGTCTCTATAATGTTGAATCTTTTCTTTCTCTGTCGAATCTTTTCTCTCTATAATGTCAAATCTTTTCTCTCTGAAATGTCTAATCATTTCTCTCTATAATGTCGAATCTTTTCTCTCTATAATGTCGAATCTTTTCTCTCTATAATGTCAAATCTTTTCTCTCTATAATGTCGAATCTTTTCTCTCTATAATCTCGAATCTTTTCTCTCTATGTCGAATCTTTTCTCTCTATGTCGAATCTTTTCAATCTATAATGTCGAATCTTTTCTCTCTATGATGTTGAATCTTTTGTCTCTATAATGTCGAATCTTTTCTCTCTATGTCAAATCTTTTCTCTCTATATCGACTCTTCTTCATGTCTCTATAATGTTGAATCTTTTCTCTCTGAAATGTCGAATCTTTTCTCTCTATAATGTTGAATCTTTTCTCTCTATAATGTCAAATCTTTTCTCTCTATGTCAAATCTTTTCTCTCTATATCGACTCTTCTTCATGTCTCTATAATGTTGAATCTTTTCTTTCTATGTCAAATCTTTTCTCTCTATAATGTTGAATCTTTTCTCTCTCTAATGTCAAATCTTCATGTCTCTATAATGTCGAATCTGTTTTCTCTATAATGTCGAATCTTTTCTCTCAATGCCGACTCTTCTTCATGTCTCTATAATGTAAAATCTTTTCTCTTTATGTAGAATAATATTGAACTAATAGAGTTAAGGTTAGGCACATTTGACCGCAACGAAAATGAAAATAAAGCATTTGTTTATGTCGGATCTTTCGTTTTTAGTTTTCTGTGCTTTCGTTATCGTTTGTTAAAACGATAACGAAAATACCTGAAATTCGGACGAAAATGCATTCGGACGAAAACGAATGCATATGTCTATTCGTACAGTGTATGGCCAGCATAAGTAGCTTGCTGCAGAGAGATAAGAGTAGGAACAACAGTGGCTGGGCGAACTAAGCAGCAGTGCGCCCTAGGTGGCTGCCTAGTTTGCCTAGTGGTAGCACCAGCCCTGTCTGTAGCAATTCACAAGGTGAAAGGCCGCAGCAGTGGCTGATCTGTGCCAGACATTTGCGAACACAGCCAAGAAATGCAAAGGCATGCTTGCATCACAACAAAGATGGCTCTATCCCAAAGGAGAGAAAAGTAGATGAAGTCATTGCCAGGAGGTGTACTGTGATCTCTGTGAGAGGTAACAACTACCTGGAAGTGGTACACCTACTCATTACCTAGCATGTTTTTACCAAACGCAAATAAATATATTTGATGCTAGCTCCTCTTTAAACTAATAATAAAAAAATGCATCTATTAAAGGCTTGTATAAAAGCCTTCGATCAATTCACTTATGAGATTCTTTTTTATATCAGTGCTATATACAATATAATTATTTTTAGAAATTTTGTTTTGCCAATGTGCAAATAAAGGCAGTTTTGTGAATTAAATCATCATGAGCTGTGACAGAAATAAAAAAACTGTTTTCCTTTTCAAGTTCCTCTTCGAATTCAAGTGCAACAGTTGCGCAATTTTAATTATAAACGGCTCCATAACCCTTCCTCAGGTGCTTCCTGTACATATACTGTTGCAACAGAAGACAGATTAAAATTAATTAGAAAAAAAAGTCATATAAAAGGTAAATTCCGGCATGGACTATTGTGTTCTTATAAAATAATCTCACGTGGTTCCAAGACAAGAATTTACCAAGTAAGACTTCCAGCCGCAGAAGAGAAATGCCGGAATGATAATGTTTTAGAAACATTTCTGTTTAAAATTGTAAATGATATCTGTACACGGGGGGAGTCCATGCTTGTCCGCAACAAATTTTCTACGTATGGCTCATAAACACATGGATGCAGGTGGTTTCTGACACCTGGTGTCCTTCATGGCTAGGATACAGGTGGCTCTTGCTGCCTAGTGTTCCTTGTTGCTAGGATGCAGGCGACTCCTGCTGTCTAGTGTCCTTCGTTGCTAGAATGCAGGCGGTTTCTGACACCTAGGGGTTGATTTACTGTACACAATGCAAAGTGCAGTTGCCCTCTACAAGTGCAGTTGCTCAAGAGCTTGAAAATGAGTTAAGACTTCACTTTGCAAAGAATACCCAATCACACGCAAGGAAAAAAAAAAAAATTTTTGCATGCACATGATTGGATGATGGAAGTCAGCAGAGTTTCTGCTCATTTACTAAGCTCTGGAACATGTGCACTTGCAGAGTTCAACTGAACTTTGCAAAGTGCACAGTCTATTTGCCTTTAGTAAATCAACCACCCCCAAGTGTCTTTCATGGCTAGGATACAGGTGGCTCTTTTTTCTGTCTAGTGTCTTTTGTTGCTAGGATGCAGGCAACTTTTGCTGTCTAGTGTCCTGCGTTGCTAGGATGTAGGTGGTTTCTGACACCTAGTGACCGCCATGGCTAGAATACAGGTGGTTATTTTTTCTGCCTAGTGTCCTTTGTTGCTAGGAGGCAGGCTACTCCTGCAGTCTAGTGTCCTTCGTTGCTAGGAAGTAAGGTGGTTTCTGACACCTAGTGTCCTCCATGGCTAGGATACAGGTGGCTCTTGTTGCCTAGTGTCAATTGTTGCTAGTACACAGGTAGCTCTTATCGCCTAGCGTCCTTCATTCCTAGGACATAGGCAGCCTTCATTGCTAAAAAGCAGGTGGCTCTGCCACCTAGTTCCCTTTGTTGCTAGGGCACAGGCAGCTCATTCTGCCTAGCATCCTTCGTTACTATGACGCAGGCAGCTCCTGCTGCTTAGTGTCCTTCATTGCTAGAAGGCAGATGGGTCCTGCAACCTAGTGTCCCTCATTGCTAGGTTACAAGCGATTTCTGCCACCTAGCATTCTTAATTTCCAGAAAGCAGGCTCTGCCCTAGCATCCTCTTAGGTTGCTAGGTGGAAAGTGGCTCCAATCGAGTAAATTTGTGCTCTACACTGTACACATGTAAACAGCTTTTGCCATACCGTGTACGCATGTAACATTTGTGCTAACATTTACATGCGTACAGCTGTCTAGCCGCCTTTGTTTCTAGATCGCAAGCGGCTCCTGCCACCTAGTGTCCTTTGTTGCTAGGATGCAGATGACTCCTGCTGTCTAGTGTCCTGCAATGCCGGGATGCAGGTGGTTTCTGGCACATAGTGTCCTTCATGGGTAGGATACAGGTGGCTTTTGCTGCCTAGCGTTCTTCATTGCTAGGACATAGGCAATCTTCATTGCTAAAAAATAGGTGGCCACCTAGTTTCCTTTGTTGCAAAGGCACAGGCAGCTCATTCTGCATAGCATCCTTCATGGCTATTAGGCAGGCAGCTCCTGCTGCTTAGTGTCCTTCATTGCTAGGTGGCAGATGGCTCCTGCTGCTTAGTGTCCTTCATTGCTAGGTGGCAGATGGCTCCTGCAACCTAGTGTCCCTCATTCTTCATTTCTAGAAAGCAGGTGGCTCTGTCCTAGTATCCTCTGTTTCCAGGAGGAACACATGTACACATTTGTACTAACATTTACATGTGTGCAGCTGCCTAGCCGCCTTTGTTTCTAGATCGCAAGCGGTTCCTGCCACCTAGTGTCCTTCATTGCTAGGATGCAGGTAGCCTCTGATGCCTAGTGTCCTTCTTTACTAGGACGCAAGTGTCTCCTGAGATCTAAAAAAATGTTTATGGCTAAGACATGGGTATAGCTCTTGCTGCCTAGTGCCTAGAATCCTTCATTGCTAGGATGCAGAGGACTCCTGCAGTCTAGTGTCCTCAAATGCTAGGATGCAGGTGGTTTCTGACAGCTAGTGTCCTTCATGGCTAGGACACAGTTGACTCTTGTTGCCTGCTATCTTTTGTTGCTAGGAAACATGTAGCTCTTGCCACCTAGTGTCCTTTATTGCTAGGACACAGGCAGCTCCTGCTACCTAGCAACCTTCATTGCTAGGACACAGGCAGCTCCTGCTGCTTAGTGTGCTTCATTGCTAGAGGGCAGATGGCTCCTGCAACATAGTGTCCTTTGTTGCAAGGATGCAGGCAGCTCCTGCCACCTAACATCTTCTGTTGATAGAAAGAAAGTGGCTTCAATAGAGTAAATTTGTGCTCTTCACTGTACACATGTAAACGGCTCTTGCTGTACAGTGTAGCCGCCTTCATTGCAAGTGGATCCTGACACCCAGCGTCCTTCCTTGCTAGGATGCAGGTAGCTCCAAAATGCCTGGTGTCCTTCTTTGCTAGTATGCAGGTGTCTCCTGACATCTACCCCTTTTTATGGCTAGGACATAGGAAGCTCTTGCTGCCTAGTGTCCTTCATTGCTAGGACACAGGCGGCTCCTGCTGCCTAGCATCCTTTGTTGCTAGAATACATATGGCTCCTGCCACCTATGGTTCTTTGTTGCTAGGCTGCATGTGGCTCCTACTGCCTAGCATCCTTTATTGCTAGAATGCATATAGCTCCTGATGCCTAGGAACCTTTGTTGCTAGGATGCAGATGGCTCCTGTCACCTAGTGTTCTTTTTTGCTCGGGCGCAGGCAGCTCTTGCCGTCTAGTTTTCTTTGTTCCTCGGATGCGGGTGGCTCCAATAGAGTACATTTGTGTTCTATGCTGTACACATGTAAATGGCTCTTGCCTCTTAGGCCACGTACACACGATCACTCCATCCGATGAGAACGGTCCAAAGGTGCCTACACACCATTGGTTAATTAACCGATCGTGTCAGAACGCGGTGATGTAAAACACAACAACGTGCTGAAAAAAATCAAGTTCAATGCTTCCAAGCATGCGTCGACTTGATTCTGAGCATGCGTGGATTTTTAACTGATGGTCGTGCGTGCTAACGATCGGTTTTGACCGGTTAGGCGTTCATCGGGTAAATTTTAAAGCAAGTTCTCTTTTTTTTGACCAGAAGGATAACTGACCGATGGGGCCCACACACGATCGGTTTGGACCGATGAAACGGATTTTCAGTCCGTTTTCATCGGTTTTGACCGATGGTGTGTACGCGGCCTTAGTGTCCTTAGTTGCTAGATTGTAAATGGTTTTTCTCTCGCCTAGCACCCAGGGGTCTGTTGTCTAGCATAGTATCCTTCATTGCTAGATTGCAAGGGGCTTTTGTCATCAAGTGTCCTTCATTGCTAGAACACAGGTGGCTTTTGCTGCCTAGGACCTTCGTTGCTAGGACACAGTTACCTCTTGCTGCCTAGCATCCCTTGTTGCTAAGATGCATACAGTTTCTGTCACCTGGTATCCTTTGTTGCTAGGACGCAGATGACTCCTGCCACCTAGCATCCCTGGTTGATAGTGCCTAATTTCCTTTGGTACTAGGATGCAGTTGGCCCATTGATACTTAGTGTCCTGAGTTGTTAGGTTGCAAGTGGATCTTGCCACATAGCGTCCTTTGTTGCTCGGATGCAAGTGGTTGCAAAACAGTACATTAGCTCTCTATGCTGTGCACATGTAAACATAAGCACAGGCATTTACATGCAAAAGCGTAAGCAACTGTTTTTCGTGTGCATGGCACAATGAATCTGCCAGACTCGGTACATTTGAGCAAGGCTACGGACAACTTATTAAAAGCTTATTAAAATAATAGAACTCTAGATATGTAGATGTATATAATGCAATCTGATCTCAAAAGTGGACTAAGTAGTCTCTCAAGCACAACACAAAGACCAGATGTTGGGACTTTATACCCAAGATAAGAACAAGGCAGGTTTAGTGTTTATGAGAAAAGTGATCAGGACCATGTAAGTTCATTCTGAGACAAGGGGAAGAGTGCAACCCATACGATTTTATTTTTTACAAATAAATACGTGAAAAGTGTGGGGTACATTTGTATTCAGCCCCCCAGTCAATACTTTGTATAACCCCCTTTCTCTGCAATTACAGCTGCAAGTCTTTTTGGGGATGTCTCTACCAGATTTGCACATCTAGAGAGGGACATTTTTGCCCATTCTTCTTTGCAAAATATCTCAAGCTCTGTCAGATTGGATGAAGAGCGTCTGTGAACAGCAATTTTCAAGTCTTGTCACAGATTCTCAATTGGATTTAGGTCTGGACTTTGACTGGGCCATTCTAACACATGAATATGCTTTGATCTAAACCATTCCATTGTAGCTCTGGCTGTATGTTTGGGGTCGTTGTCCTGCTGGAAGGTGAACCTCTGCCCCAGTCTCAAGTCTTTTGCAGATTCTAACAGGTTTTCTTCTAAGATTTCCCTGTATTTGGCTCCATCCATCTTCCCATCAACTCTGACCAGCTTCCCTGTACCTGCTGAAGAAAAGCATCCCCACAACATGATGCTGCAACCACCATGTTTTACGGTGGTGATGGTGTGTTCAGGTGTGTTCAGTGTTAGTTTCCTGCCTCATTTTAGTCTCGTCTGACCAGAGCACCTTCTTCCACATGTTTGCTGTGTCCCCAGGGGCGGACTGACAACTCATGGGGCCCCCGGGCAATAGAAGATTATGGGGCCCCCAGGCTTACAGATGGCCACCAAGCCAGGTGGCAGTACAGAGGCAGGGCAGCTAAAATCTCAGGATTTTCACATCAAAAGCATGTAGGTTTTGGACATATCAGGGACAGATGTAAAAAAAACACAGATTTTTACATACTGTCCCTGGTTTTAATGAGCCTGGCAACCCTGATGGGGCCCCCTAGTGGCATGGGGCCCTCGGGCAGTGCCCGAGTTCCTCAATGGTCAGTCCGCCCCTGTGTGTCCCCCACATGGCTTCTCACAAACTACAAACAGGGCTTCCTATGGCTTTCTTTCACCAATGTCTTTCTTCTTGCTACTCTTCCATAAAGAGCAAGATTTGTGGAGAGCACCACTAATAGTTGTCCTGTGGACAGATTCTCCCACCTGAGCTGTGGATCTCGGCAGCTCCTCCAGAGTTACCATGGGCCTCTTGGCTGCTTCTCTGATGAATGCTCTCCTTGCCCGGCCTGTCACTTTAGGTGGACGGCCATGTCTTGGTAGGTTTGCAGTTGTTCCATACTCTTTCCATTCTCAGATGATGGATTGAACAGAGCTCCGTGAGATGTACAAAGCTTGGGATATTATTTTATAACCTAACCCTGCTTTATACTTCTCCACAACTTTATACCTGACCTGTCTGATATGTTCCTTGGCCTTCATGATGCTGTTTGTTCACGAAGGTAACACAGCTCTGAGGGCTTCACAGAACAGCAGTATTTATACTGTGATTAAATTACACAGGTGGACTAATTTGGTGACTTCTGAAGACAATTGGTTCCAGTAGAAATTAGTTAGGGGTATCAGAGTAAAGGTGGCTGAATAAAAATACACCACACTTTTTAGATATTTATTTGTAAAAAAAAACTTTGAAATTCATTTATTATTTTCCTTCCACTTCAGAATTATGTGCCACTTTGTGTTGGTCTATCACATAAAACCCCAATAAAATAAATTTAAATTTTTGACTGTAACAAGACAAAATGTGAAAAGAGGTATGAATACTTATTCAAGGTACTGTATATGCAGTAAAGCATGCTTGTTATACTCATTGTGGAATCTAAGGGGTTAATCCTCTGTAAAAAAGGCTGTTTGATCCTGTCTTCTCTGATCCAGCCCTTTTCCCACTGTCCCCACTCAATCTCCTCATAAGACAGAGCCTTTGGAGTCAGGCTGCACATGCTCAGTTTGGTGTGTATTACTAGAGAATTTTTGGGAAGGTGCATGTGATCAGCACTCTCCTGTTGGTCAGACGTCATGCAGCCTCATAGGACAGTCAGAGGAGAATGAAAACTCCTCCTACAAGCTTTAACCAGTGCTTGGCCTGGCACTGATAGAAGTCACAAGAGGGGGGGGGGGTCTGTGATATGAGGGAATCTGTGATATGAGGGAATTTGTGATATGAGGGAATCTGTGATATGAGGGAATCTGTGATATGAGGGAATCTGTGATATGAGGGAATCTGTGATGTGAGGGAATCTGTGATGTGAGGGAATCTGTGATGTGAGGGGGACACTGTGATATGGGGGGGATCTGTGATATGAGGGAATCTGTGATATGAGGGAATCTGTGATATGAGGGAATCTGTGATATGAGGGAATCTGTGATGGGGGGGGGGGGGGATCTGTGATATGAGGGAATCTGTAATGGGGGGACTCTGTGATATAGGGGGGGGGCTCTGTGATATGGGGGGATCTGTGATATGAGGGATTCTGTGATATGAGGGAATCTGTGATAGGGGGAACCCGGTGATATGGGGGGACTCTGTGATATGGGGGGGGGGGGGGTCTGTGATATGAGGGAATCTGTGATATGAGGGAATCTGTGATATGAGGGAATATGTGATATTAGGGAATCTGTGATGTGAGGGGGACTCTGTGATATGGGGGGGCTCTGTCATATGAGGGAATCTGTGATATGGGTGGACTCTGTGATGGGGGGGCTCTGTGATATTTGGGGAGTCTGTGAATTTGTTTGTATGTGTGTATTTAATTATATATATTTTTTCAAACTATAGTCCGGCCCCCTAACAGTCTGAGTGACCGTGAACTGGCCCCCTGTTTAAAAAGTTTGAGGACCCCAGGTTTAAATAGTAGGGCACCTATAGGCATGAGTGAAAATAAAAGGCAGCTTCCACATTTCTGCCCAGGGGGGTTACCCTTTAAAGTTTTTTTTGAGATGACACGTTCACTTTAATTCAACGTATTTTCTTTGACAGGCAAGGAAATATTGTGAAACGCCACTCTGCCACCGCAAGAAGAGGGAGGCCCCCGTCGACATAAAAAAAAGACACAATGGTGAGATAAGATTGAACCGATTTGTGATGAGATCTCCTCTGTACAAATACCTCCCCCACTTACCACTTCATCACTATAGGTACACTCAATACTTACCTCTTTTAACCCTGCCACTATAGAGGAGAGTGATAAACTTTTAATAATCTATAATGACTTGCCCCCTGGACCATGTTCCCTCACAAACCCTACAGTCACCATCTGGCTCTATCCTACACTCTCTACCTCACATCTTCAATCTCTTCCTCTCTTCTGGCTTCTTCCTCAACTCTCTAAAACATGCTCTAGTCACCCCCCCCATACTTAAAAAGCCCTCGTTGGATCCCAACAACTGCACTAGTCACCCGTATACTTAAAAAGCCCTTCTTGGATTACACCAGCTGCACTTGTCGCCTCTGTAACGGAACCCCAAATGGGACAGGGGTTAAAGCCATTTAAGATATTCCATTCCCAAGACAGCTATCGACACTCCACAGTCAGGCAAACAAACCCCAATAACGAGACACACGGCTGTGTTTGAGATTCCACACGAATAGACCCTTTAATGAGAAAATCAGGCTCTTATATACAGTTAGTAACCAAAATGAACAATGACCCAACTCCACCCACAACATTATACAATTGTTCCTAACGAGCCCCCTCAATACACATATTTTAGTCAGACATTCTGACTCCGGGTCTGACATAATTTACATGAGCTAATTAACTACGTCTGATGTCTCAGACACATGACCTTTAGACTGTCTGTTAACTTGCAATACACATTTACCACAGGACTCCTTCACACAATACAGTGTCAATTAGCACAAGCCACAATAACAGATCTTCAGGAGCCATCCTAGATTAATTTACATCACAACAGACGACATTAACACCTAATAGTATGTGACCCCACATTGAATGAGTCACTCTTTCAATTAACCTGTTGAGTTCAGAATCAACAAACAGTAATTTAGTTCTTTAACTATATCCTGGAATATATTGTGGATAATCATTACTGCCCCATCTCAGGTAGTCCAAGATATTCTGAATCCATTATATCCTGGCTCATACTTTGTAAGAGCTTCTGGGTACCACGGGCCCTCCCATTACAGCCTCCATACCTAAAAAGCTCTTGTTGGACCTAATAACTACACTAGTCACCCCCATATTAAAAAGCCCTTGTTGGATCCCACCAGCTGCACTTGTCGCCTCCATGCCTAAAAAGCCCTTGTTGGATCCCAACAACTGCACTAGTCACCCCCATACCTAAAAAGCCCTTTAGTTCCCTCAGCTGCATTAGTTACCCCCATACTTAAAAAGCCCTTGTTGGATGCTATTAACTGCACTAGTCACCCCCATACCTAAAAAGCCCTTGTTAGTTCTCACCAGCTTCACTAGTTACCCCCATACTTAAAAAGCCCTTGTTGGACTCATGAAACCGAAATTCTTCCTGTTGGGCCTTTCTCCTTTGAAAATAGCCAAACCCTATAAGAATTTACTTATTCATATTCTCACGACTGCACAATGCCTGGTTGCCCTTAACTGGAAAAAGCACTTGCCACCCTCCCCAGAGGCACTTTATGCTAGGGTCAAATGACCGCTAGGATGCGGAATAGGCTGGAGGACCACGATAAGGTCTGGGAGTTGTGGCATCTTCAGGAAAACCCACCATGAGTTGGCGTTGGAGCCAAAACGGTAACCTTTTACTCTCCTCTCCCCCCCTACTTTTTCCATTCTTCTCTTTCCCTCCCCTTCTCTTTCTTCCTGTTCTGTTGTTAATTTTTTTATGCTATGTTCTATATCAGAGGTCTCCAAACTTTCTAAACAAAGGGCCGGTTCACCATCCTTCAGACTTTAGGAGGGCCGGATCGCCAGTGGGAGTGAATTTTTTTTCTGGTATCAGGTTAGAAGGAATAGTGGCCTGTCTTTGCTATCATAGGGAGTAATTGTGCTCCATTATTGGTGTCAGTAGAAGAAATGGTGCCCCATTGTTGGTGTTAAATGTCAAAATAGTGTCTCATATCAGTGGGAGGATTAGTGCCCTAAGGGCTGGATAAAGGCAAGGAAAGGGCCACATCCGGACCACAGTTTGGAGACCCCTGTTCTATATAAATCCATAATTCCAGTATAACGCATTACCGTTCAAATTCAATGCTTTTACTGAAGCTGTAATGTCTCTTGATAATTGTAAAGAAGGCCTCTCCCTTCTCGCTACTTTGGCGTACTGTTACGCTTTGATCACATTCTTGTACGGTTTTCTAATGCTGTGGTAACTAATAAAACAGTTATTTTAAAAAAAAAGCCTTTGTTGGATCCCACCAACCTATGACCCATCTCCTTGTTCCCCTTTACCTCCAAACTCCTTGAACGCCTGGTCTACAACCGACTTAGTGACCACCTCACTGAGAATAACCTTCTTGATCCCCAGCCTGGATTTTGCTCTCAACACTCCATAGAAACTCCTCTCCTAAAACTCACAATCATTTTACAAAAGGCTAAAACCAATGGTCACTATTCTGTACTCCTACTCCTGGACCTCTCTGCTGCCTTTGAAACAGTGGACCACCACCTCTTCCTCAAAAAAACTCCACTCCTTTGGTCTCCATGAATGTACTCTTCATTGGTTCCCATCGTACCTATCCGACCGCACCTTCGGTGTCACTTACAATTCTACCGCCTCCTCTCCTCTTAATTTTTCTGTCAGGGCCCCCCAATATTTTGTTCTTGGTCCTCTCCTATTCTCGATCTACACCTCCTCTCTTGGTCAGCTAATAGAATCCCATGTCTTTCAAAACCATTTCTATGCTGATAACATCCAAATCCATCCCTCTACCTCTCAGCTGACGCCACCAGTCTTCTCACGCATCACTAATTAGAACAGACATATCAGCCTGGATGTCACACCACTTCTTCAAACTCAATCTATCCAAAACCGAGCTCATGATATTTCCTCCCCCACGTGCCCCTTCCTCTAAATTCTCTCTCAAAATTAATGGCACGACCATCAACCCATCCCCAAATGCCAGGGTGCTAGGGGCTATCCTGGACTCTGAACTATCCTTTTCGGCCCTTCATCCAATCACTTTCCAAATCTTGCTCCAAAATACTCCCCTTCCCAACCAATGACACAAAGCTTCTAGTTCACTCCCTGGTTGTCTCTCCCCTCGACTACTGCAACTCCCTCCTCATTGGATTACCTTTACATAGGCTAACCACCCTGAATGCTGCTGTCAAACTCATCCACCTTATGAGCCGGTCAGTGTCCTCTACTCCGCCCTGCCAGTCTCTCCATTAGGCTTCTGCTCAGCCAACAAATAAAATTCAAAACATTAACCACAACTTTCAAAACCATCCACAACTCTGCCGAGAGTTGTATTGAAGATTGGAGGTAAGAATGGGGGTGCTGCAGTGGCGGTGCATCCATAAAGGGCGCAGGGGCACTGCTCCCTCTATCCTGCACTGCTCTATCACCATAGATAGATTCATGCATTCTATGGTCCCAGCTGACACCCCCTATTTAGGTGCCTGGCCCATTTTCTTGCGCAGGGCACCTTATTACAGTGGCAGGGGTGTTTTTTGGAAGCACCTGATTAGAGCCATAGACTCTAATAGGCCCCCAAAACAGTGAAAAGCCAGTGCCATCCTGGGCGGTCGCTGTTTACTTAGCTGTGTGTTAGCAAAGCAAAAGAATTTGCTTTGCTAACACTGAACCGCCTCTCAGCCAATCAGGTTGCCGGGTCTGTTACCGGTCACCTGATTGGCTGAAACATCAGGCGCTGTAATTGGAAGCCTGAGAGAGGACAGAAGAAGACATAGAGGACGTGCAGGAGACTTCTGCTGACCTGCTGCGGCACAGGTGACCTGATGGGGCACAGTAGCGGCAATTGATGGGCACACTGGCAGCATCTTATGGGGCACAATGGCGGCAATTGATGGGCACACTGGCAGCATCTGATGGGGCACAGTAGCGGCAATTGATGGGCACACTGGCAGCATCTGATGGGGCACAGTAGCGACAAATGATAGGCACACTGGCAGCATCTGATGGGGCACAGTAGCGGCAATTGATCTGCACACTGGCAGCATCTGATGGGGCACAGTAGCGGCAATTGATGGGCACACTGACAGCATTTGATGGGGCACACCAGTGGCAATTGATGGGCACAGTGTCAGCAATTAATGGGTACAGTGGCTGTGTTTGATCAGCAAACACTAGCAGCATCTGATGGGGCACAGTAGCGGCAATTGATGGTCACACTGGCAGCATCTGATTGGGCACAATAGCGGCAATTGATGGGCACACTGGCAGCATCTGATGGGGCACAGTAGCGGCAATTGATCAGCAAACACTAGCAGCATCTGATGGGGCACAGTAGCGGCAATTGATGGGCACACTGGCAGCATCTGATGGGGCACAGTAGCGACAAATGATAGGCACACTGGCAGCATCTGATGGGGCACAGTAGCGGCAATTGATCGGCACACTGGCAGCATCTGATGGGGTACAGTAGCGGCAATTGATCAGCACACTGGCAGCATCTGATGGGTACAGTGGCTGCGTTTGCTGGCACAGTGGCAGCAATTTATGGGTACAGTGGCTGCATTTGATGGCACAGTGGTAGCAATTTATGGGTACAGTGGCTGCATTTGCTGGCACAGTGGCAGCAATTTATGGGTACAGTGACTGCGTTTAATGGCACAGTAGCTGCATTTGATGGGCACAGTGGCTGCAATTGATAACTTTTTTTTTTCAGTTTGTTTGCGCCCCCCAAAAATTTTGAGCACCAGCCGCCACTGGGGTGCTGTAAGGTAGAGTTGTACCACAGCCAGGGGGTCAAAGCATGGAGCAGCCAGGCAAGGTCTTATTACAGCCAGGTGGTCCCAGCAGGGCGTGTTAACATGGAGTTATATTACAGCCAGTATGTCAAAGTAGGCAGCATTCAGGCAGAGCTGTATCACAGTCTAAACATTAGATGAGGGGTGCCCAAACTTTTGAATTGAGTAAAAGTCGGTTCACACACAGGCGGCACGACTCCGGGGGCGGCTCTGCAAGTCGTCCCGAGGACAACTTCAGAGGCGATTTGCAAGACGACTTCTGTATAGAAGTCAATGCAAGTCGCCCCGAGCCGCCCCCCAAAGTCGTACAGGAACCAAATTTCTAAGTCGGAGCGACTTGTGTCGCTCCGATTAGAACGGTTCCATTGCATTACATGGGAAGCGACTCGTCAGGTGGCTCAGTGTGAACCGACTCTGAGGGCCACTTAAGCAACTCGGTAACTTGTCGCGGGCTACAATGAATGGAGAGAGTGGATCGCATGTCCGTGTCTGCTCTAAATATGCAGAGCGGAAATGGACAAAGCCCACTATACTCTTTTTTAATACATTTTTTAGCGGATCGAATTGGAGGTGGGACACAAGTCGGTTTATGTCTGCCACTACTTAGAGGTGAATGGAGAGTCCAATTGGTTGGACTGACCAAATGAAAGGGGCCCTGATGCATTTCGGTTTACCCGCGCCGCTGGTGCAACGCAGTGTACCTTTGGCTTTTCTGCACTTTGCAATAGACTTCTATTATATTCTGCAGGTTTGTTGCACTTTCAGAAAGCTCACCAAACTTGCAGGTAATAACAGAAGTCTATGGCTCAGTGCAGGTAAACTTCTCTGCACCTGAAAGCAGCCCAGTAACCACTAGAGAACAGATATGTCCTTATATACACTGATTTTAGTAATAAACTGACCTTTAATACCAATATTCTATTCTCTTCCAGCCCTCAAAATTGACACTCGCCTGCTCGCATTTTGTGAGTAAATTTTGAGGGCTGGCGAGTATGGGCTGCCTGGGAGCAGGGGGGGCGAGCAATGAGAGGAGCCGCCGCCTGGTTGTTTAAAGCGAGGGGGCATAACAGCTTTCAATTCAATAGCTGTGTTCCCCGCCACGCTGTCATATACATGTTCCCCGCGCTTTGAACAACCAGTCGACGGCGGCTCCAGCTGCAATGGGGACACTGGCTGCAATGGGGACATTTTGCTGCTATGGGGACACTGGCTGCAATGGGGAAACTGGCTGCAATGGGGACACTGGCGGCTATAGGGACACTGGCGGCTATGGGGGCATTTTGCTGCATTAAGGACACAGGCTGCTATGGGGACAGTGGCTGCAATGGGGAGATGTTGCTGCATTGGGGACACTGGCTGCTATGGGGACACTGGCTGCTATGGGGACACTGGCTGCAATGGGGACACTGGCTGCAATGGGGACACGTGGCTGCACTGGGGTCACGTGCTGCATTGGTAGACATGCGCAGGCTGTATTTTTGGGCACGGATAAATTTGTTATTAATATTTATTTTTGTAACTTAATTCTGCATAAAACATTCAAGTGTCATTTCATGAGATAATTTATGAGATCATTTATGAGGGCGTGTCTAGGGGCAGGATTATGGGTGGGACATGGTAGGGGTTTGGCGGGGCAACTGGTGCCGAGTACGTCTTGAGGCCTGGCTAGTAGCTCAGGACTTTTGAGTCTTTTTCTATTGTATTCTGTCCCAGAGCAGGAGGTCGAGTGCCACATCAGAGGGCTCCGCGGCCCACATGTGGCCCCCGGGCCACTGGGTGGGCACCCCTGCATTAGACCATGCAGCATTTAGACAAGACTGTATCACAAAGAGAAGGTCGGGGCAGGAGTCATTCAAGCTCAAGCAGAAGTCCAGATCAGGCAGCAGGAAAACAAGCATCAGGAATTAGAAAGTCTGAACAGGAGATCCAATCCAATGTCGATCCAAGGATCAGCGGCTGCCCATGCAAAGTAAATCAAGGTAATGGTTGGTTACACTGTCAATGTTCCTGCCCTCATTATCCCACTCTCCAGGGTTAAAAGTGTTCCAACCAATTCTTCTGGTTGGCACAGGGCACTAAGAAGTCATTTGTGAAACGCGTACTTGTCTACTTATAGCAAGCCATGCGATATCATCTGTAAGACAGTTAATGTGCCAGTGATTAATCTCTGGTATGCAAATACACTTTAAAAACATAATCTGTTTCCTTGTTCTGTTGCCATAGTCAGAACAAAGCTAACATTGATCAGAAGAAGTGGAAGCGTAGTGATAGGAAGACGATGAACAGTATAAAATATACACTCAGTGGCCATAAAAATAGGAACCTTTGCTGAGTAATGCTTTGGATGACCTTTGAGAACAATAAGCTCATAGGGGCATGGTGAATCCACAAGGACTTCTATAGAGTTCTATTGTATTAGAAGGCCAGCCAGCTTTGCAAACTGAGTGTCATGGCTGCTTTTTGTATGTAGCGTTGCACCCCCCCCCCCCCCCCCAGGGTGACCACCTGTCCCGGATTGCCCGGGATAGTCCCGCATTTTGCAGGTCTGTCCCGGGCAGCTTCATTCCAGGACAATACAGTGTCCCAAAATGAAACTGACACAGCCACCCCCCAAGCCAAACTGATGCCCCAAAAAAAGGCTGCCACATCACCGCTTTACTCACTGACAGTACTTGTCCTGGCCGGGAAGTCCTGGAGAACAGTCCCCGCCCCCTGCTTGTGATTAGAGAAATCATAAATCCCGCCTTTTGTGTCCAATCACTGTGCTGTGATTCGTTACAGCACAAGCTGATTTTTAGGAAGAGGGGTGTGCCTGAATGGTAGCTTGGAAATGTGGTCACCCTACCCCCCCCCCCCCCCCCCCTGGAGCTGCTGGTTATTTGAGAGTTGAGTGGAGAGTTGAAAGGTATCTTGATATAGCACGGTCTTACCCTGAAGGGTCCCGGCGCGCTTGGGCCTATTTAGACTGGACCAGAATAACCTACCAGCATGTCTTTATTTGGGCCTATTGCCCCTCACTCACAGCTTACACAGCCAGGCAGACTGCATTCCCATCATTCTTCCTGTAGCACTACCCCCTAGGGAGCTGCTGGATTTTTAGGTCCCCCTATTCCTGCAACACGCATTTTCCAACTTTCACACAGTAACCGATTCATGGGCTTGTTTCAGTTGTTTTGTTGAGGGAAAACAACTTGGATGGTGTAATGGCAGGACCCGTGAAATCCAGAAGCTCTTAGAAAGCATGAGCCAGAAATTAATGGACATGCAGAATATGTCTTGGACTGCAGCCCACCTGTCTGTCTGGTGTGATGTAAATGAATCTAGGATGGCTTTCAAGGATCTTTCATTGTGGCTTGTGCTAATTGACCCTGTATTGTGTGAAGGTCTGTTGATGATAATGTGTATTGCAAGTTAACAGACAGCCTAAAGGTCAGGTGTATAAGTCATCAGCTGTAGTTAAGTAGCTCATGTAAATTAGGTCAGAGCCGAAGTCAGAATGTCTGCTAAAAGATATGTATTGGGGCTTATTAGATAAGCATTGTATGATGTTGCGGGTGGAGTTGTGTCATTGTTTATTTGGTTACTGCAGTATCCTAATTGTATATAAGAGCTGAATTTCTCAATAAAGGGTCTTTTTCCTGTTGAACCTCAAAAAGAGCTGTGTGTCTTGTTATTGGGGATCTTTTTTTCTGACTGTGATGTGTCGGTAGCTGCCTTGTGTTTGGGAAAGAAATATCCTAAACGGCTTGAACCCCTATCCCATTTGGGGTGCCGTTACATTGGGCATTTCACAAAAGTTACTTAATTACATTTTTAGGTGCACATTTCTGTATTTAGGCTACAAACAAGTACACTACGCAAATAGCAATGTGATTTAAGGTAGATATTAAGGTAAAAAAAACATATTTTTGTTATATTCGATATAATAAGGGCAAATTATTTAGTCACATCACCCCCTGCCTCCATCCCCCTCTGCAGTGCCACAATCTCCCCCTGCCTCCAATCTCCCCCTGCCTCCAATCTCCCCCTGCCTCCAATCTCCCCCTGCCTCCAATCTCCTCCTGCCTCCAATCCCCCCCTGCCTCCAATCCCCCCCTGCCTCAAATCTCCCCCAGGCCCCCTGCCTTCATCGTCCCCTGCCTCTATCCCCCTGTGCAGTGACACCAACAACCCCTGTCTCCATCTCCCATCCTCTGCGGTGCCACCATCCCCCTCTGCTGTGCCACCATCACCCCCTGCTTTCATTCCCCCCTGCCTCCAATCACCCCCTGCCTCCAATCTCCATGCGCAGTTCCAAGCCGAACTGATCTTGGCTATTTTTACTGGCACATTCCCACAATCACGGACATTTACGAACCAGGGAAAAAAGTGACCGATTTTACGAACTGTCCATAAAAATACGGATGGTTGGCAACACTTGATGGAGGTGTATTTAGTTATTACCTCATTCAAGTCCCAACCCTAGCCTTAGGTTTAGTATTTTTTTTTCTCTAGTAACCTATTAAGAAAATAAAAAACAAAACTTTACAACCCCTTTAAGCTATGTAGTGGGGTTTACTATTTCTGTTCTCATTAATGGCTGCTAGCTGAGCTGGAAGCAGACAGTAGTCATACTCTTGCCTCCTTTTTTTGCCTGCTGTCTCTGCTGAGGAAGCTCAGTCTTTGCCCATCAACCACCAGTATCTGAGGGGCAGGTAGAAAAGACAACCACCTTGAATGCTTCAGAACTTCAGGACCTGCAACTTATGCTGCTGACCCTTACCTGTGCATATGGATTTATGGAAGCTTAGCCCTCTAAACCTCAATGGCTGCTAGTTGGGCTGGAAGAAGACACTAGACATATTCTTGCTTCTTCATTCGCCTGCTGCCCCTGCTGGGGATGGTGCAGTCTTTACCCATTAACCGCCAGCATCTGAAGGGTATGCTTTAAAAGAAAGGTGTGCCAAATGGTCAGGTCCTGCAACTTATGCTATTGGCCTTGACCAAAAAAAAACGATAACACCGGTGACAACTCACTGGACTAGATCCCAGAAGAAGCTCCACTCGGAACTCTTCAAAACGACATTAGGGAACAATATAAAAACAATCCAACCACATCAAACGGTCACAGAAACATTGGACGCCATCAACAAGGCTCTGTTACAGTCAGCCGACTTAGTAGCACCGAAACCTGCATCCGGAAAAACAACTCCAGTTGGTTCAATGACCAGCTGGCGTTGCTAAAGCAAGAGCGCTGAAGAGCAGAAGCTGCTTGGAAAAGAAACTCTTTAGAGGTAAACCACACCACTTATAAGATAATAACCAAGAAATACCACAAAGAAATCTTTATGGGCAAAAAAAATCACATCTCCAACATCATCGCAAATGCCCGAAACCACCCCTGCGAACTCTTCAAGCTGGTCTCTCAGACCATGAACCCAGCTTGTCTAGAGGCCCCCAATTCCAATTTACAAGAATTTTGCAACAAATTATCGGATTATTTCATTCACAAAATTGAGAAAATCCGTGTAAGCATTCAGGAAAATAGAACCGTCATCAGCCCCTCCCCAAAACTCAAACCAAACACCCACTTAAAACCACTACAATCAACAAATTTCTCTCTAAAACCCATCTCCATCGAGGCCACTAAAAATATCATCAGTGCTCTGTGAAATAGCACAGCACCCAATAACATTATCCCCACCAAACTGCTGAAGGAATGTGCCGATATACTGGCACCAGCTATCGCGCAGCTCATAAACCAATCGTTCAAGGAGGGCACGGTGCCCACCTTGCTGAAACAAGGTATAATAAAACCAATTCTAAAAAAAACACCCTCGACCCGAAATATCCAAACAACCGTCGACCCATAACAGGTCTAAATGTCTTCTCCAAGATAATGGAGAAAGAAGTTGTACCACAACTTCAACATCATTTAGACACAAAAAATTACTCGATCCGTTTCAATCAGGTTTCCGGCCTGGTCACGGAACAAAAACAGCACTGCTCAAAATATGGGATGATGCTCTCGAGGCCGCAGGCGATGGAGAACCTTGTCTTCTGGTTCTGTTGGACCTAAGCGCCACTTTTGACACTGTTGACCACAAATTATTACTAACACGGTTAGCTGACTCGGCTAGCTGAACCTGATTTATCTTGGTTTTCCTCCTTCTTGGAAAACTGATCACAAACAGTGAAACTGGGGTCTTTCACTTCTGAAAAACAAACGGTACCATGTTGGAGTCCCCCAGGGATCTCCCTTATCGCCGGTTCTATTCAATAAATATGAAATCATCAGTAACCAGAAGTTACTCTATCACTCTTATGCAGATGACACACAACACGCATCTGCAACAAAAAGGTCTAGAGAAATGTCTCTCTTTGATAGAAAACTGGATGACAAAGAGTTATCTTAAACTTAACGGTTCGAAAACAGAACTTCTCCTGTTTCACGCCAACCGTAAAAGTAATCCGACGACAACATGGACACCCCCGCCCATTCTGGGTAAAATTATCACCCCTAGCACCAATGTCAAAAGTCTCGGAGTCATTTTTGACATCAACATGACAATGAACGCACAAATAGGGTCAGTAGTCAGCGGATCGCACCATCTGCTGCGCCTACTACGCAGACTCATTCCTTTCATCCCAAAAGAAGACATTGCAGTCGTAGTGGGAACAATCATTAATTCCAGACTTGACAATGAAAATGCCCTCTACCTCGGACTCCCCAAATACCAAATCACGCGTCGTTCAAAACACGGCCGCTCGATTAGTGACCGGCAAAAAAACATGGGAATCAATCTCACCTTCACTGAGACCCCTTCATTGGTTGCCAGTAAAAGCCAGAAACACTTTCAAGGCACTCTGTCTGATGCATAGGTGCATTCAAGGAAACACCCGCCAATATCTATGCGGAAAAATAAAAGCTTGCAACCCTAATCGCGTTCTGCGATCCACCAATCAGAACCTTGTCCAGATACCCAAAGCCAGATAGTCCAAAGGAGACCGAAGGTTTGCAGTCCAGGGAACTCGACTGTAGAACGCCCTACAAACCACTATTCGATCAGAGTTGGACCACTTGGCTTTCAGGAGAGGAATTAAAACCCATCTCTTCTGAGGTCAAAGGATCTTACTCACGGAATGGATACAGCGCCCAGAGGCGATTCAGTTTGCATGTGCTGCGCTATATACGTTTTTCACTCACTCACTCACTCACCTGTCCCTGAAATGGTTATGTGGATTTTTGGGAGCTTAGCCCTGTAAAACTCAATGGCCACCAGCTGGCCCGCAAGATGACACCAGACGTATGCTTTCCTCCATTTGCTGCCTCTGTTGGGGAAGCTCATTGTCTTCCAATCAAACTCCAGCTTGGCCCTTGGTTCTACGCACAGGAAATGACAAAATGAGGGTGAATTTATGCATCTACAAAAAGTCTGTATAATAGGGGGGGCAGCAGTGAAAGACCTCTGTAGAGAAATATTTAAAACATTTCTGTAGATATAATTAAAAAAAATGAATGTGAGGAAGGGAACACTTTGGCCTTTTTGCCGTGGATGACAACAGACCTTTTTTTAATGCTGTCTCAATCGGACATCATCATATAAAAATTTCCACAGCCTGTTTTCAATATACTGTGTTGTCTTTTTCAGGAAAACGTTCTCTTCTCCACCTGGCGGTCGAGTCAGTATCTTCAATTGGTGAGACCATTTTCCAATATAACTATCTTTCTCTCTTCCCTCTTCAATCACACAGACTGGCCATGTTATAAACACAAGCTATTTCACTCCCTGCCTTACCTACCTGCCATCTTTAACCACTTAAGACCCGGACCAATATGCAGGTTAAGGACCTCGCCCCTTTTTGCGATTCGGCACTGCGTCGCTTTAACTGACAATTGCGCGGTCGTGCGACGTGGCTCCCAAACAAAATTGACGTCCATTTTTCCCCACAAATAGAGCTTTCTTTTGGTCGTATTTGATCACCTCTTCGTTTTTTTTTTTGCGCTATAAACAAAAAAAATTCAATATTTTTTACTTTTTGCTATAATAAATATCCCCCAAAAATATCTAAAAAAAAAAAAATTTCCCTCAGATTAGGCCGATGCGTATTCTTCTACCTATTTTAGGTAAAACAAAAAAAATCGCAATAAGCGTTTGATTGATTTGCACAAAATGTATAGCGTTTACAAAATAGGGGATAGTTTTATGGCATTTTTATTAAAGCGGAGTTCCACCCTTAAAATCACTTTGTTTCATTCCATCCAGCATACTGGCGTCAGCATTTTTTTTAATGCATATACTTACTTTATATAAAATCATTGAATTTCAGGCGCACCGCGGTATGTCGCCGCTATAAGGCGTCACGCCTTCCGGAAACAGCCGATTAGCATTCGGCTCTTCTCGGGCGCCTGCGCACAGACCCAGGAGCTGACTGCGCAGGCGCCGAAAATAGCCGGTCCTAGTTTGGCTTTTTTCGGAGGGCGTGACGCGGCTATATACGGCGCCTGCGCAGTCAGCTCCTGGGTCTGTGCGCAGGCGCCGAGAAGAGCCGAATGCTAATCGGCTGTTTCCGGAAGGCGTGACGCCTTATAGCGGCGACATACCGCTGTGTGCCTGAAATTCAATGATTTTATATAAAGTAAGTACATGCATTAAAAAAAAAAAAAAAAAAACAGCATACTGGCGCTGACGCCAGTATGCTGGATGGAATGAAACAAAGTGATTTTAAGGGTGGAACTCCGCTTTAATAATTTATTTTTTTACTACTTATGGCGCGTATACACGATAATTTTTCTGCATGAAAAAAAAACGTTGTTTTTCAAAAACGTCATTTAAAATGATCGTGTGTGGGCTTCACATCATTTTTCAGGTTCAGAAAACCGACAAAAAAACAAAAAAAACAAACATGCTGCATTTTTTAACGTCGTTTTTCGGGTTGTAAAAAATGATCGTGTGTGGGCTAAAACTACGTTTTAAACCTGTGCATGCTCAGAAGCAAGTTCTGGTAAAACTAGCGTTCATAACGGAGTAAGCACATTCATCACGCTGTAACAGACAGAAAAGCGCGAATCGTCTTTTATTAACACGGAATCAGCTAAAGCAGCCAAAAGGCGAGTAGAACTTCCCCTTTATAGTGCCGTCGTACGTGTTGTATGCTAGATCATTTTTTTAAACGATGGTGTGTGGGCAACGCCGTTTTAATGATGACGTTGGAAAAACATTGTTTTTTGGACATGCTGAAAAATTATGTTTTTTTTTCATGCTGAAAAATGATCGTGTGTACGCAGCATAATGGCGGCGATCAACGAATATGGCGGACACATCGGACAATTTTGACACATTTTTGGGACCATTGTCACTTGACAATCACAATTGCAGTTTAGGAGTTAACCACTAGGGGGCGCTGTAGGGGTTATGTGTGACCTCATATGTGTTTCTAACTGTAGGGACTGGGGCTGTGGGACTGTGACATCAGAGATCGTCGTTCCCTATAACAGGGAACAGACGATCACTGACATTGCCACAATGAAGAACGGGGAAGGTTTGTTTACACACACCTCTCCCTGTTCTTCATCTCCTGTGACCGATCGCGGGACACCGGCGGTGATCGGGTGTGTGGGCCCGCGGGCGTGGTCACGGAGCTTCGGACCGAGTCGCGAGTGTGGCGGTGGCTGGGCTCTTAGAGAGGACATACAGGTACATAGGGAAAAAAACAAGTTGCGCTAAACATGATAGGTCAACATATACATCTGTGACAGAAAATCATATAAAAACTTATGATTTAAATATGTTCATATAACATTCAGGAAAATCTTTAAATGGGAGTTCCAGCCAATATTTGTGTTTATTAAAAGTCAGCACCTACGAATAGTGTAGCTGCTGGCTTTTAATAAACAATCACTTACCTGCTCCAGCGTTCCAGAGACGCGCCGGCCGGGGCTCCGCTACTCCCCCCCCCCCTCCCCGGCCGGGGCAATGGCGATCGGTCGCGAAACTGGTTGGGCGGAACGTGCGGTACATCGGCATCACCCCCCTTTGACTGCTTAGTTTTATCCTTTTGGACGGGTAGTCTGTTTGCTTCCAGGCCAGAGCATCAGACTGAATGGCTATTTAAGCACTGCAAAATGTGAGTGTTTTCTTGTCTTGTTTTAAATAAAAGTTTTATCCAATGGTTTTACACTATTGAGGCCCCCTATGTTTTTTTGGTCCTATATTACACGGCATCCAAGTATTTTACATATTGGAATGAGGTGGTGATCGTCATCAAAGTGCGTCCATCCAGCCTCCAGCTCCTTCAGCTTAAAACTTCCATGCTACCTGGGGTCCCCTATGATCAAGGGACCGCTGGGAATCCGGTAAGCAGATTCACTTAGGCGGCGTACAGACGATCGGACATATCCGATGAAAACGGTCCGCGGACCATTTCCATCGGATATGTCAGATCGGGAGTTTGATCCGATGGCGTGTACACACCATCGGATCAAATTCCCCGCCGCCGGACGGCGCGGTGACGTAGTGGTGACGCGGCGGTGACGTTGACGCCGCCGCGTCACCGCCACGTCACCGCACCAGGAAGTAAAACACTTCCGCGCATGCGCCGAATCCATTCGGCAGCGTCGCGGCGGCGGTGGGGGCCGACATGTCTGCTGGTAAGTGTACTAACCAGCAGACATGTCGGGCGGACAGATCCCCACCGGATAGATTTCAAAGCATGCTTTGAAATCTGTCGGGTGGAGAAATCTGTCTGCTAGCCCATACACACGAGCGGAGATGTCTGCTGAAACGGTCCATCGGACCGTTTTCAGCGGACATATCCCCTCGTGTGTACGCGGCCTCAGGCCTCGTACACACGATCAAATCTGTCCGCTGGAAACGGTCCGCTGGACCGTTTCAGCAGACAGATTCGATCGTGTGTACGGCCGAGCCGACGGATTTGGCCACCCGACAGATTTCAAAGCATGCTTTGAAATCTATCGGGTGGGAATCTGTCCGCCCGACATGTCTGCTGGTTAGTACACTTACCAGCAGACATGTCGTCCCGCACCGCCGCCGCACCGCCGCCGAATGGATTCGGCGCATGCGCGGAAGTGTTTTACTTCCTGGTGCGGTGACGTGGCGGCGTCAACGTCACCGCCACGTCACCGACACGTCAGCGCGCTCTCTGCTGGCGGGGATTTTGGTTTGCTTGTGTGTACACGCGAGCAAACCAAAATCCCAGCAGACAGATTTGTTCAAATCTGTCGGACGGACAGATTTGAACAAATCTGTCTGCTCGTGTGTATGGGGCCTAACTCTGGTGGTGGAGGATTTCTTGTGTTGGATTGTCACTCCAATTTGGTGTTCCCTAATCCAATTGCGGATTCTTTTTTTCTCACTGGTGAAAGACTTTGTCACTACTGAAGGACATTTCTCTTGAAGATTTTCCTGAATGTTATATGAACATATTTAAATCATAAGTTTTTATGTGATTTTCTATCACAGATGTATATGTTGGCCTATCATGTTTAGCACAACTTGTTTTTTCCCTATGTCATCACTGTTTAATGTCACGCAGTAAGGTGCAGCTTCACATATTTGCTCTTTTTGAGACAGGTGGAACGCATTTTCCACCTGTCTCATCACAGGTTGTTTTTATGTATTAGCGCAGTTATTCCTTCACAATTTTTTTCCGTACAGGTACATGTTTGTGCCCAGCCATGCCATTCTGCCGACGTAAATCTGTGTGAAGGGGTCCTCAAGTGGTTAACCTAGAACAGGGGACCTCGGCCCTACAGCTGTGGTGAAACTACAAATCCCATCATGCCATTGCCTCTAGGGGTCATGCCTGTGATTGTCAGGGTCTCATGGGACTTGTAGATTCAAATCAGCAGGAGGGCCGAGGTTGCCTACCACTGACCTAGAATGAGAGTGTTGTCCTCAACTGTTAGTAGCCCTGGGCACCAAAATACTCAATCTTAGCTGTTGTGCATTGGACATTGGACACGCTGGTGAACATTGCTTTTTCATTAGTGGCCAACCATGGTGGCCATCGGATACCAGCAGCAGGAGGACACCCAGAGCTGAAGTTTAGGCTACGGACACGTTTTATTTTATTTTTGAAAAAAATGCTAGCAGGAAGTTATTTTAAACTTTGTATGAATTTCCCGAACTGAAGGCTCTTTTCCTGCCAGATAGCATTTTTTTTTCCTAATTGTAGAACAACATGCGCAGCTCAGTGTGCAACCTCGCCATGCTGCCGGTGTGGGGATAAAGTTATCCCTGTATGTCGGGATAAAGTTATTCCTGTACACATGTGTGTGAATTACGTCACTGGGAGGGCGTGCTCTGCAACCTGACGGTGGGGAGGATAAGGTTCTTATTAAAGGGAAACAGTAATTTCATCCATTAAGGTAGGGTGACCAGATTTTTAAAATGAAATCCGGGGACATATTTTTTCTTTACTAGTAATGGCAACAATCAGCGACTCTCTGCCTGTTGCCCGCCTCACAGCCTCTCAAGCCTTACTCTTCTGCCCCCGGCTACTACAGGATGGGGAGCGGAGGGAGATCACTCCGCCAGGGAAGGCAAGGAGATAGGCAGGTGGCTGGCCAGGATTTGAGCCATGAATGGGCATGCGCTCGAAACTGAAGAAATATTCCCTCCGCACCGACCAGCACATAATCATCAGAAAGGGGCACAGATAATGGGAAAAATACAACACCCCTAAGCTAGTAGCCACGGCGGAGCGGGGGTGTGCAATTCTAATTTTTTTATTTTAATTCTGCACCGACTGTCTTTGAAATTGCCCCTGCCCCCTATTAAATCCAATCTGGGGACAAAACCAGGGACAGACTTGGTCCGGGGACAGTGTCCTCAATCAGGGGACTGTCCCCTGAAACTGGGGACGTCTGGTCACCCTACATTAAGGGCAAAGTGAGTGTCTTCTGACAGCCCACCAAGCGACTTATACTCACCCATTCACAACCCTTTGACCCTACCTGTCAGAATCTTTACTTTCTTGCTTTAGGTAGGGGTAAGCATGTAACCACCTCTATGTGACAGTGTTTGTGCCTGATCAGCCAATCAGCAGGCCTGAACAATGTTACATGCATAGGGGCCTTGACATAATCCACCTTGGTAAGCTTCAATGCCATACAACACTAGGGCTTACCCAGGGTAGACTTCTGCAGTAAGGGAGCACGGGTGAATATACTTTGGGGGGCGGGAAGGGGCTCTCAGCAGACATTGTCATTCACTGCTGAACTTGCCGATTGCCGCACAAACATTTACGTCGGCAAAATGGCAAGGGCAGGCAAATGGGCGTACATGTACGTCCCTTTAAATTTGCCTCCGTGTGGGCGTGCACCCCTGCTGCGAGCTCCGTAGGGGGACCACATTTCCAAACTACCATTCAGGGACACCCTCCCTTCCCAAAAATCAGCTTGTGCTGTAACGAATCACAGCACAGTGATTGGACACAAGAGGCGGGATTTATGATTTCTCCAATCACAAGCAGGGGTGGGGATTGTGCTCCTCCAGGCATTTCCGGCCAGGACAAGTACTGTCAGTGAGTAAAGCGGTGATGTAAAATGTAAAGTTTAAAAAGTGGTGCCTTTTATTCCAGTAAAAAGAAAACTACAACAGCAACAAAAAAAGCAAACAGTGGGGTAACAGAGCTGACGTGTTTCACATCGACAACCGATGCTTGGTCAAGCTATGACTAAGCATCGTTTGTCGATGTGAAACGCGTCAGTTTCATTCCGGGACACTGTATTGTCTTGGAATGAATGTGTCCGGGACAGACTTGCAAAATGCACTCGTAGCCACGCCCGCAGACAGTTAGAATCACT
This sequence comes from Rana kukunoris, assembly GCA_029574335.1. Taxonomy (NCBI): domain Eukaryota; kingdom Metazoa; phylum Chordata; class Amphibia; order Anura; family Ranidae; genus Rana; species Rana kukunoris. The sequence continues at coordinate 521,809,969 of CM056051.1, forward strand.
CCCTAGGACACACTTAACCCCTTCCTTGCCAGTATCATTTACATAGTAATCAGTGCATTTTTATAGCACTGATCGCTGTATAAATGACAGTTGGTCCGCCATAATGTGATCGCTGATCACCGCCATTACTAGTAAAAAATATATATATATATTAAAATATATATTTTGGAGACGCTATAACTTTTGCACAAACCAATCAATAAATGCTTATTGCGATTTATTATTTTACCAAAAATATGTAGCATATGTATCGGCCTAAACTGATGAATAAATTGGGTTTTTTAAATATTTTTTGGGGATATTTATTATAGCAAAAAGTAAAAAATATTGCTTTTTTTCTAAATTGTCGCTCTATTTTTGTTTATAGCGCAAAAATAAAAAAAACACAGAGGTGATCAAATACCACCAAAAGAAAGCTCTATTTGTGGAAAAAAAGGACGTCAATTTTGTTTGGGAGCCACATCGCAGGACCGCGCAATTGTCAGTTAAAGTGACCCAGTGCCGAATCGCAAAAAGTGGCCTGGTCATTTGGTAGCCAAATCCTCCGGGGCTGAAGTGGTTAAAAAATTTCAATAGGGAGAGAGTTTAGGCTGGTATTTACCAGCTGGCTTATGCTTGCAAGTAGTCTGAATAGAAGACAAGACTGGGCAGGGGGGGCACAAGGCCTGCTAAAATCCTAGCTCTAAAAATTCTTACCACCCTCCTTATACTATGTACTGATCTAGCATAGCTTGGGCATCTGCAAAGAATGTGCTTTACAAATTGTGAACACAGAAGGTCCCTCATTTGACATGGAATCCATTCACAGAAAGCCTTGCAGTTTTCTCGAGGAACGCAAGGCATTCTCTGATTGGGCTAGGTGGAGATTGTGCCATCCCCGCCCCAGCTCTCCACTTCACCCAGTCAGGGAAAGCCTTTGATTCAACCGTTATGTAACGACACCCCGAGTATGAAAGGGGTTAAAGTAGTTTAGGACATTCCATTCCTGAACACAAAGGCAGCTACTGAACCCTCCAACCAGCCAAACAAGAAACCATACGAATAATTCTTCCCCAAATACGACACAAAGCTCTGTCGTATCAAGCAGGAATGACTCTTTATTGAAAGCAATACAAGTTTCATACACAGTCATTTACTCTGGAAATACACCTGTGACCAGAAACCAAATTAACATGAGCTCATTAACTAATCCCTTTTCACAGCCTAGATGACTCAGAGACAGAGGCCAGACTTGCCGCCTTGTATCGCAGAAGACACATTCAATATTATCACAAATCAACACAGAACTCCTTTACACAATAGCAGAGTTAATTAACACAACCAACAATGGGGATCTAATGACTCTTACATTGAACTTCCTGGAATGCCCGTATTAGGAGTTATACTTCCTGGTCAGAGCCCTCACAGTGTACAGGGGATAAAATCTTCATATTTCTTGAGATATTGTTAATGAATATTACTGTCCCATTTGGAGTAATCCAATTATATTCTCAGGGTTCATTATTTTCTTGCTCACCCTGTGCCCCTAATAGAAACAGGGTGACTTAGACATAAGAGGTGCGTGGGGAGCTGAAACAAGGATATCCTATACTTTCCAAGGGATTCTGGGTTCCACGGGCCCTCCTGTCACCCTTTTTTTTTATAAGTATGGTCCTTGGAGAATATTTCCAGGTCCTTCATGGTGGTCTTTGTGCAGATTATCGTTTAGGACTCTTTGAACTCACTTCATCACAAAATTTCACATCAGGCTCTCCTCTACTCTATTTTGATTCAGACTCTGCGGACCTTACTGAAATCTCCTGGAGGACATCACTGCAGGAAGGGAAGTCACTGGAGGTCCAAGGCCGCCATATACGTGTTAAGCATTCTGGGATATACCTCATATATAGCCAGGTGAAAGCCTCACCTGTCCTACGCTAATTATCTCCATCTTGGGATGCCTGAGCTCACTCCAAAATTTTCTCTTGCTTCCATCTCAGGTCTTCTACAGAGACGTAACGTTTACTATGGGTCACATAGTGCTACGTAGGTCAGATGACGGTTATGGAGAGGGTGAAATGCTTCTACGTTGTGTTCAGAGTATGCCAAGCAATGATGAGTTGGCTTATAACACTTGCTACACTTCTGGTAAGGCCACCTCTGCTTTTATTTGTTGGCAATACCCAACATAAAGAGTTGGAAGCAGACACCAAGAGGTGCCCACTTCTTTATCTTCTGTATGCCCTGGAGCCCTCTGAGCTGAAGTTTAGATATGGCATTTTTTGCCTAGTTACATTGGTCCAGATTGTCAATGTCAGTATGTATGTGCCAGTGGCGGCTGGTGCTCAAAATTTTTGGGGGGGCGCAAACAAACGAAAAAAAAAAAAATTGCAGCCTCACTGTGCCCATCAAATGCAGCTACTGTGCCCATCAAACGAAGCCACTGTGCCCATCAAACACAGCCACTGTGCCCATCAAACGCAGCCACTGTGCCCATCAATTGTCACCACTGTGCCATCAATTTTCACCACTGTGCCATCAATTGTCGCCACTATGCCATGCCATCAAGCGCAGCCAATGTGCCATCATTTATCTCCACTGTGCCCATCAATTGCCACCACTGTGCCATGCCATCAAACGCAGCCACTGTGCCATCAATTGTCGCCACTGTGCCCATCAATTGTCACCACTGTGCCCATCAATTGTCACCACTGTGCCATGCCAAACGCAGCCACTGTGCCCATAAATTAGCGCCACTGTGCCCTGTTAAATGCTGCCACTGTGCCCTGTTAGATGCTGCCACTGTGCCCTGTAAAATGCCCCCCCCCCCGCCCGGAACTTACCTTTCTGGGGTCAGCCATCCTGCTTCCACCGCCCCTCGATGTCTTCTCCCGCCCTCGATGACGCTTCAGCCAATCAGGTTACCAGTAACCAGAACCGGTGAACCTGATTGGCTGAGACGCCTGTCAGTGTTAGCTGGGGAACGCACCCCCCGTGCGTCCCCTGGTTAACTATTAGGAAGCCGATTACAGCCCTTAGGCTGTAATCGAAAAACCTAGCAGAGCCGCTGGCTCTGATAGGCACTTCCTAAGCCAACCAGCTGCCGTTATTCAGATGGCCGGCGCTCACTAGGGGGCCGGCCATCTGAATAGTGGGCGGCAGCGACAATACATGGATTCATGCATGAATCCATGTATTGTATTCAGTGGCGGTGCAGGAGCGAGAGAGGGTGGCGCTCCTGCACCCTTCATGGGCGCACCGCCACTGGTATGTGCCATACCTTTGAGATCCTCATATCAGCATGGGCACCATTCAGGGAACACTTTGAAAGGTGGGATGGTGATGTCACAATCTACAAACATATAGCTGGGTACAGGGCCGGATTAACATAGGGGCTATTGGAGCCCATTGGAGCTATTGGAGCTGCAGCTCCAGGCCCCTTTCTCAAGTTAGGCCCATTTGCCCAAAAAAAAAATCTGGGAAAAAAAAGAAGGAGATCGACCTCGGGGGTTGTAGCTCGACGACCAGACGACCAGACCAGAAGTCACATAAATCCCACATGAGGGGGTAGGCAGGTGAAGACCTACCCCACAATTGGTCAAACTATGGGACGACTATCATTTATGGTTCCGGAGATACGGGCCTGCTTGCACAGCCTGTCAGAAGCTACATACAGAGTGGCCAGTATAAATACAAGCTGACACACTGCAGCAGACTGAGAGGATCAGAGTGCTTATAATAATTATTTGTATATTACTTATGGTAATTAACCCCATTTGTTTTTTGCTAGAAAATTACTCTATGGTGCTCTCTGCAACTTTTTATGTTGCACGGTATAGAGCTAAAATGAGAATTGCAATTTTTTTTGCTTAGAAGATAGATCACGATTCTCTCATGATTCTTGTTTTGCGTAACATCATCATTCACATAAAAAAGAAAAAAAAATGGGCTAAATTTGCTGTTTTTTCTTTGTTTTTTATTATTCATTGAAGTGTATTTTTTCCCAAAAAATTGCATTTCAAAGACCGCTGAGCAAATACAGTATGACATAAAATATTGCAGCAATTGCCATTTTATTCCCTAGGGTCTCTGCTAAAATATATATAATGTTTGAGGGTTCCAAGTAATTTTCTAGCAACATCTAGCCAAATTGCATGTCAAAACGCACCAGTGTGAACCAGGGCTAAGTCTGGTGTGCCGGCCAGAGCACAAACAGACGCTGTCCTTCTGGGGAAAAAATTTATGAAGCTCGAGGTGACGTCAGTGCGTTGCTCCACCCTTTTTTTTCCCTTTGTTAACACTAGCAAAAAAAAAAGTTTAATAAAATTACCCCCCCCCAAAAAAAATTGCAATAAAAATATAAAACATATCTAGTGGGTATTGTAGAGATCGCTACTGATAGCAACATTAACCACTTAACCCCCGGACCATATTGTTGCCCAATGACCAGAGCACTTTAACAATGACTGTGTTGCTTTAACTGACAATTGCGCGGTCAACAAAATTGGCGTCCTTTTTTTCCCACAAATAGAGCTTTCGTTTGGTGGTATTTGATCATCTCTGCGGTTTTAACTTTTTGCGCTATAAACAAAAATAGAGCGACTATTTTGAAAAAAATGCAATATTTTTTACTTTTTGCTATAATAAATATCCCCCAAAAATATATAAAAAAACGATTTTTTTCCTCAGTTTAGGCCGATACGTATTCTTCTACATATTTTTCGTAAAAAAAAACGCAATAAGCGTTTATTGATTGGTTTGCGAAAAAGTTATAGCGTTTACAAAATAGGGGCTAGTTTTATGGCATTTTTATTAATATTTTTTTTTTTACTAGTAATGGCGGCAAACAGTGATTTTTTTCAGTACTGCGACATTATGGCGGACACTTCGGACACTTTTGATATATTTTTGGGACCATTGGCATTTTTATAGCGATCGGTGCTATAAAAATGCATTGGATTACTATAAAAATGCCATTGGCAGTGAAGGGGTTAACACTAGGGGGCAGGGAAGGGGTTAAGTATGTTCCTGGGTGTGTTCTAACTGTATGGGGGGGTGGCCTCACTAGGAAAAAATCACTGATCTTCTGTTTATACATTGTATAAACAGAAGATCGGCATTTCCCCCACTGACAGGACCGGGAGCTTTGTGTTTACACACATAGCTCCCGGTCCCCGCTCTGTAACGAGCAATCGCGTGTGCCCGGGGGACTCGGGGGCCAGCGGGGCCGTCGGCGGTGAGCACGCTCCCCCTAGTGGCAGCTAAACTGCCGACGTAGAGCTACAGGCTCTCGCCCAGGAGAGCTGACCTGCCGCAGTAAAATGACGGCGGCTGGTCGGCAAGCAGTTAAAGTTCCAGCTTTTTTAACCACTTAAGGACCCCCGCACGCACATATACGGCCACAGAATGGCACGTACAGGCACAAGGGCGTAAATTTACGTCCCCCCCTACCTCTGGGAGCGATCCGGGATCTGCGGGCGGATGTCCGTGATATCCGCCCCCCCCGCGATCGCTCCCAGCCAATGGGAGCGCGCTCCCAGCCTGTCACTTCCTCCTCCTGTGTTTACACAGGAAGGAGGAAATGATGTATTCTCTCATCGCAGCGCTGTTTCCCAGCGCTGCTGATGAGAGAAGACATCACAAGTAAGTGTGCACCAACACAACACTGACACACACTCACATAGGCATATTAACCCCTTGTGATCGCCCCCTCCACCCCCCTGTCACAGTGTCACTGAATGCAGTGATTTAATCACTGCATTTAGTGTCAGTGTGACAGGCAGTGTAAAAAACAGTTAGTGTTAGGTTCAGGATAGCCCCCCCACCCCCCCTAATAAAGTTTTAACCCCCTGATCACCGCCCTAGTTAACCCTTTCACTCCCTATTGCCAGCGTCACTAAGCGATCATTTTTCTGATCGCTGTATTAGTGCCGCTGTTCCCGCTAGGTAGCTATTTTTTTTTATTGCGATTTTTTTTTTTACTAAAGACATGTGGCTAAATACATTTTGGCCTAAATGTTTGACTAAAATTTAGTTTATTTGATTTTTTTTTTAACAAAAAGTAAAAAATAGTGTTTTTTTTTCAAAAATGTCGCTCTATTTTTGTATATAGCGCAAAAAATAAAAATCGCAGAGGTGATCAAATACCACCAAAAGAAAGCTCTATTTGTGGGAAGAAAACGACGCAAATTTTGTTTGGGAGCCACATCGCACGACCGCGCAATTGTCTGTTAAAGTGACGCAGTGCCGAATCGCAAAAACACCTTGGGTCATTTACCAGCGTATTGGTCCGGGTCTTAAGTGGTTAAATATGGTGATCAGGGCTGTCTTTAATATTGATTGGACCCTGGGCAAACATTTTCTTGGGGCCCACCCTCTCAAATCCACATCAACTACAGTGGAACGAGCGTTTTACAATACGAGCTCTGTATTTTAAAAAAAATTGTAACTCGGTTTGTGAGTGTTGTCTTGCAAAACAAGCAGGATTCAGGCCAAATCAGTGTGCAGTACCGCGTTTGGCCTGAGGGATCCCAGGGCCGAGCAAAACAAAGTCTTTCCGAGGTTTGCCGAGGTGTCCTCTGGCCTTTTTGTTTGTTTCTGAGGCTCTCCCGAGCCCCCCCTGCCTCTGGCCGCATGCGGTATTGCAAGCCATTGAAGTCAATGTGGAACAAATTATTTTCGTTTCCATTGACTTCAATGGGGAAACTCGTTTTCATATGTGAGTACTTTTGATTACGAGTATTCTCCTGGAACAAATTATGCTCGTAATCTGAGGTTCCACTGTATTTGCGAGCAGCGTGGGCTGCAGAGGCAGCTGCTTTGTGCCCCACAACAATGACAGGGCCCGGCGCAGCTACCCTTTTAGCCCTGATAGCGTTGCCACTCATCATCATACATTCATTGAGAAAATGCAAAGGGTTCTTTGAATGGCACCTACACCAAGCAACCTCTTGTGATTACTAAGCAGCAGGGCAGCTATTTCAGACCCGGAACCCAGCAGCAATCATTATAGTAGTGGTGCCTACCAAAGTGATTTACCGCGGTTCTTTTGAAATGAAAGTCAGTACACTCCAGGTGGCAAGAGTTTCTTGCCAAGAATTTCGTCTGGGAAAACGACGGGTATTTCCTGACGAGATTCTCGGTCGTGTGTACGAGGCCTTAATCCAAAGGTTGATACCAGTGGAGAGATACAGTAGGAAATTGTGTAAAAAAATTAGGATGCCGGCCCATGTACATGTGAGGAGCTAGGAGAAATCTGGCTGCAGGGAATCAGAATAAGACCACGTTTTTGTATTATTTATTACTTTAGCACAGCTAGTTTTGCTAGATAAGACCAGTAATTACCCAATTGGTGTATTTTGCTCCCGGAATTACCCGTTTAACATCTAATTTTTATTTTATTTAGGAATCTTTCGACTACGCAAAGGAAACTCCATCACTCTTCAAATACCACGCAGAAATGCCTCTCTTGATATTCACCGACATGCCACTTTCCTTGGTTTCATCAAGTTGTAACAACCACCAGAATAAAACATTTTCCATGTCACTGCCAACTCAATGAAAGTAATAGAGGGAAGAAAATTTTAACTAGAAATTAGTCATTATTTTGACCTCAAAATGGCAAAAAATAAATAAAGACTTTATGAGTCTGTCCTCCTGCAGGGCACTGTTCCTTTGTTCACCTTAGAGGGCATTGGTGAGAAGATCGGCCATAAGCTGCATAAGAATTTGTCCAAAAAAACGACATACGTTTACAAATAGTCGTATCCACCATAGTGTCATTGCGCTGTTGGGCCTTACTCTAATCAACGACATGATGTAAAAAAATTCTTTCTCATGGTATTGCATACTAAGAAACCTCTCTGTTTGCCAGTGCCAACATTTGTTACATAAACCAAAACTATGTTCAATAATAAGCCATATCTTGTTCTAAAATTAACAGCTAGCTGTTTATTGTAGGCAAAAGAGTTGGTCCTATAACCAAGGTCTGGAGCACATGGAATGGGCTCCTGAGTTAAGGGAGTTTGGGCCCGCCATTTGGTAAAGCTGGACCAGTTTTAATGTGGAGTGAAACATCATATACACTATGGGGCTGATTTACCAAGCCTGTGCGCCATGACTCATGGTGCACAAGCAGGAGTAAACCCGTTTTTGAGATTTACAAAAGAGATACACTGCCAGTGCTGTGTTTTTCTTCATTTACTAAACTGCCCAATGCGCCCAGGAGAGGGCGCACAGCACGCCAGTACAGAGCTGGCGTACGGCATTTAGTTTTGTAAACATCGGGGATTCGGGCGGGAGTTTATGAGGGGAGGGAGGGGGGTGATGCAGGGGAAGGGGCTGATTTACTAATGAAGCTGCGCTGCGCCGGTACAATAATGCTAAAAGTGCAACAATAAAAGTGTAATTTTTCTTTAAATTTCGTACTATGGGGGGCTCTAATGTCAGCATGTGAAAAAGCGCATGTTTCCCGTGGTTAGAACTGTCTCTGCACAAAATGACATTTTCCAAAGCAAAAAAGCCGTTTAAAACTGACTCACGGCTATAATGAATTGTCGGCTCCCGGCAATTGCAGGAGAATTCATTCATTAAAAAAACGGAAAAAAAAGCGTGGGGGTCCCCCCAAATTCAATAACCAGACCCTTTAGGTCTGGTATGGATATTAAGGGGAACCCTGCCGTCAATTTAAAAAAAAAATGACGTGGGGTTCCCCCCAAATATCCATAACCAGACCCTTCAGGTCTGGTGTGGAATTTAAGGGGAACTCCACTCCAAATTAAAAAAAAAATGGCGTGGAGTCCCCCTAAAATCCACACCAGACCCCTTAATTGAGCACGTTGACCTGGCCGGCCGCAGAAAAGAGGGGGGGACAGAGCGCGGCCCCCCCCCTCTCCTGAACCGCACCAGGCCACATGCCCTCAACATTGGGAGGGTGTTTTGGGGTACCCCCCAAAACACCTTGTCTCCATGTTGATGAGGACAAGGGTCTCTTCCCCACAACCCTTGCCCGGTGGTTGTGGGGGTCTGCGGGCAGGAGGCTTATCGAAATCTGGAAGACCCCATTGTACCTCTACCATTTCACGAGAAAAAAAAATGTAACGGGTTAAAAACGACAAGAGCCGGTTTTTGACAAGTCCTTTATTATCTTCTTTCTTCTTCTTTTCTTCTTTCCTTCGGGTTTCTTCTTCCTCATGTTCTGTCTTGGGTCTTCTATTCCCACATCTTGCCCGGAATGTTCTTCCATCTTCCTCTCCTTCCGCTGTCCTTCTCGTCCGCATCTTCTTCTTCTTCGCCGGAGCCACCGCTTTCAATTGAAATCCCCACTGTCTGCCGGACCACGCCCCCTTCTGACGCCACGGGCAAGCTCTTAGGAGTGTGCTGCAAGTGCGTCAGAGGGGGGCGTGGTCACATGTCACAGGGCGGGCAATTCAATTGGAAGCTTGTGCGCGGCTTCTTCTTTGCCGGAGTCGCCGCTTCCAATTGAATTGCCCGCTTTCTGGAACATGTGACCACGCCCCCCTCTGACGCACAGGCACCACACGGGGACTTTCCTAAGAGCTTGCCCGTGGCGTCAGAGGGGGGCGTGGTCCGGCAGACAGCGGGGATTTCAATTGGAAGCGGCGGCTCCGGCGAAGAACAAGAAGAAGAAGATGCGGACGAGAAGGACAGCGGAAGGAGAAGAAGATGGAAGAACATTCCGGGCAAGGTGTGGGAATAGAAGACCCAAGACAGAAGCAGAGGAAGAAGAAGAAGATGCAGGAAGAAACCCGAAGGAAAGAAGATAATAAAGGACTTGTCAAAAACCGGCTCTTGTCGTTTTTTACACTTTACATTTTTTTTTTTTGGTGAAATGGTAGAGGTACAAGGTACCCCATTACCATTTCACACAGGGGGGGCCGGGATCTGGGGGGCCCCTTTGTTAAAGGGGTCTTCCAGATTTCGATAAGCCTCCTGCCCCCAGACCCCCACAACCACCGGGCAAGGGTTGTGGGGAAGAGACCCTTGTCCTCATCAACATGGGGACAAGGTGTTTTGGGGGGCACCCCAAAACACCCTCCCAATGTTGAGGGCATGTGGCCTGGTGCGGTTCAGGAGAGGGGGGGGCGCGCTCTGTCCCCCCCTCTTTTCTGCGGCCGGCCAGGTCAACGTGCTCGGATAAGGGGTCTGGTGTGGATTTTAGGGGGGACTCCACGCCATTTTTTTTTTAATTTGGAGTGGAGTTCCCCTTAAATTCCACACCAGACCTGAAGGGTCTGGTTATGGATATTTGGGGGGAACCCCACGTCATTTTTTTTTAAATTGACGGCGGGGTTCCCCTTAATATCCATACCAGACCTAAAGGGTCTGGTTATTGAATTTGGGGGGACCCCCACGCTTTTTTTTCATTTTTTTAATGAATGAATTCTCCTGCAATTGCCGGGAGCCGACAATTCATTATAGCCGCGAGTCAGTTTTAAACAGCTTTTTTGCTTTGGAAAATGTCATTTTGTGCAGAGACAGTTCTAACCACGGGAAACATGCGCCTTTTCACATGCTGACATTAGAGCCCCCCATAGTACGAAATTTAAAGAAAAATTACACTTTTATTGTTGCACTTTTAGCATTATTAAAATCACTGCTCCCGAAAAAACGGCCGTTTTAAAAAATAAAAAAAGCATTGGTATATGTCCCCTGGGGCAGGACTGAGGTCCCCAAACACTTTTTAGGACAGAACTTGCAGATTAGCCTTTAAAATTCACAATTAAGATTTCCCCCCATAGACTTATACAGGGAGTTCGGCGGTGGCTTTACTAATCAATTGCATCGCGCTGCTGCTGCGGCCGGTTCATGCGCCTAATTAAGGCTTCATCCAGCGCACCTATTAAGGCATGTACCGGCGCAGCGCAGCTTCAATAGTAAATCAGCCCCTATATTACCAAAAGTATTGGGACACCTGCCTTTACATGCATATGAACTTTATTGGCATCCCAGTCTTAGTCTGTAGGGTTCAATATTGATTTGGCCCCGCCCTTTGCAGCTATAACGACTTCAACTCTTCTGGGAAGGCTGTCCACAAGGTTTAGGAGTGTCTATGGGAATGTTTGACCATTCTTCCAGAAGAGCATTTGTGAGGTCAGACACTGATGTGGGCGAGAAAGCCTGACTCTCAGTCTCCACTCTAATTCATCCCAATGGTGTTCTATCAGGTTAAGATCAGGACTCTGTGCAGGCCAGTCAAGTTCCCCCACCCCAAACTCAAGCATTAATTGTAGATTGTTTGCCAAAAACTTCTGAGAAGCTGCAGGTTCTGGTTGAGTTTTGGTGCAACTGTGTATCGCCAGCAACAAAAAATGTAAATATCAATGATGTGTCTCCCCATATGGAAGCTGGCCAACAGCTGATATGGGGGAACCCTTCCCAACCATGGTAAATGTGCTTGCCACAATCATGTACATTTAGGTTTTATGCAATTATATTTTGTTTTTAGATAATTATGACTAATGTGAGAAATAAAAATGGATTTACTTTTGTATTCCTTTCCTCACTTTTGTTATCTAATAAATAATCTGGTCCATTGATATTTCACTTACATGTGGTCTCTGGTGGTCTTCCTGCCATACCCTGTATATGCCACTGTGAATGGTACCCATTTATCAGAAATGCATCACAGTCTGGGTTCAGTCCGCCATTTATTGATGCCTGATCTACCCTTTTATGAGATTTGCAAGTGGGCGCAGAGGTGTGTTAGGGTTGGGGGGTGGAGTACATGTGCTGGGGGGTACAGAGGGGTGCTTATGGGAATGGAGGCATACTGAAGTATATAAAGGATTGTGGGGGTAAATGTGCTCGGGGTACAGAGGTGTACAAGGGGGTACAGAAGTGTGCTAGGGTTGCAGAGCTATGTAGAAGGGTGCAGAGGTTTGCAGGGGGTACTGAGGTGTGCTGGGGGTACAGAGGCGTGTGGGGGGAATAGAAGTGTGCTGGGACTGTGAGGTTGTACAAGAGGGTGCAGAGATATGCTGGGGGTACGAAGGTGTGCTGAAGAGGGGGGGGGTACAAGGATTTTCTAGGGGGCAGAGGTGTGCAGGGAGTACAAGGATTTTCTGGGGGTACAGAAATGTTCTGGGGGTACAGAGGCATACTAAGGAGTTCTGAGGCATTCTGGGGGAGTGCAGAGATGTGTTAGGGATACAGAAACATGTTGGGGGTGTAAAGATGTGCTGGGGGATACAAGGATTTTCTGGGGGGGGGTACAGAGGTGTGCTGGGGGTACAGAGGTGTGCTTGGGGCACAAAGGCACACTAAGGAGTTCTAAAGGCATTCTGGGGGAGTGCAGAGATTTATTAGGGATACAGAAACATGATGCAGGTACAGAGATATGCTGGGGTACAGTGGTGTGCCTAGGGGGGGGGGGTACAAGTATTTTCTGGGGGTACAGAGATCTGCTGGCACAAAGACATACTAAGGGGTTTGGAGGCAATCGGGGGAGTACAGAGATATGTAAAGGGATACAGAAACATGCTGGGAGTATGAAGGTGTGCTGAGGGGAGGGGGGTTACAAGGATTTTCTGGGGGAACGGAGATTTGCTGGGGGGTAAAAGGATGTTCTTGTGGTACGGAGATGTGCGGGGCACAAAGACTTGCTAAGGGGTTTGGAGAGATGTGTTAGGGATACAGAAACATGCTGGGGGTGTAAAGATGTGCTGGGGGTACAAGGATTTTCTGGGGAGTATGGAGGTGTGCTTGGGGCACAAAGGCACACTAAGGAGTTCTGAGGCATTCTGGTGGAGTCTGGAGATGTATTAGGGATACAGAAACATGCTGCGGGTACAGAGATATACTGGGGTGGGGTACAGAGGTGTGCTGGAAGGGGGGGGTACAAGTATTTTCTGGGGGTACAGAGATCTGTTGCCACTAAGGCATACTAAGGGGTTTGGAGGCAATCTGGGGGAGTGCAGAGATGTGAAAAGGATACAGAAACATGTGGGGGGTATGGAGGTGTGCTGGGGGGGGGGGGGTACAAGGATTTATTTTCTGGGGGTACGAAGATGTGCTGGGGGCACAGAGCCATGCTCCGGAAGCATTCAAGGGGAGTGCTGAGGTGTGTTAAGGGGTACAGAGGTGTGCTGGGGGGGTACAAGGATTTTCTGGGGGTACAGAAATCTTCTGGGGGTACGGAGGTGTCCTGGGGGGTACAAGGATTTTCTGGGGGTAAAGAGATGTGCTGGGAGTACAAAGGCATGGAAAGGGGTTTGGAGGCATTCAGGGGAAGTGCAGAGATCTGTTAAGGGATACAGAAACATGCTGGGGGTACAGAGGTGTGCTGGGGGGTACAGAGGTGTGCTGAGGGGTACAGAGAGGTGTGCTGTGGGGTAAAGAGGTGTGCTGGGGTAAAGAGGTGTGTTGGGGGGTACAGAGGCATACAAAGGGGTTTGGAGGCATTCAGGGGGAGTGAAAAGATATGTTAAGGGATGCAGAAACATGCTGGGAGTACAGAGGTGTGCTGGGGGTACAGAGGATTTTCTGGGAGCACAAAGATTTTTTGGGGGTATGGAGGTGGGTAAAAGGATTTTCTGGGGTAAAGAGATGTGCTGGGGGTACAGAGATGTTCTGGGGGGTACGGAGATGTGCTGGGGGGTACAGAGGTGTGCTGGGTTTACAGAGGTGTGCTGGGGGGTACATAGGTGTGCTGGGGGTACATAGGTGTGCTGGGGGTACAGAGGTGTGCTGGGGGTACAGAGGTGTGCTGGGGTTACAGAGGTGTGCTGGGGGGTACAGAGGTGTGCTGGGGATACAGAGGTGTGCTGGGGATACAGAGGTGTGCTGGGGGGTACAGAGGTGTGCTGGGGGGTACAGAGGTGTGTTGGTGGTACAGAGGTGTGTTGGGGGTACAGAGGTGTGTTGGGGGTACAGAGGTGTGCTGAGGGGTTCAGAGGTGTCCTGGGGGGTACAGAGGTGCTGAGGGGTACAGAGGTGTCCTGGGGGTACAGAGGTGTGTTGGTGGTACAGAGGTGTGTTGGGGTTACAGAGGTGTGCTGGGGGTACAGAGGTGTGCTGGGGGTATGGGGTGTTTTGAAAGCGCAAAATGCACCTTTGCCTGTGTAAACAAAAAGAGGTGAGCTGAGGGGTAAATAGGTGTGCTGGGGTTACAGAGGTGTGTTGGGGGGTACAGAGGCATACAAAGGGGTTAGGAGGCATTCAGGGGGAGTGCAAAGATATGTTAAGGGATACAGAAACATGCTGGGAGTACAGAGGTGTGCTGGGGGTACAGAGGATTTTCTGGGAGCACAAAAGATTTTTTGGGGGTATGGAGGTGTCCTGGGGGGGGGGTAAAAGGATTTTCTGGGTAAAGAGATGTGCTGGGGGTACAGAGATGTTCTGGGGGGTACGGAGATGTGCTGGGGGGTACAGAGATGTTCTGGGTTTACAGAGGTGTGCTGGGGGGTACAGAGGTGTGCTGGGGGTACAGAGGTGTGCTGGGGGTACAGAGGTGTGCTGGGGGTACAGAGGTGTGCTACAGAGGGGTACAGAGGTGTGCTGGGGGGTACAGAGGTGTGCTACAGAGGTGTGCTGGGGGGTACAGAGGTGTGCTGGGGGGTACAGAGGTGTGCTGGGGGGTACAGAGGTGTGCTGGGGGGTACAGAGGTGTGTTGGGGGTACAGAGGTGTGTTGGGGGTACAGAGGTGTGTTGGGGGTACAGAGGTGTGCTGAGAGGTACAGAGGTGTCCTGGGGGGTACAGAGGTGCTGAGGGGTACAGAGGTGTGGTGGGGGTTACAGAGGTGTGCTGGGGGTACAGAGGTGTGCTGAGGGGGTACAGAGGTGTCCTGGGGGGTATGGGGTGTTTTGAAAGCGCAAAATGCACCTTTGCCTGTGTAGACAAAAAATTCCTTGCACCAGCCCTCTCTGTATGCAAATACATCGTGCTTAGGAACACCCACTCCTCCAGACTGATGCCCACCCATCAAGGCATTTTAATATTTTCATAAATCCTCCCAAGAGGCAGCCCATTGGTTGCATCAGTGCAAAAGGGCTCCTGAGAGGCGTACTGTGGCAGGGGGCTGTGATGGCCCTGTTGGCCCCTCCCACTAGCTATGATCAGCCTGCATTGCCTAGAGAAGCACAGATACCCAATAATGACTTAGCTGGGAATGAAATAAGGCAAAGCTCCCAACTGTCCCTGATTTCGAGGGACTGTCCTTGATTCGGAGCAATGTCCCTCTGTCCCTCTTTCCCCCTCATTTGTCCCTCATTTTGGTCTGATCTATATATTTGTATAAAAAATGCACTTTTTATCTTTCAAAAAGTGTTTTCCAGCCCTAAACCTTTCATCCGATTTCCAAGTTGCTGCATTTGTAAATTTTAAAAGCCAATATAAAGGAATAGTGGTGGATTTAATTAACCTTTTTTCTGGTTAATTCTCCTTTGAGGGGGTGTGGCAGGGGACGTGTCCTAGGCCTACATACATTTGCTAGTAGGGGTCCCTCATTCCCATCTCATAATATTGGGCGGTATGAATAATGTATGTCATAAAAACAGAAAAGTTTTATTTAAAAAATGTCATAATAATGAATGGGAGGAGCTAGGATAGGCAAAATATAAGCAGATCAAACGTCAGCTTTTTAATTGAGACATTCGGGTATTTCATTAATTGATTAGCTGAGCCGTAGATATTTAACCACTTTAGCCCCGGGCCTGTTTTTCAGATTCGGTGTTTACGAGACTAAAACATTTTTTTTTGCTATAAAATTACTTAAAACCCCCAAACATTATATATATTTTTTTTCTAACACTCTAGAGAATAAAATGGCAGTCATTGCAATACTTTTTGTTACACCGTATTTGCGCAGCGGTCTTACAAGCGCACTTTTTTTGGAAAAATTTCACTTTTTTAAATTAAAAAATAAGACAACAATAAATTTGGCCCAATTTTTTTACATATTGTGAAAGATAATATTACGCCGAGTAAAATGATACCCAACATGTCACGCTTAAAAATTGCGCCCGCTCGTGGCATGGCGTCAAACTTTTACCCTTAAAAATCTCGATAGGCGATGTTTAAAAAATTCTACAGGTTGCATTTTTTGAGATACAGAGGAGGTCTAGGGCTAGAATTATTGCTCTCGCTCGAACGATCGCGGCGATACCTCACTTGTGTGGTTTGAACACCGTTTTCATATGCGGGCGCTACTCGCGTATGCGTTCGCTTCTGCGCGCGAGCTCGTCGTAAAGGGGCGATTTAAAAAATTTTTTTTTTTGTTTTCGTATTTATTTGTATTAATTTTACCAATTTTTAACACTAAAATAAAAAAAATAAAAAATTATCACTTTTATTCCTATTACAAGGAATGTAAACATCCCTTGTAATAGAAAAAAGCATGACAGGTCCTCTTAAATATGAGATCTGGGGTCAAAAAGACCTCAGATCTCATATTTAGGCTAAAATGCAAAAAAAAAAAAAAAAAATTTAAATGTCATTTTTTAAATGACATTTAAAAAAAAATGTCTCTTTAAGACGCTGTTTGGAACTGACGTTTGACGTCACTTCCGCCCAGCAGAGCTACGGGGATGGACGTCGGAAATTTTTTCCCTCACTCGCATCCCCGCTGACCAGACGAGCGCACCCGATCGCCTCCGCCGCTACCGACGGCTCCGGTAAGCGGCGGAGAGCGCGGGAGCGCAGCGGGAGGGGGGGGACGACGCTCGTCCGCCACCGATAACGGCGATCTCGCGGCGATTCCGCCACGGAGACCGCCATTATCGTTTACCCGACCGCCCACAGAAGAGATGGATATCTCGGTTCTGGCAGCAGCTGCTGCCGTTACCGAGATATCCATCTCTAAAGTGCCGACGTATACCTGCGGTGGGCGGTCGGGAAGTGGTTAATTAGCTTGGACTTTGTAGCATGTCATTTAGTAATCAGCGGTATCGGGACATGTCATGGATTTCGTAGAAGCGTTTGATCTTTCGTAACTTATCAGGACGCTTATTATTATTGAACAGTCATGGTCTCATTTCATTCATTAATCAGGATAGCAAGGCGTTTTCTGATTGGCTGGACCCTGCAGAGTCATATCACTGGACAATAAAATGATTCTAACTGTGCTGCCCAGAAGATCATCCATGTCTTCTCAAGATTAATTAGGGTGCAGATCAGGGGAGGGCTGGCAGGGGGGGCAGGGTGGAAATCTCCCCCCGAGCTGGTGACACTATGCACAGCCTCCGGCCGCCACTACCAAATGCTGTTTTTGCTGAGCAGGAATATGCCTGCTGGAGCTCTGTTAACACAGGTCACAGCCGCTGCTCACCTCCCACTGTGCAGCTGTGCCTGTGTCAGCTCCGAGGTAAATGGCTGCAGAGCTGAGCTATGTCTCATCTCACACATAGCTCAGCCCCAGTGCGCACCAGCGCTGACATCCCCTTCTCTCTCTGCACAGACAAGAGGAGAGATAGAGCTCATTTGCTCCTCCTCCTTCTGTGTCTGCCCTGCCTACACTCCCTGGGCATGTGTGGGCACTGGACGGGAAGTTTGAACCCAAAAAAGCATCAGACAGCCTGCCTGCGCCTCAGCCTCCATCCTGGTAAGCTCACCCTCTCTAGTCTCTCCTGCCTCCCAGTGTATAAAAGGGGTGCTCTGTGGACTTTGTTAAAGGGGAGGGGGGGCAGGCTTTGGTGAACAGAGACCCTCTTTACATAATAGTCCACAGCATACAGGCTTAAATCAAGTTTCCTAGAACACCCCTTACATCAGATCTGATGTATATGGGGTCTGTGCGGACTCTGATGTAAGGGGGGCCTCTGTGCAGACTCTGATGTTAAGGGGGGCCTCTGTGCGGACTCTTGGGATCATGAAAAATCTTAGACTGTTTTCCTCGATCCATCACTTTTCCACATCTATGGGCCACTTGACTGAACTTGTCCCCAAGCCTAAGGCTGCCAGCCCTTCCCTGGTGCAGATCGGTTTCACAGGGGCGGCCATGACAGTCACACGTCTGAATGAGCCCTTACAGAGGAGTTCCAGCCAATTTTAATATTTATTAAAAGTCAGCAGATACAAAAAGTGTAGCTGCTGGCTTTTAATAAACATGCACTCACCTGTTCCACGTTCCAGCGACGTGCCGGCCGGGGCTCCGCTCCTCTCCCCCCCTCCTAAGTAAAAAAAGAGCGACAATTTAAAAATATATATTTTTTTTTTACTTGTTGCTATAATAAATGTCCCAATTTTTAATTTTTTTCTCAGTTTAGAGCGATACGTATTCTTCTACGTATTTTTGTAAAAAAAAAAAAAAAAAAAATCACAATAAGTGACTGCTTTGAGCAAAAGTTATAGCGCCTACAAAATAGGGGACAGAATTATGATTTTTTTTTTATTATTTTTTATTTACTAGTAATGGCGGCGATCTGCGATTTTTATTGGGACTGCGATATTGCGGCGGACACATCGGACACTTTTGACACATTTTTTGCGCCATTCACATTTATACAGCGACCAGTGCTATAAATATGCACTAATTACTGTATAAATGTGACTGACATTGAAGGGGTTAACACTAGGGGGTGAGGAAGGGGTTAAATGTATTGCCTGGGTGTGTTCTAACTGTGTGGGGGGAGGGGAGTGACTGGGGGAGGTGACCGATGCTGTGTCCCTATGTACAAGGGACAAAGCATCGGTCTCCTCTCCTCTGACAGGACGTGGAGCTCTGTGTTTACACACACAGCTCCACGTCCCTGCTATGTCACCGCCGATCGCGTGTACCTGACGGACATCGCGGCCGCCGGGTACACGCATCGAATCTTTGGTGATGCGACGGGACTGTTTTTCCCTGCCGTGGGCCACCCAGTGGCGCGCGCGGGGAATTACAAATACATCACGTCCAAAGACGTGACCCCGGCGCCTCAGGTCCGCGCTGTTGACGTATTCTGTCAATAGCGCGGACCTCTAGTGGTTAATGGAAACTACACACGTCATATTCACACTATAATACTTGTTGCAGCACCGTGCACTTGGGATCAATACCCATTAGGGTTTTTTTTTTTATCTTTTTGAATCTTTTCTAAATATGTATACTGTATATACAGGGGGGGACTGACAACTCATGGGGCCCCCGGGCAATAGAAGATTATGGGGCCCCCGGGCTTACAGATGGCCACCACGCCAGGAGGCAGTGCAGAGGCGGGGCAGCTAAAATCTCTGGATTCTCACATCAAAAGCATGTCCGTTTCAGACATATCAGGGACAGATGTAAAAAAAAACACAGATTTTTACATACTGTCCCTGGTTTTACCGAGCCTGGCAACCCTGATGGGGCCCCCAGGCGGTGCCCGGGTGCCTCAATGGTCAGTCCGCCCCTGTATATATATTTTGGTTTATATATAGATATACCAAAATATATATATATATAGCTGCACAGTGCTGCAACAAGTATTATAGTGTGAATATGACGTGTAGCTCCCATTAACTGAAATATTATAAAATCCCACTCCTAACCTGTGTAGAAAAGATGTAAACCCCTATTTTCAGGCTGTCCGGTCGTGTTATTCCCTGTGTGGTCTAGTGGTGTATGCAGGGGAGAGGAAGGAGCACCAACAACAGATGGGACACAGGAATCTATATTTGATGTCACCACTCCGGGCTTTACCAGTCATTGACGAGCATGCTCTCCTCTCCCCTGCAGCCACCGCTGGCTCACACAGGGGATCATGTAACCAAACTGGAGCTAGCTAAAAATAGGTAAGTCTGCGAGTCAGGGGGGGAGCCAATTACCCCGGGCGCTGACAACCGACGCTACGCCACTGGTGTGAGCGCAGATACAACCGGCCCTTTGAGGGCAACCAAACTGTTGATGCGGCCCCCGATGAATTTGAGTTTGCCACCCCTGATCTAGGGCAGTGATGGTGAACCTTGGCACCCCAGATGTTTTGGAACTACATTTCCCATGATGCTAATGCACTTTTCAGCGTAGTTGAGCATCATGGGAAATGTAGTTCCAAAACATCCGGAGTGCCAAGGTTCGCCATCACTGATCTAGGGTCACCATCTGGACTGAGATGCCGGTGTTCTATCGAGATGTGCCCGCCGTCGGAAAGTGCCTGCAGAACGCAACGGCACTCCAGCTGATTTCCCGATCAGCTGGAGTGACGTCGCCATAGAGCATGCGCACATCGTAGGAGGCTTTTTTCGACGGGTGATACCATTTTACTGACAATTTAAAGATATGCAAAGAGCGGAGGGACACCGCGGGTTTACAGCGAGGCACAATCTGACATCATAGCTTTCAATTGTGCCCGGGAAATTGTATCTCCCATCGAAAAAAAGCCCCCTACGATGTGCGCATGTGCTATGGAGACGTCACTCCAGCTGAACAGGAACTCAGCTGGAGTGCCCTTCCGTTCTGCACTTTTCGACGGAGGGCACAAATCGATAAAACACCCGGCTCAGAGGTGACACAATCATGTAAAATTTTTGTGATTGTGCAGATCTTGGCTGTGATCACAAATTTCACACACAGACCAGCCCTTGCTGCAACCTTTCACCTTGGGACTTGTTACAAAAGTTGCAATGATCGCTGTGGGGGAGGAGACTGGGGAAATGCTTCCTCCTGCCTGCAGCAGACTGATGACATCACAGCCTAGGGCTAGGAAAATCACCACGTTTTAAAGTGATACTAAAGCCCCGTACACACGGTCGGACATCCAACAAAACTTCCCTTGGATTTTTGTCCTAATTGATTTGTCCGATCACACCCATAGCATACACACGCTCTGACTTTTCTGCAAACTTTTCTAAAATTTTCCCATCATCACGTGGTTGTTCTGCTCTTTTCTGCTCTTTACTGCCACCCTTTGGTTAACTTCTGCTATTGTTGGTTGATTTTAACATTGGTTCTGAGCATGCGCATTTGTAATTTGTCCAAAAGTCCGATGGTTTGCTGTACACACGATCGGACTTTGCACCATCGGACTTTTGTTGCCTGAAAGTTGGTCGGTTCGCAGACCCAACTTTTTGTCCGATGAAAGCCAAAAAAGTTGGTCCGATGGAACGTACACTCGGTCGGACAAATGCGAAAAGTGTCGGATTTTGATGTTGGTTGGGCAAAAGTCCGACCGTGTGTACGGGGCTTAAGGCTTCTTTTACACGAGGCGGACTCCGTCGCTATGGAGTCCCCCAGCTCAGCGGGAGATCTCTCTGCTGAGCTGGTGGATGACAGGTCCCTCTCTGCTCACTGAGCAGAGAGGGGTTTGTGCAGCGCCGCTGTCTCCTATGGAGCGATCTGATAAAAATGGACAGCATGTCCATTTTCATCAGATCTCCCCTGATCTGCCATGGACGGATGGGGACAGATTGGACCGGGTTGGATGTCGGACATGCCTCCGCTGTCAAACCCGACGCTCCATTGGATTGCATGGAGCGGCCGTTCAGGTCCGCCGACAAAACTGACAGGCAGACCTGAACAGTCCGACCGTGTGAAAGGGGCCAAAAGCCTTGTTTTTTTCATTTACAAATAACAAACATGTTATACTTACCTGCTCTGCGTAATGTTTTGGACAGGGCAGCCTCGATCCTCCTCTTCTTGGGTCTCTCTTCGACCCTTCTGGCCCCTCCCCCCTGCAGCTTTCTACGGGGGCAAGCTGCCTTTTTTCAAATCTACGGGGGCAAGCTTCAGCTCTGTGTGTCCATTTACACACAGAGCATGGCTGCTGCACGAGACTCTCATGTCACCTCTACCCAACAGTGCAGGTTTCTTGTCACATTCTGCTCCCCATCACAGATTACTACGGAAGTGACGTTTGTCGCCGCCATCTTGCTACACCCCACACCATTGCACAGTAATGATAGAGTGAGAAGGGGGCAAGCGGACATCTTGTTACACCCACTGGAGTTTTAGATTTCACAGCTATTTTCAACACAAAACAGAGATTATATGCTTAAATACAGTATTTTGAAATCCGACGGACTGTTTACATGTTAAATGTGAAAATCAGAGGTGTTCTGTCACATTAGCAACCATGTAAGCTCAGCAGGTTTGCTGCTGCGTTTAAAGGAGTTGTAAAGGAAAAAAAAAAATGTTGCCTAAAATGAATGTCTGCAAGGTAGACAGACAGAATAGTGTAATGATTCTGTTAAAAAACGAGTGAATACCTATTAAATTCCTTTATCTATATCACCTCCGGAGCTCTAGTTTCTGTTCTCTCATTCACTTCCTGGTTTGCGGCACTCGTTCATGTAAGAACTACATTTCCCAGTATAAATTGCGGCACGCCCAGTAATTCACACCTCTTTGAAGTCTCTTCTAGAGAGCGTCCTGCCGCACAGATGTAGTTCCCAGGAGGGAATTAAAGTATAACATGTAAACAGTCCGTCGGATTTCCAAATACTGTATTTAAACATATAAGCTCCGTTTTGTGTTGAAAATAACTGTGAAATAGAAAAACTCTGGTGGGTGTAACAAGATGTCCGCTCGCCCCCTTCACACTCTATCATTACTGTGCAGGAGAGTGGGGTGTAGCAAGATGGCGGCGACAGAACGTCACTTCCGGAGCAATATGCGATGGGGAACAGGTTCTTCTATTATTCCTATATGTGTGTTATTATCCCTAAATCAGTGTTACCCCGGGATATATGCAGGGTCAGATTACAGCATAATGATGATTATTTTTTTTAGGGCCATACCTTGCACGCTCGGTCTCTCACCCCTTTCCTCCCCTATCTGCCATGCTCAGCGTGCAGTCTGACGCCACTTCCGGCCCGGCCATGTCTTTGGCTTCATTGCCCTTACTTTTGGTGCTTGTAGTGTGGGCGGAAGTAGCTGCAGCACTTCTGGAGGAAGTGATGCAGAATGTGTGCGTCCCGGGTGGTTTGGCTCTCTGTTTAAACTCTGTCTTCATCTCTATGGTAAGGAGGCTGTGTGTACGCGTGTCCTCCCAGCTTCCCTGTGTATGAGTGAGTGGTGTGTTATGTCTGTGTGCTGGGGTTGTCGCCTCCTTCTTCCAGGAGTCTCTTATTTATTATATTATACTTCTCTCTGTATAATAATAATAATGTATATTTATATAATATACTGGATATACAATAATATTTATATCTTTTATATTATACTTCTCTCTGTATAATAATGTATTTTTATATAATAATATATATATAATTTTTTTTTTTTTGTCCCTCTGGCTTTAGTCCCCGGGTGGTAAAATCTCAGCCGGCGTTGGACGTGGGGCGGCCGCGTTTTTCAGGCGCCTGGAGCAGTGCTCAGGTAAACAACAATGGCCGTGTGATGTTTCTCTCCAGACACACCACTTTCTCACCCAGAGAGAAGCACAGTACACAGGTTTAACAAGCCCGGCCACGTTTATTCCTTCACTTGTATCAGCAGCTGGACTGGTTTTTCAGGCGCTTTGACGTTAGAAAAAAAAAACTCCTGAAAGAAGCCTTGTCTGCAATCACTGTGTGAAAGCCCGAGTGCTTTCAGAGCCCTTTCACACTGCCAGCACCCTAAAAACTAGGGATGTCCCGATACCACTTTTTTTAGAACCGAGTACAAGTACCGATACTTTTTTTCAAGTAGTCGCCGATACCGATTACCGATACTTTATTTCAAGTAGTTGCCAATACCGATACTTTTTTTTAAACGTGTCCCCCCCACATATTGCTGCCATGTCCCCCCACATATTGCTGCCATGATGTCCCCCCTACCTGATGATGATGCCGCCATATATACAAAGCTGCTGCTGTGAACATTACATGCAGCTTTCGTTTTTCAATAGCTGTTTTCCCTATCGCCCGCCCTGTGTAAAGGACACTCCCTCTTGCTCGTGATTGGACAGATCCGTCCAATCGCTAGCAAGAGGGAGTGTCCTTTACACAGGGCGGGCGATAGGGAAAACAGCTATTGAAAAACGAAAGCTGCATGTAATGTTAGCGGCGGTGGGGGGCGACGACGGCGGGGGGGGTGCGAAGTATTCTATTTGGGTATCGGGGGTATTTGCGGGAGTACTTGTACTCGGAATCGGTCCCGATACCGGTATCGGGACAACCCTACTAAAAACGCTGGTAAAGCTCCGCTAAGTCCGCTTTTACACTGAAGTGTTTTCAGGCCCTTTGGCGTTAAAAAAAAAAAAAAAATGCCTCAATAGGAATGGGTGCTTTAAAAAGGGTGCATTCAGCACTCCTAAAGCGCTGCACAGAAGCTGCTTGCAATACTCTTTTTGACGCCCTGCCAGCGCAGCGCCTCAGTGTGAAAGCACTTGGGCTTTCATGTTGGGGTTGCAAATGAGGCTTCTTACAGGCACTCTTTTTTTAACGCTTGGACCCCTTTAACACTGGGGCGTTTTTCAGGCGCTTTACGCCCCTTTCACACTGGGGCGGGAGGTGCGCTGACGGTATAGCGGGGTATACCGTCGGAATCGCAGCGGTATTCGGCCGCCAGCGGTGCTGTTTTAACCCCCGCTAGCGGCCGAAAAAGGGTTAATACCGCGCACTATGTGCCTCCGCAGGTAGTATAGATGCCATGTCCCGTTGTTTTCAATGGGGAGGAGCGGTGAACACAACGCTCCAAAGATGCGGCTAGCAGGACTTTTGGAGCGGTCCTGCTAGCACACCGGGTCAGTGTGAAATCACTCAGGCTTTCACACTGAGGCTGCAGGGCAGGAGTTTTTCTCCTCAGTGTGAAAGGGGCCTTAGTGTGAAAGCACTCGGGCTTTTACATTGGGATTGCAGATGCAACTACTTTCGGGTGCTTTCTTTTTTTTTTTAACGCTAAAGCGCCTGAAAAACGCCCCAGTGTGAAAGGGTTCTTAGGCCCAGTTCACACTGCTGCGTCTTCAAAAACACACGATTTTATGCAGGAACCGTGAGCTTTTAACTGGACACCACTGTGTACATCTGGGAGAAGAATCATCCACACAGGTAAACATGCAAAAGCCATCAGCGTTTAACTGGGCACGATCGTGTACAGGCGCCAATACAAGTGAATGACAAGTGCCCTCCTGTCCTTTCTGTATTGTAATTCTACTACCCCTCCCCCTTCTACATTGTAAAGTGCTGCCGCTATATAATGCCTGTGTATGACTGAACATGGCCATGCTCATGTAAACGCTGATGGCTTCTGCATCAGTGGTCACCCACGCATGTGCATAAAGGGCATCGGCATTTACCTGAGTGTGACAACATACGACTGGCTCCTGCCTGTTTACCCACGTGCGGCGCTTCCGCCTGGACCCACCACTTTTGCATTTGGGACATGGTGCCGTACACATGGTCACATACAGTCTTTTACTTGTATTTGTTGCTGTATTTAACCACGCTCAGACGCTGATGGCTTCCACATGTTTATCTTTCACTTTTGGGGCGGAGCACTGCATGTGCTGGTGACCACTGATGCAGATGCCCTTGCGTTTACCCAAACATGGCCAGGTACAGTGATTTACTTGCTGTACATGGTCATGCTCAGGTAGACACTGATGGCTTCCACATGTTTACCTGCACATAGAAAGCTTTTCCCCAGAAGTACCACTTTTGCGTTTGGGGAGAAGTGCCCTATGCACATGTACGGGTAACCACCCAATGCAGAAGCCATCAGTGTTTACCCAAGCATGGCCGTGACTAAGGATGAGCTCTGGCGTGTTCGCATGGTACACGCGCAGAGCCCGCCAGGAAGTGTGCACGGTGCTGTGCTCTTCACAGCCAGGGAGACATTTCCCGATCTCTGCAGCCGAGCATCCGGAAATGTCTCCCTGGCTGTGATTAGCGTAGTGCCGTGCACAGTTTCTGGCGGGCTCTGCACGTGTATTATGCGAACACGCCAGAGCTCATCCTTAGCCATGACCAATGACGCAACACAACTTTATTCGCTCCCTGGTCATCTCTCGCCTTGAGTACTGCAACTCCCTCCTCATTGGCTTACCTCAACATACTCTATCCCCCCTTCAGTCCATCATGAATGCTGCCCCCAGACTCCTCCACCTTACCACTACTCCTCTCTGTCAATCCATCCACCCTACAAATTAAGTTCAAAATACTAACTACTTGCAAAGCCATCCTCAACTCTGCCCCCAGCTACATCAATGACCTAGTCTCTCTAAATACCAACCTAATCGTTCTTTGTTCTTCTCAAGACCACCTGCTCTCTCATCACCTGCCCCCATGCTCGCCTTCCAGGACTTTTCCAGAGCCTCTCCAAGCCTATGGAACTCCTTACCCCAATCTGCCTATCTCCCTCTATTAGATTTTAGAGGATCCCTGAAAACCCTCCTGTTCAGAGAAGCCTATCCTACCTACACCTAACAACTGTGGGCCAAATTCAGGTAGACTTACGACGGCGTATCTACAGATACGCCTTCGTAAGTCTGAATGTCCGCCGTCGTAACCCAACGCCTGATTCAAAGAATCGGATACGCCAGGATTGAGCTAAGATACGAGCGGCGTAAGTCTCTTACACCGTCGTACATTAGTTACATAATTACGCTGGCCGCTAGGTGGCGCTTCTGTTGATTTAAGCGTTGAATATGTAAATGAGCTAGATACGGCGATTCACGAACGTAAGCCCGGCCGTCGCAGTACTGATACGCCGTTTACGTAAGGCGTTTTCAGGCGTAAAGATATTCCAACAAAAAGATGGCACAGCCAATGTTAAGTATGGACGTCAGGACCGCGTCAAATTTTATTAATTTTACGTCGTTTGCATAAGCCGACTCAGAATGGGGGCTGGGCGTAAGTTACGTTCACGTCGTTTTCATTGACTATTTGCGACGTGATTTGGAGCATGCGCACTGGAATACGTCCACGGCTGGCGCAGTTCGTTCGGCGCGTCATTTACGTGGGGTCACCGTTAATTTCAATACAACACGCCCCCTACCTGCCCAATTTGAATTGTGCGCGAATACGCCGGCCCATTTACGCTATGCCGCTGCCACTTACGGAGCAAGTGCTTTGTGAATACAGCACTTGCCTGTAAAAGTTGCGGAGGCGTAACGTAAATAGGATACGCTACGCCCGCACAAAGAATCTAGCCATGCATGTTAATTTTGTCCATCTGATCACCCCACCCCACAGCTACTACCCTTTGTTCCACTTGACCCTTCCTTCTAGACTGTAAGCTCTAACAAGCAGAGTCCTCTGGTGTCTCCTGTATTGTGACTGTACTGTCTCCTGTATTGGCGGCTTCACGGCTTCTGCATGTTTACCTGCGTTGATAATGCTTCTCCCCAGATGTGCTACTTTTGTATTTGGGGAGAATTCCCGTACAAGTATGCATAGGTATACACAACCACAAGTGTAAATGAGCCCTAAGCTTTTGAGGGAGAAAGATTGGGTAAAAAAACTAGAAATGGTGAAAAAATACATTCGGGGGGGGGGGGTCTCCATCCAGTGTTGAGCTGTGACAGGGTTAAGCAGCCCCTGTGCCCCAGCTGTGTTCAACTACAAATGCCATGAGACATTGCCAGACACTGACTGCCACAGGCATGATCCTAGAGGCAGAGGCATGATGGGATTTGTATTTTTAGTTTCTTTACTTTATTTTTAATCCTATCCTTCTCTCCTTTGACAGGCATTAACACCATCTGGATGGAAAACTTAAAAGCAATTCTGTGATTTCATCAAATTCCTTAGTTACTCAAGATGGAGGTTCCTGAGGGGATTCCTTTCCCCGCAGACACTATGGATGAAGAGGGCCCGGTGTCGGGTCACAGTTTTTCTCACGCACCAGAAGAGACTTTGGCACAAGACGTTGGCTCGTTGAAACCAAACGCTGTTGATCTTTTTGAGAAGCCGTCGGAGTTGAGATTGGAGTCGGAGGAAATTCCCACTCACAACCCAGATGAGGCAACAGAAAGAGACCATGGCTCGTTGGATGGAAGCAGTGTTGATATGTTTGAGAAGTCCTCTGAGTTAAGACCGGAGTCAGAGGAAAGTGTCGCCCAGGACAAGACATCAGAGCGAGACAATGGCTCATCGATTGATGTTTGTGGAAAGCCACCTGAGATACTGGTTGAGGAAAGCCTCGGGTCCTCAGAAAGTCGCACTGTTGTTGCAGAATCTTGCACTGACAACTTGGTTGAGGAGACGGATCTCTTAATGTTTCAAGAAGACCATAAGACGAAGGGAGAAGAGAATATTGATTCTGGAAGTGGCGAAGGTGCTGAGATCCTAAGTGGAGACAAAGTCACAGAGGCACAAGGGTCACTGGATTCAGAAGACCAGGATTGTGAGGAGCCACCCAGCAAGAAGCCTTGTATTGATCACCTGGAGCCGGTCTGTGACGTTTGCTCCCATGAGGTGGAAGAAGTCGTCCAGGAAGTGGGAGTGGAATCGGCGAATCCAGAGGACTTGACCGCGACTACAGAGGAGGAGACCTATTTGTAAGTGAGCAGTAGGGATTATGTGGTACCGCTGTAGGAGAGGGGCCAATCTTCCTTGTGCACCAATCTCACTTCTACGAGTGCTTATACACATTGCTCTTCCTTTGCCTATTTGCATGCTGCCCTGTGTGTTCACATGTGACAAATGCAAACCTCTAATGCTTTCGCCTGTCACATGTTTGGCTGTAAATCTGCCTGCATTCACCATGACTTGGGTGAGGGGACTCATTTTTCGTATCTTTTATTTATTTTTTTCTCAGGAGAAAAAAACATAAAAGCTGAACTCCAGACAGTTGTAAAAAAAATTAAAGGAGAAGTACAGCTAAAGCTCATTTGTCTGTACTTCTGTGGATCATGTACGTTCTGCACTCCTGTGACCTAACTTCAGCAGATAGCAGGCTGTCGGCTGAAGTCACAGAGTGGCTCCAGGCTTGGGCAAGATTGCGACCATATGGTTGGGATCCACCCACAACCCTGGACCAGTAGCTGGCTCAGCCTCTGGGAGAGCCGCCGAGAGCCTGAGCTGGCCGCTCCTGCCCCCTACAAAGCCCAGTGCTCCAATGAGCGTGGGGGGTGCAGAGCGCCAATGACTAACAGTCACCAGCTCTCTGCTCACGGAGCTCTGAGAACTGAGTGATCGCTCGGTTCTCAGTCTTAGAGCCTGTGTGGGATCGATGCCGCCACCTAGGTAAGTATGATGCTGAATTTCTCTTTTAAAGTGGTTGTAAACCCTTACAGACCACTTTGACCTACAAGTAAGCTTAGATTAAGGCTTGCCTATAGGTCCAATAAATATCTCCTTAACCTTCACGGTTAAAGAGATATTTCCAAAAAAAGACAGCGTAGATGTCTACGGCGAGCAGGCACACTAAGGCCCCTTTCACATTGAGGCGTTTTTCATGCGGTACAGCGCTAAAAATAGCGCTGCTATACCGCATGAAAAATCATGCCCTGTAGTGTTCAATGTGAAAGCCCGAAGGCTTTCACACTGAAGCGGTGCGCTAGCAGGAACGCTCCAAAAGTCCTGCTAGCCGCATCTTTACCGCGGTATAGGAGCGGTGTGTTCACCGCTCCTATAGCGCGCCTTCCCATTGGAAACAATGGGAAACCGCGGCAATAGCGCGGTAATACCGCCCGCAACGCGGGCGGTATTAACCCTTTTTCGGCCGCTAGCGGGGGTTAAAACCTCACCGCTAGCGCCCGAATATCGCGGTAAACACGACGGTATAGCGGCGCTACAAATAGCGCGGCTATACCGTCACCGCGGCTCCACGCCTCAATGTGAAAGGGGCCTAAGTGTGGCTATACTAATGACGCATCATGCTGTTAGTGGCGGCTCCCGTGCAGGAGTGACGTCATCGCTGCTCCGCCAGTCGCCGTGCCGGAGCAGCGATACCCGGAAGTCACTCCGGGTATCATGACGGCGACAGAGGAGGTGTCCGAGGACCGCTGCGGGGGCTTCATTCTCAGGTAAGTAATTCATAATGAGCTAGTATACTATGCATACTGGCTCATTATGCCTTTGCCTTGCAGGTTTTTTTTATTTTATTTTTAATTTATTTTAATATATAGGGTTTCCTTCCTCTTTAATGCAGCTTTATATTTTATTAAAGTGGAAGATGAGGGTAATACTAACTGTTCCTAAAAAAAAATCCCCTCCCCCTTCCTAAAAAAAAATCCCCTCCCCCCTCCTACCTATCTAGCAAACCTGTATTAAAAAAAAGGGGGGGGGACCCAAGCTAGTGGAGGCTTTACCCCTCTCTTTTGTTATTTTAAGAAAAGTTAGATGTAGCCTTTATAAGTACAAAACAGTGCCACGCAATATTGCTCTATATACTGATAGATACTACCCAACAACTTATATGTAACGTTATTCACCCCTATTTGTGAAATATACTACGTGCTTTGTAAACTCAAAAGTCCTGTGTTTGCAAAGAGACAGTATATCGCAGTCCATGCCGCTATTTTGCATATACTGTTCAGTTCTTCTCGAAGACCCCTTTCACACTGGGGCGTTTTTCGGGCGCTTTAGTGTTAAAAAAAAAGGCCTAAAAGAAGCCTTATCTGCAAGACCCAATATGAAAGCCAGGGTGGTCTTGAAAGAAAGGGGTCTTGGCATTAACCACTTGACCACTGGGCACTTAAACACCCTTCCTAACCAGACCAATTTTCAGCTTTCGGTGCTCTCACAATATGAATGACAATTACTCAGTCATACAACATTCTACCCATTTGAAATTTTTGTCCTTTTTTTCACACAAATAGAGCTTTCTTTTGGTGGTATTTGATTACTTCTGGGTTTTTTATTTTTTGCGCTATAAAAGAAAAACGACTGAAAATTCTGTAAAAAAAAAAAAAAAAAACTTGTTTCTGTCATATTAGCGGGTTATTTCTCACACACAGCATATGCATACCACAAATTACACCCCAAAACACATTCTGCTATTCCTCCCGAGTATGGCGATACCCCATGTGTGGGACTTTTACACGGCGTCGCCACATACAGAGGCCTAACATGCAGGGAGCGCCATCAGGCGTTCTGGAACACCCAGACCAATTCTGACATTTCTCTCCTACATGGAAAAATCATCATTTATTTTCTAGAAAATTACATAGAACCCCAAAACATTATATATGCTTTTTTAGCAAAGACCCTAGAGAATACAATGGTGGCTGTTACAACTTTTTATCTCGCACGGTATTTTCGCAGAAATTTATTGAACGCGTGTTTTTTAAAAAACTGTTTTGTGCTAAAAAAAAACAAAACAAAACAGTAAAGTTAGCCCAATTTTTTTTCATAATGTGAAAGATGAAGTTACGCCGAGTAAAAAGATACCCAACATGTCACACTTCAAAATTGCGCACACTCGTGGAATGGCGCCAAACCTCGCTACTTAAAAATCCCCATAGGCGGTATTGCAGAGTATCGCGCAGGGTATTGCAGGGTATTGGGGTATTGCCGAGTATTGGGGTATTGCAAAGTATCATGCAGAGTATTGGGGTATTGCAAAGTATCATGCAGAGTATTGGGGTATTGCCGAGTATTGGGGTATTGCCGAGTATTGGGGTATTGCCGAGTATTGGGGTATTGCCGAGTATTGGGGTATTGCCGAGTATTGGGGTATTGCCGAGTATTGGGGTATTGCCGAGTATTGGGGTATTGCCGAGTATTGGGGTATTGCCGAGTATTGGGGTATTGTTGAGTATTGGGGTATTGTTGAGTATTGGGGTATTGTTGAGTATTGGGGTATTGTTGAGTATTGGGGTATTGTTGAGTATTGGGGTATTGTTGAGTATTGGGGTATTGTTGAGTATTGGGGTATTGTTGAGTATTGGGGTATTGTTGAGTATTGGGGTATTGTTGAGTATTGGGGTATTGTTGAGTATTGGGGTATTGTTGAGTATTGGGGTATTGTTGAGTATTGGGGTATTGTTGAGTATTGGGGTATTGTTGAGTATTGGGGTATTGTTGAGTATTGGGGTATTGTTGAGTATTGGGGTATTGTTGAGTATTGGGGTATTGTTGAGTATCATGCAGAGTATTGGGGTATTGCCGAGTATTGGGGTATTGCCGAGTATCATGCAGAGTATTGGGGTATTGTTGAGTATTGGGGTATTGTTGAGTATTGGGGTATTGTTGAGTATTGGGGTATTGTTGAGTATTGGGGTATTGTTGAGTATTGGGGTATTGTTGAGTATTGGGGTATTGTTGAGTATTGGGGTATTGTTGAGTATTGGGGCATTGCCGGGTACTGGGGCATTGCCGGGTACTGGGGCATTGTTGGGTACTGGGGTATTGTTGGGTACTGGGGTATTGTTGGGTACTGGGGTATTGTTGGGTACTGGGGTACTGGGGTATTGTGGGGTATTGTGGGGTACTGGGGTATTGTTGGGTACTGGGGTATTGTGGGGTACTGGGGTATTGTGGGGTATTGTTGGGTACTGGGGTATTGTTGGGTATTGTTGGGTACTGGGGTATTGTGGGGTACTGGGGTATTGTGGGGTATTGTGGGGTACTGGGGTATTGTGGGGTACTGGGGTATTGTGGGGTACTGGGGTATTGTGGGGTACTGGGGGATTGTTGGGTACTGGGGGATTGTTGGGTACTGGGGGGATTGCTGGGTACTAGGGGATTGCAGAGCTGGGATGTTTTGAGGGATGGCTGGATCTGTGACTGCATTTGTCACAGATCCAGCCACAGCTCAGCTGCTGACACCCCGCTCCCCCCCCTCTCCTCGCACACTGTACAGAGCGGAGAGGGAGGAGAGGGAGGAACCGGCGTCATCAAATGACGCCGGTTTGTTTACAAGTGATCGCTCCGTCATTCGACGGCGCGATCACGTGGTAAACGGCCGCTATCAGCGGCAATTTACCGTGATCCGTGATGCGCCGGGTCTTCTAGACCCGGCGAGCACGGACACTTTCGCGAGCGCGTCCCAGGGGACGCGCTTTAGCGGAAGTGCACGAGGACGTCCCAGGGACGTCGTGTCAAAGCAACTCCACCGCGCCGTAGCAGTAAAATGCTTATGGCGCGGTGGGGAAGTGGTTAAAAAAAGAACATGAAAGCAGCCTCATCTGCAATCCCAATGTGAAAGCCCGAGAGCTTTCACACTGAGGCGCTGCGCTGGCAGGGCATCAAAAAGTCCTGCAAGCAGCTTCTTTGCAGCGCTTTAGGAGCGGTGAATACACCACTCCTAAAGCGCCTAAAAAAACGCCCCAGTGTGAAAGGGGTCTTAGCGGAGCTTTACCAGCATTTTTTGGGCGCTGTCAGTGTAAAAGGGCTCTGAAAGCACTGGGCTTTCACATTGGGATTGCAGATGAGGCTTCTTTTAGGCGTGTTTCAAGTGCTTTATTTTTATTTATTTTTTTATACACCAAAGCGCCTGAAAAAACACCCTAGTGTGAAAGGGGTCTAACAGTGTCCCAGCTTGTTCAATTTTTGTGCTCTTACACCCTGCAGTCCCATCGCCATTACAATATCGCTCTTGTCTCCTTTTGTTTGACCCAAACTTAATTTGGCCAACTCTTATAAATGCAAAACAAATTGCTTGTGTTGCCCCTTTTGGTTGTATGCTAAAGTCCCAAACCCTCCCCTCCTCTTATAAATGCCGGCAGGTATTCCTTTCACTGCTTCCAGGTATTCCCTTCACTGCTTCCAGGTATTCCCTTCACTGCTTCCAGGTATTCCCTTCACTGCTTCCAGGTATTCCCTTCACTGCTTCCAGGTATTCCCTTCACTGCTTCCAGGTATTCCCTTCACTGCTTCCAGGTATTCCCTTCACTGCTTCCAGGTATTCCCTTCACTGCTTCCAGGTATTCCCTTCACTGCTTCCAGGTATTCCCTTCACTGCTTCCAGGTATTCCCTTCACTGCTTCCAGGTATTCCCTTCACTGCTTCCAGGT
Source organism: Rana kukunoris (assembly GCA_029574335.1). Classification (NCBI taxonomy): domain Eukaryota; kingdom Metazoa; phylum Chordata; class Amphibia; order Anura; family Ranidae; genus Rana; species Rana kukunoris. Next base: position 521,843,681 of record CM056051.1, read on the forward strand.
ATTCCCTTCACTGCTTCCAGGTATTCCCTTCACTGCTTCCAGGTATTCCCTTCACTGCTTCCAGGTATTCCCTTCACTGCTTCCAGGTATTCCCTTCACTGCTTCCAGGTATTCCCTTCACTGCTTCCAGGTATTCCCTTCACTGCTTCCAGGTATTCCCTTCACTGCTTCCAGGTATTCCCTTCACTGCTTCCAGGTATTCCCTTCACTGCTTCCAGGTATTCCCTTCACTGCTTCCAGGTATTCCCTTCACTGCTTCCAGGTATTCCCTTCACTGCTTCCAGGTATTCCCTTCACTGCTTCCAGGTATTCCCTTCACTGCTTCCAGGTATTCCCTTCACTGCTTCCAGGTATTCCCTTCACTGCTTCCAGGTATTCCCTTCACTGCTTCCAGGTATTCCCTTCACTGCTTCCAGGTATTCCCTTCACCGCTTCCAGGTATTCCCTTCACCGCTTCCAGGTATTCCCTTCACCGCTTCCAGGTATTCCCTTCACCGCTTCCAGGTATTCCCTTCACCGCTTCCAGGTATTCCCTTCACCGCTTCCAGGTATTGCCTTCACCGCTTCCAGGTATTGCCTTCACCGCTTCCAGGTATTCCCTTCACCGCGATGGTGTTCAGCTCTCTTCCAGTTGCACTGTGACATTATCGGCTCCTCTCGATGGGGGCGTTTATTCCCCTGGATGGCTGCGGCACAAGAGGCATTCTGATAGGAGGAGATGGTCAAGTGACATGAGAGCTCATCACTGTGCTGATTCTCCTTTACTGTCTACTTAGTCTGGGAGCGGGTCCAGGATGACCCGGGCTCAGAGGTAGTGGGTGGACAGATGTTGCCTTTCAGACTGGGGACATCTAGTGGTGGAAAAATCATGGCTGGGAGGTGGAGCTCTGGATGGATTGCAGAAAAGTTGCTTTTCTGCCTTTTTTTTTTTTTTTATTATTTTTTTTAATAGGCTATTTTATTAGTTTTGACTTGAGTTCTGCTTGTAAAAAAAAAAGTAGTTTTGTCTCAGATGTTTCATCTTTCAGTTGAAGTATTTTGCCTGTTTTTCCCTCTTCATCTCCACAGCCCGGCATCGTACGACTTTTCCCAGCCTCCATGGACAGTGACCGGGGCGTGGAACGAATACACAAACGTTCCTGAAAACTTCCTGAAAGGTTGCAAGTGGTGAGTATCATGGGGAGGGCAGACGGTAATATCTGCCTAAACTAAATGCTCTGCAGATGGGAGAAAAACTATTGTCAGCTCTGCACATCGTGTCTTCTTAGGTATATTCTGTTATTCCTGTTCCTGCCTTTCAACTTCTCATACTTCTTAAAGCGGTATTAAACCTAAAAATGTAATATATTGCGGCTTACCAATTACAGTAAAACCTTGGACTGCGAGTAACGCGGTTCACCTGTTTTTAAAAATCCTGACTCTATTTGCGAGCGTTGTTTCGCAAGACGAGCAGGATTCAGACCTCTGGGGTGTGCAGTACCGCATGTGGCCAAAGGGGTGGGGGGTGGCGTTGAGTCTCTGTTTCCGGCCCCCCCTACTTTTGTATTCCTTCATCTAGAGCAGGGGTCTCCAAAGTTTTCAAACAAAGGGCCACTTTATTGCCCTTCAGACTTTAGGAGGGCCAGCAAGGGAAGAAAATGTCATGGGCCCGGCCTCAGTGAGAACAAATATGGCCTCAGGGTTGGTGGTCAATAGGAAGAGAAGTATTCCCCCTTTTAGTAGGAGGAATAGTATCCCATCATTGGTATCAGTGAATAATATAGTGCCCCATTGTTGGTGTCAATGGGAGGAATAGTGCTTCATGTCAGTGGGAGGAATTTTGCCCCAAGGGCCGGATAAAGGCTAGCAAAGGGCCACATCTGGCCCTCGGGCCGCAGTTTGGAGACCCTTGATCTAGAGTGTAGGCACTCTAATACAGAAGGGGGTGTAACTGATTAATTCACTAGTGGGGGGGGGGGGGGCGAATGCCGCCACCACATCTAATGATTTGTAAGCTGCAATATATAACATTTTGGTGTTTTGTTACCGCATTAAAAATGTTTTGAACGACGTCAATATCTTCTCATATAAGTGATCACTCTACTCTGAATTCAGGGGGCAGTGCAGCAGTGTTGCCACACCACTACAGGCAGTGGAATTCACTGGCAGGATCATCGAGTATTTGTGGGGGGGGGGGGGGGGAACTAGGAGCTAGTTCACATCACATGTGTTCCAGGGCTTTTTTTTCTTCTCTGTATGCAAAAGGCATAGAAAAGTAGGTTGCATGATTTTCTATGGCATAGTTCACACTAGGGGTAGACTGATATTTCGGCCGATATTTGGGATTTGTCAATTTATTATGCAAATTTGGCTGACTAATGACCGCACTGTGTCCTGTCGACCCAGAAGTGTTCCTCCTCCCTTCCCCACACTCCGTTGGCAAAGCGGCGCTTGCCAGAGCCGCTGGGTGTGAAACTGGCATATACAACTGAATGCAACGAGAGAGGAGCTGTCAAAATTCAGCTGTGATGTCGGGTGGGCGTGATCCAGCAGCTATCAAACACCAGCCGATGGGATCTGGGCAGGCTTCTACATGTATGTGGCCCAACCCCCTTTCTTAAGCAGCCCAATCATTGGCTGGTGGTTGGCTGCTGGATCCCGCCCACCCCTGACATCACTGCTGAACTTTCTTTCCTTCCTTCCTTCCTTCCTCAGAGAAAAACCCATATCGGTCAACCTCTAGTTCACACCACTGTTTGCAGTTTCAGTACGTTCCAAAAAAACGTAGAACATGTTGCATTTTTCCTGCACAGAATTGTACTGGAATGCACCAGACCCAAGTACAGTGGGGAAAAAAAGAAAGGAAAGAGGTGAAATCTGAAAACATGCATGCAGGAACGCATATGGAGGAGGTTTTTGTTTTGTTTGAGGTTCTATGTTAACCAAATTCCCTGTTCCTTCTACCCCAGGGCTCCTGATGGGTCGTGTATTTTAACCAACAGTGATGACAACATCCTGAGGATATACAATCTTCCATCGCAGATCTATTCCGGAGAATGGGATTTGTTGAAGGAAATGGTACGTTCCATGGCAGGGCTCCACATCATGATCAGGGGAGGACAAACATGGCGCTGGGAGGCTCCTGGTCCTCTGTTCTATTGATGATCCTCAATGCTTTGTCTTTTATTCTCTGATCAGACTTGTAACATAGGAAGAGATCAAATTTGAATGTTGTGTGTGTGGTGTGTGTTTTTTTTTTTTTTTTTACAAAATAGATGTACATGTAGAGCAGACATTGAATCATCACGTGTGTGTGTTTTTGTCGTCTTGCAGACCCCGGTTTTGCGCATGGCAGAGGGTGACACAATTTATGATTACTCCTGGTATCCGTCTATGAACTCGGCTGATCCCGACACTTGCTTGTAAGTCTTATCTGTTAATTTTATAGATGTGTGGTGATAGCCTATGTCCCTAATTTATATTCGATTTGTGACCACCTGACTCAGCCCATCCAATCACTGGAGGGAAGTGACATCACTTAACGCTTCATATTCATGAGATTTGATTTCTGTCACAGCAGAATTCTGTATTGTTTGATTTTTGACTATTTTTTTTTTTCTTTTTTTCTAGTATTGCCAGCAGCAGCCGGGATAACCCTATTCATGTGTGGGATGCCTTCACTGGAACAATGAAAGCATCTTATAGACCTTACAATCATCTCGTAAGTAGTAATGTTTTATATACAGACTCCTAGTTCACCCTTCTGTCTGTATCACCCTGCAGGAGGAGGACAGACTCATAGCCCCCTTCTGTCTGTATCACCCTGCAGGAGGAGGACAGACTCATAGCTCCCTTCTGTCTGTATCACCCTGCAGGAGGAGGACAGACTCATAGCCCCCTTCTGTCTGTATCACCCTGCAGGAGGAGGACAGACTCATAGCCCCCTTCTGTCTGTATCACCCTGCAGGAGGAGGACAGACTCATAGCCCCCTTCTGTCTGTATCACCCTGCAGGAGGAGGACAGACTCATAGCCCCCTTCTGTCTGTATCACCCTGCAGGAGGAGGACAGACTCATAGCTCCCTTCTGTCTTTATCACCCTGCAGGAAGAGGGATAGGAATAGATGTCTGATTTCTCCATAACACCGTGTTTCTTTTTGGTTTTAGGATGAGCTGACAGCTGCGCACTCCCTCAGTTTCTCTCCGGATGGGTCTTTGCTTTTTGCTGGTTTCGATAAAATGATCCGGGTGTTTAATACTTCTCGCCCAGGAAGAGACTTTGAATGTCGCCCTACTTTCCGTAAGTACATGACGGGAAATATTTCTTTGTTTCTGCTAAAGGAAATGTAAACTTATTGGGTATTTCTAAAATTACAGTGACTGAAGTCATTGTCCTTCAGAAGCATGGAGATATTCAGGAGATATATTAGGATTAGATGGGAGTATTTTAGAAGAAGAGTCTTGGTAGAAAATTGAGTTTAGTCCCCCAACAGTATAGAGTGTTTTCAGGAGGAGAGGGGAAAGGGCGCAGTGTTTTCAGGGGGAGAGAGGGGAAAGGGCGCAGAGTGTTTTCAGGGGGAGAGAGGGGAAAGGGCGCAGAGTGTTTTCAGGGGGAGAGAGGGGAAAGGGCGCAGAGTGTTTTCAGGGGGAGAGAGGGGAAAGGGCGCAGAGTGTTTTCAGGAGGAGAGAGGGGAAAGGGGGCAGAGTGTTTCAGGAAAGGGGGCAGAGTGTTTCAGGAGGGGAAAGGGGGCAGAGTGTTTCAGGAGGAGAGAGGGTAAAGGGTGCAGAGTGTTTTCAGGAGACGACGAGAGGGGAAAGGGGGCAGAGTGTTTCAGGAGGAGAGAGGGTAAAGGGTGCAGAGTGTTTCAGGAGGGGAAAGGGGGCAGAGTGTTTTCAGGAGACGAGAGGGGAAAGGGGGCAGAGTGTTTTCAGGAGACGAGAGGGGAAAGGGGGCAGAGTGTTTTCAGGAGACGAGAGGGGAAAGGGGGCAGAGTGTTTTCAGGAGACGAGAGGGGAAAGGGGGCAGAGTGTTTTCAGGAGACAAGAGGGGAAAGGGGGCAGAGTGTTTTCAGGGGACGACGAGAGGGGAAAGGGGGCAGAGTGTTTTCAGGAGACGACGAGAGGGGAAAGGGGGCAGAGTGTTTTCAGGAGACGACGAGAGGAAAGGGCTGAAGAGGGAAGAGTTGGAGGAGGGAGCAGAGTCCTTCATTGCACACCAGAATAGGATTGATGACCCATCTGTATGGGACGTTTTGTAATATTTTTGTGAAATGTCCTTCATATCTCCCACTCCTCTATTCCTCCCGATCTCCCACAGACAAGAAGCAGGGTCAGCCGGGTATCATCTCCTGCATTGCTTTCAGCCCCACTCAAGACATTTACGCCTGCGGTTCCTATTCCAAGTGTCTGGGCCTGTACTCCTACGAGGAAGGGATCATGCTGTCTGTTCTGCACGGTCATCATGGAGGGGTTACCCACGTTCTCTTCTCACCGGATGGAAACTGTATCTTCACCGGAGGCAGGAAGGTAAGTCGTTTCATTGATTTTTATCAAGGATGTCTCTGTACATTGCTGCATTCATCTTTCCCTCAATCCTGACTAGTCTTCCTGCTGCTCAAAAATATCACATATGGGGATGGTATTGGCCAGGTGATGAGCGGTGCCTGGTTTCCTCCAGACATGACGCTTGCCATTCATGCCAAAGAGTTCAATCTTTGTTTCATCAGACCAGAGAATTTTGTTTCTCATGGTCTGAAAGTCCTTCAGGTGCCTTTTTGTCAAACTCCAGACAGCCTATCATGACTTTTACTGAGTGGCTTCCGTCTGGCCACTTTCATCTGGTCACTCTATCATACAGGCCTGATTGGTGGAGTGCTGCAGAGATGGTTGTTCTTCTGGAAGGTACTCCACTCTCCACAGAGAAACACTTGGACCTCTGTCAGAGTGACCATCGGGTCCTTGGTCACCTCCCTGACTAAGGCCCTTCTCCCGATCGCTCAGTTTGGCCAGGCAGCCCGCTCTAGAAAGAGCCCTGGTGGTTCCAAACGTCTTCCATTTATTAATGATGCAGACCACAGTCCTCATTGGGACCTTCAATGCTGCAGACATTTTTCTGTGCCCTTCCTTAGATCTGTTCCTCCATACAATCTTGTCTAGGGGGTCTACAGACACTTCCTTGGACTTCACGGCTTGGTTTGTGCTCTGACATGCACTGATAACTGTGGGACCTTCTATACTATAGACAGGTGTGTGCCTTTCCAAATCATGTCCAATCAACTGAATGTACCACAAGTGGACGCCAAGTTGTAGAAATATCTCAAGGAAGATCAGTGGAAACAGGATACACCTGAGCTCTATTTCGAGTGTCATGGCGAAGGCTGGGAATATTTATGTACATGAGATTTTTTCATATTTTATTTTTAATAAATTTGCAACCACCTTTCACGTTGTCATTATGGGGTATTTGTAGAATTTTGAGAAAAATAATTAATTTAAACTCTTTTTTTAGAATAAGGCTGTAACATAACTAGGGCCGAAACAACTAATCGATTATGCAATAGATGACTATTTTCATAATCGATTAATCGGCCAGTAACCTAATGAGGTTGAAAAAAAACAAAATTAGCCCTTTATAGTACAAAAAGAGTAAATCGCTACTGTAAATATTATATTACTTTCACTGTCCCACAGTAAACAACCCCTTACAGTAGAGATTATTTGCTATTTGTACTAATTTTAGTTTTTTTTTTTTTTGTTTTTTTAACCCCATTATGTTACTAAACATCTCAGGCCGGGGTCACACCTCTGTTTTTGGTGCTTTTTGCAGAAACACACTACAGTTCCTTTACATGGTTTCCTATGGGACACGTTTACATCCACGATTTTTTCAGCTGCTGCGTATTTGGAAAGGGCAAGGACTTTTTTTAACGCAAAACAGTGCCATTTTGGTTCAATATACTTCAATGGAAAAAGCTGCAGAAAAGCATGTAATGCGTTCTTGCGGCAATCTTGTGTTTTTTTTTTTTTTATCTGCCCAACAACAATTTGGCAACTTTTTTTTTTTTTTTTTTTTTTTTTAATGCAAATATTTAAAGTTATTGACCGATTAATCGAGACAATAAGCAGCCAACTAACCGATTCAGAAAATAATCGTTAGTTGCAGCCCTAAACATAACAAAATGTGGAAAAAGTGATGCACTGTGAATACTTTCCGGATACGTTTTATATCACAAGTAATCAAATAACAATAATTGTGAATGCAATGTTGATCTCCGGTAAGGGCTAAAACATTGTATTCACAATTACTGTTATCACCATGAATATTTGATTATTTGTGATGTATCTATATCTCTCTATCTTGATTTTTCCAGTTGTTTCACATCAATGTATTGTACTATTAACCCTGTGAGGTCATTGAGGGTATTCCTTTTTATTGTTTATCTACGTGCTTTTTAACATGTACAATAAAGTTGGTTATTGTAACGGAATGGCCCGTGACAGACTGAGATATTCCTATGTATAGGGTCACCTTATGTCCACTAGGGCCATAGGGTGACAAAGAATCATAATTCATATATTACAGAAGACATTAATAAGGGACATTAATAATAATTCATGTTTGCAGGATGTCTTCAAATATCAAAAGCTGTTAGCTATTCAATCTGGGCACACATGATTTGGAAAGGTGTTGATTCAGGTCTACAGGACCAGAGTGAGTCATACCTTTGTATAATATGCTATTAAAATATCTTAAGGTGTTGGCTATTCACTGTAAAGACATTCCGTTGAAGGTGTTGATTGCACCCACTCTCACAAGACTCTGCCATTGTGTGATAAAGCTGTCTAGATAGCTTATTCAACTAGATGTCTGTGTATTATTCAAGGTTAATTGAACCCTATTGATAATACGGTGCCGTCATGTCTAACTACCAATTAAAGAATTATCCTCAGTGAGTGAATAGGGGGGTGGAGATTGCATTGTCCTGTGATAAACTGCATTATGCTTGAGACTGTATAAGAAGCTGAGAAAATACCAATAAATTGTGATATCTTTGGAAGCAAGAACGGAGCTCTGTCTCGTCTTATTCTGGGAAAGGATATGGATCGTGTATGCAATATTGTCGGAGTGTGTCAGATAAGCTTGTCGTGGTTGGATGGAAAGTCGTAAGCGGTGGTGACCGTTAGTTATATTTTATAAATCTTTGTCATCTCCCATGCTGAGTCAGTGAAGTCCGGTTGTTTGCCATCTTGGGCTTAATTGATCTAGTCTAGTGTGTCTGCATGTGTATAAGGTTACCAACCTTTTAAGTAGTGGTGCAACGGATCGATGGTCACCGATCCGTGAACCGAACGGGTCAACCTGTTCGGTTTGGCACACCAGGCGATCCGCGGAGCTCTCTGCTGCCTCAGCCATAGAAAAGGCTGTGGCTTCGGCTTAGCTCCGGAACAGCGGCCATCTTGTTCCAACCGGTGGCGATGGTCTAGGTGAGCAATAGCATGCAATGTTTGGTGGCTGTGATGGGGGATTCTGATGTATGGGGGCTCTGATGGGGATTCTGATGTATGGGGGCTCTGATGGGGATTCTGATGTATGGGGGCTCTGATGGGGATTCTGATGTATGGGGGATCTGATGGGGATTCTGATGTATGGGGGCTCTGATGGGGATTCTGATGTATGGGGGCTCTGATGGGGATTCTGATGTATGGGGGCTCTGATGGGGATTCTGATGTATGGGGGCTCTGATGGGGATTCTGATGTATGGGGGCTTTGATGGGGATTCTGATGTATGGGGGCTTTGATGGGGATTCTGATGTATGGGGGCTTTGATGGGGATTCTGATGTATGGGGGCTCTGATGGGCGTTCTGATGTATGGGGGCTCTGATGGGCGTTCTGATGTATGGGGGCTCTGATGGGCATTCTGATGTATGGGGGCTCTGATGGGCATTCTGATGTATGGGGGCTCTGATGTATGGGGGCTCTGATGGGCGTTCTGATGTATGGGGGCTCTGATGGGCGTTCTGATGTATGGGGGCTCTGATGGGCGTTCTGATGTATGGGGGCTCTGATGGGCGTTCTGATGTATGGGGGCTCTGATGGGCGTTCTGATGTATGGGGGCTCTGATGGGCGTTCTGATGTATGGGGGCTCTGATGGGCGTTCTGATGTATGGGGGCTCTGATGGGCGTTCTGATGTATGGGGGCTCTGATGGGCGTTCTGATGTATGGGGGCTCTGATGGGCGTTCTGATGTATGGGGGCTCTGATGGCCGATTCTGACGGCTGGGGGCTCTGATGGCCGATTCTGACGGCTGGGGGCTCTGATGGCCGATTCTGACGGCTGGGGGCTCTGATGGCCGATTCTGACGGCTGGGGGCTCTGATGTGTACATTTTATGATATTTTTTTATTTTATTTTTTATTTATTTTTTGCTGATCTGAAAAATGATCCGATCCGTGAGTTTTTTGATCCGTTGCACCCCTACTTTTAAGTGTGTAAAATATTGACTTTATACGCGTTTTCACCTACATTTTACTGTTTGGCCAGAGGTGTGTGTGTGTGTGTGTGTGTTTTATTTTTTTGATGGAGTGTATTTGTTCTTCCAGGACCCTGAGATCCTTTGCTGGGACGTTCGACATCCTGGCAAGGTCTTGTGTTCGATGAAGCGAGAAGTTACCACCAATCAGAGGATCTACTTTGATATGGAAATGTGAGTATCTGTTGGTGTTTTAAGGCAAAGTTCACCTTTTGACAACAAAAAAATAAATGTACATTATTTTTTGCAGGTAAAAAAAAAATCCTTCTTTTTTTTTGAGGAGGGGGGGGGGGGGTTGGGAGTCTGGAAAGCATTGCACCAGTGATTGGCAGATTGCTAGTGCCATGCAGGACTTTTACAGATCTTTCAGTGTATCGGCTTGTTTGTACCTCGTATGAGCAAGCCAATAAATTCTGACAGGGATTCTATTGTTAAAGAAAAAATTCTGACAGGAAGAAGGATCACAGTGCTGTGGTAGTTCATTGAAGACTACAAGCCAACAGCTGCTAAGGCTGTCTGGACTTGTAGTTTTCCTTTCCATTCACAAAGAATGAGTGACTCCATACAGTGGAACCCTGGATTAAGAGCATAAATCGTTCCAGGAGAATGCTTGTAATCCAAAGCACTCGCATATCAAAGCGAGTTTCCCCATAGAAGTCCATGAAAGCTAAGATAATTTGACTTCTATTTTATGGAGTACCGCATTTGGCCAGAGAGACTGGGCGCCCCCACAGCTCTGGCCAAATGCAGTACTGCAGAGGCTTCAATCCTGTTAGTTTTTCAAGACAACACTGGCAAACCGAGTCAGAATTAAAAAAATAATAATAATGGCTCGTATTGCGAAAACGCTCGTTGACCGCATTACTCACAATCTGAGGTGTGTGTGTGTTTGTGTATAATTTATTTATTTTAACGGATAGCGGAGGAAGAAGATTCCTGCTGGTTGTCAGAGTGGGGGTTTGGGGATCGCACTATTTGTAACTCGTTGCATCCTGAATATGGGTGCAACATGTTAAAGGTGACAGTATCCTTTCAACATAATTTTGTTTTAGGCTGGGATCACACCAGAAATGTGAGCCTTTTACATGCATTAGGTCAGTGATGGCGAACCTCGGCACCCCAGATGTTTTGGAACTACATTTCCCATGGTGCTCATGCATGCTGCAGTGTAGTGGACTATAATGGGAAATGTAGTTCCAAAACATCTGGGGTGCCAAGGTTCACCATCACTGCATTAGGTTGATGTGAGTTGGTGTGTTCTGTTCCATTTTGGCCTAAACTAGAATGACGGTTGCCACTCACGGCTCTGCTGGGTCCTCTTGTGTAACAGCCGCTAGCTGTCCTGACAAGGTCCGAGCTTGTTCTAGCTCTAAACCTCTAATAGGAAAGAAGTCCTGGATATCGCACATCTCTGCAAAATCCAATGAGAAAGTGTGTCGGCCCGGGCTCCAACCAGGTCACGTCGCCAATGCTTTTTCACTCCACTCCCGGAGCTTAGTCATGGGTATCACTTTGGCTAAGCTCTGGGATGAGGGCTGTTGGGACAAAACTCGTTGGAATGGTGTTGTCTGGTTGGAGCCCAAGCTACTTTGTCGCAGGCTTTAGAGAACAATGGGGTGCCCCTAAAGATCGCACATCTAGGTGTCCTAGAGTGGTAACCTTAGCCTGGACTCCAACCAGGCCACGCCCCCAACATGTTTCACTCCGCCCCCAGGAGCTTGGTCATGGGCATCACAGGGTCTTTCTCTTTCTCCCCCCCCCCCCCCCTCTCTTTTTTCTTTATTCTTTCTCTTTTTTTTCTCTTTTTTATTTGGCTGACTTGACTGCCAAGACCTAGGACAGCACACCCAAAGTTTTTTGCCTATTAGATAAGTTCCCCACAGAAACCGTTAATCTTTTCAGCTATCTGCCGGGGGGGGGGGGCTCGCTTCCCACTGTCATCTGTGTATGTAGAATTGATCCCACTAATCTCCAATGCAATAGAGCCATTCTCCACTGACTACCAAGCTAGAGGGACCATTCTCTACTGATCTCCAACATGACCGAACACTTCACTGACAACCAATGTAAATGGGGATCTGCACTGACCACCGGTGTAAGGGAGTACTAAGGAACCACCAATATATTTATATTATAATACTTTTTTTTTAATTATTTTTGAAGTTCCAAATATATATTTCTGTTTTTGCAGCTCTGGGCGTTACCTCCTCAGCGGGGACACTCGCGGCTTGGTGACGGTCTGGGATATGGTGTCACCTCCTGTGGAAGGTTTTTTGACACCTGCCCTCCAGTTTCAAGGCCAGGGTAACTGTGTTAATGGAATAAGGTTAGTAAATCGGTCAGATTTTTACACAATTTGAGACACGCACTTGATCCCCTGCTGATTTTGTATGTTTGCCCACTGACAAAGAAATGATCAGTCTATAATTTTATTGGTAGATTTATTTTAACAGTGAAAGATAGAACACAAATATCCAGGAAAAAAAACACATTACAAAAAAGTTCTAAAATTAATTGCATTTTAATAGGTAAAATAAGTATTTGATCCCCTTCCGTAAACATGACTTCGTCCTTGGTGGCAAAAACCCTTGTTGGCAATCAGAGGTCAGACGTTACTTGTAGTTGGCCACCAGGTTTGCACATCTCGGGAGGGATTTTGTCTTCTTTGAAGAACCTCTCCAAGTACATTAAAGTTTTGAGGCCAGCGTTTGGTAACTCGAACCTTCAACTCCCTCCACATATTTTCTATGAGATTAAGGTCTGGAGACTGGCTAGGCCACTCCAGGACCTTAATGTGCTTCTTGAGCCTCTCCTTTGTTGCTTTGGCCACGTGTTTTGTGTCATTGTCATGCTGGAATACACATCCACGACCCATTTTCAATGCCCTGGCTGAGGGAAGGAGGTTCTCAAGATTTGATGGTATATGGCCCGTCCATCGTCCCTTTTGATGCAGTGAAGTTGTCCTTTCCCCTTAGCAGGAAAACGCCCCCAAAGGGCGGTGCTGGCGCCAAGAGGTAAAAGTGAAAGAAAGGTCTAACTATTCTTAAAAATGTTCCTTCCCTCTCCTCCTCCTCCTACATAGCCTCCTTAACCACTTAAGACCCGGACACATACGCTGCTAAATGACCCAAGGTGTTTTTACAATTCGGCGCTGCGTCGCTTTAACAGACAATTGCGCGGTCGTGCGACGTGGCTCCCAAACAAAATTTGCGTCCTTTTCTTTCGGTGGTATTTGATCGCCTCTGCGATTTTTTTATTTCTTTCTCGTACATCACGGGACACAGAGCGGCATATTCATTACTATGTGGGTTATATGGAGTACCTTCAGGTGTGGACACTGGCAATCTCAAACAGGAAGTCCCCTCCCTATATAACCCCCTCCCCTAGAGGGAGTCCCTCAGTTTTTTCGCCAGTGTCTTAGGTGTTGGTCACGGAATAGCTTTGCTCCACATCCTTGGGATTAAGGGCGGGCTAACCGGATCTGTCCAAGGAGCCTCAGTGCCAAAGTGGACAGTACCCGGGCCCCAAGCCGTGGGGTTTTGCCTATAATGCTCCTCTTTGGAGGGCTGACCCTGGGCCCAGGACTTGGAGTTTGTAAAAACCATAAGTTCTGTTTGCCAGGGTGCTATATAGGTCCAGGACAGTGGGTACCTTCATAGGACCCCAGGGCCTGAAGGTCTACTACGCTACCCACGGAGATGGGAGAAGATTGGATCAGTTTGCTGGACAAACATCCTGCAGCATGGAGCAGGTAAGGGAGAGCCTGCGGGACTTGGTTCGACAGCAGGCTCTCCGGGGTAACCTAAAAGGGGGGATAGCCTAAGTATGCTCTGCATGGGCAACCTTGTTCACTATGTCTAAAGAGAGACAGGATGACACCTTTTCTCCCCCATCACTAGGTCCCCCTGTCTAATATGTGTGCTAGCTAAACTGCTGTTTCTTCCTAGGGCTAGTAAGGATCCCTAGGGGCCTTTGGAGAGTCCTACCTGGCCGGGGGTTTGAATCTGCCGCCTGTTTCTGCGTTCCTGGATCTCCAGCAGCGTGGCTCCTCCATGTTCCTCCTGTTTCCGGCATACGCGCGCGCGCGTCTTATTGACGTTTTTCGCGCCGTTCAGACAGGAGGGCGGGGGGGGGCGTGCCTGTGGTGTCATACAGGGGCGCGCCTTTGTGCTGTTATAGACAGCAGGCATTGTCAGTGCTCAGTCTGAGGCTGATTTTCAGAGGAGAGGACGCAGAGCGGCAGAACAGTGACTCCCGGTGGCGGAAGAGGGGTAGTACATGTGGACTTTGTTCCAATACCTTTTTGTTAAGCCAAGAAATCCCCCTTTTTTTTTTTGCAGCAGGTTTGGAGGCTGGCAAACTTAGTTTGGGGTCACGGTATGTTGTCAAAAGAAAATATATAATATATTTAAAAAAAAAAAAAAAAAAAAGAACATACGGGATCCCATCAGTTTTTGGGCATTAGTGATCTATTGTCCCCTAAACTCTGATTTTTGTACTCCTGCCCACTACAGTCTGTTGTGTGGGCGGAGTCCCTCGATTTTGTATTATGGCTTCAAAGGGTACAAAAAAGACCAAAAAACAAAAGGGTTCCCTCTCTGATTCTGATATGCCGATACTTTCCCCGCAACTTATTAACATAAGAAGCGCCTTGGATGAGCCATTAGGGGGATCTGGTGCGGAGGCTGGCCCAGATCAGCCCAGCCCTGTGTTTATCACAGAGGAGATGCTAGCCGTATCCCTAGGGGGGCTAGAAGAGAGAATAGCAGCATTGATCGCTAGAGCTATTCCTGGTAAGAAACGGGTTAGATCCCCATCACCAAGAGGTGTATCCTCAGATGCTGAGATTCTCTCTCCAGAGGAATTGGAATCACAGGAGGATCAACTAGACCTGAACCAAGAGGGTTCAGGGATTGAGGGATCTGCTCTGAGGAACCATTTTCAGACTCCCAGACAGAAAGACTGTGGGTACAGTCTTTGACGGACATGGTCCGCTCGGCATTTAGTTTACCATTGCCAGAGCCTCAGGTTCCTCCGGTATCCTCTCTGGGCTCTTTGAAAGCTCCGTTAAACAACGCAGTTTTTCCGGTCCATCCTCTCTTGGAGGAATTGATCTTTCGGGATTGGGTACGGCCCGGACAGGATTTTTTCTGCCACCGAAAAGATTTGCGGTCATTTACCCATGGAGGAAAAGTTCTCCAAGAGGTGGAGGCTCCCAGTAGTGGATGCAGCCATCTCATGTGTGAATAAATCACTAACTTGGCCCGGTGGAAAACATACATATGTTTAAAGATCCGGGTGATAAAAGATTAGAGACACTTTTAAAAGCATCCTTTGCTACGGCAGGAGCAGTGTGGTGCAGCAGCGGTGGCTGCAATTGGAGTTTGTCAGGCATTAAAAAGACCAGACAAAGGAAATGTTAAGGGACATGCCTACCCAACAAGCAGAAGAGTTTTCTGACATTCCCAGAGCTCTGTGTTTTGCGGAGATGCTATAAAAGATTCCATCCAGCAGGCCTCTCGTTTATCACTATGTTTGGTGCACATGAGAAGGCTCTTATGGTTGAAGAACTGGGCGGCGGAGCCCCCATGCAAAAAGCTTCTGGCAGGGTTTCCCTTCCATGGAGGACGACTCTTCGGAGAGGATCTGGATAAATATATTCAGACTATTTCAAATGGCAAGAGTACCCTTTTACCGGTCAAAAAGACATTCGGGCTCCTACATTTAAAGGCAGCTCTTTCCTGTCTCGGGGCCTCAAATTCCAGGCAGTATCGACGGCTGCCTGCACGATCCAACGTTAACAGTAGATCGCAGGGACAGACCCCTGGGGGTAAGAGGCCGTGGTATCGCAAGCCGTCAAAGACAGCCCCTAAGTCTGCCTTATGAAGGGGCGCCCCACTCTTGCGGGTGGGGGGAAGGCTTCGTTTCTTCTCAGAAGTTTGGGAAGCCAAGATCCCGACAAATGGGTCCGGGCATCTGTAACCACAGGTTACAGACTGGAGTTTCTAAGGTGTCCTCCGCCTCATTTCAAGAATCAAGGCTACCAAGGATCCAGCGAGGAAGGCCTCAATGCTGGCAGCTTTGGATCACCTGCTTGGCCAGGACGTAATTATAGAAGTGCCAGCCCAAGAGCAAGGCCTAGGTTTCTATTCCAATCTCTTTGTCATACCAAAGCCCAACGGCGATGTCAGGCCAATCTTGGACCTAAAGAGGTTTAAACGGTTACCTAAGGGTTCGTTCCTTCCGGATGGAATCCATCCGGTCAGCAGCCGCCGCGCTTCAGAAGGACGATTTTCTGGCCTCCATAGACATAAAGGATGCTTACCTTCATGTACCAATCTTTCAGTCGCATCAAAGGTTTTTACGCTTCGCGGTGGGGCAGCGACACTTCCAATTCAGGGCGCTCCCCTTCGGGCTGGCCACGGCCCCCCGGGTATTCACGAAGATCCTAGCCAATTCTGGCCAATTTAAGGATCCAAGGGGTCACAGTCCTAGCATACTTGGACGACCTTTTAATCATAGATCACTCACGGCGGGTCTGCAAAAGGCAGTAAACCTCACGGTTCGGTACCTCGAAGAATTCGGCTGGGTCCTGAACCGGGAAAGTCAGCGTTCCAGCCTACAAAGCAGTTGGAATACCTCGGCATGAGGTTAGACACAGAACATCAAAAGGTGTTCCTGCCCCTTGTAAAGATCGAAGCTATCAAGGGGTTGGTTCAGTTGGTTCTAAACAAGAAAAAAACAACTATGTTTCGCCTGTGAATGCGAGTACTAGGCAGCTAGTGGCCACATTCGAGGCAGTACCATACGCTCAGATCCACACTCGCGTCCTACAGGCAGCCATTCTAGCAGCCTGGGGCAAGAGGGCACATGCCTTAGAGTCCCCTTGACGCTATCATCAAGGGTCCGACAAAGCCTGGCCTGGTGGTTGAACTCAGAATCTTCTAAAGGGAAAATCCTTCAGCCCTGTTGTCTGGAAGGTAGTTACCACAGACGCCAGCCTGGCAGGCTGGGGGGCGGTCTTCGAGGGGTTCTCCCGCCAGGGAACTTGGGTGAAAGCAGAGAGGCAGCTCCCCATCAATATCTTGGAAATCAGAGCTGCTCGCCTAGCCCTTCTGGCTTGGACCTCCAGATTAAAGGGGTTCCCGTGAGAATCCAGTCAGACAATGCCACGGCGGTGGCATACATAAACCACCAGGGGGGAACCAGGAGCCAGGCCGCTCAGAGGGAGGTGAACTTGATTTTTCAATGGGCAGAGGTTCATGTACCCTGCATTTCAGCGATATTCATTCCCGGAGTGGACAACCTGCAGGCAGACTTCTTAAGTCGCCAGAGTCTGTTGCCAGGGGAGTGGTCTCTGCATCCCCAGGTCTTTCAGACAATCTGCCAGAGGTGGGGAATGCCGGACGTAGATATAATGGCATCCAGGTTCAACAAGAAACTAGACAGGTTCGTGTCGCGAGCGAGGGATCCTATGGCCTGCGGAACCGATGCGTTGGTTTGCCCTTGGCATCAATTCAAACTTCTATATGCATTCCCTCCACTACAGTTACTCCCGCGCCTGTTGCGCAAGATCAGAGTGGAGAACAAGCCAGTCATTCTAGTAGCTCCGGCTTGGCCCCGGAGGACTTGGTACTCACTAGTCCTGAAGATGGCAGTGGGAGACCCTTGGACTCTTCCTCTACAACCAGACCTACTCTCACAAGGCCCGATCCTCCACCCTACATTACAGCGTCTAAATTTGACGGCCTGGAGGCTGAATCCCTGATTCTCAGGGATAGAGGCCTGTCTAGGCAGGTAATTCCTACCCTGATTAGGGCTAGAAAGCCGGTCTCCAGGGTGATTTATTACAGGGTGTGGAGGAACTACGTAGGCTGGTGTGAATCCAAAAGATGGAATTCCCGCAAATATACTATTGATAGGGTGTTAAGTTTTCTCCAGCTAGGAGTGGATAAAGGCCTGGCACTAAGCACAATCAAGGGACAGATCTCAGCTCTGTCAGTGTGGTTTCAGAGGCCGCTGGCCACCCACTCGCTGGTAAAGACCTTCTTACAGGGTCTTGCGTATTAATCCTCCTGTCAAGTCACCAATCTGTCCATGGGACTTAAATCTTGTCCTGTCCACTCTACAGAAACAGCCTTTTGAGCCGTTGGCTGAGATTCCTTTAGTCTTACTGACAAGAAAATTGGTTTTCTTGGTCGCCATAGTTTCGGCCAGGAGAGTGTCAGAATTAGCAGCCTTATCGTGTAAGGAACCATATCTCGTTCTGCATAAGGACAGGGCAGTTCTCCGGCCCCATCCTTCCTTTCTACCAAAGGTTATATCCAATTTTCACTTAAACCAGGATTTGGTACTTCCATCCTTCTTTCCAAAACCTACATCTAGAAAGGAGGGGTTGCTGCATACCTTGGATATTGTCCGGGCCATGAAGGCCTATCTTAAAGCTACAGAAAAGATCCGGAAAACAGATGTGTTATTCGTTCTACCAGATGGCCCCAAGAAGGGGCAGGCAGCTGCAAAATCCACCATCTCGAGATGGATTAGACAATTAATCATTCAAGCCTACGGGTTGAAGAGGTTGCCTCCTCCGTTGTCGGTAAAGGCCCATTCTACCAGGGCCATGGGCGCCTCCTGGGCAGCACACCATCAGATCTCTATGGCTCAGATATGCAAAGGCGGCAACGTGGTCATCAGTCCACACGTTTACAAGGTTTTATCAACTAGACGTGAGAAGAAATGCGGATGCTGCCTTTGGTCAGTCAGTATTACAGGCTGCTGCAGTTTGAAATCCTCGGGATCAGAAACACCCTTGGTATATAAAAAAAAAAAAAAAAAAGTTTTTTTTTTTCTTGACTAAGTTGGAATTATTATTATGATTTGAGTTTATCTCTAAATTGAATCCTTCTTTGGAAGATGTCTCCCTCCCCTCTTTAAAGCATTGCTTTCGGAACACCATATAGTAATGAATATGCCGCTCTGTGTCCCGTGATGTACGAGAAAGAAAAAGGGATTTTTAAATACAGCTTACCTGTAAAATCCTTTTCTGGAGTACATCACGGGGACACAGAGCTCCACCCCTCTTTTGGGTGACCATTTTGGGAGGCATACTGCTTGCTACAAAACTGAGGGACTCCCTCTAGGGGAGGGGGTTATATAGGGAGGGGACTTCCTGTTTGAGATTGCCAGTGTCCACACCTGAAGGTACTCCATATAACCCACATAGTAATGAATATGCCGCTCTGTGTCCCGTGATGTACTCCAAGAAAAGGATTTTACAGGTAAGCTGTATTTAAAAATCCCTTTTTTTTTGCGCTATAAACTAAAATAGAGCGTCAATTTTGAAAAAAATCACTATTTTTTTACTTTTTGTTATAAAAAAAAATCAAATAAACTAAATTTTAGTAAAACATTTAGGCCAAAATTAATTCAGCCACATGTCTTTAGTAAAAAAAAAAAACGCGATAAAAAAAATAGCTACCTAGCGGGAACAGCGACACTAATACAGCGATCAGAAAAATGATCGCTTAGTGATGCTGGCAATAGGAAGTGAAAGGGTTAACTAGGGCAGTGATCAGGGGGTTAAAACTTTATTAGGGGGGGGGTGGGGGGGCTATCCTGAACCTAACACTAACTGATTTTACACTGCCTGTCACACTGACACTAAATGCAGTGATTAGATCACTGCATTTAGTGACACTGTGACAGGGGGGTGGGGGGATCACAAAGGGTTAATGTGCCTATGTGTGTGTGTGTGTCAGTGTTGTGTTGGTGCACACTTACTGTGGATGTCTTCTCTCATCAGCAGCAGTGGGAAACACCGCTGTGATGAGAGGTGACATCATTTCCTCCTTCCTGTGTAAACACAGGAGGAGGAACTGACACGAAGGGGGAGCGCTCCCAGAGCCAGGGGGACCGCCGCACGCACGAAGGCGAGGACGTAAATTTACGCCCTTGTGCCTGTACGAGCCATGTTGTGGCCGTAAATGTGCGTGCGGGGGTCCTTAAGTGGTTAAAGAGGAAATAAACCCTAATGGGGTTTACTTCTTTTGCTCGCTGCAAAGCCTGCAAACGAAAAGCATAATGGGCTAGTATGCATCGCATACTAGCCTATTATGTTAAACTTACCTGCAAAAGAATCCAGCGATGTCCCCTGTGTAAGCTGCGTCCATCTTCTGGCCCCTTTTTACTTCTGGGCCGCGGACTCGGCTCTGTGATTCGCCGGAGCCGCGTGACGTCACTCCCGCACATACGCATGGGAGCCGCGATTAACGGCACAGGCTGGGGAAGGAATGGCACGTTTAGGAGATATTTCCACTATCTATAGGTAAGCATTATTCTAGGCTTGACTATAGGTAGGAGTCCAAAAAGTGCGTTTATAACCACTTTAAAATGAGCATAAGAACTTGATTATTTTTATTTATTTTTTATTAACCACTTTAGGACTGCCTAACACCGATATACGTCGGCGGAATGGCACAGTCACGTACCTGTACGTGTTTCTTTAAGCCGAGCCGTGGGACGCGCGTCCGCGGACCCGGTTCCGAAGCTCCGCGGACCCGATCGTCACCGGTCTCCCGCGATCGGTCACAGGAACTTAAGAACGGGGAGAGGTGCGAGTGTAAACACACCTTCCCAGTTCTTCAGTGGCGCTGTCATTGATCGTGTGTTCCCTGATATAGGGAAAGGCGATAAATGCCGTCACACGTCCAGCCCCGCCCTCCTACAGTTAGAAACACATCTGAGGTCACACAACTCCTACAGCGCCCCCCCCTAGTGATTAATTCCCAAACGGCAATTGTAATTTTCACAGTAATCAGTGCATTTTTATAGCACTTTTTGCTGTGAAAATTACAATGGCCCCAAAAATGTCAATTGTCTGAAGTGTCCGCCATAATGTCGCAGTCACGAAAAAGATCGCTGCCATTAGTAAAAAATAAAAATGCCATAAAACTATCCCCTATTTTTTAAACGCTAAACATTTTGCGCAAACCGATCGTTAAACGCTTATTGCGCTTTTTTTATTAAAAATATGTAGAAGAATACGGATCGGCCTAAACTGAGGAAAAAAATTATTTTAATCTTTTTTTGGCGATATTTATTTTAGAAAAAAATATTGATTTTTTTTCAATAGTGGCTCTATTTTTGTTTATAGCGCAAAAAATAAAAACCGCAGAGGTGATCAAATACCACCAAGAGAAAGCTCTATTTGTGGGGAAAAAGACGCCATTTTTTTTTGGGAGCCACGTCACACGAACGCGCAATTGTCGGTTAAAGTGACGCAGTGCCGAATCGCAAAAAGTGGCCCAGTCCTTTAGCTGCATAATGGTCTGGGGCTTAAGTGGTTAAAAAGTTATTACATTTTGATATCTACACAGATACCAAACATCCCCCTTTATATACCAGCATGTTTGATCACGGCACACACAGGCTAATAGCGATGTTTTCTGTTTCTCTCCACAGCCTGCACCCCTCTCTACCCATCTTGGCCACCACATCGGGGCAGAGGACCTTTCCAGAGTCAGAAGACAGCAGTGACGAGTCCCCGGCCACCGATCGGCCGAAACGCAGCCTAGCTGGAGAGAACGGTCTGCAGCTCTGGTGGTGTGGTGGGAGTCAGGCCAAGTAGAGAAGAGGATTCTGGGAAACCTCATCGTCTACGAAGGATCCATTTTGCACAAACATACAGTGTGGGGTGTTTTCTCCATCCTGACCGTCAGTGATGGATCCACACTACATGTCTGGCAGATGGTTCCCATCCATGTAATCTCGTGTATATACAGGATTTGTTTATAAAACCTCAGGATTTTTTATGCTGTGTATATATTCCCTGTGACAAGCTGTGTATATATGTTTTATACTTGTGTACAGGATTTGTTCATCGTTTTCAGGCAATAAACTGTCACCAGTCTGACACCTTTGTAATAAGTGTGATCTTATTGGAAATTTTCTTTGTTCTGCAGGAGATCCGGACATACAGGGACTAGAAATAATAGATGTCTGGCCAGCATGCTAAACCGCTAAGTGTTCCACCCCCCCATAATCTGTAGATTAACCACTTCAATACCGGGCATTCTTGCCTCCTTCCTGCCCAGACCAATTTTTTGTTTTCAGCGCTGTTTCACTTTGAATGACAATTGTGCGGTCATGCAACACTGTACCCAAATTAAATCTTTTTTTTTTTTTCCCCACAAATAGAGCTTTCTTTTGGTGGTATTTGATCACCTCTGCGGTTTTTATTTTTTGCACTATAAACAAAAGAAGAGCAACAATTTTGAAAAAAATGCAATATTTCTTTTTGCTGTAATAAATATCCCCCCCAAAAAATATAAAAAAAACATTTTAGTCAGAAATGTATTCTACATATTTTTGGTAGGGAAAAAAAAAAAATTGCAATAGGCGTTTGCTTGGTTTGGGCAAAAGTTATAGCTTCTACAAACTGTTTTATGGCTTTTTATTTATATATATATATATATAAATATATTTTGTTGGGGAAGCTGATGTAAGGGTGGACTTTGTTGGGGAAGCTGATGTAAGGGTGGACTTTGTTGGGGAAGCTGATGTAAGGGTGGACTTTGTTGGGGACCCTGTAGTAAGGGTGGACTTTGTTGGGGACCCTGTAGTAAGGGTGGACTTTGTTGGGGACCCTGTAGTAAGGGTGGACTTTGTTGGGGACCCTGTAGTAAGGGTGGACTTTGTTGGGGACCCTGTAGTAAGGGTGGACTTTGTTGGGGACCCTGTAGTAAGGGTGGACTTTGTTGGGGACCCTGTAGTAAGGGTGGACTTTGTTGGGGACCCTGATGTATAGGTAAGTAAGTATTAGGCAAGTTGTATTTTTGAGGATTAATTTTATTATTGAACAACCATGTTCTCAATGAACCCAAAAAACTCATTAATATCAAAGCTGAATATTTTTGGAAGTCGTTTTTAGTTTGTTTTTAGTTTTAGCTATTTTAGGGGGATATCTGTGTGTGCAGGTGACTATTACTGTGCATAATTATTAGGCAACTTAACAAAAAACAAATATATACCCATTTCATTTAAATTATTTATTTTTACCAGTGAAACCAATATAACATCTCAACATTCACAAATATACATTTCTGACATTCAAAAACAAAACAAAAACAAATCAGTGACCAATATAGCCACCTTTCTTTGCAAGGACACTCATGCAGCCCGCCATCCATGGATTCTGTCAGTGTTTTGATCTGTTCACCATCAACATTGCGTACAGCAGCAACCACAGCCTCCCAGACACTGTTCAGAGAGGTGTACTGTTTTCCCTCCTTGTAAATCTCACATTTGATGATGGACCACAGGTTCTCAATGGGGTTCAGATCAGGTGAACAAGAAGGCCATGTCATTAGTTTTCTTCTTTTATACCCTTTCTTGCCAGCCATGCTGTGGAGTACTTGGACACGTATGATGGAGCATTGTCCTGCATGAAAATCATGTTTTTCTTGAAGGATGCAGACTTCTTCCTGTACCACTGCTTGAAGGTGGTGTCTTCCAGAAACTGGCAGTAGGACTGGGAGTTGAGCTTGACTCCA
Source organism: Rana kukunoris (assembly GCA_029574335.1). NCBI lineage: Eukaryota > Metazoa > Chordata > Amphibia > Anura > Ranidae > Rana > Rana kukunoris. Next base: position 521,866,741 of record CM056051.1, read on the forward strand.
TCCTCAACCCGAAAAGGCCCCACAAGCTCATTTTTGATGATACCAGCCCAAACCAGTACTCCACCTCCACCTTGCTGGCGTCTGAGTCGGACTGGAGCTCTCTGCCCTTTACCAATCCAGCCACAGGCCCATCCATCTGGCCCATCAAGACTCACTCTCATTTCATCAGTCCATAAAACCTTAGAAAAATCAGTCTTGAGATATTTCTTGGCCCAGTCTTGACGTTTCAGCTTGTGTGTCTTGTTCAGTGGTGGTCGTCTTTCAGCCTTTCTTACCTTGGCCATGTCTCTGAGTATTGCACACCTTGTGCTTTTGGGCACTCCAGTGATGTTGCAGCTCTGAAATATGGCCAAACTGGTGGCAAGTGGCATGTTGGCAGCTGCACGCTTGACTTTTCTCAGTTCATGGGCAGTTATTTTGCGCCTTGGTTTTTCCACACGCTTCTTGCGACCCTGTTGACTATTTTGAATGAAACGCTTGATTGTTCGATGATCACGCTTCAGAAGCTTTGCAATTTTAAGAGTGCTGCATCCCTCTGCAAGATATCTCACTATTTTTGACTTTTCTGAGCCTGTCAAGTCCTTCTTTTGACCCATTTTGCCAAAGGAAAGGAAGTTTCCCAATAATTATGCACACCTGATATAGGGTGTTGATGTCATTAGACCACACCCCTTCTCGTTACAGAGATGCACTTCACCTAATATGCTTAACTGGTAGTAGGCTTTCGAGCCTATACAGCTTGGAGTAAGACAACATGCATAAAGAGGATGATGTGGTCAAAATACTCATTTGCCTAATAATTCTGCACTCCCTGTATAGGTGGACTTTGTTGAGGACCCTGATGTAAGGTTGGGATTTATTGGGGAGCATGATGGGGCCCCTAATGTAGGGGTGGACTTTGTTGGGGACTCTGATGGGGACACTAATGCTAGAGTGGATTTTGATGGGGACACTAATGCTAGAGTGGATTTTGATGGGGACACTAATGCTAGAGGGGGGACACTGCTGGATCTGAGTTCTGAAATTTCTTTGCTTCACTGAACTTTTTTCTGTTCTGAATAGTCTGATGCTGATTACAAAAAAAACTCCAAGTAAAAGGTATTCATGCATTTGAATTTTATTAATTCGTTTGTAAAACTGATTTATTTTTTCCAGCCCACAATTAGTAAAATACACAATGTGACCCTCGTACTTAAAAGTTTGGAGACCCCTGATCTAAGGCACTGCTGCCTCTGACTGTAGTCTCACTAGATTTGGGGTGAGAGTTGGTGATACTGTATCACTAGTCTGAGCCTCGTTGTTCTCCTCTGCTGGAGAGGAAGTTGTACTTGGGGACCTGCAGTGCAAGGATCTCCCTGCTTCTGTGTCCTCCATTCTGTGGTCCTGTGATTTTTTTTTTTTCCTACTAGTCATCATCCGGTCCCCAGTCATCAGAAGGGACATAATGAGAAAGCAAAGTCTTTCTCTTCTAGCAAGATGGTGGCCTCCACAGTGCAGAACAAGGAATGTGGGAAATATCGGCTACAGGGAGACCACAGGCAATACTAAGTTACGATCCTTTTATGCTCTGTCTGGCTTTTTTTATTTTTTGGGCACAGCTTCCACAGTCAGTGTTCTTTTTTTAGGGTGAACATTGCAAAACCATTTTAGTAAAGCGTAATGTACATAGTTTTCCTTTAATTGTCCCTCGCCATTGACCACATAAGCACTAGTGGGCTGACCTTTTCCTCGCACACGCCCGCAATTATAGTCTGCTTGGCAAGCACTTCACTGAAATCAATGAATCCGAGCTCATAAAGAACTTAAAAAATGTTTTTCTTTTCTATAAAATCCGTGCGATGCCCAGGACGTTATTGAGAACGGGTTGCCGTGGCAACAGATGGGCCTCGCTAGACCATCGCGCTTATCTTAAGTCTAATTGTTAAATGACATGCGAAAAAATACTGCAGACTGCTGACTAAAACATTACCAATGTGCCAATTAAGGTGTTTTTTTTTATATTTCCCCCTGATAATACCTTAAAAAGGATCGGGAAATTGATGTACAGTGCTTAGACGGGGGAAAAAAAACGTTTTACATATACAGGCTTGTTTAATCCAAAAACACAGTTAAAGTGGATGACCCCTTAAAAAAAAATATTGAAAGCCAGCAGCTACAAATACTGCAGCTGCTGACTTTTAATATTCGGACACTTACCTGTCCTGGAGTCCAGCGGCGTCCGCAGCAGAGGACGAGCGATCGCTCGTCGCCCTCCTGCTTCCCCCCTCCATCCACGGTGAGGGAACCAGGAAGTGAAGCGCTCCGGCTTCACTGACCGGTTACCTACGGCACATGCGCGAGTCGCGCTGCGCCCGCCGATTGGCTCCCGCTGTGTGCTGGGAGCCGATGGTTTCCAGCACACAACGGGAAAAACCTTTCTTTTGCCCGAGACTGTGGGCCAGAAGTGGTGCAAATACCTGTCTTTAGACAGGTATCTGTACCCCCCTCCCCACTGAAAGGTGTCAAATGTGACACCGGAGGGGGGAGGGTTCCGATCAGCGGAACTTCACTTTAGGGTGGAGATCCGCTTTAAGTTTGTTATAGCCATTCAGGACGATTCACCTGTGTGGTGGTTTAGCATAGTCACCCCACACATGTAATACTCTGCAAATATCACATGATTGGAGATTCCTGCCTGCTACCGTCCTAGAGATAATGCCAAAGTCCTGCTGAATGGTTCGAATATAAGAGCCAATGTCAGAAAAAACAGAGTATGTGGCCATCCTATGCATTAAGGTGAAAAAACACCTTGCAGTCACCGCCCCCGATTTACTTACCTGAGCCCAGAATCTCTGTGGGCGTGATCCCGCCGTTGCTTTCCCCCAGCTCTTGCCGGTTCTTCACTAGATGATTGATGGCAGCGCAGCCATTTGGCTCCCGTTGCCATCAAGTCAATGGCGGGGAGGCGGCAGAGTTATACACTTGGCTATGGCCGCCAAGTGTATCACACAGGAGTGCGCCCGCAAGGTAACCCCCTCAGGAGAGAGCTTCCCAGAGGGGGTTAGCTCTTGCAGGAAGGAGCTGCTAGAGCCGCCATTTGACCCCAAATGAGGAGGATCAGGGGCACTCTGTGCAAAACGAACTGCACAGTGGAGGTAAGTATGACCTTTTTTTTTTTTAAACCGAATCTTTAGTATCCCTTTAAAGCTTAGCAGGAAAATTGCTGAGAGGTCATCAGCTACTGTGACAAATTAACAGACCCGTTTTCTGATTCATCTGTGCTCAACCTGGTTTGACAGACCCCACCAGGACAGGAGCTTCTGAAGAGGACTGCAGGTTAGCAGTGGTCTGTCTGTAATCTTTCTCTAATAGGAGCTGCTGCTTCCAATTCAGTTGTGTAAGATGAGCATAGTCCTTGGTCAGGTTCTAGGGAGTCAGCATTTGATGGCAGTCAGAATTCTGACATACTGTATCTGCTAAACTTAAAGTGGAGTTCCACCCAGGAATTTTTTTTAGCCCAAAAATCCTACAAAAAAATAGATTTTTTTTTCTTATACTTACCCAAAATACCTGTTGCTATGCGGAAGTCCCTAATCTGCCTCTTCCGTAGCCGCGGTCTATCTTCTAGTAAATGAGGCACGCTGCTTTCTGGGAAATGTGTGTGTGTTCCCAGAGAGCATGTTCCATGTCCTGTCCACCATGAATGTTTCAGGGAAACGCCCCCTTTCTGTTAGACGAAATGAGCATATCACAAACATAAAAAACGATTTCCCTAAACATTCGGTGTATAAGCACTATCTTTTGGTTCATAACAAAGATCCCTCTAAGACCATTTTCTTGAGAATAGATACATTTTGAGGTATTTGGACCTCTTATTCAATGGGGGTCTATTTTAGGTTGTATCTCTATCCCTGGATTTAATCTAATTATTGCTTTTAAGCTTTACCCCTTCTTTTTGACTGGTATATCGCACTAGTCATTAATTAGTTATTTACTATTATATTCCTTATTTTTCATGAAATCTGATTTAGTTTGCCCTTTTAGGTTTCCAATACTATCTTGTCTCTTGGTATTAGTGTGCTATCCCGGTTATCTTTCTAGGTATCATAGGCACGGAGGTATTCTAGTTTTGTTTTTTTTATGTTACCTACTGGTCAGGTTAATTATACCCAATTTTTCTCACTGCGATGCTACCTGTCATTGGAGTGGACAGGGGTTAACGCCGTTTACGATATTCCATTCTGAGCCCAAGACAGCTTATCGACACTCCACAATCCGGCGAACAGGACCCATGCGAATTTCCCTCCGAAACGAGATGCAGCTCTGTTTGAGGTTCAACAGGAATAGATAATCTTTATTGAGAAGGCAGGCTCTTATATACACCAAAAAGAAAACTTGCAGCAATCAAATGGACAATGATCCACTCCACCCACAACATCACACAATGGGTACTAACAAGCCTCCAATACACATCTTTTAGTCAGACTTTCTGGCACCAGGTCTGACATAATTAACCTGAGCTAATTACTACAGCTGACAAGTCAGGCATCATGACTCTGGCCTCTCTCACCTGCTATACAATACACATTCCTTTAGTAGACATAAGTCAGACATATGACCTTTTAGACTGTGCTAACTCACAACACACATCTATCATCAATAGAACTTTCACGCAATACAGTCAATTAGCATAACTCAATGAAAGGTTCTTGAGAGCCAGACTAAGGTTCATTTACATGACAGTAGCAGACAACATTAAACACCTGAACAGTCTGTGTTCCCACATTGAATATACCTGTTGGGTTCAGAATCAACAACCTGTAATTAGTTCTTGTTGACATTCTTGAATATATTATGAATTACAGACCCATGTTAAAACAATCCAACATATGTCCCTTATTTCGTGGCTTAATCTGTGTAAGAGCTTCTGGGTCCCACGGCCCTCCCGTTACACTCGTCCACGTATTTTATCTATTTTGGCAAATTGACGAATCTGTTTGTCAGTAACTCTTTTGCCAGTTTTTAACATGGCGGATCTGGCTTCCGCTGGTCCTCCATGTAGGAGATCAGGTGTTTCCATCCACGACTCACATCGAGGCTTTGTTTCCCCTGCGTCCTTATATAACGCAATGCATCATTTTATGACGAAACATGCGTCGGGAGGTTGGACGTGGTGACGTCATTGCATTGTATCCTTGCAGTTAACGGGTGTTCGCTAGCCAGGCGGCTCTTTTTGTACCTTGATGTTTTATATTGATGTAAGTGTAACTTTTATCCATTAAATTCACTACTGTTACGATTTTACACTATGTGAGTTTTTTTCCTTTTTTATTCTGGGTATTGATTGGCCTGTATCTGCGATCTGAGTGATCGATTGCCCTTTGAAGTTGGTGTGATCTGTTTACCATTAAACCTGAAGTGTTGCTGCTTGATCTCTGGATAAAGACCCAGGCAGGGTTATAGCTGCAAGCCCTACTAGCTTGCTTTCTGGTAAGCTTGAAATCTATGTGGTGGAGGTGCACAAGTCTGTCTCTGTTGTATATTCAAGACTGCCTGGATGTACTCTCTTATGATTTTTTTGACTAATTCAAGTTATAGGGTGTTTCAGATATACACTTATTTTTTGTTTATGGACTTTTTTTTTTGTTTCATACATTCACTTCATATGATTCACATACAATGACTTCCATTGATATTGGCACAACTTTAAGTAGTGTCGACTTCAAAGTAGTCCCTGCACTACTTTGGTCCAACTTCTAAAATCTGATTTGAACATAGGTGGTGGACCTTTTGGATTACAGGTTTGTCCTCAGGGCCAAGGATCTCTGGCTTTTGTGGTGAATGCCCTGGGTACTCTGACATATAAGTAGGGTGACCACATTTTCAAACTACCATTCAGGGACACCCTCCCTTCCCAAAAGTCAGCTTGTGCTGTAACGAATCACAGCAAAGTGATTGGACACAAAAGGCTGGATTTATGATTTTTCCAATCACAAGCAGGGGGCGGGGATTGTGCCCCTCCAGGCTTTCCTGGCCAGGACCAGTACTGTCAATGAGTAAGGTGGAGATGTGGCGGCCTTTTTTGGGGGCATCAGATTGACCCGAGGGATGGCTGTGTCAGTTTCATTCCGGTACACTGTTTTGTCCTGGAATGAATGTGCCCGGGACAGGCCTGCAAAATGTGGGACTGTCCCGGGCAATCCGGGACACGTGGTCACCCTACATATAGGTTCAACCTGATGTATGCCTTTCCACTTGTAAAGCTTCTTCCTCACCTGAGGATTGAGGAGAAAGGCATTCTGGTGGCATTCACCAAACTGGCCCAGATGGCCTTGAGACTCAAGCTCATTAGGCTCCTGGTGGACTCTACTTGGGCCTGCCCAAATTGTTCAGATCTATCTCCATGAGTGGTTTACCACCCTGCTTCTAATGCTGCATACACTCAATCGGATTTTCCATCGGAAAAACCTTGGATGGTTTTTCCGAAGGAATTCCGCTCAAGCTTGGCTTGCATACGCAAAGCCACACAAAAGTTCTCTGAACTTTTGACCGCCAAGAACTTGGTGATGTACAACACTACCACAAGCCGAGGAAATGAAGTTTAATGCTTTTGAGCATGCCTCAAATTGTTTCCTATTGGAATTTTTTCCGGAAATTTTGACAGGAAAAGTCAGATGGAGCATACACAAGACCAAAAGCTCACATCGGACTTTTCTTGTCGGAAATTCCAACTATGTGTACGCGGCATAAGTTACATATTCTGTCATTGATCAGTTGCCCTTAAAGTCCCAAGTACTTTTAATGGAGGGTACTCCTTATATATGATCTCTTATATTGGGATGTTGGCAACATTTGGGTCTATTTGGGTGGATTCGTACAATTATGCTTTTTTCGTTTTCTCACAGAGTCTACAGTTGAACCTAGAAAGTATGATTTTTGCGATATGAGGCAAGGAATTTCCATCTCAAGAAGTACTCCAGGGGTTGAATCCTGTCTGGTCCGGACCAACATTTGGCCTTGAATACCATCAAATTTCAGCATTTTAGAGACCACTTGCTTCTCTTTCCTTTGTAAAGGCCTCTATTCAGGATGTTACTCACATTGTTCCACCTATATGCTCCCCAGAGATTCTAAAAGATCTCACCCTGGTTTTGTTGGCTCTTTAAAACTGCCACTTGAACCTTTTATGGATATTCCTCTGCCTATCCTTACTCACAAGGTTGCTTTTCTTGTCGCCATTACTTCCACAAGGCAGGTTTCTGAATACTTCACTGAGACAATGTTGTATTAGGGCCCAAAGCCACTTTTCTTCCCGAGGTGGCTTCTTCCTTTCACCTTATCCAGGGCATTGTTCTACCATCTCTGTCCTGCTCCTAAACATCCTAAAGAGATTTCTCTCCACTGTCTGGATGTGGTATGCATTGTTTGAGTTTATCTCCCAGCTACAGCTACCTTTTTGCCAGTCCGACTCTGTTTGTCATTCCCGAAGGTCCCCGTAAGGGACAGGCAGTTTCTCTTTCCACTATCGCTAGGTGGATTTGTCAGCTCGTCATTCCAGCTTACATCCTCGGGGGAAAGCTTCCCTCTTTTCCAGCCGAAGCAAAATCTACAAAATCAATCAGTGATTCAGCATCAGGCATCTGTTGCTCAGATAGGAAGGCTGTTGTCTGGTCTTCAGTTTACAAGTTTGTTAAGTTTTATCAGGTGGGTGTTCAGGCCTTAGCTGGTGCTGACATCGGTTGTAAGGTCATTCAGGTGTAGGCTCCCTTGAGATGCCCATGTTACCTTATTTGTTTGTTCCTTGTGGGTCTGTTGACCTTTGATTTGCTGTTTCCCAACCCTCAGTTTTTCTGCTTTTGGACATCCCAATGTTACAGAATATTTCATCCTGTGTCCTGTAATGTAAAGCTCTGTAAACACGGCCCAGAATCTCGTCTGACGAAATTCTTGGCAAGATTCTCTTGCCTGCCGAGTGTACACACATTCCATTCAAACGAACTGCCATTCTTTTGAATGACACGAACGCGGTGATATCATCGACTACGACGAGCATGCACTCATCACATTCGATGCCGTCGCCAACTTACTTCACCCTACCTATGCCTTTGAAGCTACAGCGCATGCGTCAAAGTCATTTCCAGCATGTGCGGGTTTCCATGGAGAGGTAAGTATACACACACTTGGGTTTCTCAGCAAGAAAACACTGCCAAGGATCTCACAACAAAAAAATAGAGAGCAGGTCCTCTATTTTTCTCCAAGATCCTAGGCAGTTTTCTTGACGAGAAACCTCAAAGCCTCGTACACACTCACGGTATACTCGGCAAGAAAGCTCTGCCAGCAGTTTTCTTGCCAAGAAAACCGTGAGTGTGTACGAGGCTTAAAACTCAGAAAATATAACTTTTTTTTGTCTTGAAGTAATTTTTATTTTCTTGGCATACATTACAGAACACAGGTCCTTCCTCCATCATCTCATGATCCACTCCAATCATTGCTTGCTAATAAACAGAGGCATGCTGGGAGAGGGAGGCGCTATACTGTGTGTAGCAGTCAGGGGTTAACGCCGTTTACGATATTCCATTCCACCCACCCATGACAGCTTATCGACACTCCACAATCCAGCAGACGAACACGGCCCGTATGGATTCCCCAGAAACGAGACACACAGCTCTGTTCTCTGGTACAAAACGGATAGACACTTTAATGGTAAACGCAGGCTCTTATACAGTTAGAAACCCCAAGAAAGAATGACTTCACTCCACCCACAACATGACACAAGGAGCGCAATACACATCTTTTAGGAGATAGACATTCTGGCTCCGAGATAATCTACATGAGCTAATTACTAATCATTTACCCAGACAAGGTGACTCCGAGATAAGCTCTTCTCACCTGCTATACAATACACATTTATCATTAATATAAATTCACACAATACAGTGTCAATTAGCATCACACAATGAAAGGTTCTTGAGAGCCAGGCTAAGTTTCATTTACATGACAGTAGCAGACGACATTAAACACCTTAACAGTTTGTGTTCCCACATTGAATGAATCACACTTTCTATTGAACGGTTGGGTTTAGAATCAACAACCTGTAATATTTCAAGATATCCTGGAATACATTGAGAATTATCATTACTTTTCCATCTCATGTAATCCAAGATATCATTTCTCAGTCATCCTATGCCATAGTGGACATAGGATGACTTTAGGCACAAGAGTCATTGGTGACGCTGAAACAGGAGTACCCCACACCCTTCAAGAGCCTCTTGGTCCCACGGGCCATACCGTTACACTGTGCTATCCAATTTCCTTCAGGGTGGCAGTACAGTGGAACCTCGGATTGCGGTTAACAAGTATTTGTATTTAAAAGAATCCTAACTCGGTTTGCGAGTGTTGTCTCGCAAAATTAACAGGATTCAAGCCAAATCTGTGTGCAGTACCGTGTTTGGCCTGCGGTGTGGGGCGTCGGAGCCGAGCAGAGACCTGGAAATACTCAGTTCCTGAATCTTTCCAAGGTTTGCCAAGGTCAGCCGAGCTGTCCTCAGGCCTTTCCGTGTATTTTCGAGGCTCTCTCCGGCACGCCCCCCCACCTGGCCACGTGCGAGTCAATGCGGAAAAAAATTATTTTAGTTTCCATTGATTTCAATGGGGAAACTCGCTTTGATATGCGAGTACTTTGGATTACAAGCATTCTCCTGCTTGTAATCCGAGGTTCCACTGTATAACCCAATGTTCCAGAATTGTTTTATCACGTAACCTGTAATGTGCAACAACGTAGGACTAAAATTCTATTACATTTATATATACAGTAAATGTTAAAGTGGATGGCCCCTTAAAAAAAAAATATTAAAAGCCAGCAGCTACAAATACTGCAGCTGCTGACTTTTAATATTAGGACACTTACCTGTCCTGGAGTCCAGCGGCGTCCGCAGCAGAGGACGAGTGTTCGCTCGTCTCTCTGCTGCTCCCCCCTCCATCCACGGTGAGGGAACCAGGAAGTGAAGCGCTCCGGGTTCACTGCCCGGTTCCCTACGGCGCATGCGCGAGTCGCTCTGCGCCCGCCAATTGGCTCCCGCTGTGTGCTGGGAGCTGAGAGTTCCCAGCACACAACGGGAAAAACCCGTCTTTTGCCCGAGACTGCGGGCCTGGAAGTGGGTGCAAATACCTGTCTTTAGACAGGTATCTGCACCCCCCTCCCCCTGAAAGCTGTCAAATGTGACACCGGAGGGGGGGAGGGTTCCGATCAGCGGATCTTCACTTTAGGGTGGAGATCCGCTTTAAGTTTCATTCTTCTAGACCAGTGGTCTTCAAACTGCAGCCTGGGGGCTGGATGCGGCCTGTTGCTTGCTATTATCTGGCCCTTGGGGCATTATTCCCCCACCACTGTCAGCAACAGTGAGACATAGTTTTTGCCACTTACACTGACAAAGGGGCACTATTCCTCCCAATGATGAGGCACTATTCCTCCCACTGACACCAATGATAAGGCACTTTTCCTTCCACTGACACTATCGATGAGGCACTATTCCTCCCACTGACACCAATGATGGGACACTATTCCTCTCAATCACACCAATGATGGGGCACTATTCCTCTCAATGATAAGGCACTTTTCCTTCCACTGACACCATCGATGAGGCACTATTCCTCCCACTGACACCAATAATAAGGCACTTTTCCTTCCACTGACACTATCGATGAGGCACTATTCCTCCCACTGACACCAATGATGGGACACTATTCCTCTCAATCACACCAACGATGGGGCACTATTCCTCTCAATCACACAAACGATGGGGCACTATTCCTCTCAATGACACCAACGATGGGGCACTATTCCTCTTACTGACGCCAACGATGAAGCGCTATTTCTCCCACTGATACCAACGATTGGGTACTATTCCACTCACTGACACCAACGATATGGTGTCATCACCATTGTGGGATATCTGGACAACCTCTTCTCCGGGAACAGTGGGTGCAGGCTCTGTCAGGCAACGTGCCTGTCCAGACCCTACAAAGATGGGGCATTATTCCTCCAACTGACACCAATGATGGGGCACTATTCCCCCCACTGACACTAAGTATGGGGCACTATTCCTCCCAGTGGCACCAACGATGGGGTACTATTCCTCCCACTAATATCAACCATGGGGCCAGAGGTTACACTGTTTACTTCCATTGACACCAGGAAATAAATAATACCACGTTGGGTTTGGTCTTAAGAAAAATTCCCGGCTCTTTCAGTCTGGATGGTAGAAACATTGAGCAAAGAAAAGGCATTCTGAGAAATTGGAGAGAAAATGAACCTAATTTTCGAAGTAACAATCAATACTAATAAGACAGGCATCATTACATGCTACCACTTGACTATTCAGCACTGCATCTAAAAAACATAAATCCTTTATCAATCTGCAATGATAATGCCAATTTACTTTGGATTCCGAGATGTCCTTCCAAGCCTGTAATAAAGGAAGGAGGAAAAAGATATGTTACACCGTGACCTGTATACACACAGTACAGACACCGCTACGCTGTGACCTACACACACCGCTACACTGTGACCTGTATACACACAGTACAGACACCGCTACACTGTGACCTACACACACCGCTACACTGTGACCTGTATACACACAGTACAGACACCGCTACGCTGTGACCTACACACACCGCTACACCGTGACCTGTATACACACACCGCTACACCGTGACCTGAATACACCCAGTACAGACACCGCTACACCGTGACCTGTATACACACAGTACAGACACCGCTACATCGTGACCTGTATACACACACCGCTACACCGTGACCTGTATACACACAGTACAGACACCGCTACACTGTGACCTACACACACCGCTACACTGTGACCTGTATACACACAGTACAGACAACGCTACGCTGTGACCTACACACACCGCTACACCGTGACCTGTATACACACACCGCTACACCGTGACCTGTATACACCCAGTACAGACACCGCTACACCGTGACCTGTATACACACAGTACAGACACCGCTACATCGTGACCTGTATACACACACCGCTACACCGTGACCTGTATACACACAGTACAGACACCGCTACACTGTGACCTACACACACCGCTACACCGTGACCTGTATACACCCAGTACAGACACCGCTACACCGTGACCTGTATACACACAGCTACACCGTGACCTGTATACACACAGTACAGACACCGCTACACCGTGACCTGTATACACACAGTACAGACACCGCTACACCGTGACCTGTATACACACAGTACAGACACCGCTACACCGTGACCTGTATACACCGCTACACCGTGACCTGTATACACACAGTACAGACACCGCTACATCGTGACCTGTATACACACAGTACAGACACCGCTACACTGTGACCTACACACACCGCTACACCGTGACCTGTATACACACAGCTACACCGTGACCTGTATACACACAGTACAGACACCGCTACACCGTGACCTGTATACACACAGTACAGACACCGCTACACCGTGACCTGTATACACACAGTACAGACACCGCTACACCGTGACCTGTATACACACAGAACAGACACTGCTACACCGTGATCTGTATACACACAGCTACACCGTGACCTGTATACAAACAGTACAGACACCGCTACACCGTGACCTGTATACACACAGTACAGACACCGCTACACCGTGACCTGTATACACACAGTACAGACACCGCTACACTGTGACCTACACACACCGCTACACCGTGACCTGTTTACACCCAGTACAGACACCGCTACACCGTGACCTGTATACAAACAGTACAGACACCGCTACACCGTGACCTGTATACACACAGTACAGACACCGCTACACTGTGACCTACACACACCGCTACACCGTGACCTTTATACACCCAGTACAGACACCGCTACACCGTGACCTGTATACAAACAGTACAGACACCGCTACACTGTGACCTGTATACAAACAGTACAGACACCGCTACACCGTGACCTGTATACACGCAGTACAGACACCGCTACACCATGAACTGTATACACGCAGTACAGACATCGCTACACCGTGACCTGTATACACACAGTACAGACACCGCTACACCGTGACCTGTATACACACAGCTACACCGTGACCTGTATACACACAGTACAGACACCGCTACACCGTGACCTGGATACACACAGTACAGACACCGCTACACCGTGACCTGTATACACACAGTACAGACACTGCTACACCGTGATCTGTATACACACAGCTACACCGTGATCTGTATACAAACAGTACAGACACCGCTACAACGTGACCTGTATACACACAGTACAGACACCGCTACACCGTGACCTGTATACACACAGTACAGACACCGCTACACTGTGACCAACACACACCGCTACACCGTGACCTGTATACACCCAGTACAGACACCGCTACACCGTGACCTGTATACAAACAGTACAGACACCGCTACACCGTGACCTGTATACACACAGTACAGACACCGCTACACCGTGACCTGTATACACACAGTACAGACACCGCTACACCGTGACCTGTATACAAACAGTACAGACACCGCTACACCGTGACCTGTATACACACAGTACAGACACCGCTACACCGTGACCTGTATACACGCAGTACAGACACCGCTACACCATGAACTGTATACACGCAGTACAGACATCGCTACACCGTGACCTGTATACACACAGTACAGACACCGCTACACCGTGACCTGTATACACACAGCTACACCGTGACCTGTATACACACAGTACAGACACCGCTACACTGTGACCTGTATACACACAGTACAGACACCGCTACACCGTGACCTGTATACACACAGTACAGACACTGCTACACCGTGATCTGTATACACACAGCTACACCGTGACCTGTATACAAACAGTACAGACACCGCTACACCGTGACCTGTATACACACAGTACAGACACCGCTACACCGTGACCTGTATACAAACAGTACAGACACCGCTACACCGTGACCTGTATACACACAGTACAGACACCGCTACACCGTGACCTGTATACACACAGTACAGACACCGCTACACTGTGACCTACACACACCGCTACACCGTGACCTGTATACACCCAGTACAGACACCGCTACACCGTGACCTGTATACAAACAGTACAGACACCGCTACACCGTGACCTGTATACACACAGTACAGACACCGCTACACCGTGACCTGTATACAAACAGTACAGACACCGCTACACCGTGACCTGTATACACACAGTACAGACACCGGTACACTGTGTCCTGTATACACACAGTACAGACACCGCTACACCGTGACCTGTATACACACAGTACAGACACCGCTACACCGTGATCTGTATACACACAGTACAGACACCGCTACACCGTGACCTGTATACAAACAGTACAGACACCGCTACACCGTGACCTGTATACACACAGTACAGACACCGCTACACCGTGACCTGTATACACGCAGTACAGACACCGCTACACCATGAACTGTATACACGCAGTACAGACATCGCTACACCGTGACCTGTATACACACAGTACAGACACCGCTACACCGTGACCTGTATACACACAGCTACACCGTGACCTGTATACACACAGTACAGACACCGCTACACTGTGACCTGTATACACACAGTACAGACACCGCTACACCGTGACCTGTATACACACAGTACAGACACTGCTACACCGTGATCTGTATACACACAGCTACACCGTGACCTGTATACAAACAGTACAGACACCGCTACACCGTGACCTGTATACACACAGTACAGACACCGCTACACCGTGACCTGTATACAAACAGTACAGACACCGCTACACCGTGACCTGTATACACACAGTACAGACACCGCTACACCGTGACCTGTATACACACAGTACAGACACCGCTACACTGTGACCTACACACACCGCTACACCGTGACCTGTATACACCCAGTACAGACACCGCTACACCGTGACCTGTATACAAACAGTACAGACACCGCTACACCGTGACCTGTATACACACAGTACAGACACCGCTACACCGTGACCTGTATACAAACAGTACAGACACCGCTACACCGTGACCTGTATACACACAGTACAGACACCGGTACACTGTGTCCTGTATACACACAGTACAGACACCGCTACACCGTGACCTGTATACACACAGTACAGACACCGCTACACCGTGATCTGTATACACACAGTACAGACACCGCTACACCGTGACCTGTATACACACAGTACAGACACCGCTACACCGTGACCTACACACACCGCTACACCGTGACCTGTATACACACAGTACAGACACCGGTACACTGTGTCCTGTATACACACAGTACAGACATCGCTACACCGTGACCTGTATACACACAGTACAGACACCGCTACACCGTGATCTGTATACACACAGTACAGACACCGCTACACAGTGACCTGTATACACGCAGTACAGACACCGCTACACCATGAACTGTATACACGCAGTACAGACATCGCTACACCGTGACCTGTATTCACACAGTACAGACACCGCTACACTGTGACCTACACACACCGCTACACCGTGACCTGTATACACACAGTACAGACACCGCTACACCGTGACCTGTATACACACAGTACAGACACCGTCCGCTACACCATGACCTGTATACACACAGTACAGACACCGCTACACCGTGATCTGTATACACACAGTACAGACACCGCTACACCGTGACCTGTATACACACAGTACAGACACCGCTACACCATGACCTGTATACACGCAGTACAGACATCGCTACACCGTGACCTGTATACACACACACAGACACCGCTACACCGTGACCTGTATACACACAGTACAGACACCGCTACACCGTGACCTGTATACACACAGTACATACACCGCTACACCATGAACTGTATACACGCAGTACAGACATCGCTACACCGTGACCTGTATACACACAGTACAGACACCGCTACACCGTGACCTGTATACACACAGTACAGACACCGCTACACCATGATCTGTATACACGCAGTATAGACATCGCTACACCGTGACCTGTATACACACACACAGACACCGCTACACCGTGACCTGTATACACACAGTACAGACACCGCTACACCGTGACCTGTATACACACAGTACATACACCGCTACACCATGAACTGTATACACGCAGTACAGACATCGCTACACCGTGACCTGTATACACACAGTACAGACACCGCTACACCGTGACCTGTATACACACAGTACAGACACCGCTACACCGTGACCTGTATACACACACAGACACCGCTACACCGTGACCTGTATACACACAGACAGACACCGCATCTGTATAATACATTATAGGTCTGTATCCTCCATTGTGCCGAGCCGGTGAAGGCTGCCTCGTCGGAGCCTGTAGCAATGGAACAGAAAATAACAGATTTGCAGCAGACGGAACTGAGAAAATAGCACGCCGAGGAATTACGCTCCTTCCAAGAGAAGTGAGAAAACACTATTTACATTATTTATTTCTGTTCCTGGCACACGCTGATTACTACCAGAGAGTCGAGCACAGATTTACTGACACCATCTACTTGTCTGTAGCCAATGCGCTCCATAAACAGTACTTCTGATAGTCTCGTATTTCAAGAAAACCAGCCAAAGTGACAGAAGCCCAGACTGGCAGGGCAGACGGAAGAAAACAATCTCAACAAAGGCAGTGCCCATTAGAACCCATTATGGCCCTTCACAATCAGGTTTTTTCTCTTTTGGCTGGAGTGTCCTTGTAATTTTCTGCAGGGGGGGAAATTGCCACTCTTGGCACAAATTTTTTATCAAATTGCTTCGGTCTCGGGATCTGCGCGCTCCAAAAACAGCTAGAGAGCATTTTTTATTTTCTAAATAGGTTTCTTTAACCACTTAAGGACCGCCTCCTGCACATTAACGTCGGCAGAATGGCACGCACCTGTACACCCCCTTTAAGTGCCCAGCCGTGGATTGCGCGCGCTTGCGATCTGGTCCGAAGCTCCGTGACCGCACCCGGGATCGGGTCACTGGAGCTCACTGGCGTAGCAAAGGGGGGGCAGGGGGTGCTGTTGCCCCTTGCACGACATTTAGGGGGGCGACTTTCCGTGCCTCCTCCTTATTTTTCATTTCCCGTGTCACCGACACTGATGTCCAGACCGGCCAGGCGGCCACCATGTTTAATGTCCAGCGCTCTGTGATTGGCCATATAGGGATCATGTGAGGCGTGGCGCTGAAAGTCCCGCCTCCGCACATGACCGCCATATGCCCAATCACAGAGCGCGGGGAAACTCTGAACATGGCGGTGGGAGATGTCAGGCACTAAAAGTGTGAGCCGCCATGGCCGCTGTCTTCCCCTCCGCTCTGGTACTCTGCTCTGTGGTACGGCGCTGTGTGGAGGGAGTTGCACCAGGGAGCGGGCTGTGGGTGGATGGTGCTGGCGGGGACGGGAGTCGGGACTCCGAAGCAGTTCTGCAGATCCAGTGCTGGGGTCCTGTCCATCCTGAGGAGAGTCCTGGAGTCTCTGGAGAAGAGCAGACAGAGGTAAGGAGGACTCAGAGGATGGATTTTCACCAAGCTGGGGGGAGGAGGGTGCGAGTATTGCTGGTAGTAGGACTCCTACTGTAGGAGTTAGGTGGGTCTGTGTAGTAGGTCAGTGTAGGTGTAAGGTCAGTGTCAGTGTATGTGTCAGTGTAGGGGTCAGGTCAGTGTAGGGGTCAGGTTAGGGGTCAGGTTAGGGGTCAGGTCAGTGTAGGGGGCAGGTTAGGGGTCAGGTCAGTGTAGGGGGCAGGTCAGTGTAGGTGTAAGGTCAGTGAAGGTGTCAGGTCAGTGTAGGTGTCAGGTCAGTGTAGGTGTAGGTATCAGGTCAGTGTAGGTGTCAGGTCAGTGTAGGTGTAGGTGTCAGGTCAGTGTAGGTGTCAGGTCAGTGTAGGTGTCAGGTCAGTGTAGGTGTCAGGTCAGTGTAGGTGTAGGTGTCAGGTCAGTGTAAGTGTAGGTGTCAGGTCAGTGTAGGTGTCAGGTCAGTGTAGGTGTCAGGTCAGTGTAGGTGTAGGTGTCAGGTCAGTGTAGGTGTAGGTGTCAGGTCAGTGTAGGTGTCAGGTCAGTGTAGGTGTAGGTGTCAGGTCAGTGTAGGTGTCAGGTCAGTGTAGGTGTAGGTATCAGGTCAGTGTAGGTGTCAGGTCAGTGTAGGTGTAGGTGTCAGGTCAGTGTAGGTGTCAGGTCAGTGTAGGTGTCAGGTCAGTGTAGGTGTCAGGTCAGTGTAGGTGTCAGGTCAGTGTAGGTGTCAGGTCAGTGTAGGTGTAGGTATCAGGTCAGTGTAGGTGTCAGGTCAGTGTAGGTGTAGGTGTCAGGTCAGTGTAGGTGTCAGGTCAGTGTAGGTGTCAGGTCAGTGTAGGTGTCAGGTCAGTGTAGGTGTAGGTGTCAGGTCAGTGTAAGTGTAGGTGTCAGGTCAGTGTAGGTGTCAGGTCAGTGTAGGTGTCAGGTCAGTGTAGGTGTAGGTGTCAGGTCAGTGTAGGTGTAGGTGTCAGGTCAGTGTAAGTGTAGGTGTCAGGTCAGTGTAGGTGTCAGGTCAGTGTAGGTGTCAGGTCAGTGTAGGTGTAGGTGTCAGGTCAGTGTAGGTGTAGGTGTCAGGTCAGTGTAGGTGTCAGGTCAGTGTAGGTGTAGGTGTCAGGTCAGTGTAGGTGTCGGGGGTCAGTGCCATTACCGGTTGAACTTTCACATATACACGATCGGCGGCTCTATAGCCTGCCAATTGTGTATATGTGCTGGCTGCATGCCACCCTACCCCCCTCCAGTACTGCCGCCCCCCCCCCCTCCTGACCCCTCACCTTCAATCCCGGGATCCGCTGCCCCATCTGCGACCCGGGACCGGCTCGAGAGGGTGTCAGGAGGTAAGATGGGAGGGAGACCAGCATCTTCCTCCTTGCTGATCTCCCTCCAGGCTGTGAATGCAGAAGTGATGTGGATTAAATCCGCATTCACCTGTCAGTCATCTGGCTACTATCGCCAGAGAGAAGAAGCAGATCTGTGCTTCATCAGCTTCTTTTGGTGTCCCCAGGTGACATTAGGGGTCCTGGAGACCCCTAATGTCTCCATAAAGAGGACCTGTCAGTGTACCTGTGCTATTATATAGGGAGATTTGTATCCCCCTATGTAATAGCAATGACATAAAGTGTAAAAAAAAACATAAAAAGAGTAAAAAAAAATAAGTAAATATAATTTTTTTTTTTAAAAGCTCCAAAATGTTTAAGTCCCCCACGCTTACGCACATATAAACGTGGATGTTTATATAAGGTTACGCCACTGCTGGAGCTGAAGAACGGGGAGAGGTGAGTGTAAACAAACCTTCCCCGTTCTTCACTGGCAGTGTCATTGATTGTCTGTTCCCCGATAGGGAAAGACGATCAGTGACGTCACATGTCCAGCCACGCCCCCTACAGTTAGAAACACATATGAGGTCACACTTCACCCCTACAGCGCCCCCTAGTGGTAAACTCCTAATGTGTCCGCCATAATGCCGCAGTCACGAAAAAAAAATCGCTGATCGTCGCCATTAGTAGTAAAAAAAAAAATATTAATAAAAATGCCATAAAACGATCCCCTATTTTGTAAACGTTATACATTTTGCACAAACCAACCGATAAACGCTTATTGCTATTTTTTTAACCAAAAATAGGTAGAAGAATACGTATCGGCCTAAACTGAGAAAAAAAAATGCAGAGGTGATCAAACACCACCAAAAGAAAGCTCTGTTTGTGGTTTACCACATTATATGTGGTTTACCACAGATACCCACATGTCACCAGATGCAGATAGTCACATGTCACCAGATGCAGATAGTCACATGCCACCAGATGCAGATAGTCACATGTCACCAGATGCAGATAGACACATGCCACCAGATGCAGATTGCCACAGTCACATGCCACCAGATGCAGATGGACACATGCCACCAGATGCAGATTGCCACAGTCACATGCCACCAGATGCAGATTGCCACAGTCACATGCCACCAGATGCAGATTGCCACAGTCACATGCCACCAGATGCAGATTGCCACAGTCACATGCCACCAGATGCAGATAGACACATGCCACCAGATGCAGATTGCCACAGTCACATGCCACCAGATGCAGATAGACACATGCCACCAGATGCAGATTGCCACAGTCACATGCCACCAGATGCAGATAGACACATGCCACCAGATGCAGATTGCCACAGTCACATGCCACCAGATGCAGATTGCCACAGTCACATGCCACCAGATGCAGATTGCCACAGTCACATGCCACCAGATGCAGACAGACACATGCCACCAGATGCAGATTGCCACAGTCACATGCCACCAGATGCAGATTGCCACAGTCACATGCCACCAGATGCAGATTGCCACAGTCACATGCCACCAGATGCAGATTGCAACATGCCACCAGATGCAGATTGCCACAGTCACATGCCACCAGATGCAGATTACCACATGCCACCAGATGCAGATAGTCACATGCCACCAGATGCAGATTAAAACCACGCTGAATTGAACTGCTTGGTGCATTAGCAGATGAATGGGGTTCCATTAACAATTAATGACCTTGTAATGTCAATAATTGCTGAAACACTGATAACAAGAGGGAACAGGCAGAGCTGAGCTGCTGAGTCACTGGCTAAGAGGGAGAACTGAGCTGTTGAGTCACTGTTAAAAGGGGAGCTGAGCTGTTGAACCAGTGCTGGGGGGAGCTTAGCTGTTGAGTCAGTTCCAGAGAGGGGAACTTAGGGAGCTGAGCCGCTGAGTCACCACTGAGAGAGGGAGCTGAGCTGCTGAGTCAGTGCTGGGGGGAGGGGGAGATCTGCTGAGTCACTGGCTAAGTGGGAGAACTGAGCTGTTGAGTCACTGCTAAAAGGGGAGCTGAGCCTCTGAGTCACCGCTGAGAAAGGGAGCTGAGCTGCTAAGTCAGTGCTGGGAGGGGGAGCAGAGCTGCTGAGTCATTGCTGAGAGGGAGAACTGAGGTGTTAAGTCACTGCTAAAGGGAGGCACTCAGCTGCTGAATCAGTGGCGGTGGGGACTGAGCTGCTGAGTCAGTGCTAAAAGGGGGAGCTGAGCTGCTGAATCAGTGCTGAGGGGGAGCTGAGCCGCTACGTCAGTGCTGGGGGGGCTGAGCTGCTGAGTCAGTGCTGGGGGGGAGCTGAGCTGCTGATGAGTCAGTGCTGGGGGGAGCTGAGCTGCTGTGTCAGTGCTGGGGGGAGCTGAGCTGCTGAGTCAGTGCTGGGGGAGGGGAGATGTGCTGAGTCACTGGCTAAGTGGGAGAACTGAGCTGTTGAGTCACTTCTAAAAGGGGAGCCGAGCCACTGAGAGGCTAAGTCAGTGCTGGGAGGGGAGAGCAGAGCTGCTGAGTCACTGCTGAGAGGGACAACTGAGGTGTTGAGTCAGTTCTAAAAGGAGGCACTCAGCTGCTGAATCAGTGCTGGGGGGGACTGAGCTGCTGAGTCAGTGCTGGGGGGAGCTGAGCTGCTAAGTCAGTGCTGGGGGGGGACTGAGCTGCTGAGTTAGTGCTGGGGGAGCTGAGCTGCTGAGTCAGTGCTGGGGGAGCTGAGCTGCTGAGTCAGTGCTGGGGGAGCTAAGCTGCTGATTCAGTGCTGGGGGGTGGAGCTGAGCTGCTGAATCAGTGCTGGGGGGTTGAGCTGAGCTGCTGAATCATTGCTGGTGGGGAGCTGAGCTGCTGAGTCAGTTCCAGAGAGGGGAACTTAGGGGGCTGAGCTGCTAAGTCACTGTTAAGAGAGGGAGCTGAGCTGCTAAGTGCTGGGGGTAGGGTTGCCACCTGTTCGGGATTTATCCAGACAGTCCAGGTTTTTAATCACATGTCAGTTTTCAGGTGGACTGAAACCCGGACACAATTTAAAACCCAGACTGTCAGAAATTATTCAGACAGGAATGTGGCTTGGAACAGGGCCTAACAGGAGGATGAGGGGGCATTATGAGCGCCACATTACTATTCTCTTTGGAGCTCCCAAAAGGTGTCCTAGGTCTGTTACAATCCTATAGTGTATAGAAAAAAAAAAATTTGCAAGTGGCAACCCTTGCTGGGGGGAGGGGGTAATTAAGAGTTCAAGCTGCCTGGTCACTGCTGGGAGGGGGAGCAGAGCTGTTGAGTTAGGAGGGAAAACAGCAAGTTGAGCTGCTGAATCACTTTCGGGAGGGGGGACTTAGCTACTGAGTTTGTTGGGGGGAGGGGGAGGGGGCTGCTAAATATTTCCTAGAAGTGGTAGAGCAAAGGAAGCTGTACTATTCAGTCACTGCTGGCAGGGGGAGCTAGGCTGCCGTATCAGTTTGGGAAAGGAATCTGAGGTGTTGAGTCATTGCCTGGACAGTGGGGGGTTGGGAAAGACAAGGGGCCAGATTCATAAAGAGTTACGATGTCGTATCAGTAGATACGCCGTCGTAACTCAGAATCTGCACCGTCGTATCTTTAAGCGTATTCTCAAAGTGAGATACACTTAAATGTTGCTAAGATACGACCGGCGTAAGTCTCCTACGCTGTCGTATCTTAGCTGCCTATTTACGCTGCCCGCTAGGGGCGTGTGCGCTGATTTATGCCTAGAATATGTAAATCAGCGAGATACGCCTATTCACGAACGTATGCCCAGCTGTTGCAGTAAAGATACGCCGTTTACGTAAGGCGTTTTCAGGCGTAAAGATAAACCACCAAAAAGATGGCGCAGCCAATGTTAAGTGTGGACGTCGGGACCGTGTCGAATTTTTCACGTTTTACGTCACTTGCGTAACTCGTCCGTGAATGGGGCTGGCCGTAAATTACGTTCACGTCGAAACCAATGAGTCTTAGCAGCGTAATTTGGAGCATGCGCACTGGGATACGTCCACGGACGGCGCATGCGCCGTTCGTAAAAAACATCATTTACGTGGGGTCACACTTAATTTAAATAAAACACGCCCACATCAAACACATTTTAATTAGGCGGGCTTTACGCCGGCCCATTTATGCTACGCCGCCG
This sequence comes from Rana kukunoris, assembly GCA_029574335.1. Classification (NCBI taxonomy): domain Eukaryota; kingdom Metazoa; phylum Chordata; class Amphibia; order Anura; family Ranidae; genus Rana; species Rana kukunoris. The sequence continues at coordinate 521,889,787 of CM056051.1, forward strand.
TAACTTAGGGAGCAATTGCTTTGTGAATACAGCACTTGCCTCTCTAATTTACGGCGGCGTAGCGTACCTGAGATACGCTACGCCCGCACAAATATACGCCGCTCTACGTGAATCTAGCCAAAGATATTTACCTCAACAACTGCAGTGCATTTCTGGTGAACTTTGAAGATGAACTACCCCACCGTTGCTGCAGCTACAGAGGTCACTGATGACTTGTTTTTAAGTCTTATTTACAGCTTGCTAGGAATATGCAAATACTTGAATATTTATAGCTTGACCGCAGGTCCATTTTAAGATAACACTACTGTAGGTCATTTTTCAGAAAATCTTAGTTTGCAGTGAAGACCTTCCGACACCAGATGGCGATGCACTGCAACAAATTATCTCAGGGCAATAATCACCAATTTGTGGATTGAGGAATCTGGGCAGAATTATTGAAATAAAGTTTACATCTTTCTTTTGATTAGTTTGTAGCTTTCTGGTGAAAAAAAAGTACATAGGATAAAAACACAGGGAAAAAAAAACATTCTGTAACAAGTGTAATGCTAAATCTTTTAAAACTAAAAATCAATTTGTAATATGTGTTTTATTCTGTATTTTGTACTGTTTGCCATTAGAATATATAAAAAATACAGTATATAGTTTGTGGAACACAACATCATATATATATATATATATATATATACAGTGAGGTGAAAAGTATATCTCCTGCTGATTCTGTACGTTTGCCCCACTGACAAAGAAATGATCAGTCTATAATTTTAATGGTCGGTTTATTTTAACAGTGAGAGACAGAAAAACAATAATATCCAGAAAAACACATTTCGAAAAAGTTATAAATTGATTTGGATTTTAATGAGTGAAATAACTATTTGATCCCCTATCAATTAGCAAGATTTCTGGCTCCCCGATTTCTTCTATACAGGCAACAAGCTGAGATTAGGAGCACTCTCTTAAAGGGAGTGCTCCTAATCTCAGCTTGTTACCTGTATAAAAGACACTTGTCCACAGAAGCAATCAGATTCCAATCTCTCCACCATGGCCAAGACCAAAGATCTGTCCAAGGATGTCAGGGACAGAATAACAACAAAAATATCCAGAAAAACACATTTAAAAAAAGTTATAAATCGATTTGCATTTTAATAAATGAAATAAGTGTTGCCCATGTGGCAACCCCCCCCCCCTTTTTTTTTTATAAATGTTTATTTTTTTATTTTTGTTTTTATTTTTTTATTTATTATTAAAAAGGCCAAGAGGTCCCCTCACTTTTTTATGTATTTTTTATAAATGTTTATTTTTTTTTTATTTTTTTTTTAGGGGTCTGGAGGCCCCCATATATATATATTAGGGTTGTCCCGATACCACTTTTTTAGGACCGAGTACAAGTACGGATACTTTTTTTCATGTACTCGCCGATACCGAATACCGATACTTTTTTTCTAAATGTCATGTGACAGTTTTCAAACCACATTACAGACTAAGGATATTTTCTTTAGAATTATGAAGAACTCTAACTCAAGACATTATAAAAGAATAAAAATTAGTAAAAATGAATAAAAATGTTTTATTTTCTTGTCACGCAGTAGTAAAAAACTCAAAGAATTTTCACAGAACATAAATACAAAATAAGTATTCTATAAATAATCTGATAAATACAAAAAAAGTATTCTATTTAGGCATCGGGAGCATTTGCGCGAGTACAAGTACTCCCGCAAAATCTCGGTATCGGTCCCGATACCGATACTAGTATCGGTATCTGGACAACCCTAATATATATATATATATAAATTATTATTATTATTAAAGGGCCCAGAGGTCTCCAGGGCCCCTGGATGGCAACCCCCCCTTTTTTTATAAAAAAAAAATACATTTTCTTTATATTTTTTTATAAATGTTTATATTTTTATTTATTTTTTATCAAAGGGCCCAGAGGTTTCTTTTTTCTTTTTATTAAAGGGCCCAGAGATCCCCAGGGCCCCGGATGGCTACCCCCCCCTTTTTTTTTACATATATATATTTTTCTTTATTTCTCCTTTTTTTTTTGTAAAGGCCCCCCATGCTTCTCAATTTGCGGCAGCCCCCCCACTTCTCAATTTCAAGTGGCAGCACCCCCCCCCGGTTCTCTGTTTCAGGGGGCCCATGCCTTATGCTGTTTTAATTTTCCCACACTGCAATAGGAGGCAGCACGGAAGCAGGAAGAACCGGAGCGGTGTGTGGAGGAGGACTGTGGCTGCTGAAGGGAAGAAAGCCGACAGCCGGGCTAATGACAGGTGAGAGGCACTCCCCCCTCCGCTGAACAACTGCAAAACTTCCCCCTGGAGAACTGGAGCGGTGTGGGGATGTCTGCTGAAGGGAAGAGAGCCGACACATTCCGTGCACAGATGAGAGTCACCCCCCCGCTCAACAACTTCAATCAACAATTCGCCCCCAACAACTTTAATGCGCACCCCCCGCTCAACAACTTAAATTCGCCCCCCTCTCAACAACTTCAATGCGCAAACCCCCCCCCCCCGCTGAACAACTATGATTCCCCCCTCGCTCCAGGGGGCCCCTTCAGCACTCAAGCCCAGGGGCCCCCACCACCTTAAGTCCTGCCCTGGTCCCAGGTTTGGAGGGATTTTGTCCCACTCCTCTTTGCAGATCTTCTCCAAGTCATTAAGGTTTTGAGGCTGATGTTTGGGAACCCGAACCTTCAGCTTCTTCCACATATTTTCTATGGGATTAAGGTCTGGAAAATGGCTAGGCCACTCCAGGACTTTAATGTGATTCTTCTTGAGCCACTCTTTTGTTGCCTTGGCCCTGTGTTTTTGGTCATTGTCATGCTGGAATACCCATCCATGACCCATTTTCAATACCCTGACTGAGGGAAGGAGGTTCTCACCCAAGATTTGATGTCACATGGGCCCGTCCATCGTCCCTTTGATGCAGTGAAGTTGTCCTGTCCCCTTAACAGAACCCCCCCCCCCCCAAAGCACAATGTTTCCACCTCCATGTATGACGGTGGGGATGTGTTCTTGGGGTCATATGCAGCATTCCTCCTCCTCCAAACACGGAGAGTTGAGTTTATACCACCAAAAAGCTTGATTTTGGTCTCATCTGACTGCAACACTTTCACCCAGTTCTCCTCTGAATCATTCAGATGTTCATTAGAAGACTTCAGACAGACCTGTACATGTGATTTCTTGAGCAGGGGGACGCTGCAGGATTTTAGTCCTTCACACCATAATGTGTTAAATTATTTTCTTCGTGACTATGGTTCCAGCTGTCCTGAGATTATTGACAAGATTCTCCCGTGTAGTTCTGGGCTGATTCCTCACCGTTTTTGTGATCATTGAAAATCCACAAGGTGAGATCTTACATGGAGCCCCAGACGAGGGAGAGTGACGGTTATTTTGTGTTTCTTCCATTTGCTAATAATCCACCAACTGTTGTCACCCTCTCACCAAGCTGCTTGGCAATGGTCTTGTAGCCCATTCCAGTCTTGTGTAGGTCTACAATCTTGTCCCTGACATCCTTGGACAGATCTTTGGTCTTGGCCATGGTGGAGAGATTGGAATCTTATTGCTTCTGTGGACAGGTAGCTTTTATACAGGTAACAAGCTGGGATTAGGAGCACTCCCGTAAAGGCAGTGTTCCTAATCTCAGCTTGTTTCCTGTATAGAAGACACCTGGGAGCCAGACATTTTGCTGATTGATAATACTTATTTCGCTCATTAACCACTTTAGCCCCGGACCATATTGCTGTCCAAAGACCAGAGCGCTTTTTGTGATTCGGCACTGCGTCGCTTTAACTGACAATTGTGCGATCGTGCGACGTTGTTTCCCGAACAAAATTGGCGTCCTTTTTTTCCCACAAATAGAGCTTTCTTTTGGTGGTATTTGATCATCTCTGCGGTTTTTATTTTTTGCGCTATAAACAAAAATAGAGCGACTATTTTGAAAAAAATGCAATATTTTTTACATTTTGCTATAATAAATATCCCCAAAAAAGAAATAAAAAAACATTTTTTTTCCTCAGTTTAGGCCGATACGTATTCTTCTACATATTTTTCGTTAAAAAAAAATCGCAATTAGCGTTTATTGATTGGTTTGCGCAAAATTTATAGCGTTTACAAAAAAGGGGGTAGTTTTATGGCATTTTTATTAATATATTTTTTTTAATAGTAATGGCAGCGATCAGCGTTTTTTTTCGGTACTGCGATATTATGGCGGACACATCGGACACTTTTGACACATTTTTGGGACCATTGGCATTTTTATAGCGATCAATGCTATAAAAATGCATTGGATTACTATAAAAATGCCATTGGCAGTGAAGGGGTTAACACTAGGGGGCGGGGAAGGGGTTAAGTATGTTCCTGGTGTGTTCTAACTGTATGGGGGGGGGGGGTTGATTTACTAGGGGGAATCGCTGATCTTCCGTTCATACATCGCGCGCCCCCTAGTGGCCGGAAAAGATAAGACGTAGAGCTACGTGCTCTCGCTCAGCAGTGCCACCGTCCCGCAGTAATATGACGGCGGGCGGGCGGTCGGCAACCAGTTGAAATGCAAATCCCTTTTTCTGGATTTTTGTTGTTATTCTGTCCGACCATTACAATTATAGACTGATCATTTCTTTGTCAGTGGGCAAACGTACAAAATCAGCAGGAGGTCAAATACTTTTTTCCCTCACTGTATAAAATGCTTCCTTTTTTTTTTTCAGACTTGAAAATAATGTCAAAGTAATTGGAAGATCAATAGATTAGGTACAGAGGCAGTAAGTATTGAGATGTGCAGTAGAGGGTGCCTAAGCTGCTGAGTTACTGATGGAAGAGAGAGCACGGGAGCTGAACTTGCCACCTGTCCGGGATTCACCCAGACAGTCCGGGTTTTGAATCATCTATCTGGCATTTAGGTGGACTGAAACCTGGACACATTGATCAGACCTACTGTAGCTGTGGCTCCCCAAGTAACCAAGATAGTCACACACAAATCTGTTGCTGTCCAAGAGCTTTGTCGGCTGTCTGGGGGCAGGTTTGGCATCACTGGAGGGGGGCAGGGCCATGATGTCAGCAGGATCAATTTGGCCACACCCACTGTTCGCTGCTGCATGCTATTTGCACCGCATTACTGCTTTCCTTGGGGGCACCCCAAAGGTGTCCTATGCCACAAAGTGTTCGGTTATGGCTTGAAGAAAAGGTGGTAAACCTAGCTGGACTGCTGAATAACTTTTTGGCGGTGGAGTAGAGGAAGATAAGCTGCAGAGTTACTGCTGCGACGGGGAGCTGAGCTGCTGGGTCACTATTGGGAGGTGAAGTAGCGGGAGCTAAGCTGCAGAGTTAATTCTGGGACGGGGAGCTGAGCTGCTGGGTCACTATTGGGAGGTGAAGTAGCGGGAGCTAAGCTGCAGAGTTAATTCTGGGACGGGGAGCTGAGGTGCTGGATCACTATTGGGAGGTAGAGAAGAAGGTGTTGGGCTGCTGGGTCACTATTGGGAGGTGGAGTAAAGGAAGCTAAGCTGCAGAGTTACTGCTGGGATGCGGAGCTGATCTGCTGGGTCACTATTGGGAGGTGAAGTAGAGGGAGCTAAGCTGCAGAGTTACTGCTGGGACGGGGAGCTGATTTGCTGGGTCACTATATGTAGGTGGAGTAGAGGGAACTAAGCTGCAGTTACTGCTGGGACGGGGAGCTGATCTCCTGGGTCACTATTGGGAGGTGGACTAAAGGAAGCTGAGCTGCAGAGTTACTGCTGGGACGGGGAGCTGATCTGCTGGGTCAATATTGGGAGATGGTGTAGAAGAAGTTAAGCTGTAGAGTTACTGCTGGGCCGGGAAGCTGAGCTGCTGGGTCACTATTGGGAGGTGGAGTAGAGGGAGCTAAGCTTCTGAGTTACTTCTGGGAAGGGGAGCTGAGCTGCTGGTTAACTATTGGGAGGTGGAGTAGAGGAACCTAATCTTCTGAGTTACTTCTGGGAAGGGGAGCTGAGCTGCTGGGTCACCATTGGGAGGTAGAGAAGAAGGTTCTGGGCTGCTGAGTCACTATTGGGAGGGGAAGCCTGGGTAGCTGAGCTACTGAGTCACTGCTGGCAGGAGCAGCAGGGAGAAACAGGGTGAGCGGCACTGCTGAGTTACTGCTGGGATGATAAAGCATTTCCAATAAAACCAATCAATACTATTCTACAAACACTGCAGTTGTGAAGCCACTAGCTCAGTTTATCTTTGTTCTTCCCCTTCTGCCACTTAGTCCGAACCGCCTTTCCCCCTTCCCAGAGTTCCCCCACATTTATTGTTTGCTATTTTCTTAATGTACTTACCTTTTCCAGATATCTTCAGGCCAGTCATGTGACACACAGGGTGCTCTTTGGATCTTCTCTGGTGGTGGGTGGTCATAAAGGATGCAGATTTATCACATCAACACCACTTTGAATTATTACACTGTGAATATAGGGGGCACCATCATGACAAGCCCTTGGGGGGGGGGGGGGGGGGTAAAGGGTCCATGACACCCTGCAATTAGTATCTTCTCAGTCTTTAGGGTTGAATGATGCTAGACACATTCAACTCAGAAGACTGGGCACATCTGGTGGTAGAGAGGGATCAGCGTCAAAGATAGGAGGAGGGGAGTATAGCAACCAGAGCTACCTTTTTGTTTTTTTTTCCTCCTCGGGGACATTAAAATGCATTTCTGAAAGAGTGCTATTTTCTTCCTCTTACTGCTTACTTTAATGCTGGGTTTAAATATAATTGGTAGTTATGAGATTTTTTGCATTGACATTTGCCTTCTGTCTCCCACACAGAATTTTAATTTTTTTACCCGTTATGGCTGGCACTGCCATGGAGGCGAAATGTGTACTTTTCCAAATATCCTCAACAGAACTGCAATATTCTCCTCTGGCACAAGAGGGATTCAGTAGTCCACTTTCTGTGTATTCCTTTTAATTGGATTTGTATTGTATTGCTCCATTTCATCCCCTACCTGTTGTATTGTCTCTTTATATACACACTCTGCTTTTGTGTCCCTCTGTGTGTCATTTTCATGTAGCTATAGACATCTGGATACCCGATTCTATTTTATCTCGCCATGTATGTATGATCAGCATTTGTATTTCTTTATGTGTCATTTGTATGTAGCTATAGGCACCCAGGGGTTCCAACCCTGTTATATATCTGTATTTTTAGACAGCTTCATGTAAGTCACTATCGTACCTCTTTACTTACATTTATTAATATATCTATTTCTATAATATCTCTCCACATACAGGCAGTTAGGAATCTGATGGTAGTATTAACCCCTCAACATTGGTGTAAGTCAATGCAATAATAACCACCCGCATTGGTGCCAGTGGATGCAGTAGTAACCCCCAACATTGGCATCGGTGGGTGCAGTAGTAACCCCCAACATTGTCATCGGTGGGTGCAGTAGTAATCTCCAACATTGGTATCAGTGGGTGCAGTAGTAATCTCCAACATTGGTATCAGTGGATGCAGTAGTAATCCCCAACATTGGCATCGGTGGGTGCAGTAGTAACCAATTAACATTGGTATCAGTGGATGCAGCAGTAATCCCCAACATTGGCATCGGTGGGTGCAGTGGTAACCCCCAACATTGGTAACAGTGGGTGCAGTAATAACCCCCAGCATTGGCTTCAGGGACTGCAGTGTTAAGCCCCAACATCGGTGTTAGTTGGAGCAGTAATAACCCCCACCATTGGCATCAGTGGATGCAGTAAACAAAACCCAGCATTGATGTCAGTGGGTGCAGTAATAACCCCCAGCATTGGCGTTGGTGCAGTAATAACCTCCAACATTGGTGTCAGTGGAGCAGTAATAACCCACAACATTGGCATTAGCTGGTGCAGTAATAACCCCCAAAATTGATGACAGTGGGTGAAGTAATAACCCCCACCATTGGCATCAGCTGGTGCAGTAATAACCCCCAACATTGATGACAGTGGGTGAAGTAATAACCCCCACCATTGGCATCAGCTGGTGCAGTAATAACCCCCAACATTGATGACAGTGGGTGCAGTAATAACCCCCACCATTGGGGCCAGTTGGCGTAGTAATAACCCTTAACATTTGTGCCAGATGGTTCAGTAAAAACCCCCAACATTGGCGCCAGTTGGTACAGTAATAACCTACACCATTGGCGGCCAGTTGGTGCAGTAATAAGTTAACCCTCAACATTTGCGCCAGTTGGTTCAGTAAAAACCCCCAATATTGGCGCAAGTTGGTGCAGTAATAACCCCCAACATTGGAGTCAATGGGTGCAGTAATAACCCCCAACATTGAAGACAGTGGGTGCCTTAATAAGCCTCACCATTGGCGTCAGTCAGTAATAACCCCCAACATTGGTGCCAGTGGGTGCAGTTATAATCTTGATTGTTGGCGTCAGCTGGTGCAGTAATAACCCACACCATTGGTGCCAGTTGGTGCAGTAATAACTCTCAACATTTGCACCAATTTGTACAGTAATAACCCCCAACATTGGTGCCAGTTGGTGCAGTAATAATCCCCAACATTGGTGCCAGTTGGTGCAGTAATAATCCCCAACATTGGTGCCAGTTGGTGCAGTAATAATCCCCAACATTGGTGCCAGTTGGTGCAGTAATAACCCCCAACATTGGTGCCAGTTGGTGCAGTAATAATCCCCAACATTGGTGCCAGTTGGTGCAGTAATAATCCCCAACATTGGTGCCAGTTGGTGCAGTATTAATCCCCAACATTGGTGCCAGTTGGTGCAGCAATAATCCCCAACATTGGTGCCAGTTGGTGCAGTAATAACCCCCAACATTGGTGCCAGTTGGTGCAGTAATAACCCCCAACATTGGTGCCAGTTGGTGCAGTAATAAGTAATAACCCCCACTATTAGTGTCAGTCGGTGTCAGTCCCCAATAGGACACAGGTGGCAAACAAAACTGAAGGGGGGTTATAACCCTCCCCTTCCGTATTCAAAATGAAAAATAAAAGTTTTGCCTTTAGTTCCCCTTTAATACAATGGGCCCCCCGATGTGTGAAGTGTAGAAGGTCCGGGTTACGTTGTATATTTTGGGTATATTCCTCCATCTCGCCCATCTTCACACTATTATTCTTTGTCCATTTTTTTTTTTTTTTAAGTATTATTGTGGCTCCCAGCCGATTGTTTTCCTTCCCCCCGGAGTGGCGATCTATCCCTATCTCTCCTCTCCTAATAAAACACACATACTCCGCGCACGTCTCTCTTCTCACAAATAAATCTCAGGAAAAAAAAGGAGATTTTAAAGGACAAAGAAATACATTTCAAAGGCAAATTATTATTATATTTATTTTTTCTCTAGAAAACAGCTGAAGGCAGAAAACTGTCACAGTGTGTTTCTGAACACAACACATCCTTCAGAAAACTCGGCTTCAACTGTCACTGAATCTTAAAATATGGGATTATTAAGAGGAGCCGTACATCCGGAATTCCAAATCAGCAGATTCCCAACTTCTAACAGCCAGTGCTAATATTGTTCCAGAATTCTGATCGCAAATCTGCTTTGATATGTATAAATACCGCATGGCCAAGGTCAGCAGCGAGACTCAAAAGTTACAGTTCAGGCATTGCATTTAAAGTAATATCTAGATACCGGAAATGTATTACATGCATTTTTTTTTATAACCACTTCCATACCAGGCACTTACGCACCTTCCCGCCCAAGCCAATTTTCAGCTTTCAGCACTGTCGCAATTTGAATGACAATTGCGCGGTCATGCTACACTGCACCCAAACAAAATTGGCGTCCTTTTTTCCCCACAAATAGAGCTTTCTTTTGGTGGTATTTGATCACCTCTGCGGTTTTTTTTTTTGTGCAACAACTAAAAATAGAGCGAAGATTTTGAAAAAAAAATAAAGTTTTTATTTTTTTCTGTTAATTTTTTTGTAAATGAGTATGTTTTTCTCTTTCAATTATGGGCACTGATATGGTGGCACTGATGGGCACCGATGAGGTGGCACTGATGGGCACCGATGATGGTAGTTCTGATGGGCACCGATTAGGTAGCACTGATGTGGCACTGATAGGCGGCGCTGGTATTGGGCACTGATGGGCACTCATGGGGCGGCACTGATGGGCACTCTATGGGCGGCACTGATGGGCACTCATAGGCAGAGCACTGGGCACTCATAGGCAGCACAGAGCACTCATAGGGGCACAGGTGGGCTCATAGGCGGCACAGCTGGTGGGCACTTCATAGGCGGCACAGGTGGCAGCACTGATGCATGGGGCAGCTGCATAGGGCACAGGCTGGGCACTGATAGGGCGGCACAGCAAGTGGGCACTGATAGGTGCCATGGGAGGCAATGGGACATCAGGTGGGCACACTGATAGGTGGCACAGGTGGTGCACTGGTAGGTGGGCCACTGGGGGGCATGGATTGGCACTGTGGGGTGGCACTGACAGGACACTGGGGGTGGCACTGATGATCAATGAGGGGTGGCACTGATGGATCAATGTTGCCAATCAGTGCCCATGTGTGGGCACTGATTGGCATCATTTTTTTTTACTGCCACCCCTTTTTTTTTTTGTCTTTTTTTTTTTTTTTGTAATTTTTTTTTTTTTTTTTTTTTGTCATTTTTTTGTCTTTTTTTTGTATTTTTTTTATTGTCCTGGTGGTCTAGTGTGGCGATCCGAGGGGGGGCTGCGCTGATAAACAATCAGCGCGAACCCCCCCTGTCAGGAGAGCCGCTGATCGGCTCTCCTGTACTCGCGTCTGTCAGACGCGAGTGAGGAAGAGCCGTCGGCGGCTCTTCCTGTTTTACATCGTGATCAGCCGTGATTGGACACGGCTCTGAATCACGTTGGTAACGAGCCTCCGCCGGAGACTCGTTACCGAGATCGGAGGTGCAGGGTGTCAGACTGACACCCCGCATCACCGATCGCCGCGCTGCGCGCCCGCACGGGCGCGTGCGGCATGAAATCGTGCTAGACGTTTGAGAACGTCTAGTCACGATTTCATAACCACTTCCCTGCCGTAAATCGGCTATTGGCCGGGCGGGAAGTGGTTAAATATTTAAATATTTATTTAAATATTTATTTATTCGTTATTTATGTAATACATTATTTAATATATTATTATGACTAATAATAATATTTGTTGTAAAAAAATATATATATATACATTTTTTTTTAAAGAACATTAAAAAAATATATACATTTATTTAATTATAATTTTGATTATTCTAGTAAATTTTGACTATATTATTTTTAATGTTAATTAATAAATTATTCTATGATGATGATTAATATTATATTGTTATAAAACAAATCATTAAAATTGTTTATAAATTATTATTTAAGGTCTGCTTTTATCTACTACACCATAATGTGAACCAGACCCAGACAGGGCATAACGGGCAAATGCCCAGTGGGCCGTGACGGGCCCGCATGGCACATCTACCTCCAGTGTAACATGCAGGGGGTCCAGAACTGTTAGGGGGGTGTCTGTGTAACAAACTGTGGGGGGCTGTGTAATGTAAAGGGGTCCAGAGGTATGGTGCTGTGTATTGTAAAAGGGTCCAGAGGTGCAGGGTGCTGTGTAATGTAAAGGGGTCCAGAGGTGCGGTGCTATGTAATGTAAAGGGGTCCAGAGGTGCAGGGTGCTGTGTAATGTAAAGGGGTCCAGAGGTACAGGGTGCTGAGTAGTGTAAAGGGGTCCAGAGGTGCAGGGTGCTGTGTAATGTAAAGGGGTCCAGAGGTGCAGGGTGCTGAGTAGTGTAAAGGGGTCCAGAGGTGCGGTGCTATGTAATGTAAAGGGGTCCAGGGGTGCAGGGTGCTATGTAATGTAAAGGGGTCCAGAGGTGCAGGTTGCTGTGTAATGTAAAGGGGTCCAGAGGTGCGGTGCTATGTAATGTAAAGGGGTCCAGAGGTGCAGGGTGCTGTGTAATTTAACTACTTAAGACCTGGACCAAAATGCAGGTTAAGGACCTTGCCCCTTTTTGCGATTGGGCACTGCGTCGGGTTAACTGACAATTGCGCGGTCGTGTGACGTGGCTCCCAAACAAAATTGATGTCCTTTTTCCCCACAAATAGAGCTTTCTTTTGATGGTATTTGATCACCTCTGCGGTTTTTATTTTTTCGCTATAAACAAAAAAAAAAAGAGCGACAATTTTGAAAAAAACAAAACAATATTTTTTACTTTTTGCTGTAATAAATATCCCCAAAAAATATACATATCTCAGTTTAGGCCGATACATATTCTTCTACCTATTTTTGGTAAAAAAAAATCGCAATAAGAATTTATCAATTGGTTTGCGCACTATTTATAGCGTTTACAAAATAGGGGATAGTTTATTGCATTTTAATTGATAATTTTTTTTACTGCTAATGCGATCAGCGTTTTTTTTCGTGACTGCGACATTATGGCGGACATATCGGACAATTTTGACACATTTTTGGGACCATTGTCATTTTCACAGCAAAAAGTGCTATAAAAATGCACTGATTACTGTGAAAATGCCAATTGCAGTTTAGGAGTTAACCACTAGGGGGCGCTGAAGGGGTTAAGTGTGACCTCATATGTGTTTCTAACTGTAGGGGGGTGGTGCTGGACGTGTGACGTCATTGATCGTCTTTCCCTATATGTGTTTACACTAAAAGGTCCTTTTAAATCCTCTGCTTATCTAATATCCTTGAAGCCAAAGTTAATAAAATGCAGGCGGTCTGACTGCTAGAACAGCCTTGACTCTTCCCCATAGACAATCAGATGGCCCCAGGATCCACAATCTATTTAATATGAGTAACCATTGATATTTCGTGCATTCAGAAACAAGTCTCTGTTCTGCCCACCAGGGCCTTATTCAGTTACTTGGGTTACGTGCTTAAATAACATGTTGGTTTTAATTTGGAAATATCTGAATGTCCGAATTTTTGAATATTCAAAAATTCTGAAATTCAAAAAACGTAAAAATCCGAAAATAAGGATGAAAATCCGGAACTTCAAAAGAAACAAAAATCCGAAAAATTCTAAAACCTGAAAATATGAAATAATAACTAACTAATAATAAAGTAACTATTACTAACTTACTTTATAGATATTGGAATTTACTTTCAAAATTGGCTGTTAGTGAACATAACAAATTAATAATAATATTATTTTTATAATATTTTTTTATTGTTATTATTAATTGATTCCGTTCCATTTGTTTAGATGCGGCATTCGTTATTTTGGATAATTTGTAACTTCAGATAAATTCGTATTCGTTAGGTTCACTAACAGCCAAATTTGAAAGGAAATTTAATAGTTATTATTAGTTATTAACCACTTCCATACCGGGCACTTGCGCACCTTCCCGCCTAAGCCAATTTTCAGCTTTCAGCGCTGTCGCAATTTGAATGACAATTGCGCGGTCGTGCTACACTGTACCCAAATTACATTTTTATCATTTTGTTCCCACAAATAGAGCTTTCTTTTGGTGGTATTTGATCACCTCTGCGATTAATTTTTTGCGCAACAACTAAAAAAAGACAGACATTTTTGAAAAAAATTGTTTTTATTTTTTTCTGTTATTTTTTTTGTAAATAAGTAAGCTTTCTTCTTCAATTATGGCACTGATATGGCGGCACTGATGGGCACCGATGAGGTGGCACTGATGGGCACAGATGAGGTGGCACTGATGGACACTGATAGGCGGCGCTGGTATGCTGCACTGATGGGCACTCATAGGCGGCACTAATGGGCACTTATAGGCGCACTGGGCACTCTTTGGCGGCACTGATGGGCACTCATGGGCGGCACTTATGGGTGTCACTGATGGGCACTTATGGGTGGCACAGATGGGCACTGATAGGTGGGCACTGGGCATAGATGGGCACTAAGAGGTGGCACTGATGGACACTGGGTGGCACTGATGGACACTGAGGGGTGGGACTGATGGCATTGCTGGGCATCATTAGTCAGTGCCCATGTTGCCAGTCAGTGCCCATTTGTGGGCACTGATTGGCATCAATTTTTTTTATTGTTTTTCTTTTTATCTATTTGTGCTCTATTGAGCACCGGGTGGCACTCCCTGGTAGTCCAGTGTGGGGATCCGAGGTGGGGCTGCGCTGATAAACAATCAGCGTGAACCCCCCTGTCAGGAGAGCGACCGATCGGCTCTCCTCTACTCACGTCTGTCAGATGCGAGTGAGAAAGAGCCGGTCAAAGGCTCTTCCTGTTTACATCGTGATCTGCCGTGATTGGACACAGCTGATCATGTGGTAAAGAGCCTCCGCCGGAGGCTCTTTACCGAGATCGGAGATGCAGGGTGTCAGACTGACACCCCGCATTACCGATCGCCGCGCTGCACGCCCCCACGGGGGCGGGCCAGCATGAAATCCTGCAGGATGTCCAGTCAGGATTTCAGAACCACTTCCCGGACATCAATTGACCATTGACCGGGCGGGAAGTGTTTAAGTTAGAAAGAAAATTAGAAAATTAGAAATAATAACTTTTACATTTTTGGATTTTCGCATTTTTGGATTTTCGAATTTCCGAATTCCGAATTTTCGAATAAACTAATTTACTAATTCCCAAGTTTTAAAATGTTCTAATTTTTCACATTTCCTGAAAACAAACACATTTTCTGGCAGTGCACATGTCTATTTTTTTCTTTATTTACACCAAGCTAGTTATGCAGAGCGCAGGTGCCACCTACTGTTCCCTTTCTGGTATAGCGTTAGCTGTTTTGCATAGTTACATTCTCCTAGTATGTGTTAATAAAGTTGTTTTGAACCAGTGCATTCTGGGAGAATTCTCTAGAGGAAGTGAGTCAGCCACCATTTTATCAATATTCAACAAGACATGCTGTTTCTCTTATCTCAGTGAGCTTAAAAAGTGAGTTCTTGTTATTTCATTCTCTGTTATAAAGCATTGTTTCTTTATTATATGCAATATTGTACTGATTGATGTTTGTTTTATCAATTTGAAGTTTCACCTGGCACGCTCTAAAAACAAAGAAGAACAAAGAAATATGGTATCTGAAGTTTATGGAGTGGGACGGTTTAGCTGTCTGTCCTACAGACAGAACAGTCCCACTTCTTTCAGTGAATAGACTTTCGTTGGTCTCCCTCCCCTTTACCAGGCACCACCAGCCATGCCAGTCTCGGAGTCCAGGAAATATGGAGGAGGGCAGTTTTATCTTTATCCTGCTAAGGTTACTTCTGTGAACTACAGCAATGTTTCTCAACTCCAGTCCTCAAGTGCCTCCAACAAGTCAGAAAATGATGTGGCTTCACTTCCAGGCTCTGCTGTCTCTTTTCCTGGCCGCTGTGCTCTGTTAGCTTTAGTGGAAGGCAGATGAGACATTAGGTGTCAAAAAGACCCTTAAAGGGGTTGTAAAGGTTCATGTTTTTTCACCTTAATGCATCCTATGCTTACCTCACCCCTAGTAAGTCCTGCGCTCGTCCCCAGGGCTGGACTGGGACAAAAATTTGGCCCTGGACTTCATCCAGACCGGCCCACTTTGACAGGTCTCTCCCATGGCAGCCGGACAACGCCCCCCCCCACTGGCCGCCCATCTCCGATGTCCACCCAAGCCCCTCCTCCCCCTTCACTAGCCATGATGCTCTGGTCCCCCATGCTCCTCTTCCCCCCACCCCTCTTGTGATAACTCGTTCTCCTGCTCGGGGAGGGAGAGGAGGTAAACGCTGTGAGGAGGGAGAGACAGAGGAGCGGAGGGGGCGGTGGTCCACTGTCACTGAAGGCGGCCCACTGAGCCATCAGCCCACCGGGAAACTCCCTGTAGTCCTGATGGCCAGTCCATCCCTGCTCGTCCCTGTCATTCTCTTAGGTTCCCAGCCTGGCCGTTGATTGGCTCAGTTGGACGGGGATGGGGCCGAGTGATCCAGTCAGTCCGCCGCTGTATCACGGGAGTGCGCCTGAAAGAGCTTTCCACCATGCAAGCTCGTTTGCATGAAGGTGGAAAGCTCTTGCAGAGGGGGAGCCATGACAGCCGCCGAGGGACCCCAGAAGACATGGATCGGGGGCCACTGTATGCAAAATGAGCCGCACTGTGGAGGTATATATAACATGTTATTTAAAAAAAAAATGTTTTAAATTTAGTGTCGCTTTAATGCATTAAGGTGAAAAAACATCTGACGATTAGCGCCCTCCCAGCCCCCCGTTTACTTACCTGAGCCCTCAAAAGTTCTGTGTCGTGAATGCGCTGGCTTCTTAACCGGGCTTCTCAGCTTTTCTCAGCTCATTCATTGGATGATCGATAGCAGCGCAGCCATTGACTCCCGCTGCTGTCAATCAAATCAATAAACGCGGCACGCCGGGGGGCGGGGCCGAGCTATATTCGCCGCCTATATCACGGGAAAGCACCCGCAAGCTAACCCCCTTGGGAGAGCGCTTCCCTAAATGGGGGTTAGCTGATGCGGGAAGGAGCTGAGACAGCCGCCGAGGGCCCCCAGAAGACGAGGATCGGGGCCACTCTGTGCAAAATGAGCTGCACATTGGAGGTAAGTATAACATGTTTGTTATTAACCACTTCAATACCGCAGTCCATCATATAACGTCCACAAAGGGGATCTCATCCCAGGTGGACAGCATATGACATCCTGTACTTTGTGTGGTGATATCTGAATGATGGGGGCACCTAGAGGCATCATTCAGATATCATTTTGTACCGGCGGCGATCCTGCGCACAATAAGAATGATCATAGCGGCGGTTCCGCCACTTGATCATTCTTATAGGCGGCGGGAGGGGCCACCCCCCCTCCCGTCGCCATCCGGTGCTTCTCCGGGTTCTCCCATGCCATCGGGGGCCCAGAGAGATGAACGCCGTGCGCCGGATGTGAAACATAGAGATGACTGGTGACCAGATGGTCACCAGTCATCTCTATGACCGTCGGAGGCCCGGGTGCGAAGTGATGAAGTCACGCCCGGGTACCGTAAGTAAACAAACCGCAATTGCGGCTACTAAGAATGAGATCTGTGAATTTGTTTTCACAATCTCATGCTTTCCAGCCTGGAGGAGAGATGTGGGTCTTATTGACCCCGTATATCTCCTTAAAGAGGACCTGTCATACACTATTCCTATTACCAGGGATGTTTACATTCCTGGTAATAGGAATAAAAACGATCGAAAAAAAATGTAAAAAAAGTGTAAAAAATAAATAAATACGTAAAAAAAAAAAAAAAAAAAAAATTAAAATGCCCCTGTCCCCGGTAGCTCGCGCTCAGAAGCGAACGCACACGTAAGTCCCACCCACGTATGTAAACGTCGTTCAAACCACACATGTGAGGTATTGACACGTGTGTTAGAGCGTGTGCAACAATTCTAGCACTAGACCTCCTCTGTAACTCTAAACTGGTGACCTGTAAAAAAAAATTAAAGCATCGCCTATGGAGATTTTTAAGTAACAAAGTTTGGTGCCATTCCATGAGTGTGCGCAATTTTAAAGCGTGACATGTTAGGTATCTATTTACTCGGCGTAACATCATCTTTAATATTTTAAAAAATATTGGGCTAACTTTACTGTTTTGTTATTTTTTAATTCATGAAACCATTTTTTTCCCAACAAAAGGCGTTTAAAAAATGATTGCACAAATACCGTGCGAGATAAAAAGTTGCAATGACCGCCATTTTATTCCCTAGGGTGTCTGCTAAAAAAAACATATATAATGTTTGGGGGTTCTGAGTAAATTTCTAGCAAAAGAATGATGATTTGTACATGTAGGAGAGAAGTGCCAGAATAGGCTCGGTATGGAGGTGGGTATTAAAGCCCGGTATTGAAGGGGTTAAAAAAACAGGAACCTTTACAACCCCTTTAATGTTTCATAAAAGAGAACCCCCCACATCTACAGAACACCACCCCCTGTATGTTATATAGATGGGGAGAAGTTCTGTAGTCTTAACAGACTTTCTGTCCTAGGTCACCCTTGAACAAGAAATGTGTTACTGGAAGATCACCAAGAAAAAAAAAAGAAAAAAGAAAGCTAATGCAGCAACTACATGGAAGGACTGGTAAGCTGCAATACATGACATTTTTGTTCTTGGTTTTAGTCACCTCTTCCAAGGGGCGAATATGTCAGTTTGTACTGTTGTTGGTTCCCTTCAAGTTCTTTTTTTAAGGCGATAAAAAGCGCTGCTGGGCAATTGTGACAACCCTGACCTGATTCTTTCTTAACGCGCCTGGGTTTTACCCCTCCAACTACCAGAGCGAGCCTGCAGCGCCACCGTCTCCCCCCTGGTGGCGATGGGTAACTGCACACGTGTCGCGGCGTTTATCGGCAAGTCATGCTTGTAAATGGCTTATTGTGAAATATTCAATACTGAGTGGGAAGAGACAGCGCCACGGTACTAAATCTATTTCCCCGTCTCGCAGCTCTCCGTCTGGCCTGTCAGGAGACATAAAAGAAGAGGCGACGGCTCCTAACCTGACAGGCCGGCTGACATAAAACGGAGATTCTTTGGAAGAGAGGAGCGAGATTTCACAGCCAGTAATAAGCAGCGCAGTGGCTGACGTTCAGAACTCATTTCCAGGGACACTTTTTTTGATGATCTGGGGTAGGTAGCATTGAGGTGCGGTGTGTCTGTGCGCTTGTCTGAGTCAGGAGAAAGGAAAACGCGCCTCTGGCAACACATGCCTTCAGGTGCATTGAAAATAAAAAAATGGATCATGTGTAAATGGAACCTGTCATGGGTGTAAGAAACGGAGGCGGACATTGCTGATCTCATTCCACACGTTGTCTCAGCGCTTTCTGAATCAGATGGGGAAAAAAAAAATGCAGGTCGGGACTTCTTACTTTACTGGCCGCATGCTTGTTCTGGGGCTGTGACTCCAAACTCTTAAAGGGGTTGTAAAGGTACAATTTATTTCCCTAAATAGCTTCCTTTACCTTAGCGCAGTCCTCATTCACTTACCTCATCCTTCCATTTTGCTTTAAATGTCCTTATTTCTTCTGAGAAATCCTCACTTCCTGTTCTTCTGTCTGTAACTCAACACAGTAATGCGAGGCTTTCTCCCTGGTGTGGAGTGTCATGCTCGCCCCCTCCCTTGAGGGGGCGAGCAGGAGTATCAGGACGCTCACTAACACACAGCTCCTTTCTCTATCTGCAACGTAGAGAGCGTCCTGACACTCATGCTTGCTCCCTCCCCCCTCAAGGGAGGGGCGGGCACGACACTCCACACCAGGGAGAAAGCCTTGCATTACTGTGTGGAGTTACAGACAGAAGAACAGGAAGTGAGGATTTCTCAGAAGAAATAAGGACATTTAAAAGCAAAATGGAAGGATGAGGTAAGTGAAGGAGGACTGCACTAAGGTAAAGGAAGCTATTTAGGATTTTTTTTTTTACCTTTACAACCCCTTTAACTACAAACTGTAAAGCCCCGTACACACGATCAGATTATCGTACAACAAAATACCGCTTTTGAATCGATCGTATGCAGGGCCGTCTTAATAGCATCATGGGCCCCTGGGTAAAGCATTGCTCTGGGGCCCCTATCAGCCTGTCCTAATTTATGCACCCACTCTCAGGAAATAATGTATAAATAGTTTATATTGTTTAAACTCAATGTTTAATTTAAAAAAACATGCCATAAATCAAAGAATAATCAACACCAAGGGTACAGTACAGGTGGGCAGGCAGAAAGGCATAGTACAGGGAAATGGGGTGTGGGAATCAGGAGGGCACAATACTGGGATTAGTTAGACACCGTACTGGTATCAGGAGGGCACAGTAGAGGGGAAAAGGGGGGGGGGGTCAGGGGGACACAATACTGGTATCAGGAGGCTACAGTACAGGGAAGAAAAGGGAAGGGGGGTCAGGAGGACACAATACTGGGATCGGGGGCCCAGCACTGGTATCAGGAGGGTATGGTAATGGTATCAGAGGGGCACAGTACTGGTATTAGGAGGGCACAGTACAGGGAAATGGGGGGGGGGGGGTCAGGAGGGCACAATACTGGTATCAGGAGGGCACAGTACAGGGAAGGGGGTCAGGAGGGCACAATACTGGGATCAGGAGGGCACAGTACAGGGAAAAGCCAGGGGTGTTGGGTGGCCACAATCCTGGGATCAGGAGAGAGGGCACAGTATAGGGAAAAGGGGGTCAGGAGGGCACAATACTGGGATCAGGAGGGAGGGCACAGTACAGGGAAAGGGGGAGTCAGGAGGGCACAAAACTTGGATCAGAAGGGAAGGCACAGTACAGGAAAAGTCGGGTCAGGAGGGCACTATACTGGGATCAGGAGGGAAGGCACAGTACAGGAAAAGGGGGGGGGATTAGGTGGCCACAATACTGGGATCAGGAGGGAGAGCACAGTACAGGGAATGCGGGAGGGTCAGAAGGGCACAATACTGGGATCAGGAGGGCACAGTACAGAGAAAAGGGGGAGGTTGGGTGGCCACAATACTGGGATCAGGAGGGAAGGCACAGTACAAGGAAAGCAGGAGGGTCAGGAGGGCACAATACTGGGATTAGGAGGGCACACTACAGGGAAAAGGGGGGGGGGAGGTTAGGTGGCCACAATACTGGGATCAGGAGGGAGAGCACAGTACAGGGAATGCGGGAGGGTCAGAAGGGCACAATACTGGGATCAGGAGGGCACAGTACAGAGAAAAGGGGGAGGTTGGGTGGCCACAATACTGGGATCAGGAGGGAAGGCACAGTACAAGGAAAGCAGGAGGGTCAGGAGGGCACAATACTGGGATTAGGAGGGCACAGTACAGGGAAAAGGGGGGGGGGGTTAGGTGGCCACAATACTGGGATCAGGAGGGAGAGCACAGTACAGGGAATGCGGGAGGGTAAGAAGGGCACAATACTGGGATCAGGAGGGCACAGTACAGAGAAAAGGGGGAATTTGGGAAAGGTTGGGTGGCCACAATACTGGGATCAGGAGGGAAGGCACAGTACAAGGAAAGCAGGAGGGTCAGGAGGGCTGGGATTAGGAGGGCAATACTGCCACAATATTCAGAAGGGAGGGCACAGTACAGGGAAAGGGGGGGGGGTTGGGTGGCCACAATACTGGGATCAGAAGGGAGGGCACAGTACAGGGAAAGGGGAGGGTCAGGAGGGCACAATACTGGGATCAGGTAGGCACAATACTGGGATCAGGAGGGCACAATACTGGGATCAAAAGGGAGGGCACAGTACAGGGAAAAGGGGGTGGGTCAGGAGGGCACACTACTGGGATCAGGAGGGAGGGCACAGTACGGCGAAAGGGGGGGTCAGGAGGGCACACTACTGGGATCAGGAGGGAGGGCACAGTACAGGGAAAGGGGGGGTCAGGTGGGCACAATACTGGGATCAGGTGGGCACAGTACTGGGATCAGGAGGGCACAATACTGGGATCAGAAGGGCACAATACAGGTTCCAGGATGCTGCCAGGGCAGCTTAGTAAAAAAAACTGACATTCCCAGAAAAAAATGGATAATTGGCAAGTGCAATACATGAAAGATTATCATGTGGCACCCATGCACCTGGGGCCCCTGGGCAGTGCCCAAGTGTGCCCATGCATTAAGAAGGCGCTTGATCGTATTATAATGTGATGGTTAGTTACACTGTGGCAGAATGGCTTCCCTGAGAGAGCCGCTGTAGCTGTACATCAGCTCTTTGTAGGAGGTGCGTGCCCACAGCGTGTGCCCGGAGCCGATGCGAGTGCCCGGCAGGCACGATGACCGCCGGTGCACCCGCGATCACTCATGAGTGATAGAGAATCGGGATCTGTGTGAATAAACACACAAATCCCGGTTCTCTCAGGGGAGAGGAGAGAGAACACCGACCTCTCTCCTCCCCTAGTCAGTCCCATCCCCCCACAGTTAGAACACACCTAGGGAACACTCATTTAACCCTTTGATCGCCCCCTAGTGTTAACCTCTTCCCTGCCAGTGACATTTATACAGTAATCAGTGCATTTTTATATCACTGATCTCGGTATAATTGTGAATGGTCCCAAAAATGTTTCAAAAGTGTCCGATCTGTTCGCCACAATATTGCCTTCCCGATAAAAATCGCAGATCACCACCATTACTAGTAAAAAATAATAATTATAATAATAAAAATGCCATAAATATATCCCCTATTTTGTAAACGCTATGGGCCAGATTCTCAGCTGAGATACGACGGTGTATCTCAGATACACCGTCGTATCGCAGTTTTTTTCAATGGGTATCTATGCGAGTGATTCTTAGAATCACTTACGCATAGATACACTAAAGATCTGACAGGTGTAAAGCAATTACACCGTCGGATCTTAGATGTAATGACAACGCCGGCCGCTAGGTGGCCTTTACGTTGTTTTCTCATTTGCCTATGCAAATGAGCCTAATACGCCGATTCCCGAACGTTTTTGCGGCGCGGCGACGTTTACGTAGGTTGCGTACGCGTAAGGTTACCCCTGCTGTATGAGGGCTATGTTTCCGAAGTGCCGTCGTTGCCATGTTAAGTATGGCGTCGGGTCAGCGTCCTCTTTTTCCGTCGGTTACGTCGTTTTACTAAGTCGTTCGCGAATAGGGAATTGCGTAAGTGACGATCATGTCGTTTTGACGTCGGTTTCAACTACGCTTTGCGACGTGAGCTGGAGCATGCGCACTGGGCTTTTTTCCCGGCCGGCGCATGCGCACTTCGTTTGACGCGGGGGCACGCTTAATTTAAATACAGCACGCCCCCTCCTTCACTATTTGAATTACGCGGCCTTACGACACCGCATTTACGCTACGCCGACGAAAATTATGGAGCAAGTGCTTTGAGAATACGGCACTTGCTCCAGTAATTTGCGTAGGCGTAGTGTAAATGCGATACGATACGCTACGCCGCCAGATACACCATTTTTTGAGAATCTGGCCCTATAACTTTTGTGCTAAAAAATCAATAAACGCTTAGTGCGATTTTATTTTATTTTTTTTAACAAATACCTGATCAAATACCACCAAAAGAAAGCTCTATTTGTGAGAAAAAAAGGATGTCAATTTTGTATGGGTACAATGTCGCACGACCGCGCAATTGTCAGTTAACCACTTCCATACCAGGCACTTATACATCTTCCTGCCCAGGCCAATTTTCAGCTTTTAGCGCTGTCGCAATTAGAATGACAATTGCGCGGTCATGCTACACTGTACCCCAAAAAAATTTGTATCATTTTGTTCCCACAAATAGAGCTTTCTTTTGGTGGTATTTGATCACCTCTGTGATTTAATTTTTTTGCGCAGCAAATAAAAAAATACTAAAAATGTAGAAAAATATATATTTTTTTTGTTTCTGTTCATTTGTTTTGTAAATAAATACGTTTTCTTCTTCAATGATGGGCACTGATATGGCTGTACTGACGGGCACTGATAAGGTGGCACCAATGAGGTGGCACTGATGGGCACTGATGATGGGCACTGATAGGCGACACCGATGGGCACTGATAGGTGGCACTGGTATGCGGCACTTATGTGCAGTCAGGCGGCACTGATGGGCACTCATAGGCGGCACTGATGGGTACTTATGGGTGGCAATGATGGGTGGCACAGATGGGCACTGATAGGTGGCACTGGGTGGCATTGCTGGGCATCACTTGTCTGATCTGATCCATAATGTTGCCAGTCGGTGCCCATTTGTGGGCACTGATTGGCATATATTGGACATATTTTTGCATATGTTGATGGCCATGGGGTACGTACCTGGCCATCCACATGTTGGGGGCTTCCCTGGTGGTCCAGTATGGGAATCCGCGGGGGGCTGCGCTGATAAACAATCAGCGCAGACCCCCCCCTGTCAGGAGAGCCGCCGATCGTCTCTCTTCTACTCACGTCTCTCATTGTGCACCATACTTCCTTGCCGGGTTTGCTGTAAGTGTTTCGGTCCTGTGCGGCCGTGCCTGTTGAGTTGCTGAACTGTCCAATACTATCACGCCAAAATGCCTTACCGCTAGAACCAGTCTCTGTGTGAGTTCTCTTCCCTGTGGGCAGTGCACCTGGCCCACTCACTCACATATATTTTTCATGCATTTTTATTTTGTTAGCTTTTTTTCAAAGTACAGAAAAGAATCAGTTGCTGCCAAAAAAAAGGTGGCATTCGCTGCCTAGAAAAGTGACAAGTAAATTATATATTTCCAAACTTGGATTAACAATTTTGGGCAGAATTGCCTAGGTAACAATATATGCAAATAAAGACAAGGGGGCACATTTATGAACGCTTTGTCACTTTTTTGCAGTATGTGAATGTATGCAAAACAATCGCAGTGCTTGGTCCTACCTGTTGAAGCTGAACTTTTGGGAACGGGACCCTACTTCTGATTTAAATGCCAAGTCTGTAAAAAAAAGATGTATCCCTCACCCTCAGTACAGTCATGCCCACAGTTTAGGGTGCTATAGTGAGGCAAAAAAAAAACAGGGCATTGGGCAGAAAACCTAGGGGGTGCAGTAGAAGACCAGATCTACTCAGTTAAAGACTTGCACCACTCAGCAAAAGATCTAGGGCACTCAGCAGAAGACCCAGAGCTCTGGGCAGAAGACTTAGGCCGCGTACACACGATCAAATCTGTCTGCTGGAAACGGTCTGCCAGACCGTCCCAGCAGACAGATTCGATCGTGTGTACGGGCAAGCCGACGGATTTGGCCAGCCGACAGATTTGAAAGCATGCTTTCAAATCTGTTGGCTGGGAACCCGTCCACTAACCAGCAGACATGTCTTCTCGCACACGCGTCGAATTGTTTTGATGCGCGGAAGTGTTTTACTTCCTGGTTCGGTGACGTGGCGGCATCAACGTCACCGTCACCATGCTGTCTGCCGGCGGGGATTTTGGTTTGATCGTGTGTACATGATCAAACCAATACGTCCCCAGCAGACAGATTTGTTCAAATCGGTCTGTCCAACCGATTTGAACAAATCTGTCTGCTCGTGTGTATGGGGCCTTAGGGAACTCGGGAGAAGACTCAAGGCACTCAAAAGTACCAGGACTGAAGACCTAAGGATTCAATAAAAGACTCAGGGCACTCAGTAGAAGACTTGGGCACTCAGCAGAAGACCTGGGGACTTAGTAGACAACTCAAAGCGCTTAGTAGAACAACCGGGGGCACCTAGCAGAAGACTCGGAGCACTCAGTAAAAGACCCAGGACTGAAGACCTAAAGACTCAATAGAAGATTCAGGGCACTCAGTAGAAGACCTGGGGCTCACGGCAGAAGACCTGGGGTCTCGAGTAGACTTGGGGCCTCTGTAAAAAAACCTGAGCACTCAGTAGAAGACCCAAGGCACTCATCAGAAAACCTGAGGCAGAAGACCTGGGGCCTCTGCAGAAGACACAGAGCACTCAGAAGAAGACCTGGAACACTCAGTAGAAGACCCAAGGCACTTAGCAGATGACCTGGGATGTTCAGCAGAAGAACGGGGCAGAAGACCTGGGGACTCAGTAGAAGACCCAGAGCGCTCAGTAGAAGACCTGGAGCACTCAGAAGAAGACCCAAGGCACTTAGCAGATGACCTGGGATGTTCAGCAGAAGAACGGGGCAGAAGACCTGGGGACACAGTAGAAGACCCAGAGTGCTCAGTAGAAGACCCAAGGCATATAGCAGATGACCTGGGATGTTCAGCAGAAGACCTGGGGACTTAGTGGAAGACCTGGAGCACTCAGTAGAAAACCCAAGGCACTTAGCAGATGACCTGGGATGTTCAGCAGAAGACCGGGGCAGAAGACCTGGGGACTCAGTAGAAGACCCAGAGTGCTCAGTAGAAGACCCAGGGCACTTAGCAGATGACCTGGGATGTTCAGCAGAAGAACGGGGCAGAAGACCTGGGGACTCAGACTCAGTAGAAGACCTGGAGCACTCAGAAGAAAACCCAAGGCACTTAGCAGATGACCTGGGATGTTCAGCAGAAGAACGGGGCAGAAGACCTGGGGACTCAGTAGAAGACCCAGAGCGCTCAGTAGAAGACCTGGAGCACTCAGAAGAAGACCCAAGGCACTTAGCAGATGACCTGGGATGTTCAGCAGAAGAACGGGGCAGAAGACCTGGGGACACAGTAGAAGACCCAGAGTGCTCAGTAGAAGACCCAAGGCATATAGCAGATGACCTGGGATGTTCAGCAGAAGACCTGGGGACTTAGTGGAAGACCTGGAGCACTCAGTAGAAAACCCAAGGCACTTAGCAGATGACCTGGGATGTTCAGCAGAAGACCTGGGGACTCAGTAGAAGACCCAGAGTGCTCAGTAGAAGACCCAGGGCACTTAGCAGATGACCTGGGATGTTCAGCAGAAGAACGGGGCAGAAGACCTGGGGACTCAGACTCAGTAGAAGACCTGGAGCACTCAGAAGAAAACCCAAGGCACTTAGCAGATGACCTGGGATGTTCAGCAGAAGAACGGGGCAGAAGACCTGGGGACTCAGTAGAAGACCCAGAGTGCTCAGTAGAAGACCCAGGGCACTTAGCAGATGACCTGGGATGTTCAGCAGAAGAACGGGGCAGAAGACCTGGGGACTCAGACTCAGTAGAAGACCTGGAGCACTCAGAAGAAAACCCAAGGCATATAGCAGATGACCTGGGATGTTCAGCAGAAGACCTGGGGACTTAGTGGAAGACCTGGAGCACTCAGTAGAAAACCCAAGGCACTTAGCAGATGACCTGGGATGTTCAGCAGAAGACCGGGGCAGAAGACCTGGGGACTCAGTAGAAGACCCAGAGTGCTCAGTAGAAGACCCAGGGCACTCAGAAGAAAACCCAAGGCATATAGCAGATTACCTGGGATGTTCAGCAGAAGACCTGGGGACTTAGTGGAAGACCTGGAGCACTCAGTAGAAAACCCAAGGCACTTAGCAGATGACCTGGGATGTTCAGCAGAAGACCGGGGCAGAAGTAGAAGACCCAGAGCACTCAGTAGAAGACCTAGGGACTCTGCAGAAGGCACAGAGCACTCAGAAGAAGACCTGGAACACTCAGTAGAAGACCCAAGGCACTTAGCAGATGACCTGGGATGTTCAGCAGAAGACCGGGGCAGAAGTAGAAGACCCAGAGCACTCAGTAGAAGACCTAGGGACTCTGCAGAAGACACAGAGCACTCAGAAGAAGACCTGGAGCACTCAGTAGAAGACCCAAGGCACTTAGCAGATGACCTGGGATGTTCAGCAGAAGACCGGGGCAGAAGACCTGGGGACTCAGTAGAAGACCCAGAGCGCTCAGTAGAAGACCTGGAGCATTAAGAAGAAGACCCAAGGCACTTAGCAGATGACCTAGGATGTTCAGCAGAAGAACGGGCAGAAGACCTGGGGACTCAGTAGAAGACCCAGAGTGCTCAGTAGAAGACCCAGGGCACTTAGCAGATGACCTGGGATGTTCAGCAGAAGAACAGGGCAGAAGACCTGGGGACTCAGACTCAGTAGAAGACCTGGAGCACTTAGAAGAAAACCCAAGGCACATAGCAGATGACCTGGGATGTTCAGCAGAAGACCTGAGGACTTAGTGGAAGACCTGGAGCACTCAGTAGAAGACCCAAGGCCAGGGCTTTTTTTCTGGGGGAACTTGGGGGAACTCAGTTCCACCACCTTTGGCTCAGACCCTTTGGTGCCCGCTCACCACAATCACTTGTGAACACAGAAGTCTGGTTTCTGTGTTTACAAGTGACTGCTTTGTAACCCCCTGAACTCTGCACACTGTATGTAATGCGATTCTGGTATTTAATGCCCCTTTAAGACCCTTCTACTGTTTGTGAAATCTGAACGGGTCGTGGTTGAGTTCCTGCACCTATTTTCTGAGAAAAAAAGCTCTGCCCAAGGCACTTAGCAGATGACCTGGGATGTTCAGCAGAAGACCGGGCCAGAAGTAGAAGACCCAGAGCACTCAGTAGAAGACCTAGGGACTCAGTAATAGAACTGAGGCACTCAACAAAAGACCGGGGAGCTCAGTAGAAGGCATGGGGAACTCAGTAAAAGGCCACAGCACAGAGAATATCAACAGCTTTAATACCTGGAACAATATTTGTGCCATTATTCTTCTTGCATGGGCCCTTCTGGCTACCCAAGCTCTTATTATTGTCCCCCAGGAGAACAGAGATGGCCCTATTATCACAAGTAATTATTATTATACAGGATTTATATAGCGCCGACAAGTTATGCTCAAAACTGAGTGTCCCACTGGCTGTTATTGAACCTTTATAGCCAACCTTGGGTTTAGATACAAGTCCCCCCTCGTGCTGTCACATAGACCTGGGCACGGGTCATTTTTAGAGCATGTTAAGGAGGCATTCTTCATGATATTCTAACAGTTACCCCTATCTGAATAAGGGGGCCCAAAACATGTTCAGGAGCCAGTTACTTACTGCTACAGAACAAATGTAGCAAGGTCTACGGCCTTGTCCAGTCTAATGAGAACTTTCCAGGCCAAAGATAGCTGACATTCTTTTGTAGGTTGTGGGTTGTGAGGCATAGTGGGTGCAAAGTTATTGGGAAAAGAGCGTTAGGGCCAGGACACCCTTAAGTAGTTGTAGATTCAATTTGCAGACTCCGAGACTTCAATAGGAGGACAGCTGTACAGGGAAAGGCCCAGAAAGGCGCCACGTCTGCACATGCAGGAATGCTGTCTCCTATGGCAACAGTCTTTAAGGCCTCGTACACACGATCGGACATATCCGATGAAAACGGTCCGCGGACCATTTCCATCGGATATGTCCGATCGGGAGTTTGATCCGATGGCGTGTACACACCATCGGATCAAATTCCCCGCCGCCGGACGGCGCGGTGACGTGGCGGTGACGCGGCGGTGACGTTGACGCCGCCAAGTCACCGCCACGTCACCGCACCAGGAAGTTAAACACTTCCGCGCATGCGCCGAATCCATTCGGCGGCGGCGGTGGGGGACGACATGTCTGCTGGTAAGTGTACTAACCAGCAGACATGTCAGGCGGACAGATTCCCACCGGATAGATTTCAAAGCATGCTTTGAAATCTGTCGGGTGGAGAAATCTGTCCGCTAGCCCATACACACGAGCGGAGATGTCTGCTGAAACGGTCCATCGGACCGTTTTCAGCGGACATATCCCCTCGTGTGTACGAGGCCTCACAGTTCCTAACTCAAATGTAACAGTTCCTTCAGCTTCACTACAACTACCTCTTGTAGTTCTTCAACACTGAGTTCCCGGTCTCTCACTAGACTCTCTGATTCACTGACTCTGAATCCCTTGAGCTCCTCCAATCTTTGTGGTGGTATCTCCCTCAAGCGTCACCCCCTACTTCTCTGCTGGGCCCCTAGCTTGGCACTCCAGATACTTCTCAAGCTTCACCCCTGCTGACTGGCGAGGTCCCTGGCTTGGTACACAAGGCTGCTCTGCAAGCGTCTTCTCAGCGCGTTGGGTCCCTGACTTGATCACCGCCTGAAGTTTCCTGATTCTTCACCGTGCGTTTTCAGTAAGAATGCTGCTCCGGTACTTGCTTCAGTTACTCACTGTGGTCCTTGGTAACAAGGTGGTTGATCCCTTTCTGGTGACAGCCTCCCTTCTACTTCCGACAACGACTGATTCTCCGGCCGGCAGAAACGTCACTTCTGGTTGGACTGCAAGCCACAGCCTGTACTGCTCTCCTACTTCTGGATAGGACCTCAGACAGCCTAGCAGCCAGCACACGACACACATCCACCCAGACTGCCGCCTGGGTGTCACAGAACATAGATCACCTGACCTCACCCAAATATTTAGGCTCTGCGAGCAGGCCAAGGGATCCAAGAAAACCCCTGCCTATTGGCTGAGACACCCCACATACCCATAACCTGACCTTGGGTTGCCCTTCTCGTATCTAGTACCACCAAGAACCTGTCCACCTGGTGGTAGAAGAGAAAGTGCAACAAGGCCAAACTTAGGGTGAAAACAATGGATCTCTAATGCCGCGTACACAAGGTCGAAATTTCCGACAAGAAATGTTCGATGGGAGCTTTTGGTCAGAAATTCCAACCGTGTGTAGGCTCCATCAGACTTTTTCTATCGGAATTTCCAACAAATAACAAGTAAAATTTGAGAGCTGGTACTCAAATTTTCCGACAAGAAAAGCTCTTGTTGGAAATTCTGATCGTGTATATGCAAATCCCAAGCACCAAAAACCACGCATGCTCAGAATCAAGCAAAAGAGCCAAACTGCCTATTGAACTTCATTTATCTCGGCTCGTCGTATGTCTTGTACGTCACTGTGTTCTTGACGGTCAGAATTTGGTGTGACCGCGTGTATGCAACACAAGTTCGAGCTGACATTCCGTCGGGAAAAAAATCCACAGTTTTCTTGTCGGAATTTCCGATCTTGTGTACTCGGCATAACAATTGACCAGGGTGACTACTCCTGGCAAGTAAATTTGTGAGGAGCTCCCGGGCTAAACCTCAGGGTGCTACACAAATATAATACATAGAAAAAATCTAGATATAGAGTGATAATAAAGGGAAATAGATAGTTAGTAAGTAGATAGATAGATAGATAGATGGATGGATAGATAGATGGATGGATGGATAGATAGATGGATGGATAGATAGATAGATAGATAGATAGATAGATAGATAGATAGATAGATAGATAGATAGATAGATAGATAGATAGATAGATAGAGAAAAAAAGATAGATAAAGATAGAGGGAAAGGAGGAAGATAGATATATAAAGATAGAAAGAAAGAAGGAAAAAAAGATCGATTGATAAATAGATAAAGATATATAGATAAAGGTAGAAAGAAGGGAAGGAAGGACGATAGATAGATAGATAGATAGATAGATAGATAAAAGGATAGATAGATAGATAAAAGGATAGATAGATAGATAAAAGGATAGATAGATAGATAAAAGGATAGATAGATAGATAAAAGGATAGATAGATAGATAGATAAAAGGATAGATAGATAGATAGATAAAAGGATAGATAGATAGATAGATAAAAGGATAGATAGATAGATAGATAAAAGGATAGATAGATAGATAGATAGATAGATAGATAGATAGATAGATAGATAGATAAAGGATAGATAGATAGATAGATAGATAGATAGATAGATAGATAGATAGATAGATAGATAGATAGATAGATAGATAGATAGATAGATAGATAGATAGATAGATAGATAGATAGATAGATAGATAGATAGATAGATAGAAGATAGATAGATAGATAGATAGATAGATAGATAGATAGATAGATAGATAGATAGATAGATAGATAGATAGATAGATAGATAGATAGATAAAAGGATAGATAGATAGATAAAAGGATAGATAGATAGATAAAAGGATAGATAGATAGATAAAAGGATAGATAGATAGATAGATACGATAAAAGGATAGATAGATAGATAGATACGATAAAAGGATAGATAGATAGATAGATAGATAGATAGATAGATAGATAAAAGGATAGATAGATAGATAGATAAAAGGATAGATAGATAGATAGATAAAAGGATAGATAGATAGATAGATAAAAGGATAGATAGATAGATAGATAAAAGGATAGATAGATAGATAGATACGATAAAAGGATAGATAGATAGATAGATAAAAGGATAGATAGATAGATAGATAAAAGGATAGATAGATAGATAGATAGTCAGGGCTCATTGAGGGTAATGTATAAGCTCACACAACAGATGACATAGGAGTCCTCCGGTGACACATACTGAAGTATGGTTGAGAAGTCTCTGCACATTGTATGGATGGTCATTGTGCGGAGGGGGCTTCCTATTGTCCTGTTAGTCTTTTTGGGTTAAAAGAGGCTAAAAGAGGTTAAAAGGGTCTGCCTGGTGAGCCTATGAAAGGGATTAGGGTGGAGGCTGCAGAATAGGGCCCCCCTGCTGACACTCCATAAAGGGGATTAGAGCGTTTTAGTTAAGGTTGGAAAACCCCTTTAAGCATGTTTCAGGTGGATGGGGCTGGCTATAGACTCACTAGTGACTTGAGCCTTAAAAGAAAAAGGGGGCTTTTTGATTCCAATAGAGACGTGTCCGGGGTGATCTATGTAAAGTTAGGCAACATCTGTGTATCTAGGGGCCTTTTTCTTTTGTTTTTGATAATCTGACCCTGAACAGCCCTGATCCAAGTCCGAACTTAGATATTCTACAATAACCATAAATAACTGCTATTTTATTACCTCTTTAAAAACACATTGTTGCATTTTGTTGCTGCTGATCTCCTGCGGCCTCTTTGCAGCCACTTCCTGTCCACATACGATGGGCTGCATGGGCGGATTCCCTGATGATAATGGCCGGTTGTATCAGCACCCCCCCCCCTTACATCAGATGTCAAGAGCCCCCCACCATCATAAGTTGAGCACCCCCCCACTATCCCTTATATCAGTGCACCCCCTTGCTTGTGCTGCTGTCAGGAGGGCTGGACAGAGAAGGATCTGGCGGAGGAGTCCTGTCCTCTCTGCTTTTGACTGCTGAGACCAGGTGGGGGCAGAGACGAGGGGGGTGTCCCCTTCACTGCCAGTGTAATTTTTACAGTAATCAATGCATTTTTATGATCACTGATTACTGTGTAAATGTGAATGGTCCCAAAAATGTGTCAAAAGTGTCCGATGTGTCCGCCCCAATGTCGCAGTCATGATAAAAATCGAAGATCGCCGCCATTACCTGTAAAAAAAAATATTAATAACAATGCCATAAAACTATCCCCTATTTTGTAGACGCTATGGGCCAGATTCTCAAGGAGATACGCTGGCATTTCGTAGGAAACACCGTCGTATCTCTGTTTTTTTTCATGAGGATCTATGCGTGTGATTCCTAGAATCACGCATAGATACAGTAAAGAACCAACAGGTGTAAAACAATTACACCGTCGGATCGTAGATGTAATGACATCGCTGGCCGCTAGGTGGCCCTTACGATGATTTCTCATTTGCCTATGCAAATGAGCCTAATCCGACGATTCCCAAACTTTTTTACGCAGCCCCGTCGTCGTTTACGTTGTTTCCGTAAGCGTAAACCTACCCCTGCTATATGAGGGGTAGGTTTACGAAGTTCCGTCGTTGCCATGTTAAGTATGGCGTCGGGTCAGCGTCGTCTTTTTCCGCCGGTTACGTTGTTTTACTAAGCCGTTCATTTTTTCCGACGTGAGCTGGAGCATGCGCACTGGGCTATTTTTGAGGCCGGCGCATGCGCAGTTCGATCGACGCGGGGGCGCGCTTAATTTAAATACAAGCCACCCCCTTTGAATTACGCGGGGATACGCAGAGCCATTTGCACTACGCCGCCGCAACTTACGGAGCAAGTGCTTTGGGAATACGGCACTTGCTCTGTTAAATTGCGGCGGCGTAGTGTAAGTGGCTTACGCTACGCCAGCGGGAAATTTATGGGAATCTGGCCCTATAACTTTTGCGCAAACCAATCAATATACACTTTTTGCATTTTTTTTTTTACCAAAATGTATGTAGATGAATACGTTTCGGCCTAAACTGAGGAAAAAATATATATATTTTTGGGAGATATTTATTAGGGTTGTCCCGATACTGATACCAGTATCGGGACCGATACCGAGTATTTGCGGGAGTACTTGTACTCCCGCAAATACCCCCGATACCAGAATAGAATACTTTTTCCGTCGCCCCCCCCCGCCGCTGCCGCCGAACGCCGCCGCTGCATCAAAACCCGCCGCCGCATGGGTTAAACATTGTGCGGGAACATCACAGCTTTCATTTGAATAGCTGTAGTGTTCCCGCCCGTATAGACACTCCCCCTTGCTCGGGATTGGATGGGTGATCGTGATCTGTCCGATTCCGAGCAAGGGGGAGTGTCTATATGGACGGGAACACTACAGCTATTCAAATGAATGCTGTGATGTTCCCCGGGCGGCGGTGGCTAAGTAGGGGTGACATGACTGCATATATGGGTGACATGGCTGCATTTGTGGGGGACATGGCTGCATTTGTGGGGGACATGGCTGCATTTGTGGGGGACATGGCTGCATATGTGGGGGACATGGCTGCATATGTGGGGGACATGGCTGCATATATGGGGGACATGGCTGCATATATGGGGGACATGGCTGCATATGTGGGGGACATGGCTGCATATATGGGGGACATGGCTGCATATGTGGGGGACATGGCTGCATATGTGGGAGACATGGCTGCATTTGTGGGAGACATGGCTGCATTTGTGGGAGACATGGCTGCATTTGTGTGGGGACATGGCTGCATTTGTGTGGGGACATGGCTGCATTTGTGGGGGACATGGCTGCATTTGTGGGGGACATGGCTGCATTTGTGGGGGACATGGCTGCATTTGTGGGGACATGGCTGCATATATGGGGGACATGGCTGCATATGTGGGGGACATGGCTGCATATGTGGGGGACATGGCTGCATATGTGGGAGACATGGCTGCATTTGTGGGAGACATGGCTGCATTTGTGGGAGACATGGCTGCATTTGTGTGGGGACATGGCTGCATTTGTGTGGGGACATGGCTGCATTTGTGTGGGGACGTGGCTGCATTTGTGGGGGACATGGCTGCATTTGTAGGAGACATGGCTGCATTTGTGTGGGGACATGGCTGCATTTGTGGGGGACATGGCTGCATTTGTGGGGGACATGGCTGCATTTGTAGGAGACATGGCTGCATTTGTGTGGGGACATGGCTGCATTTGTGTGGGGACATGGCTGCATTTGTGGGGGACATGGCTGCATTTGTGGGGGACATTTAAAAAAAGTATCGGTATTCGGTTTTGGCGACTACTTGAAAAAAAGTATCGGTACTTTTTTTTTTTTTTTTTATTGTTGCTCTATTTTTGTTTATAGCATAAAAAATAAAAACCGCAGAGGTGATCAAATACCACCAAAAGTAAGCTCTATTTGTGGGGGAAAAAGGACGCCAATTTTGTTTTGGGAGCCAAACGACCGCGCAATTGTCAGTTAAAGCAACGCAGTTCCGAATCGCCAAAAGTGCTCAGGTATTTGGGAAGTCAAATGGTCCGGGGCTGAAGTGGTTAATCCATAAATGAAAAATAAAAAGTTTTGGCTCTGACTAAACTTTAAAACGTTATCCGTCCCGACTACAGGAGGATATTATCCTGACTACCTGTCCAATGACAGTCCACCTCCCCGCCTGCTATAGAAGACTGATAATGAGACCTTTACTCTGCTCTACGGGGAGATGAAATCCAATGTGATATAATGAAGTAACGAGGGCGACCTGGGACTTTCATAAGCGTTGTCTGGAAGGTTATTAGTCCTTCTTTTGTACAATGCCACTTGTACGTTTAGATTTATGGAGCGTTTAATTTATTTGCAGGCCTTCGCCACCGTTCCCACGAACTAAGCTTCACCTATTTCACACAGCATTGTTCCCACAAGATGATACAGTATGTACACATAGACACATACCATAGACCGTCCTAGGACACCGG
Source organism: Rana kukunoris (assembly GCA_029574335.1). NCBI lineage: Eukaryota > Metazoa > Chordata > Amphibia > Anura > Ranidae > Rana > Rana kukunoris. The sequence continues at coordinate 521,925,051 of CM056051.1, forward strand.
GCTGGACACACAAAAAAAAAAAGTCATTAAAGTTTTGAAAGAAAAAAACTAAATTGATACAGCTCCTCCCCCTTAAAGGACCCCTCAGCCAAAATAATGAAGGAGGAAGATGATGTAAAAAAAAGTCCAACCCTATATGAAATATTTCCATTATTTTATTATTATTTACAGGCTTACTTATGAAAGAGTTTTATTCAGTTGTAATATTATTACTATATGCACGTTTTATTGGCTAATTGTATTTGCATAGTTCTTTTTATGTAAGTTTACTTACTGTTATTATTGTTGTTATTATTATTTTTATTAGTATTCAGGTTACGCATGAAAGACTATTTTTATTTTATTATTATGATTATTATTATTATGTTTTACTTAGGAATAATTTTTTATATTATTATTAGTAGAAGTAGTAATATTAGGGCTTACTTAGAGAGAATGGGCCAGATTCTCAAAGGAGATACGACGTCGTATCTCTGTTTCTGAGGCGTCTTATCTATGCCACTGATTCTTAGAATCAGTTACGCATAGATTTGCCGTAGATCCGACTGGCGTAAGTCACTTACACCGTCGTATCTAAGTTGCAATTTTACGCTGGCCGCTAGGTGGGGTTTCCATCGATTTCCGCGTCGAATATGCAAATGACGCGTATTCCCGAACCTATTTTTGTGCCCCGTCGTCGTAGTTTTTATGTCGTTTGCGTAAGCGTAAGGTTAACCCTGCTATATGAGGGGTAACCTTGCGTAGGTTCGACGTACGCATTGTTAAGTATGGACGTGGGGACAGCGTCATTTTTTTCCATCGTTTGCGTAAATCGTTCACGAATAGGCTTTTGCGTATATTACGATCACGTCGAAACCAATGTATTTGCGGCGTAATTTGGAGCATGCGCACTGGGATACGTCCACGGACGGCGCATGCGCAGTTCAAAAAAACGTCAAAAACTTGGGGACATGATTGATTTGCATGACATACACCCACCTCATCCACATTTGATTTACGCTGGCCCATTTACACTACGCCGCCGCAAATTACGGCGCAAGTGCTTGGAGAATACGGGACTTGCGTCTCTAAGTTGCGGCGGCGTAGTGGAAATAGGATACGCTATGCCCCGCTGCCAGGTACGTGAATCTGGCCCACTATGTTTAATATTATTATAATATTAGTATTCATAGTATACGTTTTTCACAGGCTTATACAGGAAACATTTTTATTTCCCTTGCCATAATAATTATTATTATAATTCTACAGGCTTACTCTGCGAAAATTATTATTATTATTGTCGTTATTATTTCTTATTTTTATTATGTATGAAAAATTATTATTTTTATTTTATTATTATGATTATTATTATGTCTTACTTAGGAATTATTTTTATTATTATTATTATTAGTAGTAGTAGTGGTAGTAGTATTAGGGTGTACTTAGAATATGTTTAATATTATTATATTATTAGTATTCATTGTCATAGTATATGTTTTGCACAGGCTTATACAGGAAACATTGGGCCAGATTCAGAGAGCCGTAACTCCTGTCTAACTGGTGTTAGACTGGAGTACTTTCAAATTACGCGCGTTTTTTAGCTAGTCTGAAACCTCAAACCATGAATAGACGGCTGCGGGCTTCAATTCGACTGGATTACGTGTTCGTACGCCTTCGGATCTACGCTGCAATAAAATTGCGGCCACTGGGTGGACTTCCCGTAGTTTTCCGCGTCGGGGTATGCTGATGAGCTTTTGCCGGCGATCCCCGAAATTACGATCTTCAATCGCAATCTCTTACGGCATCTTTAGTCATCTTTTCGCTGCGTAATGTTATACAAGCTTTTATCTGGTCTAATATTAGACAGCCCATGTTAAGTATGGCCGTCGTTCCCGCGTCGAATTTCAACGTTTTCCGACGTCTTTTATTATTTTTTACGTAAGTCGTCCGGGAATAGGAATGTTCGTAAACGACGCTACTCAAAAAAAAAATGACGTAACGACGTGATTTCGCGCAATGCACGGCGGGAAATTTCTGAACGGAGCATGTGCAGTTCGATCGCCGCGGGGACGCGCCTAATTTAAATGCTTCACGCCCCCTAATCGCGTATTTCGATTACGCGGCGAGAAATAGACGACGCCGCCAGAAACCAGCGAGAACCTCGCTGGGAGCCGCATTCTGCCGAGAACCTCGGCCGTGTGTACGGATTCGGCGAGCCCCGCCCGTCGGGGCAAATAGAGAACAGGTTCTCTATTTGCTCGACGGCCCGTCGGGATGAATGGCTGGTTGCCATTCCTGACGGGCGGGTCGCAGATTCTGACGGCCGGCAGAGAACCTCGGCGGGCGGAACGATGTGTTCCGCCCGTCGAGGTTCCCTGTCGTGTGTACAGGGCTTAACTCGGGGAAGATTATTATTATTGTTGTTATTATTTCTTATTTTTATTAGTATTCAGGTTATGTATGAACAATTCTTATTTTTATTTTTTTATTATTATTATGATCATTATTATGTCTTTTTTAGAAATTATGTATTCAGGTTACTTATGAAAGATTATTATTATTATTATTATTATTATTATTTATTTTTGTAATCTTTATTTAAGGTATGCGGGTTAAACAAAGTGGCATAATATCACACACTTCGACCAACAACATCAACATTAACCTGTCCAAAATACTATGTACATTAGTGATATGATATAACAGTCAAGAAAGATTTATTATTTTTATTTTATTATTATGATTTTAATTATATCCTACTTAGGAATTATTTTTATTATTATTAGTAGTAGTAGTATTAGGGCTTACTTGGAAAGAATGGGCCAGATTCAGGTACAATTGCCCTGGCACAAAGTATCAGAGATACACTACGCCGCCGTATTTTACCTGGCTCTAAGATGAATTCTGGTAGATTTCAGCCAAGGTACGGCGGCATAGTGTATTTCTCGCGGCGTAATCGAAATACGCGATTAGGGAGCGTGTAGCATTTAAATTAGGTGCATCCCCGCGGCGATCAAACTGCGCATGCTCCGTTCAGAAATTTCCCGCTGTGCATTGCGCGAAATTACGTTGTTAGTTTTTTTTTCAGTAGCGTTGTTTACGTACATTCCTATTCCCGGACGACTTACGCAAAAAAAAAAAAAAAAAATTGAAATTCGACGCGGGAATGACGGCCATACTTAACATGGGCCGTCTAACTATAGACCAGATTTTTGCTTCCCTAACTTTACGCTGCAAAAAGATGACTACAGATGCCGTAAGAGAATGCGACGGACAATCGTAACTTTGTGGATCGCCGGAAAAAGCTAATTTGCATACCCCGACGCTGAAAACGACGCAACCTCCACCCAGCGGGCGGAAAAAGATTGCAGCGTAGATCCGACGGCGTACAAAGACGTAAGCCTGTCGGTTCGAAGCCCGAAGCCGCTGTATCATGGTTTGAGGATTCAAACTAATGATACGACGCGGGTAATTTGAAATTACTCCGGTCTATCAGGAGATAGACTTTCTTAGGAAACATTTTTTGTTTCCAATAAATCATATTAATGTAGGGCTGTGCAAATTAACTTTTAATTAATCGATTAATCTTTCATTTTTTTGATCGGTCAAAATCTTTTTGATCAATTAAAATTCTTTTGATTAGTACTCACCTCTCCGCCGGCTTCTGGGCCTTCAGGGAGTTCCGTAGGAGGTCCGGTAACGTCACGGACACCAGCAATGCTTGCCGCGTCCATCTGAAGGGCTCCTTTGCTGTGCCTTCATATCTGCATGCTGGAGGGACCTTACTATCTGCCGCACACAAGGGCTGTAACACTTCCCTCTATCACTTCCCTCTATCAACCTGGGATTCTACAACCAACTACTGGGAGTTGTGATAGTTCCCGTCGTGGGACATCTACGTGCTGACGGACTGATGTTAACCTCTCCTCATCTGGATTCAGCAGTGGTATCGTTGTACACATTTTAATACCAGTATCATATATAGCTACATGTTTTTATGACTGCTTTTGGTACCGTTTGGTATTACTCGCAGCATTTTTACAGTTTATGTAGCTACATCGATTTTATCTCCAGTGCAATATTTATTTGGTTACCTACTTGAAGACTATAAAAGTTTTAATGCTATTCCCATCGAGCGTTGCCTTTGTGTGTTTTTTGTATCCTGCTATCCATTTTTCCAGTGGTTGGAGCTGCACTGGGAATCAGCCTGCAAGGAGATCAGCTAAAAGTAGTTGGATCTGTATGTGCATTATAATTAATCAAAATTAGTCGATTAATCGATTAAAAAGAAAAACGATTAATCGAACACAAAAATTTTGATCAGTAACAGCCCTATATTAATGGAATTATTATTATTCAGGCTTACTTAGGGAAGATTATTATTATTAGTATTACTAATATATATTTTTTTCAAGCCGACTTACAAGATATGTTTATTTTGCCCACTTTTTTTTTAGCTTTACTTACTTACTGTGAAGCCCTGTACATACAACCGGGAATCCCGTCTGGAAAAAAAACGTAGGTATTCCCGACGGGTTTCCTGGCAGGCTTGCCTTGAAAAGCCGTGTATAGACACGGCCGTTCTTTTGAATGGCAAGAACGCTGTGACGTCATCGACTACGATGAGCTGGTGTCTCGTCACATTCATTGCCGCCATCTTGCCCCACACTAACCTTGTATGCTACCACGCATGCGTCTAAATGTTATCGAGCATGCACGGTTTTTCACCCATACAGACGACCGGTTTTCTCGGCAACCTGATTGGCTGAAGCGTCATCAAGGGTGGGAGAAGACATTGAGGGCCGTGGAAGGAGGATGGCTGACCCCCAGAAAGGTAAGTGCCAGGCGGGGGGAAATTTTACAGGGCACAGCGGCGACAATGGGCACATCGGCGACAATTGGCACAGTGGCGACAATTAAAGGACACAGTGACATCAATGGGTACAGTGGTGACAATTTAAGGGCACAGTGGCGACAATTGGCACAGTGGCATGAATGGGCACAGTGGCGACAATTAAAGGGCACAGTGGTGACAATGGGTACGGTGGCGACAATGGGCACAGTGGCGACAATTAAAGGGCACAGTGGCATCAATTGGCACAGTGGCGACAATTGATGGGCACAGTGGCTGCGTTTGATGGCATGGCACAGTGGTAAAAATTGTTGGCACAGTGGCTGTGTTTGATGGCATGGCACAGTGGCTGCATTTGATGGCATGGCACAGTGGCTGCATTTGATGGCATGGCACAGTGGTGACAATTGATGGCACAGTGGTTACGTTTGATGGCATGGCACAGTGGTGACAATTGATGGCACAGTGGCTGCATTTGATGGGCACAGTGAGGCTGCATTTTTTTTTTCGTTTGCGCCCCCCAAAAAAATTATGAGCACCAGCCGCCACTGCTAGGGAGCATACACGCGGCCAAGATTCCCGGGCAAAAGCTCTCCTGGCAGTTTTCCTGCCGGGAAAACCGGTTGTGTGTACAAGGCTTCAGAGTTGGAGGAATGTGAGGGGGGGGGGGGTCAATTAAAGTGTAGTGGTGCTGTGCTAACTCCTGACATTATATTCTAGCTCCTAGAGTGCATAACAGTGTCAAGAAGGCAGCCACAGCTAGCCTCCTGAAAATGCTACCTGCCTGGCCTCCTCTGTCCTCAATGCCTGGAACAAGCATGCGGCAAGTACATTTAAAGTGAATGTTTGTTCAGCGATTCATTAGCATTAAAGCTTTGTTTAGATTTTAGAGGCAGGACACCAATAGGAGGGCTGGAAATCGCTGTCTCAGACACCAGGTGACCTCTGACCCCTAATTCCCGAGCCGTGGTCAGTCAGACAAAGAAAGTCAAGCTAAATAAAGAAGCAAATATCAACTTTTCTGATGTAGGATTGGCCAGTTATAGTACATTGAGTAATTCACCAAATTCTTTCAAAAGCCCAGTCAAGACCGGTTCTCTTTAGGATAAAAGGAAGCACCTAAATGACAGTTCGGCTTTGTGGGCCAGGAAATCATGCAATAACTATTGCCCCCTCCCCCATCCCCCACTATATGGCCCAATGAAATGTTTCTGGTTACACTCGTGAAGTATATTAAACCCTTCTTTTACATGAGACGGCCTAATTAGAGTACATGTCACTGGAGTAAAGTAATCAATCTGTCACACAGTCATATCACCCGTGGGTTCAACGGATTGATTTCTACCAATTATGGTCTACATGACCCGGGATGTAGCAAGGGTGTGACCTTTACTTAAATATTTTACACCAAAAGATGTCCCTTTTCCACCGGAAACCAAAATTATAGACTGAGCATCCGTCATACCGATCCCCTCCCCCCCCCCCCCACCATCAACCTCTTTCCTTATCTTCCCCCTCTTTCCATCCCCCGCCTACACTTTCTCCCACACCTTATCACTCTATAACCTTATTTTTACTTTCTATCCATCACCTCATCCCAACTCCGATCTTCCTCCTACCCTCCCCCACTCTCCTTTCACCCTACCCCATTTCTTCCCTCACTTTCTCTCCATCTTCCCACTCCTTCACTCACCCTCTTCCTACCCCACCCAGCTTCCCACCATCTCTTTCCCTCCTCACTATCCTTCTACTTTCCACTCTCTGCACTCCATCTCTCCAATCCAACCCCTCTCTCCATATCTCCATTCACTCACCCTCTTCCTACCCCACCCAGCTTCCCTCCATCTTTCTCTCCTCACCTTCCTTCTACTTTCCACTCTCCCCACTTCACTTTCCAATCCAACCCCTCTCTCCATATCTCCTTTCACTCACCCTCTTCCTACCCCACCCACCTTCCCACCATCTCCTTCTCTCTTCACCTTCCTGCAACTTTGCACTCCCCCCTCTCCATCTCTCCAATCCAACCCCTCTCTCTATATCTCCACTCACTCACCCTCATCCTACCCGACCCAGCTTCCCACCATCTCCTTCTCTCTTCACCTTCCTTCTACTTTCCACTCTCCGCACTCCATCTCTCCAATCCAACCCCTCTCTCCATATCTCCATTCACTCACCCTCTTCCTACCCCACCCACCTTCCCACCATCTCCTTCTCTCTTCACCTTCCTTCTACTTTCCACTCTCCGCACTCCATCTCTCCAATCCAACCCCTCTCTCCATATCTCCATTCACTCACCCTCTTCCTACCCCACCCAGCTTCCCTCCATCTCTTTCCCTCCTCACCTTCCTTCTACTTTCCACTCTCCGCACTTCACTTTCCAATCCAACCCCTCTCTCCATATCTCCTTTCACTCACCCTCTTCCTACCCCACCCACCTTCCCACCATCTCCTTCTCTCTTCACCTTCCTGCAACTTTGCACTCCCCCCTCTCCATCTCTCCAATCCAACCCCTCTCTCTATATCTCCACTCACTCACCCTCATCCTACCCGACCCAGCTTCCCACCATCTCCTTCTCTCTTCACCTTCCTTCTACTTTCCACTCTCCGCACTCCATCTTTCCAATCCAACCCCTCTCTCCATATCTCCATTCACTCACCCTCTTCCTACCCCACCCAGCTTCCCACCATCTCCTTCTCTCTTCACCTTCCTGCAACTTTGCACTCCCCCCTCTCCATCTTTCCAATCCAACCCCTCTCTCCATATCCCCACTCACTCACCCTCTTCCTAACCCACCCACCTTCCCTCCATCTCCTTCTCTCTTCACCTTCCTTCTACTTTCCACTCTCCGCACTCCATCTCTCCAATCGAACCCATATCTCCATTCACTCACCCTCTTCCTACCCCACCAACCTTCCCACCATCTTCTCTCTTCACCTTCCTGCTACTTTCCACTCTCCCCCTCTCCATCTCTCCATTCCAACCCCTCTCTCCATAATCCATATCTCCATACACTCATCCTCTTCCTTCCTCACCTACCTTCTCACCATCTCCTTCCCTCTTTACCTTCCTGCTACTTTCCACTCTCTCCCTCTCCATCTCCATCACTCCATTCCAACCCTCTCTCCATATCTCCATACACTCAACCTTATCCTTTCCCACCCACCTTCTCTTTCCCTCTTCACCTTCCTGCTACTTCACACTCTCCCCCTCTCCATCTCTCCAATCCAACCCCTCTCTCCATATCTCCATACACTCACCCTCTTCCTACCCCACGCAGCTTCCCACCATCTCCTTCTCTCTTCACCTTCCTGCTACTTCCCACTCTCCCCCTCTCCATCTCCATTTCTCCAATCTAACCCCTCACTCCATATCTCTATACACTCACCCTCCTCCTTCCCCACCCACCTTCTCTTTTCCTCTTCTTTACCTTCCTGCTACTTAACACTCTCCCCCTCTCCATCTCTCCAATCCAACCCCTCTCTCCTTATCTCCATACACTCACCCTCTTCCTACCCCACGCAGCTTCCCACCATCTCCTTCTCTCTTCACCTTCTTGCTACTTCACACTCTCCCCCTCTCCACCTCTCCAATCCAACCCCTATCCATTCTCCATACAATCACCCTCTTCCTTCCCCACCCATCTTCCCACCATCTCCTTCCCTCTTCACCTAAATGGTACTTTTCACTCTCTCCATCTCTCCAATCCAACCCCTCTCTCCATATCTCCATACACTCACCCTATTCCTTCTCCACCCAGCTTCCCACCTTTTCCTTCCCTCTTCACCTTCCTGCTACTTTCCACTTTCCCATCTCCATCTCTCCAATCCAACCCCTCTCTCCATATCTCCATACATTTACCCTCTTCCTTCCCCACCCATTATCCCATCATCTTCTTCCCTCTTCACCTTCCTGCTACTTTCCACTCTCCCCCTCTCCAATTCTCTATTCCAACCCCTCTCCATTCAACATCCCACTCTGTCCCCCACCATCTCTCTCTACCCCCCTCCGCATCATCACTGTCTTTCCCTCATCCTCTCTCTCTCTGCCCCCTTCATCCTCATTGTCAATCTCTCACACTTTTTCTAGACCCCCCAAAACTTTACTGTCCACCCACCATTTCTCTTACCCCCCCCCCCCACCACCACACCCTCACTGTACCTGTACACTCCCATAACGTCCTGCTCTACTCCATGAGATCTCACCGTCTGTCCCCTAACATCTCTCTTTACCCCTCTCCCTATCATCACTGTCCTTATCCCCACCCTCTCTTGCTCTGTCCCCCTTTATCCTCATTGTCCACCTTCCTCTCTCTCTGCACCATTCATCCTCATTGTCAATCTCTCCACTCTCTATTTCTGTAGACCCTCACACAACTTCACTATCCACTCACTATTTCTCTTCCCACCACACCCTGACTGTACACCCCCATAACTTCCCGCTCGACCCCATGTAACCTCACCATTTGTCCCCTACCATCTCTATACCCCCTCCCCATCATTACTGTCCACCTCCCCATCCTCTCTCTCTCTTTGACCCATTCATTCTCATTGTCAATCTTTCCACTCTCTCTTTCACTCCCCCCACCACACCCTCACTGTACACCCCCCTAACTGTCCCCTACCATCTATCTTTACACCCATCCCCATCATTACTGTCCACCTCCCCATCCTCTCTCTCTCTCTGTCCCTCTTTATCCTCATTGTCTACTCTCCACTCTCCTCTCTCTCTCTCTCTCTCTCTCTCTCTCTCTCTCTCTCTCTCTCTCCCTTTCTCTGCCCCCTTCATCTTCATTGCATCTCTTCCCCCCACCACACCCTTACTGTACAACCCCTCACACCCTCACTGACAACCCTCATAACTTCCCGCTTTACTCCATGTGACCTCACCATTTGTCCCCTGCCATCTCTCTTTACCCCCCTCCCAATCATTACTGTCCACCTCCCCACTCTCTCTCTCTTTCTCTCTGTCCCTCTTCATCCACCCTCCTCTCTCTGTCTACCCCCTTCATCTGCATTGTTTCTATCCCAGCACTACATTCTCACTGTACCCCCCCATAACTTCCCGCTCTACTCTATGTAACCTCACTATTTTTCCCCTACCATCTCTCTTTACCCCCCTCCCCATCATTACTGTGCACCTCCCCACCCTCTCTCTCTGTCTACCCCCTTCATCTGCATTGTTTCTATCCCCCCCACTATGCTCTCACTGTACCCCCCTATAACTTCCCGCTCTTCTCCATGTAATCTCACCATTTGTCCCCTACCATCTCTCTTTACCCCCTCCCCATCATTACTGTCCTCCTCCCCACCCTCTCTCTCTGTCCCTCTTCATCCTCCTCATTGTCCACCCTCTTCTCTCTCTCTCTTTCTGCCGCCTTCACCTTTATTGTCCCCCCTCCCCACCAAAACCTCACTGTACATCCCCATAACTTCCCACGTTTCTCCATGTAACCTCACCATCTGTCCCCTATCATCTCTCTTGACCCCCTCCCCATTATCATTGTCCATCTCCCCACCCTCTCTCTCTCTCTCTGTCCCCCATCATCCTCATTGTCCACACCTCCATTTTTCCTCTTCGCACCCCCCACATCCCCACTGTCCACCCAGACTCCCTCTTTCTCTGCCACCCCACCCTCATTGTACACCCTGCACCCTCTCCTTCTCTACCCCAACCCCTCCCCAATCCTCACTGTCCACATCTGCTACCCCCACACCCCCCCCCCCCCCCCATCCTTATTTTTTACCCCCTCCATCTTTCTCCATCCTCATTTTCTCTCTATCTCTGCTGCTCTCATGATCACCTTTCCAGGATTGTAATGTGTTATCCCAGCCACCAGACAACTGTTATCCCCCCCCCCCCCCCCCAAAATACACACACATTGGATCACCGAGCATTTCCCCCACAGTCACTGCCTGACCGTATGATGAGCACTGATATGATGTGATGTGGGCATTGGCGGAAAGGCAAGGGTCATTTTTATTTTATTTTTCTCCACATAATGCTACAAATTCAGCGAGCCGGCATCTCAGACATCCTGCGCACATTGTTACTATTATTATTTGTAGATCCATCATCCTCTGCAGCCCTGAACAAAGCGGGAAAAAAAAACACCTACAAGTGGCTACATAGCAATGATAAAAATACACATAACAAAAGCAATGAGAGCTCCATCTCCTATAGAACATATATATCAATAATGCTATTGTGTCTCCGAGAGATAAGATGAGATTCATTTAATTACTACTTGCAATTCAACTTCTTCATTTCACCAGCGGTGGCATTAAGAGGCCATTTACTCTCCTGTGTGTAGGATATAATAAGCGCATTTTATTGTACATTATGGCGCTGATTCCCGTGTTTTAACACATTTTCTGGACATGTTGCTGGGTATGGGAGGAGGAAATATCAAATACATAGAGCATTTAGGCTTAGTGCATTTTACGTGCGTCTTACGTTGGCCATTTTTTGCTAGAGTGGCCATCAGCCACAGTCATTTTACAATTAATGATTAGCAGTCGACTGCAACACACAGGGAACAATGGAGCATGTAGTAGTAATTATTGTATAGGATTTACAGTATATAAAGTCAACAGCACTTTACAATATAGAGGGAGACAGTCAGGGCTTTTTTTTTCAGCAGGAACGCAGTTCCGGCACCTCCTGTACTGAATGTATGTAATGGAAAAAGGTTCTGGGGTGTGCTGGAGAGTCTATTGATGCTGGCTGCTAGGGGATCTATTGTTGCTGGAGGGGGGTTGATTTTGGAAGGAAGGGGGTTTATTGTTGCTGGGGAATTCTTCTGTTGCTCTCTGGGAATCTACTGTTGCTGGGGGGGTCAGTCATTGCTAGGAGCGATGTACTGTTGAGGGAGGGGTCTTTGTTGCTTTCTGCTGGAGGGTCTATTGATGATGGCTACTGGGGAATCTATTGTTGCTGGAGGGGATCTATTTTGGCAGGGGTCTATTGTTGCAGGTGGGGGATCTTTTGTTGCTAGGGGTGGGTCTTATATTACAGGGGGTCAATCGTTGCTGGAAGGGATCTGCTGGCTGCTGGAGGGTCTATTAATGCTGGCTACTGGAGAAGCTATTGTTGCTGAAGGGGATCTGTTTTTGCAGGGGGGTCTATTGTTGCTGGAGTGAGTCTTATGTTGCAGGGGGTCAATTGTTGCTGGGCGGAGTATGCTGGCTGCTGGAGGGTCTATTGATGCTGGCTGTTGGGAGTCCATTGTTGCTGGGGTGGATCTATTGTCGCTGGGGTGTCTATTGTTGCTAGATCTATTTTACTGCCTTTCTTGTTATCATTAACAAATTCCATTCAAAATACTTAGCACCACATAATGATACTTGTTTCTGCATTCTCTAAAATGGGTGGTACTGGGGAGGTGGGTAAGGGGTGTAACCAAGGAACGGTGCTCAGAGGTGGGTAGGGGGTGTAACCAAGGAACGGTGCTCAGAGGTGGGTAGGGGGTGTAACCAAGGAATGGTGCTCAGAGGTGGGTAGGGGGTGTAAATAAGGAACAGTGCTCAAAGGTGGGTAGGGGGTGTAAATAAGGAACAGTGCTCAAAGGTGGGTAGGGGGTGTAACCAAGGAACAGTGCTCAGAGGTGGATAGGGGGTGTAACCAAGGAACAGTGCTCAGAGGTAGGTAGGGGGTGTAACCAAGGAACGGTGCTCAGAGGTGGGTAGGGGGTGTAACCAAGGAGCAGTGCTCAAAAGTGGGTAGGGGGTGTAACCAAGGAACGGTGCTCAGAGGTGGGTAGGGGGTGGCGTCTAGGGTGACTTGGAAGGGAGGAGTTCCTGCACCCTCCCCAGCGCAAGGAGCAGGCTAACGCTAGCGGTACATCGGCTCCCCCCTTTTCTTCCGCCCGATGCCTGCAGCCCCTCCCTCCTCAGCGCATGTAGCAGGCAGACACCAGCGGGACACCGGCTCCCGCTCCCTCCTCAGCGCATGTAGCGGGCAGACGCCAACGGGACACCGGCTCCCCTCTTCCTTCTCAGCGCACCGAGCGGGCAGACACCAGCGGGACACCGGCTCCCCCCTTCTTTCTCAGCGCACCGAGCGGGCAGACCAGCAGGACACCGGCTCCCCCCTCCCTTCTCAGCGCACCGAGCTGGCAGACACCAACGGGACACCGGCTCCCCCTCCTCCGCTCTCCTCCCGCCCGATGCCCGCGGCCCCCTCCCTAGTGCACGGAGCAAGCCGCCGCCAACGGGGATCCCAGAGCAGAGAAGAGCCCAGGCAGACAATGCAACGTATTGCCCAGAAAACAATCACATGCTGCACCCTATTCCTACAAATTGAATTGGATAATTCTATAAGGATTCATTTTAAGATGCTTTTTACATCAAAATACTGACTCCTGACCTGACAGGGAGGGGGCGGGGAGAAGACAGGGGACACAGGAGATCTATCATGCTTTAAAGGAAAAGGATTTTTTCATTTTTTTTTCTTTAGGGTAACAACCACTTTAAGATCATTGTACATACCGTAGTTAACTAAGACATCCCCGAAAATAAGCCCTAGTGTGTTTTAAGTTGCCAAAATTAATATAAGACCCGGGCTTATTTTCGGGGAAACACGGTACACACCCCCCATGCCACCTGTTAGCAAGCCCACACTTACCCCATCCAGGTCATGGGCAGCTTCGGTGGCTTCCCTGGCTTCTCCTCCCGGCAAATCCGGTCGCTTCTTTTGCCAGCCAATCTGGTCTTGAGACCCTCTTCTTGTCCCGATTGGCCAGGATGAAGACAATAGTGAATGTTGATTCGATAATGTCACAAGTGGGTGCGCTCGGGCACAGATCACAACCTTTTTAAAGCTAATTCACTAAAATAAAAACCTCATAGAACGCTAAGCATCCAGTGCCCCGCATGGAGATTCAGGGCCGGCAGCCTTTATGGACGGGCCACCACTGTTTAACCCTTTAATCGCCCCTGATGTTAACCCCCTTCCCTGTGTTCACCCAGTCAGTCCTTTGCCCAAACAGTTAGAAAGCATTTTTTAAGGAAACACTTAACCCTTTGATCGCTCCTGTGGTTAACCCCCACCCTGCCAGTGTCATTAGTACAGGGACAGTACATATTTTTAGCACTGATCACTATATTAGGGTCACTGGTCCCCAAAAAAGTGTCAAGGTTGTCAGGTGTCCGATTTGTCCACCGCAATATCACAGTCCTGCTATAAGTCACTGATCGCCATCATTACTAGTAAAAAAATTGAATTAAATAAAATATCCAAAACTATATCCCATAGTTTGTAGATGCTATGGCCCAGATTCATAAAGCAATTACGCCTGTCTAACTGGTGTTAGACAGGAGTAATTTCAAATTTCGCGCGCCGTATCAGTAGTTTGAATCCTCAAACCATGATACGGCGGCTTCGGGCTTCGATCCGAGAGGCTTACGTCTTCGTAAGCCTTCGGATCTACGCTGCGATATTTTTGCGGCCGCTGGGAGGAGTTCGCGTCGTTTTCATGCGTCGGGATATGCAAATGTGTTTTTACGGCGATCCACGAAGATACGAGCGGTCTTCGCAATCGCTTACGTCTGTTTTTTTTTACGTACTGTTAGACCAGCTTTTTGCTGGTCTAACGGTACGTAGCCCATGTTAAGTATGGCCGTCGTTCCCGCGTCGAATTTAAATTATTATTTTTTTTTTTTGCGTAACTTGTTCGGGAATAGAAATGTCCGTAAACGACGCTACTCAAACAACGAATGACGTAACGACGTGATTTCGCGCAATGCACGGCGGGAAATTTGCGAACGGAGCATGCGCAGTTCGATCGCCGCGGGAACGCGCCTATTTTAAATCCTTCACGCCCCCTACTCGTCTAGATGGATTGCGACGGGAGAAATACACTACGCCGCCGTCGTTTACTGGACAAAATCTACCTGGATTCCACGTAGAGCCAGGTAAAAAACGGCGGCGTAGTGTATTTCTGATACGCTACGAGAATCCAATTCTCTCTGAATCTGGGCCAATAACTTTTACGCAAACCAATCAATATACACTTATTGGGAATTTTTTTTTTTTTACCAAAAACCTGTAGCAGAATCCAAATTGGCCTAAATTTATGATGAATTTCGTATTTTTTTTTTTTTCAGCATTCTCTCTTTTTTTGTTTTGTTTATAGCACAAAAAAAAACAAAAAACGCAGAGATGATTAAATACCACCAAAAGAAAGCTCTATTTGTTACTTAATTAACCTCTTAATTTTTGAACTGGAGACTAGCATGCAAAAAAACAGACAATCATTCATCCAATAATTTCATTGTGTGTACTAGGTTTTAGGAAGGCCCTGCTCATAAGAGCTTGCAATCTAATAGAGTAATGATAACAAAGTTACCCAAATTTGTGTTATTGATCGCTACACAGTGATGGTTATCAGTTAAATTGGACAATCCGCAGGGGATTTTGCCTGATTGCACTTGTAAATTCCCTGCACCAAAACACTTACACTGTTGGCATGAGATTTTTCTTATGGTAGAGCATGCTAAAATTTACAACCCTACATGGGCCCTATGGGGACAATTTATAAAGGTGAGAAAATCTTTTATTTTATTTTTTATTTTTTGTAACAAAGTTGATCTTCTTTGTCTTTGTCTATCACAAAGTTGATCACTTTTCTCAAGATCCCACTGAATTTTTATCAAAGTATTCTACTGTTTATTTAGCATCTGAACGAGCCCTTTTTCGCCTGGGGTTTGAAGTTTTATTTAGTTGGTAAACAGCAAAAAAAAAAAAAAAAAAATTATGAATAATAATAATGAAGAAATGCCAGAGAAATCAGAGATTAATAAACTCCTTTAAAAAAAAATGTTTTATTGGAGTGAAAAAAAAAAAAAAATATATATATATATATATTTTTGTTTAACAATAATACACGTTTGAGCGTAGCAGGTGCCCACCCCTGGGCGCCCGGCAAATTCTTGCCGGGAAATCCACACCCCTGCCCCCCTGCCAATATATATATACACACACACACACTATATATATCTTTTTTTTATATATATATATATATATATATATATATATATATATATATATATATATATATATATTATTGAAAAATAATATATTGTATATATTTAAACAAAAAAAAATTATTTTTATATATATATATATATACACACACACACACACATATTTTTTATTTATTTTTTGGTTAACAATAATACACGTTTGAGCGTAGCAGGTGCCCACCCCTGCGCGCCCGGCGAATTCTTGCCATGAAATTTCCGCCCACATCGCTGTCACCGCGCCTGTGGTCCCCACTTGTCCCTTGTGTAGGACCGTCTTGTCCGCCTGCCACCTGCCCCGCAGGACCTGTGTGTCCCGGTATTGAGCTCTCCATGTACGTGTGGGTGTGTGTACAATGGTGTGTGTCTGGTTGTACACACAGGCGGCCCTGCTCCCCATCTCCCTTGAAATCAGTGCTGTTTAGTAATTTCCCTCCCTCCTCCCTCCCCCCTGCACTCCCCTCCCCAGAATTTGAGTCTCTCCTCCTCCCCCCCCCCCCTCCTCCTCTTTTCCACCTTCCCTTTCTTCTGTGTATAGGGGGATTTATACTGCACACTCTGCTTGTAGCTTGAACAGAGCCTGCTGCAAGATACTCTGCTCGCAGGGGGACACAGAGACAAAAAAAAAAAAAAATAGGGCCCCTTTCTTATGCTCCATGCCCGTACCCTTCCCCCACCGCCGCAGCCCAAAATGACTAACATCCCCTCGAAGCGGGCTCAAGACCCCGAACCCCTCTCCTCCTGCCTGCAAATATGGTTCAACTTTTTATCCTAAACTTTATCCCATATCCCTGAAATTCTCCCACCCCCCCTCCCCATCCCGACCAACAAAAGAAGCCAGCCCCCATCTCCGTCTTCTCCTCTGCACCCCTCTGAATTTTAACCAAAAACCCCAGGATTTTAGGGTGAGCGGGGCGACGACCGACCAACCGACCGACCGACCGACCAACCATCACCACCAAGCCTCCGGGAAAAAAAAACAACAACATGTTTCTAAAAGAGTTCCTCGCCTCCTTGTATGTAAGGATGCTGATCACCCTTTGGAATTTCTCCGTACTATCAGCGCTGAGCCTGGACCCCATCTACTGGAACAGCTCGAATAAAAGGTACGTCAGTAATAAAGGGGGGCTCTTTGCAACGTTGCACCCCCCCTGCTTTGTATTTTCCTAATTTCCTGATTTTTTTTTCCCTTTTTTTTTTCCTCTTCTTTCCTTTGCAACCTGCCTATCCTGCAAGCCGTAAACGCACAATGCGGCTTCAACCCCAATCGTTTTTGGGTAGATAATGTCTATGTTTCTCTATTGGGGGGGGGGGGTGTACTTAAATGTTCCACACACTTTGCAAGCTTCATCTGCTACGACTCTGTAGTTTTCCTACCTACACGCTTTCAGAAGAAAAAAAAACAGAGATGGGGACCTGTCTTTTTTTTGGGGGGGGGGGGGGGTACTACAAGTTGCACTGTGCCCGCAGGGGCCAGAGTCTGCCCATCTCGGCTTCAGAAATATGAATATTAAATTATCTGCAGGAGATGGTTCTGCTTGGACGCTTTATGCAGAATTGCCCCTTTTTGGTTGTTTTTTTTTTTGCGCTCCCCCCTCCGACGCAAACATTTTCATTATTATATCACTTTAGGGGGACGACTGTACAGGTTGTGAGTCATTTTTAAGTTTAATTCGGGAACAGAGGCGGTGACATTTGAAAAGTGATACAGCGACATTTGCAAAGGTTAATTGGTTAATTAAATGTTAATTTATATGTATTTACAGTTGTAAATTTAAAAGCTATATATATATATATATATAGCTATATTTATATACACCAATATATGTGTGTGTGTGTGTGTGTGTGTGTGTATGTGTGTGTATATATATATATATATATATATATATATATATATATACACAAAATATATATATATATATATATATATATATAGAGAGAGATATATAAATATATATTTTGTATATCTATCTATCTATCTATCTATCTATCTATCTATCTATCTATCTATCTATCTATCTATCTATCTATCTATCTATATATATATATATATATATATATATATTTTTGTATAGCTCTATAAAGATATATATATATATATATATATATATATATATATATAAAATTTATATTTATATTTTGCGTGTGTGTGTGTATATATATATATATATATATATATATATATATATATATATATATATATATATATATACATATATTATATATATATATTATTATAAATATATATATATTATAAATATTTATGTATTTTTTTTTGTATAGCTCTATAAAGATATATATATATATAATTTATATTTATTTTTTGTGTGTATGTATGTATGTGTATATGTGTATATATATATATATATATATATATATATATATATATATATATATATATATATATATATATATTTAAAATATTTTTTGTATATATAAATTTTTATATATATTTTTTTGTATAGCTCAATAAAGATATATATATATATATATAAACCTATGTTAGTAATAAAACTTCCACTTGGCATTCCCAAAATCACCCACTCCTAACTTTTACAAACCAAGCCACACACGCCCCAATTTTGGCTCCCGTGCAACGCTTGTGACCAATCACGGATCTCAGAGGGTGACGAGCACAAAGCAATAACTGGCAATACAAAAAAAATAAAAAAATTTACACGGCCCGCCAGAGGTTTACCGTCATGCCGGAAAATTTCTGTGACCAATCAAATATTGTTCTCTTCCCTTGTAGAAAGGGGGGGGGGGGGAAACAACGCCTTTTGCATGCGCGTGTGCAGCGGCACGTAAAATTGGACTTGTCGGGGAAATCTGCGGAAGGCTCAGGTGTGTGACGGTAAATTAGAGAAAGATTTTCGCTTTTGTCCAATAGGTTTCTTGGATTTTATCTGGCCATTTTTTTTATTTTTTATTTTTTAATGATGTGCAATGGGCAGGAAATCAAAGCAGCTAATCAAATTTCAGATTACTAGATCGGCTTTTTAGATAAATTCTGATTGGTTGCACTGGGATTGCTGCGCTTTAAGCGCTTCTGCGTCTTGCTTTACGTCAATGAACCAGTCAGTCTGTGGCCGCCGCAAAAAATGACGTTCCGCTTCTAAAGATAAGACAACAGTTAATCATTAAATATGTTTTTTTGATTTTTTTGCAAAATTACTTGCGTAAACTGCGCTAGATTTGTGTAAGTAACGGGAAAAAAGGGGAACTGAGGAAATTTTTACGTAAAATGTATTTCTTTCAGGTACTTAGCGCTGTCAATTTACACACCACTTTACATATATATGGCATTCACATCAGTCCCTGCCCTCAAGAAGCTTACAATCTAAGGTCCCAATATTCATACACATACCAGGGCCAACTTAGACAGGAGCCACCTAACCTACCAGCATGTCTCTGGAGTGTGGGAGGAAACTGGAGTGCCCGGAGGAAACCTACACTGGCACAAGGAGAACAGGTAGTGCCATCGTTGGGATTCAAACCACCAACCCTAGTGCAATGGGAAATTTGGGGGGAGGTGACTTGCTAAGCGTTGTTGCTGATTTTTGGTTGTTGGCTCCTTAACAAGCCATTCTCAACTGGGGTTCTGTGGAACCTTAAGGTTCCTCCAGGGCTTGCTAGGGATTCTTTGAGTAGTGGCTAATTGACCTCCAATTTAGAGGTGCCTGCATAGTTCCAGGGCCAAGACCACTTGGCAGAGGAGCCAGAGGCTGTCTGTAAGGGTAGCATTCTGACCATCACTATCCTTACCCCCAAGGGCCACCAATGTAAGGAGCATTATTCCTACAGACCCCCAATGTAAGGAGCATTATTCCCACTGATCACCAATGTAAGGACATTTTGACCACCAATGTAAGGACATTCTTCCCACTGACCACGATGTATGGAGCATACTTCCCATTGACCACCAATGTAAGGAACATTCTTCCTACAGACCCCCAATGTAAGGAGCATTCTTTCTACAGACCCCCAATGTAAGGAACATTCTTCTTACTGATCACCAATGTAAGGAACATTCTTCCCACTGATCACCAATGTAAGGAACATTCTTCCCACTGATCCCCAATGTAAGGAGCATTCTTCCCACTGATCCCCAATGTAAGGAGCATTCTTCTCACTGATCACCAATGTAAGGAACATTCTTCCCCCTGATCCCCAATGTAAGGAACATTCTTCCCACTGATCCCCAATGTAAGGAGCATTCTTCCCACTGATCACCAATGTAAGGGACATTCTTCCCACTGATCACCAATGTAAGGGACATTCTTCCCACTGATCACCAATGTAAGGAACATTCTTCCCACTGATCACCAATGTAAGGAACATTCTTTCCACTGATCACCAATGTAAGGAACATTCTTCCTACAGACCCCCAATGTAAGGGACATTCTTCTCACTGATCACCAATGTAAGGGACATTCTTCTCACTGATCACCAATGTAAGGAACATTCTTCTCACTGATCACCAATGTTAGGGACATTCTTCTCACTGATCACCAATGTAAGGGACATTCTTCTCACTGATCACCAATGTAAGGGACATTCTTCTCACTGATCACCAATGTAAGGAACATTCTTCTCACTGATCACCAATGTAAGGGACATTCTTCCCACTGATCACCAATGTAAGGGACATTCTTCCCACTGATCACCAATGTAAGGAACATTCTTCTCACTGATCACCAATGTAAGGGACATTCTTCCCACTGATCACCAATGTAAGGAACATTCTTCTCACTGATCACCAATGTAGGGACATTCTTCCCACTGATCACCAATGTAAGGAACATTCTTCCCACTGATCACCAATGTAAGGAGCATTCTTCTCACTGATCACCAATGTAAGGAACATTCTTCCCACTGATCACCAATGTAAGGAACATTCTTCCCACTGATCACCAATGTAAGGGACATTCTTCCCACTGATCACCAATGTAAGGGACATTCTTCCCACTGATCACCAATGTAAGGGACATTCTTCTCACTGATCACCAATGTAAGGAACATTCTTCCCACTGATCACCAATGTAAGGGACATTCTTCCCACTGATCACCAATGTAAGGGACATTCTTCCCACTGATCACCAATGTAAGGAACATTCTTCCCACTGATCACCAATGTAAGGGACATTCTTCCCACTGATCACCAATGTAAGGGACATTCTTCCCACTGATCACCAATGTAAGGGACATTCTTCCCACTGATCACCAATGTAAGGGACATTCTTCCCACTGATCACCAATGTAAGGAACATTCTTCCCACTGATCACCAATGTAAGGAACATTCTTCCCACTGATCACCAATGTAAGGGACATTCTTCCCACTGATCACCAATGTAAGGGACATTCTTCCCACTGATCACCAATGTAAGGGACATTCTTCCCACTGATCACCAATGTAAGGGACATTCTTCTCACTGATCACCAATGTAAGGAACATTCTTCTCACTGATCACGAATGTAAGGGACATTCTTCCCACTGATCACCAATGTAAGGGACATGCTTCCCACTGATCACCAATGTAAGGGACATTCTTCCCACTGATCACCAATGTAAGGGACATTCTTCTCACTGATCACCAATGTAAGGGACATTCTTCCCACTGATCACCAATGTAAGGGACATGCTTCCCACTGATCACCAATGTAAGGGACATTCTTCCCACTGATCACCAATGTAAGGGACATTCTTCCCATTGAACACCAATGTAAGGGACATTCTTCTCACTGATCACCAATGTAAGGGACATTCTTCTCACTGACCACCGATGTAAGGAGCATTCTTCCCACTGATCACCAATGTAAGGAACATTCTTCTCACTGATCACCAATGTAAGGGACATTCTTCCCACTGACCACCAATGTAAGGGACATTCTTCCCACTGACCACCAATGTAAGGGGCATTCTTCCCACTGATCACCAATGTAAGGAGCATTCTTCTCACTGATCACCAATGTAAGGGACATTATTCTCACTGATCACCAATGTAAGGGCCATTCTTCCCACTGATCACCAATGTAAGGGCCATTCTTCCCACTGATCCCCAATGTAAGGGAAATTCTTCCCACTGATCACCAATGTAAGGGACATTCTTCCCACTGATCCCCAATGTAAGGGAAATTCTTCCCACTGATCCCCAATGTAAGGGAAATTCTTCCCACTGATCACCAATGTAAGGGAAATTCTTCCCACTGATCACCAATGTAAGGGAAATTCTTCCCACTGATCACCAATGTAAGGAACATTCTTCCCACTGATCACCAATGTAAGGAACATTCTTCCCACTGATCACCAATGTAAGGGACATGCTTCCCACTGATCACCAATGTAAGGGACATTCTTCCCACTGATCACCAATGTAAGGGACATTCTTCCCACTGATCACCAATGTAAGGGACATTCTTCCCATTGAACACCAATGTAAGGGACATTCTTCTCACTGATCACCGATGTAAGGGACATTCTTCCCACTGATCACCAATGTAAGGGACATTCTTCTCACTGACCACCGATGTAAGGAGCATTCTTCCCACTGATCACCCATGTAAGGAACATTCTTCCCACTGATCACCAATGTAAGGGACATTCTTCCCACTGATCACCAATGTAAGGGACATTCTTCCCACTGATCACCAATGTAAGGGACATTCTTCCCATTGAACACCAATGTAAGGGACATTCTTCTCACTGATCACCGATGTAAGGGACATTCTTCCCACTGATCACCAATGTAAGGGACATTCTTCTCACTGACCACCGATGTAAGGAGCATTCTTCCCACTGATCACCCATGTAAGGAACATTCTTCTCACTGATCACCAATGTAAGGGACATTCTTCCCACTGACCACCAATGTAAGGGACATTCTTCCCACTGACCACCAATGTAAGGAACATTCTTCTCACTGATCACCAATGTAAGGGACATTCTTCTCACTGATCACCAATGTAAGGGACATTCTTCCCACTGATCACCAATGTAAGGGACATTCTTCCCACTGATCCCCAATGTAAGGGAAATTCTTCCCACTGATCACCAATGTAAGGAACATTCTTCCCACTGATCACCAATGTAAGAGACATTTTTCCAACTGGCCACCAATGTAAGGAACATTCTTCCTTCAGAGCCCCCCCCCCCCCCCCGTGAATCGGTTTTACCAATGGTGTCCCAAGGCCTGAAAACGATTTCAAGATGGGGGCTTCTGGGTAACGATCACCTGCCGCTTTCATTGGCGGGTCGAGATGACATCACTCTAGCACATGCACAGGAGTTCCAACGGTTGGGCAAGACGTTGCGTGTCTTCCATGCATGTGCCATGGTCTAGAACAGGAGTCTCCAAACTTTTAAAACAAAGGGCCAGTTTATTGTCCTTCAGACTTTAGGAGGGACGAATTGTGGTCAGCATGGGCAGAAAATGTCCCAGGCCTGGCGTCGGTGAGAATAAATGAGGGCCTCAAAGTTTGTGGTCAGTAGGAGGAGGAGTAGTGCCCCTGTTAGTATGACAAATAGTATGCCGTTATTGCTATCAATGTAATAAATAGTGCCTCCTTGTTGGTGTCAGTGGGAGGAATAGTACCCCAAGGGCCACATAAAGACTAGCAAAGGGCCACATCTGGCCCCCGGGCCACAGTTTGGAGACCACTGGTCTAGAAGAACCCTTTCCTGGAGGTTGTGTGCTCCCTACAGTCGTAGCAGATCTTCAAGAGTCTGCACTTCAACATTTCACTTATCTAATAAATGTCTTTAGCTCAGTTACTAAGGAAAATGTCAAAAGTCAAGGTGCTGTCTCCCCCTTCCAGCCAATCAGTGTACAGCTCTCCTGAGCGTGCTCAGTGAGCAGAAAGTGGAATGCGAGGTCGTCTTTTTATTTTCATTACTGTTTCTAAATCAGAAATTTTATATAGCTCAGACATATACCACTGAGCCAGTCACATCAGTCTCTTCAACCGAGGAGCTTACACTCTAATATTCCCGTAACAGTCGCACATTATTATCATTGTACATTTATATAGCTCTGACATATATCACAGCGCCGTACACAGAACACTATTATCATTGTACATTTACAGTATTTAGCTCTGACATATACAGTAGTGCTCTACAGAGAACTCTAAGCCAGTCAAATCAGTCTCTTTACCTGAGGAGCTTACACTCTAATATCTCCACCACACTGTCATACAATTATATATTTATAGCTCTGACATATACCACAGCGCCGTACACAGAACACTGGACCGTTCACATCAGTCTCTTCACCCGTGGAGCTTACACTCTAATATTCTAGTCACAGTCACACACTATTATCATTGTACATTTATATAGCTCTGACAAATACCATGGTTCTGTACAGAGAACACTGAACCAGTCACATCAGTCTCTGTACCAGAGGAGCTTATACTCTAATATCTCCACCAGTGGCGGTGCGTTCATAAAGAGGGCGCCGCCCCCTCTCTGCTGCCACCTGTCTATCATCATAGATAGATTTGTGCATTGCATGAATCTATTTATGGTCGCCGCTGCCACCCCCTATTCAGGTGCCCGACCGTTTTCGGGCGCCAGGCACCTGAATTACAGCGGAGGGTTGTTTTTTTGGAAGCAACTGATTAGAGCCATAGGTTCTAATAGGTGTCCAAAAAAGGTGAACAGCGGGCGTCGTGCTTGGTGCTCGCAGCGGTGTGTTAGGAAACACTGAACCGCCTCTCAGCCTATCAGGTGCTCGGGTCTGTTACCTATCACTTGATTGGCTGAAATGAC
Organism: Rana kukunoris; assembly: GCA_029574335.1. Taxonomy (NCBI): domain Eukaryota; kingdom Metazoa; phylum Chordata; class Amphibia; order Anura; family Ranidae; genus Rana; species Rana kukunoris. The sequence goes on from CM056051.1 coordinate 521,949,672, forward strand.
AGGCGCTGTGATTGGATGCCACCTATCAGGCGTCTAATCACAGCAGAAAACGGGAAGAGAGGACGGGAGAAGATATCGAGGAGCGAGGACTTTGGAGGACCATGACCCGCTGCTCCACCAAGACAGGCAAGTGCCAGGGGGGCAATTAATGGGCACAGTGGCTGCGTTTGATGGGCAAAGTGGCTGCGTTTGATGGGCAAAGTGGCTGCGTTTGATGGGCACAGTGGCTGCGTTTGATGGCACAGGGGCGGTAATTGATGGGCACAGTAGCTGCGTTTGATGGGGATAGTGGCTGCGTTTGATGGGGATAGTGGCTGCGTTTGATGGGCACAGTGGCTGCGTTTGATGGGCACAGTGGCTGCTTTTGATGGGCACAGTGGCTGCGTTTGATGGGCATAGTGGCTGCGTTTGATGGGCACAGTGGTGGTAATTGATGGGCACAGTAGCTGCGTTTGATGGGGATAGTGGCTGCGTTTGATGGGGACAGTGGCTGCGTTTGATGGCACAGTGGCTGCGTTTGATGGCACAGTGGCTGCGTTTGAGAGCATAGTGGCTGCGTTTGATGGGGATAGTGGCTGTGTTTGATGGGCACAGTGGCTGCGTTTGATGGACACAGTGGCTGCGTTTGATGGGCACAGTGGCTGCGTTTGATGGGCACAGTGGCTGCGTTTGATGGGCACAGTGGCGGTAATTGATGGGCACAGTGGCTGTGTTTGATGGGCGCAGTGGCTGCGTTTGATGGCACAGTGGCGGTAATGGATGGGCACAGTGGCTGTAATTGATGGGCACAGTAGCTGCGTTTGATGGGCACAGTGGCTGCGTTTGATGACACAGTGACGGTAATTGATGGGCACAGTGGCTGTGTTTGATGGGCACAGTAGCTGTGTTTGATGGCACAGAGGCTGTAATTGATGGGTTTACTTTTCAGTTTCTTTGCGCCCCCCAAAAAATGTTGAGCACCAGCCGCCTCTGACAGTCCCATAAGATTATACATTTATATAGCTCTGACATATACCATAGTTCTGAACAGAGAACACTGTCCCATTCACATTCGGCTCTGTACCAAGGGAGCTTACACTCTAATGCCCCACCACAATCACACACTATTATTAATAGACATTTAAATAGCTATGAGCTATTCCACAGTGCTGTACAGAAAACACTGAGCCAGTCACATCAGTCTCTGAACCAGAGGAGCTTACACTCTAATGCCCCCATCAGTGTGCTATGAAAACCAATTATACCAGGAATGTAGTAAATCACACAAACTCCATGCAGACATAGCCCTTAGGTATCTCCAGCTAAGGTTGCCAAAAAAACGGGCTGCCAGCATGGCAAGAACCATGTAGCAAAGATAATGGAGGGGTTGGTTGAACCTATTACACCCATCAGAAGACGGAATGATCGATTTTGTCCTTTATACACGTAGGTCACATGCATTGTCCACAGTGGCTCCAGTCCTTTATAACAAGAATATATGTTGTGTAGCACAAGAAAACATCATGAACATTTTTGTTTCACATTCATGCTTCCATTGCCGAGTAACCAGCAGTGTTGAATCTACAGTTAGTTGAGTCTATTAAATCTAACGCAGAAATTCAGTCAGGACCTCTAGATAATAAATTTAACGTTACATTGTAAGTTAAATCTGGACATAAAACCACTCGGCAGGAACGTTGTTTTATGATACGTAACTTAACATTCGCTAATAAACCCTTCTGGCCACAACTTTCACTTGACTTATTGCATCACCAATTCCACGGAGAGTGGCCGTTTGCCTACGGTAGTATTTGCCCCACGGGTTTCGTCTCTCCCGTTTTCCTTTATCTCTTTTATTAGAAATTAGTGGAGAAGAATATAAACATCTGTAGAGTACATATCTTAGAAATGTAGAGGAAAGAAAAATCGGGGGCAGAGGGGTTTGGGGGGGAGGGAGGGTAGGGGGATGCAGGGTGGGAGAGGGCGTCAATGAACATGGGCTCATAGAGCGTCCGGGGTTTGGTCTGCTGAGACCTGAATGGGGACATTCCTTGCACGGAAGCGAGGCAGGAGGAAGAGCATCTCGAACCTTATTGTCCTATTACATTGGTGGTCAGTTGAGAAGTGTCCTCTTATATTGGTGGTCAGTGGAGAAGTGCCCCCTTACATTGTGGTTCAGTGGAAAAGTGGGGGAGGGCATTCATGAACATGGGCTCACAGAACGTACAGGGTTTGGTCAGGTGAGACCTGAATGGGGACATTCCTTGCACGGCAGCGAGGCAGGAGGAAGAGCATCTCAAACCTTATTGTCCTCTTACATTGGGGCCCAGTGGTGAAGTGTCCCCTTACATTGGTGGTCAGTGGTGAAGTGTCCCCTTACATTGGGGCCCAGTGGTGAAGTGTCCCCTTACATTGGGGCCCAGTGGTGAAGTGTCCCCTTACATTGGGGCCCAGTGGTGAAGTGTCCCCTTACATTGGGGCCCAGTGGTGAAGTGTCCCCTTACATTGGGGCCCAGTGGTGAAGTGTCCCCTTACATTGGGGCCCAGTGGTGAAGTGTCCCCTTACATTGGGGCCCAGTGGTGAAGTGTCCCCTTACATTGGGGCCCAGTGGTGAAGTGTCCCCTTACATTGGGGCCCAGTGGTGAAGTGTCCCCTTACATTGGGGCCCAGTGGTGAAGTGTCCCCTTACATTGGGGCCCAGTGGTGAAGTGTCCCCTAACATTGGGGCCCAGTGGTGAAGTGTCTCCTAACATTGGGGCCCAGTGGTGAAGTGTCCCCTAACATTGGGGCCCAGTGGTGAAGTGTCCCCTTACATTGGGGCCCAGTGGTGAAGTGTCCCCTTACATTGGGGCCCAGTGGTGAAGTGTCCCCTTACATTGGGGCCCAGTGGTGAAGTGTCCCCTTACATTGGGGTCCAGTGGTGAAGTGTCCCCTTACATTGGGGTCCAGTGGTGAAGTGTCCCCTTACATTGGGGTCCAGTGGTGAAGTGTCCCCTAACATTGGGGTCCAGTGGTGAAGTGTCCCCTAAGATTGGGGCCCAGTGGTGAAGTGTCCCCTTACATCGGGGCTCAGTGTTGAAGTGCCGTGGAGGCATTCTACAAGCCGGCATTTGCCATCACAAAGAATTCCAGTACTACGGTGGAGTCCATCCATCTACAACCAACAGCCCTGAAGAAGGAGGCAGTTCCCCCGAAAATCATTGGGTCAACCTGTATGTTCTCACGCTTTCAATAAACAATTGTAATCTCCCACCATGAGACATTTTTTTGGACACCAGACGCTCCTTCGTTCTCATTCAAGCACTGATCAATGAAGAGGGCCTTCCTTTACATGTGGTGATCAATGGAAAAGTGACCCTTCTAGAAGGTCAATGGAGAAGAGCTTCCCTTGCATTGGCCCTCAGCAGAGAAGGGCCACTTCCATTTATGTTAGTAAGACAAGGGCCCTCACCATTGATGGACAGTTGCAGGTAAAACGTCCTTTATAATTAGTGGATTCATAAGAGGTGGTTAGTCAATGGACCCCTTGAAACCTCTGAAGGAACATTGGAATTCCACAGAACCCTGTTTGAGAAAGCATGCTTGGAAGTGTCAATACTATTTCTCACAGCCATCAATTAAATATAAACCTGCCTGGAAGACTGAATGTGGTGGAGAAATAAAGGAACGTTGCAGACCATAAATCCCGGGAAGCCCCATGAACCTCACATGTGAGAAGCTTTGTGAAATCTTGCTGCAGTGGATGATTGTGAGCTTTCCTTGTCGATGTGTTCTTCCTAGAAAGATGGTTCACATTCTAATGTCGCGTACACAACCATTTTTCTTGGCAGGAAAAAAAAACAATGTTTTTCTCGACGTGACTCCTCTCAAGCCTGCCTTGCATACACACGATCCTGATAAAAAATGCTCGAGCAAAGTGCGGTGACGTACAACACGTACGACGGCACTATAAAGGGGAAGTTCCATTCCTTTGGGCTGATTATGCTAATTTCCCATCTCGTAACTTGCTTCTGAGCATGTCCGTTTTTTTGCCCGTCGTTAAAGCGTACACACAACCGTTTTTCACGACATGAAAAATAGAATAGAGCACGTCCTAAATTTTTAATGCCCATTTCTCTCGTCGAGAAAAATGCTCTGGAGCCTACACACGACCGTTTTTAACGACCAATTTAAAAAATGACATTTTTCTCGTCATGAAAAGTGGTCGTGTGTATGCGGCATAATGCGGCGTACACGCGGTTTTCCCGACGAGAAAACTGCCATTTTTTAGATTGCTCAGGAAAACCGGTCGTGTGTATGCTCCATAGCGGTTTTCCCGCCAAAAAATTCGAACCTGCTCTATTTTTTTACGTCAGTCTTTTTCTCGTTGCGAAAACTGCTTTTCTGAGGGGGAAAAAATGTGCATGCTCAGAATCAAGTATGAGACGGGAGCGCTCGTTCTGTTAAAACTAGCGTTCGTAATGGAAATAGCACATTCGTCACGCTGTAACGGACTGAAAAGCACGAAGACTGAAAAGTGTAAATCGTCTCTCATCAAACTTTTACTAAGACGAGGATCAGCAAAAGCAGCCCAAAGGGTGGCGTCCTTTGAATGGAACGTCCCATTTATAGTGGCGTCATACGCGTTGGACGTCACCGCGCTTTGGTCGAGCATTTTTTTTGACTTAACGTGTGTATACAAGGCAGGCTTGAGAGGAATCACGTTGGGGGAAAAACGTCATGTTTTGGCATGTCAGGAAAACCGGTCGTGCGTATGCTCCATAGCAGTTTTCCCGCCAAAAAATTTGAACCTGCTCTATTTTTTCCCATCAGTCTTTTTCTCGTTGAGAAAACCTCTTTTCTGAGGGGAAAAAAATGCGCATGCTCAGAATCAATTATGAGACGGGAGCGCTCGTTCTGGTAAAACTAGCGTTGGTAATGGACATAGCACATTCGTCACGCTGTAACGTACTGAAAAGTACGAAGACTGAAAAGTGCGAATCGTTTCTCACCAAACTTTTACTAACACGAGGATCAGCAAAAGGGTGGCAACATTTGAAAGATACGTCCCCTTTATAGTGCTGTCGTACGTGTTCTACGACACCGCGCTTTGGTCAAGCGTTTTTTTTTTTTTTGACTGAACGTGTGTATGCAAGGCAGGCTTGAGAGGAATCACGTCAGGGAAAATGTCAGGTTTTGGCATGTCAGGAAAACCGGTCGTGTGTATGCTCAATAGCAGTTTTCCCACCAAAAAATTTGAACCTGCTCTATTTTTTCCTGTCAGTCTTTATCTCGTTGCAAAAACCGCTTTTCTGAGGGGAAAAAAATGCGCATTCTCAGAATCAAGTATGAGACGGGAGCGCTCGTTCTGGTAAAACTAGCGTTGGTAATGGACATAGCACATTCGTCACGCTGTAATGTACTGAAAAGCACGAAGACTGAAAAGTGCGAATCGTTTCTCACCAAACTTTTACTAACACGAGGATCAGCAAAAGCAGCCCAAAGGGTGGCAACATTTGAATGGAACGTCCCATTTATAGTGCCGTTGTACGTGTTGGACGTCACTGTGCTTTGGTCGAGCGGCTTTTTGACTGAACGTGTGTATGCAAGGCAGGCTTGAGAGGAATCACGACTGGGAAAAATGGTGGCTTTTGGCATGTCAGGAAAACCGGTCGTGTGTATGCTCCATAGCAGTTTTCCCACCAAAAAATTCAAACCTGCTCTATTTTTTACCCGTCAGTCTTTTTCTCCTTGCAAAAAACGCTTTTCTGAGGGGAAAAAATGTGCATGCTCCGAACCATGTATGAGACGGGAGTGCTCGTTCTGGTAAAACTAGCATTCGTAATGGAGATAGCACATTCGCCACACTGTAACGCACTGAAAAGCACGAAGACTGAAAAGTGCGAATCGTCTCTCACCAAACTTTTACTAACACAAAATCAGCAAAAGCAGCCCAATGGGTGGCGCCATTTGAATGGAACTTCCCCTTTATAGTGCTGTCATACGTGTTGTACGTCACCGATTTGGTAGAGCGGTTTTCTGACTGAACGTGTGTATGCAAGGCAGGCTTGAGAGGAATCACGTCAGGAAAAACGTTAGGTTTTGGCATGTCAGGAAAACCGGTTGTGTGTACAGGGCATTAGTCATGCCATCCTTGTCGTCATAAGTCACCAGCAATAATAGTCTAATCTGCAGAACTGGTATTTTTTTTTTTTTTTATCCAATTTTTCTTGTGACGATTTTTCCATGTAAATATGGACACTCCAGCACTGCACGCGCCTAATCCCTGTATCAGCGTTGTTCTAATGTTATTGTAACCCCATCACATTAATTGCACAATCATTTTTTATTTATTCTGTTCATTACTGTCTACATAACGATTGTCTTTACATAAGATGACGCGACCGCGGTCTTGCCTGCAATTCTGGCATTCGTTCGCTTGTCTTATGACTGATCGCCTTAGCATGACCAAGGGGGGGGGGGGCGGCTCGCGCGTGCAATTTACATCTCCGAGTATCGATGTGTTGGTTTAAGCGCCCTGGCGCTGCTCAACACACTTGTGGGTGTAAAGCAAAACGTCGATGTGTTACGGGTGGATTAATCCGAACATCGATAGACCGATAGAGTCTCGGTAGAGGGTTATGCTCCTCGGATACACCTAACATGGCCTTTGTCAGAGGTAGATGGGCAATCAACGGGCTGTATACCGGGTGTCTATAAATAGCTGCTCATCGTTTGAGGACAAACTGCGGCATGCGCCAACGTGCCGCCTGCGGGGCTTGTTGGGACTTGTGGTGCTCTAGAGATGCAGGTTTGTTCTGCTTTAAAAAGGGATTTCAGTCTCGTGTGAGTCACGCTGTCATATGTATTGTGTGTGTATATATAGACGGGTGGGTGTCACTGTGATAAATACAATGCAACACTGAAAAGGCTGAATTTTTAATGAAAAGCTGTTCGGAATACAGCCTGAGGGGCCCCTAGGCACTGAGGAGCCACGTACACATGGATACAAAATGCTGAGTAATGCTCCTCACCAACAGGGCACACTTATAATTAGTGTTATTGTTTTTGTTGCTGCTAGTAGTAGTTGTTTGTATTTATATAGCTCTGACATATTCCACAGCGCTGTACAAAGAACACTGAGACACTCACACCAGTCTTCACCAGAGGAGCTTACACTCTAATACCCACACAATCACACACAGTCATACATTTATATAGCTCAGACATATACCATAGTGTTGTACAGAGAGCACTGAGCCAGTCACTCCAGTCTTCACCAGAGGAGCTTACACTCTAATACCCACGCAGTCACACACAGTCATTATATATATATATATATATATATATATATATATATATATATATATATATATATATATATATATATATATATATATATACAGGGCTCAAAATTTCAAGCCCTGAGCTACTAGCCAGGCCTCAAGAGTTACTTGCCACCAGTTGCCCCACCTAATTCATACACTGCCCTGCGCCTAATTGCACCTGTAAACACGCCCTCGTAAATTATCTCATGGAATGACACTGTTATATGTTTTATGCAGAATCAAGTTACACAATTAAATAATACCAACAACAACTTTTACAAAATGGGACAGGGCACTGGTGAAAGACCAGAGGGACAAGGCACTGGGGGAAGACCAGAGGAACAGGGCACTAGAACTGTGTCTCTTCTCCATTTTCTTGCTGTCTCCTCTGCAACTCCCATCCATCCTCTCTCTTTCTCCCTCTCCTATTTATCTCATCATCAGGAGCCTGTGTGTGCGGCTCCACGCTTGCATGTCCCCACTTCCCCCTTTTATTAAGGCTGGCAGCGAGACCAGTCTGTTCGCAGTGCTCAGGCTGAACTGCTGGACACTTACACAGAGCACAAGGAGAAGAAAACTGCACAAACTGGAAGGCTGCCGCTCTCATGTCAGGGCAACTTTCAGTAAGTGCTGCACCGCAGTGGTAATTTTCCCAATCCTCCACCTCACTCATTACTTCCTGCTTCCTGCTCTCTGCTCTCCAGCTACATTGGTCGGGGGGAGGGGGGCAGGCCCAGCGGTCATACTGTTAGGTCCCATGGCTTAATGAGAAATGTAAGGAGAGCACCTGTGTACTGCTCTGCCTGTGCGCGGCTCACCAGACTACTTTTCCCGAGCATGCACCTTTCCTCTTAGGCCGCCAATCTCATCGAGACTCTAAGGCCTTGTACACACGAGGGAATATATCCGATGGGAACGGTCCGACGGACCGTTCCCATCGGATCTGTCCGCCGGATTGGTTTGATCCGATGGCTGTACACACCATCGGATCAAATTCCCCGCCGGCGGACAGCGCGATGACGCGGCGGTGACGTTGGCGCCGCCATGTGACCGCCACGTCACCGCACCAGGAAGTAAACACTTCCGCGCGCATGCGTCGGATCCATTCACAGGATACGACGCATGTGCGGGCAGATATGTCCGCTGGTTTGCCGTACTAACCAGCGGACATATCTGACGGACAGCTCTCCGGCGGAAAAATTCCAAAGCATGCTTTGGAAATTTTCCGCCGGAGGAATCCGGCCAGAACAGTCCGTTTGCCCCTACAGACGAGCGGATTTTTCGGCTGAAATGGTCCGTCGGACCATGTTCAGCGGATTTATTCACTCGTGTGTACAAGGCCTAAGTGTAGGCACAGATTGGAGGGAGATTGGATGCTAGTAGGCGAGTGGAAATTTTGAGGGCTGTATATATATATATAGAGAGAGAGAGAGAAAGAGAGAGAGAGAGAGAATATATATATGATATTAGATAAAAAATATGAAAAGTGTATATAGCAGAAATATATATATATATATATATATATGAATATATATACACATAAATACATACAAACATACATACACACACAAATCTGTATAAGTACCTGAAATAATACTCAGTGAACCTGGTATGCTAATCTCAATTTTGATATACAGATGGCCACTAGCTGGAGAATTTACAAATCTATATACGTAAAACTGTAAGGCCTCGTACACACGATCAAATCTGTCTGCTAGACCGTTTCAGCAGACAGATTCGATCGTGTGTACGGGCGAGCCGACGGATTTGGCCACCCGACAGATTGGAAAGCATGCTTACCAATCTGTCGGCTGGGAACCCGTCCGCCCGACATGTCTGCTGGTTAGTACGCTAACCAGCAGACATATCTTCTCGCACACGCGCCGAATGGTTTCGACGCATGCGCGGAAGTGTTTTACTTCCTGGTGCGGTGACGTCGGGGATTTTGGTTTGATCGTGTGTACACGATCAAACCAATATGTCCCCAGCAGACAGATTTGTTCAAATCGATCGGCCCAACCGATTTGAACAAATCTGTCTGCTCGTGTGTATGGGGCCTAAAACAAATATGGAACAGCAAACAGGAACAATGCAAAAGTCTTATGAAAAATTACTTACTTTCACAAGTAAAGACACAAGTAAACATTACAGGATATAAACACCATGGGCCAGATTCAGGTAGATGGGCGAATCTTTAATTTGGAGTAATGTTTCTCATTTACGTTACTCCGCCGAAACTTTAGGAGCAAGTACTGTTATTCACATAGCACTTGCTCCTAAAGTTGCGGCGGAAAATGAGCCGGCGGAATTCAAATTGGGCGGGTAGGGGGCGTGTATTATTATAACTAGGCGCGATCCCGCGGCGAACGTACTGCGCATGCGTCGACTGTCAGTGCGCATGCTCCAAATTCTGTCAGTGAACGTCAATGACGTCGATCCCCATTCACGGACGTTTTACGCAAACGACTCAAATTTTTTTTTTTTTTCGACGCGATGACGACGGCCATACTTAACATAGGATACTCCACTAGGGGGCTGCTTTATCTTTACGCCGCGAATCTCTTACGGAAACGTCGGAAAGTCACTGCGTCGGTCCCGAATACGATCGTGAATTGCCGATTCTCGCTGATTAACATATTCTCGGCGTTAATCAGCGGGAACGCCCCCGGCGCCATTTTTAAAATTGTGGTTCCGATACGACGGCGAAATACAATTATGCCGCTCGTATAGGAACTCCAACCCGGCGTTTCTTGTTTTCTGCTTACTGAAAACAGAAACGCCGGCTCAAAGTGAGAGTTATGCTGGCGTATCACTGATACTCCAGAGTAACTCTACCTGAATCTGGCCCCATATTATCAAAATGTGCGCTCGCTGTGTTTTCCATTCAGTTTGAAACAAAATAAGCACAATAGCGTAATGTTGCTTTAAAATTGGAACATTTTTTAAATAAAACCTCCTTTTCTTTTAAGAGCAGAGAAGCCCATGTGCAAACCCAGTGCCCATCCCCCCCCCACAAACTATGGGCCAGATTCAGAGAGCCATTACGCCTGTCTAACTTGTGTTAGACTGGAGTAATTTCAAATTACGCGCGTTTTTTTAGCTAGTCGGAAACCTCAAACCATGAATAGACGGCTGCGGGCTTCAATTCGACTGGATTACGTGTTCGTACGCCTTCGGATCTACGCTGCAATAAAATTGCGGCCACTGGGTGGACTTCCCGTCGTTTTCCACGTCGGGGTATGCTGATGAGCTTTTGCCGGCGATCCCCGAAATTACGATCTTCAATCGCAATCTCTTACGGCACCTTTAGTCATCTTTTTTTTGCGTAACACTATACCAGCTTTTTGCTGGTCTAATATTAGACAGCCCATGTTAAGTATGGCCGTCGTTCCCCCGTCGAATTTCTACGTTTTCCGACGTCTTTTATTATTTTTTACGTAAGTCGTCCGGGAATAGGAATGTTCGTAAACGACGCTACTTAAACAACGAATGACGTAACGACGGCGGGAAATTTCTGAACGGAGCATGCGCAGTTTGATCGCCGCGGGGACACGCTTAATTTAAATGCTTCACGCCCCCTAATCGCGTATTTCGATTATGCGGCGAGAAATAGACTACGCCGCTGTAGCGTACGGGCAAAAATCTACCAGAATTCGGTGTAGAGCCTGGTAAAATACGGCAGCGTAGAGTATTTCGATTACGCAGCGCAAAATTAAGTGTATCTGAATCTGGCCCTATGTGTCCAGCCCCTCCAGCACGTCATATAGACCCTCATTACAGATTACACCATCCACAAAAGTTAATCTGTTGCATTATGGGAGCATGGCTTTTTCTCTCCTGGTTCAAATCAGAAACAACGTTCTGCCAGTGTCTCCCAAATCTGCTTGTGTGTTGCAGTGTTAATTTTGGCAGCAAATTTCCATTTAGTTTTAGTCTTATGCCCCGTACCCACAACCGGATCTCCCGTCGGAAAAAAGTTGGATGGTTTTTCTTACAGAATTCCGCTCAAGCTTAGCTTGCATACACACTGTCACACCAAATTCCGACGTTCAAGAACGCGGTGACGTACAACACTACGACGGGCCAATAAAAATGAAGTTCAATGCTTCCGAGAATGAGTTGATTTGTTTTTTTGCGCGTCGGAAAAGCATACAGACAAACGGATTTCCCGATAGGATTTTTTTTTCCGTCAGGAAAATATAGAACCTGCTCTGCTCTCAATCTTTTGCTGGCTGCAATTTCCAACAGAAAAAGTCAGATTGCGTCCTACACAGGGTCGAAATTCCCGTCCAAAAGCTCACATCTGACTTTTTCCGAAGGGAAATACAGTCGTGTGTACGAGGCATTAGTCTTATGCCGCGTACACACGGTCGTTTTTTGCGATGAAAAAAAGACGACGTTTTTTGTGAAGTAAAAAACGACGTTTTTGAAACGTCACTTTCAAAGACGATGTTGCATACACACCATCGTTTTTTTCACAAAAAGCGAGGTTACGTTCACCACACTTTTCCATTGAAGCTCGCTTCATAACTAGCTTCTGGGCATGCGCGGGTTGAAAAACGTCGTTGTAAACGACGTGTTTGCTACACACGGTGACTTTTTGTGAAACAAAAAACGACGTTTTGAAAAACGACACAAAAAATTCAAGCACGTTGGATTTTTTTTTGGTCGTTTTTTTTAAGACAAAAAATGACGTTTTGCCCACACACGATCAATTTAAATGACGTTTTAAAAAACTTCGTTTTTTTTCATCGCAAAAAACGACCGTGTGTACGCGGCATTAGGACTAAAATGGCATTTTAGTTTTAGTCCCGTTTTAGTCTTCTGCAATTGTTTTAGTTTTAGTCGTATTTAGTCGACTAAAATCTCCAGTACATTATTCTCCCCTCCTGTAAGCACACTGCCTTGTGTAAAGCCCCATACACACGATCAGATTTTCTGCAGACAAAGCGTTGGACTTTTGTCCGAAGGGCATTGACCATGAACTTTGAATACAAATGGCAAAGAATTTTTTTTTTTCTTTGTCTGAATTTCTCACTTCCTGTTTCTCCTCAGTAAACTTGTCCCCATCATCTGGCTGGGGGTTAGTCAGCCAGAACAGGTTACTGAAGAGGAACAGGAAGTGAGATATTCAGACAAAGAAAACATTTAGAAGGGAAATGAAAGGAAAATGTAAGTGATCCAACAATGCACGAGATTAAAGGAACCTATTTAGAAAATAAAAAACGATCCCTTACAACCCCTTTAATGACTACTGTACCTAAAAGGACGGAATGGCGGTTAATTCTTTCCTCCTGGAGATCAGTATGTCCTGTCGTATCTTGTGATGACCAATCAGACACTTGTAGCCTTTATCCTCTCTTAATGGAAGAGACCAAAGTGCAAATGAATTTCTATGATGAACGATTGAGTTCCGCACATTTTAGGAAACAATCTATATTCCAGCCAGGCGTGAAAATGTTCCATTTAAGCTGGACGCCATGTCCTGGAATTCACCTTCCTCATCCCTCAGGCTGGCAGTGTCCGTAATTTGCAAAAGGATGCAGATTCTTGGAAAAGTTGAAGGTTCTAGGGCCATCCTTGGTGGTTCTGAGAGAGGGGGGGGGGGGGGGCGGGGTGTTGCACAAGAAAATCAAGTGACAAGAGCCTGCCGGCCCCTATGGAAGCACTATGAGAAGTCCCCTGAATGTAAGTGGAGCAGGTTTGAATTTAATCAGACCATTAGAGTGTAAGCTCCTCTGGGGCAGAGACCGTTCAGTGACTGGTTTAGTTTTTTCTGTACAGCACCGCAGTATATGTCAGAGCTATGGAAATGTATAATGTATGTTTCCCCTGAAAATAAGCATGGGTCTTATATTATTTTGGCAGCAAAAGACACAGTAGGGCTTATTTTCGGGGTAGGTCTTACCATATAATGTGATGTCTTCTCTCCCCCTCTCTCTCCCTGCCTGATAGGAATCCCCAGAGTGATCTGAGTTAAAATGCTTGTAAAATCCTACTATATTCTCAAAACACAGCCATTAATGTCTAAACCGCTGGCAGCAAAAGTGAGTACACCCCTAAGTGAAAATGTCCAAATTGGGCACAATTAGCCATTTTCCCTCCCAGGTGTCATGTGACTCGTTAGTGTTACAAGGTCTCAGGTGTGAATGGGGAGCAGGTGTGTTAAATTTGGTGTTATCGCTCTCACTCTCTCATACTGGTCACTGGAGGTTTAACACGGCACCTCATGGCAAAGAACTCTCTGAGGATCTGGAAAAAATTATTGTTGCTCTTCATAAAGATGGCCAAGGCTATAAGAAGATTGCCAAGACCCTGAAACTAAGCTGCAGCACGATGGCCAAGACCAGACAGCGGTATAACAGGACTGGTACGCCTTCCCATTCACCAAAAAAGCAGTGAAATGTAAAATAAATAAATCAAGAGACACTTTTTGACAAGTCCTTTATTTAAAAAAATAGCTCTGTCTTCTCCCCGAGCCTTCTTCTCCCTCCGCCGTCTCTCTCAGTACCGTCTTCTCCCCGAGCCTTCTTCTCCCTCCGCCGTCTTTCATCTTAAGCTTGTGCCCAAATGCAGCCTGTGCCCAAATGCAGCCTGTGCCCATCTCAAGCTTGTGCCCAAATGCAGCCTGTGCCCAAATGCAGCCTGTGCCCATCTCAAGCCTGTGCCCAAATGCAGCCTGTGCCCATCTCAAGCTAGTGTCCAACTGCAGCCTGTGCCCAAATGCAGCCTGTGTCCAAATGCAGCCTGTGTCCAAATGCAGCCTGTGTCCAAATGCAGCCTGTGCCCAAATGCAGCCTGTGCCCAAATGCAGCCTGTGCCCAAATGCAGCCTGTGCCCATCTTAAGCTTGTGCCCAAATGCAGCCTGTGCCCAAATGCAGCCTGTGCCCATCTCAAGCTTGTGCCCAAATGCAGCCTGTGCCCATCTCAAGCCTGTGCCCAAATGCAGCCTGTGCCCAAATGCAGCCTGTGTCCAAATGCAGCCTGCGCCCATCTCAAGCTAGTGTCCAACTGCAGCCTGTGCCCAAATGCAGCCTGTGTCCAAATGCAGCCTGTGTCCAAATGCAGCCTGTGCCCAAATGCAGCCTGTGCCCAAATGCAGCCTGTGTCCAAATGCAGCCTGTGCCCATCTCAAGCTAGTGTCCAACTGCAGCCTGTGCCCAAATGCAGCCTGTGTCCAAATGCAGTCAGTGCCCAAATGCAGCCTGTGTCCAAATGCAGCCTGTGCCCATCTCAAGCTAGTGTCCAACTGCAGCCTGTGCCCAAATGCAGCCTGTGTCCAAATGCAGTCAGTGTCCAAATGCAGCCTGTGCCCATCTCGAGCCTGTGTTCAAATGCAGCCTGTGTCCAAATGCAGCCTGTGTCCAAATGCAGCCTGTGCCGATCTCCAACCTTACCTTCTCTCGTGGGAATTACAGAGCCGTCATCCGAGCCGAGCCGTCATCTTCTGTTCATTCGGCGGCAGTCTCACACACAGTCCCGCCTCCGCCACGGGCATTGGACCAGCTCCTGTGATTAATAAAACACTGGTCCAATGCCGGTGGTGGAAGCGGGAATGTGTGCGTGACGTGTAGCAGCAGCGCTCGCCCGCCTCCTTCCCCTCCGAGCCGAGGTACAGTATCAGCGTATAACGCGTACCCGTGATTTTCAGGGGAAAAAAGTGTGCGTTATACGCCGATAAATACGGTAAATGTACAATGACAGTGTGTTATTGTGTGGGTATGATGCCGTGTACAAACGACCGTTTTTCATGACGAGAAAAATGCAATTTTTTAAATTGGTCGTGAAAAACGGTCGAGTGTAGGCTCCAGAGCATTTTTCTCGACGAGAAAAATGGGCGTTAAAAATTTAGAACCTGCTCTATTTTTTCTTGCCGTTTTTCACGCTGTGAAAAGCGGTTGTGTGTAGGCTTTAACAAGAGGGGGGGGGGACACGCATGCTCAGAAGCAAGTTCTGAGACGGGGAAATTAGCATAAGCAGCCCAAAGGGTGGCGCCATTCAAATAGAACTTCCCCTTTATAGTGCCGTCATACGTGTTGTACGCCACGGCGCTTTGCTCGAGCATTTTTATCACGATCGTGTGTGTAGGCAACGTAGGCTTGAGAGGAATCCCGTCGAGAAAAACTTTGATTTTTTTCAATGACATGAATACCAGTCGTGTGTACACGGCATTAGAGTGTAAGCTCCTCTGGCGAAGACTGGAGTGACTGGCTCAGTGTTCTTTGTACAGCGCTGTGGAATATGTCAGAGCTATATAAATGTATAATGACTGTGTGAGTATTAGAGTGTAAGCTCCTCTGGTGAAGACTGGTGTGACTGGCTCAGTGCTCTCTGTACAACACTATGGTATATGTCTGAGCTATATAAATATATATATATATATAGAGAGAGAGAGAGAATCTACACAAACACACACACATACTTTTTTTATATTTTTATATTTCTATTTTTCCTATATACACATTTTATATTTGTATCCGATATATATAAATATACAGTATATATCTGTGTGTGTGTGTGTATATGCGTGTGTGTGTATATATATATATATATATCTGTATATATACACATACACACACATTTTTATATTTTTGCTATATACACTTTTTATATTTTTCATCTAATATATTATATATATATTAGATAAAAATATAGAAAGTGTATCTAGCATAAATATAAATATAAAATAAAAATATAAAAAAGTGTGTGTGTGTGTATATCTATCTATATATATATATATATATATATATATATATATATATATATATAGATATACACACTTTTTTATATTTATATTTCTGCTATATACACTTTTCATATTTTTTATCTAATATCTATATCTATATATATATATATATATATATATATATATATATATATATATATATATATATATATATATATATATAGATAGATAGATAAAAAGTGTATATAGTAAAGATATAAAAAAAATGTGTGTGTGTGTGTATATACGGATATATCTATCTATCTATCTATCTATATATATATATATTAGATAAAAATATAAAAAGTTTATTTAGCAAAATTATAAAATAAAAATATAACAAGTGTGTGTGTGTGTGTGTATATATTCAAATGTATATAAAAACTGTTTAACTTTAGGAAACATTTTAGGAATGTTCCCGAACCACTAAACTGTATATGTAGATAAATCTTTGTATTTTTGTGTGGGATGGAGTAGGGATTGGCTTGAACCCAGATACAGGTTATATTTTTTTCTATCTGTGTCCTGTTGGGTAGGCTCATCATCACTTCCTGCCCCAAAGACACAACAGGAAGTAAGAGGAAATTGTTCCAAAGTGAGGGAAATGCACTTTTAGTTGCCATTGGAACAAGTGTCCCCATTGGAAAATGTCCCCCCATTCCTGTACTGGTGACAACAGTAAAAGTTCAGATTTTTTTTTTTTCCGGTGGTCACCACCATTCACTGTCATCATTCAATCACATAGATGATTTTTTTTCTATTATGGAGGCTACATTTATATCTAGACAGAAAACCAAAGAGAGGTGGAGCCCCGTTCTCCTGGGCAGAGGTAGAGGGAGGGGCGGTAAGACAGTCCTCAATTACACAGTCAGGTTGGCAACAATGTCACTGGACCTCTTTATGAAATATTAGCCAAGCCTTGATAAGGATTTCCTCTATGTGTGATTGTTCTTGAGTCTGGAGTCTATGAATATAGTGGCCATGGCTGAACGAGTGCACACAGGAATCTACTGACAGTGACATATACTCAGTGACAGATCTAGGCTACGGAGAAACCACAACTTCCTTTATCAGCAGTTCGGTCTGTTGTCTTTTATTCTGGAGAAAGAAGTCGAAATTCCCCCATTCTCGCCTCTTCTTCATACAACAGACAGACTAGAAACACGGGTTATGGTTTCATGTATATGAGCGCCCTTCTTCAGTCCTTCTCCCAGCCATATATGTGTAGCGCCTGGTTACTTCAAAGTACCGGTGCTATTGAAATTTAGAGGGAGATCAGAGTGTAGTTAGACTCTGATCCAGATTGTTATGTTTAAAACTCTCTGTCTCAGCTTGGCTGTGCTGTCGGCTCATTCTGTTGTGCTGGGGTGTTCTTCCAACCCCTGTGCAGTAGATGGCAGCAGTGGAGTCAAGGTTTGGGTGCTCTCCCCCAGCAGCCAATCAGGAGGGTTGAGCCTCACTCAAGGGAGGGCTGGCAGCCTTAGGCCTGGGGGGCAAGTCCAGTCAAGTGGCCCATAGAGCGTGGAAAAGCGCTAGATCGAGGAAAACAGTCTAAGATTTTTCATGATCACAAGAGTCCGCACAGAGCCTCCCCTTACATCAGAGTCTGCACAGAGCCTCCCCTTACATCAGAGTCTGCACAGAGCCTCCCCTTACATCAGAGTCCTCGTGTTTGTGCAGAGAGAGAAGGGGATGTCAGCGCTGGTGTGTGCTGAGGCTGAGCTATGTGTGAGATGGGACATAGCTCAGCTCTGCAGCCATTTACCTCGGAGATGACACAGGCACAGCTGCACAGTGGGAGGTGAGCAGCGGCCATGACATGTGTTAAGAGAGCTCCAACAGGCATATTCCTGCTCTGCAAAAACAGCATTTGGTAGTGGCGGCCGGTGGCTGTGCATAGTGTCACCAGCCCAGGGGGAAATTTCCACCCTGCCCCCCCCCTGCCAACCCTCCCCTGGCCTCACTGTGCATGCTGGGGGAGGGTATTTATGAGGCAGACACCATTGGTTCTGGGTCTTCTTCTTTCAGTGTGGCACCCACCTTTAGGGTGACCACATCACGGCACCCCAGCGTTATGGCCTACGTGGCCTAGGTGTGCGTGCAACGCAGTGTTCCTGGCTCCGGGACTATGTTGGTCTGGAACATTTGAGCAACGACGGGGACCCAGTGAGCAACTGGGTTCCTACCTCTGAGGATCCCAAGCAGTATAGCTGTTCGGTGGGGAGTCCGTCTGAGGAGCGCCTATGAGAGGCTGGCAGTCCAAAAGTATTTTGACAAACCACCGGGGATCAAGGTAGCCAGACACTGAAGGATTGATAACCTGTCAGTCGGTACCTGGGCGACGTTAAGAAGGAGATCCAGGCATAATTCATCTAAGGAGGATCTCCTCCATAATTACAATCAGAGAGGGCCTGTGGCAGAAGTGTCTCCCTGACGTTCACAAAGGAGGGTCTGTGGCAGAGACTTTTTCCTAAAGTTCACCAGGGAGGGTCTGTGGCAGAGACTTTTTCCTCAAGTTTACCAAGGAGGGTCTGTGGCAGAGACTTTTTCCTCAAGTTCACCAAGGAGGGTCTGTGGCAGAGACTTTTTCCTAAAGTTAAAGTTCACCAGGGAGGGTCTGTGGCAGAGACTTTTTCCTAAAGTTAAAGTTCACCAAGGAGGGTCTGTGGCAGAGATGTTTTCCTCAAGTTCAAGTTCACCAAGGAGGGTCTGTGGCAGAGACTTTTTCCTCACGTTCAAGTTCACCAAGGAGGGTCTGTGGCAGAGACGTTTTCCTCAAGTTCAAGTTCACGAGAAGGGTCTGTGGCAGAGACTTTTTCCTCAAGTTCACCAAGGAGGGTCTGTGGCAGAGACTTTTTCCTAAAGTTAAAGTTCACCAAGGAGGGTCTGTGGCAGAGACGTTTTCCTCAAAAGGTTCGAGCGATACTCTGGCTGCCAGGTCAGTGAGAGAGGCCTGTCCAGGTACCCACTCAAGCAGGAGTGGTGCAGAGAAGTGTTACGTGGGAGCAGGACTGTTTCCCTATTGCTAGGCCTGAATTTGCTATTCTCCTATCTTCCTTCCACTTTACTTTCCTCACCACAAGTTTATTTGTTTTTACCCGGCTGGGTAATAAAGAGCACAGCAAAGGACATTCCTTTACTACTGCTATATGCACCATTCACCCCTAGGAATTCGGAAGAGCCACGAGGTAAATGTGCCACCAAAAACAACCAGCAGCTCCTCCGGGGGTAGTGCTACATATACTAATCTGAGACACCAACAGCACTGATGGTTAAAGTGGACCTGTCACTGAGGTTCACACAGAAAAAAAATAGAAAATTTTATTAAATACTTACCTTAATTTTCCTTTCCTGCTACCCCTAATCTCACCTGTAGGTGTAGGAGATATTTCTTGCACCTACATGTAGGCCTTAATTTAGGCTTACCTTCAAGTAAAAGTAGTTTGTAAGGGTTTACAACCACTTGATCTTTTACCGAAATGCATAATCTAGTGTAAGGCGACGTACACACGACAGAGGTTCTCGCTGGAAACCAGCGAGAACCTCGCTGGGAGCTGCATTCCAGCGAGAACCTCGGCCGTGTGTACGCTCCTGGCTCGCCCCGCCCGTCGGGAATCCCGTTGAGCGAATAGAGAGCACGCTCTCTATTTCCTCGACGGCCCGCCTGGATGAATGGCTGGTTGCCATTCCCGACGGGCGGGTCGTCGATTTCGACGGCAGGCAGAGAACCTCGACGGGCGGAACGATGTGTTCTGCCCGTCGAGGTTCTCTGCCGTGTGTACACGGCTTCACTCGCACACTGTACCCTTTACTAATGAAGTACTTTTATCGTAAGGACGAGTTTTCCGGCTCTTCACCTCATACTTTGGTAGCAAGGTCTCTGGCCTTGTCCAGTCTAATGACAACTCCAGGCCAAAGATAGCGGACATGCTTCTGTATGTGGTGGGTGGTGAGGCATAGTGGGTGCAAGGTGGACAAAGTCATTGGGCGCCAGACACTTCTTGGATGTAAAGGAAATTTTATTTCTCTTAACAGTCCTTTTTGTATTTTTGGGGGAAAGAGGATTAGGGCCAAGACACCCTTAAGTAGCTGCAGATTTAATTGGTAGACTCAGAATAGTAGAACAGCCATGCAGGGAAAGGCCCCAGTAAGGTGCCACATCTGCACATGCAGGAATGCTGTCTCCTATGGCAACAGTCTTTAACAGTTCCTAACTCAAACGTAACAATTCCTTCAGGTTCACTACAACTGCTTCTTGTAGTTCTTCAAGACTGAGCTCCCGGTCTCTCACTAGATCCTCTGATTTACTGACTCTGAACCTTGAGCTCCTTTAATCTTTGCGGTGGTATCTTTCTCAAGCGTCACCCACGATTCCTTGCTGGGTCCCTAGCTTGGCCCTCCAGATACTTCTCAAGCTTCACCCCGCTTACCGGCTCAGTCCCTGGCTTGGCACACAAGCCAACCAAGCGCCTCCTCCGGTGGTTGGGTCCCTGACTTGATCACCGACTGAAGTTTCCCGATTCTCCACCGTTCCCATTCAGTGAGAATGCTGCTCCGGTACTTGCTTTAGTTACCCACTGTGGTCCCTGGTAATCAGGTGGATGGTCCCTTTGTGGTGACAGCTTTCCTTCTACCTCCGACCGCGACTGGTTCTCCGGCCGGCAGAAACGTCACTTCTGGTTGGACTGCAAGCCGCAATCCCAACCCTGTGCTGCTCTCCTACTTCTGGATAGGCCCTCACACAGCCTAGCAGCCAGATGCCCTGGGATAGGCCCAATCTACGACCTAGCAGTCTGGGGCACACAGCACACGTCCACCCAGACAGCCGTCCAGGTGGCACAGAACATAGATCTCTCCACCCGAATATATACAGTAGGTTCTGCCAGCAGGCCAAGGGATTCAAGAAAACCCCTGCCCCTTGGCTGAGATACCCCACATACCCATAACTTGACCTTGGGTTGCCCTTCTCATATCTAGTACCACCAAGTACCCGGTCACCTAGTGGTAGAAGAGAAAAGTGCAACAAGGCCAAACTTAGAAACTTACAAATTAAAAGATCTCCATCAATCAACCAGGATAACTACTCCTGGCAAGTAAATTTGTGAGAAGCTCCCTGCCTAAACTACAGGGTACCACATTTTAATGCTGTTTGCCACAAGGACACTGTGAGCTTTGGAGCCCAGTTGGACTGCCTCCAAGGGGAATCAACCTAGGCGTATAGCTTCTCTAATGTAAAGCAGGGCCGTCTTAAAGCGGAGTTCCACCCAAATTCGGAACTTCCGCTAATCCCACTCCTCACCCCCTTACATGCCACAATTGGCATGTCATTTTTTTTGGGGGGGAGTGGGGGCTTCAGGAGGAGTGGGACTTCCTGTCCCACTTCCTGCTTCCGCAGAGGGGCTGGTTAGGCGATTAAGCTTAATCGCCTACAGCAGCCCCTCCCTGTAGGCGATCGCATGGGACACTGACAGGTCCCATGCGATCGCCTGTCCAATCAGCGGCGGGCCGCGCCGCTCGCGCATGCGCAGTGCCGCTCGCGCATGCGCAGTGGGTGCCCGGCCATGAAGCCGAAGGCTGTCACGGTCGGGTGCCCACACTTAGGATGAAGACGCCGGCCGGGGAGGGGGGGAGAGGAGCGGACCCGCCGGCCGGCGAGTCGCTGGATCGTGGAGCAGGTGAGTGTGTGTTTATTAAAAGCCAGCAGCTACACTTTTTGTAGCTGCTGACTTTTAATAAACACTAAATGTGGCTGGAACACCCCTTTAATAGCATCATGGGCCCCTGGGCAAAGTAATGCTCTGGGGCCCCTACAATGAAGACGGTGCAGGTAAACACATCAAGTAGGTAGGGCGGCTCAAGGACCAGCTGCTTTGGGGAAAGTGCAGGGGCCCCCATGCAGCTGAGGCCCCTGGGCAGTGCCCAGGAGTGCCCTCTCATTAAGACAGCCCTGATGTAAGGTGTTCTTTACTAATGTCAATATAAGGAAAAGTTTACCAAAATAAAAACATTTTAACTCCAACTCACCGCTGATGCAGGGGCATTATTCCACCCATTGACACCCAACATGGGAGCATTCTTTCTTTTATTGACAACTGAACTAATTTGTTGTCCGCATATTGTCACAATTGCCTATATATTACTATGAATGCCCATCGGTTGCCCTCATATTGTAACGATTGCTTATTTTGTTGTCCGTATGTGACCGTACATATTGGTTTGCTGCATGTTTATTGTATATGACTGCCCATTTGGGGCCCAATTATTGTTAGGTTTGCCTTTTTTTGCCTACGTATTGTCAAGCAACTGCTATTTAGAGAACCATATTACTGTAATTTAGCCCCTGTAGGCCTTTTACTATCAAAGTACGCTGCTATTATCTTCATGTTTTGCCAAAGTGCACTACGTGTACCTCCTATTAAACCCTTGAATTTAAATGTATTTAGAATGCCGTCATTATCACTATGTTTTGCTGCTGTGCACTATGCGCGCTGCTATTAAAACCATGAATGTTACTTTATTAATCAACATGATTATATACAACATTATTCAGACAAAGACAATCTTCACTGTCTCTGTTTTTTTCCTGCTCGTTGTTTGTATTAAATAATGCCTAATCGTTAAATTATCCATTGTTTTGAGGTTTACGCCTGTCTGTGACACTCTCAGTGGTGGCACAATGATTAAGATATTTTTGTTAATAGTTATTTTTGCGGAAAATGGATGAGGGTACGATTCAAATAGGCTCACGCTCTATTTAAACATGCCTCTTTTGGCTACATCCTCTAAATAGCACTGTGTTAGCATGCACAGCATTCGTCACAGCATGCTACGTGCGCCATAACTTTTCTCTATCCTCTGTAACTATATAATGTTATTTTTTGTAATTGCTTACTATCATGGGCGTCCGCTGAAATTTTTTCAGGGGGGGGGGGGCGCTTCGGCAGCGGCAATACACAGTCACATTTAACCCTGACATTTAACCCCTGTCTTCGACCACTAGCTGGGGTTTAACACCCCCCCCCCCCCCAGTGGGCAGTGTTAGAAGGGCAGTGGACGGTGTAAGTCGTTTTTTTTATTTACGTTTTTACAAATTTATTTACTTTTACATTTTTTACCAGTCTTGTTGGGGGGCTTTGGTGAAATATCAGGGGACTAAACAGACCCCTGATAGCTCACTTTTGAAAAATAGAATGGGAATGAGTGTGAATTCTCCAGTTCCTTTCTCTGAGGCATAATAAACATAGTAAATTGGAACAAATATACTCTCTGTGTACCAAACTTTTCCTGATTCCCTCAATCTCTGTGACTGGTCCCCTGCATCTTCTGTGAAAGTTGTGACAGGCTGTGGTAGCACTCCATCATCCTCATTGTACCATACAGGATTAATGTTCCTGTATGGTATGCAATGATACTGAGGCTTTGGGTTGAGGAGGAGAGCAGTGCGGCTGGCTGGAACATGGAAACATAGAAGTAAAAGTGGTAATTTCCCCCCAGCAGTGCAAGGGTGGAATTTTCCTTTTCCTGCAAGTGGGCTGTATTCTGTATGTCTCGTTATACTCATGTCAGTGTCAGGAATATACTGGCACTTTTCAGGTTCTATATAGAAAGTAGGGTTGTCCCGATACCGATACCAGTATCGGTATCGGGACCGATACCGAGTATTTGCGGGAGTACTTGTACTCCCGCAAATACCCCCGATACCCAAATAGAATACTTTGCCCCCCCCGCCGTCGGACCCGCCACCGCCGTACCCGCCGCCGCTACAACGAAAGCCACCGCCGCATGTTTAAAGCGTGCGGGAACATCACAGCTTTCATTTGAATAGCTGTAGTGTTCCCGCCGCGTATAGATACTCCCGCTGCTCGGGATTGGATGGGTAATCGTGATATGTCCAATCCCGAGCAAGGGGGAGTGTCTATATGCGGCTGGGAAAACAGCTATTCAAATGAAAGCTGTAATGTTCCCCGGGCGGCTGCGACGGCGGCTGCTGCCAGGTATGGGGGAAATGGCTGTGGGGACATAGATGGATGGATGGAAGGACATGGCTGCGGGGACATGGCTGCGGGGACATGGATTGATGGACATGGATTGATGGACATGGATTGATGGACATGGATTGATGGACATGGTTGTGGGGACATGGATTGATGGACATGGTTGTGGGGACATGGCTGGAAGGACATGGCTGCGGGGACATGGATGGAGGGACATGGCTGCATCATATGTGGGGGACATGGCTACATATGTGGGGGACATGGCGGGGGGGACATGGCTGCATATGTGGGAGACATGGCTGGGGGGACATGGCTGCATATGTGAGGGACATGGCTAGAGGGACATGGCTGCATATGTGAGGGACATGGCTAGAGGGACATGGCTGCATATGTGAGGGACATGGCTAGAGGGACATGGCTGCATATGTGAGGGACATGGCTGCATATGTGAGGGACATGGCTAGAGGGACATTGCTGCATATGTAAGGGACATGGCTAGAGGGTCATGGCTGCATATGTGAGGGACATGGCTGGAGGGACATGGCTGCATATGTGAGGGACATGGCTAGAGGGACATGGCTGCATATGTGAGGGACATGGCTGCATATGTGAGGGACATGGCTAGAGGGACATTGCTGCATATGTAAGGGACATGGCTAGAGGGTCATGGCTGCATATGTGAGGGACATGGCTGGAGGGACATGGCTGCATATGTGAGGGACATGGCTGCATATGTGAGGGACATGGCTGGAGGGACATGGCTGGAGGGACATGGCTGCATATGTGGGGGGACATGGCTGTATATGGGGGACATGGCTGCAATATGTGGGGGACATGGCTGCAATATGTGGGGGACATGGCTGCAGTATGTGGGGGGACATGGCTGCATATGTGGGGGACATGGCTGCATTTGGGGACACATTTAAATAAAGTATCGGTATTCGGTATCGGTGAGTACATGAAAAAAAGTATCGGTACTTGTACTCGGTCCTAAAAAAGTGGTATCGGGACAACCCTAATAGAAAGTGATCCACATTATTACAAATAATAATTTGTAATAAGATATGTGTGTGTGTAATGCATCCATGTGGAGCCTGAAAAGTGCAGTCCACTCTGACTTCCAGGGGGGGCGGGGGCAATTGACCCTCCTTGCCCTATGGAGCGGACGCCCATGCTTACTATTAATGTTTTAAGAATCCTTTATTATGGTATGTCTGCTTTTATTATAACTTGCCATTTAAGACCAGCAAGTAAGAAACCCCCCCCCCCCACACACACACACACCTATATTCCTAGCACTTGCATAGCACAAGCAAAAAAATTGCTGTAACCGCACCTGCTTTCCCTATGTTGTGGAGATTTGAGGAGGGGGGGGGGGGTGATAAGAAAATTGTGCAGGGCTGATCATTTCTTGCTGCTTCAGTCAAGGCATCGTGTTGTCAGCAAACAACAGGATCTAGGAAAGGAGTGAATTTCTTGCAGGGATAAAACATGGGGAAGTGCATTTCTATTGAGTAGATGTGCTACATATTTTTTGCACTTTAACCACTAAAGGACCGAGCCTCTTTTTCAGACTTATGCTGCGTACACACGATCGGTTTGTCTGATGAGAAGCGTTTGATGGACCGTTTTCATCAGACCAAACCGATCGTGTGTGGGCCCCATCGGTTATTTATCCATCGGTTAAAAAAATTGAAACCTGTTTTAAAATTAACCGATGGATACCTAACCAATAGTAAAAAAAACTATCGTCTGTAGGCACGTCCATCGGTTAAAAATCCATGCATGCTCAGAATCAAGTCGACGCATGCTTGGAAGCATTGAACTTCATTTTTCTCAATATGTTTTACGTCACCGCGTTCTGACACAATCGTTTTTTTAACTAATGGTCTGTAGGCGCGACTGACCATGAGACCGTTTTCATCGGATTGACTGATCGTGTGTACAGGACATAAGTGTTTACAATTTAAAAACAATTTTTTTTTGCTAGAAAATTACTTAGAACCCCCCAAACATTATATACCCTAGAGAATACAATGGCGGTCATTGCAATACTTTTTGTCACACCGTATTTGCGCATCGGTTCTTACAAACATAAAAGACAACAGTAAAGTTAGCCCAATTTTTTTTTTATATTGTGAAAGATAATGTTACGCCGAGCAAATTGATACCCAACATGTCACGCTTCAAAATTGAGCCCTCTCGTGAAATGGCGACAAACTTTTACCCTTAAAAATCTCCATAGGCGACGTTTAAAAAATTCTACAGGTTGCACGAGGAGGTCTAATGCCGCGTACACATGATCATTTTTCGGCATTAAAAAAACAACGTTTTTCGGGAAGTAGAAAAAACATTGGGCCAGATCCACATACAATTGCCCTGGCCCAATGTATCAGAGATACACTACGCCGCCGTATTTTACCAGGCTCTAATTCGAATCCAGGAAGATTTTGGCCCGTAAGGTACGGCGGCGTAGTGTATTTCTCGCGGCGAAATCAAAATACGCAATTAGGGGTGTGAATCATTTAAATTAGGCGCGTCCCTGCGGCTATCGAACTGCGCATGCTCCGTTCAGAAATTTCCCGCCGTGCATTGTGCGAAATTACGTCGTAACGTCATTTTTTTTGTAGCGTAATTTACGTACATTCCTATTCACGGACGACTTACGCAAAAAAATAAAAAATGAAAATTTGACGCAGGAACGATGGCCATACTTAACATGGCACGTCTAACTATAGACCGGATAATAGCAGCTTTAACTATACGCCGGAAAAAGCCGACTAGCGACGACGTTAGAGAATGCAACGGCCGATCGTAACTTCGTGGATCGCCGATAAAAGCTAATTTGCATACCCGACGCGGAAAACGACACAAACTCCACCCAGCGGGCGCAAAAAGATTGCAGCGTAGATCCGAAGGCGTACGAAGACGTAAGCCTGTCGGATCGAAAACCGAAGCCGTCGTATCATGGTTTGAGGATTCAAACTAATGATACGACGCGGGTAACTTGAAAGTACGCCGGCGTATCAGGAGATAGACCGGAGTAAGGGCTCTGTGGATCTGGCCCTGTGTTTTTAACCACTTCATCATTAAAACGACGTTGCCCGCACATGATTGTTTTAAAAAAATGCTCTATAAAAGCGCGGTGACGTACGACGGAACTATAAAGGGGAAGTTCCATTCGATTTTGTGTTAGTAAAAGACGATTCACGCTTTTCTGTCTGTTACAACGTGATTAATGTGCTTATTCC
This sequence comes from Rana kukunoris, assembly GCA_029574335.1. Taxonomy (NCBI): domain Eukaryota; kingdom Metazoa; phylum Chordata; class Amphibia; order Anura; family Ranidae; genus Rana; species Rana kukunoris. The sequence goes on from CM056051.1 coordinate 521,976,930, forward strand.
ATTACGAACGGTAGTTTTACCAGAACGAGCGCTCCTGTGTCGTAACTTCTGAGCATGTGTGGATTTTTCACGTCGTTAAAGCCCACACACGACCAATTTTTTACAACCTTAAAAATGTTGTGAGCATGTTTGAAAAAAAATATTTTTAGAACCCAAAAAACGGTCGTGTGTACGCAGCATTAGGCTGAGTGCTAGAATTATTGCTCTTGCTCTAATGATCGTAGTGATACCTCACATGTGTGGTTTGAACACCATTTTGATATGCAGACGCTGCTCACGTATGCGCTAGCTTCTGCACGCGAGCTCGTCGGTACAGGGCGCTTTAAAAAATTTAACAAAAAAAGTCTTATTTATTTTACTTTAGTTTATTTATTTTGACACTTTTTTTTGGTAAACATCCCTTGTAATAGAAAAAAAAACATGACCGGTCCTCTTAATGATATGTAATATGAGATCTGGGGTCAAAAAGACCTCACGTCTTATATTTGGACTAAAATGCAATAAAAAATAAATAAATAAATTGTAATTTGAAAAAATTACAAAAAGAAATGTCCCTTTTAAGAGCTATGGGCGGAAGTGATGTTTTGATGTTGCTTCCGCCCTGCTATGGTATGGAGACGGATGGGGGCCATCTTCCCCTCACTCATATCCATACCCAGTACGAGAGAGGACCCGATCGCCTCCGCCGCTAGCGACGGCTCCGGTAAGCAGCGTAGGGCGCAGGAGAGCCTCTCCCGCTGCCAATAACGGTGATCTTGTGATGAGCCCACCATTGTCATAAACCGGACCCCTCACTAAAGAGATGGATACCTGGGTTATGGCAGCAGCTGCTGCCATAACAGAGATATCCCTCTTCAACGTACCGACGTATACATACAATGGGCGGTCCGGAAGTATTTAAAAAAGGCATCATTATCTTTGTGCCCATAATCCAGCAGGGTAACAAAAAGTCCATGGGCACTTCTTTGAAGGTTCTCATTGATCCAGGTCATGGAATATCTAGTAGTAGTTGGTCACATTCAACTGGATTTTTTCTGTAATGTTGAAGATGTTTTGTAGCTTCTCAGCTTGCACCTCCCGATCTCGCACCTGCACAATAAAGACACTGCCCGGGGCAATTTGTTCATTACAGGTTGGCATAGCAAATGAGGCGTTGGCAGAAGTTCCCTCCCCGTTGTTATGGGATTTCTGTCACTGTCATTTAAAGGACATCCCGGAATGCAAGTGCAGTTGGCCTATGTGTCCCGAAGTATCCTGGGATAGATTATGCCGATATCCCAGGAGTCAATGGGAATTGCCCAATGACGTCATCGACTAGGTGGCCAAGACAGGATGTGGCACCCGGATATATACTGTTGTGGGCCAGATTCTCTAAGAATTCCGGCGGCGTAGCGTAAGCCAGTTACACTACGCCGCCGCATCGTACTAGAGCAAGTGCTTTATTCTCTAAGCACTTGCTCCGTAGGTTTCGCCTGCGTCGCGTAAATCGCGCAGCGTAAACCCGCGCAATTCAAATGGGGCGGCTTGTATTTAAATTAAGCGCGCCCCCGCGTCGAATGAACTGCGCATGCGCCGGCCGGGGAAAAAGCCCAGTGCGCATTGCTCCAGCTCACGTCGGAAAGCGTCGTTGAAACCGACGTCAAAACGACGTGATCGACGCTTACGCAATGCCCTATTCGCGAACGAGTTGGTAAAACTACGTAAGCGACGGAAAAAGCCGACGCTGACCCGACGCCATACTTAACAAGGCATCAGGCGGGACCCGACGGCATCCGACGGTACTTCGTAAGGTTACTCCACATAGAAGCTGGGGTAACCTTACGCGAACAAAAACGACGTACGCGACGACGGGGCGAAGTAAAAGCGATAGAGAATCGGCGTACTACCGCATTTGCATATGCAAATGTGAAAACAACGTAAAGTCCACCTAGTGGCCGGAGTTGTCATTACACCTACGATCCGCAAGTGTAATGGTTTTACACTTGTCGGATGTAGAAGCGTATCTATGCAAAAGTGATGCTAAGCATCACGCGCATAGATACGAGGACAAAAAAAATGGCGATACGACGGGGTATCTGAGATACTCCGTCGTAACGCCGCTGAGAATCTGGCCCTGTGTGTGTGTGTTTTTATTTATTTATATATTATTTAGAATCACACAAATATCCATTTCGGAACGTACATCGGGGGGCATTGAGAACATAGGAACTTGCAAAAATGGTGGAATTTTGCTTCAATCCAGCCACTAGGTTATGTAAAAACAAGTAGCTAGACCCTAGAACCCAGGGCACGTGCCTCAGGATTTTCTACTGAATGATCTAGGTCTACGTTGCTCGTGTGTAGTCATCTGTCAGCTAAAGCCCTAATGGCTAACTGATGGGAAAATAAAGTAGGAAGATACCAACGAGAAGGAAGCCATGAAAAAATATCGAATAAAACTTTTTTCTTTGCTTTTTCATGGTGTGAAGTATAGTCTTTCTGTAAAGGTGCCCAGTAGTGCCCCCAGGTCTTTAGGACCCTAGCATCATTCCTGGCGTAAATGCTGAGGAACCACCCTGTTCTAATTACATAATCCCTGGAGTCAGAAAGGCTTCATAGGTGTTAATCCCTCCATTTAAATGACTATAGGTGTGAATTGTTGTCAAAGCACTAAGGTAAAGATGTTAAAACAACATTATATATGGAAGACAGATGGTGTTGAAATCCCACACCCTTGTTTGGGGTTGGTTGTTCCAGTTTGGCATAGATGGCCTCTTTGATGCCTCTTGAGAACCAGAATGTCTCTTTTTCCCTAAGGTGTAGGAAAAAACAATGAGTCTTGACCTGTAGGATTGCCCTCCTATTTTGGGCCATTCATTTCCTGAGAGGTTGCTTCATCTCTCAAGTCAACAGGTCTTTGCCTTCCTCACTAAGGCCCCTTTCACACTTGTACGACTTGTCCCACAATTTGGGACTGCAAAGTAGCATGACAAGTTGTTCCCCATGATTTCCAATGACAGCCATTCATATTAGTACGACTTCAAAGTAGTTCCTGCACTACTTTGGTCCAACTTTGATGCAAGTTTAGGTCCATAGAACTCAAGTCTCCCTGAAATTGTGGCAAAATCGCGTCACTTTGAAGTCGTGGGCCTAAGGCCCCTTTCACACTGATGCGACTTGTGATGCCAAAGTAGCATGACAAGTTGTTTCCCACAATTTGAAGTGGCAACCATTCATGTTAGTACGACTTCAAGTTATTCTGACTTCAAAGTAGTCCCTGCACTACTTTGGTCCAATTTTGATGGCACTTACACAGGCATTCCCTGAATTCGCAGCAAAATTGTGGGCGCGAATCGCGGTAAAATTACACGACCTTGAAGTCGCAGTAGTGTGAAAGGGGCCTAAAGGACTTATGTTGTGGTAGAATAACCTGCCCCTTTTTCTTTAATGCATCAGAGTTGGGACAAATTTTTGAATGGAGGTGAGAAAATTTGAAAACAAGGTCAACTTTTTGATTCCCCCGAAGTTAAGTACTCAGATTGACCAGTCTGCAGAGCCCATGAGTTAGGATTGCTCAAGTTTCCAAACTGCGCAAGCGTCTGAGAGGTCAGAGAGACCTATATGAAAAATGAAAAGTTGGCGGTTCGATCATTGTTTTTTATCACCCATCGCCAAAACACAGGGCACCCATGTCAGAAACAAGCCCCCGGTCTTCAATGCTTCTACTCTAAAAAGGATTTTAGCGATTTTTCCGATTGGCACAGCAAATCCTGACAGCACCGATTTGGAGTTAAAGGCGCTGTAAACCTCTACAAGGCAGTAAATGGCCACAATTTATCCCATACAATGCTCTGCTTCTTCATAATGACAGTTTTATGGCTATTTCGCTCTTAGAACAGGGAGTTTAATACCTGAAAAGCAATGAAGCATGAATTCCAACACCAGGGAACTCAACACGCCAGGCACAGAAAAGAGACGGCGGTCTAGCAGCCAATCAGATGTAAAACTTTACTGTCTAGAACAGTCAGGAGAAACTTAATGGATAGCCAGTTGGTGCGCGTTAAATGTATTTTAAGTGCGTACTTTGTCCAAACTAGGCAATTTTACAGGTTTACCTTATAGGAGGCATCATAAGTGGGCTGTTCTCACCTTCACTGTGCCAAAACAGCCGATCTTACCATTGGAGTTCTACATAGACTTAGTGTTAGGGGTTAGCATAAGAGCCCATTTACTACTGTGTAGTGCGTTAATGCACGGCATGGCGCACGTTCATTTGGGATGCTTTAATACAGCCCATTGAAAGAGACTGCCAACGCACCTCAACATGCTAACCATAGCTTTTTTTGAATGCACAGTTGTTGCTGTGTGTTGTAATGCGCTAAAATGCCTTTCTCAACTTTTAAAATGAAGGAATCCTTAAAATAACTTTTTGGCTTCCTGGAACCCTGCTAATATTTATATTAACAGCTCAGAATAAATAACTGTGATGGTCATTGGGATGAATTCCCTTCTTCCCCTAGCTAAAAAGATCATTAATGTCAGTGTCTACTCATCTCAGAGGCAGAAATCGCTTATTGCCTGAAGAACCCCTAGCAACCTCTGGAGGAACCCTAAGGTTTCACTGAACCCTGATTGAGAAACCCTGGCTTAAAGTGTTGGGGTGCAATTTAAAAGTTAGACATGTTACGTGCACCAATGTGGAAGTGTAAATGGACCCTCAAGGTAAAGGTTATGGTCACCAGGGCCGTCTTTATCACAGGGCAAAAGTGGCAGGTGCAGTCGTTGTTGTGGGGCCCAAAGCAACTTCCCCTTGAGTCTGCAGAGCCCACAAACAGTTGATAAGTGGATTCGGGAGGGCCCAATACTTTTTTTGCCCAGGGTCCAATCAATATTGAAGATGTCTCTGACCACAAGGCAAAAGGGACAGCTGCCCCAGGTGCAGTCATTGTTGTGGTGCCCAAGGCAACTTCCCCTTGAGCCTGCAGTGCCCACAAACAGTTGATAAGTGGATTCGGGAGGGCCCAATACTTTTTTTGCCCAGGGTCCAATCAATATTAAAGATGGCTCTGACCACAAGGCAAAAGGGGCAGCTGCCCCAGGTCCAGTCACTGATGTGAGGCCCAAGGCAACTTCCCCTTGAGCATGCACTGCCCACAATAGTTGATAAGTGGATTCACGAGGGCCCAGGTTCCAATCAATATTAAAGATGACCCTGATGGTCACAGAGAGGGTTAGTTTTAGGGCTAGCATTACGTTTGGGGAGGTTAGTGTCAGAGAGAAGAGTAGTCATAGTGTCACAGAGAGGGTTAGTGTTAGGGATACAGAAAGGCTTAGTATTAGTGTGTAGGTGTTCGATTTGAGAAAAAGTTTATTTTTGCCATCTTTGTCCCATTTTGTCCTACAAGTCCCATCTATCCCTCAATAGATGTCTTACAAATCCCATCTATCCCTCAATAGATGTCTTACACGTCCCATCTATTCCACAATAGATGTCCTACAAGTCTAATCTATCCCCCAATAGCTGTCCTACAAGTCCTACAAGTCCCATCTATCCCTCAATAGATGTCCTACACGTCTCATCTATCCCCCAATAGATGTCCTACAAGTCTCATCTATCCCCCAATAGATGTCCTACAAGTCCCATCTATCCCCCAATAGATGTCCTACAAGTCCCATCTATCCCCCAATAGATGTCCTACAAGTCCCATCTATCCCCCAATAGATGTCCTACAAGTCCCATCTATCCCCAATAGATGTCCTACAAGTCCCATCTATTCCCCAATAGATGTCCTACAAGTCCCATCTATCCCCCAATAGATGTCCTACAAGTCCCATCTATCCCCCAATAGATGTCCTACAAGTCCCATCTATCCCCCAATAGATGTCCTACAAGTCCCATCTATCCCCCAATACATGTCCTACAAGTCCCATCTATCCCCCAATAGATGTCCTACAAGTCCCATCTATCCCCCAATAGATGTCCTACAAGTCCCATCTATCCCCCAATAGATGTCCTACAAGTCCCATCTATCCCCCAATAGATGTCCTACAAGTCCCATCTATCCCCCAATAGATGTCCTACAAGTCCCATCTATCCCCCAATACATGTCCTACAAGTCCCATCTATCCCCCAATAGATGTCCTACAAGTCCCATCTATCCCCCAATAGATGTCATACAAGTCCCATCTATCCCCCAATAGATGTCCTACAAGTCTTATCTGCCATGATAGTCGGGAGCCCATCCTCTCTCACCTACTTGTAGTCCAGTTGCAATTCCTAAAGCTCAATTCCAAACTTTAGTATGGACCTGAAATAAATTGCAATAGCCTGCGCCTTGCACCCATGACACACTGAACACAGGTGCAATGCTCTGCAGGCTTCAATGGCAAAGTATAGTAAGTGCACATTGATCATGAGGATCAGTATTGCTGCATCTACTGTTTTCTTGCAAATGCTAGACTTTTCCTTTAAAGCAAACTTCCAATTAAAAAAAAAAAAATTCTTCAAGATTTGATAACAGCTAGCGAAGTTGAGGCTGCAATTATCTCTCTAGAGAATCTCCGCTCTTCCAGCTGAAACATACTGATGAGTCTCTGAACCATAAAGACGTCTGAGGACCTCTCCCACCCACTGCTAGTGCCTGCTCAGCGATAATGTTTCAGGACACAGCTTGTGTCAGTCACCCCTGATCCCTTCCTCCTCTCACAAGGTCTCCTGTATGTGTCATTAAAATCTATATCTGGTGTGCAAGGGAAGCGAGGAATTTAATTTGCTGAAACAATACCAGTAATTTTTTATTGCAAAGTTTCTAATGAAGTTTAGCAATTTTGTTGTATTGAGTTCGGAGAGGCATGCACTGAATTCAGCAAGCTATTGCTCCCAACTCTGCGCCAGCGAAGCGTACATTTCGAAGGCACAGGCTGGCGTAAGTGGAAGTAGGTGGAAGTGGGCGTGATCCATGCTAATGAAGCGTGACCCCATGAAAATGATGGGCCGGGTGCCAGACAAGTACTTAAAATGAACTGCGCATGCGTCGAGACGTGGACGTATCCCCATGCACATGTGCACAACCACAACAACTGCCTAAGATACGCCGGATCACTGTGTACGCCGTGAACGTAACCTACGCCCAGTCAGACACACGTCGGCCCATATTCACAGACGTCCAACGTACAATACGTAGGCATGTGTTCCCTGGTCCACACCTTTGCATGGGTTGCGCCTCATCTATGGGGAATAACTTTACGCCGGACATAAAACTTACGCAAACCGCGTATATCATGCGCCGGGGGTAAGTACGTTCGTGAATCGCCGTATTTCCCTCATTTGCATATTTGAATGCCTAATCAATGGGAGAAGCAACATACGTCCAGACCATATTTGCGCCCATGCCACACCGGCGTAAGTAAGATAGGTTGGGGTAGGATGGCCTATTTCTAGGCGTATCTTGGTTTGTGCCTCTGGCGCACACATACGCCGGGCGCATATTTATGCTACGCCGGGAAAAGGTAAGTTACATCGGCGTAAGTGCTTTGTGAATCCGGGCCAATATCTTCATTGCAATACAGGTTACTCACATGCAACACATCCATAGTGATGACCAACAACATAGCTTCATCAGCCCCTAACCTTATCCTCTTTATTATTTCTCTAATGCCTTGTACACACGGTCAGACTTTTGACCATGCAAAAGTCCAACCGTGAAACCCGTCGGAGGTCCGATGGAAAGATAGAGAACAGGTTAAAAAAAGGGGGGATAGGGTTGGGACTTTAGATGAGGCATATGATACAAACTACCACAGGCCTCCATCCCTGTAAATGGATAAAAAGGGGGGGAGGGTTTGGGACATTAAATGAGATACGTTTTTAGCAATATGCGATTAAATATATATATGGAATATAAGAAATATTTCCATAATTGCCAGGCTTAAAGTAACCAACCAAAAGAGCACTAAACTAAATTAATCTGTCTAGCTGTATGCATTAAAAACAGAGGTTTAGTTGCATGTATTTGCAAATACCTGTGTAAGCTGCAGGCCGCGTCAAGGCACGCTGTCTACTGCATTTTAAAGTCTCCTAAAAAGGAGCTAATCAATAGATGGGGGCAGGTGATCACCTAAACCCGCCCCTACCTATAGTTGGTCTGGCAAAAAAGAGCACTGGAAAAACAAAAGAAATGCAGGAGTGGAACCAAACCAAAATACCACCAAAGTAAAGGAGGACCACATCAAACTGGGTCCGCTAGTCAAAAAATGACAATGCATAATTAACTGTCGGTGGTAGATCTGTGGAGGCTCTTTATTCCACTCCTGAAACACGTCTCAATCCCTGGATAGTGTTAAAAAAAGGGGGGATAGGGTTGGGACTTTAGATTAGGCATATGATAGAAACTACCACAGGCCTCCATCCCTGAAAATGGATAAAAAGGGTCCGTCGGACTTCCGACCAAAAAAGTCAGATGGAGGCTACACATGACCGGACTTTGTGAGAAAAAAAAAAAGCCTGTCTAACTTTTTTTCTCAAAGTCCAGCCGTGTGTACGAGGCATTAGCCCAACTTTCCCCCAACATTTATTCCCAATGGTCTGTCCGCCACTAGTTCCACCGGGGCTAATCCCAGCATTTATAGCCACGGTGTCCACACTTTTTCTGGTACAATGTTTTTATTGAAATATGAAAAAGGGGAAACAGACAAAAAAATCCCACGCAGGGGATATAGACATGAAACATAAGGAAGTACACATAAAAGTACATGATAAAATATATACTATAAGGGTACTAATTATAAACTACCACCATCCCTCCAGCCAGGGCCGGGGAGCAGTACGTTATGCCTGAGCCTTGAGACCCAGGGGCCAAGGCAGACAAGGGGGAGCGGAGTTGTCCAAAGGAACGGGGGGGAGAAAAAAAATAATATGATAATGAGGCACCACAGAGGGGGGTGAAGGCAGGGGGTGTTGGTGGCAGAGGGGAATAAAGTCAGGGGGGTGATGTGACTAAATAATTTGCCCTTATTATATAGAAAATAACAAAAATATATGTTTTTTTACCTTTAATATCTACCTTAAATCACATTGCTATTTGCCTAGCGTACTTGTTTGCAGCCTAAATACTGAAATTTGCACCTAAAAATTTAATTTAGTAACTTTTGTGAAATGCCAGTAAAAACATGTCTGCGTCAGTAAATTTCGGGTGTTGTGCCAGTAAATTTCAATCTGTTTTGTTGGCAACACTGCACCCAACGTAATCTCTGGCAGCCAACCGTAAGCAAGCTCTAATGCCCCGTACACACGGTTGGAATTTCCGAAAGCTGGTTCTCAAATTTTCCAACAAGAAAAGTTCTGTATGCAATTCCGATGCACAAAAAAAACCACACATGCCCGGAGTCAAGTTGACGCATGCTAGTAAGCATTGAACTTCATTTTTTTCGGCTCGTCGTGGTGTTGTACGTCAACGCGTTCTTGGCAGTCAGAATTTTGTGTGACCGTGTGTATGCAACAGAAGTTTGAGCCAAATTTCCACGGTTTTCTTGTCAGAAATTCTGACCGCGTGTACGTGGCAATGAGATGTAAGAGATTCCTTAAGTAAACAGAGACCAGATCCCTCAAGCAGTGACCTATCCCGTTTGGCTTTTTCTTGGCAACCAAGCCAAGATGGTAGGACCCACTGGCCAATAGGGAATTGAGTAAAGTGAGATAAGGTGGGCCACAAGTCAACTATAAAAGACCTGTTTGCTCAGTGCTCCCCCTTTTTCCCCAAGTGGCTTGGTTATTAATACTTACTTGCAACCCTACTCCGGCGGGATCTAAAAGTGCGCTTATCCTTTAAAAAAGCTCCCCGGATTTTCAAGGAACCAATACTGCAAATAAAGAAAGTGTTCATAAAAGCACCTAAAGGGTTTCTATAGTCAGTTTATGAATTTTGAAGCTAATAGGGTTTCTTTCATGTAAAAAATAACAAATACAAACCATTAGAGCCCTTGATGACAGGTCTTAGATAAAGGAACATAAAGAGAAGCTGCCTTCATTTGTCTGGGTTCAGAAAACAGATTAATCTGCTTTATAGGTAAGATTATCCTCCGCTACTTCTCTAAACCCTTTTGCATTGCTTCGCTGTTGCCTATTGAATTTGCTGTTATTTTGTTACTATTTTCTTATGTTGGCTTTTGAAGGATGCTTTTCTGTCCGTTACAGAGAAGGTTCAAGACCTCATTTACGAGCACAGGTCATGGACAATTTAAAAAATAGACTTTCTGGCTAACAACCTAAATAATCATCCAAAGTACAGTTTGTCATCTGGGAGGCTGACAGGATGGAAATTGCTCGAACTTTGGGTGTGCAAATAGAAAAAAAAAAGCTGAAACTGTATTAAGTTGTCTCGAATACAAGAGATGAGAAGAGCCTGGAGCAAATAGAAAGACGAATATAGTAATGGGGCCACATGACAGGGTTGATGGGGTGCCAGTGAGTGGGGAGGGTAAAGGGAATGGAAAACAGAGAAGGTTCTATCACCTGAGAGGAAAGAGGGTTCTTCTGAGCCCGTCTGAAGTGAGAAGCAGGGTGGAGGCATTCTCAGACTGACCAGCACCCAAGCAGATTCCTATCCATCAAATAAGCTTCCTACCCATCCAAGGAGCTTCCTACCCATCCAAAGAGCTTCCTACCAGTCCAAGGAGCCTCCTACTTAACCAGGGAACTTAGTACCCATCCAAAAGATTCCTACCTATCCAAGGAGCCTTCTACCAATCCAACGAGCCTCCTACCCATCAAAGAAGCCTCCTACCTATCCAAGGAGCTTCCTACCCATCCAAGGAGCCTCCTACCCATCAAAGAAGCCTCCTACCCATCCAAGGAGCTTCCTACCCATCCAAGGAGCTTCCTACCCATCAAAAGAGCTTCCTACCAGTCCAAGGAGCCTCCTACCTAACCAGGGAGCTTCCTATCCATCTAAAAGCCTCCTACCTATCCAAGGAGCCGTCTACCCATTTAAGGAGATTCCTACCCATCAAAGAAGCCCGCTACCCATCCAAGGAGCTTCCTACCCATCCAAAGAGCTTGCTACCAGTCCAAGGAGCTTCTTACCCATCCAAAAGCTTCATACCTATCCAATGAGCCTCCTACCCATCCAACAAGCCTCCTACCTATCCGACGAGCCTCCTACCCATCCAAGGAGATTCCTACCCATCAAAGAAGCCTCCTACCTATCAAAGGCGCTTCCTACCCATCCAAAGAGCTTCCTACCAGTCCAAGGAGCCTCCTACCTAACCAGGGAGCTTCCTACCTATCCAATGAGCCTTCTACCCATCCGACAAGCCTCCTATCCATCCAAGGGGCTTCCTATCCATCCAAGGAATGAATATGTGAAGCTCTTGCGCCACCAAATAAATAAAGTGAAAAAAAAGTGGGGGTGTAAGTGCTGCTCAATCTAAATTGTGATAAGCGATAAAACAACAGTGATAGAGTAGTATGATGATGAGCGTATAATCGCTCATCATCATACTACTCTATCCATCCAAGGAGCTTCCTACCCATCCAATGAGCTTCCGATCCATCCAAGGAGCCTCTTACCCATCCAATACGTTTTCAACCCATCCAAAGAGCCTCCTACCCATCCAATGAGCTTCCTACCCATCCAAGGAGCTTCCCACCCTGAGCTTGTTTTACAATTTAATGTTCTTTGATTGGAGCGTTCCTTCTCAACCTTTTTTAATGTGGAAGAACCCTAAACTAACTTACCGGTCTCAGAGAAACCCTGCTGCTAATCACTATATGTTCAGCTCACAATATGTTTTCGTGATGGTCAGTGGGAAGAATGCTGGTTACATTTGTGGTCAGTAGGAAAACCTTTATGGATAGCAAAAAAAGATCATTGGTGTCAGTAGTTACTTATCTAAGGAGCAGAACTTGCTCACTGGTAACGGAACCCCTACCAACCCCTGGAGAAACCCTTGCTTAGAAAGGCTGGTTTGGACAGTCATTCCAGCTAGATCGTGGTTTGAGGGTCTTTCTGTACAAGTAGATAGGGACCCATTTAAGGTCTGGCGTTCCACTGTGGTCCAGTTGTTGAGACCCAGGAAGTATGTATGGGTGCGTTTTCTGTGGTGGGTTTCTGTAGTTGTCCATGATGTGGTGTACTGTGACTGGTGATCTAGGCATTTGGACTGCAATTATAATGTTGCAGTTGGATTTTTTCTGATGCATTCAAGGACCGTCAGTCCATCTTTCATGTTACTGTTATGTATTGGACTGGCTGTTAAATGCCACTACTGTGTGGTCTGGGTGAGTAGCGAGTGCAGATATGATCTGGTAGTAGCTGTTGTATGCTGTAGTTTGGAAGGTAAAGTAGTTACAGAATGATTTATTATCAAGTTCAGACATTTGTATATATTAACAATATATATATATATATAATGTTTGGGGGTTCTATGTATGATGATTTTTTACATGTAGGAGCGAAGTGCCAGAATTGGCCCGGATGGGAAGTGGTGAATAGTATTGTTATTTATTATTATTAGTTGATTACGTTACATTTGTTTAGATGCGGCATTATTTATTTTGGATTATTTGTAACTTCGGATGAATTTGTATTCCTTAAGGTCCATACACATAATTGGACTTTTTAATAACAACGGTCCGACGGACTTGTTTGATCGGACAATCCGACCGTGTGTACGCTCCATCTGACAATTGTTTTCGCTTTTTCATCTGACAAATGTTCGCTGTGAATGCTTTCAAACCCCTCGGCAACAAATGTCCTACGTTGGCTAATCCGATCGTGTGTACAAAAGTCCATCGGACTAAAGTCCAAATTCCAAACACGCAATGATAAAGGTCAGCAAAAAATAAAAACCGTAGAGGTGATCAAATACCACCAAAAGAAAGCTCTATTTGTGGGGAAAAAATGATAATAATATAATTTGGGTACAGTGTTGTATGACCGCGCAATTGGCATTCAAAATGCGTCAGCGCTGAAAGCTAAAAATTGGTCTGGGCGGGGGGGGGGTTTAAGTGCCCAGTAAGGAAATGGTTAAAATCGAAGCATATGAGTTGGTGGCACTGTATGTACTTTATATCCTATCCTATGCTCCCTCACTCACATCTTCAATCTCTCCCTCTCTAGTGGCACCTTTCCCTCCCCTCTAAAACATGCGCAGATTACTCCCATACTTAAAAAGCCCTCACTGGACCCCACCAGGCTTTTGCCCAACCAAACTCACATCTGAATTGAGGAAAAGAGAACATGAAAACAGACTCTACGGAGGAAAACAGAACATGTTCTCTATGTAAACTCCAATGGAATACCTCAGAATATCCGATGGAGAAACTCAGATGGGCATACACACGGTTGGAATTTCCAATGGAAAAAAGTCAGTCGGACTTTTTCCATCGGAAATTCCGATCGTGTGTACGGGCAAAAGGCCCCTTTCACACAGGTTGACCGTCAAAGCCTGCCTGTCAGCTTTTTAGGCTGACCTGAATGGCTGCTCCGTGAACCTCTATGGAGCGACAGGTGTCAGCGGTGACATGTGCTCTGACATCCGATCTGCCAAAGTGTGGCGGATGGAAACCCTATTTTCCATCCATCTGGTGGATCGGAGCGGATGAAAACGGACTCTACGGTCCATCTTCATCCGATCCCCACAGGTCAGTCCTTGCACAGTGTGCAGAGACAGACCTGTCACCTGCCTGCGCAGCGGGGATCGACGGAGCAATCCCTGCTGAGCAAAACGGAGCCCGTACACGTTCGTGTGAAAGGGCCCTAATGCCCTATACACACGAGTGGAATTCCCTTTGGAAAAAACTTGGATGGTTTTTCCGACAGAATTCCTCTCAAGACTGCCTCGCATACACACGGTCACACAAAAGTTTGGTGAACTTTTGAATGCCAAGAATGCGGTGATGTAAAAGACTACGACGAGCCGACAAAATGTAGTTCTATGCTTCCGAGCATGCGTCGATTTGTCTCTGAGCATGCGTCGGAATTTAGCGCGTCGGGATTTGTACACACGATCGGAAATTCCAATCGGATTTTTTCCCGTTGGAAAAAGTCAGATGGAGCATACACACGGTTGGGATTCCCGGCCAAAAGCATTAGTCTACAACCCTCTTGGCTCCTACCTCAGTGAATATAACCTTCTTGACCCCTTTCAGTCTGGCTTTCGCTCGCAGCACTCTACAGAAACTGCCTTACTAAAACTCACTAATGATTTACTAACTGCTAAAACCAACAGCCAGTGCTCCATACTCCTACTACTTGACCCCTCCGCGGCCTTTGATACCGTTGACCTTCTCAATAATCTTCATTCCCTTGGCCTCCAAGATTCTGCTCTTTCCTGGTTCTCTGCATACCTATCACAGCGCTCCTTAAGTGTTACCTACAACTCTTGTCTCCTCCTCTCCATTGCCCCTTTCTGTGGGGGTCCCCCAAGGCTCTGTTCTTGGACCCCTTCTCTTCTCTATCTACATCTCCTCCCTTGGTCACGTGATAACCGCCCACGGCTTCCAATACCACTTATACGCCGATGACACCCAAATCAATCAGTCTACTCCTCGCCTCACTCCTTCAATCTCCTCTCAGTGTTGTCACATGAAAAGATAAAAATACAATATTTGGGGGCATCAGATCAGCCGGGGGGGGGGGGGGGGGCGGTGGCTGTGTCAGTTTAATTCTGGTAAAATGTATTGTCCTGGAATGAAGGTGCCTGGGACAGACCTGGGACAGATCCGGGACACGCGGTCACCATAACTGTACCATGTGACATAACAAAATGTAACAATCACCATTTTATTCTCCAAGGTCTCTGCTAAAAAAATATATATAAAATGTTTGGGGGTTATAAGTAATTTTCGAGCAAAAAAAACGGATTTAACCACTTGAGAGCCGCGCTATAGACAAAAGACGTCTACAACGCGGCTCTCAACTGCCAGGTGGACGTCCTTGGATGTCTCCCGGTTTGCATACCCCGCACTCTCCGCCGAGGGCGTGTGGTGGGGAAAAGCTGTGCCATCCGTGTCACGTGGTGCCGGTGCGCATGCCTGGCGGCTGTGATATCCGCTGGGTACCCGCGTTCGGCAGTTACAGAGGCAGGACATGGAGCTCTATGTGTAAAAAAAGAGATCAACGTCCTGTCAGGGAGAGAGGAGACCGATGGTCTGTCCCTTGTACATAGGGACACGGATCGGTCACCTCCCCCAGTCAGTCCCCTCCCCCTACAGTAAGAATCACTCCCTAGGGAACACATTTAACCCCTTGATCACCCCCTAGTGTTAACCCCTTTCCTGCCAGTTACATTTATACAGTAATCAGTGCATATTTATAGCAGTGTTCACTGTATATATGTGAATGGTCCCAGAAATGTGTCAAAACTATCCGATGTGTCCGCCGCAGTATCGCAGGCCTGACAAAAATCGCAGATCACCACTACTACTAGTAAAAAAAAAAAAAATTCATAAATATATCCCCTGTATTGTAGGCGCTATAACTTTTGTGCAAAACCAATCAATATACACTTATTGCGGGTTTTTTTCTACCAAAAATATGTAGAAGATTACGTATTGGCCTAAACTGAGGAAACTTTTTTTTTTTCCAACTGGTATATGTTTATAGTGCAAAAAATAATACCCCAGAGGTGAATAAATACCGCCAAAAGAAAGCTCTATTTGTGGGAAAAGAATTATAAAAATATCATTTGGGTACAGTGTTGTATGACCGCGCAATTGTAATTCAAAGTGTCAGCGCTAAAAGCTGAAAATTGGTCTGGGCAGGAAGGGGGCTTAAGTGCCCAGTAAGGAGGTGGTTAAACGTGCCAGAAAAGCCCCGGTCTTCCCGCGGTTATGAACGGGTGCATTGGAGGATTTTTTTATGAGATTTCTGTGTCACAATTCCCGGGTCTTA
This sequence comes from Rana kukunoris, assembly GCA_029574335.1. Lineage (NCBI taxonomy): Eukaryota > Metazoa > Chordata > Amphibia > Anura > Ranidae > Rana > Rana kukunoris. The sequence goes on from CM056051.1 coordinate 521,992,802, forward strand.
CACCTTTTTAGTGTACGCGAGACGTAGAGCGTGACGCAGAGGGACCGGTGACTCACCTATTAGTACAGCGATGTCTGACCCCGGGGTCAGCCCCCCGACAGGCCTTCATGGCGTTTCCTCCACTCCAGCTGAATCCTTCCCGCGGCTCGGCTATTATCCGAGGCGATTTTGTTGTGTGAAACCCGTCCAGCTCTGCCAAGTAATTAAAAAATTAGCCTTAATCCAGGCGAGAGGTGACGAGCTTCTCCATGGCTGCGCAGTTGTGCGGCATTAAAAAGGGTAACACTTCAATCAAGCTTGAACGTTCTGCATTGAAACGGAACGCAGGGGGCGCAACCTACCCGCTGCACCATTCACCTGCACCGTCCATCCAGCGACGTGTTTTCATCCCAGCGGAAATCAATGTCTTTATTTTCTAAACCTATTTTCTTACCTTAGAATGAGGCGTCGGTAACTCGCCTGTTCCACGCAGAGATAGCTGACATGTCGCCTCAGCGTGTCTTCCGGTATCGCGGCTCCAGCCCTCTAAATGGCGGTAGCAGCAATGTCATGCGCATGGGAGATTTCTTTCCCGCAAGGTCCGGCGTCTGCCGGGCTTTCAGCCGAGAATCCCCTGTGCGCATGCGCCGCTGCAGTCATCGTCTCATTGCGAGGGGAATATCTCCTAAACCGTACCGTTTTTTTTTTACCCACAGGTAAGCCTTATTATAGTCTGACCTGTAACACATTCAAAAATAGTTTTCAATGTTTTTAATTCTGCCATTGTTATTAAATTAACATCTGGCGATCCTGCCAGGAAGATCCTTGTTCAAGGAATTTCTGTTCTAGCAGAGGTCTTCAAACTGAAACTTGGGGCCAGATGTGACTTTTTCTTGCCTATAAATGGCTTACAACTATTCCTCCCACTAATACTAATGTTGGAGCACTAATACCAAATGATGTGGCACTATACCTCCCACTGGTACCAATGATGGAGCATTATTCCTCCCACTGACCCCAATGATGGGACAATTTTCCTCCCACTGATACTAATGATGGGGTGCTATTCCTCCCACTGATACCAATGTTGTGGCACTATCCCTCCCACTGACACCAATGATCCAATGGTTGGGCGCTATTCCTCCCACTGACCCCAATGATGGGACACTATTCCTCCCACTGATACCAATGATGGGACACTATTCCTCCCACTGATACCAATGATGGGGTACTATTCCTTTCACTGGTACCAATGATGGCACACTATTCCTTTCACTGGTACCAATGATGGGACACTATTCCTCCCACTGGTACCAATGATGGGACACTATTCCTCCCTCTGATACCAATGGTGGGACACTATCCCTCTCACTGACACCAATTATGCAATGGTTGGGCATTATTCCTCCCACTGACCCCAATGATGGGGCACTATTCTTTTCACTTGCACCAATGTTGGGGTACTATACCTTCAACTAACACAAACAATGAGGTATGATTGCTCCCACTAATACCAGCTTTCATGAGCTACTCTTCCCACTGACACCAATGATGGGGCGTCATTCCTCTTCCCAATAACCAGAGGCTCTAGGTTAAATTTTACACTCACTGCTCACCGACCCTGGAGCATTTTCTAGCTCTACTGATCAGTCCTGATCCTCTAAGGACCCTTTAAATGTTTGAGAACCCCTCCCCCCCTGTTATAGGGTGACAACGCTCTGTCTCCCAAGTGTGCTCCTCCGTTCGGTCACATGGGCTTACAATGGCGACTACAAGTGGTCATTTTGACACACATTAGGCATGGTCCATTTTTGACTCCATCAGGAGCACTCCCCCTCCGAGAAATGCCATGTAACCGTCGGTGATTTGTATGAAGACATGAGGTGGCTGTGAAGAGGAGCACTGAGATTTAACAAATGATAAAAAGAAGGTGAAAGCGGCATTGTACGCTTGATGGCAATTCCTGACTATTCACAGTGATGGTCAGAAGTTGTTGTGTAAATACAGAAGCTGCCGCTGTCACACAGATGACAGTTTGATGTTGTGTTTATAAACACATAGAGAGATACAAAGTAGCGTTGTTACTATTGTATCCTTTTGTTTCATTCATCTGCAGATTTAGGGAGAAGCTTTATTTAGGCTGCATTCAGACCTAGGCGTCTGCGGCAGCAGCGTATTTGGGCGACATGAAAAAGGCGCTTTGTCCCCGCGATTTGCAGCGACAAAACGCCCTTTTCTTTTTGCTGGAGCGGTGATGTTTTACATTGTCGGCTTTTGCCGAACGCCCGATACGCCTGAAAAAAAGGGTCCGGGACTTATTTGAGCTTCAGGCGTACAGCGTTTGGGCGTTCGGCGTGGAGATGTGAACCATCTCCATAGCCGACAATGTAAATTCGCCCCTCCAGCGTATGTCAGGCAGCTTCAGCGTCGGGCTTCAGGCAACAAAACGCCTAGGTCTGAATGGAGCCTAAGACTTCTTATGTTTTCATTCGTCTTGTTTGTGGATTTCTTTGAAGCACAGTATTAAAAAAAAAAAAAAAATATTAAAGAGGGAAATAAAATATATAAATATACACACACACATATATATATATATATATATATATATATATTAAATCAGACACATTCTACAATAAAATGTACTATTGCTGTACTGTAATGTACTGTGTATATATAGTAACATACTCTCTCTCTCTTTCTCCCCCCTCTCTCTCTCTCTCTCTCTCTCTCTCTCTCTCTCTCTCTCTCTCTCTCTTCCTCTCTCCCCTCTCTCTTATTCTCTCCTCCCCTCTCTCTCTCCTCCCTCCCCCTCCCTCTCTCCCCTCTCTCTTATTCTCTCCTCCCCTCTCTCTCTCTCCTCCCTCCCTCTCCCTCTCTCTCTCCTCCCTCCCTCTCCCTCTCTCCCCTCTCTCCCCTCTCTCCCCTCTCTCCCCTCTCTCCCTCTCTCCCCTCTCTCCCCTCTCTCTTATTCTCTCCTCCCCTCTCTCTCTCTCTCTCTTCCCTCCCTCTCCCCTTTTCTCTCTCTCCCCCCTCTCCCTCCTCCCTCTATTTCTCTCCTTCCCCTCTCCCTCTCTCCTCTCAGTCTCTCTCTCTCGCTCTTGCTTCCCCCCTCTCCTCCCTCTCTCTCCCCTCTCTTTCTTTCACCTCCCCCTCCCTCCCCTTCCTCACCCATTCCCCTTACTCTCTCTCTCTATTTCGACCCATCTCTCTTTCCCTCTCTCACCCTCCTCTCTCTCCTCCCTCTATCTCCTCTTCCTCCTCCCTCTCTATCTCATCTTCCTCCTCCACCCCTCTCTCTCCTTCCCCTCTACCCTCTCTCTCTTCCCCCTTTCTCTCCTTCCTCTCTCTCTCCTCCCCTCGCTCTCTCTACCCCCTCGCTCTCTCTTTACCCCTTTCTCTCCTTCCTCTCTCTCTTCTCCCCTCGCTATCTCCCCTCTCCTCCCTTTAATGAATGGTCCGATATCTGAATAGCAACATGGTGTGTATATATATATATATATATATATATATATATATATATATATATATAAATATATTACTTTGTTACTCTTACCACCGTGGGTGAACATATCCAGAATACATCGTACTGTATAATAATACAGAGTATACTTCGATAATTAGGCATGTGCATTTTGTTTCGTTCCGAATAGAAATTCGGACAAATTTTTCATTATTTGGACATTCGGATGCATACGAATTCCCGAATTGCAATATTAACGAATTTACCGAATCCGAACAAACGTTTTCGATTCCGAATCGAAAACCCGCGGACGAAATTCGATCGGAATTCGAAAAAAATTGATCACACCGCACTGTATAATAATACAGAGTATACTCCGATAATGATCACACCGTACTGTATAATAATACAGAGTATACTCCGATAATGATCACACCGCACTGTATAATAATACAGAGTATACCCCGATAATGATCACACCGCACTGTATAATAATACAGAGTATACCCCGATAATGATCACACCGCACTGTATAATAATACAGAGTATACTCCGATAATGATCACACCGCACTGTATAATAATACAGAGTATACTCCGATAATGATCACACCGCACTGTATAATAATACAGAGTATACTCCGATAATGATCACACCGTACTGTATAATAATACAGAGTATACTCCGATAATGATGACATATAACGCTGAGTATACGTCGATGACGGACACTCTGCCGTATTATAACATTGAGTACATCGATGAATAATTCTGAGTATGTATACAGTGGTAATTACATCATGTATTGTGTAATAATACTCTGATTATGTGTTGCTGGTTCCGTCTACCTTCTAATCTCGTTAATTACCCCTCCAGCTTCATTCATGTCATGAATTTTCCTCCAGCAATTGTCTGTAATTAAGTCTTATTAATTAGACGTAGCGGCTCGCACAGATGTGTCATTAACAAATGAGGATTTCTTTATTATGATGATAACAATCATTAGCCGATATAGAATGAGTTTAATCTGCCAAATGTAAACATATTGCTCCCACAATGCACTTCTGCCAGAGCCAACCCCCCCCCCCCCTCGGTGACCACCTCTCTTTGTATACTCCGTGTGACCCCATTATACAGAAAAATAACTAAATTAATAAAAATACTAATGCGTAAATCAAATGTGTATGAGTTAATGAGTGGCTGCCAACGTTAATGTGGCACTTACTTAATATTTAATATGTGCAAATACTTCCAAAAGTGACAATGCAATAATAATGATAATACTTCAATAGATGATACTTCCAAAAACGTGATCCAAAAATGTAAAAAAAAAAAAAAAAAAAGTTCATATAATATAGTGCAAAAATCCAATTCAAAATGTGAAATCAGTGTAAAAATTCAGTTCATATGCAATCATACCCCGCTTTACGTACCTTTACTTTACGAACACATTGGCGTCTATGGGAAATCTCGGTCAGCTTGACATGGCACGTCTCCCGGTTTATAACATTGGCATCTATGGGAAATCTTGGTCAGCTTGACATGGCACTTCTCCCGGTTTTTAACATTGGCGTCTATGGGAAATCTTGATCAGCTTGACATGGCACTTCTCCAGATTTTTAACATTGGCGTCTATGGGAAATCTTGTTCAGCTTGACATGGCACTTCTCCAGATTTTTAACATTGGCGTCTATGGGAAATCTTGGTCAGCTTGACATGGCACTTCTCCAGATTTTTAACATTGGCATCTATGGGAAATCTTGGTCAGCTTGACATGGCACTTCTCCCGGTTTTTAACATTGGCGTCTATGGGAAATCTTGGTCAGCTTGACATGGCACTTCTCCCAGATTTTTAACATTGGCGTCTATGGGAAATCTTGATCAGCTTGACATGGCACTTCTCCCGGTTTTTAACATTGGAGTCTATGGGAAATCTTGGTCAGCTTGACATGGCACTTCTCCAGATTTTTAACATTGGCGTCTATGAGAAATCTTTGTCAGCTTGACATTGCACGTCTCCCGGTTTTTAACATTGGCATCTATGGGAAATCTCGGTCAGCTTGACATGGCACGTCTCCCGGTTTTTAACATTGGCATCTATGGGAAATCTTGGTCAGCTTGACATGGCACTTCTCCCGGTTTTTAACATTGGCGTCTATGGAACAACTTGGTCAGCTTGACATAGAACTTCTCCGGATTTTTAACATTGGCATCTATGGGAAATCCTGGTCAGCTTGACATAGAACTTCTTCTTCAGATTTTTAACATTGCCATCTATGGGAAATCTTGGTCAGCTTGACATGGCACTTCTCCCAGATTTTTAACATTGGCGTCTATGGAAATCTTGGTCAGCTTGACATGGCACTTCTCCCGGTTTTTAACATTGGAGTCTATGGGAAATCTTGGTCAGCTTGACATGGCACTTCTCCAGATTTTTAACATTGGCTTCTATGAGAAATCTTGGTCAGCTTGACATTGCACGTCTCCCGGTTTTTAACATTGGCGTCTATGGGAAATCTTGGTCAGCTTGACATGGCACTTCTCCAGATTTTTAACATTGGCTTCTATGAGAAATCTTGGTCAGCTTGACATTGCACTTCTCCCGGTTTTTAACATTGGCGTCTATGGGAAATCTTGGTCAGCTTGACATGGCACTTCTCCCAGATTTTTAACATTGGCGTCTATGGGAAATCTTGATCAGCTTGACATGGCACTTCTCCCGGTTTTTAACATTGGAGTCTATGGGAAATCTTGGTCAGCTTGACATGGCACTTCTCCAGATTTTTAACATTGGCGTCTATGAGAAATCTTTGTCAGCTTGACATTGCACGTCTCCCGGTTTTTAACATTGGCATCTATGGGAAATCTCGGTCAGCTTGACATGGCACGTCTCCCGGTTTTTAACATTGGCATCTATGGGAAATCTTGGTCAGCTTGACATGGCACTTCTCCTGGTTTTTAACATTGGAGTCTATGGGAAATCTTGGTCAGCTTGACATGGCACTTCTCCAGATTTTTAACATTGGCTTCTATGAGAAATCTTGGTCAGCTTGACATTGCACGTCTCCCGGTTTTTAACATTGGCGTCTATGGGACATCTTGGTCAGCTTGACATGGCACTTCTCCAGATTTTTAACATTGGCTTCTATGAGAAATCTTGGTCAGCTTGACATTGCACGTCTCCCGGTTTTTAACATTGGCGTCTATGGGAAATCTTGGTCAGCTTGACATGGTACGTCTCCCGGTTTTTAACATTGGCGTCTATGGGAAATCTTGGTCAGCTTGACATGGTACGTCTCCCGGTTTTTAACATTGGCGTCTATGGGAAATCTTGGTCAGCTTGACATGGCACGTCTCCCGCTTTTTAACATTGGCGTCTATGGGAAATCTTGGTCAGCTTGACATAGAACTTCTCCAGATCTTTAACATTGGCGTCTATGGGAAATCTTGGTTAGCTTGACATGGCACTTCTCCCGCTTTTTAACATTGGCGTCTATGGGAAATCTTGGTCAGCTTGACATAGAACTTCTTCTTCAGATTTTTAACATTGCCATCTATGGGAAATCTTGGTCAGCTTGACATGGCACTTCTCCCGGTTTTTAACATTGGCGTCTATGGAACAACTTGGTCAGCTTGACATAGAACTTCTCCAGATTTTTAACATTGGCATCTATGGGAAATCCTGGTCAGCTTGACATAGAACTTCTTCTTCAGATTTTTAACATTGCCATCTATGGGAAATCTTGGTCAGCTTGACATGGCACTTCTCCCAGATTTTTAACATTGGCGTCTATGGGAAATCTTGATCAGCTTGACATGGCACTTCTCCTGGTTTTTAACATTGGAGTCTATGGGAAATCTTGGTCAGCTTGACATGGCACTTCTCCCGGTTTTTAACATTGGAGTCTATGGGAAATCTTGGTCAGCTTGACATGGCACTTCTCCAGATTTTTAACATTGGCTTCTATGAGAAATCTTGGTCAGCTTGACATTGCACGTCTCCCGGTTTTTAACATTGGCGTCTATGGGAAATCTTGGTCAGCTTGACATGGCACGTCTCCCCGGTTTTTAACATTGGCGTCTATGGGAAATCTTGGTCAGCTTGACATAGAACTTCTCCAGATCTTTAACATTGGCGTCTATGGGAAATCTTGGTCAGCTTGACATAGAACTTCTCCATATTTTTAACATTGGCGTCTATGGGAAATCTTGTTCAGCTTGACATGGCACGTCTCCCGGTTTTTTAACATTGGCGTCTATGGAACAACTTGGTCAGCTTGACATAGAACTTCTCCAGATTTTTAACATTGGCATCTATGGGAAATCCTGGTCAGCTTGACATAGAACTTCTTCTTCAGATTTTTAACATTGCCATCTATGGGAAATCTTGGTCAGCTTGACATGGCACTTCTCCCAGATTTTTAACATTGGCGTCTATGGGAAATCTTGGTCAGCTTGACATGGCACTTCTCCCGGTTTTTAACATTGGAGTCTATGGGAAATCTTGGTCAGCTTGACATGGCACTTCTCCAGATTTTTAACATTGGCTTCTATGAGAAATCTTGGTCAGCTTGACATTGCACGTCTCCCGGTTTTTAACATTGGCGTCTATGGGAAATCTTGGTCAGCTTGACATGGCACTTCTCCAGATTTTTAACATTGGCGTCTATGAGAAATCTTTGTCAGCTTGACATTGCACGTCTCCCGGTTTTTAACATTGGCATCTATGGGAAATCTCGGTCAGCTTGACATGGCACGTCTCCCGGTTTTTAACATTGGCGTCTATGGGAAATCTTGGTCAGCTTGACATGGCACTTCTCCAGATTTTTAACATTGGCTTCTATGAGAAATCTTGGTCAGCTTGACATTGCACTTCTCCCGGTTTTTAACATTGGCGTCTATGGGAAATCTTGGTCAGCTTGACATGGCACTTCTCCCAGATTTTTAACATTGGCGTCTATGGGAAATCTTGATCAGCTTGACATGGCACTTCTCCCGGTTTTTAACATTGGAGTCTATGGGAAATCTTGGTCAGCTTGACATGGCACTTCTCCAGATTTTTAACATTGGCGTCTATGAGAAATCTTTGTCAGCTTGACATTGCACGTCTCCCGGTTTTTAACATTGGCATCTATGGGAAATCTCGGTCAGCTTGACATGGCACGTCTCCCGGTTTTTAACATTGGCATCTATGGGAAATCTTGGTCAGCTTGACATGGCACTTCTCCCGGTTTTTAACATTGGAGTCTATGGGAAATCTTGGTCAGCTTGACATGGCACTTCTCCAGATTTTTAACATTGGCTTCTATGAGAAATCTTGGTCAGCTTGACATTGCACGTCTCCCGGTTTTTAACATTGGCGTCTATGGGACATCTTGGTCAGCTTGACATGGCACTTCTCCAGATTTTTAACATTGGCTTCTATGAGAAATCTTGGTCAGCTTGACATTGCACGTCTCCCGGTTTTTAACATTGGCGTCTATGGGAAATCTTGGTCAGCTTGACATGGTACGTCTCCCGGTTTTTAACATTGGCGTCTATGGGAAATCTTGGTCAGCTTGACATGGTACGTCTCCCGGTTTTTAACATTGGCGTCTATGGGAAATCTTGGTCAGCTTGACATGGCACGTCTCCCGCTTTTTAACATTGGCGTCTATGGGAAATCTTGGTCAGCTTGACATAGAACTTCTCCAGATCTTTAACATTGGCGTCTATGGGAAATCTTGGTTAGCTTGACATGGCACTTCTCCCGCTTTTTAACATTGGCGTCTATGGGAAATCTTGGTCAGCTTGACATAGAACTTCTTCTTCAGATTTTTAACATTGCCATCTATGGGAAATCTTGGTCAGCTTGACATGGCACTTCTCCCGGTTTTTAACATTGGCGTCTATGGAACAACTTGGTCAGCTTGACATAGAACTTCTCCAGATTTTTAACATTGGCATCTATGGGAAATCCTGGTCAGCTTGACATAGAACTTCTTCTTCAGATTTTTAACATTGCCATCTATGGGAAATCTTGGTCAGCTTGACATGGCACTTCTCCCAGATTTTTAACATTGGCGTCTATGGGAAATCTTGATCAGCTTGACATGGCACTTCTCCTGGTTTTTAACATTGGAGTCTATGGGAAATCTTGGTCAGCTTGACATGGCACTTCTCCCGGTTTTTAACATTGGAGTCTATGGGAAATCTTGGTCAGCTTGACATGGCACTTCTCCAGATTTTTAACATTGGCTTCTATGAGAAATCTTGGTCAGCTTGACATTGCACGTCTCCCGGTTTTTAACATTGGCGTCTATGGGAAATCTTGGTCAGCTTGACATGGCACGTCTCCCGGTTTTTAACATTGGCGTCTATGGGAAATCTTGGTCAGCTTGACATAGAACTTCTCCAGATCTTTAACATTGGCGTCTATGGGAAATCTTGGTCAGCTTGACATAGAACTTCTCCATATTTTTAACATTGGCGTCTATGGGAAATCTTGTTCAGCTTGACATGGCACGTCTCCCGGTTTTTAACATTGGCGTCTATGGAACAACTTGGTCAGCTTGACATAGAACTTCTCCAGATTTTTAACATTGGCATCTATGGGAAATCCTGGTCAGCTTGACATAGAACTTCTTCTTCAGATTTTTAACATTGCCATCTATGGGAAATCTTGGTCAGCTTGACATGGCACTTCTCCCAGATTTTTAACATTGGCGTCTATGGGAAATCTTGGTCAGCTTGACATGGCACTTCTCCCGGTTTTTAACATTGGAGTCTATGGGAAATCTTGGTCAGCTTGACATGGCACTTCTCCAGATTTTTAACATTGGCTTCTATGAGAAATCTTGGTCAGCTTGACATTGCACGTCTCCCGGTTTTTAACATTGGCGTCTATGGGAAATCTTGGTCAGCTTGACATGGCACTTCTCCAGATTTTTAACATTGGCTTCTATGAGAAATCTTGGTCAGCTTGACATTGCACTTCTCCCGGTTTTTAACATTGGCGTCTATGGGAAATCTTGGTCAGCTTGACATGGCACTTCTCCCAGATTTTTAACATTGGCGTCTATGGGAAATCTTGATCAGCTTGACATGGCACTTCTCCCGGTTTTTAACATTGGAGTCTATGGGAAATCTTGGTCAGCTTGACATGGCACTTCTCCAGATTTTTAACATTGGCGTCTATGAGAAATCTTTGTCAGCTTGACATTGCACGTCTCCCGGTTTTTAACATTGGCATCTATGGGAAATCTCGGTCAGCTTGACATGGCACGTCTCCCGGTTTTTAACATTGGCATCTATGGGAAATCTTGGTCAGCTTGACATGGCACTTCTCCCGGTTTTTAACATTGGAGTCTATGGGAAATCTTGGTCAGCTTGACATGGCACTTCTCCAGATTTTTAACATTGGCTTCTATGAGAAATCTTGGTCAGCTTGACATTGCACGTCTCCCGGTTTTTAACATTGGCGTCTATGGGACATCTTGGTCAGCTTGACATGGCACTTCTCCAGATTTTTAACATTGGCTTCTATGAGAAATCTTGGTCAGCTTGACATTGCACGTCTCCCGGTTTTTAACATTGGCGTCTATGGGAAATCTTGGTCAGCTTGACATGGCACTTCTCCAGATTTTTAACATTGGCTTCTATGAGAAATCTTGGTCAGCTTGACATTGCACGTCTCCCGGTTTTTAACATTGGCGTCTATGGGAAATCTTGGTCAGCTTGACATGGTACGTCTCCCGGTTTTTAACATTGGCGTCTATGGGAAATCTTGGTCAGCTTGACATGGTACGTCTCCCGGTTTTTAACATTGGCGTCTATGGGAAATCTTGGTCAGCTTGACATGGCACGTCTCCCGCTTTTTAACATTGGCGTCTATGGGAAATCTTGGTCAGCTTGACATAGAACTTCTCCAGATCTTTAACATTGGCGTCTATGGGAAATCTTGGTTAGCTTGACATGGCACTTCTCCCGCTTTTTAACATTGGCGTCTATGGGAAATCTTGGTCAGCTTGACATAGAACTTCTTCTTCAGATTTTTAACATTGCCATCTATGGGAAATCTTGGTCAGCTTGACATGGCACTTCTCCCGGTTTTTAACATTGGCGTCTATGGAACAACTTGGTCAGCTTGACATAGAACTTCTCCAGATTTTTAACATTGGCATCTATGGGAAATCCTGGTCAGCTTGACATAGAACTTCTTCTTCAGATTTTTAACATTGCCATCTATGGGAAATCTTGGTCAGCTTGACATGGCACTTCTCCCAGATTTTTAACATTGGCGTCTATGGGAAATCTTGATCAGCTTGACATGGCACTTCTCCTGGTTTTTAACATTGGAGTCTATGGGAAATCTTGGTCAGCTTGACATGGTACGTCTCCCGGTTTTTAACATTGGCGTCTATGGGAAATCTTGGTCAGCTTGACATGGCACGTCTCCCGGTTTTTAACATTGGCGTCTATGGGAAATCTTGGTCAGCTTGACATAGAACTTCTCCAGATCTTTAACATTGGCGTCTATGGGAAATCTTGGTCAGCTTGACATAGAACTTCTCCATATTTTTAACATTGGCGTCTATGGGAAATCTTGTTCAGCTTGACATGGCACGTCTCCCGGTTTTATAACCTTGGCGTCTATGGGAAATCTTGGTCAGCTTGACATGGCACTTCTCCCGGTTTTTAACATTGGCGTCTATGGGAAATCTTGGTCAGCTTGACATAGAACTTCTCCAGATTTTTAACATTGGTGTCTATGGGAAATCTTGATCAGCTTGACATGGCACTTCTCCCGGTTTTTAACATTGGTGTCTATGGGAAATCTTGGTCAGCTTGACATGGCACGTCTCCAGATTTTTAACATTGGAATCTATGGGAAATCTTGGTCAGCTTGACATAGAACTTCTCCATATTTTTAACATTGGCGTCTATGGGAAATCTTGTTCAGCTTTACATGGCACGTCTCCCGGTTTTTAACATTGGCGGCTATGGAAAATCTTGGTCAGCTTGACATGGCACTTCTCCCAGGTTTTTAACATTGGCATCAATTGGAAATCTTGGTCAGCTTGACATGGCACTTCTCCCGGTTTTTAACATTGGCGTCTATGGGAAATCTTGTTCAGCTTGACATGGCACTTCTCCCGGTTTTTAACATTGGCGTCTATGGGAAATCTTGTTCAGCTTGACATGGCACGTCTCCCGGTTTTTAACATTGGCGTCTATGGGAAATCTTGTTCAGCTTGACATGGCACGTCTCCCGGTTTTTAACATTGGCGTCTATGGGAAATCTTGGTCAGCTTGACATGGCACTAAACACCGAACTTGGGGAGCACGGAGAGTCTGTACAGACATCCAATTCTTTTCTGCTAAACCTAAAAAATCTTGTTCATTTTGATCACATATAGCTGCCCCCTCCCCAGACGCCCACCCATGCCTAGTTTGCTTTTATGTGTGAGCAGGAACAAACATATAAATGTTGTTTAATGAGCATGACATTTCATATTTGTGCTCCCAATAATTTATACCTGTGATGGTTCCAATCTTGCAGCTTGTCAAAAGTTGTGAAGACATGAAATAGCCAACTGGAATCATTAACCACTGTCATTTCATAGATTCTCTGTCTTTTACTCATAATCCTAGTTGTTCCAGCCAGAGTCCAGCTATTCGTTATCCAGAGGTGCGATATTCCTCCTAACACATGGTATAGTAGGATATATATATATATATATATATATACATATATATATATATATATATATATATATATATATATATATATATATATATATATATATATATATATATATATATATACATAGTTACCGTATATACTCGATTATAAGCTGAGTTTTTCAGTACATTTTTTTGTGCTGAAAATGCCCCCTTTGGCTTATACTAGTCACCTTTTTGCACCTAATCTCTCGGACTTTGGGGACCCGGTACCGGCCAGCCGTAAGTCTCCTGGACCCCAAACTTGGCACACATATATAGCCCCCATATTAAACGTCAGTCTCGTCATGGGCACAGTGAGGCATGGACACAGTGAGACAAGGTGAGGCACGGGCACAGTGAGGCACGGGCACAGTGAGGCACGGGCACAGTGAGGCATGGACACAGTGAAAAAAAGTGAGGCATGGACACAGTGAGACAAAGTGAGGCATGGGCACAGTGAGGCATGGGCACAGTGAGGCATGGGCACAGTGAGGCATGGGCACAGTGAGGCATGGAAACAGTGAGGCATGGAAACAGTGAGGTATGGGCACAGTGAGGCATGGGCACAGTGAGGAATGGGCACAGTGAGCCATGGACACAGTGAGGCATGGACACAGTAAAACAAAGTGAGGCATTAGACACAGTGAGGCATGGGCACAGTGAGGCATGGGCACAGTGAGGGATGGGCACAGTGAGGGCATGGGCACAGTGAGGCATGGGCACAGTGAGGCATGGGCACAGTGAGGCATGCACATGGACACAGTGAGGCACAGTGAGGCATGCAGATGGACACCCTAGGCTTATACTCGAGTCAATACATTTTCCCATTTTTTTTGTGGTAAAATTAGGTGCCTCGGCTTATATTCGGGTGGTCTTATACTCAAGGTTGAAAAAAGACACAAGTCCATCTGGTTCAACCATAAAAAATAAAATAAACATAAATAAATAAATAAATAAAAAAATATTGTACAATCCCACATACCCAATTCTATACCCACAGTCCTTACATTTCGGAAAGCAGCATGGCGTTTTGGAGCTCCATGGACAATTATTCAAATGGCGGCACTCCGGGGGGAATTTGTGTGACATTGTAGCGGCACAGTGGTTAGTGGTTAGCAATTGTGACTTGCAGCGCTTGGATCCTTAATCTGAATCCCAGCAGGGACACTCCATGAAGTTTGCATGTTTTCCCTGTACTTGTGTGCTTTTCCTCCCACACTCCAAAGACATGCTGGCAGGTTAATTGGATCCTGAAACTGGCCCCAGTATATGAATGTGTGATAGGGACCTTAGATTGTGCGCTCTTAGTGGGCAGCTGATGTGAATGTACAATAATCAAAATTGCTGTGCAAATTGTCAGTGCTATATAAATACCTCTAAAAAATAAAACAATTCTGGAATGACAAAAGTAGAGAAATGTAATTTAATTCATTTTAACTTTATTTAAAAAAAACTATTTAATTTAAATTAATTTTGGAAACTAAAATATTCTCGGTGACAGGTTCCCTTGAACAATATAAATTGCCCTTCGGCCTCTATTTTTGTCTCCATCGGCAGCACACTCTCCGTCTCCCACGTGTGTGGGCACAGGGGGACGGTGCCAGGCTTCCTGTGCCAGTGTTCCCACTTCTCTGCCCAACACTAGACGAGCCAAGGGGGGATGTGGGCGAGGGCCCTTCTTTTAACCACTTCAATACCGGGCATTTTCACCCCCTTCCTGCCCAGGCCAATTTTCTGCTTTCAGCGCTGTCACGTTTTGAGTGACAATTGCGCGGTCGTGCGACCTGGCTCCCAAACAAAATTGGCGTCCTTTTTTCTGCCACAAATAGAGCTTTCTTTTGGTGGTATTTGAAGATCTCTGCAGTTTTTGTTTTTTGCGCTATTAACAAAAAAAGAGCAACAATAAAAAAAAAAAAAAGCAATGTTTTTTTACTTTTTGCTGTAATAAATATCTCCAAAATATATATAAAGAACATTTTTTCCTCAGTTTAGGCCGATACGTATTCTTCTACATGTTTTTGGTAAAAAAAAAATCGCAATAAACGTTTATCGATTGGTTTGTGCAAAAGTTATAACGTCTACAAAATAGGGGATAGTTTTATGGCATTTTTATTAATAATATTTTTTTTACTAGTAATGGCGGCGATCAGCAATTTTTAACGTGACTGCGACAATTTTGAAAAAAAAACACAATTTTTTTTTATTTTTTGTTATAATAAATATCCCATTTTTTTTTTTTTTTTTATAATTATTTTCTCGGTTTAGGCTGAAATGTAATCTTCCACATATTTTTTTTTCTTCCACAAAATTTGCAATAAGTGTATATTGATTGGTTTTCATTATAACGTCTACAAAAGAGGGTACAGATTTATGACATTTTTTTTTTTTTTACTAGTAATGGCGGTGATCTGCAATTTTTTTTCAGGGCTGCGATAATACGGCGGACAGTTCGGACACTTTTGACACCATTTTGGGACCATTCACATTTATACAGCGAACAGTGCTATAAATATGCACTGATTACTGTAGAAAAGTGACTGGCAGTGAAGGGGTAGAAATGTGACTGGCAGTGAAGGAGTTAACACTAGGGGGCGATCAAGGGGTTAACAATGTTTCCTAGTGAGTGATTCTTACTGTGGGGGGAGGTGACTGGCTGGGGGAGGTGACCGATCTGTGTGTCTATGTACAAGGGACACACCATCAGTCTACAGGACGTGGATCTCTGTGTTAACACACACAGAGATCCACCTCCCAGGCTCTGTAACTGCCGATCGCAGGTACTGGGAGGCCCGAGGACATCATATGACGTCCACCCAGAATGGCAGAGCCACCTTGTGGACGTCATATGTATATACGCGGGTTTTGGTATGGTTAAAGTGGAGGTTTACCCTCCAAACAAATTTCAGGCATGCCATGGAGCCCACCCACCCGACCGGCAGTATGCCGGTGTTTTTTTTTTTTCTATACATACCTTTTTACAGGCTCTTGTCCCCTCAGGCGATCGCGCGTGACTCAGCGTTTCCAATCACAGGCTGTGATTGACGTCCCTCAGCCCGGCACAGACAGCGCGTCACGAGATGCCGAAGGAACCCAAACGTCGGTGCGGCCCTATATGGCGCCTGCGCACCGACGTTCAGGTTCTTTTGGCATCTCGTGACACGCTGTCTGCGCCGGGCTGAGGGACGTCAATCACAGCCTGTGATTGGAAACGCCAAGTCCCGCGGGATCGCCTGAGGGGACAAGAGCCTGTAAAAAGGTATGTATAGAAAAAAAAAAGGATACTGCCGTGTGGGTGGGCTCCATGGGCATGCCTGAAATTTGTTTGGAGGGTGAACCTCCCCTTTGATGTAAAAACTTCAATGTATGTTCTGCTGGGATTTAAAAAATCCATACACTGGCAGAGCCTTTTTATCTGCAGCGCTAGTAAATGAAATCCCCAATACAAACAGAAGCAGCTAAGTAAAGTAAATTCTAAATGTCCTCCTACTGTATATCCCTAAGGGAGGATAACACCATTATTTCTGCATTGACTTCTTTTTATTAATTTAGTACTTCCGTGTCTTTTCATTATTACTGCAGTGTTGCTTGATCAATATAGGGACTTGGGATGATTATAGCAATATATATACAGTATATATCAGTATATATATATATATATATATATATATATATATACCGTATATACTCGAGTATAAGCCCAGTTTTTCAGCAAATTTCTTTTTGTGCTGAAAATGCCACATTCTGCTTATACTCGTGTCACCTTTTTGCGCCTCATCTCCCGGACTTTGAGGACACACGTACCCCCTTATCGTCCTCTACAAGTGTGCAAAGTTTGTTGTCCAGGGGACTTACGGCCGGGGAGCACCGATTTTTCAAACCCGGGCACCCCTTTCTCAGACTCCCATGTTAAACGGTAACTTCTCCGGGGACTTTGGGGACCCGGTACTGGCTGGTCGTAGGTCCCCTGGACCTGGAACTTGGCACACATGTAGCCCCATGAAAAAACGTCAGTCTCGTCATGGACACAGTGAGGCATGGGAACAGTGAGGTATGGACACAGTGAGACAAAGTAAGGCACGGGGACAGTGAGGCATGGGCACAGTGAGGCATGGACACAGTAAGCCAAAGTGAGGCATGGGCACAGTGAGGCATGGACACAGTGAGGCATGGACACAGTGAGGCATGCACATGGACACAGTGAGGCATGGACACAGTGAGGCATGGGCACAGTGAGACAGTGAGGCACGGGCACAGTGAGGCATGGGCACAGTGAGGCATGGACACAGTGAGGCATGCACATGGACACAGTGAGGCATGGACACAGTGAGGCATGGGCACAGTGAGGCATGGACACAGTGAGGCACGGACACAGTGAGGCATGCACATGGACACAGTGAGGCATGGACACAGTGAGACAAAGTGAGGCACGGGCACAGTGAGGCATGGGCACAGTGAGGCATGGACACAGTAAGCCAAAGTGAGGCACAGGCACAGTGAGGCATGGACACAGTGAGGCACGGACACAGTGAGGCATGCACATGGACACAGTGAGGCATGGACACAGTGAGGCATGGGCACAGTGAGACAAAATGAGGCATGGACACAGTGAGACAAAGTGAGGCACAGGCACAGTGAGGCATGGACACAGTAAGCCAAAGTGAGGCACAAGCACAGTGAGGCATGGACACAGTGAGGCACAGGCACAGTGAGGCATGGACACAGTGAGGCATGCACATGGACACAGTGAGGCATGGACACAGTGAGACAACATGAGGCATGGACACAGTGAGGCATCCACATGGACACAGTGAGGCATGGACACAGTGAGACAACATGAGGCATGGACACAGTGAGGCATGGACACAGTGAGACAACATGAGGCATGGACACAGTGAGGCATGGACACAGTGAGGCACAGTGAGGCATGGACACAGTGAGGCATGCACATGGACATAGTGAGGCATGCAAATAGACACCCTAGGCTTATACTCGAGTCAATACGTTTTCCCATTTTTTTGTGGTAAAATTAGGTGCCTCTGCTTATATTCCAGTCGGCTTATACTCGAGTATATACAGGGGGGGGGGGTGTGTGTGTGTGAGTGTATATATATATATATATATATATATATATACACACACATTTTATATGGTATTTTCTACTACTGTGTAGTGTGGGGTATCTATCTAGTATTCACAACCTTAAGCAGATGTTCCACTTGGCCTCCCCCTATCCTTTGTTTGTTATGTCCCTTTGTCCCATCTGTTGACTGGACTGATCCATTCAGCATAACAATAGAAGGGGGGAGGGTGAAGGTAAAATGGGGGCAGGGGTGTATATTTGTACACTGACCATTAGTTAGAAAAAAGTATTTCAGGGTCTTCAGTTTCCTTTGGACACGTGGAATTGCTGTCCCAAGTCTCCTTGTGTCCCCTGATATCCAACGTTTACATAGGGACAGATGTATTTTATGACCAGAGGGTCACATTTTCCCACATAAAAGACATGAAAACATAATTCTCAACCTCGAGTACCCCCAACACGCCATGTTTGGGAAATGTTCCTGTCATAAATACCAAGCCAATGACATTGATGTAAAGCACTTGTAAAGTGAAGGAGGCCTTGGAAATATCACCTGTTGTGGTACTTGAGGACCAAGATTAGGAACCATTGTTCTATGGTGTCTTGCAAAAGTATTCCCCCCCCCCCCCCCTTGGCATCTTTCGTGTTTTGTTGCCTCACAACCCGGAATTATCATGGGTTGGTTGAGGATTTGCATCATTTCATTCCCACAACTTTGAAGATTTTTTTTTTTTTATTGTGAAGCAAACAACAAATGTGCAAAACTATTCACCCCCCTAAAGTCAATACTTTGTAGAGCCACCTTTTGCGGTTATCACAGCTCCAAGTCGCTTTGGATAAGTCTCTATGATCTTCCCACATCTTACCGCTGGGATTTTTCCCCATTCCTCCTCCTTGCAAAACTGCTCCAGCTCCTTCAAGTTGAATGGTTTGCGTTGTGAACAGCAATCTTTATGTCTGAGCACAGATTTTCTATTGGATTGAGGTCTGGGCTATTACTAGGCCCAGGGCCGATCGTAGGCAGGGTGCGCGGGTTGCTCCACACCCAGGCGCCGCAGAGGTGGGGGCGCCAAAGCTCCAAAGTGCTCCCCTCCCTCCTCCTTGTCTGTGTCCAGAGGCGGAGCGCATGTAGCGGGTGCTACGGTTCCCCATCCCGCTTGCTCTCTCCTCTGGCAACTGACAAGAGTGCATACCTCCCGATGTCCCCGGATTCCGGGTTGGGTACCACACGTGCCGGCACTAGGCTCCACTAATTAATTCTGTCCCGTGTGCATGGAGCAGTCTCCTGTCTGCCCCGCCCCCTCCGTGTGTGCCGGCTCTTCTCCCATAGGCGGTGTGATGAGAGGGTTCTGGGTTGGCCGGAGCTGCTGCCAATCACCCAGTGCACTCCCAGAAATGCTCTCCGAGTGCCACCCTCCTAGTAACCAAAGATGCCCTGTATGCCCCCCCCCCCCCTGTAATATACTTCTGCTCCCAGCGTGCCCAAGCTACAGGGATCTATTGGACCAGTACTGATCTATGGGGACACCTGACGTGGGAGGCTCTGATGGGGGACACCTGCTGTGGGGGGCTCTGATGGGGGACGACTGCTGTGGGGGGGCTCTGATGGGGGACACCTGCTGTGGGGGGCTCTGATGGGGGACGACTGCTGTGGGGGGCTCTGATGGGGGACGACTGCTGTGGGGGGCTCTGATGGGGGACGACTGCTGTAGGGGACTCTGATGGGGGACGACTGCTGTAGGGGACTCTGATGGGGGACGACTGCTGTAGGGGACTCTGATGGGGGACACCTGCTGTGGGGGGCTCTGATGGGGGACGTCTGCTGTGGGGGGCTCTGATGGGGGACGACTGCTGTGGGGGGCTCTGATGGGGGACACCTGCTGTGGGAGGCTCTGATGGGGGACACCTGCTGTGGGGGGCTCTGATGGGGGACGACTGCTGTGGGGGGCTCTAAAGGGGGACACCTGCTGTGGGGGGCTCTGATGGGGGACACCTGACGTGGGGGGCTCTGATGGGGGACGTCTGCTGTGGGGGGCTCTGATGGGGGACGACTGCTGTGGAGGGCTCTGATGGGGGATGACTGCTGTGGGAGGCTCTGATGGGGGACACCTGCTGTGGGGGGCTCTGATGGGGGACGACTGCTGTGGGGGGCTCTGATGGGGGACACCTGCTGTGGGGGGCTCTGATGGGGGACGACTGCTGTGGGGGGCTCTGATGGGGGACGACTGCTGTAGGGGACTCTGATGGGGGACACCTGCTGTGGGGGGCTCTGATGGGGGACACCTGACGTGGGGGGCTCTGATGGGGGACGTCTGCTGTGGGGGGCTCTGATGGGGGACGACTGCTGTGGAGGGCTCTGATGGGGGACGACTGCTGTGGGGGGCTCTGATGGGGGACGACTGCTGTGGGGGGCTCTGATGGGGGACACATTTGTAAATGGGAGGGGTTAGTAAGATGACTATGCCCATGTAGGGGCACCAGCAATATTTCTGCACCCAGGCGTCCGTGACCCTAGGATCGGCCCTGACTAGGCCATTCCAACACATTTACGTTTCCCTTAAAGGGGTTGTAAAGATACAATTTTTTTCCCTAAATAGCTTCCTTTACCTTAGTGCAGTCCTCCGTCACTTACCTCATCCTTCCATTTTGCCTTTAAATGTCCTTATTTCTTCTGAGAAATCCTCACTTCTGTTCTTCTGTCTGTAACTCCACACAGTAATGCAATACTTTCTCTCTGGTGTGGAGTGTCGTGCTCGCCCCCTCCCTTGGACTACAGGAGAGTCAGGACGCCCACTAACACACAGCTTCTTTTCTCTATCTGCAACGTAGAGAGCATCCTGACTCTCCCGTAGTCCAAGGGAAG
The DNA here is from genome assembly GCA_029574335.1 of Rana kukunoris. NCBI lineage: Eukaryota > Metazoa > Chordata > Amphibia > Anura > Ranidae > Rana > Rana kukunoris. Next base: position 522,013,888 of record CM056051.1, read on the forward strand.
CTTAACCCACACATGCACAGAAGGGCCCTCTGTGACACACTGGCGCCATCTTGGATTGGGCACAGAAAGAAAGAAGATGAAGAAAAAAGCAGAAAATTGGAGGCAAAATTGGAATGTCCAAAGCGACTAGTGTTGCTCATGAATATTCGCATTGCGAATATTCGCTACGAATATTGCATATTCGAGTATTCGCGAATAACTCGAATATCGCGGCGAATATTCGCTATTTCGAATATTCGTATTTTTTCAAATTTCGCAATCAATTTCGCAATCAATTTCGCATTCGCATTAGCGAAATTTCGCAATTTTTTTTTTATATATATATAAAAAATATATATATAAAAAAATAAATATATATATAAAAAAAATAGCGAATTTTTTTTTTATAAAATATCACGAATATTCGATATTAACGAATATTCGCGAATATTCTTCGAAATATTCGCGAAATATCGCGAAATCGAATATGGCGTATTCCGCTCATCACTAGAAGCGACTTAGAACTCAAATAAAGGAGGAGAAAACATCATGATGGACAGTTCCTATGGAGATGTTAGACACTGTTCAACCACTTCAGCCCCCGAACCATTTGGCTGGCCAAAGACCAGAGCACTTTTTGTCGATTCAGCACTGCGTCGCTTTAACTGACAATTACGCGGTCGTGCGACGTGGCTCCCAAACAAAATTGGCGTCCTTTTTTCCCCACAAATAGAGCTTTCTTTTGGTGGTATTTGATCACCTCTACGGTTTTTATTTTTTGCGCTATAAACAAAAATAGAGCGACTATTTCGAAAAAAATTCTATATTTTTTACTTTTTGCTATAATAAATATCCCCAAAAATATATAAAAAATTATTATTTTCCTCGGTTTAGGCCGATACGTATTCTTCTACATATTTTTGGTAAAAAAAAATCTCAATAAGCGTTTATTGATTGGTTTGCACAAAAGTTATAGCGCCTACAAAATAGGGGATCGTTTTATGTCATTTTTATTAATATTTTTTTTTTTTTACTACTAATGGCGGCGATAAGCGATTTATATCATGACTGCGACATTATGGCAGACACATCGGACACTTTTGACGCCATTTTGGGACCATTGTCATTAATGCAGCAATTAGTGCTATAAAAATGCACTGATTACTGTAAAAATTACACTGGCAGAGAAGGGGGTAACCAGCAGGGGGGGTTAAGTGTGTCCTAGGGATGTGTTCTAACTGTGGGGGATGGGCTATGTGTGACACGACACTGATCACCGCTCCCGATTAAGCTGTGACCAGTGTCCTGTCACTAGGAAGAATGGTGAAAATGCTTGTTTACATCAGCATTTCCCCGTTCTTCCTCTCCGTGAGACGATCGCGGGGTATTCCCGTGGACATCAAGTCCGCGGGACTCACGGAGCTCACTGCTGGCGCACGCGTGCTCAATATTTTTATTGTTATTAATTTATTTTGTTTCAGGCTAGGTTCACACTGCTGCGAATTCAAAATTGCTGTAAAAAACACGATTTTACCGCGATTTCATGGCTGCGTTTTTACTGCGAGTTTGCCACGATTAACGGCTGCGATTTCAGGGAATGCCAGTGTATAGAGCTGAATTCCCATCGCACATGTATTAAACTCGCACAGGAAAGTCAAAACCAGGGCTCGACAAAACCCGGGCGCCAGGTCGCAATTGCGACAAGAAATTGTGACCTGGCGCCTGCGCCCGCCGGTAATTGAGGCCACGGCTTTCCTAGATTCCAAGCAAATTTGTCAAACCCTTGTTCGAAACGCATTGATGTGAACGGCACTAATGTTAAACTATGTAATTTAAATGACTTGCGAATTTGAGAAATCGCAATAGAATGCGCAGCAGTGTGAACCCGGCCTTATGGTTGAACTGTGTCCTTTTTCAACCTGACTATGTAACTACGCAGTGCCGCCTCTTAAAGGGGACCTATATGTACGTCGATCTGCCCACAGGATTGCTGCACATGTGATCATTTGTGACAGCAACCATTTGATGTCATGACAGTTTGGCTGAGAGCACAAGCAACTGTGGCAGTTATATCTTAAGGCATGTCTGAATGCAATTGTTTTTGAAAACAGATCAATAGGTTTAGTTCCACTTTAAGCAATTAGTCGGAGATCTCTTTGTCCCGAGATACTCAGAATGGGGCTCCCCTGCTGCTCGCCTCATTAAGAGTCAATAGCAGAGATCTTAGACTAAGAGGGATTAATTCTGGTTGGATGGCCACAGGAAATAGGCAGGTAGGAGCAAAAATTAAAACCAGATCTACAGATAACCCGTCCATGGCGAGGAAAAAGACTGAGTGGGGGCCGGCTGGAGGTAATTGTATACTTGTCCAATGGGGTTAAGGGGGGAGAGTTAACCCATTGTGTTCTGCCATGATGCACCAGGATATACAGTGTGTGTGTATGTGTGTATATATATATACATACACACACTATATTGTCAAAAGTATTGAGACATATGCCTTTACACACACATGAGCTTTAACCACTTCCTTACCGGGCCTATTCTGGCACTTCTCTCCTACATATTAAAATCTAAAAAAAATTGCTAGAAAATTAATGCGAACCCCCAAACATTATGGGCCAGATTCATGAAGAGTTAGGCTGGCGTATCCAGTGATCCGCCAGCCTAACTGTCACTTTAAGCCGGCGTTTCTGTTTTCTATAACCAGAAAACAAGAAACGCCGGGTTGGAGTTCCGATGCGATCGGCGTAATTGAATTTTCGCCATCGCATCGTTACTTCAACTTAAAAATGGCGCCGGGGGCGTTCCCGCTGATTAACGCTGAAAAAATATGTTAATCAGCGGGAGTCGGAAATTCACGATCGTTTTCGGGCGCGACGCAGTGACTTTACGACGTTTCCGGAAGCGATACGCGACGTAAAGATAAAGCAGCCCCCTAGTGGAGTATCCTATGTTAAGTATAGCCGTCGTCATCACGTCGGAAAAAAAACAAATCGCGTCGTTTGCGTAAAACATTCATGAATGGGGACGTGACGTCATTGACGTTCACTGACAGAACTTGGAGCATGCGCACTGGGATGCATTGACACTCGACGCATGCGCAGTACGTTCGCCGCGGGATCGCGCATAGTTTGAATACTACACGCCCCGTACCCGCCCAATTTGAATTCCGCTGGCTCATTTGCGATGCGCTGCCGCAACTTTAGGAGCAAGTGCTTCATGAATAACAGCACTTGCTCCTAAAATTTCGGCAGAGTAACGTAAATGAGAAGCGTTACTCCAGAGCAAAGATGCTCTCATCTACCTGAATCTGGCCCTATATATTTTTTTCGCAGACACCCTACAGAATAAAATGGCGGTCATTGCAACTGTTTTTTTTCTCGCACAGTATTTGCGCAATAATTTTTCAAACGCCTTTTTTAGGGGAAAAAATAACAAAACAGTAAAGGTAGCCCAATTTTTTTGTACAATGTGAAAGATGATGTTACGCCGAGTAATTAGATACCTAACATGTCAATTTCATTTTATTTTTATTTTACTTAATTTTGTTTATTTTTACACTTTTTTTACATATTTTTTTTTTTTTTTTACCACTTTTATTCATATTACATCCCTTGTAATAGGAATCACTGTGACAGGTCCTTTTTATGGAGAGATGTGGGGGTCAATGAGACTTAAAAGTATGAGATTGTGAAAAAAAATTCACCGATATCATGCCAAGAGCCGTGATTGCGGATTTGTTTACTTCCCGGGCCTAGGACGGTCATAGAGATGACTGGTAACCATCTGGTCAATGGTTGCTTTTCAGGGGTTGGGCCCCTTAGTTCCAGTGAAGGGAACTCTTAAGGCGTCAGCATACCAAGACATTTTGGACAATATTTATGCTCCCAACAGTTTGGGGACGGCCCCTTCCTGTTCCAACATGACTGCGCACCAGAGCACAAAGCAAGGTCCGTAAAAGCAGGTGTCCTAATACTTTTGACAATATAGAGCCAGATTCAGGTAGATGGGCGCATCTTTATTCTGGAGTAACGTTTCTCATTTACATTACTCCGCCGAAACTTTAGGAGAAAGTATTGTATTCACAAAGCACTTGCTCCTAAAGTTGTGGCGGCGTAGCGAAAATGGGCCGGCGGAATTCAAATTGGGCGGGCAGGGGGCATGTAGTATTTAAACTAGGCGCGATCCCGCGGCGAACGCACTGCGCATGCGTCGGCCGTCAATGTATCCCAGTGCGCATGCTCCACATTAGGACGGTGTTTTCTACGTGAACGTCAATGACGTCAATCCCCATTCACGGACAAGTTACGCAAACGACGTGAAACTTTTTCAATTCGACGCGGTCACGACGGCCATACTTAACATAGGATACGCGTGCTTTTTGTTGCTTTATCTTTACGCCGGGAAACCCCTTACGGAAACGTCGTTAAGTGACTGCGTCGGGCGATCGTGAATTGGCGTATCTCGCTGATTTACATATTCTCGGCGTACATCAGCGGGAACGCCCCTAGCGGCCATTTTAAAATTGCAGTTCCGATACGACGGCGAAATACAATTACGCCGCTCGTATCTGAACTCAATCCCGGCGTATCTTGTTTTCTGATTATAGAAAACAGATACGCCGGCGTAGGTTAGAAGTTACGCGGCTTATCTACAGATAAGCCGCGTAACTTCTACCTGAATCTGGCCCATAGTATATATATATAGACACACATACACTATGGGCCAGATTCAGCAAGACTTGCGCTGGAGTAATTCGATATGCGCCGCGTAACTGTCAAGATGCGCTGTCGTTTCTATGTGGCCGTACCCACCAAACTATATGCGACAGAAAACGGGCCTTTTCCGATCGGTTTAACTTTCCGACGCCAGAGTATCGTCAGCGCATAATTTCGCTTGGCGCATCAGTCGCGCCTATTGATTTCCCCTGCAAATATGCAAATGAGGGATATTTCCCGATTCGCGAACGGATTAGCACCATACGCTGGCTACATGCGCCGCGCGTATCTCGTCCGTCCGGCGCAAAGTTATTTCTACAAAAGGCTGCTTTATCTTTACTCCAGACGGCCACAGGTCAGCAGGAGAGCAGCTACAGCAGCGTTACCGACGATAAGAGCTAGCTGAGCACCCCCACTTGCAGGACAACATCTCTGTCCCTGCTTGTCTGTCAACTTTTACAGCCATGGAGGAAGACATCATAGGTCTCCATAGCCGAGATGACGGCTGACAGCTCCTGGCCTTTAGAGTTCAGCTTTCTCCTGTGTGTTTGCGGGGAACGGGAGCAGCCATCTCAGAACAAAAGTAACATCACTGCGGGGAGGGGGAGCAGGATATACTTTAGTGCCGGAATGGCGCATCTACGGGCGCATTTAAACGCCCAACAGAACGCATTGCGCTGACGTTTCCCGTGAAGTGGTGCCGACGGAAGTTGTGAGCATGTGCACAAGGGGGCGAGTGGAGCCTCAATCACCGCGCATGCTCCGTGGATGAGGCGCTGAACGTAAGCCTCTGCGCTGGGCTCCGCCCATCATTTACATATGATCACACCCACTTCCACTTGTGTCGGGTTACGCCAGCGCATTATCGTTACTCTGGCGCAAGTTTACGCGCAACTGCTATGTGAATAACAGTACTTGCGCCGAAAGTGTCGGCGGAGTAACGTAAATGAGAAACGTTACTCCAAAGTAAAGAAGCGCCCATCTACCTGAATCTGGCCCTATATGTATATATAGAGAGAGACACACACATACACAGTGTCTATATATATATATATATATATATATATATATATATATATATATATATATATATATAAACACTGTGTATGTGTGTCTCTCTCTCTATATATATATAGTCAGGGCTTTTTTTCTGGGGGAACTTGGTGGAACTCAGTTCCACCACCTTTGGCTCAGACCCTTTGGTGCCTGCTCACCACAATCACTTGTAAACACAGAAGTCTGGTTTCTGTGTTTTCAAGTGCCAGCTCTTCACTCTGTGTGTAACCCCCCTGAACTCTGCACTCTGTATTAGTGCAATTCTGGTATTTAATGCCCCTTTAAGACCCTTCTACTGTTTGTGAAATCTGAACGGGGTCGTGGTTGAGTTACTGCACCTATTTTCTGAGAAAAAAAGCTCTGTATATAGTGTATGTGTGTGTATGTGTATATATATATATATATATATATATATATATATATAATTTATTTATTAGAGCTGCAAGATTAATCAATCGTTTTCCCTTCCCGATCTTCAAAACACCGTGTCACAATCTTTCTAAGGCTGGGTTCACACCACGATTTTCTATACAGTTTTTGGATATTTTTTTTTTTAAAAAACGTATTCTAAAAAACGGACCCAACCGTACTTGCATCCGTTTTTTAAACGGAATTTTTTTTTTTTTTCAATAAAGTTTCAGTTGTTCTATTGAAATTTCAAGGGAAACAAGGTTAACAACCGTATAGAAAAAAACGTACAGAACCGCAACGACATACAGTTCTCATAGAGTCCTATGTTAAAATAACCGTATACGGTTGAAATACGGTTTTTGAACCGGACCAAAAACCGTGGTAGACCACGTTTTTTTTCCAGGAAAAAAAAAGTTAAAAACCGTATGGTTTGAAAACCGGATACAACCGTATGATTTATGGCAAATACGGTTTTTAATGTAAAGTCTATGGCCACGGTTTTCTGTACGGTTGCATACGTTTTTTTTTTTTTTTTAAAACGTATCCAAAAACTGTATAGAAAATCGTAGTGTGAACCCAGCCTAACAAGAGCAGAGGGTTCTCACAGCTGGGGGAAAAAGAAATCCAGGCAGCCTGCCAAGTTTTATTGCAACATGTGAATAAGTGGAAACAAAGTATCTCTTCATTCTTTTATCAAAGCAAAGAACTCCAGCATGTAGATGAAGGAAGTTGAACCATTTAAAGACCAAACCTTCTCTGACAATTGTTGCTTACAAGTAAAAATCATTATTTTCTGCTAGAAAATTACTTAGCGCACCCAAACATGATATCCTTTTTTGTAGCAGAGACCATAGAGAATAAAATGGCGGTTGTTGCAATATTTTATGTCGCACTGTATTTGCGCAGCGTTTTTTCAAACGCAATTTTTGGGAAAAAATACACTTTAATGAATTATAAAAAAAAAACAGTAAAGTTAACCAATTTATTTTGTATAATGTGAAAGATGATGTTACAGAGCGAGAATCGTGATCTTTATTCTTAGCAAAACTATCGTGATTCTCATTTTAGCCAGAATGGTGCAGCTCTAATTAGATAGATAGATAGATAGATAGATAGATAGATAGATCTATAGATATATATCTCTATCTATCTATATATATCTCTATATATATATCTCTATATATATATATATATATATATATATAAAGAGGATTCCTAGAGGACTACGGTTTAGCTAAAAAAAAAGAGATCACATCACTACAGTAACAGTCGCCTTTCAGGCAGGTTTTCTCTGATTATAGATCAGACAGGAAAAGGAATTATTGGTCTAAACTCTTTGCAACAGCAGAACATAAAAGAAAAATGGGAAAATGTTCAAAAGAACCAAAGTGGCGAGAAATGAGAATGCATAATATTTAATATTACGTTAAAGTGACTATTAACCTTATTGGCTAAATGCTAAGTGCTGCAGCCCTTCCTAACTGATAACTGCATAACTCCGCTGTTGGCACTCTGTGATCCCCGCCTCACTGTACGGTTTTTAGTTTTTCCCCCTATGGCAGTGCCCTGCAGCCCATGACGTTTTTTTTTTTACAATACCTTGCTTTTGCTGATCAAAATGTTATGTGCTTTTAGGGCTGGGCAATTTTAGGAAAAAAAAAAAAATCTAGTTTTTTTTCCCCATGGACACCTCGCAAGTCCTACGTTTTTAGACGAGGCCGCAGCTTCGGCCTAGTCTGCCACAATCCTGCAAAAAGGCCGTGGACTAGGCCAAAGCTGCGGCCTCGCCTTAAAAACCCTGCCTGGGCCTTTTCCCAGGATCGCGGCAAGCTGCGGGCAGGGTTTTTAGGCGAGGCCCCGGCTTTGACCTAGTCCGCTGCGATCTTGGGAAAAGGCTGTGGACTAGGTTGAAGCTGCGGCCCCGCCTAAAAAACCCTGGCCGCCGCTCACCGCAATCCTGGGAAAAGGCCACGAGCGGCATCTGGCCTTGCAGGCTTTTCCCAGGATCGCGGCGATCTGTGGGCAGGATTTTTTAGGTGAGGCCCTGGCTTCGGCCTAGTCTGCCGCGATCCTGGGAAAAGGCAGCGGACTAGGCCGAAGCTGCGGCCTAGTCTAAAAATGTAGGACTTGCAAGGTGTCCATGGGAAAAAAAAACTAGATTTTTTTTTAAATTGCAGATTTTTTATTATTGCTCGCTGCGATCCTGGGAAAAGGGCGCAAGCAGGCTTTTCCCTGGATCGCGGTGAGCTGCGGGCAGGATTTTTAGGCGAGGCCCTGGCTTTGACCTAGCTCGCTGCGATCCTGGGAAAAGGCTGTGAGCTGCATCCGGGCTTTTCCCAGGATCGCGGCGAGCTGCGGGCAGGATTTTTTAGGCGAGGCCGTGGCTTCGGCCTAGTCTGCAGAGCGCGACCTATGAAAAAAAAATTAATTTGATCAAAACCTGAATAGATTTGCCCTCGCAACTCGATTCAAATCGATTTTTTTCTCAGCTTTTCAAAAAAATGACAATATTCGGTGCTTATATGCTAATGTTGGGTTCTTTCAATGATAATAGGTTCACTTGCTGAAAGATGTTATTAGAACAAATTGTTCACCATCCTTGGAAAAATTTGTTTGTGAAGCCTGTACTGAAAATTATTAGCACACGTTCACATCTACGTTTTTTCAGCTGCTGTTTTGTTGGAAAGGGTCAGGGACTTTTTTTTTTTTGCGTCTTTGGTTCAATAAACTTCAATGGAGAACCTACAGAATAGAACGTAGTGAGTTTTTGCTGCGTTTTTTTTTTTATATGCCCAAAAAATTATTTATTGACAAGGCACAGTAGACAAACGCAATAGAAAAGGTTGAAGTGTTTCAGCCTATAAGGCCTTAGTCATAACCACGGTGGTTATGACTAAGGCCTTATAGGCTGAAACGCTTTGACCTTTTCTATTGCGTTTGTCTACTAGTGGCTTGTCAATGAATACCTCAATTGTTTAAGAACAACGACCGGAGTCTGGATCATCTTTTCCTCATTATTCTACGCAGCCAGCAACTGTGGATCGAGCTCCCGGGAGCTCTGCTTTCCATGTGATGTATGGGTAGTAGTACTGACTTTTTCGTTTATATATAGGGAGACCATGGTGTATTTTAGTGGGTGAATATTTAGTGTGATTATTGTAATTTTTATCACCGGGATTTCTTTTTGGGTCACTTTCACTTTTTACATGCTCTGTGTATATAATTTTGGTGATTGTACTAAGCCCTGGTTCACATTAATGCGATTTGGCAATATCGCATGTGGCCAGAGGTGGGGGGGAGCCTTAGAAATACTCGGCCACCTCGGCTGATCTCGGAAACCCTCAGAAAGGTTCGGAAACACTCAGGAACAGAGTATTTACGAACGGCACCAGCGCCCCCGCACCTCTGGCCAAATGCGGTACTGCACGCCATATTAGCTTGAATTCTGCTCGTGTTACCAGACAACACTTGCAAACTGAGTCAGAATGAAAAAAAAAAGTTGCTCGTTATTCCAAACGCTTGTTATTCGCATTACTTGTAAACCGAGGTTCCAATGTATTTAAATCTGCTAGTTCTTCTAGCACTCCCCTCCCCTGGACTGACAATGTTGCTGTCCAAAGGTGCCCCATGTGCTCCTACATCCAGAGTTGGGGGCGCTCTAATACAGGAGGTGTGTTACTGGCCAGATCACCAGGGAAAAACAGAGGGAAAAAAACCTTTTAAAAAAAAGAGAGAACGCGAATGCAGCCACCACATCTAATGGACGATAAGCTGCAATTAGTACCTGAACAGGTTTGTTCAGTGCCAAGGGCAAGGATGCATAACTGCGCCCCCTACAGTGCTGCTAAGTGTCACAGAGCTGCAGCCACCAGTCTCAGAATTTACAGGCTGACTCTCCTGTCCTACGGACAGGAGAAATCAGTCTGTTTTTTCACTGTCACTTGAATAATAGGAGGTTTGCGCCCCCCGCTGGTGAAGTCCTTCCTGAAGTCGCTCTTCTCCCTGCCAATGAGGATGCAGGGGGAGGGAGCAGATCGGCAGCCGTGGCTGTGCCAGCAGCTCTCGTATTAGGCAGAGGGAGGGGGAGAAATCCCCCACAGCAGGAGCTGTCAGGACGCCTCTTAGGAGAGCCTGTGTGCATCCGGCGGCAGCCCAAGCAAGATGCGGGGCACCCGCTACAGATGGAAACAAAAATGAGTTTTAATTGGGGGGGGGCACAGCATAATGTTGGGGGTCAGGGCCCCCCTAGTGATGCCACTGCTGCTAATGCATGTAGTAGAATGGGCGTACCACCCTGTGCCCATTCTCAGGCCTCTTTGCACTGGTTGTCCATGGTTGTCCTGGAGTGTTCACTACACGTTTGGCCAATTGCTTGCTTTCTAGCAAATAGAAGGTATAGAAGCATATGTGACATAGCTGTCAGAGTAGACATGAATGAATGAATGATTTTTATAGCGCTACACATGCGAACTGAATCGCCTCTGGGCGCTTTTTGCAGCCAGTGTCACCCTTGCTGGTGCGGTCATTTTACCCGTAGGATCTTGACATGCTTGGGACACACATATATACATATATATATGTGTGTGTGTGAATCTGTTTGCTAGCCACCGATCTGGAGATTGCATGTGGCAAAGAGGCGCCCTCCTTACCGCTGTGCCCTGGGCGGTTGTTTCTCTTGCCCACCCCTTGTCCCAGCCCCCGGCTGCAATATATTATATTTTTGGTTAAGGGTTAATACTGCTTTACCATGTGAATGACTCCTTTACTGGATATCTGTAGAGAATGTTTAATAACCCTCATCTGTGTTTTTTTTGTTCTCCAGGTTTCAGGATGCAGAGGGTTACGTCTTATATCCGCAAATTGGAGACCGATTGGATTTACTTTGCCCACGTTCCGAACCTCGTGGACCTTTCTCCTCATCCCCCTATGAATACTACAAGCTTTATCTGGTGGGGACAGAGGAAGAGGTAGTTACCTGCTCTGTCCTCCGGACGCCGAACCTCCTCCTCACCTGTGACCGGCCGGGACAAGACCTTCGCTTCACCATCAAGTTCCAGGAGTACAGTCCCAACTTGTGGGGCCACGAGTTCAAGTCCCATAGAGATTACTACATTATAGGTAAGGAACCACTTTATCATTATATCTTCATAGCACTGCTGCTATCCCACCATGAGTAAAGCGAGGTACAACACCCAATCACAATCCTTATTTTCCCGGTTTGGCTTCTGCACCTTGTCTTCCTTCTATGAATTGTTCTAAGGGTCAGTTTACCAAAAAGTTTACTCATAGTTGGGGCAGGGTAGGTCTGGCCATGCCATGACTTCTTATCTGTTATTGATGCTCCGAAAGTGAGATGTGCCTTCCATAATTCCCAACTCCTGTCTTCCTGGGAGTTCTGTCTGTTCCCCCCTGTTGTATGTTCCATCGTCGATTCCGGTCATATGCTTCATAACATTAATAAACATTCACCAGGGATGGTGATAGCCCCCAGGGCCGCCATCAGGAATTATGGGGCCCCTCACACAGCTTCAGGCATGGGTCTTCCTTCTGGAGCAGAGAACTGCGGGGGAAGGGGGGGTGGGTGCTGCCGCCTGAAATTGAGAAGCGGTGGGGTTCCGCCACTAATTGAGAAAAGCGAGGGGTGGCGCGAATTGGAATTGGGGGGGGGGCCCCTTGCAAAAAAAAGATATATATAAAAAAAGGGGGGGGGGTAGCCATCCCGGAGGTCCCTTTAATAATAAATAATAAAAAATAGTAATCGTTAATCATTACTATAAAAAAAAAAATTATGGCCCGGATTCACAAAGCAGTTACGCCGACGTATCTCCAGATACACCGACATAAGTACAAATGTGCGCCGTCGTATCTGTGCGCCGACCCACAAACTTAGATACGCCTAAAAATAGGCTTCATCCCACCGACATAACTTGCCTACACCGGCGTAGAATGGGCGCATATTTACGCTGGACGCATGTGGCGCTCCCATTGATTTTCTATTCAAATATGCAAATGAGGGAGATACGCCGATTCACGAACGTACTTGCGCCCGGCTCATGACTTACGCAATTTGCGCAAGGGTTACGTCCGGCGTAAAAAGTTATTCCCCATATTGGAGGCAAAACTCATGCAAAGGTATGGACCAGGGAACGAACGCTGTGTAATTTTACGTCGTTTACGTTGTACGTGAATAGGGCTGGGCGTAGGTTCCATGCTTCCCTCCCCTCCCCTCCCCTCTCCTCTCCTCTCCTCTCCGTGCTGCGCCGGCGTAGCGTAAAAGAGATACGCTACGGCGGCATATATATGCGCCGCTGTATGTGAATCCGGGCCTATATATATATATATATATATATATATATATATATATATATATATATATATATAAATATCCCATAGATTGTAGACACAATGGGCCAGATTCTTGTAGAACTGCGGGTGGCGTAGCGTATGCTATTTACACTAAGCGGCCGCAACTTACAGGAGCAAGTGCCGTATTCTCCAAGCACTTGCTCCGTAATTTGCGGCGGCGTAGTGTAAATGGCGGCTTGTGTTTAAATTAAGCGTGCCCCCGTGACAAACGAACTGCGTATGCGCCGGCCGTAAAAGTAGCCCAGTGCGCATGCTCCAAAGTACGCCGCAAATACATTGGTTTCGATGTGTACGTAATTTACGCAAATCCCTATTCGCGACGAGTTACGTAAACGACGTAAAATCACGACGCTGTCCCGACGTCCATACTTAACATGGCGTGCGTAAAGTTAACCCACCATATAGCCTGGGTAACCTTACGCTTACGGAAACAACGTAAACTACGGCGACGCGGCGCAAATACGTTCGGGAATCGGCGTATCAGGCTCATTTGCACACCACCTAGCGGCCAGCGTAGTATTGCAGTTAAGATCCGACGGTGTAAGTGACTTACGCCAGTCGGATCTACGCCGTATCTATGCGTAACTGATTGTAAGAATCAGTCGCATAGATACCCGGGCTCAGAAACAGAGATACGACGGTGTATCTGGAGATACACCGTCGTATCTCTTATGAGACTCTGGCCCAATAACTTTTGCGCAAACCAATCAATATGCGCTTATTGGGATTTTTTTTATTTATTTTTTACCAAAAATATGTAGCAGAATACATATTGGCCTTAATTGATGACGAAAATTATATTTTTTATATATTTTTTTTCTGTTTTATAGCAGAAAGTAAAAAAAAAAATGTTTTCTTTTAAAAAATAGTTTTTTTGTTCGTAGCGCAAAAAATAAAAACCGCAGAGGTGACTAAATACCACCAAAAGAAATCTCTTTTTGTGGGGGAAAAAAAGGACATCAATTTTATTTGGGTACAACGTCGCACCACTGTGCATTTTTTAGTTAAAATAATGCAGTGCTGTATCGCAAAAAATGGCGGGGGGAAAATCTTCCAGAGTTCAAGTGGTTAAAAGAGTTTATTGATATTTATTTTTACTCTGTATTCCAAAGGCTGTTTTTATTTATTTATGAATTTTTTTGAACATGTAACCAGCAGCTCCTCCTGCCTATGTTTCCCTGGAGAGAGCTGGGTCATGTGACGGATGTATTTAGTGGAACCTCGGTTTACGAGTAACGCAGTTTTGAAAGACGAGCAACTTTTTTTTTTTATTCTGACTCGGTTTGCGAGTGTTGTCTCGCAAAATGAGCAGAATTCAAGATAATTGGGTGTGCAGTACCGCATTTGACCAGAGGTGCGGGGGCGCCTATGACACTCGGAACGGTTCGGAGCTGAAATACTCAGAATCACTCAGAAATACCCCGTTCCTGAGAGTTTCCGAGATCAGCCTTTAATTAGGCAAATTAGGTAGTTGCCTTAGGCCTCGCACTCACAGGGGTCTCACGGCCGCCTAACTTACCCAGTGCATTACCCCAGTTTTGAGGGACAGGGGACCTTAACGCTGCCGCTGCTGTGCTCAGGCAGCGTTAAGAGCCCTGACTCAGGAGAGGGGCCGCCAGCGTCCCTAACAACCAGTGAATATCGGTGACACCACCCCTTGTGACATCAATGACCCAGCATGCCCTCAATGACATCACAAGGGGGCGGGTTCACCAGGTGACATCACCCCGCTCCTTAGTTATTAAAAAGCAGGATCTGGGGGCCACCTTGTTAAAGGGGGTTTCCAGATTCCGATAAGCCCCCTGCCCGCAGACCCCCACAACCACCGGTCAGGGTTGTGGGGAAGAGGCTCTTGTTCTTGAATTATTTTTCCCATCATGGGTGTGAGTGGGGCCCCATGTCAAGTTTTGCCTAAGGCCTCACAAAGCCTAGAGCAGCCTCTTCCGAGCTGTCCACTGAGTATTTAGGAGGCTCTCCGGTGCCCCCCCCCACCTCTGGCCTCATGCGGTATTGCATGCCATAGAAGTCAATGCAGAACGAATTATCATTGTTTCCATTGGCGTCTATGGGGAAACTCGCTCGTGAGTGCTTTGGATTACAAGCGTTCTCCTGGAACGGATTGTGCTCATAATCCGAGGTTCCACTGTATATCCATTATGAAGAAGGTACTCAGGTGTTTTTTTTTTTTATTATTAAAATAATTCCAGTGCCATCATCTACATACAGAAATAGAAGAGACAATGTAAACTAAAGAGTGTGTGGTTAGTATCACTTTATGACTCCATATAGGGCCAGATACAGGTAGATGGGAGCATCTTTGCTCTGGAGTAACGCTTCTCATTTACGTTACTCTGCCGAAATTTTAGGAGCAAGTGCTGTTATTCATGAAGCACTTGCTCCTAAAGTTGCGGCAGCGCATCGCAAATGAGCCGGCGGAATTCAAATTGGGCGGGTACTGGGCGTGTATTTAAACTATGCGCGATCCCGCGGCGAACGTACTGCGCATGCGTCGAGTGTCAATGCATCCCAGTGCGCATGCTCCAAATTCTGTCAGTGAACGTCAATGACGTCACATCCCCATTCATGAACGTTTTACGCAAGCGACGCGATTTGTTTTTTTTCCGACGCGATGACGACGCCTATACTTAACATAGGATACTCCACTAGGGGGCTGCTTTATCTTTACGTCGCGTATCGCTTCCGGAAACGTCGTAAAGTCACTGCGTCGCGCCCGAAAAAGATCGTGAATTTCCGACTCCCGCTGATTAACATATTTTTTCAGCGTCAATCAACGGGAACGCCCCCGGCGCCATTTTTAAGTTGAAGTAACGATGCGATGGCGAAATTCAATTGCGCCGATCGCATCGGAACTCCAACCCGGCGTTTCTTGTTTTCTGGTTACAGAAAACAAAAACGCCAGCTTAAAGTGACAGTTAGGCTGGCGGATCAATGGATACTCCAGCCTAACTCTACCTGAATCTGGCCCATAGTTGGCTTCCCTGGTGGGGATTGAACCCTGGATTCTGCCCCGTGTGGTCACAATGGTAATTGCAGCACTGCTGTATTGCTCACTGAAGACAGTCAACAAACACTATAAAAGAACACTTTTCCTGTTTCCAGAAAGCCCCGGGATAATCTTCAGCGATTAACGTTGTAAAATGGCATAACGTGACATAACGTGACTTTGTGTTTTCCATCGAAAAAATAATCTCATGCAAGTTAATCTCATAGACTAAAGGAAAGAAGAAATCCTGGGATTTGCTGAGAGATCAGGGCTGGAGCCCCCCGCTCTGCAGGTCATCTAAGTCCTCAATGACTTTAAAGCGGACCTGTTATATGTTGGCGTCCCAGAACGGGCGCTCTCGCGCGGGGGGAACGCAGCGTGGCGATCGTGGCCAAGCCGCGTTGCTAGGACATGGCGTGACCCCGAACTCTGTAAAGAGCCACGGCCGCAGATTTTTTACCATGTGATCGGCTGTGTCCAGTCACATGTAAACATGGAGATGCCAGTAATCGGCTCTCCTCGTCTCACACTGCCAGAGTGTGTGGCGAGGAAAACCGATCAGTGGCATCTCCTCGCAGAGGACATCTAGATATGTAGTCAGGGCATTGATCATTAGTGCCCTGATTACAATAATGCTCCCACAGTGCCAGCAATGAGTGCCCACCAGTGCCAGCTATGAGTGTTCATCAGTGCCCACTAGTGCCAGCAATCTGTGCCCATTAGTGATGCCAGTCAGTGCTGGCTATCAGTGCTGACCATCACTGCTGCCCATCAATTCCTATTAGTGCCCACCAGTGCCACCCATCAGTGCCACATATCAGTTCCAGGCGGCATATTCTTGCCTCCTCATCAGTGCCTATAAGTGCCGCCTTATCAGTGCCCATTAGTGATGCCAGTCAGTGTTGGCTATTAGTGCTGCCCATCAATACCAATCACTGCTGCCCATCAATTCCCATCAGTGCCCACCAGTGCCACCGATCAGTGCCCTTCAGTGCCACCCATCAGTGCCACATATCTGTTCCACCTGTCAGTACCCATAAGTGCGGCATATTTGTGCCTCCTGATCAGTGCCCATTAGTGATGCCAGTCAGTGCTGGCTCTCAGTGCCACCTATCAGTGCCGCCTATCAGTGCCCTTCAGTACCACCTATCAGTGCCCACCAGTGCCACCCATCTGTGCTCATCAGTGCCACATATCAGTTCCACCTGTCAGTACCCATAAGTGCGGCATATTCTTGCCTCCTGATCAGTGCCCATTAGTGATGCCAGTCAGTGCTGGCTATCACTGCTGCCCATCAGTCCCCATCACTGCTGCCCATCAGTGCCACCCATCAATGCCCATCAGTGCCGCCCGTCAGTGCTGCCTATCAGTGCCTTTCAGTGCCACCTAGTACCAGCAATCAGTACCCACAAGTGCCACCAATCAGTGCCCATTAGTGATGCCAGTCAGTGCAGGCTATCAGTGCTGCCCATCACTGCTGCCCATCAATTATAAGTGCCACCCATCAGTGCCCACCAGTGCCACCCATCAGTGCTCATTAGTGCCACATATCAGTTCCACCTGTCAGTGCCCATAAGTGCGGCATATTCTTGCCTCCTGATCAGTGCCCATAAGTGCTGCCTCATCAGTGCCCATTAGTGATGCCTGCCCGTCAGTGCCGCCTATCAGTGCCCACCAGTGCCACCCATCAGTGCTCATTAGTGCCACCTGTCAGTGTCCATAAGTGCCGCCTCACCGATGCCCATTAATGAAGGAGAAAAATTACTTGTTTACAAATATTTCTGACAGAAACTAAGAAAGAGCTTTATTTTTTTTTTAATTTTCGGTCTTTTTTTGATAATTTTTTTTAGGAAAAAAATACAAAACCCAGAAGTTATTAAATACCAAAAGAAAGCTCTATATGTGTGAAGAAAATGATAAATATGTCACCTGGGTACAGTGTAGCATGACCGCGTAATTGTCATTCAAAGTGTGACAGCGCTGAAAAATTGGCCTGGGCAGGAAGGGGGTGAAAGTGCTGGTATTGAAGGGGTTAAACAGAGGCAAAGATGGCATATTCCTTGGCTGAAAACGATGGGGGGGGGGGGGGGTTTACTTTCACTTTAAACGAAGCTGCTCGGCTTGAATAAGAATCAGAATATTCTGTCTTAAAGGTTAGGTCCGCCCTCTCGCAAAAAATAAAAAAAGTAATAAATGCGGCGACATGAATCTCCTGATCAAGGTGTTGATTTATGCGATGAAGCCCGCAGAGCATCGCACCTGCGATCAGTGCGTCACACTGCAATGCACAGGACCTTCCAATCCTTTTCCCCCAAACCAGATCTGTCTGGATAGCTGGAGGGTAACGCACGGCGTACTTTATGTTATAAACACTCTAAACATGGAGGATGTAACATGAAACATGATGTACAACGTGGGCTTACCTATGGCAAACTCCTCCTAGCTGCCATAGGCACCATTGCCCAACTTGTACCCTCACTTTGAGACGGAGTCAATGTTTGGCAGAATTCTGACACATTAACTTGGCAATTTCAGGCAATGCCCCCCCCAGCTCCTGAGTGTGCATAACAGGGGTAGGTAACATAGCTATTGTATTGTTTACACTCCTTTTTACTACAGAGCTCTGTTGTGTGCAAATAAGAGCTAGGAGACACGTGTCAGGACAGGGAGGGAAGAGGTAAGCCACTGCCAGCTGATCTTCTACCCGTGACCCTCAAGCTTGGCAGCTGAACTTCTACCCGTGACCCTCAAGCTTGCCAGCTGACCTTCTACCTGTGACTCTCAAGCTTGCCAGCTGACCTTCTACCTGTGACTCTCAAGCTTGCCAGCTGACCTTCTACCTGTGACTCTCAAGCTTGGCAGCTGAACTTCTACCCGTGACCCTCAAGCTTGCCAGCTGACCTTCTACCTGTGACTCTCAAGCTTGCCAGCTGACCTTCTACCTGTGACTCTCAAGCTTGCCAGCTGACCTTCTACCTGTGACTCTCAAGCTTGCCAGCTGACCTTCTACCCGTGACCCTCAAGCTTGCCAGCTGATCTTCTACCTGTGACCCTAAAGCTTGGCAGCTGACCTTCTACCCGTGACTCTCAAGCTTGCCATATGACCTTCTACCTGTGACCCTCAAGCTTGGCAGCTGACCTTCTACCAGTGACTCTCAAGCTTGCCAGATGACCTTCTACCTGTGACCCTCAAGCTTGGCAGCTGACCTTCTACCCGTGACCCTCAAGCTTGGCAACTGACCTTCTACCCGTGACTCTCAAGCTTGCCAGCTGACCATCTACCCATGACCCTCAAGCTTGCCAGCTGACCTTCTACCAGGGACTCTCTAGCTTGCCAGCTGACCTTCTACCTGTGACCCTCAAGCTTGGCAGCTGACCATCTACCCGTGACTCTCAAGCTTGACAGATGACCTTCTACCCGTGACCCTCAAGCTTACCAACTGACCTTCTACCCGTGACTCTCAAGCTTGCCAGCTGACCTTCTACTCATGACTCTCAAGCTTGGCAGCTGACCTTCTACCTGTGACTCTCAAGCTTTCCAGCTGACCTTCTACCTGTGACTCTCAAGCTTGCCCACTGACCTTCTACCCGTGACTCTCAAGTTTGCCAGATGACTTTCTACCTATGACTCTCAAGCTTGCCAGCTGACCTTCTACCTGTGACTCTCAAGCTTGCCAGCTGACCTTCTACCTGTGACTCTCAAGCTTTCCAGCTGACCTTCTACCTGTGACTCTCAAGCTTGCCCACTGACCTTCTACCTGTGACTCTCAAGTTTGCCAGATGACTTTCTACCTTTGACTCCCAAGCTTGCCAGCTGACCTTCTACCTGTGACTCTCAAGCTTTCCAGCTGACCTTCTACCCGTGACTCTCAAGCTTGCCAGCTGACCTTCTACCTGTGACTCTCAAGCTTGCCAGCTGACCTTCTACCTGTGACTCTCAAGCTTTCCAGCTGACCTTCTACCCGTGACTCTCAAGCTTGCCAGCTGACCTTCTACCTGTGACTCTCAAGCTTGCCAGCTGACCTTCTACCTGTGACTCTCAAGCTTGCCAGCTGACATTCTACCTGTGACTCTCAAGCTTGCCAGCTGACCTTCTACCAGGGTCTCTCTAGCTTGCCAGCTGACCTTCTACCTGTGACCCTCAAGCTTGGCAGCTGACCTTCTACCCGTGACTCTCAAGCTTGGCAACTGACCTTCTACCCGTGACTCTCAAGCTTACCAACTGACCTTCTACCCGTGACTCTCAAGCTTGCCAGCTGACCTTCTACTCATGACTCTCAAGCTTGGCAGCTGACCTTCTACCTGTGACTCTCAAGCTTTCCAGCTGACCTTCTACCTGTGACTTTCAAGCTTGCCCACTGACCTTCTACCCGTGACTCTCAAGTTTGCCAGATGACTTTCTACCTATGACTCTCAAGCTTGACAGCTGACCTTCTACCTGTGACTCTCAAGCTTTCCAGCTGACCTTCTACCTGTGACTCTCAAGCTTGCCCACTGACCTTCTACCTGTGACTCTCAAGTTTGCCAGCTGACCTTCTACCCGTGACTCTCAAGCTTGCCAGCTGACCTTCTACCTGTGACTCTCAAGCTTGCCAGCTGACCTTCTACCTGTGACTCTCAAGCTTGCCAGCTGACCTTCTAACTGTGACTCTCAAGCTTGCCAGCTGACCTTCTAACTGTGACTCTCAAGCTTGCCAGCTGACCTCCCCATGACTTCAAGCTTTCCAGCTGACCTCTCACCCGTGACTCTCAAGCTTTCCAGCTGACCTTCTACCCGTGACCCTCAAGCTTGCCAGCTGATCTTCTACTTGTGACCCTCAAGCTTTACTGTGTAAATGACACTGGCAGGAAAGGGGTTAACACTAGGAGGGGGTGATCACAGGGTTAAATGTGTTCCCTAGGTGTGTTCTAACTGTATAGGGATGGGACTGAGTAGGAGAGGAGACATATCGTTGTTCCTACTTGGTAGCACAGGAGTTTGTTTACACACACAAGTCCCTGTGCTGGCGCTCGTGCACGCGATCGTGCGTGGCCGGCAGTGTTTGGGACCGCCGGCCACACGCTTTGGTTCCCCTGCCCTGCATTCTATGCATTAAGATAAAAAAAAATCTGTGCGCAACAGCCCCCCTCGATACTTACCTGAGGTCCCCCTAGTCCAGTGTTTCTCAACTCCAGTCCTCGAGGCGCCCTAACAGGTCATGTTTTCAGGATTTCCCTTAGATTACCAACAGGTGTGGTAATTACTAATGCTGGCCATACACCTATAGATTATCTGCAGATTTTCTATGGTTAGATGGAAAAAGTGGAACAGATTCCTCCATCTACGCTGAACTGAGTGGATGGAAGAATCTCACACTGGCCCAAGCTTCCAAATCTTGCTAGTCGGCCCCGCTGGCTCTCAAACTAAACAATGTCTGCACCCAATCAGAATGTTCAGCCAATGGGGTCGACTAGCAAGATATGGAAGCTTGGGCCAGTGAGAGATTCTTCCATCCACACAGTTTAGCGTAGATGGAGGAATCTGTTCCACTTTTCCATCTAACCATAGCGAATCTGCAGGTAATCTATAGGTGTATGGCCAGCCTAAGGCAGTGAAACTGATTAAATCACCTGTGCAAAATAATGGGAAGCCTGAAAACATGACCTGTTGTGGCGCCTTGAGGACTGGAGTTAAGAAACGTTGCTCTAGCTTCAGCGATGTTGTAGGAATTTCTTGGCCCTCCGGGACTCCTTCCTCATTGGCTGAGACAGCAGCGCGGTTCCATTGGCTCCCACTGCTGTCAATAAAATTCAGTCATCCAATGAGGAAAGAGAGGGGGCAGGACTAGGCGCCGTGTCTGAATGGACACATGGAGCTGTGGCTCGACTCGTGCGCCCAAAAAGGAAGCTGCTTGCTGTGGGGGCACTAAACCGCCCAGAAATCACAGCTATACAGTCATGCTCCCACTGCATCCACTCATTACTGACCCTTGGCTTGTTCCTAGACTATGCTTCTGCTTGATCTCAACCTAAGGCCACTCATTACTGACCCTTGGCTTCTTCCTAGACTATGCTTCTGCTTGATCCAAACCTAAGGCCACTTGTTACTGACCTTTGGCTTGTTTACCGACTACGCTTCTGCTTGTTCCCTACCATCTATAGCTGATACTCGCCCTGGCTTTCTCCCTTTTTGGTGTGGTGATTCTGAGGACCATGCCCTGGTACTAACACACAGCAAAAGCCACCTTCACCATCAGGAGCTCTGGTGAACACGGGTTACGGTTAGTGCTGTAGATAAACAAACGTCTTGCTCTTGTCACTCCTGCTGTTGTTCGTATATCTGCTTCTACTCGTTACTGACCCTTGGCTTGTTACTAGACTATGCTTCTGCTTGATCCAAACCTAGGACCACTTGTTACTGACCTTTGGCTTGATTACTGACTACGCTTCTGCTTGATCCCTACAAGCTATAGCTTCTACTCGCTCCTGGCTTGCTCATCTCCTGGTGGGGTGATTCTGAGGACCACGCCCTGGTACTAACACGCAACAAAAGCCACCTTTACCATCAGGAGCTTTGGTGAATAACCGTTACGGTTAGTGCTTAGACTCCGCACCTCAGGGGAGCCGTGACATCCGCCAGGGTGACCTGCCATCCAGCTGGTCGGTGGGAGCCTCATTTTTGCTATAGCTGCTGGTCTCCAAGCCTGACCCCGACTGTGACAACTATGCTTAGAAATAGGCTTAAATAGTGACCGCATGACTTTGTAGATAAACGAATGTCTTTCTCTTGTCACTCCTGCTGTTGTTCGTATCTCTGCTTCCACTCGTTACCGACCCTTGGCCTGAGCTTAGACTATGTTTCTGCTTGATGCAAACCTAACACCCCTTTTTACTGACCTTGTTTACTGACTACGCTTCTGCTTGAAAGACACTGAAATAGTGACCACATGACTCACAACTGAAATTGACTGGGTGCGATGTGGCTTTGTTTATAAACAAAGCTATTTCACGCACAGGGCCGATCCTAGGGTCACAGGCGCCTGGGTGCAGAAATATTTCTGGTGCCCCCCACATGGGCGTGGTCATTTTACTAACTCCACCCCTTTACAAATGTTTCTATGGCAATGACTCAACCACAGAAAGGCTCCCCCACAAAGTCTTTATTACCCTGGGATCCTTACATGATCTCTTAACAATAAACAAAATACGGGAAGAGAAGCAGAGTACTTTTTTGGGACCTGGAGGGGGGCCTCTGTGACCGACACAGAGAGGGCTTCTGTTAGAGAGTCTGTTAGAAAGACCCCCAGACATACTACAGACATGATACAAGAGATGGTCAGAGATTCTAGAGACAGTACAGGAGATGATCAGAGACTGCAGACACAGTACAGGAGATGATCAGAGACTGCAGACACAGTACAGGAGATGATCAGAGACTGCAGACACAGTACAGGAGATGATCAGAGACTGCAGACATAATACAGGAGGTGATCAGAGACTGCAGGCACAATACAGGAGATAATCAGAGACTGCAGACATAATACAGGAGATGATCAGAGACTGCAGACACAATACAGGAGATGATCAGAGACTGCAGACACAATACAGGAGATGGTCAGAGACTGCAGACACAATACAGGAGATGATCAGAGACTGCAGACACAGTACAGGAGATGATCAGAGACTGCAGACACAGTACAGGAGATGATCAGAGACTGCAGGCACAATACAGGAGATGATCAGAGACTGCAGACACAATACAGGAGATGGTCAGAGACTGCAGACACAATACAGGAGATGATCAGAGACTGCAGACACAGTACAGGAGATGATCAGAGACTGCAGACACAGTACAGGAGATGATCAGAGACTGCAGACATAGTACAGGAGATGATCAGAGACTGCAGACATAGTACAGGAGATGGTCAGAGACTGCAGACATAGTAAAGTAGATGGTTGGAGACTACAGACATCGTACAGGAGATGGGGGGAGACTACAGACATAGTACGGGAGAGAGTCAGAGATACATTAGTTCTGGACAGACACACACCTATGCTCAGAACACTAGTTCTGTATGGACACAAACAAGGAGATAAGGAGGGAGGGGAGAACTCTGCCACTTCGGCGCCCCCACCTCTGCAGGCGCCAGGTTGCAAAGCACCCTGTGCACCCTGCCTAGGATCGGCCCTGATCACGCAGCAATTGGAGATGCTTTGCTTGGTATCACAGGCCTACTATGTGTAGAAATAGTAGATAAACAAAGCCATGTGCTCACAATAATAAAAATGACTGGGTATGACATAGCTTTGTTTATAAACAAAGCCATGTCGCACAGCAGTAGGAAACATTTTCTTTTTGTTAAAGCTAATCTTGTATAGTACAGGGCAACAAATATTCTTATGGAAGAATCACGTTCGACAAGTTTGCCTGTTGCTGATAGTCATGTAGAAAAAAGGCAGTGCTTTTCCTTGGCTATGCTTATTGGTCAATCTGGAACTGGCATTTGTTTGTCATGGCCGCGATAAAGGTGTAATTAGCATTAAAGATGGCGACAGCCATTGCGCTTTATCCTATAAGGGAACTGCTGCACGTCCAAGCACCCTTTCCCATTCTGACAGATTTCCCTCCCCTCCCCCACCTTTTTGCCCGCTGTCCTCCCAGCACCCTGCGCTAATTCTGGGTTCCTAGAATCCATGGTCCCTCCATTTTCTGCTCTCCCCCTCGGGGCACGCTTTCCTCTCCTCCGCCACTCAGCAGAAATAACGCGCTCTGACATTTAGGTCAAAGCGAGCAGGGAGGGAGACGGCACGGGGAGGGGAGCCCGGGCTGGAGCGAGCGCCACAACCTTCCGAGACTGCGGCGTCCTCACCAGACTCGCTTACCTGCTGTTAATTAAAACACGGGTCACAGGATTAGAAGAGGAATGAGATATTATAGAGCACGTCGCCCGCGGCGGTCGCCTTGCCAGAAACGGTTATATATCTTCTCCCCCGTGACAGGGCAGATTATCCGGGCGTCCTGGTCCCGGCAGAACCTCATCTATCCGCGCTCTTCTGGGAACCGGATAGTCTTGACAGACAGAAAATATTTGTTTGCGTTTCAGAAATGATTATGCCGCCTTTAATCTGGCGCGCGTTCCGCGGCCCACCCGCTAAGCCGCTGTAAATTTCAGCCTTGTTTTCTGCACCTGGCTGCCTGATCGCTAAATCCCAGCATACATTTCTGATGAACCTGGGGGAAATAGGGGAAGAAGGCGTGTTCCCTGGTTCTGAACCCCGCCCTCTTCCGCTCTCGGGTGGGGGGGGGGGGGAGATTGCACAATGACGAACCATGCGACGTGCCATCCAGAAGCATTATGAAAGGACTGCTTGGGTTCCGCTCACACCATTTAGGTGTAGCGGAGTGCCCACACTTTTCGGCAATGTGCGCATAGGTCTACCCATTCATTTCAGTGGGGTGCCCTACGGGTGGAAAACACATAAGAGAATTCCCTAAGGCACCATGCGTTGTGGCATGTGCCAAAAAGGCATGCGTCTGCAGATGTGTGGGGGTGCAATGAGGAATGCGTGTCTAATAAAGGGCAGTGCGTTCTTGTGCGTGTCGAGAATAGCGCGCAATTTTGCGCACATTGTGTGAATGTAGCATTAATCTGGTTGAAGCGATATTAAACCCAAAAACGTAATATATTGCAGCTTACCGATCATCAGATGTGGTGGCTGCATTTGTTTTATTTTCCCCCTCTGTTTTCACCTGGTGATCTGGTCAGTAACACGCCTCCTGTATTATAGCGCCCCCACCAGTGCCAGGCAGGGGCGGCCCATCTATTAAGGACACACAGGCACCTCCTATTCATGCGTCTCTCTCCTTGCAGGATGCCGGATGCATGGGTTCCAATGTTTTTTTGAAGCACCTGATTAGAGCCAGAGGCTCTAATAGGCTTCAAAATAGGGTGGGCTCGGGGCGGAGAGAATGTGAACCAAGCCCACCCAGGTGTGTTACACCAGCAAATGAATATTCGCTATTGTAACACTGATCCTCCTCCCGGGCAAATCAGGAATCGGGTCTTCAGACCCGTCACTCGATTGGCTAAAAGGACAGGGAATCCTATTGGACGAATAGGAGGAGGGGAGGAGCCACACAACGGAAGCTGCCATGATGGAGGAGAAGATACAGGAGCCGCTGCCCACCACCTAGATGGGGTAAGTGCCAGACTGACCAGGGGGGGGGGGGGGGGAAGGGCCGCCAGCCACTCATGGGCGGTTATTTGTTTGCCGTCCCCCCCAAAAAATAAACCACTGCCGGGATGAGGTCATCTAGATTTTAGGGTGAACATGCCAAATTGCTCCCTCCCCCCAAGATGTATGAGCATTATGTGTCAGTGAAAATCCCCTCTCTCACTGCTACTCACTTTCCTTGTGCAGGGTGACTCCGCCCCTCCTGTAATAAAGACCGGTCCCTCTCCTTGTGCAGGGTGACTGGTCTTGTCTCCACCCCCTTCTGTAATAAAGACCAGTCACTGCTGCTCTTTGTCATTGTGCAGGGTGTCTGGTCTTGACTCCGCCCCCTCCTGTAATAAAGACCGGTCACTGATGCTCTCTCTCCTTGTGCAGGGTGACTGGTCTTGTCTCCACCCCCTCCTGTAAAAGAAAACAGTCACTGCTGCTCTCTCTCCTTGTGCAGGGTGACTGGCCTTCTCTCCGCCCCCTCCTGTAATAAAGACCGCTCACTGCTGCTCTCTCTCCTTGTGCAGGGTGACTGGTCTTGTCTCCGCCCCCTCCTGTAATAAAGACCAGTCACTGCTGCTCTCTCCCCTTGTGCAGGGTGACTGGTCATTTCCCCACCTCTTCTGTAATAAAGACCGCTCACTGCTGCTCTCTCTTATTATGTAGGGTGACTGGTCTTGTCTCCGCCCCCTCCTGTAATAAAGACTGCTCACTGCTGCTCTCTCCCCTTGTGCAGGGTGACTGGTCTTGTCCCCGCCCCCTCCCACAGCCCTGCTCTCTGCACAGCCTATCTACAGCACAGTGATGATGTCACCACTACTTTTACCAAGTAATAGCTGCATTTGGTGCACGCCAAGTGGATTTATATCCTTTGTTGCTACTGAGGAAATATATGGAAATTAGAGTTTTGTGCCCGGGGTTCAGCTTTAAGAGCGTCTTGACAGGCGATTTTCTTCTTTAAATCCAGGTTCCTATAAAACAGAGGCAGGCATGGAGACAGACAGATTCTCAGATACATTTATCTTTAAAGGTTAATTGCGTTACATTTGGGATAAAGGTTGCTTAAGCTGATTTTGTGAGTTTGCTTCTTGCTTGTCGTACAGATTAATCACATCTGGAGTGATCAAACCTAAGCGTAGCCGATATCTAGGCCTGGGTTGGTAGTCGCCTGTCTCCATTCAGGATTACCCAAAGCTCAGCAAATTGGTGGATATCATTAAAAACTAAGAGGTAAAATCAAGGCAGTCGGATCGGTTTAAATCACTTGCAGCTCAGTGAATGTATAGAAACGTTCTGGGCAGGGATTGGTTATACCAAGAGGATCATGGCTGCGGCTGGTTACCAGCTGTAATGCAAAAGTCATCCGGGTGGCTGTAACTTTTACAGCAATTGGAAGCCCACCCCTGTCGCTGTTCCTGGACTCTCTCATTCCACCGGGGAGCTCGGAGCAGCAGTAAGTGGTCAGGTCAGCTGTCTGCAGAGGAGATGGAGGTACATCTGTTCCTCCATCTCCTCTGTGATGTACGAAGCCGGGAGCAATGAAGATTAAATCGCTTCCGGTTTCAGAGCTGTCATTCCCTGGCCCTGTTACAGCCAGGGCAGCAGCTAATCAAATAAGATATGTGTATGGTCATCTGTCTTGGAGGGCAGGGGAGTCATCAGGGGTCCTGATGCCCCCATAAAGAGTACTTTTTTGGGGGTCACAGTTCCACGGTCGCCCCACACTCACCCCTCCATGGCACAGCTCCCCCGCATTTACCGCTCCACAATTCCCCTGCACTCACCCCTCCATTGTATGGTCCCCCCACACTCACCCCATCCACGGCACCCCCCCACCGCTTTACGGTCCCCCTGCACTCACCCCTCTACGACAAGGTCCCCCGCACTAACCCCTCTACGACAAGGTCCCCCGCACTCACCCCTCTAAGGCATGGACCTCCCGCACTCACCCCTCTTATAGGGTGACCACATCTCCCGGATGGCCCGGGACAGTCCTGCATTTTGCAGGACCTGCAAACCTGCAGTGTCCTGAAATGAAACTGACACACTTTAAAGTGATCTCTATGGACAATTTTAGGTATCTTAGCTTGTTGCCATTTTACAGGCATGTCCAGTTTTAAATCTTTACATTTGGTATCTATTTACTAAAAAATGGGTATTATATTGTGTTGAATATTGGATTTTTTAGGGGGGTTTTGCACACTGCATGTTAATACTTACATTTTTTTAGTTATACTATTTAGTATCTGAAGGGCTATTTATATGTAAATGTGTGTATATATATATATATATATATATATATATATATATATATATAGAGCGGCGTAATTTTATGCGGGCGTAACGTATCTCACGCCGCCGTAAATTAGAGAGGCAAGTGCTGTATTCACCAAGTTAATTTACGGCGGCGTAGCGTAAATGGGCCGGCGTAAAGCCCGCCAAATTCAAATGTGTTTGATGTGGGCGTGTTTTATTTAAAATAAGTGTGACCCCACGTAATTGACGTTTTTTACTAACGCCGCTTGCGCCGTCCGTGGACGTATCCCAGTGAGCATGCTCCAAATGACGCCGCTATGACTCATTGGTTTCGACGTGAACGTAATTGATGTCCAGCCCCATTCAGGGACGAGTTCCGCGAACGACGTAAAATTTTTAAAATTCGTCGCGGTCCCGACGTCCTTACTTAACATTGGCTGCGCCATCTTTTTGTTGGAATATCTTTACGCCTGGAAACGCCTTACGTAAACGGCGTATCTGTACTGCGACGGCCAGGCGTACGTTTGTGAATAGGCGTATCTCGCTGATTTACATATTCTAGGCGTAAATCAGCGTAGGCGCCCCTAGCGGCCAGCGTAAATAGGCAGCTAAGATACAAGGGCGTAGGAGACTTACGCCGGTCGTATCTTAGTTTGAGAATACTCTTAAAGATACGACGGCGCAGATTCTGAGTTACGACGGCGTATCAGTAGTTAGTAGTAACTCTTACTGAATCTGGCCAATATTATTTTTTTTATATATATATATATGTATTTTTTCTTTCATTGCATAGCATGTTTATTTGCACATTTTGCACATATTTTTAACACTTCCACCGGCTTTAATTTAATCTAACACATTTTGTAGCACGTTTCAATCTTTTTTTGATTGGATTAGTGCAGTAACACTTTCTTGGCGTATTATATTGTGTGCACTAAATTAAAGTGTACCTTTTTTCTGGAAAATCTGCGTAACTTTTGATAAACAGCTGCGCAAATATCATGTGACATAAAAAAATTGCAATGACTGCCATTTTATTCTCCAGGGCCTGTTCTTTTTAGAAAATGTTTACTTTTTTGGGGGGGGGGGTTCTAAGTAATTTTCTACTCTCTGCAGCAGAGGAGCATACACTCTAATGTCCTCATCATAGTCACACACTATACCCATGTTGTAAAGCGCTGTGTAAATTGTTGGCGCTATATAAATCCTGAATAATAATAATTATTATTATTATTTCTATACATTTATATAGCTCTGGCATATACCACAGTGCAGTACAGAGAACGCTGAGCCATAGGGTGACCACATTTCTAAACTGCCATTCAGGGACACTGTATTGTCCCAGAATGAAGGTGCCCGGGACCTGGGACAGACATGTCAATTCCGGGACAGTCCCGGGCAATCCGGGACACGTGGGCACCCTACTGAGCCAGTCACATCATTTTCTGCACCAGAGGAGCTTACAATATCCCAACCCAGTCATACACTATTATTACTGTACATTAATATAGCTCTGACATATACCACAGTGTTGTACAAAGCGCAGCTCTATGGGGGGCCCTGAAATAAGTAAGAACATGTCTGTTCAGAGGCCATTCTAGATTCTCCAATTTATTTTTATTTGTTGTACTGGAGTGTCTATAATTTTCTAATTTGGTGGCATTGTCAGAGGGCCGGACATGGCCCCCGGCTGGGCAGTATCGGCCTCGGTGGTTCACCACACAAGACGATTTGTAACCTCCAGAAACGTGTAATACGTCTGCGCCGGGTGACTTTGTCCTCTTTTCCTCTCTCATTATATCTATGTCTGAGCTTCCTCCCCAACCTCCACCCTTCACACCCCCTGTCCCCAGCAGGCATATCATCCAACGCCCCTCCGTCTCGCCTGCGTCCCGCTCTCCTCCCCCCTGATTGGCTGCAGTCTCTCCCTTCCGTGACAAGGGATGCTACTGGACATGATTCAATAGAACAGGACCCAAGATGGCTGTCACAGTCTGTTAACAAGTGGCCTCGTTTAGTGTGCAGAGAATAACCAGGGCTGCAAGTCTGCAGAGCTGCAACTATAATAATACAGAGTATACCCCGATAATGATCACACCGTACTGTATAATAATACAGAGTATACTCCGATAATGATCACACCGTACTGTATAATAATACAGAGTATACCCCGATAATGATCACACCGTACTGTATAATAATACAGAGTATACCCCGATAATGATCACACCGTACTGTATAATAATACAGAGTATACCCCGATAATGATCACACCGTACTGTATAATAATACAGAGTATACCCCGATAATGATCACACCGCACTGTATAATAATACAGAGTATACTCCGATAATGATCACACTGCACTGTATAATAATACAGAGTATATCCCGATAATGATCACACCGTACTGTATAACCCTTTCATGCCTAAGCCCATTTCTGACATTTGGGCCAGATTCACAGAGCCCTTACTCCGGTCTACCTCACGTTAAACCGGAGTACTTTCAAATTACGTGCGTCGTTTCATTAGTCTGAATCCTCAAACCATGAAACGACGGCTCCGGGCTTCAATCCGACTGACTTACGTGTTCGTACGCCTTCGGATCTACGCTGCAATAATTTTGCGGCCGCTGGGTGGAGTTCCCGTCGTTTTCCGCGTCGGGGTATGCAAATGAGCTTTTGCCGACGATCCACAAGTTACGAGCGTCATTCGCAATCTCTTACGGCATCTGTAGTCATCTTTTTGCCGCGTAAAGTTATTCCAGCTTTTATCTGGTCTAATATTAGACAGCCCATGTTAAGTATGGCCGTCGTTCCCACGTCGAATTTCAACAACTTTTTTTATTTTTTACGTAAGTCGTCCGGGAATAGGAATGTACGTAAACGACGCTACTCAAACAAAAAATGACGTAACAACGTTATTTTGCGCAGTGCACGGCGGGAAATTTCTGAACGGAGCATGCGCAGTCCGATCGCCACGGGGACGCGCCTAATTTAAATGCTTCACGCCCCCTAATCGCGTATTTTTATTCCGCCGCGAGAAAAACACTACGCCGCCGTACCTTACGGGCCAAAATCTACTTGGATTCGGCGTAGAGCCAGGTAAAATACGGCGGTGTAGTGTATCTCTGATACTCTGCGCCAATGTAATTGTACCTGAATCTGGCCCCGTATTTTTTGCTAGAAAATTACTGAGAACCTTATATATATTTTTTAGCAGAGAATCTAGAGAATAAAATAGCGATTGTTGCAATATTTTATGTCATACGGTATTTGTGCGGCGGTGTTTTAAACGCAACTTTTTGGGAAAAATGTACTTTCATGAATTAAAAAAAAAAAAGTCATGTTAGCCCAATTTTTGGGCATAATGTGAAAGATGATGTTACGCCGAGTAAATAGATACCAAGCATGTCACGCTTTATAATTGCACGCACTCGTGGAATGGCAACAAACTACGTTACCTAAAAATCTCCATAAGCTATGCTTTAAACTTTTTTTTACGGTTACCAGGTTAGAGTTACAGAGAAGGTCTAGTTCTAAAATTATTGGTCTCGCTCTGACGATCTCGGCGATACCTCGCATGTGTGATTTAAACACCGTTTTCAAATGCAGGCGTGACTTCCGTATGCATTTTCTTTGTTGCGCAAGCTCGCGGGGAGAGGGGCGCTTTAAAAATTATTATTTTTTTCCTATTTATTTTATTTATTTTTATAATATAAATATATATATTTTTTTTAATCCATTCGGCGCCGGTGCGAGAAGACATGTCTGCTGGTAAGTGTACTAACCAGCAGACATGTCGGGCGGACGGGTTCCCACCCGATAGATTTCAAAGCATGCTTTGAAATCTGTCGGGTGGCCAAATCCGTCGGCTCGCCCGTACACACGATCGAATCTGACTGCTGGGACGGACTAGCAGACCGTTTCCAGCAGACAGATTTGATCGTGTGTACGCGGCCTAATAGGTGTTGACAGGTACTCTTTATGGAGGGATCGGGGGTCTAATGAGGAGCGTTGGTGCACAGCTATTTTCAGATCCCCCCAGAGATGTTCAATCGGGTTCAAGTCTGGGCTCTGGCTGGGCCACTCAGGGACATTCAGAGTTGTCCCATAGCCACGTGTGCTTAGGGTCGTTGTCCTGTTGGAAGGTGAGCTCTGGAGCAGGTTTTAATCAAGGATGTCTCTGTACATCAGTGTATTCATCTTTCCCTCGACCCTGACTAGTCTCCCAGTTCCTGCCGCTGAAAAACATCCCCACAGCATGATGCTGCCACCACCATGCTTCACTGTGGGGATAGTATTGGCCAGGTGATGAGCGGTGCCTGGTTTCCTCCAGACATGACGCTTGCCATTCAGGCCAAAGAGTTCAATCTTTGTTTAATCAGACCAGAGAATTTTATTTTTCATGATCTGAGAGTCCTTCAGGTGCCTTTTGGCAAACACCTGCCTTGTGCCCTTTACTGAGGAGTGGCTTCTGTCTGGCCACTCCCCCATACAGGCCTGATTGGTGGAGTGCTGCAGAGATGGTTGTTCTTCTGGAAGCTTCTCCACTCTTTACAGAGAAACACTGGAGCTCTGTCAGAGTGACCATCGGGTTCTAAGGCCCTTCTCCCCGATCGCTCAGTTTGGCTGGGCGGCCCGCTCTACGAAGAGTCCTGGTGGTTCCAAACTTCTTCCATTTACAGATGATGGATGCCACTGTGCTCATTGGGATCTTCAATACTGCAGACATTTTTCTGTACCTTTCCCCAGATCTGTGCCTCCATACAATCCTGTCTCTGAGGTCTACAGGCAATTCCTTGGACTTTACGGCTTGGTTTGTGCTCTGACATGCACTGATAACTGTAGACAGGTGTGTGCCTTTCCAAATCATATCCAATCAGCTGAATGTACCACAAGTGGATGCCAATCAAGTTGTAGAAACATCTCAAGGATGATCAGTGGAAACAGGATACACCTGAGCTCAATTTTGAGTGTCATGGCAATAGGGCCGAAACAACTAATCGATTATAAAATTAATCGATTACAGTTTTCAGAATTGATTAATCGGCCAGTAACATAATGGGGTTAAAAAAAAAAAAAAAATTAGCCCTTTACTTATAGTACAAAAGAGCAAATCGCTACTGTAAATATTACTTTCGCTGTCCTACAGTAAAAAAAAATGAACCCCTTACTGTAGCGATTATTTGTTCTTTTTTTACTTATTTTTGTTTTGTTTAACCCCATTATGTTACTAAACATCTCAGGCCGGGGGGTCACACCTCTGTTTTTTGGTGCTTTTTGCAGAAACACACTACAGTTCCTTTACATGGTTTCCTATGGGACGCGTTCACATCCATGATTTTTTCAGCTGCTGCGTATTTGGAAAGGGCGAGGACTTTTTAACCGCAAAACGGTGCTATTTTTTTCATTTATTTTTTGGTTCAATATACTTCAATGGAGAAGCTGCAGAAAAGCATGTAATTGGGTAGATTCACATACATCGCCGCCGTAGCGTATCTCTTTTACGCTACGCCGGCGCAGCGCGGAGAGGGAAGCATGGAATTCACAAAGCAAATGCTCCCAACGTTGCGCCGGCGTAGCGTATGGTTGTAGGCGTAAGGCAGCGTAAGTGGAAGTGGGCGTGATACATTTAAATGAAGTGTGATCCCATGCAAATGATGGCCTGAGCTTCAGACAAGTACTTATAATGAACGGCGCATGCATCGTACCTTGGACGCATCCCAGTGCGCATGCTCACAATCACGTCGAAACAACTGGCTAAGATACGTCGAATCGCTACCTACGACGTGAACGTAACCTACGCACAGCCCTATTCACGTACTACGTACACTACGTAAAATTAGACAGCGTGATCAGAGTTGTGCCTCCTATATAGGGAATAACTTTACGCCGGACGTAACCCTTACGCAAATCGCTTCAAACATGCGCCGGGTGCAAGTACGTTCATAAATCGGCGTATCTCCCTCATTTGCATATTTGCATGGAAAATCAATGGGAGCGCCACATGCGTCCAGCGTAACTATGCGCCCACTATACGCCGGCGTAGGTAAGTTACGTCGGTCGGATGAAGTCTGTTTTTAGGCGTATCTTAGTTCTGTGGGCACGGCGCATAGATACGACGCGCATATTAACACTTACGCGGCGTATCTCGAGATACGTCGGCGTAAGTGCTTTGTGAATCCGGGCCATTGTGTTTTTGTGTCAATTTGTGTCAATTTGTGTTTTCTAATCTGCCCAACAACAAATTGGGCCAAAAAAATGTAAAAAAAAAATTTTTTCAAGGCTATTATCCGATTAATCGATTAATCGAAACAATAATCGGCCAACTAATCGATTATGAAAATAATCGTTAGTTGCAGCCCTACATGGCAAAGACTATGAATACTAAGACCCCTTTCAGGCGCCGTACACACGGCCGAGGTTCTCGCTGAAAATCAGCGAGAACCTCGCTGGAATGCACATTCCAGCGAGGACCTCGGCCGTGTGTACGGTCTCAGCGAGCTTCCCGTCGGGAAGCCCGTCGAGCCGAAATAGAGAGCACGCTCTCTATTTCCTCGACGGCCCGCCTGGAAGAATGGCTGGTTGCCATTCCCGACGGGCGGGTCGCCGAATTCGACGGCCGGGAGAGAACCTGGACGGGCGGAACGATGTGTTCTGCCCGTCGAGATTCCCTGCCGTGTGTACGCGGCCTCACACTCAAATATTTTTCAGGCACTTTAGCGCTAAAAAAAAAAAAAGCACCTGAGGCCCCGTACACACGACTGAGCTTCTCGGCAGAATCCAGCAAGAAGCTCGCTGGGAGACATATTCTGCCGAGGTTCTCGGTCGTGTGTACACTTCCGACGAGCGTCTCATCGGGACGCTCGTCGCGCCAAAATAGAGAGCATGCTCTCTTTTTCCTCGTTGTTCAATGAGGAAATTTGGCTCGACGAGCTTTCCGACCGCTCATCGGGAACCTCGACGGGCGGAACGATGAGTTTAGCCCTACGAGGTTCTTGGACGTGTGTACGAAGCCTGAAAGAAGCCTCATCTGCAATCCCAATGTGAAAGCAGCCAGAACCCGAAACTTTTAACCCACGCTAGTGGCCAAATAAAGGGTTAAAAGCGCCCACAAAGCGCTGCTGCCAAGGCGTTTTGCAGGTGGGGAGAGGCGGTGTATTCACTGCTCCTAAAGCGCTAGAAAGAAGCTGCTTGTAGGACTTTTTTTGACGCCCTGCCAGCGCAGCGCCTCAGTGTGAAAGCCCGAGTGCTTTCACACTGGGATTGCAGATGCGGCTTGTTTCAGGCGCTTTACAGGCGTTTTTTTTTTTAATCGCTAAGTTCCTGAAAAACGCCCCAGTGTGAAAGGGGTCTTTAAATACATGTTTTTTATTTTTTCCGTTTTTTTTTTTTTTTTTAACCACTTGCTTACTGGGCACTTAAACCCCTTTCCTGCCCAGGGCAATTTTCAGCTTTCAGCACTGTCACGCTTTGAATGACAATTGCGCGGTCATGCAACTTGGCTCCCTAACAAATTTGCCGTCCTTTTTTTACACAAATAGAGCTTTCTTTTGGTGGTATTTGATCATCTCTGTGTTTTTTTTTTTTTTGCGCTATAAACAAAAATAGAGCGACAATTAAAAAAAAAAAGCAATATTTACTTTTTGCTATAATAATTATCCCCCAAAAATATATATATATAAAAAAAACGTTTTTTCCCTTCATTTTAGGCCAAAACTTATTCTTCTACGTATTTTTGGTAAAAGAAAATCACAATAAGCGTTTATCGATTGGAAAGTTATAGCGTCTACACAATAGAGGATAGATTTATGACTTTTTTTTTCTTTACTGGTAATGGCGGCAATCTGCGATTTTTGTCAGGACTGCGATATTGTGGCAGACACATCGGACACTTTTTGACACATTTTTGGGACCGTTCACATTTATACAGCGAACAGTGCTATAAAAATGCACTGATTACTATATAAATGTGACTGGCAGGGAAGAGGTTAACCTGTAGGGGGCGATCAAGGGGTGAATGTGTTCCCTGGGAGTGATTCTTACTGTAGGGGAATGACTAGGGGAGGTGACCGATGGTGTGTGCCTATTTACAAGGGACACACTATCAGTCTCCTCTCCCTAATAGGAGGTGGATCTCTGTACACACGATGTACACACATATATCCATGTCCCTGGGTCTGTGACTGCCGATCACAGGTACCTGGCGGACATCGCGGCCGCCAGGGACGCGCATCGGCACCTGCGTGACATGGTGGGCACAGCTCTTACACAATGCACACCTGAGGCGGCGCGCATTGCGGAAGTAAACAAGAGGACATCCATGGACGCCCCCGGCAATTGAGTGCCGCATTGTAGGTGTCTTTTGTCTATAGTGTGGGCGCAAAAAGGTTAAAACATTTTCAGTTTCCAAACTATTTTTTTTTCACGTTGTCATTATGGGGTATTGTTTGTAGAATTTTAAGGAAAATAATGAATTTAATCCATTTTGGAATACATGTGAAAAAGTGAAGCGCTGTGAATACTTTTCGGATGCACTGTATATGTATGTGTATATATATATGTATACTATGGGCCAGATTCAGATAGAATCGCGTAACTTTCCGGCGGCGTAGCGTATCTCATTTACACTACGCCGCCGTAACTTTGAGAGGCAGGTGCCGTATTCACAGAGAACTTGCGCCCAAAGTTACGGCGGCGTAGTGTAAATGTGCAGGCGTAAGCCGGCGTAATTCAAAGTAGGCTGGTAGTGGGCGTGTTGTATGTAAACGAATCGTGACCCCATGTAAATGACACGCCGAACGAACTGCGCATGCGTCGGCCGTGGACATATCCCAGTGCGCATGCTCCAAAATCACGTCGGAAATATTCATTGATATCGACGTGAATGTAACTTACGCCCAGCCCCATTCCCGAACGACTTACGCAAACGACGTACAATTCGACGCTGTTCCGACGTCCATACTTAACATGGGCTGCCCCCCTTATATAGCCGTAAACAACGTATATTAATACGACGGGCGCAACTACGTTTGTAAATCGGCGTATCTACCTAATTTGCATATTTGACGCGCAAATCTTCGGAAGCGCCACCTAGGGGCCAGCGTAAATATGCAGTTAAGATCCGACGGCGTAAGAGACTTACATCGGTCGGATCTTGCCTAAATTCTGGCGTATCTGATTCTTTGAATCAGGCGCCGAGATACGACGGCACTCATTCGGACTTACGACGGCGTATCTGGAGATACGCCGTTGTAAGTCCTTTCTGAATCTGGCCCTGTATGTGTATGTGTGTATGTGTGTGTATATATATATATATATTATATATACTGTATATAAAATTATTTTCTTTTCTAGCAATCTATTTTATTGACTTTGACTTTTCTATTTTCAGCCACGTCGGATAGTACTCTGGAGGGGCTGGAGAACCTCAGTGGGGGTGTCTGTAAGACCAAAGGAATGAAGGTCACTTTAAAGGTTGGACAGAGTAAGTATTGAACAGCTGGCATCTCCAGGCAATACGCTGAGGCTGGGAAAGCCATTGTACTGTATGGGGGCGCGTGAGGGATTAAAGAGGGACAGACTTAAAGGGATGGCGATACTCTATAGAGAAGAGGAGGGAGCACTTTAGTTGACAGATATCCAGAAATAGCGGGAGGGAGAAGTGACAAGAGATAATGGGGACAATTATTTTCCCTGGCTTTTTGATTACTGCACTTTGTTGATGTGTATTGTAAGTGGTAATCTCAGAATGTATTCCTTCCTTACATACTCATCTGTCTACTGTGGGTGGAAGCTGGTCCGTGGAGGAATAATGGCTCTGCTGGTGCACTCTGAATCTATGCCCTAGCTTTCAAGTAAATGTCAGACCAAAAAATATATATATATACAGTACATCTCTGCAAAAAACATTCCCCCATCTATTATACCTTTTATAGAGCCAGCAAGTAGAGAAAAATACCTGTTGAAATGCCAAAAAATGCCTACGTCCTGTCGTGGGCTGACAACATGGATTGAGTGGTGTCAGCCCTGCCCAGTTGTCTTTTCTAACTACTCACAGTCCTCTTATCCTGTTCTCCATAACATAGACACAAATTACTCTATACCAGGGGTCTCCAAACTTTCTAAACAAAGGGCCAGTTTACTGTCTTTCAGACTTAAGGGGGGCCGGATTGTGGCCAGTGGGAGTAGAAGAGTAGGAAGAAATAATGCTTCATCTTTGGTGTCAGTGGAAGGAACAGCCATCATTGGTGAATGAATGAATGAATGAAAACTTATATAGCGCGGCACATGCGAACTGAATCGCCTCTGGGCGCTTGTTGTTCCTGTCTCCTTTGATATCAAAAGAGAAAAGTCTTGACCTTTTTCCTAAATGCTAGGTGGTTCTCCTCCAACCGAATGCTGGTTGGTAAAGCGTTCCATAGTCTGGGACCCTGGATCGCAAATCTTCTCTCTCCTTTGGACTTGAAGTTGGCTTTCGGAACCTGGAGCAGGTTCTGATTCGTGGATCGCAAAACGCGATTTGGATTATGCGCTTTTATTAATTCGCATAAGTAAAGGGGGGCACTCTCATGGACACATCTATGCGTAAGACAGAGAGCTTTAAAAGCAATTCTGTCTTTAACTGGCAGCCAATGAAGGGATCTCAGTGAAGGTGAGATGGATTCCCAGGGTTTTTTCCCAGTCACAAGTCTGACGGCCGTATTCTGAACGACTTGCAGACGAGCGATTTGGTACTTGGGGAGGCCGAGGTAAAGGGCATTTGCATAATCCAGCCTGGAGTTTACAATAGCTCCCACCACGACCGCTAGGTCTTCTTTAGGGATGAACGGAGTGAGTCTGCGTAGTAGGCGCAGCAGATGGTGAGATCCGCTGACCACTGACCCTATTTGTGCGTCCATTGTTAAAAAGGAGTCAAAAATGACCCCTAGGCTTTTGACTTTGGTGCTAGGGGTGATGAGTTTGCCCAAAATAGGCGGGGGGGTCCACGCTGTTGAAAGTTGATTCCTACGCTTGGCGTGAAACAGAAGAAGTTCTGTTTTCGCTCCATTGAGTTTAAGATAACTCTTTGTCATCCAATCCTCTATCAAAGAGAGACATGTCTCTAGATTGAGGTGGTGATCCTGTCTGTTGCAGATGCGGAAATACAGTTGCGTGTCATCTGCATAAGAGTGGTAAAGCAGTTTTTGGCTGCTAATAATCTAAAAAAGAGGACGAAGGTAGATGTTAAATAGCACTGGTGACAGAGGCGATCCTTGAGGGACTCCGCATGTTACTGTGCGTTTTTCAGACGTAAACGGTCCTAGCTTCACTGTTTGCGATCGGTTTTTCCAAAAAAAGAGGAGAACCAAGATAAATCGCCTTCTGCGACCCTGGCACTTCAGTAAGCCGAGTCAGTAACAGATTGTGGTCTACAGTGTCAAAAGCTGCACTTAGGTCCAAAACAGAACCAGGAGACAAGATTCTCCTTCGTCTGCGGCCTTGAGAACATCGTCCCATACATTTAGCATGCTGTTTCCGTCCCATGTCCGGGACGGAAGCCTGATTGCAAGATCAAGTAGCTTGTGGTATCTAGATGCTGTTGCAGCTGTTGTACCACTACTTTTTCCATTATCTTAGAGAATACGTTGAGGCTTGTTATGGGACGGCGGGTGGAGTGGGTCCTTGGGGTCCAGGGAGGGTTTCTTCAGGATGGGTTGGGATTATACCCTCTTTCAACTGTGAGGGCACTATGCCCTCCAAGAAAGACTGGTTGATAAGCTGCGTAATGGGAGGAGCCAGGATGTCGGCGCATTCCTTCAGCAGTTTTGTGGGGATAATGTCATTTGGCGCTGCGCCATTGCGCAGAGTACAAATGACATTTTTTAGTGGACTCAACGGAGATGGGTTCTAGGGTAAACTTACCTGATATCGAAGAATTACTATGGGTGCTGTGTGAGAGGCTACAGGGGGGGCTGAGGGGAGAATAGTTTTTGCTGAATGCTTTCACGGATTGCCTCGATATTTATCAACAAAATAATCCGATAGCTCATTGCAAAATTCTTGTGTGTCAGAACTGGGGGCTTCAATACATCCTGGTTTCATGGTCTGGGTGACCATCTTGAAGAGTTCGCTCGGGGGCGGTTAAGGGCCCCGTTGATAGCCTCCGAGAAAATATTCTTCTTGGCTTGGAAAATTCCTTTGTGGTATATTTCTTGTTGTTGTTGTCGCCTTGTAGATGGATAGGTTTAGCTCTGAAGAACATCTTTTCCAGGCAGATTCTGCCCTTCTGCGTTCTTGCTTCAGTAACGACAGCTGGTTGTTAAACCAGCTGCGGTTGTTTTTCCGAATGCGGGTTCTTCGTTTCGGCGCTACCAAATCGGCTGACTGTAGCATGGCCGAGTTGATGGCTTCCAATGTTTCAACGGCCGTTTGATGCGGCTGAGTTGTTTCTATTTTTTTCCTTAAAGTCGTTTCTGAAGAGTTCCGAGTGGAGCTTCTTCTGACATCCAGTCCAGTGTGTTGTCACTGGATTTTGATGTTTTTGTTGTGGGGGGGATTGTGGAAAATGAATTTAATTTGCATGGTGGTCTGTCCATGAGGCAAACTTTTCATTTTTTCAAAATTTTTTATTTCCAGATCTTGTCTGAAAATAAGATCAAGTGTGTGGCCTGAAGCATGTGTGGGCCACACATACTAGTTGCTGTAACCCTAAATCTTCCAGGTGGTCAATACAGGCATCCGCAACGATGTCTTGTGAGGAGTTGGGCCCAGAGATTGAAAATCCCCTAACAGCAACAGGTGTTTGCTGTTGAAGGGTATAAGTGTGGAAGAAGAAATCCGTCCATGGTGATAGCAGCTGCGATTTTGGGCCCGGTGGCCTATAGCAGAGCAGAATGTGGACGGTCTCCTTTGAATTTGCTTGCAGTTGCAGAGTAAGGGTTTCCATGAATGGAAGAGGGTTTTGAAGGGCTGGTTTTGTGATTGCAAGATGAGTCTTGTGGATTGGTGTGATTGGGAGAAATGTGTTCCCAGTCAGTGTCATTGGGAGGAATTCTGCCTCTTTATTAGTGTCAGTGTGGGGGGGGGGGGGGGTTAGGGAATTATGCCCATTGTTGGTATCAGTAGAAAGAAATAGTGCCCCAGGGGTCAGATCAATGCAAGCAAAGGGCCGCATCTGGCCCCCGGGACACAGTTTGGAGACCACTGCTCTATACTCCAAAATAAGAACTGGGGAGGCTAATTAGACTCTACAGACAATATATACAAAATAGGTAACACCGAAGAGCAGGGGAACACTGGAGGTGCAGGGAGCAGATGGGAAGGGGGGAACAAAACTGAGATAAGAAGCAAGGGGGAGCAGGTACAGGGAAGAAGGATACAGGAGGCAGGAACAGGTACAGGATAGCAGTTAGCTGTATCTGGCTGCAAGCAAAACACGGGAGCGAGAGGCACTTAGCAGGGGAGGACCTAAATACCCTCCCAGCAGCCAGCATCAGAGGGGAGGACCTAAATACCCTCCCAGCAGCCAGCATCAGAGGGGAGGACCTAAACACCCTCTCAGCAGCCAGCATCAGAGGGGAGGACCTAAATACCCACCCATCAGCCAGCATCAGAGGGGAGGACCTAAATACCCTCCCAGAAGCCAGCATCAGGTCTGCTAGCTGCTGGGAAACACCCACTGGTGGAGAACAGGGCTGGAACAGGTACAGGATAGCAGTTAGCTGTATCTGGCTGCAAGCAAAACACGGGAGCGAGAGGCACTTAGTAGGGGAGGACCTAAATACCCTCCCAGCAGCCAGCATCAGAGGGGAGGACCTAAATACCCTCCCAGCAGCCAGCATCAGAGGGGAGGACCTAAACACCCTCTCAGCAGCCAGCATCAGAGGGGAGGACCTAAATACCCACCCATCAGCCAGCATCAGAGGGGAGGACCTAAATACCCTCCCAGAAGCCAGCATCAGGTCTGCTAGCTGCTGGGAAACACCCACTGGTGAAGAGAACAGGGCTGGAACAGGTACAGGATAGCAGTTACTGTAGCTGTATCTGTCTGCAAGCAAAACACGGGAGCAAGAGGCACTTAGTAGGAGAGGACCTAAATACCCTCCCAGCAGCCAGCATCAGAGGGGAGGACCTAAATACCCTCCCAGCAGCCAGCATCAGAGGGGAGGACCTAAATACCCTCCCAGAAGCCAGCATCAGGTCTGCTAGCTGCTGGGAAACACCCACTGGTGGAGAACAGGGCTGGATCAGGTACAGGATAGCAGTTACTGTAGCTGTATCTGGCTGCAAGCAAAACACGGGAGCAAGAGGCACTTAGTAGGAGAGGACCTAAATACCCTCCCAGCAGGCAGCATCAGAGGGTCGGACCTAAATACCCTCCCAGCAGCCAGCATCAGAGGGGAGGACATAAATACCCTCCCAGCAGCCAGAATCAGGTCTGCTAGCTCCTGGGAGACACCCACTGGTGGAGAATAGAATTACAACCCTCCGCCCAGGAATCCACATTGCCACCAGTAGGTGATCCAGGTCCTGACAGGTCCAGTCTAGCAGTGTGGAGGAGCAGAGGTTCAGGTAAGTAAATCTACTAGACCTAAATGGGAAATTAACCCTTGCAGTGCGGGAGCAGACAGTTTCCAAAGTTAGGCTTTATATCCACCTGCTGCAGCTTACTATATAGCCGTCTTTTTTTTACTCTCTTGACGATTTGTTTTGCCACCAGAAGCGAGGTGTAAATGCCCTATGTAAGCTCCTAGTCAGAGTTTACACAAAGCTGAATACTTTCTCCCCACCCCATGTGACAGCACTGGGTGCCTAAGGGGCCAGTTGCCAATCAGGACAGGGGGAAAGCGAATGAGCCAATTGCTTCTCTACTGGTTAGCTCAGCTTGCTTCCATCAAAAAAGAAAGTAAAGTCCAAGAGTCAACCTGAAAGCAAACCTGGAGTGCTTTTTAGAACTTATTGACATTGGCGCTATCAAACCTGCATTTATACGTGTTTAGAGGACATTTCCAAACACATATAAACGCATGTAATTATTTTCTATAGTACCATTCACACTGTGCATTTTCTTGTGTGCTAAAAAAAATAAATAGAATTCTGTGTCCCTGGCATCCATTTAGAGCAGGGGCCTCAAACTGGCAGCCCTCCAGCTGTTGCAGAACTACAAGTCCCATGAGCCACTGCAAGACTAACAGTTACAAGCCTGACTCCCACAGGCAGAGGCATGATGGGATTTGTAGTTTTGCAACAGCTGGAGGGCCGCCAGTTTAAGACCCCTGCTTTTAAAATCAACTTTAATGAAGGTACAACATTTAGCACCTCACATGGTTGATGATTAAAAGAGGCACATCTAAGTATGCAGGGATCCGGGGTACATAGTCCACATAGGCGTGCGCACAGGGTGTGCCAGGTGTGCCCAGGCACACCCTAATCACCCTGTGCACAACAGATTCCCCCTACTGACCTGGCTCCTCCTCCTTCCCCTCACAGCACTGCCGGCTTCCCTCCTCTCCCACCTGTTGTTGCTGTGGATGTTTTAGGATAAGTGGTGGAGGGGCCAGTAAATATGCAATTTACCAGCCACTTCCTTTTCTAAATGAACATCGTGGGTGATCGGTAGAGTGTGTTTGAGCTTTGGGGTGCACACCCTAATGCCAAAGGCTGCGCACACCTATGATAGTCCACATAGACCGTCCTTCTCACTGCCGCCTCTCACCCCTATCAGTCTACAATCGTGACCGGGAAGACTACCCTGCAGTAGAGCGATCTGAAAGCGAGGCTTGAACCGCTCGTGGAAGGGACGACATCAATGGCGGTGCGGAGGGCAGTCTATGTGGACAGCTGTACCCCTGATGCCTCCATACTTAGATGTGTCCGTTTTAATCATCAACCATGTGAGAGTTTTTAACCACTTCCTTACTGGGCATGTATACCCCCTTCCTGACCAGGTGAAATTTCAGCTTGCGGCACTGCGTCGCTTTAACTGACAATTGCGCGGTCGTGTGACGTGGCTCCCAAACAAAATTGGCGTCCTTTTTTTCCCCACAAGTAGAGCTTTCTTTTGGTGGTATTTGGTCACCTCTGCGGTTTTTATTTTTTGCGCTATAAACAAAAAAGGACGACAATTTTGAAAAAAAATACAATATTTTTTACTTGTTGCTATAAAAAATAGCCCAATTAAAAAAAAAAAAAAAAATTCAGTCTAGGCCGATACGTATTCTTCTACATATTTTTGGTAAAAAAAATAAAAAAATCGCAATAAGCGACTGGTTTGCGCAAAAGTTATAGCGCCTACAAAATAAGGGACAGAATTATTATTTTTTATTATTTTATTTTTTTACTAGTAATGGCGGCG
This sequence comes from Rana kukunoris, assembly GCA_029574335.1. NCBI lineage: Eukaryota > Metazoa > Chordata > Amphibia > Anura > Ranidae > Rana > Rana kukunoris. The sequence continues at coordinate 522,058,222 of CM056051.1, forward strand.
ATCTGCGATTTTTATTGCGACTGCGACATTATGGCGGACACATCGGACACTTTTGATACATTTTTGGCACCATTCACATTTATACAGCGATCGGTGCTATAAATATGCACTAATTACTGTATAAATGTGACTGGCAGGGAAGGGGTTAACACTAGGGGGTGAGGAAGGGGTTAAGTGTGTATCCTGCATTGTGTTCTAACTGTGGGGGGAGGGGGGGTGACTGGGGGGGGTGACCGATCTGTGTCCCTATGTACAAGAGACACAGATCGGTCTCCTCTCTCCCTGACAGGACGCTGTCATTGTGAGAGCCGGCAATGAGAAATGATGTAATGTTTACATATGAGATCGTCTCTCATTCGCCGCACAGATCGCATCGCAAACGGCCACTCTGATTGGCCGTTCGCCGCGATCTGTGATTGGCTGTGTCCAAGGGACACGGCCAGTACACAAGTTCCCCGCTGCGCGCGCTGGGAACGAAGAAAGGGGCTGCCATGAAAACACGGCGCCCCAGAGAATTAGAACCACCCTGCCGCCGTATATAGTCGTACGGCCGTAGGGAAGTGGTTAAATGTTGTACCTTCATTAAATGTAACCATATTGCTACACTTATGCCGCGTACACACGGTCGTTTTTTTGCGATGAAAAAAAACGACGTTTTTTAAAACGTCATTTAAATTGATGGTGTGTGGGCAAAACGTCGTTTTTTGTCTTCAGAAAAAAGACCAAAAAAAAATTCCAACATGCTTGAATTTTTTGTGTCGTTTTTCAAAACGTCGTTTTTTGTTTCACAAAAAGTCACCGTGTGTAGCAAAAACGTCGTTCAAAACGACGTTTTTCAACCCGCGCATGCCCAGAAGCTAGTTATGAAGCGAGCTTCAATGGAAAAGAGTGGTGAACGTAACCTCGCTTTTTGTGAAAAAAACGATGGTGTGTATGCAAAATTGTCTTTGAAAAGTGACGTTTCAAAAACGTCGTTTTTTACTTCACAGAAAACGTCGTCTTTTTTTTTTCATCGCAAAAAACGACCGTGTGTACGCGGCATTAGAGGCGCCTCTCTTCTTTTTTATACTCACTTGTGACATGACGCTACTCTTATATCAAGACATCGCTTGTATATCAAGGCAAAATGTATTAAAACATTTAGCTTGTCTTGCAAAACGCTCTCAAACCAAGTTACTCTCAAACCAAGGTTTTACTGTAGTGTGTATGTTAAACCGTTAAATTTAACCCTGCAACCTAGACCTTAGCCTTGTGCCAGCCCTTAAACCTGACTCTTATGCCGCGTACACACGATCACTTTTTGTGATGAAAAAAACAACGTTTTCAAAAACGTCATTTAAAATCACCGTGTGTGGGCAAAACGTCGTTTTATGTCTTCAAAAAAAACGACCAAAAAAAAATTCTAACATGCTTGGATTTTTTGTGTCGTTTTTCAAAATGTCATTTTTTGTGTCATAAAAAGTGATGGTGTGTGAGCAAAACTACGTTTTTAAACCCGCGCATGCTCAGAAGCAAGTTCTGAGACGGAGCTTCAATGGAACAGAGTGGCGTCGAACGTGGTGTACGTCACCGCGCTTTGCAAGAGCATTTTGGAAAAACGATGATGTGTAGGCAACGTCGTTTTGGAAAATGAAGTTTGAAAAATGTCGTTTTGTTTCTTTACATAAAACGTTGTTTTTTTTCGTCACAAAAAGTGATCGTGTGTACGCGGCATTAGGATACCCTTAAACGTAATCTTTAACAACTTCAGCCCCGGAAGAATTAGCTGTTGAATGACCAGGCCATTTTTTGCGGTTCGGCACTGCGCCTGTTTTGCGCGGTTGTGCATCGCTGTGCCCAAACAAAATTTCCGTCCTTTTTCCCCCCACAAATGGAGCTTTCTTTTGGTGGTATTTGATCACCTCTGCGGTTTTAATTTTTTGCGCTATTAACAAAAATAGAGTGACAATTTTGAAAAAAAAACAATATTTTTTACTTTTTGTTATAATACATTTTCCCCCAAAATATATAAAAAAAACAAGGGGCCAGATTCATAAAGCCGCGCGCAAAGTTGCGGCGGCGTAACTTTTCTTATTTACGTTACGCCGCCGCAACTTAACACGCACGTGCTGTATTCACAAAGCACCTGCATGTCAAGTTGCGGTGGCGTAGCGTAAATTGGGCGGCCTAATTCAAAATAGGCGGGTAGGGGGCGTCTCCTATTTAAATTAGGCGCGTACACGCGCCAAACGTACTGCGCATGCGCCGGCCATAGAAAAATCCCAGTGCGCATGCTCCGAAATATGATGGTGTTTTCGACGTGAACGTAATCGACGTAAATCCCCATTCACGTTACGCAAACGACGTAACAACGGTCACAACGTCCATACTTAACATAGGATGCGCCTGCTTTGGGCAGCTTTATCTTTACGGAAACCCCTTACGGAAACGACGTAAAGTCACTGCGACGGGAGACCACATATAGTGAATGCAGGGTACTGGGGAGACCAGATATAGTGAATGCAGGGTACTGTGGATACCAGATATAGTGAATGCAGGGTACTGGGGAGACCAGATATAGTGAATGCAGGGTCCTGGGGAGACCAGATATAGTGAATGCAGGGTACTGGGGAGACCAGATATAGTGAATGCAGGGTCCTGGGGAGACCAGATATAGTGAATGCAGGGTCCTGGGAAGACCAGATATAGTGAATGCAGGGTCCTGGGGAGACCAGATATAGTGAATGCAGGGTCCAGGGGAGACCAGATATAGTGAATGCAGGGTCCTGGGGAGACCAGATATAGTGAATGCAGGGTACTGGGGAGACCAGATATAGTGAATGCAGGGTACTGGGGAGACCAGATATAGTAAATTCAGGGTCCTGGGGAGACCAGATATAGTGAATGCAGGGTACTGGGGAGACCAGATATAGTGAATGCAGGATACTGGGGAGACCAGATATAGTGAATGCAGGGTCCAGGGGAGACCAGATATAGTGAATGCAGGGTACTGGGGAGACCAGATATAGTGAATGCAGGATACTGGGGAGACCAGATATAGTGAATGCAGGGTCCAGGGGAGACCAGATATAGTGAATGCAGGGTACTGGGGAGACCAGATATAGTGAATGCAGGATACTGGGGAGACCAGATATAGTGAATGCAGGGTCCAGGGGAGACCAGATATAGTGAATGCAGGGTCCAGGGGAGACCAGATATAGTGAATGCAGGGTCCAGGGGAGACCAGATATAGTGAATGTAGGGTACTGGGGAGACCAGATATAGTGAATGCAGGATACTGGGGAGACCAGATATAGTGAATGCAGGGTCCAGGGGAGACCAGATATAGTGAATGTAGGGTACTGGGGAGACCAGATATAGTGAATGTAGGGTACTGGGGAGACCAGATATAGTGAATGCAGGGTCCAGGGGAGACCCGATATAGTGAATGCAGGGTCCTAGGAAGACAAGATATAGTGAATGCAGGGTACTGGGTAGACAGATATAGTGAATGCAGGATCCTGGGGGGCCAGGGATAGTGAATGCAGGATCCTGGGGGGCCAGATATAGTGAATGCAGGGTACTGGGTAGACCAGATATAGTGAATGCAGGATCCTGGGGGGCCAGATATAGTGAATGCAGGGTACTGGGGAGACCAGATATAGTGAATGCAGGGTACTGGGGAGACCAGATATAGTGAATGCAGGATCCTGGGGGGCCAGATATAGTGAATGCAGGATCCTGGGGGGCCAGATATAGTGAATGCAGGGTACTGGAGAGACCAGATATAGTGAATGCAGGATCCTGGGGGGCCAGATATAGTGAATGCAGGGTACTGGGGAGACCAGATATAGTGAATGCAGTGTACTGGGGAGACCAGATATAGTGAATGCAGGGTACTGGGGAGACCAGATATAGTGAATGCAGGGTCCTGGGGAGACCAGATATAGTGAATGCAGGGTACTGGGGAGACCAGATATAGTGAATGCAGGGTACTGGGGAGACCAGATATAGTGAATGCAGGGTCCTGGGGAGACCAGATATAGTGAATGCAGGGTCCTGGGGAGACCAGATATAGTGAATGCAGGGTACTGGGGAGACCAGATATAGTGAATGCAGGGTACTGGGGAGACCAGATATAGTGAATGAAGGGTCCTGGGTTTAGTAACCCTTTAAGGCTCAAATAGGTTCCTATATCTCCTTTGAAGCTGCCGCTAACTCGTCTCTATAAACTCCTCCCCCTCTCAGGTCCAGGTGGAGGGACTCACCCCCGGAGGCCTTCACTTAAAGATAAAGATTCCAATCTTTCTCCATCTTCACCAAACCCGGACTCCCCTAATTTTGCAGGTACGTAACATAGGATGTATAGCGAATTTTGGTGTTACTGGTCCTGGAGTTGTGTAAAGTATTTGCCTGTACTTTGTTAGGTTGGGGAAATACTAATTGTTGCCTATAAATGTTTATATTTAGCTTGTACTTGCAGCCTCCTAGAGGCCGATAGGTAGGTTTTCAGACACTTTACTAATGTGCTGTGAATAGCCTGTGTAATTTGATATCCAATCATTCAGAAATCCTATGTACTAGTATATAGGGACCTGTATAGATTTTCAATTAGTCAGAGGCAGTCAACAAGCAAGCAGGCAGTGCCGGCCTTTCCAAACCAAAGCACCTGATATTTAATACATGTTTTATGTTATAATAAAAGTAAGTAATAAAAAAATGATCCAGAAGATCATTTTGGAAACCTGTAAACATTAAAAACAAAATAAAAATAAAATAAAAGTTTAGTTTCACATTATGATGGTTTTTTAATAATTCTTTAATTCACGGGCAATTCACGGGCAATCACTACAATACAAAGGCAACAAACGGGCAATCACTACAATACAAAGGCAACAAACGGGCAATCACTACAATACAAAGGCAACAAACGGGCAATCACTACAATACAAAGGCAACAAACGGGCAATCATTACAATACAAAGGCCACAAACGGGCAATCATTACAATACAAAGGCCACAAACGGGCAATCACTACAATACAAAGGCAACAAACGGGCAATCACTACAATACAAAGGCAACAAACGGGCAATCACTACAATACAAAGGCAACAAACGAGCAATCATTACAATACAAAGGCCACAAACGGGCAATCATTACAATACAAAGGCCACAAACGGGCAATCATTACAATACAAAGGCCACAAACGGGCAATCACTACAATACAAAGGCAACAAACGGGCAATCACTACAATACAAAGGCAACAAACGGGCAATCACTACAATACAAAGGCCACAAACGGGCAATTACTACAATACTGAGGCAACAAACGGGCAATCACTACAATACAAAGGCAACAAACGGGCAATCACTACAATACAAAGGCAACAAACGGGCAATCACTACAATACTGAGGCAACAAACGGGCAATCACTACAATACTGAGGCAACAAACGGGCAATCACTACAATACAAAGGCAACAAACTGGCAATCATTACAATACAAAGGCAACAAACGGACCATCACTACAATACTAAGGCCACAAACGGGCAATCACTACAATACTAAGGGAACAAACGGGCAATCACTACAATACTAAGGCCACAAACGGGCAATCACTACAATACTAAGGCAACAAACGGGCAATCACTACAATACAAAGGCAACAAACGGGCAATCACTACAATACTAAGGCCACAAACGGGCAATCACTACAATACTAAGGCAACAAACGGGCAATCACTACAATACAAAGGCAACAAACGGGCCATCACTACAATACTAAGGCCACAAACGGGCAATCACTACAATACTAAGGCCACAAACGAGCAATCACTACAATACAAAGGCAACAAACGGGCAATCACTACAATACTAAGGCAACAAACGGGCAATCACTACAATACAAAGGCAACAAACGGGCAATCATTACAATACAAAGGCAACAAACGGGCCATCACTACAATACTAAGGCAACAAACGGGCAATCACTACAATACTGAGGCAACAAACGGGCAATCACTACAATACAAAGGCAACAAACGGGCAATCACTACAATACAAAGGCAACAAACGGGCAATCATTACAATACAAAGGCAACAAACGGGAAATCACTACAATACTAAGGCAACAAACAGGCAATCACTACAATACAAAGGCAACAAACATGCAATCACTACAATACTAAGGCCACAAACGGGCAATCACTACAATACTAAGGCCACAAACGGGCAATCACTACAATACAAAGGCAACAAATGGCCAATCACTATAATACAAAGGCAACAAACGGGCAATCACTACAATACAAAGGCAACAAACGGGCAATCACTACAATACAAAGGCAACACAAGTTTAATTGAAAAAGAGCCTCTGAAAGTACAATATAGTAGGAAATATATAGGGGGCGTACCATCATCCAGATTACTAGAAGTGTAAATAAATTGATTCTGAGGTCCCAAACTACAGAACCAAAGAAGGGGGTGGGGCCAAGGTTGGACTATTCCGGTACTGATAAACAAGATACAACATATACAAACAAGCGAATAAAAATATGAAAGAACATTTTATTGAGTACAGAGTAAAATAGAACACAGGTGAGGTTAAAAAAGACAATCAACTTGACCGGTTTCGCGGCTAGGGCCGCTTCATCAGAAGCATGTCTATATTACCCATCCAGCGGGTGGGGTGGGCTTGGGCAATGCCGTCGGGTATCCCGTGAGGTAATCGGGGGATACATATAGGAATGGACCTACTGCTGTAATACAATTGTATTGTGTGTAGGGGGGCCCCGGGTGGGAACCCAAGTTGAAAAAACTGTGTAGGGTCACATTTAGCCTCCACTAATGGGTCCATGGTAATGGGCCAAAGAGGGAGGGGGACCACAATGGATCCCAGGAGGGCATCAAGATAGTGAAGCCGACTGTTGGCACTGTGGGCTGGGTAAGGCCACAGAGGTGAATGTTGGCACTGTGGGCTGGGTAAGGCCACAGAGGCCACAGAGGTCCCGAGGTGCGAGTGTCACCTCGGGACCTCTGTGGCCTTACCCAGCCCACAGTGCCAACAGTCGGCTTCACTATCTTGATGCCCTCCTGGGATCCATTGTGGTCCCCCTCCCTCTTTGGCCCATTACCATGGACCCATTAGTGGAGGCTAAATGTGACCCTACACAGTTTTTTCAACTTGGGTTCCCACCCGGGGCCCCCCTACACACAATACAATTGTATTACAGCAGTAGGTCCATTCCTATATGTATCCCCCGATTACCTCACGGGATACCCGACGGCATTGCCCAAGCCCACCCCACCCGCTGGATGGGTAATATAGACATGCTTCTGATGAAGCGGCCCTAGCCGCGAAACCGGTCAAGTTGATTGTCTTTTTTAACCTCACCTGTGTTCTATTTTACTCTGTACTCAATAAAATGTTCTTTCATATTTTTATTCGCTTGTTTGTATATGTTGTATCTTGTTTATCAGTACCGGAATAGTCCAACCTTGGCCCCACCCCCTTCTTTGGTTCTGTAGTTTGGGACCTCAGAATCAATTTATTTACGCAACAAAAGTTTAATTGGACCGGTCTGATCGTGTGTACGCGGCCTTAGAAGATATGGGCAACAAAAGTGCAGTCAATTCCAGACACAGGCAGCAAATGGGAAACTGTCACAATACATGGGCAACAAATGGTAGATTGTTAATATATGCACAAGCAGATAACGAGCAACTGTTACATTATATGTGTAACAAATGGGCAACTGTTACATCACATGGGAAATAAACAGACAGTCATTACAATACATAGGCAGCAAATGGGCAACGGTTACAACTCATGGGCAACAAATGTGCAGACGTTGCAAGACATGAGCAGCAAATGGGAAACTATTACAATAGATGGGCAACAAATTAGTGATTGTTTATTTATGTATTTATATATATATATATATATACATGGGCAGACAGCGAGTAACTGTTACAATACATAGACAACAAACGGGCAACTGTAAAGATATAAGGGCAGTAAATGGGCAACTGTCAGATTATATGGGCAACAAATCGGTAATTGTTACACCACATAGGAAATAAACAGACAGTCATTACAATACACAAGCAGCAAATAGGCAACGGTTACAACTCATGGGGAACAAATGTGCAGTCATTACAATACATGGGCAGCAAATGGGAAACTATTAAAATAGATGGGCAACAAATGGGTGATTATTTATATATATATATATATATATATATATATATATATATATATACACAGGCAGAAAGTGAGGAACTGTTATAATACATAGACAACAAGTGGGCATCTGTAAAAATATAAGGGCAACAAAACGGCAACTGTCAGATTATATGGGCAACAAATGGGTAATTGTTACAATATTCAAGCAACAAACAGGATAGAATTTCAATACACAGGCAATAACAGGTAATCATATAATATGTGGGCATCAAAAGGGCAACTGTTACATTACAAGAGTTACCAGCAGGCAACTTTGACACTGCATAGGCAAAATTATCCAGGGATCACATGAGTGCAGTCTGCTACTACTACCCCCCACCACCTCTACCTACCAGCATCTAGCTTCATATAGGAATCCCCTAGCTCTAGCCACACAAATCCTATTAGTGGACAGAAGGAGGTAATGAAGGAGGAGCGAGCACAGCCTGTGTCTCCTTCCGCCTCTCTTCTTGGTGACTGGAATAGTGACACTAATATCCACACTGTAATCAGCCAACTGGCAGCTAAGATGGCAGCCCAGTAATCAATAGGCATAGCTGAAGTCCAGCTGGGCCAAATCTGGAGAGTTCCAAGCTATGGTGATGGGAGTCATTGAAAAATTTATGGAAAAAGGGTTAAGTCGGCACTACCATAAATTTTTGTTCCACTCACCAAGACCACGTCTATGTCAGCTAACTAGCAGCCAAGCTGGTGGAAACTCCCTGCAGCCCAGAGCCCCAGTATTCAAAATAAATAGCCGGAGCCAAGATAGGCCAAATCTGGAGAGTTCCAAACTATGGTGACTGCAAACATTAGAAAAAAATTATGAAAAAAGGGTGAAGTCACCACTATCATAAATTCTGGTTCCTACCCCCCCCCCCCCCGCCCCCAAGACCAAGTCTATGTGATCCAGTTGTAAGCTGAACTAGAGGAAACTCCTGGCGTCCCAGAGCCACATTATTCAAAATGAATAGCCGGAGCCAAGCCGGGTCAAAGCTGTAGAGTTCCAAACTATGGTGGTTGAGTCATTAAAAAAGTTATGTAAAAAGGGTTAAGTCACCACTACCATAAATTCTGGTTCCCACCCGCCAAGACAAAGTCTTTGTCAGCTGAACTGAAGGAAACTCATGTCAGGCCAGAGCCCCAGTATTCAAAATGAATAGCCGGAGCCAAGCCGTGACAAATCTGGAGAGTTCTAAACTATGATGTCTGGAGTCATTGAAAAATGTATGTAAAAAGGTTTAAGTCAACGGTACCATACATTTTTGTAACCACCCCCCAAGACCAAGTCTATGTCAGTTATCTAGCAGCCGAGCTGGTGGAAACTCCTGGCAGTTCAGAGCCCCAGTATTCAAAATGAATAGTTGGAGTCAAGCTGGGCCAAATCTGGAGAGTTCCAAGCTATGATGACTGCAAACATTAGAAATAAATTATGTAAAAAGGGTTAAGTCACCACTACCATCAATTCTGGTTCCTACCCTCCCAAGACCAAGTCTATGTTAGCCAGTTGTAAGCTGAACTAGAGGAAACTCCTGGCGGCCCAGAGCCACATTATTCAAAATTATTAGCCGGAGCCAAGCTGGGTCAAATCTGAAGAGTTCCAAACTATGGTGGTTGGAGTCATTGAAAAATGTATGTAAAAGGGTTAGGTCAACAGTACCATCAATTTTTGTAACAACCCTCAAAGACCAAGTCTAAGTCAGCTAACTAGCCGCTGAACTGGTGAAAACTCCTGACAGCGCAGAGCCCCAGTATTCAAAATGAATAGTTGGAGTCAATCTGGGCCAAATCTGGAGAGTTCCAAGCTATGATGACTGTAAACATTAGACATAAATTATGTAAAAAGGGGTCAAGTTTCCACTACCATCAATCCTTGTTCCTACCCCCCAAGACCAAGTCTATGTGAGCCAGTTGTAAGCTGAACTAGAGGAAACTCCTGGCGGCCCAGAGCCTCAGTATTTAAAATTAATAGCCAAGCCGGGTCAAATCTGAAGAGTTCAAAACTATGGTGGTTGGAGTCATTGAAAAGTGTATGTAAAAAGGGTTAAGTCACCACTACCATAAATTCTGGTTCCCACCCGCCAATACCAAGTCTATGTCAGCTGAACTGGAGGAAACTCCTATCAGCCCAGAGCCCCAGTATTCAAAATGAATAGCCAGAGTCAAGCCGGGTCAAATCTAAAGAGTTTCAGACTATGGTGGTTGGAGTCATTGAAAATGTATGTAAAAAAGTTTAAGCCAACAGTACCATAGATTCTGGTTCCCACCTCCCAAGACCAAGTCTATGTCAGCCAGTTGAAAGCTGAATTGGAGGAAACTCCTGGCAGCCCAGAGCCCCAGTATTCAAAATGAATAGCCGGAGCCAAGCCGGGCCAAATCTGGAGAGTTCTAAACTATGGTGACTAGAGCCATTGAAAATGTTTGTAAAAAGATTTAAGTCAACAGTACCATACATTTCTGTAACCACCCCTATGTCAGCCGGTTGTACGCTGAACTGGAGAGAAAATCCTTTCAGCCCAGAGCCCCGATATTCAAACTGAATAGCCGGAGCCAAGCCGGGCCAAATCTGGAGAGTTCTAAACTATGGTCAATGGAGTCAAAAATGGTGAAGAAACCACTACCATAAATTCTTGTAACCACCCCCCAGGACCAAGTCTATGTTTCCTTCTCACAAGAGCAGGCCTTAAACATGACACTTCTATAATAGCCTGAAAATGTCTACACCAAAATAGCCAAGGTAATGCAGTAGTCCACGATGGTAGTCCATGATAGGTGGTTGAATATAGATCAGTTGATACCTTATCCTTGCTTGCTTCAAGTCTTCCAGCCGCCGTAGAATGGCAGAAAAAAGCAACTCATATAAGCGCAGAACACTTCTGTTTATTGTACACAAGGGTCCTTCAACTGGACAACAGGAAAAATGCTGTACTGCAGTGAAGTGCGGGCAGGGGAGGGTTAATAGACACTGCGGATAAATATGGGGTGGAAATAAGTGGGGTGATGGTGGCACAGCGGTTTTCTACAGCACTGTACTGGGAGTCACTGAGCTGTCACTATGAAAGATCTCCTTTAATAAACTCAGCAATTTGGACAGAAGGGAGACAGCGGGGATGAGAGAGGAGAAATGAGACAACATATTACGTCTGGAAGCTCTAGGATGGCTCGGCCCCTCCGCCCCGTCCTCCCGCCACCCTCGGCATCTTGCTGATTTAATGCGTTCCGCCAGTTAAAGTGCAGATTCGATCTTTTTAATTAGACTTAATTAAAGCTGTTTATTTAAATCCGGCTGATATGCCCAGGAGGCAATTGAGAGAGAGGCGAGTACAATATATGAGCACCGCAGGGGTTCTGCGACCGCACATGTGATGCTTACAGGGTGGAGACCAGTGTCACCCTGCAGGAGGTGGGGCAGATTCATAATTCTCTTCTATCGGTGTCACCCTGCAGGAGGAGGGACATATTCATAATTCTCTTCCATTGGTGTCACCCTGCAGGAGGAGGACAGACTCATAGCTCCCTTCTGTCTGTATCAACCTGCAGGAGGAGGACAGACTCATAGCTCCCTTCTGTCTGTATCAACCTGCAGGAGGAGGACAGACTCATAGCCCCCTTCTGTCTGTATCACCCTGCAGGAGGACAGACTCATAGCTCCCTTCTGTCTGTATCACCCTGCAGGAGGAGGACAGACTCATAGCTCCCTTCTGTCTGTATCACCCTGCAGGAGGAGGACAGACTCATAGCTCCCTTCTGTCTGTATCACCCTGCAGGAGGAGGACAGACTCATAGCCCCCTTCTGTCTGTATCACCCTGCAGGAGGAGGACAGACTCATAGCTCCCTTCTGTCTGTATCACCCTGCAGGGGCAGGACAGACTCATAGCTCCCTTCTGTCTGTATCACCCTGCAGGAGGAGGACAGACTCATAGCTCCCTTCTGTCTGTATCACCCTGCAGGAGGAAGACAGACTCATAGCCCCCTTCTGTCTGTATCACCCTGCAGGAGGACTGACTCATGGCTCCCTTCTGTCTGTATCACCCTGCAGGAGGAGGACAGACTCATAGCTTCCTTATGTCTGTATCTCCCTGCAGGAGGAGGACAGACTCATAGCTCCCTTCTGTCTGTATCACCCTGCAGGAGGAGGACAGACTCATAGCCCCCCTTCTGTCTGTATCACCCAGCAGGAGGAGGACAGACTCATATCTCCTTCTGTCTGTATCACCCTGCAGAAGGAGGACAGACTCATAGCTCCCTTCTGTCTGTATCACCCTGCAGGAGGAGGACAGACTCCTAGCTCCCTTCTGTCTGTATCACCCTGCAGGGGCAGGACAGACTCATAGCTCCCTTCTGTCTGTATCACCCTGCAGGAGGAGGACAGACTCATAGCTCCCTTCTGTCTGTATCACCCAGCAGGAGTAGGACAGACTCATAGCTCCCTTCTGTTTGTATTACCCTGCAGGAGGAGGACAGACTCATAGCTCCCTTCTGTCTGTATCACCCTGCAGGAGGAGGACAGACTCATAGCCCTCTTCTGTCTGTATCACCTTGCAGGAGGAGGACAGACTCATAGCCCTCTTCTGTCTGTATCACCTTGCAGGAGGAGGACAGACTCATAACTTTCTTTAGGGCACACCCTCGCTGTACACTATAGATCAGTGGCTGGCAACCAGTGGGCCACAGCTTCACGTCTGCCGTGACAGCTACTGTCGTCACACCATGCTCCAACATGCCCATTCTCCACACCATCCTCCCACAGCTCACAAGAAAAACACACCATGCACGTGCAACTATCTTCTAGCTGCTAGAAAGCAAGCGACTGGCCACTATATGCAGTGCACACTCTAAGCCCAACTTGGGCAGCCAGAGCAAGGTGGCAGAGAATGGGAGCAGGGCGGCACACTAGGGTTGCCATCTAATCCCTTTTAAACCCAAACACATTTAAATTACACAGGTTCTGAAGCTGATTAAATGCAGATAAAGCACCAAGTGAGTTTAATTACCACCTTAATCAGCCACAGAACCGTGTAATTAATATGTTTTCGGGTTTAAAGGGATGAGGTGGCAACCCTACGGTACACCTATTCTATGCCAGGGATTTGCAGCAAGGGAGGGAGCTGCAGTTTTGCATCCTTCCCTGCCTTTTGGACAAGCCTTTTACTGATACTGAATTTGACTTGCAACTTGTATATGTTTAAGCTTTGTGCCATATCTAACAGTTTAAGTCATACTATGTTTTTCTTCTTGTTCTAGGAGACACATCTGGCAATGCCACCAAGACAGGAGAAAATGGCCCACTTCCTAATTCCCACGTTCCTCTAGTGGCCGGGGCAGCAGGGGGCGCTGTCCTGCTCCTGTTGGTGTTTGGCGTGGTTGGATGGGCCTGCCACAGACGCCGGCAAGCCAAGCACAGCGACACGCGGCATCCCCCCCTCTCACTGGGCTCCATTACCTCCCCTAAAAGAGGGGGTAACAACAACGGGCACGAGCCTAGCGACATCATCATGCCACTGAGGCCTTCAGAAGGTGGCGCCTTCTGTCCCCACTATGAGAAGGTCAGCGGAGACTATGGACACCCGGTGTACATTGTACAGGACATGGCTAGCCAGAACCCCGCCAATATCTATTACAAAGTATGAAAGTCCCGCCGTCTGCGACTTCTTCTCCTAGTTTATTTTTCCTTTACATTTTTTGTTCTTTTTTTTTTTTTTGGATGGAGGCTGGGGGCTCAGAGTAGGAGGGAAGGAGGACATATTCGAAAGTGAAAGTTGCCTGGCCAAGCCCCCTTTGTGTGTGCACTTCACGTCCGCATGCCTTCTTATGTACTCCCCGAGATGCAAAGCACATCGCGATTGGAGACAACGAAGGGCATAGAGAGCAGACTTGGGCTGCTCCAGACCATTGCCACCAGTGCGGACCCTGAACACAAACCGTTGCACTTGACCAGGAAACAGCATCACTGATCGAGAAGGACATGCAAAAAAAAAAAGTTGCCAAAAAAAAATGGTTGAACTGCTGCCAATGACTCCAGCATGGTATGGCGGCTCCAAAGGTTTAATAGATTATTAGAGCTCGGTTTTAGGGTGGATGCCTGCTGGTCGAATCACCCCTAGATATTTGCTCCTCATGGCGGTCACCAAGGGTTTCGCTCTTGCTGTTGGTTTTGCCATCGTTCTGCCTCAGCCAGATCTTGGCAGCAAAACCAAAACGATTTATTCTGCCAGCATCCATCTTTCTCCTTAAAACCAATTTTGAGTGGATCTAGCCTTTAATCCTGAGACAGGAAACAAAGCCAGTAAAGCTGCCCCCATGAACTGCATTGTGCTCCAGTCAACGGCGCCTCGCGCAGGCACAGACGAAGGAACGAAAAGGTTAGCTGCCATGGAGACAAAATGGCTGCCACTCTGATTTATGTGGTGTGTGTGCGTTTATTTTTTCTTAATTTTCTTTTCTTTTTTTTTTTTTCTTTTTTAATCTCCAGCCCAAAGCCTTAAACAATAGCCTATACCATCTCTGCCCCCTTTCCCCTACTGATGTTTGCACAAAAGTCAAGTCATGTTCTTTGAATTTACGACTTCAAACCAAGATTTACCCCTCCTTAATAGACAACATTTGATGTATTCGTCCCTTGTGCCTTGTGAAAATAGGCAAAGGGGCTCCCCGCTGGTTATACTTCTCATTCTGAACCGCCGTTGTCGTTGTTGTCCTGTGTCACTGTTACCCACCGTGAGTCCTTTTTTGTCCTCTTTTTTTTTTTTTTGTGTTTCTCCCCACCGGGAGTAAAATCCCAAGCAAAATAACCAGGTTGTATAAGGAGATGAGAAAACAAGAACCCCACGCAGAGAGATTGGGCCCCGACCGTGTGCGCGCTGGGACATGTTAAAATATGGCACCTCGGCTGGGGGCACAGGAGAGAAGAACGGGGATGGTGGGGGGATGAAGAGGCAGAGAAAACGGAGCGTAATTAAGCTAGGCCTCGTTGCCATGGAGACAGATTGGGACTACTCTCTCCCTTAGCGTCTCTCCCCCCTTTTTTTCTCGTGTCTGCCTCTCTCCCTCGCTCTCTCCACTATGGCATTAAAGTGTCGGTCGCCAGGGAGACAGAGAACAAAAATGAGCGATAAAAAAAAAAAAAACGAAGGGGGGAGATTTCGTTTTTTTTTTTCTGCTCAACATTAGAAGGATATTTGAAGATGTCAGCTGAACAAGTAAATACACTTGATAAAAGATGGGCCGTGCCGGGTAGGGGGGCCCATTTCTCGACTTGACGACGGTCTCCAACTGCACCGGTCCCAGATGAAATCACAAGTCTGTGAAAAAAAAAAGGAGCCGGTTTTTGTCTCCCACGCCAACCTGAGCCGCCACGGCTATTGTTAAAAATATATTAAAGAAAATGTTACATTTGCTCAATAAAGCTTCTTTTGTTTGCGCTCTCATGAACTATTTTGATAGGAAGTGACAGGTCTCCCTCGGATTTCGGTGTCTCGGCTCGGTTCTTGCTGCGGGGGGGGGGGAATAAGAGGGACAGGCTTGAGCTTAAAACCCTTTTCATTAAAGCCAGTTTTAGATAGGGAATAATCTATTTGATGTAGCCTTCGCCCCTCGATGTATGGGGGCCTAATCTCTTGTGCCATTTATAGAATTGCGTTTTTTAGAATGCTCTTTTCTTTTATTTGTAACGCCGGGTGAAGGGAGGCCAGACACGGTGGGATCTTTGCAAACAACAAACATGTTTGATATGATTGGACAGGTAATGGTTGTCCAGGAAAACCTATATGTAGCATTTGAGAAGCTTTGCCAATCCTTTTTTTCGCACGATTTTTACCAGCACCAGCAAAGACGGCATTAGGGCTAAAATCTTTATTCAATGTGCGCCAAATATTTATTCTTACATTCAAACGCCGTTATGATGTATGTTGTGAATATGGCAAAATTTACTGAATCATAGATTTTCCGAGTGAGTCAATAAGGATGTCATTAATTGTGGAGGTGCAAGTAAAGACGTTTTCCTAAGCGCAATGGAGAATTAGGCGGCAAATTAATCATTGGATATTTTATAAATATGTGTGATCGGGAGCTTGTGAATGTAATATTTTAACTAGATCGCTAATATGGGTCTTGTTGGCGTTGTGTTCAAGGATAAGTTCATCCTTCATTTATGGTGAGGTTCTGCCCCATCCAAAGCTGAGTAATTCAATCCACAAATAGACCAAATCTGGTGAATTAAGACTATTTTGCCTATTTTATTTATAAATTTTAACACTTGGGAAAATAATGAGTATTTTAGCAAGCATAGATTGCCAATATATGTTGGCCCAGTGGTCTTGTTGACATTGTGCTCAAGGATGAGTTGATGTCCCCCTCCATCATTTATGGTGAGGTTTTGCCCTATCAAAACTGAGTAGGTTCGTCCATAAATAGAGCAAATCTGGTGAATTAGGTAGTTCTTACCTATCTTTTACCAAATCGCAATTTTTCGATTTATTTCAACTTTTACAGCTTACAATTTGTCAAAAAAAGGTACAATTGGCCAAATTTATATTGTTGCTCATTTCTGAGCCCATCTAGCTCAAACCTTAAGCTGAGCATACATGTTAGGATTCCTCTCGTTCCCACCATTTCCACACCCATGCTAAACAGCGAGGATGGATGAGCTGTAGCGCCGGCTTTTGTATTCCAACAGCCGTTGGTGCCTGCATCTGATTTCCACACCCATGCTAAACAGCGAGGATGGGTGAGCTGCAGCGCCGGCTTTTGTATTCCGACAGCCATTGGTGCCTGCATCCGATTGGATGCAGTTTGGCCAAGAATGTTCCAACTCAATAAAAGATGAACTGACTTTTTTCTATATGGATAGTGCCAATAGGGCTACCCATAGAATGAATTTGGACTGTGTTTGGGCAACTTAGCATTTTGACTAGGCAGGTCCATTCTAGGGACAATTGTCCAGTTTGTCACCCCCCATCTTGAATGATTCACAATTCAAACAAAATAGAATTCTACTAAGAAAGTCATTTGTAAAGTTTTGAACTGGGTGGTGCCGACAGAGCCACCCACCTAACGAATTTCGACCATGTTTGACCAACTTTGCACAGGTCAGTTTTGACCAGGTAGGTCTGGTCTATGCACGAACATCCAGTTTGCCATCCCCCTAACGATTCACTAATCAAATAATATATATATATTTTGTAAAAAAAGTTTGAACTGGACGGTGCTGAATTGGCCAGGTCCCTGCCGCATGGGCCACAATTTGATAGGTGTTTGACAAACTTTGCAAAGGTCAAGTTTGACCAGCCAGATTCTTGTATGGCCCGTTCTAGGGGCAATTGTCGAGTATGACATCCTCCCCCCCATCTTGATCAATTTACTATTTAAATAAAGTTTTTCCTAGTAAGATAGTCAACTGAAAAATTGGATTAAACTTCCAGCACTCCCAGTTTCTCCAGCCTCTGGCTACCTAACTACAGCAAGTAGCGCCTCAATCTGACGCATCTTAAAATCTTTTAAGACCCATGTACTTCTTTGCAGTGCGTTAGCATGCATTCTTTTTTTCATGCCTTGGGGTGCCATTCAAAATGAACGGCATCACAACACAGTAATGTACGTTATGTACAGTACTGCACATTGTAGCACAGATGAGTCAATGGGCCCCAAGTGTATGAGATGGAGGAAATATTGCAGTCTTGTAAGGGCTTTTTTCTTATTAATTTTTTTTTATAAACGGCTGAAATGTATCGACAGAATCCAGCTACCAACTTTTCACTTTTTGCACGTAGCTTTGATCTGCAGTAATTGGATATTTGAAGGATCACTTCACCCAAGATTAATATTTCAGCCTAGCGTGGACATCATAAAGTTGATTCCCCTGCTGGCTTCTTTTATCTTAGTTAGGAGTCCAGTGACAAGACCTTAGCCACTCTCCTTTTTTATGTTAGAAATTCAACAGTAGGAAAGAGATTTGGTGGGAGTGGGGAACAAAGGGAGGAAAAGCTTTGAAGGCCAGTAACAACATTTCCACAAATAGAATCTTGGAGAGATATGGAAGAATCAGCTCACCAGTTTTGGGTGGACTTGTCTTTTGAAGTGGTTGTAAACCCTTTTTTTACAACATTATGCTACAGGTAAGCCTATAATAAGGCTTACCTGTAGCTACCCAGGATATCTCCTAAACCTGTATGGTTTAGGAGATATCTCCTGTCCCCTGCATGTGCCGATGACATCGGCACATGCGCACTGGGGCAAACTGAAGCAACGGCACCTATGTGCCTTTGTTTCAGTCTGCGTGCCGTTACCCGGGGAGTGACGTCATCGCGGCTCCGGCCAATCACAGCGCCGGAGCCGCGATACCGGGAAGTAACTCTGGGACGACATGTCGGCGGCCGGAGGGGGAGACGTAAACCGCTGTGGGGGCTTCGATCTGTGGTAAGTAATACATAATAAGCTAGTATGCTATGCATACTAGCTCACAATGCCTTTGTTTTGCAGGGTTATTTGTTTTTTGTACGAGGGCTTACTTCCTCTTTAACACCCAAACGCCGCACCTATGTGTCCATGGCTAACCAAACAAAGGTTTCTGTGTCAGGCCTCATGTATACTGCTGCTGGTAAAAGGGCATTTAGGAGCAGTTGGGCATTTTCTTTTCTAGGCAGTTGAGTTTAGAGGCTTTTTCCGGAACCCCAAAAAATGCGTTCAGAAGCTTTGTTTAGAGGCATTTCAAGCGCCAAATGCGGCTAAACGCTAGACGTTTTTAATTAAAATATATATATATATATATATATATATATATATATATATTTTTTTTTTTTTAACGCTTCTAGCGGGCTAAACGCGGCATGTAAACGCGGCTAAACAGCCATTTTTTTAGACACTGGTTTCTAGCTGTCAAGTTACTTAGTTTAGGAGAGGTTGAATGACGTCCCGTGTACATGAAGCCTTAAAAGCATGCTCCCAGCACAGTGACCAAGCTGTCATAGACAGCTCTCAGCCTCTTGTTATAATCCAGAGTCAGCAGAATGGGTTCCCGATCCTGCGTACAAAATATTGGCTAATGCCAAACCTATAACTGGCCTTTGCAGCGAAGAGCACATGGAAGGGCGACACATGAAAACTAAAGGAAATTCCTAGCTCTTCTTACCAACCAGTCTGCAACCAACTGAAATGACCTGTCTAACTCTATGGTAAGTGAGTTGAGCTAGAAATTTCCTTTGGTTTACCGATCATGTGACCACTGTGACAGCCAGTCACAGTGGTCACTTGATCCGGAAGTCAGTCAGTCCCACAGCCTGGGCGAATAAACCCACATAAGGGGACTCCAGGGCTGGACAGGAAGGAGTTAAACAAAACAGCATGGTCAACTTCCCCGTGCTCAGGCTGTGGCTGGTTAGTGGAAAAGCAGCAACATGCTGCTGAGATCAGGTCTCCACCTGTCAGATTGTACCTTTATCAGCACATGTGCATGCAGCACAGCTGATTGGCTACAAGTGCTGGCCCCCATCCTCTCCGAATCGGAGCTCTGCTGCACAGGGGGCTGAAACCCAAGTCAGATTTTGGTAGGTCCACTTTAATAATGAATTTAATATTTTTTTTAAACCAATGAATTTACTGTATTCATTTATTTTATATATACCGTGTAGTTCAGCTTTAAACCCACCACTGTCTAGCTGCATAACAATAGCCATAGAAATCCACAGGGCTGCTATGGGGCCTGGGGTAGGAGGGGGCCCCATTTGGGAGGCTGATAAGTAAAACTAAACTTTAAAGCTGAACACTAATTAAAAAACGTATAGCATACCTGATATTATTATGGTTATTATTTATAATTCTTACTATTGCTGCTTGATTTTGGCATACTTTATGATAAGATCAATGACACGCCATGTCACAGTTGACACCGCCAGCTGCTACAGAAATATAGCTAGGAGGGTCCCATCAAAATGTTGCTTTGGGGCCCCATGATTCGTAATTAAAACACTGCCACCGTCAATATTACTAAAGCTTAGAAGAACATCTTTTTGTCTGCGTGGCTGATTCAGAAAAGCCAATATTAGTGCAACGTGGCTATTATCATAGGTCTGAATCCCCTAGGACATTTCCAGAGCGTTAGTGGTACAGTTTAATATCTCCCTAAATGGTGATCATGCAATTCGTGATTGGCCTCATAAATCAAGGCGTTAAAAAATTGTACTCAGTCACAAATGACTGCAGCTCATTGCTTGTCCTGCTAATGAATGACTATCATTAATCGTGACAGTTAAGGGAGATTTGAGGGTAATTTTCTGTTGACGTGACAAAGAACAATTCCTCTGCAGTTTGTGCCTTGGGTGTGTGTTAGATGGGCCATTTTGGGCTACCCAAAAATCCTAACCCGGCAGAAAAAATATTATGAATGGTTTCCAACATGTAGATTGAAAACAATTTTTGTTGCCTATATTTCCGAATAGTCATAAAGATCCACCGCCACTCCAAGGCACGTCTATGAAGTGTTGTCCCTTAGTTATCTGGGCTCCCAACTTGAGACTAGGGACAGTGGTAGATCAGGGGGGGGGGGGGGGCATCCACTGATCCATGAGCCAGTCTGATGCAGACAGTTGGTGTAAGAGAGCACTCTGAGCACAATTCATGTAATTGGGCACTCTGATGGGGACAATTGATGTAAGGGGGACTCTGTTTGGGACACCTGATTTAAGGGGACATGCTGATTGGAACACCTGATGTAAGGGGGCACTCTTGGGACACCTGATGTAAGAGGGCACTCTGATGGGGACGCCTGATGTAAGAGGGCACACTTGATGGGGGATGCCTGATGTAAGGGGGCACTCTTGATGCGGACACCTGATGTAAGGGGGAGCACTCTGACTGGGATGCTTGATGTAAGGAGGCATTCTGATGAGGACATCTGATGTAAGGGGTACTCTGATGGGGACACCATATGTAACAGGGTACTCTGATGAGTAGTCATGTTATAAAGGGGGAATCTGATAGTGTCATGACCTTGGAGACACTATTAAACAGAACAGTGCCCCCTTATATTAAATGTCCCTGAGTGATAGACTGTCAGTGGCTCACATACTGTACAGTGTTGACATTATGCCCCCGGACTTTTTTACTGCACCCCCAGATCAGATAGGTTAGATTTGGCCATGACTTGGGATAAGTTGGGTTCGGTCCAAACCCATTTAGTCAAACCTGCAGGAAACTGTCGCATGGTTGCATCCCCATCAGCCCAATCAGCTGCGGCCAGGGCAATCCCCAGCCCACATCTGCACATACATAAATGGGCAGAAATGGCCAAATTTGGTCAATGTCATTGACCCAATATGGCTATGTGGCCATATTAGGTAAATGACGTCACAAGCATCTCTGCCTCTTTGTATACATGCCGCTGTGGGACAGGAAATGCCCTTGCCAGAGTTGATTGGGCTGTCAGGGATGCAATAGTGTGACAGTTACCCTCAAGCTCTGCAGAAGTTGTGGACCAAGCCCAAACAGAACCAAGTTCATCCCTGCTTGGCACATACCGTATATATATAATATTGCAATGAATAAATTAAGAGCAGGTTTACCTTGGATA
This sequence comes from Rana kukunoris, assembly GCA_029574335.1. Lineage (NCBI taxonomy): Eukaryota > Metazoa > Chordata > Amphibia > Anura > Ranidae > Rana > Rana kukunoris. Next base: position 522,079,992 of record CM056051.1, read on the forward strand.
TATAACTTTAAAGCTGAACGCTGGGGATTAGACAAAATCTACACTTGCAGTGGCCGATCCCCTCTGCACTGCAAGGGTTAAATTCTTGTTTTATCTAGGTTTGCAGGGATGTGGTGCAGGGCCAGATCTAGCCTGACAGACGTGGGGGTGCAGTAAAAAATGTCAGGGGGGCAGAGGATGGGAGGTCATCAACACGGTGTACAGGGTGTCAGTAGGGCAGTGTACAGTGGGTCAGCAGGGAAATTTACAGAATTTGGTTGGGCAGTGCACAGGGGGTCAGTAGGGCAGAGGACAGGGGGTCAGAAGGGCAGAGGACTGGGGGGCAGTAGGACAGGGGTCAATAGGGCAGTGTACAGTATGCCCGCAAGGGACTGTACATGAATCGGTAGGGCAGTGTACAGTGGGTCAGCAGGGGACTGTACGGGAATTGGTAGGGCAGTGTACAGGGGAAAACAAAGGAGGGCAGTGAGGGGCGCAAATCAAATATGAGGGGCTACCAGTCCAGCATTGCCATCGACAACACATGCTCCCCTCGTCTATGTACAGTGCAGGATAAATACTGTACATGACACTGAAAGACCGCCAGCAGTAGCAGACCTTATCCCTGCACTCTTAGACAAAGCAAGCATTTAACTCTTGGAGTGCAGGAGAGGGGCTCACTACAAGGGTACACTTGTTTAGGGTTGGATTCACACCTTTGCATTTTTGCTTGATACTTTCTCCATTGAAATCATTATTACGTGCATCAATGTGCGTCACATCGCAGCATGTAAACGCATCATGACCAGCATTAATGCATTATGATGTGTATTGACATTCAATACAAATTGCAGTTGAAACACGCATTGAAAATGGGCGATAACACACTTTAACAAGCGCTGACGCACAATTTGATTGATTTCATCAGAAAAAACATTTGGGGGGATGCAGAGGTGTGAATCCAGTCTAGAGGTACAGCAACGCACCAGAGTCAAGACTCGCCCCAGGCAGCTAAAGTCCCCAAGCACGTGTCAGTGCCAAATCCAACAAAACACAACATGGCGATGGCTTAAATAATGAAAACACATTTTGGGGTTAATCACAAGACTTTACAAAGATTGCACAGCACTTAATCCAGGTATTCTGAGCAAAAAAAAACTGTTTTGAGAGCCTGTTCACGCTGTTCGCAATTAAATGTGTTGTGGGTATGTTGCATTATTGGAGCCCATTCATTAGTGTAGCCCATTCATTACTGCAGCCCATTTATTACTATATGCCATTCCTTCCTGCAGCCCATTCATTAATACAGCCCATTCATGGTGCACTGTGGTATGCTGGAGCTCAGGTGCGTTGATTAGGTGTGTTGGAGTGCCATTCAAACTGAATGGCAATGAACACCTCATTCTGCTGTGCACTACAGTAAAACGTATTACGGGCAAGTGCCCTAAGATTGAGTATTGCCTTTTGTTAACCTATGAGGTCTCTTCCTCTCCATCCAAGTCAGTGATACTATTCAGTTTAACAAAGAAATGACTTCTCCACAATAAACAGGAAGGAATTTTGGCAAAAGTATGGGGTGCTTGGCTCCCAAGCTCTGAACTGGGTCACCCTCATAAGGATCATGGCTCATGCCATGCTCCCCATACTGCAAAAATCCACACAAAAAAAAACATCAAAAGCTGGTAACTTTATTTATCTGGACAACATTAACAGTGGAGACTCCTCATCTGGGACTGCCTCTGCTGACATGTTTCACCCAGACCTATATTCAATCCCAGCCCTGAGGGTGAAACGTGTCAGCGGAGGAGGTCTCAGATGGTGACCCTGTTCATGTTGTCCAGATATATAAAGTTACCAGAGTTTGCCCTTTTTAAGGGTTGGTCCTGCCCAGGCCTGGCTCTAAATATATAAAGACCACCCATCATTCCCACTTTATGGGTTAGTCCTACCCAGATCTGTATCTATTTATGTGAGCACTATGCCAGCTTTATGGGTTGGTCTTTCCCAGACTCCAGCTTTAATCATGTAAGGACCACCTATCAAACCCACTTTAAAGGTTTGTCCTACCATGACCAGTCTCTAAATATGTAAGGATTACCCATCATGCCCACTTTATGGGTTGGTCATGTCCAGACCTGGGCTCTTAATATGTAGGGACCACCCATCATTCCCACTTTATTGGTTAGTCCTACCCAGATCTGTCTCTATTTATGTGAGCACTATGCCAGCTTTATGGGTTGGTCTTGCCCAGACTCCAGCTTTAATCATGTAAGGACCACCTATCAAAACCACTTTAAAGGTTTGTCCTACCATGACCAGTCTCTAAATATGTAAGGATCACCCATCATGCCCACTTTATGGGTTGGTCCTGTCCAGACCTGGGCTCTAAATATGTAGGGACCACCCACTATGTGGACTTTTATGGGTTGGTCTTGCTCAGACCCCAGCTTTATTCATCTAAGGACCACCCATCAAACCCACTTCATGGGTTTGTCCTGCCAAGACCTCAGCTATAAATAGGTAGGGACCATCCATCATTCCCACTTTATGGGTTAGTCCTACCCAAACCTGTCTCTATTTATGTGAGCACTACCCCTCATGCCAGGTTTATGGGTTGGTCTTGCCCAGAACCCAGCTTTAATCATGTAAGGACGACCCATTAAACCCACTTCATAGGTTTGTCCTACCATGACCAGTCTCTAAATATGTAAGGACCACCCATCATGCACAGTTTCTGGGTTGGTCCTGTCCAGACCTGGGCTCTAAATATTTAGGGACCACCCACCATGTCCACTTTATGGTTTGGTCCTGCCCAGACCTCGGTTCTAAATATTGCTCCTGCCCAGACCTTGGCTCTAAATATGTAAGGACCACCCATCGTACCCACTTTATGGGCTGATCCTGCCCAGACCTTGACTCTAAATAAGTAAGGACAACCCATCATACTCACTTTATGGGATGGTCCTGCCCAGACCTTGATTTTAAACATGTAAGAAACACCCATCGTACCCACTTTATGGGCTGGTCCTGTCCAGACCTTGACTCTAAATATGTAAGGAACACCCATCATACCCACTTTATGGGCTGGTCCTGTCCAGACCTTGACTCTAAATATGTAAGGACCACCCATCGTGCCTACACTTTAACTCTAAATATCTGAGTACCATCTACTTGTGGCCCTGATTCCCACAATGTGCAGTAACTCAATTACGGTTGATGGTGTAATCCCGGGACACACTCATGAACACACCATTGGCAGGACAATGGGCCAAAATGCAGGACTGTCCCAGATGCCATGTGTTCCCTTACTGCTTATAGACTTTGCAGTGATGGGGAGCAGATATTTCAAGCCGTGGTCCACCTTTGCAAGGTATGGTACTCCTTACTCTGGTCAGACGGTGGCATCACCAACAACAAGCATAGAGTGAGGACATAACTGGATATCTTAAATTGTTAAGACAGGCCCTTGCATGACACCGCCAGATCAAAATCTGACTGGCATTATGCGATTTTATAAAACACAGAATTGTGTCCATACAGGCGTTTGTCATTTAAATACATTTTTATGTTTCCCATGTGGGTTTAGTCACATGCATTTGAAATCAGAAAAAAGCAGTTTGGCTCCCAGCATGCCATTTAATTTCCCACAGTGCGTTCGTTAAATGCATCCCAAGCACTTTTACGCTCACTTCGGATGACTTTACGACACGTTTGCCGAGAGCCCTATTAAACGTGGTCTCATGAGATGACCACGAGAGAAAAAATACGATGGAAAACGCGGTGGATTCTTCTTGTGAGTACTAATAGGCTGAAAGAAGAAAAACGGGAATTATTTTCAGAAGTGTTACCATGCTGTTAGATCCATCAAAACCACCATCCCCGTGTACTTACCCTTCAAGTGGAATGGCTGATACCGTTTTATTAGCGGCTACGTATTACAGCAGATTGTCGCAATTTGCATCACTCTTTTAAAATAACCCCTTTATATTTCTAGAAAAACGCTTTTCTTCCTAGCAGCAGCGTGACCCTTAGGGCCTTTTTTTTCTGACAGGCGAGGTGGTGCGTCCATTTGCGCTGTATTCAAAATTTATATAAATTGAGATTTTTGTCTTTTTTTTTTTTTTTTTACCGTTTGCATAATCTAGGGATTTTAATTTTAAGGCAGAATTTTTTTTCTGCTCATGGGATTCGATCGCTAACAAATATGCAGAGAAAAAAAAAAGAAGCAAATTGTGTGAAGTGAGATGAAGAATGCAAGAGCGCACATTAAACTCATTAATCTGAATAAGCCCTGTGGAGCATATATTTGCTGCCTTGTTTAAGCTACTTTGTTTTGCCGTACAGTGCCTATGTATTTGTTCGTAATTTTTATATTTTATTATTGTGTTTTACGTTGAATGGCAAAATGTTGTTTCTTATCCTCCTGGCTTTTTTTTATGTCAGTGTTCAGGCAATGTTTTTGTGAAAAGTTTTGCTACGTTTTAACTGTCTTTGTGTAAGCCTTTTATGTTTTTAGAATTTTTTTTTTTGTGTTTCTTTGTTGTAGTTTTTTTTTTTTTTTTTACTTTATTTTTTTGTTTTTTTGTTTTATTTTGTTTTTATGTTTTAGCCTTTTGTTTTGTGTGTGTGTGTTTTAGCAGTATAAGCTACAATGAAAATGCAAAATTTTTAGGTTTATTTTTCTATTTTAGTAAAATAATATAGTCATGCCATCCTGGATCTTACTTCCTAAAAGACTTGAGATTTTTTTTTTTTTGTTGTTTTTTAGAGCTTTTCCTTTCTCAGAAGTAAAATAGTCATTTGTAGACGTTGAGTGATTCATGCCATGTAAAAGTTCTATTGTTGTATCGTTTTTGGATTTCAGCAAAACTTTAAAAGGTCAGTCTGCGTAAAACTGTTCAGTAATTGGCGGATTGTGGTGGGCTGAGTCACTCGAGGGTTTATTCCATGTCTCGGAGATTCCAGATCTCCCCGTTACATTTCTTGGCTCTGCTCCCCCTGTGATGGAAGTGCAGCACCTCATTTCTGGCTCTTGTAATTTGGCACAGCAGGCAGACTGTTCTCTGAAGTTGTGTCAGGGGTCAATCAATCCTTATCACCCCTACTTGAGGGCGTTCACACTTTTCCTGTTACATTCACCAAAACATAACGCATAGCGGGCAAACCAGGAGTCCTTGATAATGGCACTGGTGGACTTGAAACTCAAGCTCTCCCTCAACAGATACAAGAAACTGTTATGGGATTTAACTCTTAGCATCTACCGAAAACTGAAATACAGTGGAACCGGGGTTTATGAGTAACTCAGTTAATGAGCTTTTTGAAAGACGAGCAACTTTTTTAAAAGAATTCTGACTCGGTTTTCAAGTGTTTTCTCACAAAACATGCAGAATTGAAGCTAATGGGGCCTGCAGTACCGCATTTGGCCTGAGGTGGGGGGGCGTCGGAGCTAAACAGAGCTGAACGTCGTGAATCTGCATTGTTCGGAAATGCATGAAAAGGCCAGAGGACAGCTCGGCTGACCTTGGCAAATCTTGGGGGCATACTGATTGGTTGCTAGAGGTTACAGCACATGATTTCATCTTGTTGATTGGTTGCTAGAGATTACTGTACAGTAATACTGCATACTGATTAGTTGCTAGAGATTACCGTTTGCTAGAGATTACTGTTTGCTAGAGATTAATCTACAGTAATACTGCATACTAATTGATTGCTGGAGGTTACAGCACATCATCTCTTCACTGCAGAGGGGCATAATATACATATGAACGCCACCTTTATTTACATATGAATGCTGTCACAATTTACATATGAATGTTCTCGTTATTTACATATGAATGACGGTTATTTACATGTAAACAAAGGGTTTGCAGGTGAGTCACCTGTACACAACAATAGGGCAGAGCTGGGCAGCATTAGTAGCAACACTTCACACTGAGATATCAGGACACAGCACAGGACTACAACTTCAAGGGACAAGGGAATTTAAACTGGGAAAGTATGAGGCAGCTGCTTTGGGCCCCACAACAATGGCAGCTGCCCCTTTTGCCCTGCTTTAGAGACGGCCCAGTAGGTGCTAAATGCATCGTCTTGATGATAGTTATTCCACTGTTGCAGATGCTGTGGGCACACATCCAACTCTTCAACTGGATCCCTAAAACAGTTGATACCCCTCTAGCCTAACTGGCAAAATGGCTTCTTCTTCGTCTATGTGGTTTGTGTATTTTAGTCTAAAGGTTTTATTTATTTAAGGAATTGTTCTCTTTGTTGCCAGTAGTACCTAAATTCTCCTTTGCCTTCTTCGATCCTCCACCCAACAGAAAACATTTTTTTTGTTTTGGAATATTTGCTAAGAAAGGCGGAAAAAAAAAAAGATGTCTTATTTTGTGCAAATAATCAGGCCCGAGGTGAACTTGGCCTCCTTTCTCCCTCCTTCATGTTTTGTAATCTCAGGCTTTGACACAGATATCTAGGCCGTGTATTCTTATATAATGACCCTTTTGCCTTATTCCCCTTGAAAGCCTACATCGTAACGCCATTCTGTAACATGCATTAAGCTCAGGTCTTTCTTCCCGGGGAAAACCACCTAGCTTGGCGGAGGTTCAGCCGCTGTCAGACAGATGTCAACCACGTTTTCATTCTCTCTCTCAAACAAAAAAATAAAAATGGCCGCCCTCACGCCAAAACTCATTCAGCCCATCCTTTCCAGCTAATGAAATCGTCCCGAGGTTTGTCATGTGTTCATTATGCGAAAGTTGAAGAGACTCCATGATTCCTTATTAAATATTGTATTCATTTGAAAACAGTGTTCTCGTTGCCTTGACATCCGTGAAAACCCCCCTTCAGAAAAGAGGAAAAAAAAAAATTGTAAATATTTTACACTTTTTTGTAGAAATTTTTTGGTTAAACAAAAATAGCTTTTTTGTATTATTTTAATTTTAGGATGGGTATCCTTTTTTTAAAAAAAAGAGCAAATGTCGTCATTAGAGGTAATTTATGAACTAATTAGATTATTGTTAGCGCCTTGAAACTGTAATTAGCGCAGTGCTCCTTTTCGATGGGGGAAATGTTTTTTTTTGCTTCTTTGTGGAAAAAAATGAATTAAAAGTTTTCTAAAAAGAACTTGTGTGGTCTGTTATTTTAAAGAACAAAAGACTATTGTTTAAAGTGGAACTTTACTCATAAAAAAAAAAAACTGATAAGAATTAAAGCGGAGGTCCCAAGAAAAAAATATTTATTAAAAGTCAGCAGCTACAAGTACTGCAGCTGCTGACTTTTAATAAATGGACTCTTACCTGTCCAGCGCGCCCGCGATGTCGGCAGCAGAAGACGAGCAAACGCTAGTCTCTCTGCTGCCCCCGCCACCATCCTCGGTGAGGGAATCAGGAAGTAAAGACTTGCGGCTTCACTGCCCGGTTCCCTACTGCACATGCGTGAGTAGCGTGGCGTGTTCCCAGTGGTCCCCGCTGTGTCCTGGGACAAGTGTGTTTCCCAGAAGGCAGCGGGGGGGGGGAGTGGAGTGACTCCCGTGCGAGCCTCTCCCTGGAAGTGGGTGCAAATACCTGTATGAAAGGTGTCAAATGTAACACCGGGGGGGGGGGGTTCCGAAAAGCGGACGTTCCATTTTTGGGTGGAACTCCGCTTTAATGTTCACATTAAACATAGCATGCTTGTTCACATAACAAGCATGCTACCAAAATAAGCGTGTGCTGTAAATTTCCTCCAGTATTGCTCTTGTTTTCTCTTGCTGGAAGTGGCCATTTTGTTGAAGCCCGGAGCAGTCGTGTCCTTATTTTAGAACCTTTCTGTCCTGGGTCTCAAAAACTGTCACTTTCCTAAATTAAAATATGTACATTTCCAGATTTGATCTCTCGGCTTAGATAGAGAGGAAGGCTGACAGAAGCTTTACAGTGCTGAAGTTTACAGGCTGCTGCCACCAGGAATAAAATTGAGAATATTAGGGAGAAAGATAAGACAATATCCTTAAAAATGTTACGGTACTCTATTGTATCTCCCTGGCAGTCAATTTTGTCATGTCACCTCTCCTGCTTTTCTTTTCTCCCTTCCTAAAGTGTTCCCTCTGCACAGTCTGTGTCATTCCTGTTGCCTTCTTCCCCCTTCAGCATCAATAAATATTAAAGCGGAGCCCCACCAAGAAAATAAAAAATGCTGCAAAAAAAAATATACATATATATATATTTTTTATACATACCTGAAGTGCTTGTTGCTAGGCACATCATCCTAATCTGCCACTTCCTGATCCGCAGTCCATCTTCTTTCTTCTCCTCCTCGGCTGCCTCCTGGGGAATAGGGGAACGATGTCTTCTGGGACCTTGTGTGTGTCCCAGGAGACATCACCCATTCACGTTGTGCCGCGCAGCTCGCACATGCACAGTAGGAAATCGGGGGGTGAAGCCGCAAGGCAAGGTGATTCCCTCACCGAGGATGGCGATGGGGCAGCTGAGACCCAAGTGTTTGCTTGGCTTCAGGTGTCATCATCACGGGTACCCTGGACAGGTAAGTCTCCTTATTAAAAGTCAGCAGCTGCAGTGTTAGTAGGTGCTGACTTTTATTTATTTATGTTTTTAAAACCGGACCTCCGCTTTAAAGGGGTTGTAAAGGTACAATTTTCTTTCCTAAATAGCTTCCTTTACCTCAGTGGAGTCCGCTTTCACTTACCTCATCCTTCCATTTTGCTTTTAAATGTCCTTATTTCTTCTGTCTGTAACTTCACACAGTAATGCAAGGCTTTTTCCCCTGGTCCTGACTCTCCTGTAGTCCAAGGGAGGGGGCGAGCGCGACGCTCGCCCCCTCCCTTGGACTACAGGAGAGTCAGGACCAGGGGCGGACTGACCATTGAGGCACTCAGGCACTGCCCGAGGGCCCCATGCCACAGGGCTCAGTAAAACCAGGGACACTATGTCAAAATCTGTGTTTTTTTACATCTGTCCCTGATATGTCTGAAACCGACATGCTTTTGATGTGAAAATCCAGAGATTTTAGCTGCCACGCCTCTGCACTGCTTCCTGGCGTGGTGACCATCTGTAAGCCCAGGGGCCCCATAATCTTCTATTGCCCGGGGGCCCCATGAGTTGTCAGTCCGTCCCTGGTCAGGACACTCTCTACATTGCAGATAGAGAAAAGAGCTGTGTGTTAGTGGGCATCCTGACTCTCCTGTTGTCAGGGCCAATTCTAGGCAGGGTGCATTGCACCCAGGCGCCTGCAGGGGTGGGGGCGCCAAAGTGCCTGTGGTCCAAGGGCGAGCACGACACTCCACACCAGGGAGAAAGCCTCACATTACTGTGTGGAGTTACAGACAGAAGAACAGGAAGTGAGGATTTCTCAGATGAAATAAGGACATTTAAAAGCAAAAATGGAAGGATGAGGTAAGTGAAGGAGGACTGCACTAAGGTAAAGGAAGATATTTAGGGGAAAAAAATTGTACCTTTACAACCCCTTTAAAGCTGTCAGCTGGTTGGAGTATAACCAACGCGTTTCAAGATATAGCGTAACTCTTCTTCATCAGGGGTAAGTGGTTATGAGTACAGTATGCTTCTATATGCTTAACAGAAAGAGAACATGTAAACAATTTGCCATAGATTAGCATCATTGTAAACACAATATTTATACAAACCCTCATCAAACATACTGACCATTGGCCAATGTAGAAAAAGCATTGGAATTGCATCACTTGTTATGCCGTGTACACACGGTCGTTTTTTGCGATGAAAAATTGATGGTGTGTGGGCAAAACGTCGTTTTTTGTCTTCAAAAAAACGACCAAAAAAAAATTCCAACATGCTTGAATTTTTTGTGTCGTTTTTCAAAACGTCGTTTTTTGTTTCACAAAAAGTCACTGTGTGTAGCAAAAACGTCTTTTAAAACGACGTTTTTCAACCCGCGCATGCCCAGAAGCTAGTTATGAAGCGAGCTTCAATGGAAAAGAGTGGTGAACGTAACCTCGCTTTTTGTGAAAAAACGATGGTGTGTATGCAAAATTGTCTTTGAAAAGTGACGTTTCAAAAACTTCGTTTTTTACTTCACAGAAAACGTCGTTTTTTTTTCATTGCAAAAAACGACCGTGTGTACGCGGCATTAGTATTAAAAGCAGAGAATCATTGCTGCCATGGACCCATGGGGAAGGTCCCAGGAGACGCATGCACAGAAAGTCCAGCCACAAATATCCACAAAGGGCACTCAACCTAACCACCTAAAGGAGACCACCGAACCACGGACTGATGGAATCAATTAAATCTCTAAAAAATATATATATAAAAATTCTACAAAAAAAATAAATAGTGGGGGGATTTTATTTGTATTAATATACACATTTCTCTATTGGGTAATCCATGAATAAATATTCTACATACCGATGTCGTATGTAGGGCAGGAAAGCCTGCATTGGTCAACAAGTATATGTTATAGGACCCAGTGCATAATGAAAGGTAGAGTCCTGACCTCAACCCGATAGAACACCTTTGGGTGAGAGGAGACTGCGAGCCAGGCCTTCTCATCCAACATCAGTGTCTGAACTCGCAAATGCTCTTCTGGAAGAATGGTCAACCATTCCCATAGACACACTCCTAAACCTTGTGGACGGCCTTCCCAGAAGAGTTGAAGCTGTTATAGCTGCAAAGGGCGGGGCCAACTCAATATTGTACCCTACGGACCAAGACTGGGATGCCATTAAAGTTCTTGTGGTGTGAAGGCAGGTGTCCCAATACTTTTAACAATATAGGGCCAGATTCTTAAAAGGATTACGCCGCCGTAATTTCAAATCTGCGCCGGCGTTGCTTTACGCCAATTCTCAAACGCAGATACGTGTAAAAAATAGGCTTCTTCCCCCGACGTAACTTGGCTACGCCAGCGTATAATGTGTGTGTGTGCAATTATACGCTGGCCGCTAGGGGCGCTTCCATCGATTTGCCGCGTTGAATATGCAAATGAGCTAGATACGCCGATTCCTGAACGTAATTGCGCCCGCTTGTCGTTTTTTTACGTTGTTGCGTAAGTGTAAAGTTACCCCTGCTATATGAGGGGTAACTTTATGTAGGTGCGGCGTACGCAATGTTAAGTATGGACGTCGGGACAGCGTCGGTTTTTTCCGTCGTTTGCGTAACTCGTTTGCGAATAGGGCTTTGCGTAAGATACGTTCATGTCGAAACCAATGTATTTGCAGCGTAATTTGGAGCATGCGCACTGGGATACGTCCACAGACGGCGCATGCGCAGTTAAGAAAAAACGTCAAAAACGTGGGGTCACGAATGTTTTACATAAAACACGCCCACCTAATCCACATTTGAATTACCCCGGGCTTACGCCGGGCCATTTACGCTACGCCGCCGCAACTCTGGATGCAAGTGCTTTGAGAATACGGCACTTGCGTCCTGAGTTATGGCGGCGTAGCGTAAATAGGATACGCTACGCCCCGCTCGTAGATGCGCCGATCTACGAGAATCTGGCGCATAGTGTGTGTCATATAGAGTTCAATAGTAATGCGCCTAAAATGCATGTAAAAGGCGCCTAAAATGCACGCTGATCTCTTTTCTGATGGATTCGCGGGAGTGTAACGAGCCAGATTGCCATCTGCCATGCCATTCCGGGCTGCAGCAACTTTTCTTGTTCATTTAAATGGCAACATTAACAAAAAATGCCCTCTTTAGTGTGAAATATGTTAGAAGAGACACCTGTTGGCACTTGATTAGAAGTTGCTGCAGTTCACAGCGCAGTGGATAATTTTCTGTGATTTCTGACTGATTGGCCAGAGTGCAATGAGCCAGACTGACACCCAGAGATTTTGCAAAAGAAACCGAATCGCTGCATTCCGGTCTGCAGCAATGCCAACGCCACATGTCAGAATCAGCAGCATGGCACCAATGGGCATCAGTTCTAGCAATGGATTGTTCAGGACCCCGGTCCCATCGCTCCAGCTCCACACTCCTAATGCCATGCACACACGATCGGAAATTCTGACAGAAAAAGTCTGATGGAGCGTACACACTGTCTTGTTGGAATTTCCGATCGTGTGTACGCGGCATTAGCCTATGGACCACATCAGGGAACACGCACACCCTTCTGCATCCCAGTGGTTACAGACCTCCACAAACCCAGACCCTAATATCAGGGCCGCCATCAGGAATTATGGGGCCCCTTTCACAGCTTCAGGCATGGGCCCCCTGGAGCAAAGAACTGGGGGGGGGGGGGGCATGGGTGCTGCCGCCTGAAATTGAGAGGAAAAAAATAAAAAATAACGAAAAATATATAAAAAAAAGGGGGGTAGCCCTGGGGACCTATGGGCCCTTTAATAAAAAGAAATAAAAAATATATATAAAATAATATTTATTTATTTTTACAAAAAAAGGGGGGGTTGCCACCTGGGGCCCTGGGCCCTTTAATAATAAAAAAAAAAAAAAAACCTCTGGGCCCTTTAATAAAAAATAAATAAAAAAATATATGTATAAAAAAAACATTTATTAAAAAAAATGGGGGGTTGCCATCTGGGGCCCTGGGGACCTCTGGGTCTTTTAATAAAAAAATATATATAAATAAAAAAATAAACATTTATAAAAAAAAAGGGGGGTTGCCACATGGGTCCCTGGGGACCTCTGAGTCCTTTAATAAAAAAAATATAAAATAATATATGAAAAAAAAGGGGCTGCCTTTCAGGGGCCCTGGGGACCTCTGGGCCCTTTAATATTAATAATAATAATAATAATAATAATTTTTATATATATATAAAAGAAATAAAAAATATATAAAAAAACATAATTTTTTTATAGAAAGAAGAGGGGGGTTGTCATCTGGGCCCTGGTGATCTCTGGGACTCTAGGGACCTCTGGGCCCTTTATTAAAAAATAAAATAAAAATATATTAAAAATATATATTTTTTTTAATAAAAAATAAATAAAAAAAGGGGGAGGTTGCCATCCGGGCCCCTTACATGTGTACTGCCTGTACCCCCCTGATGGTGCCCCTGCCCAATATAACCAAGTATGTGGGTTACACAGGGCAACCCATCTGACCACCACGGCTGACCCTCCTTTACCGGGCCACTATTAGTTTTCTTGAACGAGGTGGTCACTATTTACTCTGTGATGAAAGTGAATAACTCAACACCAAGTTCACTATATGGACCCCTTATATATTTGTACATGTGGATCATATCCCTAAGGCCTCGTATACACGATAGGTTAAACAGAGGACAGCGGTCTGATGGACCGTTTTCATCGGTTAAAACCGATCGTGTGTGGGCCCCATAGGTTATTTAACCATCGGTTAAAAAAAAGCCAACTTGCTTTAAATTTAACCGATGGATGGTCAAAACCGATCGTTAGTAGGCACGACCATCGGTTAAAAATCCACGCATGCTCAGAATCAAGTCGACGCATGCTTGGAAGCATTAAACTTTATTTTTTTTCAGCACGTCGTTGTGTTTTACGTCACCGCGTTCTAACATGATCATTGTTTTAACTTGATGGTGTGTAGGCACATCAGACCATCAGTCAGCTTCATCGGTTAACCAATGACACCGGTCTATCAGACCGTTCTCATCGGATGGACTGATCGTGTGTACGAGGCTTTAATCTCCTCTTCTCAAGAGTGAATAAATTCAGTTCCTCTAATCTTTCCTCATAGCAGAGCTCCTTCATGCCTCTTATCGGTTTGGTTGCCCTTCTCTGCACTTTCTCCAGTTCCCCAATATCCTTTTTGAGAAACTGGGGCCTAATACTTAACATGATTATATTTCCATCTTGTATGGCTGGCCTCATCGTGACTTCTTGTGCCTATTTTAGGAATTTGTATTAGCAACAGTAACTTCAAGTTTTGCTGGTGGGGGCCACTCAGGAGAGAACCAATTCCATTCCCCCTAGGGGGGGGAAGAATACATACGGTAATATGGAACTTCACATATTTAAATCGTTTCTGGTGAGACCACAACTCTTTCACAAGAACCAAGATCAGATTTTTTTTCTATTTCCCCCAGCTGTATACGGCTCCTCTGAAATGAAGGGACTACACCACAGCTACCCAACTTCTTGACTGCTGAGGCGCAATGGGCCTAGGCGCGAACCAACTGTAGACATAATGGGATAAACCCCCCACCCCTTGCCCTCACCCCATATAATAAAACACGCTTACAACCATTATGTTGGAAAGGGTAAGGCCACAGCTTTATTTAAATTCCAACACAGAACATGTGAACACTTTTAACCGTTGCCAGTCACAGCTGTACTGTGAGCACGCTTTAACCTTAACTATTTGAATTCCAAAAGGGGCCTGTCCTTACCATAAGTGCTGGACAAACAACCTATTTCCAATTTCCAATCAACGACATAGCCCATACAACAACTTTTATTGCCGGCAAGGTCAAGGGGTCGGAAGGGTGGTCAGCTCTTCCAGCCATGTTCTTCAAAAGGTCCAGAATTCCCTGGGGCAATACTTTTAATGAGCTCACGCCCAGCCCAACCCCCATAACATTAACCAATCTTGGGTGACCACTCACCCTACGCCCAGCACCTGGCCATGCCCCCACCAGTCAAGGCTCTCTTTCCCTATAGGGGCTCAAGAGTCCTTCTTCCTACCTAAATGGAGACGGTCACTAATAGGTAGTACACTGTACACATTGAGGCTGGTCACATGTGGAGTCTGTGCCCCTTTATAACCTTGTGTGGGTGGTGCCCTGGGAGGAAGGAGCATGGGAATGGGTTACCCCTTTGTAACCTGAAGAGGAGAAGGCCTTCCAGGCAGTGGCAGTGCGTCCATACATTTTTTTTTGGGGGGGGGGGGGGCGCAAACAAATTGAAATATTCTAAAAAAAAAAACAATAATTTGCAGCCTCACTGTGCCATCAAAGGCAGCCACTGTGCTACCAAACGCAGCCACTGTGCCATTAAACGCAGCCACTGTGCCATGAAATACCGTCACTGTGCCATCAACAACAACCACTGTGCCATCAAAAACAACCACTGTGCCATCAAATGCAGCCACTGTGCCATCAAATACCGCCACTGTGCCATCAAACGCAGCCACTGTGCCATCAAATACCGCCACGGTGCCATCAAATACCGCCATTGTGCCATCAAACGTAGCCACTGTGTCATCAAATACCGCCACTGTGCCATCAATCACAGCCACTGTGCCATCAAAAACCACCACTGTGCCATCAAACGCAGCCACTGTGCCATCAAACGCAGCCACTGTGCCATCAAACGCAGCCACTGTGCCTTCCAATGTAGCCACTGTGCCATCCAATGCTGCCACTGTGCCATCAAATGCTCCCAATGCTGCCACTGTGCCATCCAATGCTGCCACTGTGCCACCCAATGATACCAATGCTGCCACTGTGTCATTAAATGCTTCCACCATGCCATCCAATGCTGCCACTGTGCCATCCAATGCTGCCACTGTGATCAGCCCCTGCCTGCTCAGCATCTGCACTGCACTTACCCTGTCTCGGTGGGGCAGTGGGTGGCGGCGAGTGGTGTCTTCTCCCCACCATGCGTCTTCTCCCGTCCTCCTCACCTATGATTGTCCCAGGTACCTTTATTCCAGGACAATACAGCGTCCCGGAAGTAAACTGACCCCCCCCCCCCCCTGGGCCAATCTGATGGCCCCAAAAAAGGATGCCACATCACCGCTTTACCCACTGACAGTACTTGTTCTGGCCCGGGAATGCCTGGAGGGGCACAATCCCCGCACCCTGCTTGTGATTGGAGAAATCATAAATCCCGCCTCTTGTGTCCAATCACTCTGCTGTAATTCGTTACAGCACAAGCTGATTTTTGGGAAGGGGGG
Organism: Rana kukunoris; assembly: GCA_029574335.1. NCBI lineage: Eukaryota > Metazoa > Chordata > Amphibia > Anura > Ranidae > Rana > Rana kukunoris. The sequence goes on from CM056051.1 coordinate 522,095,763, forward strand.
TGTCCCTGAATGGTAGTTTGAAAATGTGGTCACCCTAGTACAGACACCAATCTAAATATGTCACCTAGCTCTGCACAGTGAAAAATATTACCCCCCACCCAACCAGCCCCCACTACAGGTTCCTATACTGTATCAATACCTAAATCTTACTAATCAGCCACTGCTGCCAAAAAAAAAAACGTACTCTCATTGTGGGAGGTTCAGTGTTGCCATGGCAACATGTCCATAAAAATACGGTGCTGTTTTTCGCTTTTTTTTTTTTGGCACTTGTCCATGAAAAAAAAAAGGGTTGTCCAACCCAGCTCACCCATAACTGAATAAATCAGGATTTATATTTTCGGAGCCGCGACAGAGGAGTCAATAAATATTAGTTACTAAAACGGATCAAATTAACCACTTCAGCCCCGGAGGACTTGGCTGCCAAATGACCGGGCTACTTTTTTTCGATTCAGCACTGCGTCGATTTAACCACTTCAGCCCTGGATCATTTTGCTGGTCAATGGCCTGGCCACTTTTTGCGATTCGGCACTGCGTCTCTTTAAATGACAATTGCGCCGTTGTGCAACGTGGCTCCCAAACAAAATTGTCGTCCTTTTTTTCCCACAAATAGAGCTTTCTTTTGGTGGTATTTGATCACATCTGCGGTTTTTAGTTTTTGCGCTACAAACAAAAATAGAGCGACAATTTTGAAAAAAAAAGGAACTATTTTTTACTCTTTACTATAATAAATATCCCCAATTTTTATTAAAAAAAAGCAAATTTCCCTCAGTTTAGGCCGATACGTATTCTTCTACATATTTTTGGTAAAAAAATTGCAATAAGCGTTTATTGATTGGTTTGCGCAAAAATTATAGCGTCTACAAAATAGGCGTTAGTTTTATGGCATTTTTATTATTAATTTTTGTTTTTACTTGTTTTGGCGGCGATCAGCGATTTTTATCGTGACTGGGACATTATGGCGGACACTTTTGGCGCTGTTTTGGGTAATTTATATTTATACAACGACCGATTTGATAAAAATGCACTGATTACTGTGTAAATGTGACTGGCAGTGAGGGGGTTAACCATTAGGGGTGCTGAAAGGATTAAGTGTGTTCTAGGGAGTGATTCTAACTGTGGGGGGGATGGGCTACCAGTGACACGACAGTGATCACTTTTCCCGATGACAGGGAGCAGTAGATTACTGTCCTGACACTAGGCAGAACAGGGAAACGCCTTAGGCATACGTCGGCAGAATGACATGGGCAGGCAGATGGGCGTATCTGTACGTCCCTTTGAATTTGCCGCCCAGCGGGCAAGTGTACGCGCCCGCTGTGTGCCTCTGGAGTGTGCTCGTGGGTCCCGGGAACTCGATGTTCGCCGGCAGCCCGTGATTGTGGTCAGGAGAGGCAGAAGGGGAGATGCATTTCCCTGTTCTGCCTAGTGACAGGACAGTGATCTACTGTCATTGGGAGCAGTAATCATTGTCATGTCACTGGTAGCCCAGCCCTCCCACAGTTAGAATCACTCCCTAGGACACACTTAATTCCTTCATCGCCCTCTAGTGTTTAACCCCTTCCCTGCCAGTGTCATTTACACAGTAATCAGTGCATTTTTATAGCACTGGTCGCTGTATAAATGACAATAGTCCCAAAAATTTGTCAAAAGTGTCCGCAATAATGTCGCAGTCACGATAAAAATCGCAGATCGCCGCCATTACTAGTAAAAAATAAAATAAAAATGCCATAAAACTATCCCCTATTTTGTAGATGCTATAAATTTTGCGCAAAGCAATCAATAAAGGCTTATTGCGTTTTTTTTTTACCCAAAAATATGTAGAAGAATACGTATCGGCCAAAACTGAGGAATATTGTTTTTATTTTTTATTTTTGGGAGATATTTATTATAGCAAAAGTAAAAAATATTGGGCCAGATTCTGGTAGATAGCGGCGTAGCGTAGCGTAAGCTATTTACACTACGCCGCCAGAATTTACAGGAGCAAGTGCCGTATTCTCCAAGCACTTGCCCCGTAATTTGCGGCGGCGTAGTGTAAATGGCCTGGCGTATCCCCGCGTAATTCAAAGGGGGCGGCTTGTATTTAAATTAAGCGCGCCCACGCGCCGAATGAACTGCGCATGCGCCGGCCGTAAAAGTAGCCCAGTGTGCATGCTCCATAGTACGCCGCAAATACATTGGTTTCGACGTGAACGTAATTAACGCACAGCCTTATTCGTGATGAGTTACGTAAACGACGTAAACGACCAAAAAACACGACGCTGTCCCGACGTCCATACTTAACATGGCGTTCGCCGGACCTACGCAAGGTTACCCCTCATATAGCAGGGGTAACCTTACGCTTACGGAAACAACGTAAATTACGGCTACGTGGCGCAAAAACTTTCGGGAATCGGCGTATCATGCTCATTTGTATATACGCCACCTAGCGGCCAGCGTATTATTGCATTTAAGATCCGACGGTGTAAGTGACTTATGCCAGTCGGATCTACGCCGTATCTATGCGTAACTGATTCCAAGAATCAGTCGCATAGATACCCGGGCTCAGAAACAGAGATACGACGGTGTATCTGGAGATACACCGTCGTATCTCTTTTGAGAATCTGGCCCATTGTTTTTTTTATTTTCAAAATTGTCGCTCTTCTTTTGTTTATAGCGCAAAAAATAAAAATCGCAGAGGTGATCAAATACCACCAAAAGAAAGCTCTATTTGTGGGGAATTTTTTTTTGTTTGGGTGCAACATCGCGCAACTGCGCAATTGTCAGCTAAAGCGACACAGTGCCGAATCGCAAAAAGTGCTCTGGACAGGAAGGGGATAACTTTTTCTGGGGCTGAAGTGGTTAATAAAAAAATATTAAGGCAGCTGCAACATCTAAGGGCTGTTTTACATTACTGTTTTTGAGTTTAGTTATCTTTTACATTCTAACTTTAAAAGATAAAGACCAGAGACCTCCATAAAAATGAAGACATTTTATTAATCTACAAAAATGTGATCACCCTGGCCTTATATGTTAAAGTACCCCCTTAGGATAACCCCCACCCATTACCTAATCGAGCATTGCGTATAAATGGTCCAAGTGTAAGAAATGAATGTCTATCCAATAAGGCCGCCCCTAAATACGTGCTTTATCCTCAGATAATACCACATCCCAGGAACAAAGGAGATCAGATCTGAGCAGAGCCGTCCATGTCCAAGACACCAAAACATTCTATTAGTCAATGTGTTGCTATATTGGTGGCGGCCGATTCTCCACCCGAGGAGATATACATACATCGAGTCCATGCCATACATCCACAAGGCAGCAATTAGGTAATAAAAGAATAGCTGCTTCCGAGCCACAGAGTACCTGTTTAGTCATTCCCATATGCAACGTAGTCCAAAATATCACAAAGCACTTTTTAAAAGTAGTCCGCGTTCCAAGAACACATGCTACCCACTCAGGAGCCGCTGGTTAGATTTTGGGATTGGCAGAATTAACCACTTAACGACCGCCGCACGACTATGTACGTCCACAGAATGGCACGTACAGGCACATGGGCGTACATGTACGTTCCTGTCTTGTTGCGGGTCGGGGGTCCGATCGGGACCCCCTCCACTGCGTGTGGCGGTCATCTTACCTCCGGGAACGATCCTTGCTGAGGGGGTGGCTGTTCGTTTCTGTCTGCCCCCTCGTGATCGCTCCCAGCCAATCCGGCATCTCCCCGCCGTGTCACTTCCTCTGCCTGTATAATGTAAACACTGGCAGAGGAAGTGATGTCAGCTCTCCTCTCGGTGGTATTTTCGATCCGCCGAGAGGAGAGAAGACTCACAGTAAGTCGCACCAACACTACACTGACACCACACACATAGGCACATTTAACCCCTTCCGATCACCCCCCCCCCCAGCCCCCTATCACACTGTCAGGCGGCGTACACACGGCCGAGGTTCTCGCTGAAAACCAGCGAGAACCTTGCTGGAATGCACATTCCAGCGAGGACCTCGGCCGTGTGTACGGTCTCGGCGAGCTTCCCGTCGGGAAGCCCGTCGAGCAGAAATAGAGAGCACGCTCTCTATTTCCTCGACGGCCCGCCTGGATGAATGGCTGGTTGCCATTCCCGACGGGCGGGTCGCCGATTTCGACGGCCGGCAGAGAGCCTCGACAGGCGGAACGATGTGTTCTGCCCGTCAAGGATCTCTGCCGTGTGTACGCGGCCTCACTGATTGCAGTGATCATATATTTACTGATCACTGCATTTAGTGTCAGTGTGACAGTGTGACAGGCAGTTAGTGTTAGGTCCAGGGTAGCCCCATACCCCCACTAATAAGGTTTTAACCCCTTGATCACCGCCCTAGTTAACCCTTTTACCCCCTATTACCAGCGTCACTAAGCGATCATTTTTCTGATCGCTGTATTAGTGTCGCTGTTGCCACTATGTAGCTAATTTTTTTTTATTGCAATTTTTTTTTTTTACTAAAGACATGTGGCTGAATAAATTTTGGCCTAAATGTTTGACTAAAATTTAGTTTATTCGATTTTTCTTATAACAAAAATTAAAAAATATTGTTTTTTTTTCAATAATGTCGCTCTATTTTTGTATATAGCGCAAAAAATAAAAATCGCAGAGGTGATCGAATATCATCAAAAGAAAGTCTATTTGTGGGAAGAAAAGGACGCAAATTTTGTTTGGGAGCCACGCTGCATGACCGCGCAATTGTCTGTTAAAGCGACATAGTGCCGAATTGTAAAAACACCTTTGGTCATTTAGCAGCATATTGGTCTGGTCCTTAAGTGGTTAAGTTACCTCTGTGTGGTGTCTAGGGGTGGATGTAGTGAGCAGAGCAATAACAAATGTCCAACCTGTAGCTGAAGTTTTCTGGATGCTTTATTTTCCCGGTCCAACACGACCAACACATCAACTTGAGGTAGACAGGAAAAGGTTGATGAAAGTAGAGTAACTTTGCAGAGTCAGGCTTGGATAGAGAAAGCAGTCCTGCCTTCTGTAATTGAGTCAATCACCTCGCCACCCCAGCCGGAGTGGGTGCAGTGCACCCGGACAGGCCTCCCACACAGGTCCGGCAGCCAGAGCGTCACTGATAAAGCTGAGAAGGAACAAGTCGCTGCCACCGACTTGGCTCTAGAAGATTAGTAGAGGCCTCTGCCACAGGTCCGGTACTTAAGAACAATACAGCATATCCTCTCATCTTAAGATGCGGAACCCCAGTAAGTCACTGAGGTCCCTCAGTCACTTCAGTGTCCCTGAGCCACGGGGGCTCAGAGTCAGGAACTCCGCGTAGCAAGGCAGGCAGGCCATAGTGATGGGGCCTGTGATGTGCGCACACCCTGAAGGTGGGTGCAGCCCCTGGAACCAGGAACCCGCAAAGAACCCCCGGAAAATGGCGTCTGCCACAGATATACTCTCCCCCAGCATGCCCCGCGAGGGAAACACTCCTCCAATTGGCTGCTGGGGAAAAGCAGATCTGCCTGAATCCCTCTGACGCCACCTGCCGTCCAGAGATGGGACCACATCCCTGGAACGCAGAATAAGAAGAAAGAGACACCGCTCAAGACAGGAGCTCCCCAGTGGTAGTTACGATCCAAAAACCCAGTGGGTGCGGGCAATGCACAAGGCAATAACAAAGAAAAGAAGGAGATGGACAGCCGCACTCCAACACGATACCAAAAATTTAAAAAATGGTGCCTTTAATACCAGTAAAAAAATGACACTCCACAGTAATAAAAAAGCAAACAGTGGGGTAACAATGCTTACCCCACTGTTTGCTTTTTTATTGCTGTGGAGTGTCATTTTTTTACTGGTATTAAAGGCACCATTTTTTACATTTTTGGTATCGTGTTGGAGTACGGCTGTCCATCTCCTTCTTTTCTTTGTTATTGCCTGGAACGCAGAATGACCCACAGGATAATTCAGGGCCGACAGCTGCCAAATTTGAACAAATCAACCTGGGTGAGAGCAAGTAAGTCTCTCACCCTACTAACTTTAGCGTAGCGCCCTTTCTGAAAGTAAGGGGGCGCTACACAAAGTTATAGTAATTATAATGGGTCTGTTTATACAAAAAAATCTGCAGTTATTTGTCCTGTGAATGTACATTTGTTCTGTAGGAATGGGGGAGAAATCAAATGTTATTAAGACATATCAGACACAGGCTCTCCCAAGATGGCGCCCAGATTCCACCGTGGAGGAAAAACTGCTGGTGCCACTACCCCTGATAGAAAAGGAAAGAACTTCCCCTGAAAACGAATACCAACTAAGGAACTAAGCATTATTATTTTTTCTGTGAAACTACATGTACATTTGTTTTTTAAGAATGGGGGAGAAATCAAATGTTATTAAGACATATCAGACACAGGCTCTCCCAAGATGGCGCCCAGATTCCACGGTGGAGGACAAACTGCTGGTGCCACTACCCCTGATAGAAAAGGAAAGAACTTCCCCTAAAAACTAATACTAACTAAGGAACTAAGGATGTTTTTTTTTCTTCTGTGAAGCCGCATGTACATTTGTTCTGTACATATGGGGGAGAAATCAAATGTTATTAGAACATGTCAGACACAGGCTCTCCCAAGATGGCGCCCAAATTCCATGGTGGAGGACACATTGGTGCCACTACTCCTGATATAAAAGGGAAGAACTTTCCCTGAAAACTAATACCAACTAAGGAACTAAGCATTATTATTTTTTCTGTGAAACTACATGTACATTTGTTTTTTAGGAATGGGGGAGAAATCAAATGTTATTAGACATATCAGACACAGGCTCTCCCAAGATGGCGCCCAGATTCCACTACTCCTAATAGAAAAGGAAAGAACATTCTCCTGAAAACGAATACAAACTAATAGGAACTAAGGATTGTTATTTGTTCTGTGAAACTACATGTACATTTGTTCTGTGCGAATGGGGGAGAAATCAAATGTTATTAGAACATGTCAGACACAGGCTCTCCCAAGATGGCGCCCAAATTCCATGGTGGAGGACACATTGGTGCCACTACTCCTGATATAAAAGAACTTTCCCTGAAAACTAATACCAACTAAGGAACTAAGCATTATTATTTTTTCTATGAAACTACATGTACATTTGTTTTTTTAAGAATGGGGGAGAAATCAAATGTTATTAAGACATATCAGACACAGGCTCTCCCAAGATGGCACCCAAATTCCTACACTTTGGCTTTTTTGCCGCTACAAGTGTATAGCCCTGAACGGGCACACTTTTCTGTATCAGCAGGCAGTCAGTAAGCAGGGCCAGATTAAGAACATCATGGGCCTGGTGCTGAGGATTTTGGTGGGGCCTTTTATAAATAATAAATAAATGCGTGAGAATCACAGCGCAGCAATGGAGGGCCCAGTCTGAAAATTTAAGTGTACCCTAATGTGCTAATATGCTGTGCATACTTGTACATTGTGGCATAACCTACCCCAGGGCCTCTAAAGTAGTAATGTCAGGAAAGTTTACTACCGCTTTAATATCACAGGATCCCAGAAACCTCTCATGGGGCCCACTACTGACCCAGTGGCCCTTGGGCAGTGCATAAGTGCATAGTTGCCAACATTTAAAAAATATTTTAAGGGACACTTTTTTTCACAAGTGCTATATTTAGAGTAGCTGAGATCCCTGATGTTCCTCTGTACATCACAGTAGTAATCACAAAATTAAATAAGTTCTAATAATGGAACAGAACAAATATGAGAACTGAGATTTCCTTTAGTTGAACTAACAAAAGTGTGTCCATTCTAGAGCTGGTAACATTGAGGGTATTCAGTATCATTTTAAAGAACTGTTTTTGTGGGTAAGCGACATAGGGGAGGAGTACGGACGGTATATAAGTGGGAAGTATGTGCAGGTGAGTGAGAGGAATGTGGAGGGTCTAACATTGGGCACTATGTACAGGAGAAGAGTGCAAAGGGTACGGCAAAAGGCACAATGTACAGGAGAGAAGTGTGGAGGGTATGACAGTGGGCATCATGTACAGGAGAGAAGCATGGAGGGTACGACAGTGGGCAGTATGTACAGGAGAGAAGTGTATGACAGCAGGCACCATGTACAGGAGAGGAGTGTGGAGGGTATGACAGTGGGCACTATGTATAGGAGAGGAGTGTGGGTGGTATGATAGTGGGCACTATGTATAGGAGAGGAGTGTGGAGGGTATGACAGTGGGCAGTATGTACAGGAGAGGAGTGTGGACGGTATGATAGTGGGCACTATGTATAGGAGAGGAGTGTGGAGGGTATAACAGTGGGCAGTATGTACAGGAGAGTAATGTGGAGGGTATGACAGTGGGCAGTATGTACAGGAGAGAAGTGTATGACAGCAGGTACTATGTACAGGAGAGGAGTGTGAAGGGTATGACAGTGGGCAGTTTGTACAGGAGAGGAGTGTGAAGAGTATGACAGTGGGCAGTATGTACAGGAGGAGTGTGGGGGTATGACAGAGGGTAGTATGTACCAGTGAGAAGTGTGGAGGGTATAATGGGGCAGTATGTACAGGAGAGAAGTGTGGAGGGTATGACAGTGGGCAGTATGTACAAGAGAGGAATGGGGATGGTATGATAGTGGGCACTATGTATAGGAGAGGAGTGTGGAGGGTGCGACAGTGGGAAGTATGTACAGAAGAGGAGTCTATGACAGCAGGCACTATGTACAGGAGAGGAGTGTGGAGGGTATAATAGTGGGCAATATGTACAGGAGAGGAGTGTGGAGAGTATGACAGTGGTCACTGTGTACAGGAGAGGAGTGTGGAGGGTATGACAGTGGGCACTATGTACAGGAGAGGAGTGTGGAGGGTATGACAGTGGGCACAATGTATAGGAGTGGAAGGATGTTTAGGGACTGCGTAGTGGTTAAGCGGGTAATACATGAATTGAAATTACACCAATTATGCAGAGACCAGCCATAGTCGATCTATGTATGGGCTAGCTGGTTTTACACAAGTCAATCTATTAATCTACCAAAAAAAAAAAAAAATCGTGCTAACTTTAGTGTTTTTTTTAATGTATGAAACATTGAAAACATTGAAAACATTGAAAAATTGCTGCGCAAATACAGTACCGTGCTAGAGCTGCACAATTAATCGTTAAAATTGTAATCTTGATTCAACCCCCCTGACAACTCCAATGCAGAGTTTGCTGATTCTTTCATATAACAAGTGGAGAGACTTTCAGCTGTCAATAGTGAATAGTGACAGTCTGCCAAGTTCTTAGCAGGAAACATTGTAACTAACGCTTTCTTCATAGATCAAAGGGATAAACTTCTGTGTGTAAAGAAAATATCCGACTGTCTGCCAAGTTTGTAAACAACATGAAACATTGTAACCAACTTCCTTTTTAGATCAAACTTCTGTGTGTAAATGCAAGAAATGTAACCAATTAAAGTCCAACACTTGTTTAAGTTAAAAACCAATATTTTTTGCTAGAAAATTACTTGGAACCGCAAAACATTATATATATTTTAGCAGAGACAAAAATGGCAATTGCTGCAATATTTTATGTCACACTGCATTTGCCCACTTCATTGAATAATAAAAACCATAAAAACAAAACAGTAAAGTTAGTCCATTTATTTTTTTTTTCATTTTAATGTGAAAGATGATGTTATGCCGTACGAATCGTGAGAGAATCGTCATCTATCTTCTAAGCAAAAAAATTGCAGTTGTCGTTTTAGCCAGAATCATGCAGCTCTATACCGTGCAACATAAAAAGTTGCAAAGACCACCATAGAGTAATTTTTTAGCAAAAAACAAATGATGATTTTTTTTCTCAGTCTGCTGCAGTGTGTCAGCTTGTATTTATAATGGCCGCTCTGTATGTAGCTTCTGACAGGCTGTGCAAGCAGGCCCGTATCTCCGGAACCATAAATGATAGCCATCCCATATTTTGACCGGTTGTGGGGTAGGTCTTCAACTGGCTACCCCCCAAATGTGGGGTTTCTGTGACCTCTGGTCATCGAGCTACAACCCCCGAAGTTTGGGGCAAATGGGCCTATCTTGAGAAAGGGGCCTGGAGCTGCAGCTCCATCAGCCCCTCTGTTAATCCGGCCCTGTCAGTAAGTGGTAAAACTGCATTTCAACTGCCTTCTTTTACCACCCTCTTGGATTCCCATGTGACGATCTCCTAACAGTCAAAATGTAATTGGACATCCTATCAAATTGCACCAAATAACTTTTTGTAAAGCAAGAAAGAAAATCAAAACTGAACTCCAAGGAAAATTCTAAACTACCCTGGCAGTTACCTGCGCCCCAATGCACCTCCCCCTCTCCCTCCCCAACGCCCACCCCCACACGCACTGAAGGGTTACATTTTATCCCAGGGTACCATTAAAAAAAAAAAGTTTTACGTACCTTATCCCCTGCTCCCACAAGCGTCCTCCTCTCCGTGCCATTGGCCCCAGGAAGCTGTTTCCCTTTGGCGCTCCAGCGGCCGCGCCCTGACGTCATCACGTACAATACATGACCAGCAGTCTTGCGTTGTGAGAAATCTGAAGGGAGGAATGAGGTCAACAAAATGCTTTTTTTTTTAATGGTACTTTAGACAAAAACAAACATTTAACCCTTTCACCCCCCCCACCCCTTTCCTTCACCGCAAGAGTTAAATGTTGCATGGAAAGGAGGGTAGTTGCAAAATTTCCCCGGAGTTCAGCTTTAAAAAAATTAAATAAAAATTGGAAGCAAAAAGAAACCTTCAGGGCGATTCTGTCACAAACAAGATTTTCTTTCTGTTTTTTCCAAGCCGCGATCACCGCGGCGCAATATTCTGGTTGTTGCCAGGATTGTGCACCTGTGCGACTCACGCCGAGGCTTCCACCTGCGGATCCTTTGTGTAGAAGAGCTCGCGCTACATCGATTTCGGGACACGAAAAAAAAAGGCAACGCTGTTTTTTTGGTTTTGTTTTTTACGCCATCACTCACTTTGGACATGATATACTTTTAGAATTATTATTATTACTATTATCATTTAATTTTTTTAAGGAAGCAGCGAGTCCGAGTTTTTTTTTGCCAGCAGAGAATGACATGATGCTGTATGTGTGTGAGCACACTAATAATACAATGCCACAGTGATTAATGGCTGCTGTGTTATCTGAGGAGTAACCATGGTGACTGGTTTCCATGGACACCCAACAATAGGCTCTGAGCAGCCACGTAGGCCCGAGCCGCCGTGTGTGTCCCTGTGTTTGTGTAACTGTTATTTTCTGGAGGGGGGGATGCAGAAGGGTCAAGTGCAGCTACTAAACACACACGCTGGGGACCCCCGCGCCGACTCCTGGCGTTGGGAATGAGAGCCGAGGGAGAAGGGAGGGGGGACGCGGCCATGTATTGAAGGCTAAGCGGAGAGTCAAGAGAGCAACTTGTAGGAAATAAGGCAGAAAAAAGGAAACAAAATGAAGGGAAAAGATATCAAAGGAGCATCGGGATAAAAAGAATAAATTAAAGCATGGATATGGACGCTGTTTTTACCCGGGGCACTGATCGTACCTGTAATGACGCACATTTTTTACTTCACACCATTGCATGCATTTGTATGTAGGATTTGAAGTGCATCACGTTTTATACGGTTTAGCGCTTTTTTTTGTCATATGTCATATGCTAATACTCATTGTTGGACCGTATTTTTGTTTTAAACCATGGAATGGAAAGCCCCTCCCTCACAAAACTAAGTGCAGTGCGTCATGTCCTGTGCGTTTATGCAAGCTGCCATTATTTTCTCTGAGCTAATTGTGTGCATTACTGGGCAAAATATGAGCGAATTCAATGTTTTTTTATCTTATGTGAGGTAAATTCCTAGAACATAATAGACTTTTAAATGAGTATGGAAGAGAGAGAGAGAGAGAGAGAGAAAAGAGATAGGGAGTAAAGCTGCCCAACCGCTGCAGGTATCATTACATTGTTACGGACATACCCAGATTGGTTCACAGATCGCAGTGCAAACTGTGAACTCGCACATGAATCGGATTGCATAGGTGAGAACACCCATGAGATCCGATTTCAGTGCGGGGGAAAAAAAAGTCCCTCCACTTTTTTTCCTGTGAATCGAATGCGAGTTCAGCCATACAACTGTATGGCTGAAGTCGCATCTCACAGACATCGTATGTGATCGGCCGCGCAGGTACGGGTGCGAATTACATGCAATGTCTATGATCACAGTAGTGTGAACCTGGGTTTAGAGAGAAAGCTGTGTGTGTGGGGGGGGGGCTAGAGATATAGATATAGAGAGAAGACAGGAGGGGAGATAAAGAAAGGGAAGGCAGAGGAAGTAAGGGAGGGGCAAAGAGAGAAAATAAGGGAGGGGTGGTGGAGAGAGTATAAGGGAAAAGGGAAGTAAGGGGGAGAGAAAGGCAAGAGGGGTTGGAGAGAGGAAGAGCAAAAGGTAGAGGAAGTAAGGGAGAAAAGGGAAAGAGAGATATAAAGTGGTAGAGGGAGTTAAAGGGTTTGTTAAGATTTTTTTTTTTTTTTTATCTTAATAGCTTCCTTTACCTTAATGCAGTGCTGTTTTCATGTCCTCATTGTTCGTTTTTGCTATCAAGTTGCTGTAATTCTTCTCTGATCTCCACACTTCCTGGTTGTCTGTTTCCTGATAACCACAGTCCTGGGAGCTTTCTCTCTGTGGTCACTAATCAAGGAGGTGTGATTACTGTGTGTCTAAAACTCCTCAGCACCAATCAGTTTCGTTTTTCCAAACCATCACTGCCCTGTATTGGCTCTGTGGCTCTGTACAGCAGAGGCAGGAAACAACATGCAAAACCAAAACCAGAAACTAGAGGTACATTATAGGAATCAGTTAACTATTATGTCTCTATACCCTGTAAACAGTCATTTCAGCATAACTCCTTTAAGGCATACCTCCCAACTGTACCTGATTTCGAGGGACTGTCCCTCATTTGGATCAATGTCCCTCTGTCCCTCTTTCCTCCTCATTTGTCCCTCATTTTGGTCTGATCTATATAGTTGTATATAAAATGCACTACTTATCTATCAAAAATCGTTTACCAGTGCTAAACCTTTTATTCAATTTCTAAATTGCTGCATTTGTAAATTTCAAAAGCAAATATAACAGAAAAGTAGTGGTAAAAAAGCACTTGTGGGTTCAACCATGTATGGTTCTCCTTTAAGGGGGCGTGGCAGGGTGTGTGTCCTGTGCCTGCATACTTTTGCTTATAGGTGTTCCTCATTCCCATTTCAGAAAGTTGGGAGGTTTGGTTAAGGAATAAGAAAAAAGGAAGGAGGGATAAAGTGGAATAGGAAGCAGGGGAAAGGGAAAATGGGAGGGAGGAATAAAGAGGTAGAGGAAGTAGAGGATAGGGATAATGAGAGGGAGGAATAAAGCAGAAGAGGAAGTAAGGAGGAAGAGAGAATGAGATGGAGGGATAAGGTGGTAGAGGAAGTAGGGGGAATAGAGACTGAGAAGGAGGAATAAGGTGGTAGAGGAAGTAGGGTGAATAGAGACTGAGAAGGAGGAATAAGGTGGTAGAGGAAGTAGGGTGAATAGAGACTGAGAAGGAGGAATAAGGTGGTAGAGGAAGTAGGGGAAAGAGGTAATGAGATAGTGGGATAAGGTGGTAGAGTTAGTAGGGGGAAGAGATAATGAGACGGGAGGGATAAAGTGGTAGGGGAAAGGGAGAATGAGATGGTGTAATAAAGTGGTAGAGGAAGTAGGGGAAAGGGAGAATGAGACAGATGGATAAGGTGGTAGAGGAGGTAGAGGAGAGGGAGATGGAACTGAGAGTGAGGAATTAACTGGTAGAGGAAGTAGGAGAGAGGGAGAATGGGACAGAGGGATAAAGTGGTAGAGGATGTAGGGGAAAGAGAGAATGAGATAGATGGATAAAGTGGTAGGGGAAAGGGAGAATGAGATGGAGTGATAAAGTGGTAGATGAAGTAGGGGAAAGGAAGAATGAGATGGATGGATAAAGTGGTAGGGGAAAGGGAGAATGAGATGGAGTGATAAAGTGGTAGAGGAAGTAGGGGAAAGGGAAAATGAGATAGATGGATAAGGTGGTAGAGGGGGTAGAGGAGAGGGAGATGGGACGGAGAGTGAGGAATTAAGTGGTAGAGGAAGTAGGAGAGAGGGAAAATGGGACAGAGGGATACAGTGGTAGAGGAGGTAGGGGATAAAGTGGTAGGGGAAAGGGAGAATGAGATGGAGGAATAATGTGGGAGAAAGGGACTGAGGGATAAAGTGGTAGAGGAAGTAATGGAGAGGGAGAATGGGATGCAGGGATAAAGTGGTAGAGGATGTAGGGGAAAGGGAGAATGAGATGGATGGATAAAGTGGTAGGGGAAAGGGAGAATGAGATGGATGGATAAAGTGGTAGAGGGATGAATTAGGTGGTAGGGAAAATAAGAGAGAGAGAAATAGGGGATGGAGGGATAAAGTGATAGAAGAAGTAAGCAAGAGGGAGAAAGAGGGAAGGATACAGTGGCAGAGAAAGCAGGGAAGATATAAAAAAAAGGAAAGGATATAGTGGTATAGGAAATACGGGGGAGAGAGAGGGAAAGGGACAAAGTGCTAAGGAAGCAAGAATGAGAGAAAATAGGAAGGAGTGATCATGTGATAGAGGAAGTAGAGGGGGGAGAAAAAAAAGAGGGAGGGAGTAATTAGTACAGGAAATGAGGGGGAGAGAGAAAGGGAGAGAGAAATGAAGTGGTACAGGAAGTTAAGGGAGGGATAAAGTTTTAGAGGAAATAAGGGAGAAAGAGAAGAAGAGGGAGGTACAATGTGGTAGAACAAGTAGGAGAGAGATAAAAAAGGGAAGGAGAGAAAAATTGGTAGAGGAAGTAGTGTAGAGAGATGAAAAGAGGAAGGAATAAAATGATTTAATAAGTAAGGGAGATAAAAGAAGGGCAGAGCGGTAGAGGAAGATAGGGAAAGAGAGAAAGGAAGTAAGGGAGAGATAGAGAGGAAGAGATAGAGGGATGAAAAAAAGGACATAAAGGAAAGGGAGAAAGGGATAGAAAGAAGGTAAAAAATGTAGAGGAAGTTAGGGAGAGAAAAAGGAACAAAGGGGGAGAGAGAGAGAGAGAGAGAGAGAGAGAGAGAGAAAGAGAGAGAGAGAGGGGAAGATAGAAAAGGGGGAGAAATTTAAAGTGACAGAAAAAATATTGGGGGGTGAAAGGAAAAGTGAAAATAAACAAGGAGCTAAGGAAATTGTACAGTAGATACATGCTTAGATAAAGTGTACCATAGCCACCAATTAAAATCAATTTTCTAAAGGTCTGACCTAAAGGGACACTAAAGGTTCCCATTTAAAAAAAAAAAAATAACAAACATGTCATACTTACTTCCACTGTGCAGCTCGTTTTGCACACAGTGGCCCCGATCCTGGTCTTCTGGGGTCCCTCGGCGGCTGTCTCGGGTCCTCCCCGCAAGAAGGAACCCCCTTCATGGGAGCTCTCTCCCATGGGGGTTAGTTCTTGCGGGCGCGCCCCCGTGATACAGCCTGGCGGCTATAGCTGTATCACTCGGCCCCACCCCCAGCGAGCCGCGTCATTGGATGATTGACAACAGCGCGAGCCAATGGCTGCACTACTATTAATCCATCCAATCTAGCCAATCAACGGCCAGACTGAGTAGAGAAGAGGACGTCGGGGGTGAGTGCAGCAGGTGAACGGGCTCAGGTAAGTAAAACAGGGAGGCTGTCATTGGCAGTTTTTTTTTTTTTTCACCTTAATGCATAGGATGCATTAAAGTGAAAAAAACTAACCTTTACAACCCCTTTAAGAAAAGGAAATTTTTATTGGATTGATAATGGTTACTATTGTTAGCTGAAAGGGTAGAGATGGGGTGGGGTGATGTGTAGAAGCAAGATGGGGTGGGGTGATGTGTAGAAGAAAGATGGGGTGGGGTGATGTGTAGAAGCAAGATGGGGTGGGGTGATGTGTAGAAGAAAGATGGGATGGGGTGATGTGTAGAAGAAAGATGGGGTGGGGTGATGTGTAGAAGCAAGATGGGGTGGGGTGATGTGTAGAAGAAAGATGGGATGGGGTAGAAAAGAGAGAGGGAAAGAGAAAGAGGGGAACACTTACTACATCCTCCAAACACCTACATGCATGTGGTACACACCGACTCCTTATAACTAGGTTTGCACTGATACTGGTATTGGTGTCGATACAGAGTACTTGTACTCGTGCAAATGCTTCTGATACCTGAAACCAATACCTTTGCAGAATGAAAGTAGCCCATACAAAATGAATGGACTCAAATCGCTCTGAAAAGAACTGCATGCGATTTGAACAGAAATTCGGTATGATTCCTCTCCTCTCTAAGAAGTTCAGCAATGGGCAAACAAACAGTTTATCAATTTTTTTATCACAACTCACAAGTTAAAAGTACATCTATACAAAATATATCTTGTATGTCAAATCCAAAACCACGGATGCTTGCGGTCAGGGCCGCTGATAGGTGGGGACCACCAGTCCTCCTGTAGGGGGCCCGGGCACACAGGGGGGCCGAAACAGCAGGAGGAATTAGTGTGGTTTGGTGGAGGGGCAATAATATGCCCTGTGCAGCTCTCTGCAGCAGCTGAAAGCCAATTTCTCCCCTCCTGCAGCAGGGAGAGACACTGACACAGGGCATTATTCCTGTAATTGCTCCCCCGACACTGATTCCCTCCCTGTTCTGCCTGCTTCTGTTACCCCTCCCCCCCCCCCCGTGTGTGCCCCCTTGTCACTGTGAATATAATTTTTTTTTAAGGTAAAAAACAAATAAAAAAGGTCTAATTCACACAGGTTCTCTGGTACAATTGTGTCTACTAATGATTTTAGTGTATTTTTTGTGAAAATATGGTCTTGATATATTGGGGGGGCCCTGCCATGTTGGCTATACGGGGCCCAGTGATTTCTAACAGCAGCCCTGCTTGCGGTGCTCACAGGGCTGAGGCAGTCCACCCTCAAGCTGACATCATTTGCGCCCTATACCCACAGGGGTCCCAGAAACTTCCAACATCGCCTGTAAGAAAACGGTAATGGTGCAACCCTACTTATAACCACATACTGCTTGGTTCTACACCAAGACTTCTTAACCCACCTCTTGACCTTGCATACTGCTGCCAATTTCGTTTTTCTAATGCCGAGTACACAGGGTCGGAATTTCCGATAGAAAAAGTTGGGAGCTTTTCATCAGATATTCCAACCGTGTGTATGCCCCATCGGACATTTTCTGTCTAAATTTCCGACGGACTTAGATAGTGAGCAGGTTCTCTATTTTTCCGTCGGAAATTCCGTCGGAGGTTTGCCCGGTCAAAGGTCCGACCGTGTGTACGTGGCATAAGGCTTCTTTCTGGAGTCTACTTTACTTCTGCCCTCTACTTGCCACTTGTAAACACTTACCCTGTTTCTTCCTGATGAAGTCTGAATTGGATGAAAGGTCTGAGAAGCTGGTTGAGCATGAGTACTATATGACCAACCTATGTGTGTGGTCATTAGGAGTCAGTAAGTACCTGAGTGGGTCGGGTTGGGTGTTGGGTCGGGTTCATTGAATGTGGAAGGTGGCTTTATTTGGATTTTATATTTAGTTGGCAGCTGAGAGGCTGTGTCTTTGATCTGAAGGAAGCCCACAGAGTTGTTATTGGAATGATAAATAGACTATAAGCTCATACAAAAGGGTATTGCTTTTTTTCTGAAAAAAATCATGGTGTCATGGTCTCAATATTAGCTTTTATATTGGCTGCATAAACTGTTGGCGCTATATAAATCCTTTATAATAATAATAATAATAATAATAACAGACAAACCCCAGGACTCTAGGAACCGAGCACCCACAGAATGGAAATCAAATTGGGGTGGCACTGGTAGACCCACAAACCCTGAAAAGCAGACGTGGCCAGCACCGTGGGACCCTAGACAATGAGATTCTCTTCCTGCTACAGTGTTTGATGAAAAAAACACACACTATGAATTCCGTAAGGTCATAGACTGAAAGATGCCATACATTCCACATTAATAATATTCCTGGATCTATCTTGTATACATTCATTGTGGTCATATGTTAACAAAAGGTTTATTTGTGCTCACATTTAAAGCCCAACTTTAGGTTTCAATGGAAGGTGCTTGCCTTCCATTAAAATAATAAAACAATAGAGAGGGACATGGAGAGAGAGGGAAGGGGCATCTTCTATTGGCATTTTTGTAAACTCCTCCATCAGCACAGAGACATGGGGGAAGAAGAGAGAAAGACAAGCTAAGGAAGGAAGGAGGGAAATAATAAGAAAGAATTAAAGAAATAAAAAAAAAGGAAGGAAGGAACAGAAGGATGAAAGAAAGAATGGAGGAAGGAATGAAGGAAGAAAGGAAGGGAGAGAAGGAATGGCGGGATGAAAGGAAGGATGAAGTAAGAAAAGAAGGAAGTTAAAAATGAAGCAAAGGAAATAAAAGAACAACGGAGGGGGGCGAGGAAGCAGGATGGAAATGGTGAGTGAGAACAATGAAGGGAAAAGTAGATGCATGGATCGAAGGGGTACAGGAAAGTGTATAAAGAAGAAAAAAGGGAAGAGAAAGAAAGAAAGCAAGAAAGAAAGAAAGAAAAGGTAGGGACGAGGGAAGTGAAGAAGAAAAAAAACTAAGGGATGAAGGAAGGGGAGAAAGAATAAGGAAATTAGAAAAAAAGGAAGGAAGGAAGAAATAGAGGAAGGAAGGAAGGAAGGAAGGAAGGAAGGAAGGAAGGAAGGAAGGAAGGAAGGAAGGAAGGAAGGAAGGAAGGAAGGAAGGAAGGAAGGAAATGATGAAAGAAATAAAAAAGGAAATAAGAAAGAATGGAAGTAAGAAAATAAGTAATGAAGGAAGGCAGGAAGGAGGTAAAGAATAGAGGAATGAAAGGAAGGATGCTTGCCAGACACATGGGGGAGAAAGAAAGAAAAACTAATGAAGGAAGGAGGGAAATAGTAAGGAAATACAAAAAAAGGAAGTAATGAACAGAGGGATGAAAAGAAGAATGAAGGAAGGTAAAAAATCAAACAAAGCAAATAAAAGAACAGAGGGGGAGAGAAGGCAGGAAGCATGAAGGAAATGATGAGTGAGAACAATAAAGGAAAAAGTAGAGAAAGAAAGAAAGGAAGAAAGAAAGAAAAAGAAAGAAAGAAAGAAAGAAAGAAAAAAGAAAGAAAAGGTAGGGATAAGGGAAGTGAAGAAGTTAAAACAAAACTAATGAAGGATGAAGAATGGGAGAAGGAAGGAAGGATTAAGGAAATAAGAAAAAAGGGAGAATCAGAGGGATGAAAGAAAGAATGAAGCTTCGAAGGAATAGAGGGAGGAATGAAGGAAGAAGGGAAGGAAGGACGGAAGAGAGGGATGAAAGAAAGAAAAAAAGGAAATAAGAAAGAATGGAAGGAAGGAAAGAAGGAAGGCAAGAAGGAGGTAAAGAATAGAGGGATGAAAGGAAGGATGCCTGCCTTCCATTGAAAAAATAAAACAATAGGAGGGAGTGAGAGGGAAAGAGAGAGAAGGGGAAGGGGCATCTTCTATTGCCATCTATGCAAACTTCTCCATAAGCACAGACACATGGGGGAAAAGAAAGAAAGAAAAACTAAGGATAAAAAAGGGGGGAGGTTTGGGACTTTAACCACTTAAGACCCGGAGCAAAATGCAGGTAAAGGACCAGGCCCTTTTTGCGATTCGGCACAGCGTAGCTTTAACTTAAAATTGCGCGGTCGTGCGACGTGGCTCCAAAACAAAATTGGCGTCCTTTTTTTCCCACAAATAGAGCTTTCTTTTGGTGGTATTTGATCACCTCTGCGACAATTTTGAAAAAAATGCAATATACTAAATATCCCCCAAAAATATCGACAAAAAAAAAAAAAATTTCCTCAGGCCGATTTACGTATTCTTCTACATATTTGTGGTAAAAAAATTGCAATAAGTGTTTAGCGATTGGTTTTCACAAAATTTATAGCGTTTACAAAATAGGGTATAGTTTTATTGCATTTTTTTTTTTTTTTTTTACTACTAATGGCGGCGATCAGCAGATTTCTTCATGACTGCGACATTATAGTGGACACATCGGACAATTTTGACACATTTTTGGGACCATTGTCATTTTTACAGCAAAAAGTGCTATAAAAATGCACTGATAACTGCGAAAATTACAATTGCAGTTTGTGAGTTAACCACTAGGGGGTGCTGAATAGGTTAAGTGTGACCTCTTATGTGTTTCTAACTGTAGGGGGGGCGGGGCTGAACTTGTGACATCATTGATCGTCTTTACCTATATCAGGGAACAGACGATCAATGACAGTGCCACAGTGAAGAACGGGGAAGGTGTGTTTACACACAGCTCTCCCCGTTCTTCAGCTCCGGGGACCAATCGCGGTACTCCGGCGGCGATCGGGTCCGCGGGTCCCGCGGCCGCGGAGCTTCGGACAGGGTACCCACGGTTTTACATGCAACTAAATCTCTGTTTTTAATGCATACAGTTAGACAGGTTAATATGGTTTGTTGCTTTTTTGGTTGGTAACTTTGAGCCTGGCTATTTTGGTAACATTTTTATATTCCATATATATATATATATTTAATTGCATTTTGCTAAAAACACATCTCATTTAAAGTCCCAAACCCTCCCCCCCTTTTTTATACATTTATAGGGATGGAGGCCTATGGTTGTAATTTATCATATGCCTCATGTAAAGTCACAACTTCCCCACTTTTTCAGAAAAACTAAGGAAGGAAGGAGGGAAATAGAAAGGAAGAAGTAAGGAAATAAAAAAAGGAAGCAATGAACAGAGGGATGAAATAAATAATGGAGGAAGGAATGAAGGAAAAAACTAAGGGAGAGAAGAAATAAAGGGATGAAAAAAAGAATGAAGGAAGAAAAGAAGGAAGGTAAAAATAAAACAGAGGACATAAAAGAATGGATGGGGGGGGGGAGGCAGGAAGCAGGAAGGAAAAAGGTGAGGAGTAAGAACAATGAAGGAAGAGGCATGGATCGAAGGGGGAAAGAGAAAGAAAGAAAGAGTAAAAAAAAAAAAAAAGGAAGAAAGAAAAGGTAGGGATTAGGGAAGTGAAGAAGGTAAAACAAAACTAAGGTGTGAAGAAAGGGGAGAAGGAAGGAAGGATTAAGGAACTAAGAAAAAAAGGCAGGAAGCAGGAAGGAAAAAGGTGAGGAGTGAGAACAATGAAGGAAAAGGCAGAGGCATGAATCAAAGGGGGGAAGAGAAAGAAAGAAAGAAAGAAAGAAAGAAAGAAAGAAAGAAAGAAAGAAAGAAAGAAAGAAAGAAAGAAAGAAAGAAAGAAAGAGTAAAAAAAAAAGGAAGAAACAAAAGGTAGGGATTGGGGAAGTGAAGAAGGTAAAACAAACCTAAGGTGTGAAGGAAGGGGAGAAGGAAGGAAGGATTAAGGAACTAAGAAAAAAAGGAAGGAAGAAACAGTGGGGTGAAAAAAGGAATGAAGGAAGGAATAGAGGGGGGAAGGAGGCAGGAAGCAGGAAGGAAAAAGGTGAGGAGTGAGAACAATGAAGGAAAAGGCAGAGGCATGGATCGAAGAGGGAAAGAGAAAGAAAGAAAGAAAGAGTAAAAAAAAAAAAGGAAGAAAGAAAAGGTAGGGATTGGGGAAGTGAAGAAGGTAAAACAAACCTAAGGTGTGAAGGAAGGGGAGAAGGAAGGAAGGATTAAGGAACTAAGAAAAAAAGGAAGGAAGAAACAGGGGGATGAAAAAAGGAATGAAGGAAGGAATAGAGGGGGGAAGGAGGCAGAAAGCAGGAAGGAAAAAGGTGAGGAGTAAGAACAATGAAGGAAAAGGCAGAGGCATGGATCGAAGGGGGAAAGAGAAAGAAAGAAAGAAAGAAAGAAAGAAAGAAAGAAAGAAAGAAAGAAAGAAAGAGAGAAAGAGTTAAAAAAAAAAAAGGAAAACTAATGTGTGAAGGAAGGGGATAAGGAAGGAAGGATTAAGGAACTAAGAAAAAAAAGGAAGGAAGAAACAGAGGGATGAAAAAAGGAATGAAGGAAGGAATAGAGGGTGGAATGGAGGAAGGAAGGACGGAAGAGAGGGATGAAAAAAAAAAAAAGGTAATAAGAAAGAATGGAAGGAAGGAAGGAAGGCAGGAAGGGGGGAAAGAATAGAGGGATGAAAGAAAGAATAAAGGAAGAAAAGAAGGAAAGGAATGAAACAAAGGAAATAAAAGAACAAAGGAGGGGGGAGAGGAGGCAGGAAGGAAATGGTGGGAGAGAACAATGAAGGAGGAAGTCTAGCCATGGATCTAAGGGGTCCAGGGCAGAGTATAAAGTGCATTTATCTATGTACAGAGTGATTGAGATGATGCTGAGTGAGATAGAAGGGGATGCTGTGCCAATAATGTCTGCATCACATAAAATTAAAATACATGCAGATTCCATCCCAAAATAGCCATGAATTTGGAAATAAGAATTGCGGGAGCATCAAAGATCTGCATAAGATCCTGCTGGGCCCTGATTGGATCCTGCTGGTGCACAGGCAAGAAGCTGCGACACAGGAGTGCGCAGAAGGGCGAGAATTGGCTACAAGGAAGCGAGGACAGAATTTAGAATGAAGTTTCTCAGAATGAGCTGCTTTTGGCTCTGTGTGCGTTATGGCAGAAGTTTCAGTCCCCGGCCTGAGGTTCTGTTCGCCTTTTACGTCAGTTTTACCCAAAGACTTTCATCTCGGCATCCAATTGTTGGTGAATCATTGTGACCAAAAGCCAGTTCTCCCATTGTTTGCAGACCACAGAGGTCGGAGATCCCGCTTTTTTTCTGGCAAACTCAGATTTCCGCTGTGACCAGAAGCAAAAAAAAATAAAACACACAGGGGGTGGCCAGAGATAAAATATGAACAAAGCCTCCTCATATTTTCTATTTTTTTGAAGGGTGTGATCAACCAGTTAATCAAATATATAAATGTATATTTAGAGTTTCTTATTTTTTTAGGGTAAAAGCACTATATAATGTGAATGAATAAAATACATGCAGTTCAATCCTAAAGAAAAATCTGTGAGCAGATTATCGGCATTCGGCAGCCATATTTAGCTTATGGGAAGGTTGGCTGCACAAAATGAATCACAAAATAAAATGCAGAGTCATTCTGCAAAAAGTTTCCAGGACAGGACACATCCAGGGGCTGATAAGCTGCAATATATTCATTTTTGGGGGGGTGAATATACCCTTTAATCTTTACAGAATGTAAGGAAAACACAATAAGAGATATAAGATGTTACAAACAATTATTAGTGCACAGACCAGATAGATTGTTCCCTCTAGATCACCCTTTTCCTCAACCTTTTTACCCCTGAGGAACCCCATGAATAGGGTGACCAGACATCAGGGGTGGATCCAGGAGGGGGGGGGGGGCAATGGGGAAATTGCTCCCCCCGAGTAAATATTGCTGACTCTGAGGCCGCGTACACACGATGAGATATGTCCGCTCAAACTTGTCCGACGGACAGTTTAGAGCGGACATGTCTCATCGGATTTTGGTCCGATGGCGTGTACACACCATCGGATCAAAATCCCCGCAGGCAGACAGCGCGGTGACGTTGACGCCGCCACGTCACCGCACCAGGAAGTAAAAAACCTCCACGCATGTGTCGCATCCATACGATGCTTGTGTGGGCAGATATGTCCGCTGGTGAGTGTACTAACCAGCGGACATATCCGACAGACATGTCACCGGCGGACACATTTTAAAGCATGCTTTAAAATTTGTCCGCCGGTCAGACATGTCCGCTAGCCCATACACACGATCGGATTTGTCCACTGAACTGGTCCGTCGGAAATTTTCGAGTGAGGAATCTAGTTCTAAGGGCCTGGGGGGGGGGGGGGGGCAATGGATTCCCTTAATTTACTTAGATTTCCTCTTTCTTCCTGTTTGCCCATAGAGCAGGAAGTGAAGGGAAATCTTCGCAATGGGACAGGGGTGGTAAAAAATAAACTGACAGGGGCTATAACCCTCCCTTACTCTACCCAAAATGAAAAAAAAGTGTTGCCTATAGATCTACTTTAAGTAGATGGTGCAGCAGAAACATATAGCACAGTGAGGAAGATTGTTGGCTGAAATTTCGATCATGTGTACGTGGCAATACATTGGTGGTTAGAGAAAAATTGCTCCTTGCATTGGTGGTCAAGGTAGGTGGGAGATCAATCCACCATTGCTCACTGCTCTAGAAACCCCTAGTACTCTCAGAAGAAACCCTGGTTGAGAAACACTGCTCTACCGTCTTTCCCCCGAAAATAAGCCTGGGTCTTGTATTATTTTTTCAACAAAAGACCCAGTAGGGCTTATTTTTGGGGTAGGGCTTGTCATATGCTGTCTTCTCTCCCCAACTCCCTCCATCCCTGTCATAAATTCCCAGTGGCCAGTGGAAAAGTGCATGTAAAATCATAAAATGCACTGTATTAAAGCATTAATATAATGTATATTATATAATGTATAATGTAATATAATATAATGTATAATACATTAATGTATTAAATACAATGTAAAGTGTGCAACGTACCTTCCTACAGCGCCTTCCTAAGTTCTTTCCGTGACCCGCCTGATTGGTCTTCCAGGCTCTGAGCACTGCAGAGGGAGGGGGCCTGTGACAGCTGGCAGAAGGAGAGCAGCGGGAAATCAGCTGAGCAGCGCTCGGAACTTTCATGTACCGCCTGAATGTTTTTTTCCCGCTCCGAGCACTGCAGAGAAAGGGGGGGCCGAGATCCCCCACTGATAGCTGGCAGAAGGAGAGCAGAGGGGAATCAGCTGAGCGTGGCTAAGCTATACCTTGTACTGCCTTAACGGACTTTTCCTGCTCGAAGCACTGCAGAGGGAGGGGGCCGAGATCCCCCACTGACAGAAGAGGAGGAGAGAAGCGGGGATCAGCTAAGCAGCGCCACAACAAAGGTATTTACCACAGAAACATACACATTCTAGACCACACAACACAACCCTTCCAAACTAGGGCTTATTTTTGGGGTAGGACTTATATTGCAGTCTTCCCCGAAAATTGCAGTAGGGCTTACTTTTGGGGTAGGGCTTACTTTCGGTGTAGGGCTTACTTTCGGGGGAAACACGATACCAGAGTACAGACACCTAGGGCACATCATTTGGTTACCAAGCCCCACATTTTAGTAACATTCTTGAAATGCATATTAACTCCAGAAAATAAGGGTAGATAGTAAAATTGTCCTGTCCTCTAACATTAGCAGTCATCGTAGAAGTGCCGCTTACATTGGTGGTTAGAGAAAAATGACCTCCTTGCATCAGTGGTCAACATAGGTGGGAGATCAATCCACCATTTCTCAAAGAACCCCTAGTAATCTCAGGGGGGACCCTGGTTGAGAAACAGTCCTCTATCAAAGCTCTGTAGTGTTCTTCAAGGAGATGAACAACAAATGTGATCTAGATGTGTCTAATATCGATAGTCAACGACACTTGCAACCCGTAAGGTTGGCTATTAGGCAAGCTATTAACTAAGAGTGAAGATCCCCAATTCAAGGATTGTGATTACTAATCGATCCGCGTGACCAGAAAAGAGAAACTACCCAACTGGTTTTTAATTTAAAAGGCAACTCAAGCCAAAACTTGTTTCATTTTGTAATAGGACATTTTCCCAATGGGGGGCCCAGGAAAAGACAGAGTGTGGATGAAAACCCATAAGCCTTGATGCATACTGTTGTTTAAAGACACTATATCATTTCTATAGAATATCACGTGAAGGCACCTGTAGGTCTCTGGTGCTTTTAGTAGGAACGTCGCATTTAGTGAGAGATATTATTGTGGAGCCTTACTTAGAGGTGCCTCGCTGGTGCATGAAACCCTCATCAGATGATATCTCTGGGTTGGATGAGGCTGTAATTAGCTCTGATTAGCTGCTCGTTACCTCATTCTTATGCATGAGGTGCTAACGAGGCTCTGATCCCGCTGTCTATATATAAATATCCCTGCCGTCTTTATGCATGGGGCACAAGTGCTACGATTTGCTAAATGGAACGACGGGAAGAAATGTGTTTTATATATATATCATGCACCCATATTAAAAAGAACTTGGCTGTTGCCTGCTCATTGGGCAGATCTTTCAGTAGCTCGATGTAGTATAGACGAGCTTGGGTCAGGCATCTGTTAGGTGGTCACTGGCTACTCAATGTGGTCCCCTTGTCTTCTGCCTTTTTACCATTTCACCTGAGGATGCTAAGCAAGCAGTGCAGAAATCTCTCTAACCCCCTAGAGACCCCAACCTAGCCTCTCAAAGAATAAAAAAGTTTGGCTGTAAAGTCAAACTGCTGATCGCCTCCATGTTTATTCAGCTTCTTCCTCTCAACTCACTGGCATCTTTATTGATATCTTCTATGGCAGGTAAAATTCAATGCAGTAAATTCATGTTACAGAAGACAGGAGAAGCTTCTGATGCATTTTACACTGTATGGAGGTGCTTAATCATAGCTATGATTAAGCACCTCCATACAGTGTGAAACGGGTCAGCAGCTTCTTCCACATTCTGTAA
The DNA here is from genome assembly GCA_029574335.1 of Rana kukunoris. Taxonomy (NCBI): domain Eukaryota; kingdom Metazoa; phylum Chordata; class Amphibia; order Anura; family Ranidae; genus Rana; species Rana kukunoris. The sequence continues at coordinate 522,122,163 of CM056051.1, forward strand.
CATGGAGTAACTGTATTGGATTTTACCTGCCATACAAGATATTGATAAAGATGACTTTAGCGGTGTGCCTTCCCAATTTGTTGCAGAGCCAGCACCTGTAAATTCTTAATAGGGCGTGTGCTTTAGAGGTCTGGGGCTTGGAGCGGAAAGTCTTCTCTACATGAACTCACTTCAGCATCCGCTGCACGCTAATGCTCTGGACTGAATGAATGAATGACTTATATAGCGCTACACATGCAAACTTAATCGCCCCTAGGCGCTTTTTGCAGGCAGTGTCTTCCTGGCTGGTGCGGTCATTTTACCCCATTTTGACACGCTTGAGACACACAGTCGTACACACATATATACATATATATACTGGGCCAATTTAGCCAGAATCCAATTAACCTACCAGCATGTCTTTGGAGTACGGGAGGAAACCGGAGTTTCCGGAGGAAACCCACGCAGACACAGGGAGAACATGCAAACTCCAAGCAGATGGTGTTGTGGTCGGGATTCGAACCAGCGACCCTTTTGCTGCTAGGTGAAAGTGATAATCACTACACCACTGTGCTGTGGACTGGCCCACTGACAGTGATAACAGTGTAACTCTTACATCAGGCTTTCATTAGATGTACAGTCTCTGTACACATCCATTCCCCATCAAGTAGGAATTGTGGCCCCCTCCCATTTCCTGTTTTGTTTTGAACACAATTATTTCACCTTCCTAGAACAGTACTACCTCCAGATATGGGGCACTGCCATGGGTGCTTCCTAGTTATCCCAGCCTTACCATGTGGGGGGGGGGGGAGTCCCGTATCTGGAGGAACAATACACTTGCGTCCCACTTAGCATACTGTGAGAGAGATATACAGTACAGACCAAAAGTTTGGACACACCTTCTCATTCCAAGAGTTTTCTTTATTTTCATGACTATGAAAATTGTAGAGTCACACTGAAGGCATCAAAACTATGAATGAACACATGTGGAATTATATACATAACAAAAAAGTGTGAAACAACTGAAAATATGTCATATTCTAGATTCTGTGTGCGTGGTTTGTGCTGAAGAAGTGAAGGGGATCTTTTCACTTGAGACATTAATGTTTATGAGCAATATCCTTCACCTTTAAGACTGCTGGACTCTTGTAAGAGTATTTCAAAGACATGGGGCAGGAAAGAGAGGGGAGGGGGGATTCCTCCAACAGACCTGTGTGTCTATTGTTATTGGCCAGTTTACCCCTGAATCCAAGGGTGTGGGGGAGTATCTCTGAGCAGGGCCGATCCTAGGGTCATAGGTGCAAAAAATAATTCTGGCGCCCCCACATCTCATTATACCACACATCTGTAGATGGACTAGGCGCAGGAATGGGCAGGGGCTGTGTATCCTATGCAATCTATCATGACATAAAACATCTAGCAGAGGCAGCCCAGAGCATGTGTAAAGGGATGCTGGGGATGCCATCCCCCAGAACACAGCACACTGTGACTCACCTTGATGGGGGCGCCAGAAATATTATACCACACATCTGTAGATGGACTAGGCGCAGGAATGGGCAGGGGCTGTGTATCCTATGCAATCTATCATGACATAAAACATCTAGCAGGGGCAGCCCAGAGCACGTGTAAAGGGATGCTGGGGATGCCATCCCCCAGAACACAGCACACTGTGACTCACCTTGATTCTCTCTCTGTGCAGCCTGAGATAGAGATGGGAGTGGGAGGCATTCCAACTGGAGTTGGTAGAGACAGTGTGGGATCCAAGACTCCCAGTGTTAGGAATTAATTTCTGCACATCAACACTCAGCAGCCACTGAAAACTAGAACCCTCATGTCAGGAAGAGGAGCAGCCCCTCCCCCGAGCACTGCCAGGCTGGACGGGCTGCCCTATGCTCACACATCAGTTCTGGACCAACACATACCTATGCTCAGAACACTAGTTCTGGACGGACACAAACAAGGAGAGGAGGGAGGGGAGAATTCTGGCACTTCGGCGCCCCCACCTCTGCAGGTGCCTGGGTGCAATGCACCCTGCCTAGGATCGGCCCTGTCCCTGTCTCTGAGTTGTTGCTTGAATAAAGAAGTCTGCTGGTTTTCACCCAACACTGAAGTACGACTGTTGACTGGGTGGGCTAAAGAATCTTGGACAGTGCTGGTTCTGGACAGAGGAAGCATTTACGGAGGACATTGTCTTGTTGCGGACAAGGGTTTGCCAAAGCAGGAATCAGTAGAATGTGATCTAATGTCCATATGAGCCCTTATAAAGGAAGGTTATAAGTCTGTCCAAAAGTGTCCATGCCTATTTGCCACAGGCTGTAGCTCTAAATGTACAGGCATACCCTGCTTTAAGTACACTCACTTTACATACACTCGTGAGTAAGGACATACCCGTGAGCAGTGCCGGCCCAAGACATTGTGCTGCCTGGTACCAAGAATAAAATGCTGCCCTCTCCCCAGAAAAAAAATCACGCCCACCAAAATGCCCCCACATCCTTTATTTGATATCATTATAACTAAAGAGGACCTGTCATGGCTCTATACATGTATAGGAGTATAAAGAGGACCTGTCATGGCATTATACGTGTATATAGGAGTATAATGAGGACCTGTCATGGCTCTATACATGTATGTAGGAGTATAAAGAGGACCTGTCATGGCTCTATCCTAGTGATTAGGAACAGAGATCTCTCTCTCCTCCTCCAGTCAGTCCCACCCCCCCAGTTAGAAACACCTCCCAGGGAACACATTTAACACCTTCCCTGACAGTGACATTTAAACATTAATCAGTGCATTTTAATAGCACAGATCGCTATATAAATGTGAATGGTCCCAAAAATGTGTCAAAAGTGTCTGACCTATCCACCGCAATGTCGCAGTCTCGGGGGAAAAAAACAGATCACTGCCATTACTAGTAAAATAATAATAATAATAATAAAAATGCTTGAAGTGCATAATTTCTATTATTACATTGTTATATAAAATAGTTCAACTCACCATATTGCAGAATCAGTAGGAGCCCCGAGCGTGTCAGTTGCCAATGTCACCTGCCTTCAGATGTGGATTGTCACTTGCCGCGTCACCAGATGCGGGTTGTCACCTGCCACACATTGCAGATTGTTACTTGCCATGATGTCACACATTGAGGATTGTCACTTGCCACCTGCCACACCATGCAGATTGTCACTTGCCACCTGCCACACAATGCAGATTGTCACTTGCCACTTGTCACACATTGTCACTTGCCACAACGTCACCTACCACACGTAGCAGATTGTCACCACATCACCTGCCACACATTGCGGATTGTCACTTGCTGTGTCCCAGAGTAAAGGCAGGCAGCAGAGAGATAATGTAATCTCTCTGCTGCCCGCACAGTGGGGGCGGAACTGCAATGATGCAGAGCGGGCAGTGAGAGATGATGTCATCTCTCTGCTCCCCCGCCGGCTGATTGACCAGCAAGCCCGCTCACCTGCTGACTGTCCCGCCCGCTGACTGTTCCCCTGTTCTGCCCGCAATGCCCAGGTGAATGGAACGTGCTGGCAGAACAGGTGGAGCGGGCTGGCTGGCGCGTGGGTGGGTGTCAATTTGCCTCACAGTGGAGCACGGAGCAGGCAGAACGGGTTGGCAACAATTTGTCTCACAGTGCAGCGGGGAGTGGAGCAGGCTGGTGGGCGGAAATTTGCCCCTTAGTGCAGGCAGGGCCGGTGCTAGGCAATTTGGCGCCCTAGGCAAGACCAGCCACGTGCGCCCTCCCCCCCCAAAAAAAATGTCCCTACGTCCATCATATGTGATGTGCACAAGTAAATTTAGGGGGTGGGGAGGTATGAAGATTACATGGGGTGGTAGAAAGATGACAGGGGTGGATGGTACGAAGCTGACAGGGGTGGGTGGTAGAAAGCTGACAAGGGTGGGTGGTAGGAAGCTGACAGGGAGGATGGAGATGACAGGGGTGGGTGGTAGGAAGATGACAGGGTAGGGTGGTAGGAAGATGACAGGGGTGGGTGGCAGGAAGAAGACAGGGAGGATGGAGATGACAGGGGTGGGTGGTAGGAAGCTGACAGGGGTGGGTGGTAGAAAGCTGACAAGGGTGGGTGGTAGGAAGCTGACAGGGAGGATGGAGATGACAGGGGTGGGTGGTAGAAAGATGACAGGGTAGGGTGGTAGGAAGATGACAGGGGTGGGTGGCAGGAAGAAGACAGGGAGGATGGAGATGACAGGGGTGGGTGGTAGGAAGCTGACAGGGGTGGGTTGTAGGAAGCTGACAGGGGTGGGTGGTAGAAAGCTGACAGGGGTGGGTGGTAGGAAGCTGACAGGGGTGGGTTGTAGGAAGCTGACAGGGGTGGGTTGTAGGAAGCTGACAGGGGTGGGTGGTAGGAAGCTGACAGGGAGGATGGAGATGACAGGGGTGGGTGGTAGGAAGCTGACAGGGAGGATGGAAATGACAGGGGTGGGTGGTAGGAAGATGACAGGGAGGGTGGAGATGACAGGGGGTGATAAAATGTATGACAGGCCTCAGAGGTAGGGTGGTGGGATCATCAAGCTCCTCGGCATCCCACTGGGTTGCCAGGAACAGGGGGATGACGAGGAGCATGATGATGACAGGAGACAGTAGATGGCATCACAGCATTAGGGCTGTGTGTGAGGTCATCACAAGCAGCTGGTAGCAGGGATGTTCGGGCGCCCTTGTTCAGGGAGTGAAATCGGATGCTGTCAGTGTCAGGCAGCGGCAGCGGACCATCATGCACAGTACCTCGCCGATGATCGTGCTGCTCTGGCAGGTCTTCCACATTACGGGCGTCCATCCTGGAGAGGAAGTCAAGGAGCTGCTCAGCATCATCCGCGCTCTGCACATGGTACTTGGTAGAAGATTCGCAGAGTGCGGGAGAAGGGGAGGAGCCAGGGGAGGGGAGCACATGGTTCAACTTATTGACCAAATAATTGGATGATCGAGGTTGCGACAACCTCCCAGCGCCACCTCCTCTTCCTCCACAGGACTGCGCGGCGGCAAGGAGTACATTATGTTACACATTAAGTGCAGGGGGTTTGAAGCGGGCGGAACGGCATGGTGGGCGGGCGGCAACTTGCCGCTCCCCTGAAAGTGCCGCCTGGTACCCATAGTACCACCCGGTCCCATCATAGGGCCGGCCCTGCCCGTGAGTGTATGTAAAGTGCCTTACAAGTACTGTACAGACATTTTGCAGCCGCCGTAGAAGGAGCTGAACCTCCGAGAGCATAGCCCTGTTCCAGTGTGCCCCTGACACCCCCACTACAGCCCCTGAGACCTCAACTACAGCTCCTGACACCCCCACTACAGCCCCTGAGACCTCAACTACAGCTCCTGACACCCCCACTACAGCCCTTGACCCCCCCACTACACCCTGGAAGTACATTTTCGTTTTACATATATGCTCTGGTCCCATTGTGTACTTAAAAGTGGGGTATGACTGTAGCCCCCCAGACCCCCCCCCCCACCCCCCGAAATATATCAAAACAATATTTTCACAAATACACTAAAAATTTTATTAGCGGAAACAAACATAACAGCCCTTTTTTTAAAACATTTTTTTTTTTTTTTAATCTTTAATCTTTTTTTATATTAAATTTTTAAAGAATGTTAAAATGTATTAAAACATTTTTTATTTTAATTTATTTTTAATTTTTTAAGAGACAGGTAAGCCAGTGACAGGGGGGGGGGGTCAGAAGCAGGCAGAACAGGGAGGGGGGTCGATGCGGGGGAAGTAATTCTGTTATTGACCCCTCCATCCGACCACAATAAATCCCTCTGCTGTCCGGGCCCCCCTCTGTTTGCCCGAGCCCCCTACAGAAGGGCTGGTGGTCCCCCCTTATCAGCGGCCAGACATCAGATAGCATGCACACTCTCAATAAGGCCTACCTATAGCCATAGCTGACCAAGAAACCACTATGGGGGGGGGGGGTTTAGAAGAACAGGGAGTACACAACTGTTGGACTACACAGTGATTTATGCAGGTAGCATTGGGCAAAGACAATTGGATAAGATTAATGTATATACAATTAGTATTGTTTTCTAGATACTAAAGGAATTATCTTCAAAAGAACGTTTGGGGGAAAATAGGAGGGTCTCCAATGGGAAAAAACTGACACAGCCACCCCCCAAGCCAAACGAATGCCCCCAAAAAAGGCCGCCACATCACCACTTTACTCACTAACAGTACTTGTCCTGGCTGGGAATGCCTGGAGGAACGCATTTTTGCCCCCTGCTTGTGATTGGAGAAATCATAAATCCCGCCTCTTGTGTCCAATCACTGTGCTGTGATTCGTTACAGCACAAGCTGATTTTTGGGAGGGGGGGGGGGTGTCCCTGGATTGTACTTTGGAAATGTGGTCACCCTAGCTAGGAGAGACCTAAATAAACCAGGTCATTGACACTAAACCTGGTATCAATGGCAATAAGGTAGCAACGGGAGTCATTTGCTCTTCTAGGGCTGCTGTTAGAAATCATGCCCCCCCAACCCCGCTTACACCCCCCCTGGGGTGCAGTGGATCAGTGGCATTGACTTTATCTGCCTACACACTGAAAATGAAAAAAATGTCCCTGCTCTGCTTTCACCTCTCCCTGGCCCTTCTGTTAACCCGATGGGGCCCAGGGAAATTTAATTTATGCTCTGATAAGCAAGTAGGAGCGGGGGATGTGGTCTAGTAAAATCTATTTTATAATTTAGGAAGAAATAAACAATGAGGCAGCCCCTGAACCCCCTGGGCCCAGTACAACAGGACCAGTTGTACTGCCTTATCAGTGGCCCTATCAAAGTTGTGCACAGTATATCCAGGAGAAAATGTTCCAAATACTGATATTTGGGGCTATGGGTTTGACACCACTTTAAGACACGTCTGAGAGCATTCAGAATTCATTGGCAGCACATTTGACCTGCAATCAACCACTAAATGCATTTGGGTGACACTAATGACCTCGTCATGATTGCTATGAAAACAATTAGTATTCTGTACAACTAGAGTAATTACATAAAAGTTTGGGGAAAGGACTAGGGTTTCAAGCTGTGGCCAATTTAAAAAGGCAATCCAGATATTTCAAGTTTTAATACATTTATGGTGTCTGCCCTATAGGATTAATCTCTGTAATTCATTTTCTTTATACAGGGGGTCCCCGGGTTCCACACCCGTTAGCGACTTTACTCCTGTTTGTAGCTCGGAAATGTTTGTTAGTTGGCCGCACATGCGCAGACCGGCAATTACATTTCCGATGTTCCGTTGAATGCGGTTCTGCACATGCACGGCCAATTACAGACATTTCTTACATTTCCTGAGGCTCCGTCTGACCGCGTATGTGCAGAACACCAGGCGGTCTGCTGAAAATGGCAGAGGGTCCCCACAGCGCCCGGTTCGTAACTAGGAGAAGTTCGTAACTCGGGCTTTCGTAAGTCGGGGACCCCCTGTATGGGTTGGAGGATGATCTCCAATGTCCAGAAATCATGTTCGTACCCGCTGCCAAAAGACACCTAAGTAAACCATAGGCATGCGCAGCCTATTGCATTAGGGTGTGCACCCCAAAGCCCAAACACACACTACTGATCGCTCACGGTGTTCATTCCGAAAGGGAAGGGGCCGGTAAATTACATATTTACTGGCCCCTTTCCCACTCCTAAAACATCCCAGGAGCAACAGCTAATAGGAGAGGAGGGAAGCAGGCAGAGCTGCGGGGGGGGGGGGGGGGGGGGCCCCCCACAATGGGAGACAGGGCAGTAGGTGGAATCTGTGCTGCATAGAGTGATTAGGGTGTGCCTGGGCCCACCTGGCAGACCCTGTGTGCACACCTATGAAATAAACCCTTATGGGCTTTTATCATTGAACCTATCAACCTATCATTAACAATGGAGCAGCAAGGTTTAGATACCAAGACTGGAAAATCTGGGAGATCATGTTCCAGAAAGACTAAATGGGTTGACACGTCCACCAGAAGTGCAGCATTGATCCGCCTAGGTTCCTACATTTCCAGAAGCAGTCCAGTACAGAGGGGGAAAATACTGTCTAGAACAGGCAGGTCCAAAGTCCGGCCTGGGGGCCAATTGTGGCCTGCGTTCCGATTTAATGTGGCCCCACTGGTAATTTAGATATATACCTCTTTTGTAGCCCCCAACGAATCCCCGAGCATCGTGCATTCAGAGGCTGCATTCATGTAAATGGTGAGATTGCATTCATGGCACTTGTGAGGCTGCATTCATGGCAATGGTGAGGCTACATTAAGAGGCTGCATTCATGGCAATGGTGAGGCTGCAGATGGGCACTGTTAAGGCTGCATTGATGGGCAATAACCCATATTTTGCTTCATAATTCTTTCTTTAAAAAAAAAAAATCCTGAAACTTCCCTCTTACAGTGAAGGTGCGTCTTATACGCCGATAAATACGGTATATCCAAATAACATGCCTACTGTAGCTTATCCTTAGAATCTTGACCACAAAGGCAAGAGAATTCTTGTTGGGCAATGTATTAGTTCATTTGCATTTAATTTTAATGGTTCAAAGAATGTTAGGCAAAATGGTCGGCCCTCACGCATGTTCACGTCATCAAATCTGGCCCTTCTTTGAAAAAAGTTTGTACACCCCTGGTCTAGAATGTAGGACCTTAATGGCTTGCATGTCAAAAATGTATTAAACTAAGAGATCTTGTTCCAGAAAGCCTGAATGGGTTTGACATGAACACCAGAAGTGCAGCATTGATCCACACAGGTTCTTGTGTCTTCAACAGTGGTCGGGATGGAGGGAAAAATCCTGTGTGGAAGGATGGCCCTCCATCGTAGGATTGTGACTCGTCTTTCAACAATGTGTATAGCATATTCAGGAGAACATCTTCCAGAACAACTGAATGGGTTGACATGACCACTAGAAGTGCAGCACTGATCCACCTACAGTGCCTTGCAAAAGTATTCACCCCCATTGGCATTTTTCGGGTTTTGTTGCCTCACAACCTGGAATTAACATGGGTTGGTTGAGGATTTGCATCATTTAATTTACAGAACATGCCCACAACTTTGAAGTTTTTTTTTTTAATTATTATTGTGAAACAAACAAGAAATAGGAAAAAATAACAGAAAAAGTCAATGTGCATAACTATTCACACCCCTAAAGTCAATACTTTGTAGAGCCACCTTTTGCGCCAGTCCTGCCGAGCTCACGTGCAAAAGCCAACACATACGTGAGCAGCGAACGCATATGAAAACGGTGTTCACTGATGTTTGGTATCGCCGCGATTGGTAGAGTGAGAGCAATAATTCTAGCCCTAGACCTCTTCTGTAACTCAAAGCATGCAACCTGTAGAATTTTTTAAACATCGCCTATGGAGATTTTTAAAGGTAAAAGTTTGTCGTCATTCAACGAGCGGGCGCAATTTTGAAGCGTGACATGTTGGGTATCAATTTTCTTGGCGTAACCTTATCTTTTACAATATAAAAAAAATTGGGCTAACTTTACTGTTGTCTTATTTTTTAATTAAAAAAGTGTATTTTTTCCAAAAAAAGTGCGCTTGTAAGGCCGCTACGCAAATACGGTGTAACATAAAATATTTCAACGACCACCATTTTATTCCCTAGGGTGTTAGAAAAAATATATATAATGTTTGGGGGTTCTAAGTAATTTTCCAGCTAAATTTTTTTTTTTAATTTGTAAACAACAAATTTTAGAAAGAGGCTCGGTCCTTAAGTGGTTAAAACGAAGAGCACAAGGCAAGGAATTACCTTTGAGATGAAGATTAGAGAGACAAGGGGCTCCTTGGTTATCATTATTATACAGGATTTATATGGTACCACCAGTTTGCACATAACTTTACAATATACTGTAATGGGAGATAGTGAGTCAATAACTTACGGTATATACCGCTACAAATGTGAACTGAATCGCCTCAAGGCACTTGGTATCCATTTCCTTCTATTTAGCCTGGATGGGTCTTGAGTTCTTTCCTAAAGGCCTGGTGATTCACTTCCGTTCGGATATTGGTTGGTAATGCGTTCCACAGTCGAGGACCTTGGACTGCAAATCTTCGTTCTCCTTTTGTCTTGTAGCGGGACTTGGGGGTAGATTTTGGTTAGTGGACCGCAGAACGCAATTGGGGTTGTGGCGTTTTATTTTCTCGCATAGATATTGGGGGGCGGTTCCTTGTACACATTTGTGCGTCAGGCAAAGGGCCTTGAATGTGACTCGGCCCTTTATGGCCAGCCAATGGAGGGATCTCAGGGACGGGGTAATTGATTCCCAGGGTTTTTTCCCTGTTACCAGTCGTGCCGCCGTGTTCTGGACAACTTGTAGACAGGCAATCTGGTATTTTGGGAGACCGAAGTAAAGGGAGTTGGCATAGTCGAGCCTGGAGTTGATTATTGTACCTACTCTTTTTCTGGGATAAAGGGAACGAGTCTTCGTAGCAGAAGATGGCGGGATCCGCTAACTACGTACCCAATTTGTGCATCCATTGTCATGTCAGAGTCAAAAATGACACCGAGACTTTTGACTTTGGTGTTTGGGGTAATGGTCTGTCTCAATATGGTCGGGGGCGTCCATGTCGCCCTAGCAAGTCTCTTTTTGCTTGCGTGGAGCAGAAGGAGTTCTGTTTTTGATCCATTGAGTTTAAGGTGACTGTCCGTCATCCAGTTGTCTATCAAAGTGAGGCATTTTTCTAGTCCGACGTGTTGGTCCTTTTTGTTGTTTATTCGAAAGTAGAGTTGACAGTACAGTTACAATACAAGAGGGCTAGGAGGGCCCTGCTTATAAGAGCTTACAATCTAATAGGATGGGACAAGTGGTGCAAAGGTAATTATTGTGAGGGACGAGCTGATAAAAGAAAAAAAAGGTGCAGTTGTTAGCTGGAGGCAGGGTAGGCTTCCCTGAAGAGATAAACTTCAGGTAAACAGAGTAGGAGCTAGATGGAGAGATTGAGGTAGAGAGATCCAGAGGATGGGAGAGGCTCTGGAGAAGTAATGGAGATGACCATGGGAGGAGGAGACAAGAGAGCTAGATAGCAGGAGGTCTTAGGAGGAACGGAGAGAACAGTTTGGGTGATATTTTGAGACAAGAACGGTAATTTAGTTTGGAGAAGAGTTGTGAATGGTTTTGTATGTTGCTGTTAGTATTCTGAATAATATGAATACAGTGACACCTCGGATTGCGAGTAACGCGGTTAACAAGCGTTTCGCAATATGAGCATTTTTTTTTAAAATTCTGACCCTGTGTTGTCTCGCAAAACTAGCAGGATTCCAGCCACTGCGGTGTGCAGCACTGCATTTGGCCAGAGGTGCGGGGGTGCCGGAGCCGATCAGAGACATTCAGAAATACTCTGAAAAACCCAGTTCCCGAGCCTTTATGACATTTTCCGAGGCTCTCCAGTGCCCCCCCCCACCTCTGGCCACATGCAGTATTGCATGCCATAGAAGTCAATGCGGAACAAATTATATTCGTTTCCATTGACTTCTATGGGGAAACTCGCATTGATATGCGAGTGCTTTGGATTACGAACATTCTCTTGGAACGGATTATGCTCGTAATCCGAGGATCCACTGTAATGGTGTTTGCTAAAGGGACCCATAATTACAGCCCATCCCTCAAACACATAGAGCAGGGGTTTCCAAACTTTCTAAGCAAAGAGCCGGTTTACTGTCCTTCAGATTTTAGGGGGGCCGGAGTAGAAAAGGTCCCAACATCATTGAGAGAAAAATAATGCCCCATTGTTCGTCTCAGTGGGAGGAACAGTGCCCCATCAACGGTATCATTGGGAGAAAATTCCCCCCATCATTGGTATCAGTGGGAGGAATTGTGCCCCATTGTTGGATTCACTTGGAGGAATTGTCCCTTATCATTAGAAGAAATTGTTCCCCATTGTTGCTGTCATTGGGAGGAATAGTGCCCCGTCATTTGTTTCACTGGGTGGAATTAGTGCCCCATCATTGGGAGAAACTGTCCCCCATCATTAGTGTCAGTGGGAAGAATTGTCCCCCAACATTTCTGTCACTGGGAGGAATAGTGCCCCGTCATTTGTTTCACTGGGATTAATAGTGCTCCATCATTGGTGTCATTGGGAGAAACTGTGCCCCGTCGTTAATGTCAGTGGGAGGAATTGTGCCCCATCCTTGGGAGAAACTGTGCCCCATCATTGGTGTCAGTGGGAGGAATTGTACCCCATCATTGGTGTCAGTGGGAGGAATTGTACCCCATTGTTGGAATCACTTGAAGGAATTGTCCCCTCTCATTGGACCCCGTAATTGGTGTCATTGGGAGAAATTGTGCCCCTCATTGGGGGGGGGAATAGTGCCCCATCTTTGGTGTAATTGGGAGGAATTGTGTCCTTTCATTGGCTTGAGTGGGGGGGGAGTGAAATATTCCCCAGAGGGCCACATAAAAGCAAGCAAAGGGCCGCATCTGGCCCCCGGGATGCAGTTTGGACACCAATGACATAGAGGTTAGTATCTCTAAAGAAGATCTTACAGGGATTGTACAATCACACCGTAATGTGTATAGCCATCTTGAGATGATGACTGGTTACCAGTTAACTAGCACAACTACCATTTCTTTCCATGTTGGTGGTTATAGTTCTTTTAAGATGGGCGCTGGGATTGTATAGGATTCCTGCACGGCTCGCGTGTCCATGGAAACTATTTTGAATTATTGCCAGTGAAATGATTAACTTATTGATCTAGCACCCAACATGTCGCAGTGTTTTGTTGAAAGTCCTTTGCGTCATCATTTCACAGCTGGTGCCGAAAAAAATAAAAAGTACCACAAAATGCATAAACATTGAAAATACTTTATTCTGTCCCGGGAGCAGCGGTGAGCCGGTCACGTGCCTCGTTTTTCTCTGCAAATGGTAAATCTACAACATTTTGGGGAGGCAGCATCAATTCCCAACGATTGCTTGTATGGCTGACTAGCAAATATGTAAGTAGTGTGCACTAATATATTCATGTAATCATGAATTCAAATAAATTGTGTGCATATAAAAATAGGAACACATAATAGGACCTCATAAAACTGCCAAGTGAAGTGCAGATACAGATGCAGACGGAATGAAATGATACGGCCATGTCATCCAGCAATATGAGATCAACATAAAAGGGTGTATTGGTATGAATTCTAGAGGTGGAAATAATGGTTTATTTATCTTACCTACATAGTGTAATTCAGGAGTAGACTTCTTCTACATGGTGCCATCCACGGGTAGACTTCTTCTACATGGTGCAATCCATGGGTAGACTTCTTCCACATGGTGCCATCCACGGGTAGACTTCTTCTACATGGTTCAATCCACGGGTAGACTTCTTCCACATGGTGCCATCCACGGGTAGACTTCTTCTACATGGTTCAATCCACGGGTAGACTTCTTCCACATGGTGCAATCCACGGGTAGACTTCTTCTACATGGTGCAATCCACGGGTAGACTTCTTCCACATGGTGCCATCCACGGGTAGACTTCTTCTACATGGTGCAATCCACGGGTAGACTTCTTCCACATGGTGCCATCCACGGGTAGACTTCTTCCACATGGTGCCATCCACGGGTAGACTTCTTCCACATGGTGCCATCCACGGGTAGACTTCTTCTACATGGTGCAATCCACGGGTAGACTTCTTCCACATGGTGCCATCCACGGGTAGACTTCTTCCACATGGTGCAATCCACAGGTAGACTTCTTCTACATGGTTCAATCCACGGGTAGACTTCTTCCACATGGTGCCATCCACGGGTAGACTTCTTCTACATGGTGCAATCCATGGGTAGACTTCTTCCACATGGTGCAATCCACGGGTAGACTTCTTCCACATGGTGCCATCCACGGGTAGACTTCTTCTACATGGTGCAATCCACGGGTAGACTTCTTCCACATGGTGCCATCCACGGGTAGACTTCTTCCACATGGTGCAATCCACGGGTAGACTTCTTCCACATGGTGCCATCCACGGGTAGACTTCTTCTACATGGTGCAATCCACGGGTAGACTTCTTCCACATGGTGCCATCCACGGGTAGACTTCTTCCACATGGTGCCATCCACGGGTAGACTTCTTCTACATGGTGCAATCCACGGGTAGACTTCTTCCACATGGTTCCATCCACGGGTAGACTTCTTCCACATGGTGCAATCCACGGGTAGACTTCTTCTACATGGTTCAATCCACGGGTAGACTTCTTCCACATGGTGCCATCCACGGGTAGACTTCTTCTACATGGTGCAATCCACGGGTAGACTTCTTCCACATGGTGCAATCCACGGGTAGACTTCTTCCACATGGTGCCATCCACAGGTAGACTTCTTCTACATGGTGCAATCCACGGGTCGACTTCTTCCACATGGTGCCATCCACAGGTAGACTTCTTCTACATGGTGCAATCCACGGGTAGACTTCGTCCACATGGTGCCATCCACGGGTAGACTTCTTCCACATGGTGCAATCCACGGGTAGACTTCTTCCACATGGTGCCATCCACGGGTAGACTTCTTCTACATGGTGCAATCCACGGGTAGACTTCTTCCACATGGTGCCATCCACGGGTAGACTTCTTCCACATGGTGCCATCCACGGGTAGACTTCTTCCACATGGTGCCATCCACGGGTAGACTCCTTCTACATGGTGCAATCCACGGGTAGACTTCTTCCACATGGTGCCATCCACGGGTAGACTCCTTCTACATGGTGCAATCCACGGGTAGACTGCTTCTACATGGTGCAATCCACGGGTGGACTTCTTCCACATGGCGCAATCCACGGGTAGATTTCTTTTACATGGTGCAATCCACAGGTAGACTTCTTCTACATGGTGCAATCCACGGGTAGACTTCTTCCACATGGTGCCATCCACGGGTAGACTTCTTCCACATGGTGCCATCCATGGGTAGACTCCTTCTACATGGTGCAATCCACGGGTAGACTTCTTCCACATGGTGCCATCCATGGGTAGACTTCCTCCACATGGTGCCATCCACGGGTAGACTTCTTCCACATGGTGCAATCCACAAGTATGAATGAATGAATGACTTGTATAGCGCAACGCATGCGAACTGAATCGCCTCTGGGCGCTTTTTCCAGCCAGTGTCTGCTTGGCTGGTGCGGTCATTTTTACCCCGTAGGATCTTGACACACTAGGGACACACAGTCATACACACATATATACATATATACTGGGCCAATTTTGGACGAGATCCAATTTACCTACCAGACTTCTTTCACATGGTGCAATCCACGGGTAGACTTCTTCCACATGGTGCAATCCACGGGTAGACTTCTTCCACATGGTGCAATCCACAGGTAGACTTCTTCTACATGGTGCAATCCACAGGTAGACTTCTTCTACATGGTGCAATCCACAGGTAGACTTATTCTACATGGTGCAATCCAGGGGTAGAATTCTTCCACATGGTGCAATCCACTGGTAGACTTCTTCTACATGGTGCAATCAACAAGTAGACTGCTTCTACATGGTGTAATCTACAGGTAGACTTCTTCTACATGGTGCAATCCACAGGTAGACTTCTTCTACATGGTGCAATCCACGGGTAGACTTCTTCCACATGGTGCAATCCACTGGTAGATTTCTTCTACATGGTGCAATCCACGGGTAGACTTCTTCCACATGGTGCAATCCACTGGTAGATTTCTTCCACATGGTGCAATACACAGGTAGACTTCTTCTACATGGTGCAATCAACAAGTAGACTGCTTCTACATGGTGTAATCTACAGGTAGACTTCTTCTACATGGTGCAATCTACAGGTAGACTTATTCTACATGGTGCAATCAACAGCTTCTATACAGTTCACTTCACAGACAGACTGCTTCTACATGGTGCAATCCACAGGCAGACTGCTTGTACATACCTGTAATGCTTGGGTAGACTACTTCTACATGGTGCAATCCACAGGTAGACTGCTTGTACACAGCTGAAGGGTGCAAGGTCTCTCTGCTGGCCCCTAGTGGTTAACATAGAAAGTGAAGAATAGAAATCTTGGTCAATGCTTTATCCCTCTGCTTGGCTAGCTTTGAGTTGTAGCTGAAAGGGTGAGTCCCCTTCCCCCATATCACTTGGACAATGTGGTAGGATAATCTTTATCTAATGTATATATATATATATATATATATATATATATATATATATATATACACACATATACACAGTATCTCACAAAAGTGAGTACACCCTTCACATTTTTTAAATATTTTATTCTATCTTTTCATGTGACATCTCAAACTCAACGAAGCGAAAACAGAACTTCTTCTGTTTCACGCCAAGCGTAGGAATCAATCGGCAACAACCTGGATCCCCCCGCCCATTCTGGGCAAAATCATCTCCCCTAGCGCCAAAGTCAAAAGTCTTGGGGTCATCTTTGACTCCGACATGACAATGAACGCACAAATAGGGTCAGTAGTCAGCGGATCTCACCATCTGCTGCGCCTACTACGCAGACTCATTCCTTTTATTCCCAAGAAAGACGTAGCGGTCGTGGTGGGAGCGATTGTAAACTCCAGACTGGACTATGCAAATGCCCTTTACCTCGGACTCCCCAAGTACCAAATCGCTCGTCTTCAAGTCGTTCAAAATACGGCCGCCAGACTTGTGACTGGGAAAAAACCCTGGGAATCAATCTCACCTTCACTGGCTACCAGTTAAAGACAGAATCACCTTTAAAGCCCTCTGTCTAACGCATAGATGTATCCATGGGAATGCTCCCCATTATCAATGCGAAAAATTTAAAATTCAGAATCCCAATCGTATTCTACGATCCACCAATCAAAATTGGCTTCAGATACCGAAAGCCAGATACAAGTCCAAAGGAGACAGGAGATTCGCTGTCCAGGGTCCCAGACTATGGAACGCCTTACCAGCCAGCATTCGGCTGGAGGAGAACTACTTAGTCTTCAGGAGAAAGATTAAGACTCATCTCTTTTGATCTCAAAGGAGACAGGAACAACAAGCGCCCAGAGGCGATTTACTTTACATGTGCTGCGCTATATAAGTTTTCATTCATTCATTCATTCATTCACAACACTGAAGAAATCACACTTTGCTACAATGTAAAGTAGTGAGTGTGCAGCTTGTATAACAAAATAACTCAACACACAGCCATTAATGTCTAAATCGCTGGCAACAAAAGTGAGTACACCCCTAAGTGAAAATGTCCAAATTGGGCACAATTAGCCATTTTTCCTCCCCGCTGTCATGTGACTTGTTAGTGTTACAAGGTCTCAGGTGTGAATGGGAAGCAGGTGTGTTAAATTTGGTGTTATCGCTCTCACTCTCTCATACTGGTCACTGGAAGTTCAACATGGCACCTCATGGCAAAGAAATCTCTTAAGGGGTCTGAAAAAAAGAATTGTTGCTCTACAAAAAGATGGCCTAGGCTATAAGAAGATTTCCAAGACCCTGAAACTGAGCTGCAGCACAGTGGCCAAGACTATACACTACACTCAGGACAGGCCTCGCCATGGTCGACCAAAGAAGTTGAGGTCACGTGCTCAGCATCATATCCACAGGTTGTCTTTGGGAAATAGACATATGAGTGCTGCCAGCATTGCTGCAGAGGTTGAAGGGGATGGGGGGTCAGCCTGTCAGTGCTCAGACCATACGCCGCACACTGCATCAAATTGGTCTGCATGGCTGTCATCCCAGAAAGAAGCCTCTTCTAAAGATGAAGCACAAGAAAGCCCACAAACAGTTTGCTGAAAACAAGCAGACTAAGCACATGGATTACTGGAATGTCATGCACTTTAAATCAGGACAATAGGCAGAAATAGAAAAACTTGATTTAAGGCAGTTGTGTATTCTTTAAAAAATACCTAAAATAATTTTTCATACTACTAACAATAACAATAGTACCAGAACTTGTATCATCCTCCTGTCATTCCCATTCATTGAGGGCTCTGGGACAGGTTGAGGCAGCACTAGTTGCCAATCACGCTCCACTGCACTGCACATGTGCTGACAAGAAACAAGCAGAGTGATCAGAACCGATGAGGACCATGTGTTGCTGCTTCATTGGCGATATTGGGCCAGATTCACAGAGCCATTACGCCTGTCTAACTGGTGTTAGACTGGAGTAATTTCAAATTACGTGCGTTTTCTAGCTAGTCGGAAACCTCAAACCATGAATAGATGGCTGCGGGCTTCAATTCGACTGGATTACGTGTTCGTACGCCTTCGGATCTACGCTGCAATAAAATTGCGGCCACTGGGTGGACTTCCCGTCGTTTTCCACGTCGGGGTATGGTAATGAGCTTTTGCCGGCGATCCCCGAAATTACGATCTTCATTCGCAATCTCTTACGGCACCTTTAGTCATCTTTTTTTTGCGTAACACTATACCAGCTTTTTGCTGGTCTAATATTAGACAGCGCATGTTAAGTATGGCCGTCGTTCCCGCGTCAAATTTCTACGTTTTCCAACGTCTTTTATTATTTTTTACGTAAGTCGTCCGGGAATAGGAATGTTCGTAAACGACGCTACTCAAACAACGAATGACATAACGACGTGATTTCGCGCAATGCACGGCGGGAAATTTCTGAACGGAGCATGCGCATTTCAATCGCTGCGGGGACGCGCTTAATTGAAATGCTTCACGCCCCCCAATCGCGTATTTCGATTACGCGGCGAGAAATAGACTACGCCGCCGTAGCGTACGGGCAAAAATCTACCAGGATTCGGTGTAGAGCCTGGTAAAATACGGCAGCGTCGAGTATTTCAATTACGCAGCGCAATATTAAGTGTATCTGAATCTGGCCCATTGTGTCACCCTCTGAGGATGACTTAAACAGCAGAATTTACGGGTATTACTTGGAATTCAATTGTGGCTGAGAAATATTCCTTTCACCAGATGTCACTGCTATGACACAACCTGCAAAAATCAATGTTCCTAGTACTGACTGCTAAGGTCCAAGGGTCCCACTCAGTGCCGTCTTTAAGGCAGGGAAAAAGGGGCAACTGCCTTGGGCCTTGTCCTTGTTGTGGGGCCCAAAGCAGCTGCCTCATACTTTCCAACTATACGAGTTTAAATTGCCTTGTCCCTTGAAATTTTAGTCCTGTGCTTTGTCCTGATATCTCAGTGTGCTACTAATGCTGCCCAGCTCTGACCTATTGTTGTGTACAGATGACTCACCTGCAGACCCTGGGCCAGATTCAGGATGGAGAGCGTATCTTTGTACGGGCGTAGCATATCCTATTTACGCTACGCCTCTGCAACTTAGACAGGCAAGTGCTGTATTCACAAAGCACTTGCTCTGTAAGTTGCGGCGGCGTAGCGTAAATGGGCTGGCGTATCCGTGCGTAATTTAAATTGGGCAGGTAGGGGGCGTGTTGTATTTAAATTAACCCTGACCCCACGTAAATGATGCGCTGTACGAACTGCGCATGCGCCGGCCGTGAACGTATCCCAGTGCGCATGCTCCAAATCACATCGCAAATAGTCATTGAAAATGACGTGAACGTAACTTACGCCCAGCCCCATTCTGAATCGGCTTACGCAAACGACATACAATACGACGCTGTCCCGACGTCCATACTTAACATTGCCTGCGCCTCCTATAGCAGGGGTAACTTTATGCCGGTCCGACGCCTTATGTAAACGACGCAAATAGATACGCCGACCGCAACTACGTTCTTGAATCGGCGTATCTACCTAATTTGCATATTCGATGTGTAAATCGACGGAAGCGACACCTAGCGGCCAACGTAAATATGCAACTAAGATACGACGGCGTAAGAGACTTGCGCCGCTCGGATCTTAGCACAATTCCGGCGTATCTTGTTTTCTGAATACAGAAAAAAGATACGCCTGTGCATCCGAGAATTTACAAGGCGTATCAATAGATACGCCGCGTAAATTGTTTCTGAATCTGGCCCCCTGTATTTACATGTAATTAACCGTCATTCATATGTAAATAATAGGAGCATTCATATGTAAATAGTGGTGTCATTCATATGTAAATAGCTGAAGGCGGCGGCATTCATATGTATATTATGCCCCTCTGCAGGGAAGAGATGATGTACTGTAACCTCTGCCAATCAGTGAGCTGTATTACTGTACAGTAATCTCTAGCAACCAATCAACAAGAAGAAATCATGTGCTGTAACCTCTAGCAACTAATCAGTGAGCCGTAATGTGTGCTGTAACCTCTAGCAACCATTCAGTAAGTGGTAATGATATGCTGTAACCTCTGGCAACCAATTCCTGCCTGATCTGATACAGTAAACTGAGTTTAAGTCTAGCTGATATTTATTGAATGTCTCAGAAAAGGTGGAGAGCAAAATTGCATGGGGGGGGGGGGCTGGTCCCACTGCAAACATATAAGGGGTGCTTGAGGTCTTCAGACAACAAGTTGGGCACTAGGGTTCTAGGAAGCCAATAAAGGACCCCTTACCAGTTCCCTGCCTCCATGGAGAAAGCCCAACATCCATCTTGTCTTCCCACTCATCCAAAGGACCCCATAACTGGTCAACTTAATATAGGACATCTGTGGTGGATAACACAACTTGAACAGCAGAATTTAAGGACATTACTTGGAGTTCAATTGCTCACCGCACATGGACACAGTGAGGCATGGACACATTGAGGCATGCACATGGACACAGTGAGGCACAGGCACAGTGAGGCATGCAGATGGACACCCTAGGCTTATACTAGAGTCAATACGTTTTCCCATTTTTTGGTGGTAAAATTAGGTGCCTCGGCTTATATTCGGGTCCGCTTATACTTGAGTACATACGATAATATTTATTGAGGTTTTTAAAAATGACATACAGTGCACAATTTCAATATAAAAGGTAACAAATAGAAAAGTAATAATAAGATAATATGAGCCAGTGGGCCGATGACAAAAAGAGCAGCATAACACAAGGTGGCTGTTGATACAATAATGGCCCAAAAAGGCCAGGTCACTATTGTGTCCTCTGTGGCAACGCAGAACCTCCTCTTTCATTGGACTTTGTTCACCCCGATCATTGGCAGTGGTCATTCCTTGGGATTATCTGGCGCGGCTTCCTTCGGCACGAGCATAGGAACAATATTGCATACCCCCTGACACAATGACTATATTGTATGTTCAAATTTGGTTTATTCTGTTTGTTGTTTATTGTTTTTTTTTGTCTATATATAGTTTCATGAATCGTTTGACTAATTCATATATCCCCTGATGAAGCTACCAGGCGAAACATGTTGGGATAATATACAAATCTGAAACCTCCGCTGTAATCATATACCTGCTTGTATAACATTGCAAATTGCTGTATACCATTGAACAAATTGTCTGTTACGCTTTTAAATTTATACTACCTATTAATCTTCTATAATAATTTTTTTCTAAATGCATGATTCTCATTATTATTTGTAAAGCACCGTAAAAATCCCTTTGTCCTTCCCATTTGATGCATTTTACTTCTTGGAATGAGGTGCCAATTTCTTTGGGTGTTCTATCCTTAGTCGGACACATTCATTATGACTAGGTATATAATTGTGCAGGAGATTGTTTGAACTCGTAGGGTCTGCACCTCGTGATTGATCAGGGCTACCTACAACCAGGGCCGGTTATATATATATATATTTTCCTATATATTTTTTTTCTTTTTATTAAAGGGCCCAGAGGTCCCCAGGGGCCCGGATGTCCCGAGGGCCCCGGATGGCAACCCCCCTTTTTTTTATAACATTTTTATTTGATTTTTTTATATATTTTTTTTTTTCATTAAAGGGCCCAGAGGTCCACAGGGCCCTGGATGGCAATCCCCCCTTTTTATTAGAAAAAAAAAGTTAATTTTTTATATATATTGTGACAGGAAGTCAGGTAAATCTGTGGGTGTTGTCACAGACGGGAGATACATTTCTGCCTTGTTTAGACAATACACCAATTACTATCAGGTGTCGGCTGCAGAAATAGCCAGAAAGGTTTAAGGGCGTTGGAAAGCTTCAGCTGTTCAGAATGAGGCAATTAAGGCCTCTATAAGTTATCCAAAGGATGACTACTGATTGCTGCATCCTGAGGCTTTTTGAGTTAAGGAGAGCAGTGAGCTGAGAAAGACTCCTGAAGACGTGAGGTGGTGTTGATTTTTCTGTGTGATAAAAATCAAAAAGACTATTGTTTTTCTGCTGTATGACCAGCAGTGTCTGCCCAGCAGTAGGCTGTGCCAGACTCCATAGGTAGGTTCCTGTGTGGTGAAGGTAGACGCCCCAAGTGGCCAGGGTTTATTTTATGTTTTGTTTTGTTTATGCTGTTTGGATGCTTGCACTTGTATCCAGCAATATGGAAGAATAAACCATAATCGTCCTCAACTGCCTCTCTGTATAGTTCAGTGTGTAGTGAACCCACCCAGGGGGTCACACACACCTGCTACCGAGCTAACCCCTACAATATATATATATATATATATATATATATATATATATAAATTATTAAAGGGGGCCCAGAGGTCCCCAGGGCCCTGGATGGCTACCCCCCCTTTTTTATATATTTTTTTATCTTTATTTTTTGTAAGAGGCCCAGAGGTCCCCAGGGCAACCCCCCATCTCAATTCACGGCAGCCCCCCCCCCGCTTCTCAATTTGAGGCGACAGTACCCCCTCCCCGGTACTCTGCTCCAGGGGGCCCATGCCTGAAGCTGTGTAAGGGGCCCCATAATTCCTGATGGAGGCCCTATCTACAACCTTAGGGAGGAGGCGGTACCTGCACTCCAAACAGGCAAAAAGCCCAAAGGCCCAAAACAAAAAACAGTGAATGGAGAGAAAGAAGACGAGAGAGGGGAGGCAGAAGAGGGAGGGGGGTGGGGAGGGTCCCGCGGCAGACCAGCACATAGCTACAACAAGGGCATAAATGCTAATTTCATCAGATGTAACTGTTATTACAGACCCTTTACAAATCAATGTTTCCACTATTAACTGCAAGGGTCAAAGGGCCAGACTGCAAAACATCAAAGGGTCACAGGTTGGGCATTAAGGGCTCTAGGGAGCCAATAAGGAGGCTTTTGTACTCCTAACCAGTTTCCTACCTCCATGAAGAAAGTCCAGCATCCCACTTGCCTTCTCTCTCATCCAAAGGGCCCCATAACCAGTCTACTGGCCATTCGTGGTGAGTAATACAACTTGAAGCGTGGACTTGAAGGGCATCACTTGGAGTTCAATCGCTGATGTGAAATGTTCCTTTCATCAGTTAATATTGCGTGTTGTCTGTTCTGCACAGGGCAATACAGTGAAAGATTTTGATCCATCACTTATTTCATAGGGAATAACAGGAGTAGGGAATAACAGCAGTCAGTGGTCAGAACTGTGGCTGTAGAAAATAACAGGAGTAGGAAATAACAGTGGTCAGAACTGTGGCCGTAGAGAATTACAGGAGTATGGAAAAACAGCAGTCGGTTGTCAGAGCTGGGGTCAAAGGGAATAACAGCAGTAGGGAATAACAGTGGTACGTGATTAGATCTGTGGTCGTAGAGAATTACAGGAGTAGTGAATAACAGTAGTTCGTGGTCAGAACTGTGGTCATAGAGAATACCAGGAGAAGGGAAGAACAGCAGTCTGCTGTCAGAGCTGTGGTGATAGGGAATAACAGAAGTAGGAAATAAACAATGGTTGGTGGTCAGAAATGTGGTTGTAGGGAACAACAGGAATATGGAATAACAGTGTTCGGTGGTCAGAGCTGTGATCATAGGGAATAACAGTGGTCAGTGGTCGGTATGCAGAGCTGTGGTTGCAGGGAAGAACAGTGGTAAGTTGTCAGAGCTATGGTGATAGGAAATAACAGGAGTAGGGAATAACAGTGGTCCATGGTCAGATCTGTGGCCATAAAGAATTACAGGAGTAGGGAATAACAGTGGTCAGTGGTCGGTGTGCGGAGCTGTGGTTGCAGGGAATAACAGCGGTAAGTTGTCAGAGCTATGGTGATAGGAAATAACAGGAGTAGGGGATAACAGTGGTCCATGGTCAGATCTGTGGCCATAAAGAATTACAGGAGTAGGGAATAACAGTGATCGATGGTCGGAGCTGTGGTTGTAGGGAACAACAGGAATATGGAATAACAGTGTTCGGTGGTCAGAACTGTGGCCGTAGAGCTTACAGGAGTATGAAAAAACAGCGGTCGGTTGTCAGAGCTGTGGTCATAGGAAATAACAGTGGTCTGTGGTTGGATCTGTGGCTGTAGAGAATTACAGGAGTAGGATAACAGCGGACGATGGTCGGAGCTGTAGTCATAGGGAAGAGAATCACAGGAGTAGGGAATAACAGCGGTCGGTTGTCAGACCTGTGGTTGTAGGGAAAAACAGAAGTAGAGAATAACAGTGGTCAGTGGTCAGAACTGTGGTGATAAAGAATAACAGTGGTCCGTGCTTGCATCTGTAGTGATAGGGAGTAGCAAGTAGGAAATAACAGTGGTTGGTGGTCAGAGCCGTGGTCATAGGGAATAACAGGAGTAGAAAATAACAGCAGTCTGTGATCGGAGCTGTGGTCTTAAGCCTCGTACACACGATCAGTTTTTCCGACGGAAAAACTGTGAGGAGGGCTTTTGGCCAGGAATCCCGGCAGTGTGTATGCTCCTGGCAGTTTTTCAGACGGGAAAACTGACCAAAATGTGTATGAGGCTATAGAGAATACAGGAGTATAAAGTAACAGTCTGTGGTTGTAGGGAATAACAGCGGTTGGTGGTCAGGGCCATTGTCATAGGGAATAACAGGAGTAGAGAATAACAGTGGTTGGTGGTGAGAACTGTGGTTGTAGGAAATAACAGGAGTAGAGTATAACAGTGGTTGGTGGTCAGAGCCATGGTCATAGGGAATAACAGGAGCAGAGAATAACAGTGATTGGTGGTCAGAGCTGTGGTTGTAGAGAATAACAGGAGTAGAGAATAACAGTGATTGGTGGTCAGAACCGTGGTCATAGGGAATAACAGGAGTAGAGAATAACAGTGGTTGGTGGTCAGAACCGTGGTCATAGGGAATAACAGGAGTAGAGAATAACAGTGGTTGGTGATCAGAGCCGTGGTCATAGGGAATAACAGGAGTAGAGACTAACAGTGGTTGTTGGTCAGAGCCGTGGTCATAGGGAATAACAGGAGTAGAGACTAACAGTGGTTGTTGGTCAGAGCCGTGGTCATAGGGAATAACAGGAGTAGAGAATAACAGTGGTTGGTGGTCAGAACTGTGGTTGTAGGGAATAACAGTAGAGAATAACAGTGGTTGGTGGTCAGAACTGTAGTTGTGGGGAACAACAGGAGTAGGGAATAATAGTGGTCAGTGGTTGGAGCTGTGGTCATCATTGGAACAGATGACTTCTAATGACTGAGGACGCGGACCATGGTGGTGGCTCAGGACCTGGGCTGCTTCACCTAACGAGTGGACCACAGCAGGAACATGCTAAATCCATTAAGCAGCTAATTCCAGGACAACCCTGCATGACAGGTAAGTGGACAAAAGGTGAGTGACTGAAGTTCTTTTAAACTCTTTTGCTTCCCCCAAAGTATTTTGTAACACCCCCTGGTTGCTGGGTATGTATAGCTGTAACAGCCGCTTCTTTTGCCGGCTGTTCCCTGTCTAACAGGCGCCATCGCGCTGCCTGTTTTTTGTATGGCAGGCGATTTCGGCGCCGTAATGCGTTCCATGCTGGAATGCATACGGCGCACGTGCGAAGATGTCATTGCCCCGCCGCCGTGCTGCGTTCCAGCGTGGAACGAGGAAGTGCGCCGTGTTTTCAGAGGAAGAACTTAAAGGGACATTTACAGCCAAATAGTGTAAGCTATAGTCATGTCTCATACGCAACGTATACTCTTAAAGTACCTGAGCCATATTGCCACTCTTACGCAACTATTAATTGTTACTACAATTCTTATTTACTACATGTACTCTCAAATTCCCTGATATATATTGCCTCTCATACGCAACTATTAGTTGTTACTACAACTATTACTACGCGTACTCTCAAACTACCTGAGCTATATTGCCTCTCATACGCAACTATTAATTGTTACTACAATTCTTATTTACTACATGTACTCTGAGGACTCGTACACACGAGGCAATTCATTTGTTCAAATCAGTCGGACCGACCGATTTGAACAAATCTGTCTCTTTGGATTTTGGTTTGCTCGCGTGTACACACGAGCAAACCAAAATCCCCGCCAGCAGACGGCGCGCTGACGTGTCGGTGACGTTGACGCCGCCACGTCACCGCACCAGGAAGTAAAACACTTCCGCGCATGCGCTGAATCCATTCGGCGCCGGTGCGAGACGACATGTCTGCTGGTAAGTGTACTAACCAGCAGACATGTCGGGCGGACGGGTTCCCACCCGATAGATTTCAAAGCATGCTTTGAAATCTGTCGGGTGGCCAAATCCGTCGGCTCGCCCGTACACACGATCGAATCTGTCTGTTGGGACGGTCTAGCAGACCGTTTCCAGCAGACAGATTTGATCGTGTGTACGCGGCCTTAGGCCTTGTACACACGAGATAATATATCCGATGGGAGCGGTCCGACGGACCGTTCCCATCGGATCTGTCCGCCGGATTGCTTTGATCCGATGGCTGTACACACCATCGGATCAAATTCCCCGCCGGCGGACAGCGCGGTAACGCGGCGGTGACGTTGACGCCGCCACGTCACCGCACCAGGAAGTAAACACTTCCGCGCGCATGCGTTGGATCCATTCACAGGATACGACGCATGTGCGGGCAGATATGTCCGCTGGTTTGCCGTACTAACCAGCGGACATATCTGACGGGCAGCTATCCGGCGGAAAAATTCCAAAGCATGCTTTGAAATTTTTCCGCCGGAGGAATCCGGCCAAAACGGTCCGTTTGCCCCTACACACGAGCGGATTTTTCGGCTGAAATGGTCTGTCGGACCATGTTCAACGGAAATATTCCCTCGTGTGTACAAGGCCTCAAATTCCCTGATATATATTGCCTCTCATACGCAACTATTAATTGTTACTACAATTCTTATTTACTATGTGTACTCTCAAAATATCTGAGATATATTGCCTCTCATACGCAACTATT
Source organism: Rana kukunoris (assembly GCA_029574335.1). Taxonomy (NCBI): domain Eukaryota; kingdom Metazoa; phylum Chordata; class Amphibia; order Anura; family Ranidae; genus Rana; species Rana kukunoris. The sequence continues at coordinate 522,149,132 of CM056051.1, forward strand.
AGGCCGCGTACACACGATGAGACATGTCCGCTCAAACATGTCCGACGGACCGTTTGCAGCGGACATGTCTCATCGGATTTTGGTCCGATGGCGTGTACACACCATCGGACGAAAATCCCCTCGGTCTGAGGACGCGTGACATGGCGGTGACGTTGACGCCGCCACGTCACCACTCCAGGAAGTAAAATACTTCCACGCATGCGTCGAATCCATTCGACGCATGCGCAGAGATTTCTGTCCGCTGGTTAGTGTACTAACCAGCGAACATATCCGACGGACATGTCTCCGGCTGACAAATTTCAAAGCATGCTTTGAAATTTGTCCGATGGACAAACCTGTCCGCTAGCCCGTACACACGATCAGAGATGTCTGCTGAAACGGTCCATCGGACCAGTTTCAGCAGATAAATTCGATCGTGTGTACGTGGCCTTAGTTGTTACAACAATTCCTATTACTACGTGTACTCTCAAAGTACCTGAGCTACATTGCTTGTCATACGCAACTATTAGTTGTCACTACAACTCATATTTACTACGTGCTTGACTCGAGTATAAATTGCTTATAGGCCCTGTCCTAACTTGTTGAACATGTTCTTCTTAACTTTTCTATGCTTTCTATTTCATACCATCTCCCTTAGTGGCCTAATACATCCCTATATGTTATATGTGATATGATGTAGAGAACCCCCAAACTCCTGTTGTGAGGAGTGATGCCTGGGATCCCGTACTGATAATCACTTACATATAGAGGTGTATTGGAATCTCCAGAAATATATAATTTTAAACGCTAAGCTCTGGTCGTATTTTGTAATGCGTTCGTGCTTAGTAGCTCAACGCCTTTCTTTACGCGACAGAGAGATGATGTAGAGATCCCCCAGTCTACTGTTTGTGTGGAGTAAAGCCTGGGGCCCAATACTGAGTTCTCACCTAGAGAAGCGCATTGAAATCCTTGCTAACCGCAGTTGTGGTTCACTCCCGTTCACCAGAGCTGTTACAATGGCATATGTCAGCATTTTGTAGTCCTCATAGCTATCTGAGAACAATGGAACTGATAAGAATGCTGACCATTACTGCAGACGTGACATCCAGCATATGGGGGACTTTAAAGGTCCCGCTCATCAGAGATACATTAACAAGAGAACATTTGTTAAAAATCCACGACTTTCTTCCCATTCACATTACTACATTGTTAGAATCCCATTTTCCCTGGACGGCGTGTCATTATGGAGCCCTCTCTTTCTATACATGTGTCTCGGAGTAGAATGACCTCCAGCGCACTGAACTCCTCCTGCTCCGGTTATAGAAGTTGTATCTACTTGTTAATATCAGATATTCAATTATATATGAGAAAGAAAAAATACAGAGAACTCCATAATGGAACGCAATCTCGGGGAAATGGGATTTTAACAATGTTGTAATGAACGGGAATAAAAGTCAGTCGATGTTTAAAGAATTTTCTCTTGTTAATGTATCTCTGATTATTGGTCCCGCGTGTTGGGTGACATATTTACAGGACAGTATAAATGGGGAAGAAGGACAATGACTATCAATCAGTATATATATTTATAGAATATTTCATCAGGAGGAATGCAGTTCCCTCACCTCCAGCATGGAATGTATGTAATGGCAAGGGGGTGCTGAGGTGTGTTGGAGGGTCTATTGATGCTGGCTTTTGGAGGATCTATTGTTTCTGGGGGGGGCTGTTGTTGTGGGGGGGTCAGTTATTGCTGGTAGGGGATCTATTGTTGCAGGAGGGTCTTATGTGTCCAAGGGATCTACTTCTAAAATAGGGGTCTATTGATGCTGGCTGCTGGAAGATCTATTGTCACCTGGGGGGATCTATTGTTGCAGAGGAGTCTATTGTTGCTGGTAGGATATCTACTATTGTTGGGGTTCTTATGTTGCTAAGAGATGGTCTGTTGAGGAAGGGGTCTATTGTTGCTGGCTGCTGGGACATCTATTGTCGCTCGGTGGGGTCTTTTGTTGCTGGAGGGTCTATTGATGCTGGGAGACCTATTGTCACCAGGAGGGATCTATTGTTGCAGGTAGAATATCTACTATTGTCAACTGCTGTGATGTTTTAAGGATGCTATGTGTAGGCAGTCAAAGCTGTAGTATGTCCGCCGACCTAAAGAGGGCACTGTGTTGCTGCTTCAGGCTGTCATGAACTAATAGAGGACTAAAGTTGTCCCCTCCCAAGGGCTCCAGGCAGCCATCTTGGGGAGGCCTGTGTCCTCCATGAGACACGGAAATCCCGCAAGATTTTGGCAAACATCTTGACATAGAAGTACTTAAATAGCACTTTCTACAGTGTATAAGTAAAGTCAGGAACAGTGTTCCACTTGATAGGGAGAAGGCAGTTGTAGTATTAGAACAAGGTACCTGGCTAGTTGGGAGAGTACAAGTTTTACCTTACAGGGCCCTTCTGTATGTCAGCTCACAAAATGTAACAGCAGGGTGACAGAAGACGGCAGTCTCAGGGAAGTCGACAGCATCTCTCTTGAGGAGCAGAATGCGCCCTCGCTGGTCCATACCCAAATGGGGAGGTTTCTAAGAAGGATGGAGTGTCCCTGCACTTTCCATACGCCTTTGGAACCTTTCCCTGATGCTAGACACTGTCACTAACAGATGGTTATCCTGTCCCTACACTACAACTCGCAGAGTGCATGCCAAACCCAGGAGACATGGTCGTACATAGACTCTGTCTAGCCCAAGATGGCCGCCAAAGACCAGTGGGGTGCCAGCATCCAATTGGATGCTGCCCCCTCTGTAACCAAGGAAACCATAGAGGAACTAGGCTCATCTTGACTTCCTCTGCCACCTGCATTGCTGCTGTGGATAAGCGTTACCTACAAAATAGACTGCACCTGCCAACAAATTGGTAGGTCTCCCTCAAATATGTACAGCACCCTGCTGGCCCCTCCCACCAGCCATGATATGCCTGCATTTCAGAGAGAATTACAAAGACCCATTGGGACTAAAGTAAGGCATGTAATAAAAACAGAACGGTTGTTGAAATGAATCGCTCCATCGATGCATCGTGATTCAGGTGTGCCTGATGCTGCATCGATGCATCGCGATTCAGGTGTGCCTGATGCTGCATCGATGCATCGCGATTCAGGTGTGCCTGATGCTGCATCGATGCATCGCGATTCGGTGTGCCCGAAGCAGCATCGATGCAATGCGACCGGGAAAATCGTTGTCGGGTGACGTCAACACGACTTGCCCCGCCCCTCCCAGGAGAGCACTCCAAGCTGTTAACTCCCCTTGGATTTAGGGGGTTATACCGGGATGATGCCCGCAGCTGCAGGCATCATCCCGGTACTGTTTTTTAGAGTGAGAGATCGGCTTTCAAGGGATAACAACGGCTCAATTATCCCAGAGGAGCCGGTCTTACCTGGCCTCCCGTCCCACCGGGAGACCTGATCAGCGAGCCGTCACATTTCCAGCGGCTGCAGACAGACTGGAACGAATCGTCGGCTTCCTTCCAGTCTGTATATAAACACGAAAGTGACGTATACTCAGCTGCCAATGATGGCAGTTTAAAAAAAAAAATACAGTATTCAGAATCGCCGTTTTCGCAAAGGAGGGATTTGGGGTCATTTAGACCCCCCGATCCCTCCATAAAGAGTACCTGTCACCACCTAGTATGTTTATATCCCTTGTGACAGGAATAAAAGTGATCAAACATTTTTTTTAAAAACACAATGTAAAAAAATAAATAAAAAAAAAATAAATGGAATTTTTTCTTTTTTTTAAAAGCGCCCTCGTCCCCGCAAGCTTGCGCAGAAAAAAACCCCACATACGCCTGCATATGTAGACGGTGTTCAAATCACACATGTGAGGTATCGTCGTGATCGTAAGAGCGAGAGAAATAATTCTAGCACTAGACCTGCTCTGTAAAGCCCTGTACACAAGTGCGGTTTGTCCGATGAAAACAGACCGATCAACTGTTTTCATCGATCAAATCGATCGCGTGTGGGCCCCATCGGTTTGTTTTGCATCGGTTAAAAAAAATAGAACATGTTTTAAAATTTTCCTATGGATAAAAAAACTATAGAAAAAAACGATCGTCTGTGGTGAAATCCATTGGTCAAAAATCCATGCATGCTCAGAATCAAGTCAACGTATGCTCGGAAGCATTGAACTTAATTTTTCTCAGCACGTCGTTGTGTTTTACGTCACAGCGTTGGACACGATCGGATTTTTTGACCGATGGTGTGTAGACAAGACTGATGAAAATCAGCTTCAACGGATATCCGACGAAAAAATCCATCGGATTCGATTTCATCAGATATCCGATCGGGTGTACAGGGCTTTACTCTGACCTGGTAACGTTTTTTTTTTTTTTTTTAAAGCACCGCCTATGGAGATTTTTAGGTACCGTAGTTTGTCGCCATTCCACGAGTGTTGCGCAAAAAGACACTCACCTGTCCCACAATCCAGCGACGTGGCCACCTGAACCCTCCATTCTCTCTCCCGCCTGTCCACGGTGCTGGTAATACTACTGCGGGCATCCAGCTGTGACGGCTTGCAGCTTCACAGCCGGGTGCATATGTCTCACTGCGCTGTCTTGCATAGCCAGGCAATCTTCTGGGACATGTGATGTGTCCCAGAAGTTTGCAGGGACGAGGGGACGCCTAGGCGACCCAATCGGAAATGTGAGCTTACCAGTAATCGTGATGCATTGCAGAATCAAATCAAATCAAATCGTTGACCAGATAATCGTAATCGAACCATGAGACCAGTGACGATGTGCACCTCTACTACCTACCCAGAGCTTCTTTTTTTCTTCCAGGCCAAAATGAAGTTGTACCAGGACACAAAACTGTTCAAAATGAAATTATTTCTGGTAGCCTTGTGTTCTGAGAACACAAATTGCTGAGTCATGGGGATATGAAGGCAAGGGGCCAGATCCACAAAACATTTATGGCGGCGTATCTCCAGATTAGGGCTGCGCATCTTCACCAGTCTCACGATTCGATGCGATTACGATTATCAAGTCCACGATTCGATTCGATTCCGCGATGCATCACGATGCATCACGATTGCAGTGCAAGTGCGCATGGCTCGCCCCCCAAAATACTAAAGGAGATGATCAGAGACTGTGGGCATAGTACAGGAGTGGATTTCGCTGTAGCGATGATCAAGATATCACCCTTACAATCCAGCAATGTACCAGTACGTCGCTGGACAGGAAGTGGTTGGGGGGCACATGTTTACTGCCCCCCCCAAATGCAAGTGTAAAGCATCATCTCACTGTATCTTCACCAGCATTATGAAAATCACACAGGCAGCACAGACAGCATGTGTTCTGTCATGGATCTGATGCCCCCAGTATGTGTGATTGGTGGAGGAGACCCATGTGTAGGACAGGTGGGATGTGGTGAAGGGTCAGTAGATGATGAAGCCCCCCAGTATGTATGATTGGTGGGTGGGATCCATGTATAGGACAGGTCAGAAGTTGATGATGATGCCCCCCCCAGTATGTGATTGGTGGGTGGGATACATGTATAGGACAGGTCAGTAGATGTCAGCCTTGATGTCAGCCTTGTGTACAGTATGCTGTCCTCCACAGATCAGTACTTCCCTAGTGTCACACTTCCTGCTCCCAGCCCAGTGTGAGAAGCCCTGACCCCCTCATACACATACAAAGCTGCTCCCTTCAGCACCGTGTCCGGCTTCCCTGGAGTGCCCGCGAGCCTTCCATGGCACCGCCGGACTACTTTCAGTTTCAGAAACCCCCCCACGTTACAGGACCAGCCCTGACTTTACCTGAACCGGGGCTTGTCTTTCAGACACTCCTCGAAGTCCACCGTCACCTTCATGTCCCTGGTACCGTGAGAACTATGAGAGGATGGGCTGGGCAGTTACATGAGCGCGCCTTATACACACACACAAGGCAACGTCTGAACGACGGACCGCTCTCCGGGGACGGGGCGGGGCCAAACATCGATTAATACGATTGCATGCATCGTAATCGCATCGGGGGCACCCGAATCGCGATGCACCGATGCCCCGATTAAATTTGACAGCCCTACTCCAGATACGCCGCCGTATTTTCAAATCTGCGCTGGCGTATCTTTACGCCAATTCTCAAAGGCAGATACGTCTAAAAAATAGGCTTCCTCCGCCGACGTAACTTGCCTATGCCGGCGTATAATTGTGTGCAATTATACGCTGGCCGCTAGGGGTGCTTCCGTTGTTTTACGCGTTGAATATGCAAATGAGCTAGATATGCCGATTCACGAACGTACTTGTGGCCGGCTAATTTTTTTAACGTCGTTTGCGTAAGCGTATGTCCGGCGTAAAGTTACCCCTGCTATATAGAGGCGTACGCAATGTTAAGTATCGGGACAGCGTCCAATTTTTCACGTTTTACGTTGTTTGTGTAACTCGTCCGTGAATGGGGCTGGGCGTAAATTACGTTCACGTCGAAACCAATGAGTCTCAGCGGCGTAATTTGGAGCATGCGCACTGGGATACGTTCACGGACGGTGCATGCGCCGTTAGTAAAAAACTTAATTTACGTGGGGGCACACTTAATTTCAATAAAACACGCCCACATCAAACACATTTGAATTAGGCGGGCTTACGCCAGCCCATTTACGCTACGCCGCCGTAACTTAGGACGCAAGTGCTTTGTGAATACAGCATTTGCCTCTCTAAGTTGCGGCGGCATAGAGTAAAGAAGATACGCTACACCCGCACAAAGATACGCCGATCTTTGTGGATCTGGCCCAAGGTGTTCTCAACTCCGCCCAAAGTTGAACACTCCATGAAGAATACATGCATTTGCAGTCCAGAAGTATTTCTCCCACCAAGGAAATCAAATATCTGAAGAGACTCTTCTAACCATCTGACCTTCTGAACGTGAAGGATAAAGACGCAGCCACAGCGACAATCTTTGCCGATCTGTATCTTGGTAGACTGTCGCCCTCTAAGGCTCCAGATGGCAGTAGGTGACTGACACATTTACCCTTGGGGGCTGATTTACGTCAGGATCCAGCAGATGGCATGCAATGGTTGTGGGGTCTGTCCTTTGACAACGTGGCTGATAATTCATCCCTGGATGTCACACCATGATGGATAGGGCACTTTTGTTCTTCCATCCATAGACAGAAGCTGTGCGACTTTGTCTAGTAGGCTTGGCAACACGCCAGTTTTACATCCACGGCAAGTTCAAATCCATGGCACAACGTCTCCCAACAATAGATCAGCTTGGGATATAAGAGCAGAACTGACGTGGTACCATTACTACACTTGGGCTGTGACAGGTCTAGTGCACCGCAATCCTTTCTAAATGATCAATCATCAGTTCAGGAAAGATAATTGGAGCTCTTCCATTAACCAAGGTCCCGCCAGGACAACCAAAGAGCACCATGTGGTTTCCAGCTGTAGTCCAAGAGAGTGCATTCATTTATGTTCTTTCCGGTGACCTGTAAGGCCCAAAAAGAACTCCTTGGCAAAGCTGGGGGCAGACGCATAGCTTCCAACTGTCACTGATTTCGAGGGACTGTCCCTGATTTGGAGCAATGTCCCTCTTACCTCCTCATATGTCCCTCATTTTGGTCTGATCTATAGAGTTGTATACACTGGGCCAGATCTACAAAGCCCCGCGTATCTCTGCGGCGGCGTAGCGTATAGTATTTTCTCTACGCCGCCGTACGCTAGGAAGGCAAGTTCCGTATCCACAAAGGACTTGTGTCCTAAGTTACGGCGGTGTAGCGAAAATGGGCCCACGCAATTCAAATGGGGAAGAGGTGGGCGTGTCTTATTTAAATCAATAGTGACCCGACGTAAATTACGTTTTTTTTAACTGCGAAAGTCGCCGGCCGTGGACGTATTCCAGTGCGCATGCTCTAAATCACGTCGCAAAACATCAATGAAAACGACGTGAACGTAATTTACGCAAATCCCTATTCGCGAACGATTTACGCAAACGACGTGAACGACGGAAAATAAGACGCTGGCCCGACATCTATACTTAACATTACGTACGACTCCTTACAGCAGGGATAACTTTACGCCGGACATACGCTTACGCAAACGACGTAAAAACACTGCGGCAGGCGTACGTACGTTCGTGGATCAGCGAATCTAGCTCATTTGCATATTCGACGTGGAAAATATACCGAAGCGCCCCTAGCGTCCAGCGTAAGTATGAAACTTAAATAGGACGGCGTAAGTAAGCAAAAAAACGGCGTATCTTGTTTTGTGGATACAAAACAAAGATACGCCGGCGCAGATTTGAAAATACGGCGGCGTATTTGGAGATACGCCGCCGTATCGTTCTGTGGATCTGGCCCAAAATGCACTTTTTATTTTTTTTAAAGTGTTTCCCAGAGCTAAACCTTTCATCCAAATTCTAAATTGCTGCATTTGTAAATTTTAAGCCAATATAAAAAAATTGTGGTAAAAAAAAGCCCTTGTGGATTTAATTAACCTTTTTTGGGTTAATTCTCCTTTAAGGGGGTGTGGCAGGGGGGAGTATCCTAGACCTACATACATTGCTAGTAGGTGTCCCTCATTCCCATCTCAAAATGTTGGGAGGTATGCTGCTGATAGGCTGCACTGATGGAAACTGATAGGGTACACTGATAGGTTGTACTGATGGGCACTGATGAGGATGAACTGATGGGCACTGTCCTGATGCATAGCTAGGGATGAGCTGAACACCCCCCTGTTCGGTTCGCACCAGAACCTGCGAGCACACCAAAGGTTTGTGTGAACATTAGAACCCTGTTAAAGTCTGTGGAACGCGAATGTTTGAAATCTAAAGTGCTCATTTTAAAGGCTAATATGCACGTTATTGTAATAAAAAGTGTTTGGGGACCCGGGTCCTGCCCCAGGGGACATGTATCAATGCAAAAAAAAAGTTTTAAAAATGGCACTAGACTATGCAAATGCCCTTTACCTCGGACTCCCCAAGTACCAAATCGCTCGTCTACAAGTCGTTCAGAATACAGCCGCAAAATTGTGACAGGGAAAAAACCCTGGGAATCAATCTCACCTTCACTGAGATCCCTTCATTGGTTACCAGTAAAAGACAGAATCACTTTTAAAGCACTCTGTCTGACGCATAGATGTATCCATGGGAATGCTCCCCATTATCTATGCGAAAAAATAAAAGCTCACAATCCCAATCGCATTCTGCGATCCACCCATCAAAATCTGCTCCAGATACCGAAAGCCAGATACAAGTCCAAAGGAGAAAGAAGATTCGCGATCCAAGGTCCCAGACTATTGAACGCTTTACCAACCAGCCTTCGGTTGGAGGAGAATCACTCAGCATTCAGGAGAAAGATCAAGACTCATCTCTTTTGATACCAAAAGGGACAGGAACAACAAGCGCCCAGAGGCGATTTAGTTTGCATGTGCCGCGCTATATAAGTTTTCATTCATTCATCTCTGATGTGATCGGGAGCTGGCTGTCTCTTTCAGGTTCATCTCTTCCATGTTTATCTTTGACATTATTGAGAGCTGGTTGTCTCTTCTGGGTCTTTGTCCAACGTTATTGGGAGCCAGTTGTCTCTTCCAGGTTCATCTCTGACATTACCGGGAGCCTACTTTCTTTTCCTGTTTTTTCTCTAATGTTATAAGGAGGCAAATATCTTTTCCTTGTTCTTTAACATTTCTTCAAGATGGCTCTCTCTTCCAGGTTCATCTCTGATGTTATTGGGAGCCAGTTCTCTCTACCGGGTTCATCTCTGATGTTATTGGGAGCCAGTTCTCTCTACCGGGTTCATCTCTGATGTTATTGGGAGCCAGTTCTCTCTACCGGGTTCATCTCTGATGTTATTGGGAGCCAGTTCTCTCTACCGGGTTCATCTCTGATGTTATTGGGAGCCAGCTCTCTCTTCCGGGTTCATCTCTGATGTGATAGGGAACTGGCTCTCTCTTCCGGGTTCATCTCTGATGTGATAGGGAACTGGCTCTCTCTTCCGGGGTTCATCTCTGATGTTATTGGGAGCCAGCTCTCTCTTCCGGGTTCATCTCTGATGTCATTGGGAGCCAGCTCTCTCTTCCGGGTTTATCTCTGATGTTATTGGGAGCCAGCTCTCTCTTCCGGGTTCATCTCTGATGTTATTGGGAGCCAGCTCTCTCTTCCGGGTTAATCTCTGATGTTATTGGGAGCCAGCTCTCTCTTCCGGGTTCATCTCTGATGTGATAGGGAACTGGCTCTCCCTTCTGGGTTCATCTCTGATGTTACTGGGAGCCAGCTCTTTTTTCCGGGTTCATCTCTGATGTGATAAGGTCTGGCTCTCCCTTCTGGGTTCATCTCTGATGTTACTGGGAGCCAGCTCTCTCTTCCGGGTTCATCTTTTCCATGTTTATCTTTGACATTATTGAGAGCTGGTTGTCTCTTCTGGGTCTTTGTCCAACGTTATTGGGAGCCAGTTGTCTCTTCCAGGTTCATCTCTGACATTACCGGGAGCCTACTTTCTTTTCCTGTTTTTTCTCGAATGTTATAAGGAGGCAAATATCTTTTCCTTGTTCTTCTTTAACATTTCTTCAAGATGGCTCTCTCTTCCAGGTTCATCTCTGATGTTATTGGGAGCCAGTTCTCTCTACCGGGTTAATCTCTAATGTTATTGGGAGCCAGTTCTCTCTACCGGGTTCATCTCTGATGTTATTGGGAGCCAGCTCTCTCTTCCGGGTTCATCTCTGATGTGATAGGGAACTGGCTCTCTCTTCCGGGTTCATCTCTGATGTTATTGGGAGCCAGCTCTCTCTTCCGGGTTCATCTCTGATGTTATTGGGAGCCAGCTCTCTCTTCCGGGTTCATCTCTGATGTTATTGGGAGCCAGCTCTCTCTTCCGGGGTTTATCTCTGATGTTATTGGGAGCCAGCTCTCTCTTCCGGGTTCATCTCTGATGTGATAGGGAACTGGCTCTCCCTTCTGGGTTCATCTCTGATGTTATTGGGAGCCAGCTCTCTCTTCCGGGTTCATCTCTGATGTGATAGGGAACTGGCTCTCCCTTCTGGGTTCATCTCTGATGTTATTGGGAGCCAGCTCTCTCTTCCGGGTTCATCTCTGATGTGATAGGGAACTGGCTCTCCCTTCTGGGTTCATCTCTGATGTTATTGGGAGCCAGCTCTTTTTTCCGGGTTCATCTCTGATGTGATAAGGTCTGGCTCTCCCTTCTGGGTTCATCTCTGATGTTACTGGGAGCCAGCTCTCTCTCCCGGGTTCATCTCTGATGTTATTGGGAGCCAGCTCTCTCTTCCGGGTTCATCTCTGATGTGATAGGGAACTGGCTGTCTCTTTCAGGTTCATCTCTTCCAGGTTTACCTTCGACATTATTGAGAGCTGGCTGTCTCTTCCAGGTTCATCTTTGATGTTATCAGGAGTCAGCTGTCTCTCCCGACTCCTGGGCTCATCTCAGACATTATCAGGATCTTTTTTTTTCTACCCAATTCTTTCTGATGTTATCAAGACCCGACCCTCCGATGAGGCACCATGGTTTGTGTGCTGTGGAGTGCCCCAAGGCCTCCTGGGCTTTGCCATGTGAGTATCTCTCTGGAGGCTTCTGATATACATTATATTACCAAAAGTGTTGGGACACATGAACTTTAATGACATCCCAGTCTTCGTCTGCAGGGTTCAGTATTGAGATGCCCCCCCCCCCCCTTGCAACTCTAACAGCCTCAACTCTTCTGGGAAGGCCGTCCGCAAGGTTTAGGAGTGTCTATGGGAATGTTTGTCCATTCTTCCAGAAGAGCATTTGTGAGGTCAGGCACTGATGTGGATGAGAAGGTCTGGCTTGCAGTCTGCGCTCTAATTCATCCATAAGGTGTTCTATCGGGTTGAGGTCAGGACTCTGTGCTTGCTAGGTAAGTTCCTCCACCCCAAACTCACTCATTAATGTCTGTATGGACCTTGCTTTGTGCACTGGTCCAAATCATTTGGTGGAGGGGGGATTATGGTGTGGGGTTTTATTTCAGGGGTTGAGCTTGGCAGTGAAGAGAACTCTTAAGGCGTCAGCAAACCAATAAATTGTCCGTGAACTTGTTCTGCATACACACGGCCCAACATTTTCACCCAACATTCACTAAGCCACGTGGTTTTTCAGCTCTTTACCGCCACCCTTTGGGCAACTTCTGCTTCTGTTTTCTGATGTTTAACATTGGTTCAGAGCATGCGTGTTTGTATTTTAGTTGGACAGACTTGCGTACACACGATTGGATAAACCGACGTAATAGATTTATTGCCCAACAATTGGTGAGCATGAACAGCCAACTTTTGTTGTCGTTAATTCAGCCAATAATTGTCGGATGGAGCATACACACGGTCGGATTATCTGACACAACATGTCCGTCAGACGATTAGGGCCATAAAGTTGGATCGTGTGTTTTTGGCTTAAAGGGGTTGTAAAGGAAATAATTTTTTTTCCCCGAAATATCTTCCTTTACCTTAGTGCAGTCCTCCTTCACTTACCTCATCCTTCCATTTTGCTTTTAAATGTCCTTATTTCTTCAGAGAAATCCTCACTTCCTGTTCTTCTGTCTGTAACTCCACACAATAATGCAAGGCTTTCTCCCTGGTGTGGAGAAAGCCTCTTTAAGGGGGGAGGGGGCGAGAAGTAGGGTGACCACACTTCCAAAGAACCATTCAGGGACACCCTCCCTTCCCAAAAATCAACTTGTGCTGTAACAAATCACAACACAGTGATTGGACACAAGAGGCGGGATTTATGATTTCTCCAATCACAAGCAGGGGGCGGGGATTGTGCTCCTCCAGACATTCCCGGCCAGGACAAGTACTGTCAGTGAGTAAAGTGGTGATGTGACAGCCTTTTTTGGGGGCATCAGATTTGCCCGGGGGGGGGGGGGGGGGTGGCTGTGTCAGTTTCATTCCGGGACACTGTATTGTCCTGGAATGAATGTGCCCGGGACAGACCTGCAAAATGTGGGACTGTCCTGGGCAATCCGGGACACGTGGTCACCCTAGCAAGAAGGCAAGTCAGGACACTCTCTCCTTTGCAGATAGAGAAAGGAGCTGTGTGTTAGTGGGCGTCCTGACACTCCTGCTCCCCCCTCAAGAGGCTTTCTCCACACCAGGGAGAAAGCCTTGCATTACTGTGTGGAGTTACAGACAGAAGAACAGGAAGTGAGGTGTTCTCAGAAGAAATAAGGACATTTAAAAGCAAAATGGAAGGATGAGGTAAGTGAAGGAGGACTGCACTAAGGTAAAGGAAGCTATTTAGGGAAAACATTTTTTTCCTTTGCAACCCCTTTAATCCTATTGTTCTTGTTCACATCTGAATAGGATCAAAACAGTCTGGAAAAAATACAGGAACTTTATTAGGGCGTGATCACACATTTTTGGTCCCAATAGATGTCTATGGGAGTGCCTGGAAAAAAAAAAAAAAAGATGTTTTTTTTTTTTTGTGTGTGTGATTTTGCGCCTAACAACTGTCTCCATGTATTAGTAACAGCAGTAGCTTTCTTTTGTCTAAAACACAAATGATTGAGCCTTAAAAAAAAAAAATTGCAAACACAAAAAAAGCTTCGAAATCACATGAAAATGCTGAGCTGTAAATCCAGGCTGAGGCAGCCCGAGGCTTCCTAGCAACAGTGGGTCCTGGGCAACCGCCCGAGCCACCCTCATCATAATATGTGACCGTGTGATCATACGAATATCCCAACCTAACGCACACTGCCATTATTTATTTATGGAGGACATACAGCTCCTTACCCCAGCCCTGTTCAACAATCAATAGACAGTTTTTATTTTTTGAGCTATAAATAAAAAAAGAACGACTATTTTGAAAAATAAAAAATAACAAAAAAAATAAAAAATTAGTTTCTGGCATAAAACACATCCCCCCCCAAATTGTTTAATAAATCGAATATCTTCAACAGTTTAGTGTATTCTGCTACATATTTTTGAGAAAACAAAATCCTAGCAAGCGTGTATTGATTGGTTTGCGCTAAAGTTAGAACGTCTACAAACTATGAGGTATTAAAAAAATACTAGTAATGGTGGTATTCAGCGACTTATAGCGGGACAAATCGGACACCTAACTGACACTTTTTGGGGACGAGTGACATCAATCAGCCCTAAAAAAATATACACTGTCACTGTACTAATAACACTGGCAGTGGAGGGGTTAAAATCAGGTGTGATCAAAGGGTTAAAGCAGGGCTTGACAAATTTGCTTGGAATCTAGGAGCCAGCTAAAAAAGTAAGGAGCCAGGAACGCGCCCCGTCCTACCGAGTTTGCGTGCAGAAGCGAGCGCATACGTGAGTAGCGCCCGCATATGAAAGCGGCGTTTAAACAACACATGTGAGGTATCACCGCGATCGTTAGAGCGAGATCAATAATTCTAGCCCTAGACCTCCTCTGTCACTCAAAACATGCAACCTCTATAATTCTTTTAAACATCGCCTATGGAGATTTTAAAGGGTAAAAGGTTGTCGCCATTCCACGAGCAGATGCAATTTTGAAGCGTGACACGTTGGGTATCAATGTAGGGCCCTTTCACACGTTCTCTCCGCTCGTCCGTTCATTACAAGTCCATTTACGGACTTGTAATGAACCCCTATGGGAGCGGATCCGTTAGCGGATGATGCATCCGCTAACGTCCGCTAGATCCGCATCTGTTTTTTGCGGACAGAAGAATGTCCTATTTTTCTTCCGTCCGGCCAAACGGATCGGATGCAAACGGACAGACGGTCCGTTTCCATCCGACTCCCCATAGGGGAGAGCGGAGGAGAGACAGGGCGGTCCCTGCACAGTGTGCGGGGACCGCCCCGTCCGCCGACAGCTGAGCGGAGACCCCCCGCTGAGCTGACGGACACACGGAGCGGACCGAAAAACGGACCGCTCCGTGTGTAAGGAGCCTTACTCGGCATAACATTATCTTTCACAATATAAAATAAATTGGGCCAACTTTACTGTTTTATTTATTAATTTAAAAAAGTGTTTTTTCTTCCCCAAAAAGGTGCGCTTGTAAGACCGCTGCGCAAATACGGTGTGAAAGAAATTATTGCAACGACTGACATTTTATTCTCTAGGGTGTCAGAATAAAAAATATATATAATGTTTGGGGGTTCTAACTTCTAAGTAAAGGGAAGGAGATGGAAACAGACAGGGAAGCTCCATTAGCATTGCTGGTTGTTTTGTCATACCAACGGCCACCACAAGAGGGCGCCAGATTCCAGGAGGAACCATAGGACTGCAGAAGGCCGCAAAGCCGAGGCCTTAATTGTTGGCCGGTGTACCGTCATACTCCGCCCCCCATCACAGACTGCTCCGGAAGTGCTGTGGCGGCCAACTGCACATGCGCGATGTGTTCCAATGCATTTACGGCAGTGCACACCAGCGAAACCTCGTTCGGCATCCAGGCTCTTTCCTTAACATCCCCGTGGATTGGAGGATGTTAAAAAAAAAAACAGGAGGTTGAACGAGTGGAGCAAGCCATCTGAGCGAAGCGAGGATGTGAGGCCGACTGGCCACTTTCCCCTAAGTCCACATCGCTCTGGATGACGGCTTCGCTGGTGTGCAGTGTCGTAAATGCATTGGAACGCATCACAGATGTGTTTGGAACGCATCGCGCATGTGCAGTTGGCCGCTGCAGCACTTCCGGAGCAGTCTGTGATGGGGGAGCCGAATATGACGCGTCACCGGCGTGGCAGTGGAGGGGGTATGCCCACGGAGACAAGTTACCACAGCTGTGACGCCCTAGGGCGCAAGGTTGCTAATTCTAGTCGCAATTGCGACCTTGCACCCGGGGTTTATCGAGCCCTAAGTTAAAGGGACACTAAAGGATCCCGTTTAAAAAAAAATAACAAACATGTTATACTTACTTCCACTGAGCAGCTAGAGTGGCCCCCGATCCTCCTCTTCTGGGGTCCCACGGTGGCTGTCTCGGCTCCTCCCTGCATCAGCTAACCCCCTTCATGGGAAGCGCTCTCCCAAGGGGGTTAGCTTGCGGGCGTGCTCCCATGATACAGCCGGCGGCTATAGCCGCCGATTGTATCACTCGACCCAACCCCCCTGACACGCTGCATCATTGATTTGACTGACAGCAGCGGGAGCCAATGGCTGCATTGCTATCAATCAACCAATGAATGAGCCGAGAAGCCCAGCCAAGAAGCCAGCGCATTCACGGCGCAGGACTTTCGAGGGGTCAGGTAAGTAAACAGGGGGGGGGGGGGGGCACTAATCCTCTGATGTTCTTTCACCTTAATGCATAGAATGCATTAAGGTGAAAAAACATGTACCTTTACCACCCCTTTAACTGTGTGCCTACTCCCAGTACATTGACTAGGGGAAGGCAAAGATCTGTGTTCCTGCCTAGCAGAGACAAAGGATCAATACTTTCCCTTATGACAGAACGACAATCTGCCTTGTTTACATTGGCAGATTGTTGTTCTGCCTGTCCCCTGTGTAATAGGCATTTGGAGATGTGAATGAGGGACACCTACTAGAAAATGTATGTAGCCAGAGGACACGCCCCCTGCCACACCCCCTTAAAGGAGAATTAACCAAAAAAAAGGTTAATTAAATCCACAAGGACTTTTTTTACCACCACTATTCCTTTATATTGGCTTTCAAAATGTACAAATGCAGCAATTTAGAAATTGGATGAAAGGTTTAGCGCTGGGGAACACTTTTTGAAAGATACAGCTTTACAGATCAGACCAAAATGAGGGACAAATAAGGGGGAAAGTGGGACAGAGGGACAGTCCCTCTAAATCAGGGACAGTTGGGAGCTATGCAGACATCGAGGCCACGGTACCTGCTGCTGGGCTCCCGATGTGTAAAGTCACAGAGGGTCGCCGGCGGCGCAGGTGCGCGCTCCAGACCTGGAAGTGGCAGATCCGGTACTAGGTATGTGATCTGGCGCAGAGTGGCTGCCCTGCAGCAGTAAATGTTCAGAGGGCGGTGCGCAAGTGGATAACGGGTTAGGTAACCGTTACCATAAAATACACCATGCAGGGGCCACAGTGTGTTCATAATCTCTATGCAGATTTTGCCATACCTGAATAAGGAAAAGGGATAATCGGCCGTCAGAATGACATAAAAAAAAAAATAGTATTCCTTTATTGAAAAGACATATACAATGCTGTAAAAACAGCCTACGCGTTTCAGACGTTAGTCCTTAACCACTTCAGCCCTGGAAAATTTGACCCCCTTCCTAACCAGAGCACTTTTTACTTTTAACTGACAATTGCGCGGTCGTGCGACGCTACACCCAAACAAAACTGACGTCCTTTTTTCCCCACAAATAGAGCTTTCTTTTGGTGGTATTTGATCACCTCTGCGGTTTTCATTTTTTGCGCTATAAACAAAAAAAGACAGACAATTTTGAAAAAAAAAAAAAACACAATACTTTTTACTTTTTGCTATAATAAATATACCATTAAAAAAAAAAAAATTCTCAGTTTAGGCCGATACGTATTCTTCTACATATTTTTGGTAAAAAAAAAAATCCCAATAAGCGTATAGTGATTGGTTTGCGCAAACGTTATAGCGCCTACAAAATAGGGGATAGAATTATGACATTTTTATTTATTATTTCTTTTACTAGTAATGGTGGCGATCTGCGATTTTTGTCACGACTGCGATATTACAGTGCACACATCGGACACTTTTGACACATTTTTGGGACAATTCACATCTATACAGCGAACAGTGCTATAAAAATGCACTGTTAACTGTATACAGGGAGTGCAGAATTATTAGGCAAGTTGTATTTTGACCACATCATCCTCTTTATGCATGTTGTCTTACTCCAAGCTGTATAGGCTCGAAAGCCTACTACCAATTAAGCATATTAGGTGATGTGCATCTCTGTAATGAGAAGGGGTGTGGTCTAATGACATCAACACCCTATATCAGGTGTGCATAATTATTGGGCAACTTCCTTTCCTTTGGCAAAATGGGTCAAAAGAAGGACTTGACAGGCTCAGAAAAGTCAAAAATAGTGAGATATCTTGCAGAGGGATGCAGCACTCTTAAAATTGCAAAGCTTCTGAAGCGTGATCATCGAACAATCAAGCGTTTCATTCAAAATAGTCAACAGGGTCGCAAGAAGCGTGTGGAAAAACCAAGGTGCAAAATAACTGCCCATGAGCTGAGAAAAGTCAAGCGTGCAGCTGTCAAGATGCCACTTGCCACCAGTTTGGCCATATTTCAGAGCTGCAACATCACTGGAGTGCCCAAAAGCACAAGGTGTGCAATACTCAGAGACATGGCCAAGGTAAGAAAGGCTGAAAGACGACCAACACTGAACAAGACACACAAGCTGAAACGGTAAAGCGGAGTTCCACCCTTAAAAACACTTTGTTTCATCCCATCCAGCATACTGGCGTCAGCGCCAGTATGCTGTTTTTTTTTTTTTTTTTATTCCATGTACTTACTTCATAATCGGTCATGTAATTTTCGGCGCACCGCGGTAGGTCGCCGCTATAAGGCGTCACGCCTTCCGGAAACAGCCGACTAGCGTTCGGCTCTTCTCGGCGCCTACGCACAGACCCAGAAGCTGACTGCGCAGGCGCCGT
Source organism: Rana kukunoris (assembly GCA_029574335.1). Taxonomy (NCBI): domain Eukaryota; kingdom Metazoa; phylum Chordata; class Amphibia; order Anura; family Ranidae; genus Rana; species Rana kukunoris. The sequence goes on from CM056051.1 coordinate 522,167,648, forward strand.
ATATAGCCGCGTCACGCCCTCCGAAAAAAGCCGAACTAGGACCGGCTATTTACGGCGTCAACGCAGTCAGCTCCTGGGTCTGTGCGCAGGCGCCGAGAAGAGCCGAACGCTAATCGGCTGTTTCCGGAAGGCGTGACGCCTTATAGCGGCGACATACCGCGGTGCGCCCAAAATTACATGATCGATTATAAAGTAAGTACATGGAATAAAAAATAAAAAAAAACAGCATACTGGCGCTGACGCCAGTATGCTGGATGGGATGAAACAAAGTGGTTTTAAGGGTGGAACTCCGCTTTAAGACTGGGCCAAGAAATATCTCAAGACTGATTTTTCTAAGGTTTTATGGACTGATGAAATGAGAGTGAATCTTGATGGGCCAGACTGATGGGCCCGTGGCTGGATTGGTAAAGGGCAGAGAGCTCCAGTCCGACTCAGACGCCAGCAAGGTGGAGGTGGAGTACTGGTTTGGGCTGGTATCATCAAAGATGAGCTTGTGGGGATGCCTTTTTCGGGTTGAGGATGGAGTCAAGCTCAACTCCCAGTCCTACTGCCAGTTTCTGCTGAAGACACCTTCTTCAAGCAGTGGTACAGGAAGAAGTCTGCATCCTTCAAGAAAAACATGATTTTAATTGCAGGACAATGCTCCATCACACGCGTCCAAGTACTTCCACAGCGTGGCTGCCAAGAAAGGGTATAAAAGAAGAAAAACTAATGACGTGGGCCTCCTTGTTCACCCCTGATCTGAACCCCATTGAGAACCTGTGGTCCATCATCAAATGTGAGATTTCCAAGGAGGGAAAACAGTACACCTCTCTGAACAGTGTCTGGGAGGCTGCGGTTGCTGCTGCACGCAATGTTGATGGTGAACAGATAAAAACACCGACAGAATCCATGGATGGCAGGCTGCATGAGTGTCCTTGCAAAGAAAGATGGCTATATTGGTCACTGATTTGTTTTTGTTTTGTTTTTGAATGTCAGAAATGTATATTTGTGAATGTTGAGATGTTATATTGGTTTCACTGGTAAAAATAAATAATTGAAATGAAATGGGTATATATTTGTTTTTTGTTAAGTTGCCTAATAATTCAGCACAGTAATAGTCACCTGCACACACAGATATCCCCCTAAAATAGCTAAAACTAAAAACAAACTAAAAACGACTTCCAAAAATATTCAGCTTTGATATTAATGAGTTTTTTGGGTTCATTGAGAACATGGTGGTTGTTCAATAATAAAATGAATCCTCAAAAATACAACTTGCCTAATAATTCTGCACTCCCTGTAAATGTGACTGGCAGGGAAGGGGTGAGTGAAACTTGTATAGCGCAACACATGTGAACTGAATCGCCTCAGGGTTAACACTAGGGGGCGATCAAGGGGTTAATGTGTTCCCTAAGGGCCCTTTCACACGCGGTAAAAATAGCGCTATTAAAAACGCTCCCCATGCCCCTCTCCATTGAAATGAATTAAAAACGCGGTAAAATCGCGGTAAAAACGCTGTGTTTTACCGCGATTTTAACGCTCCATTTTTACTGCGTTTTTTCCGCGTTTTTTAATTCATTTCAATGGAGGGGGCATGGGGAGCGTTTTAATAGCGCTATTTTTACCACGAAAACGCGGCAAAAGCGCACCAGTGTGAAAGGGCCCCAATAGATTATTCTTACTGTGGGGGGAGGGGACTGACTGGGGGAGGGGACCGATGGTTATCCCTATATACAAGTGACACACCATCAGTCTCCTCTCTCCCTGACAGGAAGTGGATCTCTGTGGCTCCACGTCCCTGGCTCTGTCACTGCCGATCGCGGGTACCTGGCGGACATCGCACCCGCCGGACACGCGCATCGGCACCTGAGTGACGCGGCGGGCATTAGGGTGACCACATTTCCAAACTGCCATTCAGGGACACCCCCCAAAAACCAGCTTGTGCTGTAAAGAATCACAACACAGCCGGGGGGGGGGGGGGGGGTGGTGCACGCGCTACACAGAAGCACTGAACTTGCCCCCCCAAAAAGCCCACCACATTGGGTATTGTGCCTCTGCAGGCCAGGACAAGTACTGTCAGTGAATAAAGCGGTGATGTGGCAGCCTTTTTTTTGGGGGGGCATCAGATCAGTGGGGGTGTCTGTGTCAGTTTCATTCCAAGACACTGTATTGTCCTGGAATAAGGGTCCCCGGGACAGACCTGCACACGTGGTCACCTTAGCGGGCATGTGACGCGTGCGGCGGGAGGCCAGAGGCCGTATATTGATTGTAGAGCAATGTAGTGATGCTCGACGCTCAGAAAAATTCAGCAGCTTCTTTGGAACAATAGAGGTCAATGGGAGTGCCTGCAAAGAACGCACTGGTTTGTGTATTTTCGCACCTCACAACCATCTCCCCACCTTAGAAATGAGCTTTTGTCTAAAAGAAGAACATGAAAACATTAAATACAAAAAACGTGCGCAAAAAAAGCTCCAAAATCGCATGCAAACGCTCAGGTGTGAATCCAGGCTGAAGAAGTTTCGGGACAAAATTGTTTTTTTTGTGGAACTGGGCGACAGCGGAAGGCTAGGCGACAGCAGAGGGCTGGGCGACAGCAGAAGGCTAGGCGACAGCAGGGGGGCTGGGCAACAGCAGGGGGGGCTGGGCGACAGCAGGGGGGGCTGGGCGACAGCAGGGGGGCTGGGCGACGGTGGAAGACTGGGCAACAGAAGGGGGCTGGGCGAGAGCAGGGGGCTGGGCGACAGCAGAAGACTGGGTGACAGCAGGGGGCTGGTCGACAGCAAGGGGCTGGGCGACAGCAAGGGGGCTGGGCGACAGCAAGGGGGCTGGGCGACAGCAAGGGGGCTGGGCGACAGCAAGGGGGCTGGGCGATAGCAGGGGGCTGGGCGACAGCAGGGGGCTGGGCGACAGCAGGGGGGCTGGGCGACAGCAGAAGACTGGGCAATAGCAGGGGACTGGGCAACAGCAGAAGACTGGGCAATAGCAGGGGGCTGGGTGACAGCAGGGGGGCTGGGTGACAGCAGGGCACTGGGCGACAGCAGGGGACTGGGCGACAGCAGGGGGGCTGGGTGACAGCGGAAGGCTGGGTGACAGCAGGGGGGCTGGGTGACAGCAGGGGGGCTGGGTGACAGCGGAAGGCTGGGTGACAGCGGAAGGCTGGGTGACAGCGGAAGGCTGGGTGACAGCAGGGGGGCTGGGCGAAAGCAGGGGGGCTGGGCGACAGCAGGGGGCTGGGCGACAGCAGGGGGGCTGGGTGACAGCGGAAGGCTGGGCGACAGCAGGGGGCTGGGCGACAGCAGGGCACTGGGCGACAGCAGGGGACTGGGCGACAGCAGGGCGCTGGGCGACAGCAGGGCGCTGGGCGACAGCAGGGGGCTGGGCGACAGCAGGGCGCTGGGCGACAGCAGGGGGCTGGGCGACAGCAGGGGGGCTGGCGATAGCAGGGGGGCTGGGTGACAGCAGAAGACTGGGCAATAGCAGGGGGCTGGGCGACAGCAGGGGGGCTGGCGATAGCAGGGGACTGGGCGACAGCAGGGGGATTGGGTGACAGCAGGGGACTGGGCGACAGCAGGGGGGCTGGGTGACAGCAGGGGACTGGGCGACAGCAGGGCACTGGGCGACAGCAGGGGGCTGGGCGACAGCAGGGGGCTGGGCGACAGCAGGGGGGCTCGCGATAGCAGGGGGGCTGGGTGACAGCGGAAAGCTGGGCAATAGCAGGGGGCTGGGCGACAGCAGGGGGGCTGGCGATAGCAGGGGGTCTGGGTGACAGCAGGGGATTGGGTGACAGCAGGGGGGCTGGGTGACAGCAGGGGGGGCTGGGTGACAGCAGGGGGCTGGGTGACAGCAGGGGGGCTGGGTGACAGCAGGGGGGCTGGGTGACAGCAGGGGGGCTGGGCGACAGCAGGGGGGCTGGGCGACAGCAGGGGGCTGGGTGACAGCAGGGGCTGGGTGACAGCAGGGGGGCTGGGTGACAGCAGGGGGGCTGGGCGACAGCAGGGGGCTGGCGACAGCAGGGGACTGGGCGACAGCAGGGCACTGGGCGACAGCAGGGGGCTGGGCGACAGCAGGGCGCTGGGCGACAGCAGGGGGCTGGCGACAGCAGGGGGGCTGGCGATAGCAGGGGGGCTGGGTGACAGCAGAAGACTGGGCAATAGCAGGGGGCTGGGCGACAGCAGGGGGGCTGGCGATAGCAGGGGACTGGGCGACAGCAGGGGGATTGGGTGACAGCAGGGACTGGGCGACAGCAGGGGGGCTGGGTGACAGCAGGGGACTGGGCGACAGCAGGGCACTGGGCGACAGCAGGGGGCTGGGCGACAGCAGGGGCTGGGCGACAGCAGGGGGGCTCGCGATAGCAGGGGGGCTGGGTGACAGCGGAAAGCTGGGCAATAGCAGGGGGCTGGGCGACAGCAGGGGGGCTGGCGATAGCAGGGGGGCTGGGTGACAGCAGGGGATTGGGTGACAGCAGGGGGGCTGGGTGACAGCAGGGGGGCTGGGTGACAGCAGGGGGCTGGGTGACAGCAGGGGGGCTGGGTGACAGCAGGGGGGCTGGGCGACAGCAGGGGGGCTGGGCGACAGCAGGGGACTGGGCGACAGCAGGGCACTGGGCGACAGCAGGGGGCTGGGCGACAGCAGGGCGCTGGGCGACAGCAGGGGGCTGGGCGACAGCAGGGGGGCTGGCGATAGCAGGGGGGCTGGGTGACAGCAGAAGACTGGGCAATAGCAGGGGGCTGGGCGACAGCAGGGGGGCTGGCGATAGCAGGGGACTGGGCGACAGCAGGGGGATTGGGTGACAGCAGGGGACTGGGCGACAGCAGGGGGGCTGGGTGACAGGGGACTGGGCGACAGCAGGGCACTGGGCGACAGCAGGGGGCTGGGCGACAGCAGGGGGCTGGGCGACAGCAGGGGGCTGGGCGACAGCAGGGGGGCTGCGACAGCAGGGGGGCTGGGTGACAGCAGGGGACTGGGCGACAGCAGGGCACTGGGCGACAGCAGGGGGCTGGGCGACAGCAGGGGGCTGGGCGACAGCAGGGGGGCTCGCGATAGAGGGGGGCTGGGTGACAGCGGAAAGCTGGGCAATAGCAGGGGGCTGGGCGACAGCAGGGGGGGGCGATAGCAGGGGGGCTGGGTGACAGCAGGGGACTGGGTGACAGCAGGGCACTGGGCGACAGCAGGGGGCTGGGCGACAGCAGGGGGCTGGGCGACAGCAGGGGGGCTCGCGATAGCAGGGGGGCTGGGTGACAGCGGAAAGCTGGGCAATAGCAGGGGGCTGGGCGACAGCAGGGGGGCTGGCGATAGCAGGGGGGCTGGGTGACAGCAGGGGATTGGGTGACAGCAGGGGGGCTGGGTGACAGCAGGGGGTGACAGCAGGGGGCTGGGTGACAGCAGCAGGGGGCTGGGTGACAGCAGGGGGGCTGGGTGACAGCAGGGGGGCTGGGCGACAGCAGGGGGCTGGGGCGACAGCAGGGGACACTGGGCGACAGCAGGGCACTGGGCGACAGCAGGCTGGGCTGGGCGACAGCAGGGCGCTGGGCGACAGCAGGGGGCTGGGCGACAGCAGGGGGCTGGCGATAGCAGGGGGCTGGGTGACAGCAGAAGACTGGGCAATAGCAGGGGGCTGGGCGACAGCAGGGGGCTGGCGATAGCAGGGGACTGGGCGACAGCAGGGGGGATTGGGTGACAGCAGGGGACTGGGCGACAGCAGGGGGGGCTGGGTGACAGCAGGGGACTGGGCGACAGCAGGGCACTGGGCGACAGCAGGGGGCTGGGCGACAGCAGGGGGCTGGGCGACAGCAGGGGGGCTGGCGATAGCAGGGGACTGGGCGACAGCAGGGGGGCTGGGTGACAGCAGGGGACTGGGCGACAGCAGGGGGGGCTGGGTGACAGCAGGGGACTGGGCGACAGCAGGGCACTGGGCGACAGCAGGGGGCTGGGCGACAGCAGGGGGCTGGGCGACAGCAGGGGGGCTCGCGATAGCAGGGGGGCTGGGTGACAGCGGAAAAGCTGGGCAATAGCAGGGGGCTGGGCGACAGCAGGGGGGCTGGCGATAGCAGGGGGGCTGGGTGACAGCAGGGGATTGGGTGACAGCAGGGGGGCTGGGTGACAGCAGGGGGCTGGGTGACAGCAGGGGGCTGGGTGACAGCAGGGGGGCTGGGCGACAGCAGGGGGCTGGGCGACAGCAGGGGACTGGGCGACAGCAGGGCACTGGGCGACAGCAGGGGGCTGGGCGACAGCAGGGCGCTGGGCGACAGCAGGGGGCTGGGCGACAGCAGGGGGGCTGGCGATAGCAGGGGGGCTGGGTGACAGCAGAAGACTGGGCAATAGCAGGGGGCTGGGCGACAGCAGGGGGGCTGGCGATAGCAGGGGACTGGGCGACAGCAGGGGATTGGGTGACAGCAGGGGACTGGGCGACAGCAGGGGGGCTGGGTGACAGCAGGGGACTGGGCGACAGCAGGGCACTGGGCGACAGCAGGGGGCTGGGCGACAGCAGGGGGCTGGGCGACAGCAGGGGGGCTGGCGATAGCAGGGGACTGGGCGACAGCAGGGGGGCTGGGTGACAGCAGGGGACTGGGCGACAGCAGGGGGCTGGGTGACAGCAGGGGACTGGGCGACAGCAGGGCACTGGGCGACAGCAGGGGGCTGGGCGACAGCAGGGGGCTGGGCGACAGCAGGGGGGCTCGCGATAGCAGGGGGGCTGGGTGACAGCGGAAAGCTGGGCAATAGCAGGGGGCTGGGCGACAGCAGGGGGGCTGGCGATAGCAGGGGGGCTGGGTGACAGCAGGGGATTGGGTGACAGCAGGGGGGCTGGGTGACAGCAGGGGGGCTGGGTGACAGCAGGGGGCTGGGTGACAGCAGGGGGGCTGGGTGACAGCAGGGGGCTGGGTGACAGCAGAGGGCTGGGTGACAGCGGAAGGCTGGGCGACAGCAATGGGGCTGGGTGAAATTGGACAGAGCTACAGGAGATATCAGGTACCATCTTGATCTTTATCAGCACTTTATTACTTCTATGTAAAAGTGTAAAGATAGAAGTAATAAAGTTGCCAAAGATCCAGGTAGTGTTGGTTTTTCCCTGTAGCTCTGTCCTCAGTGGGAGTCTCTGGGCACAGCAACTTCTCGCCCCAATTTCTCCCAGTCCAGCGGCTGCATAAAAGAATAAACAACATTTTTAGAGCCTTTTTTATTTCTTTTACCTCCATGTTGATCTTCCCTGACGCCGGCTGCTCCGCCCCCCAGTGACTTTGCCTGGCCACACCCCCTCACGAGTCCTGACCAATGACCATGAAGGAGGCGGGCCAGCTCTTCTGCATCAGAGCCCTGAGACCCGAACAGCTCTGCAGCTGGGGGAGGGATCTCGTCAGTGTTCCCTCCCCTCGCCCCCCCTGCACGATCACAGTACAGGCATCTTTGGCTCCTCCCCTCCCTCACAGTCACGCCCCCTGGCTTCAAAGGCTAATACAGCCACGGGAGAGGCCGAAGACGTCTCTTCTAGCTCCTCCCCGCGGCTGTAGCTTCTGCAAACTAAAGCCCCGCCCCCCACACGGGGTTCAGCGAATAAGCACCGCCCCCTTTCCGTTACCTAGGAGACGCGTCCTGTAGACAAGCGTGCAACACAGCGTACCATAGAGAGTGCATGAGAGATCTCCATCCATCCATAGAGAGAGAGAGGCCGGGTGAGTGTGATCTGGGGGGGAGGTATACATCTGTGTGTAATATACAGGTAATATGGGGGGGGGGGGAATATACACTTGTATGTGACCACCCTCTCCCCCTTTTAATAATGGGGGGTAGGAACCTCCCTTTTTATAACCATGTGCCCCTCCCTTTGGAGACAATCACCCTCCGTTGTTTTTTTTTGTTTTTTTTTAAACCCCAACATTTCCAGTTGTCACCAGAACAGGAAGTGAGATCAAATCTCCCATTGGGGACACCAGCCTTCTAGGGGATTCCCATCACTTCCTGTGATGTCACGGACAGGTGTGTGTGCGCGCCTGCGTTCCCCAGCGCCATCTGCGATGTTTAGAGATCAGCTAAGGGGTATCATCCAATCAGCTGCCAGCTGGGCTCTTCAGGGCTTGGGGACAGTAAATGTAGGCGGTTGAGCTGGAGATTTGCCCCCCCCCCCCCCCAAATCCATCACAGTGTTGTAGCCATAGCAGCAAAAATTGACTGGTGTCTGGTGGACGGAGGGCCGCCCTGCAAACGTGTGCAACACACAAGAGGATTTTTAGCCTGGGATCGCACTGGTCGCATGTGATTCGCAGCCGCACAGGTCACATGGGATGTCTGTGCGATGCGGACCCAGACGTACAGTTTGTAGGGCTGAAATCGCATCGCTTTTGGACCAATTGGCCCGGATTCACAAAGGCTTTACGCCGGCGTATCAAAAGATACGCCGCCGTAAGTACAAATGTGCGCCGTCGCATCTTTGCGCCGATTCACAAATCTAGATACGCGGAAAAACGCGGCTTCAGCCGACCGATGTAACTTGCCTACGCCGGCGTATCGTGGGCGCATAGTTACGCTGGACGCATTCTGCGTTCCCATTATAAATATGCAAATGAGTAAGATACGCCGATTCACAAACGTAGATGCGCCCGGCCGCTTCATATACGCGATTTGCGTAAGGCTTACGTCCGGCGTAAAGTTACCCCTGCTAATGCAAAGGTATGGGCCAGGGAACGACACCGTCGAATCTTACGCCGTTTACGTAGTACGTGAATGGGGCTGGGCGTAGGTTACGCTCACACGTCGTAGGCATTGCGCCGACGTCTCTTAGGGAGTATATGCGACGTGATTCTGAGCATGCGCGCGCATGCCCAGTTCGGCCGGCCATTCATTAGCACGGGGTCACGCTTAATTTAAATAGATGACGCCCACCTCCTTCCTACTTTGAATGACGCCAGACAATTTACGCTACGCCGCCGCAACTTACGGAGCAAGTGCTTTGTGAATACTGTTCTTGCCTCTCTAAGTTGCGGCGGCGGCATAGCGTAAAGAAGATACGCTACGCCCGCACAAAGATACGCCTCTCTACGTGAATCCGGGCCCTTGTGTTCAAGATCCTTTTTTTTTTGCACCTGAATCGGATCGCATGGGTTTTCAGACCTACGTGATGCGATTCCTGTCCGAATCCGCCGTTCGCACTGATCTGGGGGGGGGGGGGGGTGTCATTAACTTTGTACAGCAGTTGGCATAGGGCAGTGTGAACCGCCGGAGATCCGGGTGCGACACGGTGAGCTGCGCTGGATTCGCAGGGTTTCCCGCCTCGCACCACCGAGGAGGCGACATATCAGCTGTCCTTTGTAAAGCGAACCACTGTGGCTTGCTTTTTCAGAGGGACGCCAAAGGCCCCCCCCGTAAGCGATTTTGTTGCTGCCCGCTGAGCACATGTGCGCGGCGACGGATGGGCGGGACTTAACTACTTAAAGTGATTGTAACATTTTTTTTTTTTTTATTTAATTTGTTTTTATTTAACCACTTAACAACCGGGCCAATTCTGTCACTTCGCTCCTACATCATTTTTTTTTTTGCTAGAAAATTACACAGAACCCCCAAACATTATATATGCGATTTTTTTTTTTTTTTTTTTTTTTTTAGCAGAGACCCTGGAGAATACAATGGCGGTCATTGCAACTTTTTTTTATCTCGCACGGTATTTGCGCAGAAATCTTCTAAACACGTTTTTTTTCTGGCAAAAAAAAAAAAACGTTTCATGCTTTTTAAAAAAAAAAAATAACAGTAACTTTAGCCCAGTTTTTTTTTGCATAATGCGAAAGATGAAGTTACGCCGAGTAAATAGATACCAAACATGTCACGCTTCAAAATTACGCACACACTCGTGGAATGGCGCCAAACTTCCGTACTCAAAAATCCCCATAGATGAAGCTTTAATTTTTTTTTACTGGTTACATGTTTTTAGTTACAAAAGAGGTCTAGGGCTAGAATTATTGCTCTCGCTCTAACGATCACGGCGACACCTCACATGTGTTGTTTGAACACCGCTTTCATTTGTGGGCGGGACTTTAATTACATTTTTTTTATTGTTAATTTCACTTTAACCAGTTAAGGACCGCCTAACGCCGATATACGTCGGCAGAATGGCATGGCTGGGCACACAGGTACGTCGCCTTTAAGAGCCCTGCCATGGTTCTGTGCTCCATGACCGCGCCCGCCAGACCCGCGGACCTGATCGCCGCTGGTGTCCCACGATCGAGTCACAGAGCTGAAGAATGGGGAGAGATAAGTGTAAACAAAGCACTAGTGTGACTGCCACTGATCGTCTGTTTCCTGTCATAGGGAACGACGATCAGTGACGTCACACACAAAGCCACGCCCCCCACACAGTAGTAAACACTCCCTAGGGAACACTTAACCCCTTCAGCGCCCTCTACAGGTTAACCCCTTCACTGCCAGTGTCATTTTCACAGTAATCGGTGCGTTTTTATAGCACTTTTCGCTGTGAAAATTACAATGGTCCCAAAAATGTGTCAAAAGTGTCCGATGTGTCCGCCATAATGTCGCAGTCACGGAAAAAATCGATGATCGCCGCCATTACTAGTAAAAAAAATGATTATTAATAAAAATGCCATAAAACTATCCCCTATTTTGTAAACGCTATAACTTTTGCGCAAACAAATCAATAAACGCTTATTGCGATTTTTTTTTTTTTTTACCAAAAATATGTAGAAGAATATGTATCGGCCTAAACTGAGGGAAAAAAATGTTTTTTTTTTTAAAATATTTTTGGAGGATATTTATTATAGAAAAAAGTAAAAAATATTGTTTTTTTTTTTTTCAAAATTGTCGCTCTATTTTTGTTTAAATAAAAACCGCAGAGGTGATCAAATACCACCAAAAGAAAGCTCTATTTGTGGGGAAAAGGACGTAAATATTGTTTGGAAAACAACGTCGCACGACCGCGCAATTGTTAGTTAAAGCAACGCAGTGCCGAATTGCAAAAAGTGGCCTGGTCTTTGACCAGCAATATGGTCCGGGTCTTAAGTGGTTAAAATGCAAAAAAAAAAAAACGCAGAGGTGATCAAATACCACCAAAAGAAAGCTCTATTTCTGGGAAAAAAAGGAAGTCAATTTTGTTTGGGAGCCACGTCGCACGACCGCGCAATTGTCAGTTAAAATGACGCAGTGCTGAATTGTAAAAGGGGGCCTGGTCCTTTAGCTGCATATTGGTCTGGGGCATAAGTGGTTAAAAATTCCCATAGGCGAAGCTTTAAATTGTTTTATTTACAAAGGAGGTATAGGGCTAGAATTATTGCTCTCGCTCTAAAGTTCGCGGCGACACCTCACATGTGTGGTTTGAACACCATTTTCATATGTGGGTGGGACTTTAATTACATTTTTTTTTTATATTGTTAATTTTACTTTAACCACTTGCTTACTGGGCACATACACCCCCCTCCTGACCAGGTGAAATTTCAGCTTCTGGCACTGCGTCGCTTTAACTGACAATTGCGCGGTCGTGCGACGTGGCTCCCAAACAAAATTGACGTCCTTTTTTCCCCACAACTAGAGCTTTCTTTTGGTGGTATTTGATCGCCTCTGCGGTTTTTATTTTTTGCGCTATAAACCAAAAAGAGCGACAATTTTGAAAAAAAATGCAATATTTTTTACTTGTTGCTATAATAAATATCCCAATTAAAAAACACATTTTTTTTTTTCTCAGTTTAGGGCGATGCGTATTCTTCTACATATTTTTGGTAAAAAAAAAAAAATCGCAATAAGCGACTGGTTTGCGCAAAAGTTGTAGCGCTTACAAAGTAGGGGACAGAATTATTATTTTTTATTATTTTTTTTTTACTAGAAATGGCGGCGATCTGCGATTTTTATTGGGACTGCGACATAATGGCGGACACATCGGACACTTTTGACACATTTTTGGCGCCATTCACATTTATACTGCGATCAGTGCTATAAATATGCACTAATTACTGTATAAATGTGACTGGCATTGAAGGGGTTAACACTAGGGGATGAGGAAGGGGTTAAATGTATTCCCTAAAAAGTGTTCTAACTGTGGGGGGAGGGGGTGACCGATCTGTGTCTCTATGTACAAGGCACACAGATCGGTCTCCTCCTCTCCAGAGACAGGACGCTGTCTCTGTGTAAAATGGCAATGAGAGATGATCTCATATGTTTACATATCAGATCATCTCTCATTCGCCGCACAGATCGCATCGCAAACGGCCACTCTGATTGGCCTTTTGCCGCGATCTGTGATTGGCTGTGTCCAAGGGACACGGCCAACACGGAGCATCCCCGCTGTGCGCTCTGGAGCGCGCGCGGGGAACACCCAGAGGGGCGGCCGTCAAAAGACGGCGGCTTGGATATTCAGACCCGCGCTGTAGCCGTCATTCGCGCTGTAGCATGGGTCTGAAGTGGTTAAAAACAATATTTGGACACTTTAAAAAAATAAAATAAAATGTGATCAATTTTATTCCTATTACAAGGAATATAAACATCCCCTGTAATAGGAAATGACATGACAGGTCCTCTTTACAGTGAGATATGGGGGGGGGTCAATAAGACCCCACAACTCACCTCTATGGTGGGAAGACTAAAAAATGTAATAAAAACGATCCGGCTTCCCAGCCGAGGCAGCGCCGTTTTTTTTTAATGCAGAGGCCGGGCGTGACATCATAACATTGCGCCCGGCCTCCGACGATCATAGAGACTCCGGCGACCATCTGGTCCGCTGGAAATCTCTATGATCAACATCCAGGGCTGGCAGATCCGTTCTCTGACTCACCTGTCGCACAGGTGAGTCGGTAGAAGCACCGGAGGGCGGCGGGAGGGGGGCGGCCCTTCTCGCCGCCCGTAAGAACGATCAATCGTTGGAGCAGCCGCCATGATCGTTCTTATGGTGTAGGAAATCACCGGATGAATAATGCCTGTAGCTGCACCTATCGTTCAGATACATAACGTCCACGGTCGGCAAGTGGACTCCTGTCCATTCACACAGAATACAGGACTCAGGCCCCGCCCCTCCGGCGCCACGTCATTGAATTTGATTGACAGCAACAGGAGCCAATGGCTGCGCTGCTATCAATCTATCCAATCAGGACACAAGACACCAGCTGGTGCTGCTCTGCTCGTTCCTGGCCAGAGAAAGATCTCCAACATCTCCTATAGCATGTCCCCAGTCTCCAACACCTCTTATAGCATGTCCCCAGTCTCCAACACCTCCTATAGCATGTCCCCAGTCTCCAACACCTCTTATAGCATGTCCCCAGTCTCCAACACCTCTTATAGCATGTCCCCAGTCTCCAACACCTCCTATAGCATGTCCCCAGTCTCCAACACCTCCTATAGCATGTCCCCAGTCTCCAACACCTCCTATAGCATAACCCCAGTCTCCAACACCTCCTATAGCATATCCTCAGTCTCCAACACCTCCTATAGCATGTCCCCAGTCTCCAACACCTCCTATAGCATGTCCCCAGTCTCCAACACCTCCTATAGCATGTCCCCAGTCTCCAACACCTTCTATAGCATGTCCCCATGTCCCCAGTCTCCATTACCTCCTATAACATGTCCCCAGTCTCCAACACCTCCTATAGCATGTCCCCAGTCTCCAACACCTTCTATAGCATGTCCCCAGTCTCCAACACCTTCTATAGCATGTCCCCAGTCTCCAACACCTTCTATAGCATATCCCTAGTCTCCAACACCTCCTATAGCATATCCTCAGTCTCCAACACCTCCTATAGCATGTCCCCAGTCTCCAAAACCTCCTATAGCATGTCCCCAGTCTCCAAAACCTCCTATAGCATGTCCCCAGTCTCCAACACCTCCTATAGCATGTCCCCAGTCTCCAAAACCTCCTATAGCATGTCCCCAGTCTCCAAAACCTCCTATAGCATGTCCCCAGTCTCCAACACCTCCTATAGCATATCCCTAGTCTCCAACACCTCCTATAGCATATCCTCAGTCTCCAACACCTCCTATAGCATGTCCCCAGTCTCCAACACCTTCTATACCATGTCCCCCGTCTCCAACACCTCTTATAGCATGTCCCAAGTCTCCAACACCTCCTATAGCATATCCTCAGTCTCCAACACCTCCTATAGCATATCCTCAGTCTCCAACACCTCCTATAGCATGTCCCCAGTCTCCAACACCTCCTATAGCATGTCCCCAGTCTCCAACACCTCCTATAGCATGTCCCCAGTCTCCAACACCTCCTATAGCATGTCCTCAGTCTCCAACACCTCCTATAGCATGTCCTCAGTCTCCAACACCTCCTATAGCATGTCCTCAGTCTCCAACACCTCCTATAGCATGTCCCCAGTCTCCAACACCTCCTATAGCATATCTCCAGTCTCCAACACCTCCTATAGCATGTCCCCAGTCTCCAACACCTCCTATAGCATGTCTCCAGTCTCCAACACCTCCTATAGCATGTCCCCAGTCTCCAACACCTCCTATAGCATGTCCCCAGTCTCCAACACCTCCTATAGCATATCCCCAGTCTCCAACACCTCCTATAGCATATCCCCAGTCTCCAACACCTCCTATAGCATATCCCCAGTCTCCAACACCTCCTATAGCATATCCCCAGTCTCCAACACCTCCTATAGCATATCCCCAGTCTCCAATACCTCCTATGGTTGTTCTGAATCTCCAACAACTCCTATAGCATATCCCCAGTCTCCAATACCTCCTATGGTTGTTCTGAATCTCCAACAACTCCTATAGCATATCCCCAGTCTCCAACACCTCCTATGGTTGTTCTGAATCTCCAACAACTCCTATAGCATGTCCCCAGTCTCTAACAGCTTCTATGTGCAATAACTCTGTAGTATGTTCCCAGTCTCTGACCATGTCCTGTTGCATGTCTTCAGCCTCTGACAGCATTCTGTAGCATTACATGAACTAATTGTTATATGTGGCCCTTTGGTAATGTCAGAGGGGACATGTGAGGCCCCCTGCATCAATAAAGTTGCCCACCCCTGGTGTACGGCATTGTGTGGTTAAAATGAAGCCTGATTTACAGGCAGCCAAATGTTAAGCCGTGATGGTGAATGTGCTTCTTGTATAAATAACCCGGCCGGCCCCTCCAGAGCTGCGTACGCCCAGTACCACAATTACAGCCAATTCTCTCCCAGCAATGCTCAGTGTGGTGGGACACTTTGCCTGTAATCGGCGGGAACATTGCGCTGTGGTGCTGCAGATTGGGCTCAGGCTGACATTTGAAAATGTTTTTTTCTTCTATTTTTATATAATCGCTCTGATTAATCGTTTAAAGGGAACGCGTCTTGCAGGTTTAACAGGCGCAATGTATTAATATTGGTTTCTAAAGCTTCGTACGCAATCAGATTTTTGGACGAACGTTCGCCTGTCTATTGTTTGTCGCACGCTAGTCTCATGTAGAAAGTGAAGAGGTTACTCATCATACGAAAATTCTCGTACAACAGAATTCAACGCCAGAAGTGACGTAATCTGTTGAATTTTTTGTATGTATTCTTTCATTTCTGAGCGTAGTCTTGCTCTTAGGATGTGTTTTGGTCGAAAACCGTACTGATGTTGATTAACCGCTTAAGCCACGGACCATTATGCAGGTAAAGGACCTTGCCCCTTTTTGCGATTCGGCACTGCGTCGATTTAACTGCCAATTGCGCGGTCGTGCGACGTGGCTCTCAAACAAAATTGTGTCCTTTTTTTCCCACAAATAGAGATTTCTTTTGGTGGTATTTGATCACGGTTTTTATTTTTTGCGCTATAAACAAAAATAGAGCGACAATTTTGAAAAAAATTCAAAGTTTTTTACTTTTTGCTATAATAAAAATCCCCCAAACAATATATAAAAAAATGTATGCCGATACGTATTCTTCTACATATTTTTGTTAAAAAAAATCGCAATAAGTGTTTATTGATTAGTTTGGCAAAATTTATAAAGCAGGATTCACATACATCGGCGCATATATATGCCGGCGTAGCGTATCTCTTTTACACTACGCCGGCGCAACGCTGAGAGGGAAGCATGAAATTCACAAAGCAAATGCTCCCAACGTTGCGCTGGCGTAGCGTATAGTTGTAGGCGTAAGCCGACGTAAGTTCAAAGTAGATGAAAGTGGGCGTGATACATTTAAATGAAGCGTGACCCCATGCAAATGATGGCCTGAGCTTCAAACAAGTACTAAAAACGAACGGCGCATGTGTCGTACCTTGGACGCATCCCAGTGCGCATGCTCACAGTCACGTCAAAATAACTGCCTAAGATACGTCGAATCACTACCTACGACGTGAACGTACCCTACGCCCAGCCCTATTCACGTACTACGTAAACGACGTAAATTTTGGCGGCGTTCGTTCCCTGGTCCATACCTTTGCATGAGTTGCGCCTCCTATATGGGGAATAACTTTACGCCGGACCTAACCTTTACGCAAATCGCTTAAAACATGCGCCGGGCGCAAGTACGTTTGTGAATCGGCGTATCTCCCTCATTTGCATATTTGCATTGAAAATCAATGGCATTTCCAAATACGTCCCGCGTAAATATGCGCCAACTATACGCCGGCGTAGGCAAGTTACGTCAGTCGAATGAAGTCAGTTTTTTGGTGTATCTTAGTTGTATGGGTACGGCGCATAGATATGACGGCGCATTTATATACACTTAGGCGGCGTATCTCGAGTAGGGTGGCCACATTTAAAAACTACCATTCAGGGACACCCTCCCTTCCCAAAAATCAGCTTGTGTTGTAACGAAGCACAGCACAGTGATTGGACACAAGAGGCGGGATTTATGATTTCTCCAATCACACGCAGGGGGCGGGATTGTGCTCCCACAGGTATTCCTGGCCAGGACAAGTACTGTCAGTGAGTAAAGGGGTGATGTGGCTTCCTTTTTGGGGGGCATTAGTTTGGCTTGGGGGGGTGGCTGTGTCAATTTCATTCCGGGACACTGTATTGTCCTGGAATGAAGGTGTCCGGGACAGACCTGCAAAATGTGGGACTGTCCCGGGCAATCCGGGACACGTGGTCACCCTAATCTCGAGATACGTCGGCGTAAGTGCTTTGTGAATCCGGGACATAGCGTCTACAAAATAGCGGATGGTTTTATGGCATTTTTATTAATATTTTATTTTTTTACTAGTAATGGCGGCGATCATTATATAGCGGACACATCGGACAATTTTGACACATTTTTGGGACCATGGTCATTTTCACAGCGAAACATGCTATAAAAATGCACCGATTACTGTGGAAATGACACTGGCAGTGAAGGGCTTAATAAAGTGGAGTTCCACCCATTTTTTTATGTTTGTCTGTGCTGCATGCCCTAATCTCATAGTGTTCAGAATGGACAATTTTTATTTATTTTGTTGCTTGTAAATACCTTTTATTTTGTAGTCCTTCATTACTTCCTCCTCCTTATTAGCCTAGGCTATTAAGTCACAAGGCTATTTGCAAGGGTTTCTGGGATAGGCATCATGTTTCCCAGTAGTCCTTGCAAACCTGACTGAAACCTATTACATTGCTTGTGCAGCACTGAGCATGTGCGAGATATGCAAAGCTGAAATCCAGGAAGTCATACAGTCTGGCTTCATGATGCCCACACTTAAGATGGCCACGGTCTATTTCTAGATAATAATCTAAATGCTGTAACAACCTAACAAAACGGACCTTAGTTTACAGACTAACTTTACTAGAATACATTAAGCTTGTGTATTACAGGGGTATTTATATTTAAAAAGTGAAATAGTATGTGGAACTCCCCTTTAACTAATAGGGGGCGTTAAGGGGTTAAGTGTTTCCTATTGTGTGTTTCTTACTGTAGGGGGGCGTGGCTGGACGTGTGACGTCGCTGATCGTCGTTCCCTATGACAGGGAACAGACGATCAGTGACAGAGTGACAGAGAAGAACGGGGAAGGTTTGTTTACACTCACCTCTCCCCTTTCTTCAGCTCCTGTGACCCAATCATGGGACACTGGCAGCGATCAGGTCCCACGGGCGCTGTCACGGAGCTTCTGACTGGGTCGCGAGCGCGCTGCTCACTGCTGGGTTCTTAAAGGGGACATACATGTACGCCCTTGTGCCCAGCCGTGCCATTCTGTCGACGTCCATCGTCGTGCGACGGTCCTTAATTGGTTAAAAGAAAATCAGACGTTGTGTTCGCGTACCATTAAAATGTTATAGTCTGCACATATAGTTTTCTCGTACGGAAAATCGGAATCTACTGTCGAAAGCACTGTACTAACAATCCAAAAATTGGCAGATCGTTTGTTGGAAGCAATGTAACTTCTGATTTTCTTATGGTTATGGCTTTACACTGCATTCACACCTGAGCGTAGGCGGGAGGCAGCGTATTGCAGCGACATGGATTTGGCGCTTTGTCCCCGCGATTTGCGGCGACAAGTTGCTCCTTGTTTTTCGCTAGAGGGGTGATTTTAGCATTGTCGGCTATGCCCGAACGCCTAATACGCCTGAAAAAAAGGGTCCGGGACTTGTTTTAAGCTTCAGGCGTACCGCGTTTCGGCGTTCGGCGTAGAGATGTGAACCATCTCCTTAGCCAACAATGTTAATTCGCCCCTCCAGCGTATCTCAGGCTGTTACAGCGTCGGGCGTAGGGCAACAAAACCCCTAGGTGTGAATGCAGCCTTAGGCTGGCCTCACCAGCTTGGATCCTACTTCCAATATCGGGATGGGATTGGAGACTTTATGGTTACGCCTTCAGAGGTAAAAACAGTTCAACTTCACCATTCAAATGATTCAATGACAATGTTGTGTAGGGGCTGCTTAGTGCAGTGGTCCGTCTGTCGCCCAGCCCAGCCAGGCACACACTTTTCATACTTCCAGAGACTTGAAACAGTCCTTGCACTTGTTGTTTTGTATTTTGAGGGGAATTTAATTTGGATTGGGATTGGGGAATTTTGAGATGCCCAGATAATTGACAGTCAACATTGGGACCAACTATATACATTCACAGTATAGACAGTCTCCGCTCTCTCCAGCACTTGCTTGCAGACTCTCTCCTCAACACCTCCAGCACTTCACTTGTACTTCCTGGACCAGCTAGCACTGATAAGTAGGCCTGACACTCAGCCAGGCCTAAAGCAGATACCATTTACAGGCAGGGACCGTGGGCCCCTATGGTGTAGCAAAAATATAGAAAGTTCAGGTGCTAGCTGTCCCTGTGGCTACTGCTCCCAGTACCACCTCTTCAGGCACTGCCAGCCTTTCTTGCTGCAGTTGCCCCTTTCCACTGCCCATGCCACCACAATCCTCCAGACTGGCTCTGTCTGCACCCATCTCAGTCCTCTCAAGCGTGGCCTCCCAGTCCTCCCGAATGTGTGAACATTCACCAGCCCTTCTGGCTGCCTCTGTGAACCTTCAGGAGACTTGCCTGGCAGTTTTCACCCGCTGTCCTCTCTTGCTCCTCATGTGCCTCCTGGTCAGGACACCTCTGTAGGTTGTAAGAGGGTCCCGTTCGCACTCGAGCCCAGGCCCAAGACCCTCCCCCCCTCAGACTGGGGAGCTCCCTCAAAGGCCCCAGCAGTCTAATACTCCATCTCCATCCTCTACCCGATCAACTCCTCTTCAGCTGGGCTAACCCTTTGTATTTAAGGAGTCCTGCCCCCTGCCAATCCAGATTGGAGATTGGTCAGGACTCCTCAGAACACCCTGGGCAGCTCCACCTCCTCTCTCCACCTCTCTTTCCAGAAAACACAGGAACATGCTGGAAAGAAGTGCGAGGTCCTAATGATGCTTCCTGTGAGTCACCTAGCACTACTCTAAGCCACTTCCAGCCCGGATCAAAACACACCCGGGCCTGGCTGCCAGCCAAGCCTGGAAATGTATCTAACAAACATGTACTATTCTTCTAGCACACTAGAGGGTGCTACAGTTGTATGATACAATTTTTCTGAATATTCGATTGAAATAGATCCAAATCCTAACTGCATGACATCTAGTTTGGCAAATTCCAATTTCCAAATATTTTTGGTTTAATAAAATACTTATCTCACTATTTTCCTATCTCAGTGCTGATGATCGCCTCTAGCCTCTTGCAGTCACCTCCTGTCTACATGCACCAATCGCTCCATTGTCAGCTGCACATTGTTCCCCTGGACTGGCTTCCTGATGGTGACAATGGTGGACCATCTAATACAATGAAGTCGGTTACTCGGTAACATCCATTGAAACAATCCTTTTTGGCTGCAATGCAGGGACAAGCCAACGTGATTCGGCCTAAGCCTTACTTATGAGTAAGACTTCAGCCGAAACGCGTTAGCATGTAGCCAATAAAGAATTGTTCCAATGGATGTTACCGATTCCCATTAGGCGGAAGGCCCATGTCTCCTGAACTCACAGCGCTCCTTATTTTTCTGAGTTGAGTGATGCTGGGCAACATTCAACCTACAAGACTGGGGACATCTTGTGGTGAAAAATAATTACTGCAGGGGACAGCTGCAGCTTGAGGGTGAGTATTGCAGCCTGTGCTCCTTTTTCATTTTTAACACATATGCTCAAGTATAAGCCGACCCGAATATAAGGTGAGGCACCTACTTTTACCACAAAAAAATGGGAAAACTTATTGTCTCGAGGGTGTCTATGTGCATGCCTCACTGTGCCCATACCTCACTGTGCCCATACCTCACTGCGCCCATACCTCACTGCGCCCATGACTAGACCAGTGTTGCCAACCTACCAGATTGAAATTTACTGGCACGACACCCCAAATTTACTAGCGCAGCCATGTTTTTACTGGCATTTCCCAAAAGTTACTAAATTTAATTTTTAAGGCCAAATTTCAGTATTTAGGCTACAAACAAGTTCGCTAGGCAAATAGCAATGTGATTTAAGCGAGATATTAAGGTAAACATTTTTTTTTGTTATTTTTGATATAATAAGGGCAAAATATTTAGTCACATCACCCCCTGCCTCCATCCCCCACTGCCACCAACACCCCCTGCCTTCACCCCCCTCTGCGGTGCCACAATCTTCCTCTGCCTCCAAATTCCCCCTGCCTCCAATCACCCTCTTCCTCCATCTCCCCCCTGCCACCGACAACCCCTGTCTCCATCCCCACCCTCTGCGTTGCCACCAACACCCCCTGCCACTAACACCCCCTGCCTCCAATCTCCCCCTGCCTCCATCCCCCTCTGCGGTGCCACTGCCACCGCAGCCACAATCACCCACTGCCTCCAATCTCCATGCGCAGTTCCAAGCTGAATCGATCTCGGCTATTTTTACTGGCACATTCCTGCAACCACCGACATTTACGAACGGGGGGCAAAAGTGTCAGTTTTTACGAACTGTCTGTAAAAATACGGACGGTTGCCAACACTGGACTAGACTTACTTTTAACATGGGAGTATATAAAAGGGGTGCCCGGCCATAGGTCCCCCAGACAGCAAACTTTGCACACTTGTAGAGGAGAATTGGGGCTACATGTGTGCCGAGTTTCGAGTCCAGGGAACCTACGACCAGTCGGTACCGGGTCCCCAAATTTACCAGAGAAATGACCGTTTAACATGGGAGTCTATGG
This sequence comes from Rana kukunoris, assembly GCA_029574335.1. NCBI lineage: Eukaryota > Metazoa > Chordata > Amphibia > Anura > Ranidae > Rana > Rana kukunoris. The sequence goes on from CM056051.1 coordinate 522,189,134, forward strand.
AAGGGGTTCCCAACTTTGAAAAATCGGTGCTCCCCGGTCGTTGCTCCCCCGGACAAAAAAACTTTGCACACTTGTAGAGGTAGAGTGGCTATATGTATGCCAAGTTTGGGGACCTGGCCGGTACCGGGTCCCCAAAGTCCAGGAGATCAGGTACAAAAAGGTGACTCGAGTATAAGCCGAGGGGGCATTTTCAGCACACAAAAAATTGCTGAAAAATTTGGCTTAAACTCGAGTATATACGGTAATTTTTAATTAAAAAAATGACCAGTGTTAAGCTATAATAAGATAAAAAGATAATATATTAACATATTGCATGATACATGATATGACATTTTGATAATTGGTTTTAGAGCTATGAGATCGGGTTTAGATATTTGATTGAGTTTAGATCTGTGTCCCAAAAATTCTTTACCATGCTCCTTTATTTTTTTATTTCCGGATCTATTTCTGTGCGGTCAGCACAGGCAACCGCACAGAGCCGAGGGGGAAATACAATAAACACCTTGTGCAAAATACATATGCAATCCATATAGTTAGAGGGGGGGAAAAACGCTTTTCTTTGTGATTATCAGAATGTTCTCAGTTTACCTCGATAGCTTTCGTTGTGTTTTTTTGTTTTTTCTAATGTAAAATGTGAAGGCTTCATTCTGAGGCAGCGCAGTGAGAGTGGGATTGTTGGCAAGACGAGGCACCTGCAGGACGCTGTGAGTCAGCGCTGGAAAATACGCAGTGGTCCGACGGACTTGTTTACCTCTTATCTTGCCCGTGTGCGCATGTGCTGCCACCCGTTACTATCAAAAACATGTTCTAGGACAACTATTTCATAAAATCATAAAATAACAGTATTCCGGCAAATGAACTGACGTGACATGATTTCCATCATTTTTTAAATTAACCACTTCAGCCCCGGACCATTTGGGTGGTCAAAGACCAGGCCCCTTTTTGCGATTCGGCACTGCGTCACTTTAACTGACAATTGCGCGGTCGTGCAACGTGGCTCCCAAACAAAATTGGCGTCCTTTTTTTTCCCACAAATAGAGCTTTCTTTTGGTGGTATTTGATCACCTCTGCAGGTTTTATTTTTTGCGCTATAAACAAAAATAGAGCGACAATTGTGAAAAAAAATCAATATTTTTCCTTTTTTTTTTTTATCCCCCAAAAATATATAAAAAAATATATATTTTCCTCAGTTTAGGCAGATACGTATTCTACTACATATTTTTGGTAAAAAAAATTGCAATAAGCATTTATTGATTGGTTTGCACAAAAGTTAAAGGCCCTGATTCATGTAGGACTTACGCCGACGTATCTCGAGATACGCCGTCTTAAAGGGGTGGTTCCCCTAAAAAGAAACTTTTAACATTGCCTGTCTCTTCTTAATAACATTTAGAATCGGCTGGTAGTTTAAAAAAAAAACACCCGTACATACCATTTTCGGCATGTAGTCTCACCGCCGCTTCCGGGTCTGGCAGCCGGGGACAGGCATCCGATCGACGCATACAGCGCGTCACGAGATGCCGAAAGAAGCCGAACGTTGGTGCGGCTCTATACGGCGCATGCGCACCAACGTTCGGCTTCTTTCGGCATCTCGTGACGCGCTGTATGCGTCGATCGGATGCCTGTCAATGAAGTAGGCCCTCCCATCCCCGGCCGCCAGACCCGGAAGCGGCGGTGAGACTACATGCCGAAAATGGTATGTACGGGTGTTTTTTTTTTTAAACTACCAGCCGATTCTAAATGTTATTAAGAAGAGACAGGCAATGTTAAAAGTTTCTTTTTAGGGGAACCTCCCCTTTAAGTACAAATGTGCGCAGTCGTATCTCTGCGCCGATTCCCATAGAAAAACAAGGTTTTAGCCGCCGACGACGTAACTTGCCAACGCCGGCATATCGTGGGCGCATAGTTACGCTGGACGCATTCGGCCTTCCAATTTTAAATATGCAAAAACGTACTTGCGCCCGGCGCATGTTTTAAGCGATTTGCGTAAGGGTTACGTCCGGCGTAAAGTTATTCCTCATATAGGAGGCGCAACCCATGCAAAGGTATGGACCAGGGAACGAACTCCGTCGTTTTTTTACGGCGTTTACGTAGAACGTGAATAGGGCCAGGCGTTGGCTACGTTCACGTCGTAGGCAGTGTTTTGACGTATCTTAGGCAGTTATTTCGACGTGACTGTGAGCATGCGCACTGGGATGCGTCCAAGATACGACGCATGCGCCATTCATTTTTAGTACTTGTTTGAAGCTCAGCCCATCATTTGCATGGGGTCACGCTTCATTTAAATGTATCAGGCCCACTTCCACCTACTTTGACTTACGTCGGCTTACGCCGTCGACTATACGCTACGCCGGCGCAACGTTGGTAGCATTTGCGTTGTGAATTCCATTCTTGCCTCTCAACGTTGCGCCGGCGTAGCGTAAAGAAGATATGCTACGCCCGCATAAAGATGCGCCTAGGTAAATGAATCCGGGCCATAGCGTTTACAAAATAGGGGATAGTTTTATGGCATTTTTATAAAAAATATTTTTTTTACTAGTAAAGGCGATGATCAGTGATTTTTTTCGTGACTGCATAATTATGGCGGACACATTGGACACGTTTGACACATTTTTGGGACCATTGTCATTTTCACAGCGATCAGTGCTATAAAAATGCACTGATTAATGTGAAAATTGCACTGGCAGTGAGGGGGTTAACCACTAGGTGGCGCTGTAGGGGTTAAGTGTTCCCTGCATTGTGTTTCTAACTGTAGGGGGGATGGGTTCTGTGTCACATGACACTGATCTCTGCTCCAAGTACACAGAGCCGAGATCAGTGTCATTCTCACTAGGCAGAGCAAGGAGATGCTTGTGTGCACAAGCATCTCCCCGCTCTATACCTCCGTGAGACGATCACGGTGATCCAAGTGGCGATTGAGTCCACGGCACCCGCGGTCTGACCCATGGGGAAGGCAGCAGGGTTGTGAGCGTGCCGCTGCGCTCGCGACCACACGGCAGGCATTTAAAGGGCCACGTGCAGGTACGTGATAATGCCTGTCTGTGCCATTCTGCCAACGTATATCTACAGTGAGCGGTCCTTAACCACTTAAGGCCCGCTTACGCCGATATAAGTCGGCAGAATGGCACGGCTGGGCACAATCACGTAAGGGTACGTCCTCTTTAAGTGCCCAGCCATAGGTCACGCCTGCGACCCGGCCTGAAGCTCTGTGACCGCGGCTACGGGACCCACGGACCCGATGGGACACCCGCGGTGTCCCATAATCGGTCACAGGAGCCAAAGAACGGGTAGAGGTGAGTGTAAACACACCTTTCCCGTTCTTCACAGTGGCACTGTCATTGATCGTCTGTTCCCTGATATAGGGAAAGACGATCACTGACGTCACAAGTCCAGCCCCGCCCCCTACAGTTAGAAACACATATGAGGTCACACATAACCCCTACAGCGCCCTCTAGTGGTTAACTCCTAAACTGCAATTGTCATTTTCACAGTAATCAGTGCATTTTTATAGCACTTTTTGCTGTGAAAATGACAATGGTCCCAAAAGTGTGTCAAAATTGTCCGATGTGTCCGCCATAATGTCGCAGTCACGACATAAAAATCACTGATCGCCACCATTAGTAGTAAAAAAAAAATATTAATAAAAATGTCATAAAACTATCCCCTATTTTGTGAACGCTATAAATTTTGCGCAAACCAAACGTTAAACGCTTATTGCGATTTATTTTTTTTTTTTTTTTTTTACCAAAAATAGGTAGAAGAATACGTATCGGCCTAAACTGAGGAAAAAATACTTTTTTTATATTTTTTTGGAAAAAAATATTATAGCAAAAAGTTAAAAATATTTATTTTTATGTTTATATTTATTTTTGTTTATAACGCAAAAAATAAAAACCGCAGAGGTGATCAAATACCACCAAAAGAAATCTCTATTTGTCTTTTCCAAAGTATTTTATTGGGTTTTCAAAAGTTACAAATGCAAAATGAACATAGCATTCAATAAAACAGACAGATGAAATTAAAGCGGAGGTTCACCCTAAATATAAGATCTCCCATGCGATCCAGCATACTGGCGTCAGTATGCTGGGTTTTTTTTTTTTTAATAGCACACTTACTGTATTATTGTAGACATCCTTTTCTGTCCCCCGCGGTGGACGGCTGTAGTATAGCGCGTCACATCTTCCTAAAATACCCGATATGGACTCGGGTAATCTCGGCGAAAATGCGGCGCCTGCGCACAGACCTAGGAGCTGACTGCGCAGGCGCCGTATTTCTCCGAGTCCTATTTCGGAGGGCGTGACGCGCCATAGCCGTAGGACTCGGAGAAATACGGCGCCTGCGCAGTCAGCTCCTAGGTCTGTGCGCAGGCACCGCATTTTAGGAAGATGTGACGCACTATACTGGCGCCGTCCACCACGGGGGACAGAAAAGGAATTCTACAATAATACAGTAAGTGTGCTATTAAAAAAAAACAAACCCAGCATACTGGCGCTGACGCCAGTATGCTGGATCGCATGGGAGATCTTATGTTTAGGGTGAAATACCGCTTTAACATGCATCGCTGAAACAGTAAAACAGTGTAAGGGAGGATGGAGGAAAGCTTCCCTCCCGAAAAAGAAGCATACCTGCAAAAAAATAAAATAAAAATAAAACACAGTACTGTTGAACAAGCTGGGGAGGGGGGGAGAGGGTTAGTGGCTTGAGACTATGTCCAACGAAATAGGAAGCCTACGGACCAGTGGGGCTCAACCCAATGACCGCCCACCCCTAAAGGGGACACACTGTGGGTGGGAGGGAACTGAGGTGGCTAAGGTGTAGTGGAGTGTCAAGCTTGGTCCAGCTAGAATCAAAGCCTCGGTTTCTGCTGTTAGAAAGCTCTATTTGTGGGGAAAAAAGGACGCCAATTTAGTTTGGGAGCCACGTCGCACGACCGCGCAATTGTCAGTTAAAGCGACGCAGTGCCGAATCACAAAAAGGGGCCTGGTCCTTTAGCTGCATATTGGTCCGGGTCTTAAGTGGTTTAGCGGTTAACATTATTTTACATTTGGAATTTCTTTAATATTTCCAAATGCCTGTAACTGCTGTCAATGATGATGACATTTGATGACCACCACTATGTACTGAATAGTTGGGGGGTTCATCTTTAATTGCATTTTTTGTAAAACTTTTAATATTTTCTTTAGGTCCGTTACATGAGCCATGTCTGACCTGGACTTTATCGATTCCTCGTCTGAGCTCCATGCCTTTGACCCCGCAGATCTGTTGCCTCTGATTCCAGGAGAGGTGGAGATTGGTGATGTGATCAGCATACATGATGATAATAATGGTAAGCCTTTGAACCTGATGGAAGATTAACATTACTGTTTGACAAAACTTTTGTACTTGTGATGGACCCCCGTACTCAAGATGAGTCTGTCCGCTGTAAATGCTTCCTCTGTCCGGTACCACGCGATCCGAGACCCCTTAGTTTTTCCATTCACTAGTCGTAGCTCAGTGTAGGGTAAAACATCAGACATTTTTTTTGAACCAGAATACAAGTCTTATATACAGTTAAAGAGGAGGTTCCTACCTCCTGCTTATATTACTCTAACAATACACCTGTAACCAGAAACATAAATTAACATGAGCTAATTAACTAATCCCTTAAAGTGGAAGTAAACCCTCCCATCATTTACAGCCACGGAAGCGGCCATCTTGGCCTCGGTTTGATCTATAATTGCCATAATGCTGCACATGTGATTAGTTATGACACCAGCCATTGGATGATTTAACAGTTTGGTTGAGAGCGCAACCAATGGGAGTGTTACATTCCCGGCATGTGCTGGAAATGTAAGGCCGCGTACACACGAGGGGATATGTCCGCTGAAAACGGTCCGATGGACCGTTTCAGCAGACATCTCCGCTCGTGTGTATGGGCTAGCGGACAGATTTCTCCACCCGACAGATTTCAAAGCATGCTTTGAAATCTATCGGGTGGAATCTGTCCGCCCGACATGTCTGCTGGTTAGTACACTTACCAGCAGACATGTCGGGTCCCACCGCCGCCGCGCCGCTGCCGAATGGATTCGGCGCATGCGCGGAAGTCTTTTACTTCCTGGTGCGGTGACGTGGCGGTGACGCGGCGGCGTCAACGTCACCGCCGCGTCACCGCGCCGTCCGGCGGCGGGGAATTTGATCCGATGGTGTGTACACGCCATCGGATCAAACTCCCGATCGGACATATCCGATGGAAATGGTCCGCGGACCGTTTTTATCGGATATGTCCGATCGTGTGTATGGGGCCTAACTGTTTTTTGAAACTGTTAAATGAATGGTTTTACTTCCGCTTTAAAGCAGCCGATGTGACTCCCTAACTACAATACACATTATCATACAGATCAACACAGAACTCCTTCCTACAATTGCAGGGTTAATTAGCACAAACAACAATGGGTGAAAGACTCTTAGAAGCTGTGACAAGCCATAATAGACTCATTTACATTATAGCAGACAACAGAGAGACAGGTGGCTGGAATTGACATCAGCATCTCCTAACAGTATGTGTCCCAACATTATGAATCGATCACTATTTCTAATATGGCATATACAGGGTTCCCAGAGTCTGTGTGTCTTAGGGGGATACCAACCTGAATCCAAAGTCACACCACCTCAAGGGGTCCTCAGACTAGGATGACCACATTTCCAAACTGCCATTCAGGGACACCCCCCCCCCCCCACCTTCCCCAAAAAAATATGAGGGGGGGAGAATGTAGCCTCTGGGTTAATGGGGAATTTGGCGGTGGGTTATTTGTTAGGTGAATGTGCCACTTGCCACCAGATGCAGTGCCGCTTGCCACCCATAGTCTGCCACCAGATGCAGTGCCGCTTGCCACCTATAGTCTGCCACCAGATGCGGTGCTGCTGTCAATCCCTCTGCATGAGCCACGTTAATTGAAGAAAAGGAGTGGCGTCACTATCTGGAGAGTGAAGATCACACCAGTCCCTGCTGCTTGCTGCTGGGTGCCGGAGGAGGTGCTGAAGTGGGTGGGGACAGCAGTGCTGCACTAGGCGCAGGCCTCACTCCCAGTCTCAGTATCTGAGAGTAAATTGTCACTGGTTGCAAGACGCCAGGCAGCGCCAGCCCTAGCGACCAGTTCCGGAAATGTTGTTACTAGTTAGTAGGGGGTGGCTGTGTCCTCTATTTCATTCCGGGACACTGTATTGCCCCAGAATGAAGGTGCCCGGGACCCAGGACAGACATGTCAATTGCGGGACAGTCCCGGGCAATCCGGGACACGTGGGCATCCAACCCCAGGTATATAGCTCAAAAAGAGCATCGTTCCCCCAAATGCCAGTGCCCATAATCGCAAGGCAAGAGGCCAGCATTGAGTCCTCTCCAAAAGCTTCTGTCCCGGCTAGGTCTGTCACAGTACCCATTAGTGTGGTGCCCTTACTGCTTTCTACAAAGATGGACTTTTCCCCCCTTGGGGGATCTCTGGTACACATGAGCAGCCTCACCAAAGCAAGTCAACTTGATCAATGAGAGGGTCTTTTACAATACTGAATATTATGAATAGGAGATCTTTCTCCTCCTATGCATTGTGCCCAGATTTTTATTGTTATCTGGGTGTTACTATTGGGTAGATTTTTCCAGATTTTCCATTCAGGACCGTAAGGCCCCTTTCACACTGGCACGTTTTTCAGGTGGTATAGCGCTAAAAATAGCACCTAAATACCACTGGAAAAAATCCTGCACTGCAGTCTTTTTGTGAAAGCCGGAGGGCTTTCACACTGGAGCAGTGCACTAGCTGAATCTTTGTAGTGGTGAAGGAGAGAGGTGTTTACCTCTCCTTCCCATTCCCATTGAAAGCAATGGGAAACTGCAGGAATACCGCCAGCAAAGCACCTCTGCAGAGGCGCATTGCGGGCGGGCGGTATTGATCCTTTTTCGCAGTAAAAACAACAGTATAGCGGCGCTGATATACCGCCAGCGCACCTTCTGCGCCAAGTGTGAAAGGGGTCTAATTGACAAAACAAACACGTTCCGGTAGAGTGAGAAAGGGCTAGAATGGCGGATGGTTTATAGTAGACATGTGCATTTAGTTTCGTTTCGAATTCTGACAAATTTTTTATTATTCGGAAATTCAGATGCATCCGAATTTCCGAACTAAAAAATTAACGAATTTAAACAAATTTGAAAAAACGCAAACGAAATTCGAATTCGAAACAAATTCTATTCAAATCGAATTCGAAAACAATTCGAATCGAAAGAAATTCGAATGAAAATTGAAAGCAAAATCTAAAAAATATAAATCGATTTTCTAAAAAAAGAATACAATAAAATAGAATATAAAATAATAAAACAATAGAATGAAAATCAAAGAATAGTAAAGAACAGAATAGAATTTAATAGAATGTAATAAAATACAATAATACAAATACATACAATTAAATCCGGTGGAAATAATTTCCAATCCGGTTGAAATATCATCGAATTTGGTTGAAATATTAACGATGGCGGATTAAATATTATTGAATTCTGTTGAAATATTTTCGAATCCGTTAGAAAAATTATCGAATCCGGTAGAAATGTTTTCGAAGTCGACTAGGTTTTTTAGAATTCGGTCGAAAACGATCGAATTCCAAAAACGAATTTAACAAATTTAATGAATCTAACTTAACGAGATTAATTAAATAACAAATTAAAATGAAACAACACAAATGTTTTCCTTTTGCACATGTCTAGTTTATTATAGCCCCTTGACTTGTACAGTGCTGTAGAAGACGTTGGGGCTTTACCAATCCTGTATATGGCAATATAATGATGGATTATTTTTTCTTTTCTACAGAAGACACAAGACATGACAAGTCTCCGTCTCCAGTCGTGGTGGAGGAACATCTAGATTTGGTAAGGAGAATCTGATTGGCATGAATGTGTGTTGTAGTAAAGGGACTGTAACAGGCCATACGTGAGCAAAACAGAAATTTATCACATAAAATTCCATATTTAATATGCAAACGTTAAAAAAGACACAGTAGTAACCACATCTACAGTGCTTTGAAAAAGTATTCATACCCCTTGAAATTTTCAACATTTTGTCATGTTACAATCAAAAACAAAACTATATTTTATGTGATAGACCAACACAAAGTGACACATAATTCTGAAGTGGAAAGAAAAATGATAAATGGTGTTCAATTTGTTTTTTTATAAATAAATATGTTATAAGTGTGGTGTGCATTTGTATGGCGCCCCCTGGAGTCAATACTTTGTAAAACCTCCTTTCACTGCAATTACAGCTGCAAGTCTTTTTGGGGATGTCTCTACCAGCTTTGCACATCTAGAGAAGGACATTGTTGTCAATTCTTCTTTGCAATATATCTCAAGCTCTGTCAGATTGGATGGAGCGCGTCTGTGAACAGCAATTTTCAAGTCTTGCCACAGATTCTCAATGAGATTTAGGTCTGGACTGTGACTGGACCATTCTAACACATGAATATGCTTTGATCTAAACCATTCCATTGTAGCTCTGGCTGTATGTTTAGTGTCGTTGTCCTCCTGGAAGGTGAACCTCCGCCCCAGTCTCAAGTCTTTTGCAGACTCTAAGGCCCTATACACACGATCAGACCGGTCTGATGAAACTTATCCGACGGACCGTTTTCATCAGACAACTCTGAAGTTGTCTGATGGTCTGATGTGCGTACACACCATTGGACCAAAATCCGATCAGACCAGAACGCGGTGAGGTAGAACACAACGACGTGATGAAAAAACTAAGTTCAATGCTTCCAAGCATGCGTCGACTTGATTCTGAGCATGCGCGGGTTTTTGGTTCGATGCTTTTGTGTACTAACCATCGAACCTGTCCGACGGACAGGTGTCCATAAGACAGATTTTAAAGCATGTTTTAAAACTTTGGTCCGACGGACAACGGTGTGATGGGCCGTACACACCATCCAACTGGTCCGATGAAACTGGTCTGCAGACAAGTTTTATCAGACATGTCCGATCGTGTGCACGCGGCCTGATCGTGTGTACGCGGCCTGATCGTGTGTACGCGGCCTGATCGTGTGTACGCGGCCTAACAGGTTTTCTTCTAAGATTGCCCTGTATTTGGCTCCATCCATCTTCCCATCAACTCTGACCAGCTTCCCTAGACTCTAATGCCATGTACACACGACCGTTTTTCGGGTTGTAAAAAATTACGTTTTTTTTTTAATGTCATTAAAAAACGATCGTGTAGAGCATTTTTCAGGATGTAAAAAATGGGCATTAAAAATTTAGAACATGCTCTAATTTTTCACGTTGTTTTTAACGTCGTAAAAAATGGTCTTTGTGTGGGCTTTAACGACGTGAAGAAATCTGCGCATGCTCAGAAGCAAGTTATGAGACGGGAGCGCTCGTTCTGGTAAAACTACCGTTTGTAATGGAGTAAGCACATTCCTCACGCTGTAACAGACAGAAAAGCGCGAATCGTCTTTTACTAACACGGAATCAGCAAAAGCAGCCCAAAGGGTGGCGCCATCCGAATGGAACTTCCCCTTTATAGTGCCGTCGTACGTGTTGTACGTCACCGCGCTTTGCTTTGCTAGAGCATCTTTTTTGCACGATCGTGTGTAAGCAAGGCCGGTTTAACGATCCGTTTTTTTATTTTTTACATCCCGAAAAACCACGTGATCAGCTGTGACCAATCACAGCTGATCATCGCATGAACCAGGAAGTGCCATTAAACGGCATTCCTCGGTTTGCGCTGACAGGGAGGGCCGATCGGTGTCTCTCCCTGTCAGAGGGGGGGTTCTGTGCAGCACATTGATTATCAGCACAGCGCCCTCAGATGTGAAAATCAGCTACCAATCAGTGCCATAATAATAAAGTCTGCAAGTGCCCATCACAGTGCCAATCGGTGCCCATTACAGTGCCAATCAGTGCCCAGCAGTAACACCTGTCAGTAACACATCAGTATCTTATCATCAGTGCCACCTGTCCATGCCAATCAGTGCCGCTTGTCAGTGCCCACCTATCAGTGCCGCCTATCAGTGGCCATCAGTGCTGCATATCAGTGCTGTCTATTGGTGCCCATAAGTGCTGCAAATCAGTGCCTATTGATTCTACATATCAGTGCCACCCACTAAAACCCCATTCTCACCTGAGCGTTTAGAAGCTAGAAGACTGAAGCTACAAAACGCTGGCGAGGACAAAATCTATTATTCTCTATGGAGATGGTTCACATCTCCACTCCAAAATGCCTGAGGATGAAAAAAGTTCTGGGACTTTTTTTAGGCAGATTTGTGCTTTTTACTGCTTTTCACATTGGTGACCTTTTGACCTGTACAAAACCGCGGTAAAAAACGCTGCACAAATTTGCGGCAACGTCGCGGTAAAATTGCCAACCAGGGTCATTTGAAGGAATTTGGGTGCCCCAAGCAAAATGGACAACGGGATGGGTGGGATGTTGCTGAGTTTTTTTTAGGTGAGAAGTGCGGTGGTACATTCAAGTTGAGAAGCGGGGTGGGCGGTGCTGCTGTCAAATGCCAAGTCTTTTCAAGTTCAGAAGGGGGGGGGGGGTGGGTCGGCCGCTACCGAAAATGACTTCTTAGTTCTTCCTTCTCCCTCATCCTCCTTCCTCCTCCCGTGCAGCAAGCGGGTTGTGAGGGGGCCCAGCAGGCCAGCTCGGGGCCCCAAGCAATTGCTTGGTTTGCCTGTCCTGTCGCAACGGCCCTCGTCAGTGCTCATCAGTGAAGGGGAAAACTAAATTTTATGACAGAAACTAAAAAAAAAATATTATTATGTTTGCTTAGCAAAAAATAAAACCCGCAGAGGTGATCAAATACCATCAAAAGAAAGCTCTATTTGTGGGATGACCGCGCAATTGTCATTCAAAGTGCGGCAGTGGTGAATATTGTCCTGGGCAGGATGGTGCGAAAGTGCCTGGTACTGAAGTGGTTACTAAACAGTTGTGCTAATATAGTCTAAAAAATAAAATAAAAATTGGGAGTAGCAACATTTTATTCTCCCGGTTCTCTTCCTTCAGAAAAAATATTATGTTGGGGGAGGGGGGGTTGTGGCGGTGGGGGGAGGGGGTTAACAAAGTTTCAGGCCTAAAATGTGTGTAAAATTGGAAAAATGGCTCTGGCAGCAAAAAGACATGAAGGACAACTTGTACCCAAGGCTGCACCCTGTACATATGTACTCCCACCTTCCACAGAATACAGGTTTTCATGTCGTCATACTACACTTACATGGAATAACACTGGTTCTAGCAGATGGATGATTTCACTTCAAACCGGACACCCCCTTTAAGAGTTCAAAAATCTTCAAAATCCCTAAAATTCAAACATCCGTCTATGTGCATTATTCTTCAAATATTGTCATGTAGAGATAATCTGTATATATATTACTTCAAATGTTCTCGGCGCAGTCAGAGGCAGAGAATTCATCATCTGTTTGTATAATAGAGCAAGGAACGTTCTCATAGAGGACAGAGAGCCGAGCGGAATATTCCACCGACAAAGACTGCTGTACTAAGCATTTGTCAGGACAAGCAGGGACAGCGTGAGCGCAGAAATAAGAAAATCAACTATTTCCACATCCGCACATGTCAACAACCACAGAGATACCAAGATAATAAAGGAGCTGAAATGCTGACCGATGGAGTTGGATAAATAGAGATAGAGGGATCGATAGATAGAGATAGAGGGATCGATAGATAGAGATAGATACATAGAGATAGAGAGGTCGATAAATAGAGATAGAGGGATCAATAGATAGAGATGTATAGATAGAGATAGATAGATATATCTAGAGATGGATACATAGATAGAGAGATAGATAGAGAGATAGATAGATAGATAGATAGATAGAGGGATTGATAGATATAGATAGAGGGATGGATAGGGATAGATAGAGATAGATAGAGATAGATAGAGGGATAGATAGAGGGATGGATAGATAGATAGATAGATAGGGATAGATAGAAGGATTGGTAGATAGATAGAGATCGATAGAGATAGATAGAGGGATGGATGGATAGATAGAGATAGAGGGATTGATAGAGATAGAGGGGTGGATAGATAGATATGGATAGATAGAGATAGATAGAGGGATGGATAGATAGATAGGGATAAATAGAGGGATGGATAGATAGATAGAGGGATGGATAGATAGATAGAGGGATGGATAGATATATAGAGGGATGGATAGATATATAGAGGGATGGATAGATAGATACAGGGATGGATAGATAGATAGAGATAGATAGAGGGATGGATAGATAGATAGTGATAGAGGGATTGATAGATATAGATAGATACAGGGATGGATAGATAGATAGGGATAGATAAAGGGATGGATAGATAGAGATAGAGAGAGGGATGGATAGATAGATAGTGATAGATAGAGGGATGGATAGATAGATAGTGATAGATAGAGGGATGGATAGATGGATAGTGATAGATAGGGATAGATAGAAATATAGGGATATGGATAGATATAGATAGATAGATATAGATAGATAGAGATAGATAGAGGGATGGATAGATAGAAATATAGGGATAGATAGAGATAGAAGGATGGATGGATAGATAGATAGAGATAGATGGATTGATAGATAGATAGGGATAGATAGATAGAGATAGAGGGATTGATAGATAGATGGATTGATAGATAGATAGGGATAGATAGATAGATAGATAGAGATAGAGGGATTGATAGATATATATATATATAGATAGATAGATATAGATAGAGATAGAGGGATTGATAGATAGATAGAGATAGACACATAGAGATATGGTTAGATACTGTAGATAGAGATAGACAGAGGGATATATATATATATATATATATATATATATACATAGAGAGATAGATACATAGAGAGTGATAGAGGGATATATATATATATATATATATATATATATATATATATATATATATATATATATATATATATATACACATAGAGAGATAGATAGAAATAGATACATAGAGAGAGATAGAGGGATAGATAGATATAGGTTAGGGATGAGCCGAACACCCCCCTGTTCGGTTTGCACCAGAACTTGCGAACACACCAAATGTTCGTGTGAACTTTAGAACCCTGTTAAAGTCTATGGGACTCGAATGTTTGAAATCTAAAGGTCTAATTTTAAAGGATAATATGCAAGTTATTGTAATAAAAAGTGTTTGGGGACCCGGGTCCTGCCTCAGGGGACATGTATCAATGCAAAAAAAGTTTTAAAAACGTCAGTTTTTTTGGGAGCAGTGATTTTAATAATGCTAAAAGTGAAACAATAAAAGTGTAATATTACTTTAAATTTCGTACCTGGGAGGGGGGGTGGGGGGTGTAAAAAATTCATTTAAACCGGATTTGCGGCTATAATGAATTGTCGGCGTGGGGGTCCCACCAAATAACATTTCCAGGCCCTTCATTTCACTGCTCCTGAAAAAACTTCAGTTTTTAAAACTTTTTTTGCATTGATACATGTCCCCTGGGTCAGGACCCAGATCCTCAAACACTTTTTAGGACAATAACTTGCATATTAGACTTTAAAATTAGCACTTTAGATTTCTCCCATAGACTTTATCAGGGTGTTCCGCGGCTTTTCGAATTTGCCGCGAACACCCCTAATTGTTCGTTGTTTGCCGAACAGGCAATGTTCGACTCAAACTCGAAGCTCATCCCTAGCCCTCACCCGTCCCCATAGCATAGCAGGGCGGAAGTGATGTTTTGATTTCAAATGACAAAAAATTATTATTATATATTTTTTTGCATTTAAGTAAGGCTGCATTTACACTGACAAATTGCGGTGTATTGTACCGCGTTTTGCCGCGACAAAACAGGTCGTTTTAACCTTTTTTTTTTTTTTTTTACTTAACATTGTTGTCTATGCCGAACGCCGGAGGCCGCCTGAAAAAAGGGTCCGGGACTTGTTTTGAGCTTCAGGCGTACAACGTTTTCGGCGTTCGGCGTGGAGATGTGAACCATCTCCATAGACAACAATGTAAATTCACCCCTCCAGCGGCACGAGCGTCGGGCGTAGGGCGTAAAAACACCTAGGTGTGAATGCAGCCTGCATATGAGATCTGAGGTCTTTTTGACCCCAGATCTCATATTTAAGAGGACCTGTCATGCTTTTTTTCTATTACAAGGGATGTTTACATTCCTTGTAATAGGAATAAAAGTGATCCATTTTATTTTCAGTGTAAAAAATAATAAAATAAATAGATTCAAGTACGCAGCGTATCTCGAGATAAGCTGCGTAACTTCATACTGAATCTGGCCCATAATGTTTGGGGGTTCTAATTAGAAGGAAGAAGATGAAAAACACATTAGAACTGCTGTTTTGCTACTTGTAATGTAACTACTTGTAATGCCAACAGCCACCACAAGATGGCGCCAGATCACAGAAGGAAGCTTAGGCCTGCAGAAGGCCGGTAATTGAGGCCGCGGCTTTGCGGCCTTCTGCAGGCCTAAGATTCCTTCTGTGAAGGCCGCGGCCTTAATTACCGGCGATCGTGGCGGGCCTGCGTCAGCCGGCAACACAATGAAACCCTCCTAATGTGGCGTCAATGCACTGCTACAGTGTGAAGATTCCTAGAGACATAACGGGTTTGGTTGCTGATGAATTGTTTCTGATAGAAGAAGGAAGTGCACAGAGGTCTCCAGTGTAATCAGTTCCCTATTGCAGACACGGCACATTCATGGCTAGCTTACACCATACGCAATTAGGAACGTTTTTAAATGCAGCATAAACGCTGTACAAACACATATACAAGAAAAATTAAAGTAGAACTAAAGGCAACGGGCCAGATTCTCGTCCAGGCGCCTATCTTTGTGCGGGCGTATCGTATCTTGTTTACGCTACGCCGCCGCAACTTAGAGAGGCAAGTGCCGTATTCACAAAGAACTTGCGCTCAAAGTTACGGCGGCATAGCGTAAATGGGCCGGCGTAACCGCGCGGAATTCTAAATAGGCAGGTAGGGGGCGTGATCCATGTAAGTGAATCGTGACCCCACGTAATTGACGCTTTTTCCGAATGGCGCATGCGCCGTCCGTGGACGTATCCCAGTGCACATGCTCAGAATTACGCCGAAAATACACATTGGTTTCGACGTGAACGTAACTTACGCAAAACCCTATTCGCAAAAGTTTTACGTAAACAACGGAAAATTCGACGCTGTCCCGACGTCCATACTTAACATTACGTATGCCTCATATAGCAGGGGTAACTTTACACCGGACTTATGCTCACGCAAACGACGTAAAAATAATGCGCCGGGCGCAAGTACGTCCGTGAATCGGCGTATCTAACTCATTTGCATATTCGAGGCGTAAATCGACGGAAGCACCACCTAGCGGCCAGCGTAAATATGCAACTAAGATACGACGGCGTAAGAGACTGCCGCAGCTCCTCAGGACCGGCGCGATGTCGGCGTCGGCGTCGGTCCTGGTGGAAAAAAAAAATTGAGCTTGCAACTCGATTCAGGATTCAAATCGATTTTTTTTCCCAGCCCTATGTAAAGGTTCATTTTTTTTCCCCCCCTTAATGCATCCTATGCCCCGGTTTTATGTATCTAAGCCCCGAAACTCTGTGGGCTCGTTCCCGCGACGGTTTCCCCCAGCTAGAGTCGGCTCGATATTGATAGCAGAGCAGCCATTGGCTTGCGCTGCTTTCAATCATATCCAATGACACGGCACGCCGGGGGCGGGGCCGAGTGATACAGTGTGCAGCTATAGCCGCCGGGTAACGGGTGCGCGCCCGCAAGAGCTTTCCACCATGCAAGCTCGCTCGCATGAAGGTGGAAAGTTCTTGCAGGGGGAACCCGAGACAAGCGCCGAGGGACCCCCGATAACCAGATTTGGGGCCACCTTGTGCAAAACGAGCTTCACAGTGGAGGTTAGTATAACATGTTTGTTATTTAACCACTTCCCGCCTGGTCAATAGCATATTGACGTCCGGGAAGTGGTTGTCTTATTCTTACTGGACGTCTATTGACATCCAGCAGGATAACAGCCGCCGCGCGACCCATGAGGGCGCGCATCGCAGCGATCTGTGGTGTGGTGTGGTGTGGTGTGGTGTGGTGTGGTGTGGTGTGGTGTGTCCAGGGCCGCCATCAGGGGGGTACAGGCATTACACCTGTAAGAGGCCCAACGATCGTCCCCAGGGACCCGGCTGGCCCCCCTCCCATTTTTTTTTTTGCATTATACCTGTAAGGGGCCCGATGGTCCCCAGGGTCCCTTACAGGCCCGGCCAGCATCCCTCCCATTTTTTTAATTTATTTAATTGTTTTATTAAAACATTTTTTATTATCTTGCGTCAGGAAAGAAGAGATTACACTTGGTTTTTTTTCGTCAGCAACCCCCTTCCCCCGGGTTCTCTGCTCCAGGGGGGCCCTGCCTAAAGCTGTGTAAGGGGCCCCAAAATTTGTGATGGCTGCCCTGGGTGTGTCAGTCTGACACAACGCAACACTGATCTCAGTAAATAGCCTCTGGCGGAGGCGCTTTACCACGTGATCAGTCGTGTCCAGTCACGGCTGATCACGATGTAAACAGGAAGAGCCGTTGATCGGCTCTTCCTTACTCGCGTCTGACAGACGCGAGCAGAGGAGAGACAGTGGGGGTTCGCGTTGATTGTTTATTAGCGCAGCCCTCCCACGGATGCCCACACTGGACCACCAGGGAAGCACCCAACATGTGGATGGACAGGTAAGTTCCCATGGTCATCCACATGTATGCATAACATAAACCAATCGGTGCCCACAAATGGGCACTGACTGGCACCATCATGGCACAAACAAAATTTGTGATGCCCAGCAATGCCCCCCACCAGTGTCAGTGCCCGTCCATGCCACCTATCAGTGCCAGCTATGAGTGCCTATCAGTGCCAGCTATGAGTGCCCATCAGTGCCAGCTATACTTTGCTTACCAGTGCCGCCTATGAATGCTTACCAGTGCCGCCTATGAGTGCCCATCAGTGCCACCTCATTGGTGCCACCTCATTTGTGCCCATCAGTGCCACCTTATCAGTGCCCGTCAGTGCAGCCATATCACTGCCCGTCATTTTCGCTCTTTTTTTTATTTGTTGGGCAAAAATAATACCACCAAAAGAAAGCTCTATTTGTGGGAACAAATTGATAAAAAATGTGTTTGGGTACAGTATAGCATTACCGCGCAATTGTCATTTAAATTGCGACAGCGATGAAAGCTGAAAATTGGCCTGGGCAGGAAGGTGCGTACATTGCCTGGTATTGAAGTGCTTAAAAATATAAATAAATTCTCTTTAGTGATTCTTTAACCACTTAAGACCCAGACCAAAATGCAGGTAAAGGACCAGGCCCCTTTTTGCGATTCGGCACTGTTTTGCTTTAACTGACAATTGCGCGGTCGTGCGACGTGGCTTCCAAACAAAATTTGCATCCTTTTCTTCCCACAAATAGAGCTTTCTTTTGGTGGTATTTGATCGCCTCTGCGATTTTTATTTTTTGCGCTATAAACAAAAATAGAGCGACATTTAAAAAAAAAAAATTTATATTTTTTACTTTTTGTTATAAGAAAAATCAAATAAATTAAATTTTAGTCAAACATTTAGGCCAAAATGTATTCAGCCACATGTCTTTAGTAAAAAAAATTGCAATAAAAAAAATAATAGCTACCTAGCGGGAACAGCGACACTAATACAGCGATCAGAAAAATGATCGCTTAGTGACACTGGCAATAGGGAGTGAAAGGATTAACTAGGGCGGTGATCAAGGGGTTAAAACTTTATTAGGGGGGGTATGGGGGCTACCCTGAACCTAACACTAACTGACTGTCACACTGACACTAACTGCAGTGATCATACATATGATCACTGCATTCAGGGGGGAGGGGGTGGGGGGGTGATCGCAAGGGGTTAAGTCTTCCTGCGTGTACTGGTGTCAGTGTAGTGTCGTGCAGACTTACTGTGAGATGTGATCTCTCCTCAGCGGTGGTTGAAAAAAACGCTGAGAGCAGAGATCACATCACTTCTCTCTTCCTGTTTACACAGGAGGAGGAAATGACACGCAGGGGTAGCACGCGGATTGGCTGGGAGCGATCCAGAGGGGGCGGACAAAAACGAACCGCCGCCCCCTCAGCACGGATCGCTCAGCCAGGTAACCGGACCGCCGCATGTACCGCGGGGGGGGGGGGGGGGTCCCGATCGGAACCCCGACCCACGTCTAGGCACCAACGTTGATGTGCCTGTCGGTGCCATTCTGCCGACGTAAATGTACATGCGGCGGTCCATAAGAGGTTAATTTCCTGTCCTATAGCCAGTACATGAAGTGTGCAGAAATCCCTGCATATTAGGTGAATCCCTTGGGGACCCCCCTGGTCACCAGAGCTAGTGTCCCCATTACTTTTCTGGGGACCACCCAAAATCAGGATTTTTTTTTACTTTCACTTTTTTATTGATAACGGTAAACAGGAAAGATAGAGAGGGTGAATCTCCTTAACCACTTTAGATTCTGCTATAAAACATAAATAATACGATTTTTAAAAATCGAATTTCTTCATCACTTTAGGCCAATATGTATTCTTCTACATATTTGTGGTAAAAAAAATCCCAATACGCGTATATTGATTGGTTTGCGCAAAAGTTGACACGTCTACAAACTATGGGATATTTTTATTACATTTTTTACTAGTAAGATCTGTGACTTATAGTGGTACTGCGATATTGTGGCGGACAAATCGGACATGAAGTGACACTTTTTGGGGACCAGTGACACTAACACAGTGATCAGTGCTAAAAAATATACACTGCCACTGTACTAATGACACTGGCAGGGAAGGGGTTAACATGGGCGACCAAAGGGTTAAATGTGTTCCCTGGGACTGGTTTCTAACTGTGGAGGGAGGTGCTTTGACTGGGGGAATGTAAAGATCCATGTTCCTGCTTAGCAGGAACACAGGATCCGCACATTCCCCACTTACACAATGGCAATCTGCCTTGTTTACATAGGCAGATCGCCGTTCTATTTTATTTTTCTCCTAAATGATTGGCGGGTCCTGGTGGACATCGCATCTGCCGCTCCCGCTGTGTCCAATCACAGCGGTAGTGGGTCTCTGTCGGTTTGTGCGCCCCAGACTTGGAACTGCCAGATCATGTACCAGGTAGGTGATCTGGTGCAGAGCGCCCGCCCTGCCGCAGTAAATCTACGGTGGGCTCCAGGCCGGGTAATTTCTGCCCTCCAGCTTACTTAACTTCTTCAGATCCGCGCTATAGCCGGCTGACGGCTACAGCGTGAACCTACTTTGCCGGGAGGGTGTCAATAGACGCTCTATGATCAGCGAGTCTATGAGACTTGCTGGATCACAGATCGGAGTAAGGGGTAGAACCTGACCCCTTGCCACATGATCAGCTGTCAGCCAATGACGGCTGATCATGTGATGTAAACAGAGCCGGTAATCGTCTATTTTTTTCTCCTCGAGCTGATAGCGGGGGAGAAAAAAAAAGACAGTCGCCAGGCCTATCAGTTGCTGGGTTCTCCTTCTGTAGATTCTGGGGGAACATTTTCTTCCTCAAACATTCCACACATTCTCTTCATTCTTTATTCCACTGCTAATATATATTATGCATTGACCTTGTATAGCGCTTTTCTCTCTAAGAACTCCAAGTATTGGAGATGGCGTTGGCCGGGAATCGAACCCGGGTCAGCTGCTTGGAAGGTAGCTATGCTTACCACTGCACCACCAACGCAAAAGTAGCATGTCTTTGTAGTGTGGGAGAAAACCGGAGCACCCGGAGGAAACCCACGCAAGCACAGGGAGAACATGCAAACTCCATGCAGATAGTGTCCTGGTCAGAATCTGAAACAAGGACCCTAGTGCTGCAATGCTAACCCCTAAGCCTCTGTGCTGCCCATTTACGGCCCCTGTTCTCTAAGGCCGGCCCCCGCTGAGCGGGGTAAATCACTTACGTTCACTCAAAGTGCCTTCAGAAGAAATCCAAACTTATCCTAAACTACAATATATAACACTCCTGTAATAAAACACGCCCAAATAACAATAAAGAGGGGTACAGTGGTCCCCAAATTAGCAACACAATGGAGCTAAATATTACATTCACCCTTAGGCCTCATTCACACGGGGTGTATTAATCCGTACCCCATGGGAGGGCCATGTTTACCGGAATGGGGATGCACAGGTGTTCCCAGCATCCCATGTAGGCATTCCCCATTGCTGTCAACTGGGGTGCAGTGACTGTACCCAATGTGATATCTGTGTGGGTGCCGGTGCGTCCGCGCAACTTTTTCTTTCATACTCCCCCTTTGTTCTACCTTTCCTTTTAGAGTGTTATATCTTTGATTAACCTTAAAGCTTAATGGCTACATTTACACTCTTGGCAACTTTTGGAGAGCTTGGTTCGGTTCCCCTCAGGCCTAGCAGGCTGTTTACCACCAATATCTCAGACACTTTTTTTTTACAGGTGATTATGTTTGGGCAATGTATTTTCGAACCTTAAAGCTTCTGCAGAAAGGTAAATAGAGGGCTGATGGGAAGACCCTCCAGTTACTGGAGTGGCAGCCGCCACCAGTGTAGGGACCTGTGTTGGTACAGCCGTACCTGGTCCCTGGGAGGGTCCCTCAAACTTTTTGTTGAGTCTTCTTCTAGAAACAGCCAATTGCCTTGTTTGTCCAGCCACATTCATAGTTGGTGATTCAGAAGCTGCTTATGAGAATCTTTTTAAGAGATTGATGACGTAGTGGATTCCTGTCATGATGGCTTGAAATGAAGATCCTCTCCCTCATATTCACTAGCAAATCATCCTCTTCTCATGACCTAGTTTAAATTTTTTTCCAACATTTTGGCCATCTTCAATCCCAAGAAAGCTGCACCTCTCCCATTTAAGTGCAGTCCGTCACTACTATAAAGATGGAAACGGCCTGAAAAGTCAGCCCAGTTCGCCATGAAGCCAAACCCCTCCTCCCTGCACCAGTTCCTCAGCCACTTGTTAAGTACCATAAGCTCTTGCTGTCTCTGTGGTGTGGCTCGAGGTGCAGGCAGTATTTCAGAAAATATTGCCTTGGGGGACCTTTTCTTCAATTTGGCCCCCAAGTCCCTGAAATCATTTTGTAGGGCACTCCATCTTTCTCTAACTTGTCATTGGTACCGATATATACCATGACAGCTGGGTCCTCTCCAGCGCCATCCAATAAACTGTCCATGCAATCTGCAATGTTCCGAACCCGAGCACCCGGTAAACAACATACTGTTTGGCGATATGGGTCTTTGTGACAGATTGCCCTCTGTATTCTTCCAATAACTGAATCCCCTACCACTAGTATGTGCCTATCCTTTCTGGTAACCTTGCCCCCATCTTCGTCACATGCTGGTGGAGTCTCTGTGTTAAAGTCACATGCTGGTGAATTCTTTACGCGATTGTCACATTCTGGAGTGGTCTCATTGTGAACGTCACATTCTGCCGCAGTCTCGTTGTGAACGTCACATTCTGCCGCAGTCTCGTTGTGAACGTCACATTCTGCCGCAGTCTCGTTGTGAACGTCACATTCTGCCGCAGTCTCGTTGTGAACGTCACATTCTGCCGCAGTCTCGTTGTGAACGTCACATTCTGCCGCAGTCTCGTTGTGAACGTCACATTCTGCCGCAGTCTCGTTGTGAACGTCACATTCTGCCGCAGTCTCGTTGTGAACGTCACATTCTGCCGCAGTCTCGTTGTGAACGTCACATTCTGCCGCAGTCTCGTTGTGAACGTCACATTCTGCCGCAGTCTCGTTGTGAACGTCACATTCTGCCGCAGTCTCGTTGTGAACGTCACATTCTGCCGCAGTCTCGTTGTGAACGTCACATTCTGCCGCAGTCTCGTTGTGAACGTCACATTCTGCCGCAGGCTCGTTGTGAACGTCACATTCTGCCGCAGGCTCGTTGTGAACGTCACATTCTGCCGCAGGCTCGTTGTGAACGTCACATTCTGCCGCAGGCTCGTTGTGACCGTCACATTCTGCCGCAGTCTCGTTGTGAACGTCACATTCTGCCGCAGTCTCGTTGTGAACGTCACATTCTGCTGCAGTCTCGTTGTGAACGTCACATTCTGCCGCAGTCTCAAATGAATCGTTGCATGCTGAAGGAGTCTTCATGTGAAGGACACGTGGTTGATTTAAAGGAATTCCCAACTTTTGGGCTATTTTCTTTGCCAACAGAGCTGCACCCTGTTCATTTAAGTGCAATCCATCCCTGCTGTAGAGCAAGTAACCAATTGAAAAGTCAGTCCAGGTCTCCATGAAGCCAAACCCCTCCTTCCTGCACCAGTTCTTCAGCCACCTGCTAAGCTCCCTAAGCTCCTGCTGCCTCCTTGGTGTGGCTCGAGGTACAGGCAGTATTTCTGAAAATGCTGCCTTGGAGGTTCTTTTCTTCAGTATAGCCCCTAAGTCCCTGAAATCATTTTGTAGGGTGCTCCATTTTCTTCTAATGTTGTCGTTGGTTCCAATATGTACCATGACAGCTGGGTCCCCCCCAGCTGCATCCAACAATCCGTCCATCCGATCTGCAATTTCCCGAACTCGTGCGACCGGGAAACAATATACTGTTCGTCGATTGCCATCATTCTGACAGATTGTCCTCTCTGTCCCTCTAATGACAGAATCCCCTACCACCAGGATCTGCCTATCCTTTTCTGTAAGCTTGCTCTCATCTTCATGGGAGGAGATATTCCCATGGCTGTCCTGTTTTTTTGGTGGGTTCCCAACATGTACGCCACATTGTGCTGGAGTCTCAACATGAATATGACATTCAGGTGGTGTCTCCATGTGAACTACACATGTTGGTGTAGTATCTGTGTGAACTACACATGTTAGTGGAGTCTCCATGTCAACGACACATGCTGGTGAAGTCTCTGTTTGAACTTCACATGCTGGTGAAATCTCGGTTTGAACCTCACATGCTGGTGAAGTCTCTGTTTGAACCTCACATGCTGGTGAAGTCTCTGTTTGAACCTCACATGCTGGTGAAGTCTCTGTTTGAACCTCACATGCTGGTGAAGTCCCTGTCTGAACCTCACATGCTGGTGAAGTCTCTGTCTGAACCTCACATGCTGGTGAAGTCTCTGTCTGAACCTCACATGCTGGTGAAGTCTCTGTCTGAACCTCACATGCTGGTGAAGTCTCCGTCTGAACCTCACATGCTGGTGAAGTCTCCGCCTGAACCTCACATGCTGGTGAAGTCTCCGCCTGAACCTCACATGCTGGTGAAGTCTCCGCCTGAACCTCACATGCTGGTGAAGTCTCCGCCTGAACCTCACATGCTGGTGAAGTCTCCGCCTGAACCTCACATGCTGGTGAAGTCTCCGCCTGAACCTCACATGCTGGTGAAGTCTCTGTTTGAACCTCACATGCTGGTGAAGTCTCTGTTTGAACCTCACATGCTGGTGAAGTCTCTGTTTGAACCTCACATGCTGGTGAAGTCTCTGTTTGAACCTCACATGCTGGTGAAGTCTCTGTTTGAACCTCACATGCTGGTGAAGTCTCTGTTTGAACCTCACATGCTGGTGAAGTCTCTGTTTGAACCTCACATTCTGGTGAAGTCTCTGTTTGAACCTCACATTCTGGTGAAGTCTCTGTTTGAACCTCACATTCTGGTGAAGTCTCTGTTTGAACCTCACATGCTGGTGAAATCTCGGTGTGATCCTCACATGCTGCTGAAGTCTCAATGTAGCGTTCATATTCTGTTTCGCTTACTAGGGCAGTCCTGCCTTGTGAGCTGTCTCTGCAGTAAATACTGCTTACATCTGCAATTAAAAAAAAAAGGATCAGGTTTAGCACTTTCACCTACATTTTTTTTTAATATATATATATATATATATATATATATATAATCAAATTATACAGTTCAAAATTCGAATGCCAGGGACAATAAATAAACCCGACATGACAGGGACACAGGGATCACTAATTGTGGCCTTCCTATAAAAATTCTGGTTGCCTGGCAGTTATGCCGACCCATTAAAATGAATGGAGTCTCTGCACTGACTCCGATGTCAGAACTCTGCAGCCCCGATACTTGGAAGAGAGTACGTGTCTCCATCATACACTGCTACCTGCAGCTCTCCTTGTGTCTCCTCCCCCCTCACCCTCCCTGTACGTGTCTCTATCATACACTGCTATCTGCAGCTCTCCTTGTGTCTCCTCCCCCCTCACCCTCCCTGTACGTGTCTCTATCATACACTGCTATCTGCAGCTCTCCCTGTGTCTCCTCCCCCTTCACCCTACCTGCCTGCCATCTCTCACTATCCCTAATCTTTTCATCCCCTCTGTCACATAAAAAAATAAAATAAAAAAACATTTCTACCTGTATTACAATGTATCCATCTTGGCCTCTGTTTAATCTTCAACTGCCATAATGCCACACATGTGATCCGTTATGACAGTTTGATTGAGAGCACAGTAAATGTGACAGTTGGCATTCCCAGCATGCCAATTTATACCGGTAGAAACTGTTTATTTTTTAAATAACACACAGGCACAGCTTTGTATCTGACAGAGGGGAGGATATAATGATCACATAGAGGCTTAACAATCACTTTAATACCTCCTTCTGTTCTAAAATTCTATAAAAAGGATTCATTTTGGGGTGAAGGAGCCTTCGATCGAGTGTAGGTGACTTAAACAAAGTAAATTTTGTATCGATCACTATCCATAGTACTTACCAATCTCGGTGTCTGTATCCCGGTGATGTACATTGGCTTTACAGCCGAATCCGAAACATCCGACAACGGCTCTGAAAGAGCATCGTACAAACGTCCGGATCCTCTTCATTTTGGGGCGCTTTTTGGGGGTATCTGCAGGCTGGTCACTGATACCTCCTTCCATAGCTGCCCTTCCTTTGTTGGCTTTCTCTTTGGTGTTTTTCAAAGAAAAAAGCTTTTTACATTTAAATTGTCTCATTATTAAGAAATAAAGAAACACGCTTTAAATGTATAAGAATAGAAATCGCAATGAATTCGAATCGCAATGAAATCAGATTAAGCCCTGGTTCACACTGGTGCGTTTTGACATGCGATTTGGCATGTCAAATCGCATGTCAAAACGGCGGATTTTGCCGCAAATTGCCGGCAATGGCAGTGTCCTAATCGGTGCGACGCTGCATCTGTGGCATTGCAGCGATTTCAAAAAGTAGTCTCTGTACTACTTTTTGCGATTTCAGCCCGCGATTTACATTGACATATGTGCAGAAACCTGCACAGATGTCTCTGAAATCGCGGCTGAACTCGCACTGCTTCACTCCCGCAGCCCAGTGTGAACCAGGGCTAAATCGCAAGCAAAATCTCAGGAGAGATTAGAAACACGTCTTCACTGGTCTGTGAACACTCAGCTTCTGCCGCTTGTGCTGTCTTCCCTCCCAGAACCTGCTTATATAGGCTGAGCCAATGACATCACAGGTCATGTGACTTCTTTTTTTTTAAATCTCATGATGACTCAGCAAAAAAAATAACTGCTAATTTTTCTTAAATGAGCCAAGTGCTTATTTTTGAACTTGGTGAATTCAGCTTGTAGGATCAGTATAATAGGTATACGGCTCCTTTTAAGAAGATGTTATTGTGAATGAGATTTAACCCTTTCAGTCCCATGGCTGAAATAAAGATCTCTATTCTTATGATAACATATTTTCATTTATTTCATTTTTGCATTATTACACTCCAATTATTTCTCTATTTTTATCCCCTTCACTATGAAATCATATATATATATTTTTTACATTTGTAACCCTTTAACTGCCAAACCAATATTTTTTTTCCGCCCATTTCTCTGACATTTGTTACATTATAAATAAAGGAAATCCTGTTTATTTTTAGTGTTGGATAGAGTGGAGAGAGATTATTAGAACCTGTCAGGCTTTTTCCTTAAAAAAAAATTGTCAGTTATGCCGCGTACACACGGTCGTTTTTTGCGATGAAAAAAAACGTTGTTTTTTAAAACGTCATTTTAATTAGTTGTGTGTGGGAAAAACGTTGTTTTTTGTCTTAAAAAAAACGACCAAAAAAAAATTCCAACATGCTTGAATTTTTTGTGTCGTTTTTCAAAACGTCGTTTTTTGTTTCACAAAAAGTCACCGTGTGTTGCAAAAACGTCGTTTAAAACGACGTTTTTCAACCCGCGCATGCCCAGAAGCTAGTTATGAAGCGAGCTTCAATGGAAAAAGAGTGGTGAACGTAACCTCGCTTTTTGTGAAAAAACGTTGTTTTTTTTCATCACAAAAAATGATCGTGTGTACGCGGCATTAGTCATCATGAGTTGTTGTTTTTTAAATCTCTTGACTCAAAAATAATAGATGATTTTTCTTAACCACTTGCTTACTGGGCACTGATATTACAGTGGGGGGAGATGTCTGATATTACAGTGTGGGAGATGTCTGATATTACAGTGGGGGGGGGTGTCTGGATATTACAGTAGGGGGGAGATGTCTGGATATTACAGTGGGGGGGAGTTGTCTGTGGATATTACAGTGGGGAGATGTCTGTGGATATTACAGTGGGGGAGATGTGGATATTACAGTGGGGGAGATGTCTGTGGATATTACAGTGGGCGAGATGTCTGTGGATATTACAGTGGGGAGATGTCTGTGGATATTACAGTGGGGGAGATGTCTGTAGATATTACAGTGGGGGAGATGTGGATATTACAGTGGGGGAGATGTCTGTGGATATTACAGTGGGCGAGATGTCTGTGGATATTACAGTGGGGAGATGTCTGTGGATATTACAGTGGGGAGATGTCTGTGGATATTACAGTGGGGGAGATGTCTGTGGATATTACAGTGGGGGAGATGTCTGTGGATATTACAGTGGGGGAGATGTCTGTGGATATTACAGTGGGGAGATGTCTGTAGATATTACAGTGGGGAGATGTCTGTAGATATTACAGTGGGGAGATGTCTGTAGATATTACAGTGGGGAGATGTCTGGGGATATTACAGTGGGGGGGGAGATGTCTGTGGATATTACAGTAGGGGAGATATCTGGGGATATTACAGTGGGGGGGGGGGGGGAGATGTCTGTGGATATTACAGTAGGGGAGATGTCTGTAGATATTACAGTGGGGAGATGTCTGTGGATATTACAGTGGGGAGATGTCTGTGGATATTACAGTGGGGAGATGTCTGTGGATATTACAGTGGGGAGATGTCTGTGGATATTACAGTGGGAGAGATGTCTGTGGATATTACAGTGGGAGAGATGTCTGATATTACAGTGGGGGGAGATGTCTGATATTACAGTGGGAGAGATGTCTGTGGATATTACAGTGGGAGAGATGTCTGTGGATATTACAGTGGGGGGGAGATGTCTGGGGATATTACAGTGGGGGGAGATGTCTGGGGATATTACAGTGGGGGGGAGATGTCTGGGGATATTACAGTGGGGGGGAGATGTCTGTGCATATTACAGTGGGGGGGGAGATGTCTGTGGACATTACAGTGGAGGGAGATGTCTGTGGATATTACAGTGGGGGAGATGTCTGGGGATATTACAGTGGGGGGGAGATGTCTGGGGATATTACAGTGGGGGGGAGATGTCTGTGGATATTACAGTGGGGGAGATGTCTGTGGATAATACAGTGGGGGAGATGTCTGTGGATAATACAGTGGGGGGAGATGTCTGTGGATATTACAGTGGGGGGAGATGTCTGTGGATATTACAGTGGGGGGGGGGAGATGCCTGTGGATATTACAGTGGGAGGGAGATGCCTGTGGATATTATAGTGGGGGGAGATGTCTGTGGATATTACAGTGAGGGGGGAGATGTCTGTGGATATTACAGTGGGGGGGAGATGTCTGTGGATATTATAGTGGGGGGGGGGGAGATGTCTGTGGATATTACAGTGAGGGGGGAGATGCCTGTGGATATTACAGTGGGGGAGATGTCTGTGGATATTACAGTGGGGGAGATGTCTGTGGATATTACAGTGGGGGAGATGTCTGTGGATATTACAGTGGGGGAGATGTCTGTGGATATTACAGTGGGGGAGATGTCTGTGGATATTACAGTGGGGAGATGTATGTGGATATTACAGTGGGGAGATGTCTGTGGATATTACAGTGGGCGAGATGTCTGTGGATATTACAGTGGGGAGATGTCTGTGGATATTACAGTGGGGGAGATGTCTGTGGACATTACAGTGGAGGGAGATGTCTGTGGATATTACAGTGGGGGAGATGTCTGGGGATATTACAGTGGGGGGGAGATGTCTGTGGATATTACAGTGGGGGAGATGTCTGTGGATAATACAGTGGGGGAGATGTCTGTGGATAATACAGTGGGGGGAGATGTCTGTGGATATTACAGTGGGGGGAGATGTCTGTGGATATTACAGTGGGGGGGGGAGATGCCTGTGGATATTACAGTGGGAGGGAGATGCCTGTGGATATTATAGTGGGGGGAGATGTCTGTGGATATTACAGTGAGGGGGGAGATGTCTGTGGATATTACAGTGGGGGGGAGATGTCTGTGGATATTATAGTGGGGGGGGGGGAGATGTCTGTGGATATTACAGTGAGGGGGGAGATGCCTGTGGATATTACAGTGGGGGAGATGTCTGTGGATATTACAGTGGGGGAGATGTCTGTGGATATTACAGTGGGGGAGATGTCTGTGGATATTACAGTGGGGGAGATGTCTGTGGATATTACAGTGGGGGAGATGTCTGTGGATATTACAGTGGGGAGATGTATGTGGATATTACAGTGGGGAGATGTCTGTGGATATTACAGTGGGCGAGATGTCTGTGGATATTACAGTGGGCGAGATGTCTGTGGATATTACAGTGGGGAGATGTCTGTGGATATTACAGTGGGGGAGATGTCTGTGGATATTACAGTGGGGGAGATGTCTGTGGATATTACAGTGGGGGAGATGTCTGTGGATATTACAGTGGGGAGATGTCTGTGGATATTACAGTGGGGAGATGTCTGTGGATATTACAGTGGGGAGATGTCTGTAGATATTACAGTGGGGAGATGTCTGGGGATATTACAGTGGGGGGGGGGGAGATGTCTGTGGATATTACAGTAGGGGAGATATCTGGGGATATTACAGTGGGGGGGGGGGAGATGTCTGTGGATATTACAGTAGGGGAGATGTCTGTAGATATTACAGTGGGGAGATGTCTGTGGATATTACAGTGGGGAGATGTCTGTGGATATTACAGTGGGGGAGATGTCTGTGGATATTACAGTGGGGGGAGATGTCTGTGGATATTACAGTGGGGGGAGATGTCTGTGGATATTACAGTGGGGAGATGTCTGTGGATATTACAGTGGGGAGATGTCTGTGGATATTACAGTGGGGAGATGTCTGTGGATATTACAGTGGGGAGATGTCTGTGGATATTACAGTGGGGAGATGTCTGTGGATATTACAGTGGGGGGGGGGGAGATGTCTGTGGATATTACAGTAGGGGAGATATCTGGGGATATTACAGTGGGGGGGGGGAGATGTCTGTGGATATTACAGTAGGGGAGATGTCTGTAGATATTACAGTGGGGAGAGGTCTGTGGATATTACAGTGGGGGAGATGTCTGTGGATATTACAGTGGGAGAGATGTCTGTGGATATTACAGTGGGAGAGATGTCTGGGGATATTACAGTGGGAGAGATGTCTGGGGATATTACAGTGGGGGGGAGATGTCTGGGGATATTACAGTGGGGGGGAGATGTCTGTGCATATTACAGTGGGGGGGAGATGTCTGTGGACATTACAGTGGAGGGAGATGTCTGTGGATATTACAGTGGGGGAGATGTCTGGGGATATTACAGTGGGGGGGAGATGTCTGTGGATATTACAGTGGGGGAGATGTCTGTGGATAATACAGTGGGGTAGATGTCTGTGGATAATACAGTGGGGGAGATGTCTGTGGATATTACAGTGGGGGGAGATGTCTGTGGATATTACAGTGGGGGGATGTCTGTGGATATTACAGTGGGGGGGGAGATGCCTGTGGATATTACAGTGGGAGGGAGATGCCTGTGGATATTATAGTGGGGGGAGATGTCTGTGGATATTACAGTGAGGGGGGAGATGTCTGTGGATATTACAGTGGGGGGGAGATGTCTGTGGATATTACAGTGGGGGGGGGGGAGATGTCTGTGGATATTACAGTGAGGGGGAGATGTCTGTGGATATTACAGTGGGGGAGATGTCTGTGGATATTACAGTGGGGGAGATGTCTGTGGATATTACAGTGGGGGAGATGTCTGTGGATATTACAGTGGGGGAGATGTCTGTGGATATTACAGTGGGGGAGATATGACGTGGATATTACAGTCTTTTTTTATAAGTAATCAAAATTAGTCGATTTAATCGATTAAAAAAAATCGATTAATCGAACACAAAATTTTAATCAGTAACAGCCCTAATATACATATATATATTGTGGGAGATTAGCTCGTGGGGATCACTTTTCTGAAACACAGTCTGTAAACAGGCACTTTCTTTTTAAGTCTGGCAGCTGCCAGGTTTATTTCACAAAAGGTTTGCAGGTTAAAACAAACAAAACAGTAAACTTAAATCCTTGCCGTCCGGCGCTAACTAAACATCAGGGTCTCCTATCTATACAGTGTGGGGCTGGTCCCCACCACCCATAAAATAAACAACAACGCAAACCTTTTTCTTGCAATGTCTTTAGAGCTCCTCACACTCAGGTTCCCTCCTCAGTGTCCCAAAACCAGAGAGCTCCCTTCTGATTTCTTCCTGGTTGTTTTTAAGGTCCACCTGACATTGAACTCCAGTGGACCCAAATATCCGGACCGGAACACTAGAGGCCGTAAAACCCGGCCCGGATTCCGGTTCAGCTTCTCAAAATAGACCGTATGCGTGGTGAAATATACCTATGGTCAAGTATCTCACCTCGCATACCGTCACAATATATATATATATATATATATATATATATATATATATATATACACACTTTAACCACTTAAGGACCTGCTCACGCAGATATAAGTCCTTTTTTTAAAGATGGATATCTCGGTAACGAGATATCCATCTTTAGTGTGAGCAGTCCTGTTAACGATAACGTGGTCTCTGCAGCGGATTCGCCGCGAGATCACCGTTATCGGCGGGGGGGAGAGGGGCCCCCTCCCCTGCGCCCTCGGCCACTTACCGGAGCCGTCGGTAGCTGCGGAGACGATCGGGTCCTGTGTCCTGCTGTGTGGGTATGCGAGTGAGGGCAAGATGGCCCCCACTAGGGATGAGCCGAACACCTCCCTGTTCGGTTGGCACCAGAACTTGCAAACACACCAAATGTTCGTGTGAACTTTAGAACCCTGTTAAAGTCTATGGGACTCGAACATTTGAAATCTAAAGTGCTAATTTTAAAGGCTAATATGCAAGTTATTGTCCTAAAAAGTGTTTGGGGACCCAGGTCCTGCCCCAGGGGACATGTATCAATGCAAAAAAAGTTTTAAAAACGGCCGTGATTTTAATAATGCTAAAAGTGAAACAATAAAATTAAAAAAATAACTTTAAATTTCGTACCATGCGGGGGTGTAAAGTTAGCATGTGTAATATCGCATGTTTCCCGTACTTGGAACTGTCTCTGCACAAAGTGTAATTTCTGAAAGGAAAAAAAGTCATTTAAACCGGACTTGCGGCTATATTGAATTGTCGGCGTGGGGGTCTTACCAAATTCCATTTCCAGGCCCTTCAGGTGTTTCACTTTTAGCATTATTAAA
Organism: Rana kukunoris; assembly: GCA_029574335.1. Classification (NCBI taxonomy): domain Eukaryota; kingdom Metazoa; phylum Chordata; class Amphibia; order Anura; family Ranidae; genus Rana; species Rana kukunoris. Next base: position 522,221,819 of record CM056051.1, read on the forward strand.
TTCACTGCTCCTGAAAAAACTTCAGTTTTTATAACTTTTTTTGCATTGATACATGTCCCCTGGGACAGGACCCAGGTCCCCAAACACTTTTTAGGACAATAAATTGCATATTAGCCTTTAAAATTAGCACTTTAGCTTTCTCCCATAGACTTTAACAGGGTGTTCGGCGGCTTTTCGAATTTGCTGCGAACACCCCAAATTGTTCATTGTTCGCCGAACAGGCAATATTCGAGTCGTACATGAGTCGAAGCTCATCCCTAATATAGATACATAGATATAGATACATAGAGATAGATAGAGATAGATAGAAATAAGTACAGAGATAGATAGAGATAGATAGAAATAAGTACAGAGATAGATAGAGATATAGAGATAGATAGATAAATGGATTGATAGAGGGATAGACCGATTGATAATTAGGTAGAGATAGAGAGATAGATTTGTAATTAGCTACATAGATAGATAAATACAGTGCCTTGAAAAAGTATTCATACCCCTTGAAATTTTCCACATTTGTCATGTTACAACCAAAAACGTAAATGTATTTCAGTCCGCGTACACACGATGAGACATGTCCGCTCAAACATGTCCGACGGACCGTTTGCAGCGGACATGTCTCATCGGATTTTGGTTCGATGGCATGTACACACCATCGGACGAAAATCCCCTCGATCTGAGGACGCGGTGACGTGGCGGTGACGTTGATGCCGCCACGTCACCAAACCCGGAAATAGAATGCTTCCGCGCATGCGTCGAATCCATTCAACGCATGCGTGGACAGTTCTGTCCGCTGGTTAGTGTACTAACCAGTGGACAGATCTGACGGACAGGTTTGTAGCAGACAAATTTCAAAGCATGCTTTGAAATTTGTCCGATGGACAAACCTGTCCGCTAGCCCGTACACACGATCGGAGATCCATCGGACCAGTTTCAGCAGATAAATTTGATCGTGTGTACGCGGCCTTATAGGGATTTTATGTGATAGACCAACACAAAGTGGCACATAATTGTGAAGTTCAAGGAAAATAATAAAATTATTTTACAAATAAATATGTGAAAAGTGCCGGGGGTGGGGCATTTGTATTCAGCCCCATTTACTCTGATACCCCTAACTAAAATCTAATGCAACCAATTGCCTTCAAAAGTCACCTAATTAGTAAATAGAGTCCACTTGTGTGTTATTTAATCTCAGTATCGATACAGCTGTGAATCCCTGAAAGGTTTGTTAGATAATCTTAAGGGCCATACACACGGTCGGACATCCAACAAAACTTCCCTTGGATTTTTGTCCTAATTGATTTGTCCGATCACACCCATAGCATACACACGCTCGGACTTTTCTGCAAACTTTTCTAAAACTTTCCCATCATCACGTGGTTGTTCTGCTATTTTCTGCTCTTTACTGCCACCCTTTGGTTAACTTCTGCTATTGTTGGTTGATTTTAACATTGGTTCTGAGCATGCGCATTTGTAATTTGTCCAAAAGTCCGATGGTTTGCTGTACACACGATCGGACTTTGCACCATCGGACTTTTGTTGCCTGAAAGTTGGTCCGTTCGCAGACCCAACTTTTTGTCCGATGAAAGCCAAAAAAGTTGGTCCGATGGAACGTACACACGGTCGGACAAATGCGAAAAGTGTCGGATTTTGATGTTGGTTGGGCAAAAGTCCGACCGTGTGTACGGGGCTTTAGTGAACAAACAGCATCATGAAGGCCAAGGAACACATCAGACAGGTCAGGGATAAAGTTGTGGAGAAGTATAAAGCAGGGTTAGGTTATGAAAATAATATTCAAGCGTTGAACATCCCACAGAGCTCTGTTCAATTCATCACCTGAAAATGGAGAGAGTATGGTACAACTGCAAACCTACCAAGACATGGCCGTCCACCTAAACTGACCGGCCGGGCAAGGAGAGCATTCATCAGAGCAGCACCCAAGAGGCCCCATGGTAACTCTGGAGAAGCTGCAGAGATCCACAGCTCAGGGGGGAGAATCTGTCCACAGGACAACTATTAGCCATGCTCTCCACAAATCTGCCCTTTATGGAAGAGTGACAGGAAAAAAGACATTGGTGAAAGAAAGTTGTAAGAAGTCTTGTTTGCAGTTTGTGAGAAGCCATGTGGGGAGACACATAAAACAGAAGGTGCTCTGGTCAGATAAGACCTAAATTTAACTTTTTTACCTAAAAGCAAAACTCTATGTGTGGCAGAAAACTAATGCCGCGTACACACGATCATTTTTTGTGATAAAAAAAACGATGTTTTCTGTGAAGTAAAAAACAACGTTTTTGAAACGTCACTTTTCAAAGACGATGTTGCATACACACCATCGTTTTTTCCACAAAAAGCGAGGTTACGTTCACCACTCTTTTCCATTGAAGCTCGCTTCATAACTAGCTTCTGGGCATGTGCGGGTTGAAAAACGTTGTTTTAAACGACGTATTTGCTACACACGGTGACTTTTTGTGAAACAAAAAACGACGTTTTGAAAAAGGACACAAAAAATTCAAGCATGTTGGAATTTTTTTTTGGTCGTTTTTTTTAAGACAAAAAACGACGTTTTGCCCACACACAATCAATTTAAATGACGTTTTAAAAAACGTTGTTTTTTTTCATTGCAAAAAACGACCGTGTGTACGCGGCATAACACTGCACATCACTCTGAACACACCATCCCCACTGTAAAACATGGTGGTGGCAGCATCATGTGGTGGGGATGCTTTTCTTCAGCAGATACAGGGAAGCTAGTCAGAGATAATGGGAAGATGGATGGAGCCAAGTACAGGGCAATCTTAGAAGAAAACCTATTAGGGGTCAGCAAAAGACTTGAGACTGGGGCGGAGGTTCACCTTCCAGCAGGACAACGACCCTAAACATACAGCCAGAGCTACAATGGAATGGCCCAGTCACAGTCCAGACTTAAATCACATTGAGAATCTGTGGCAAGACTTGAAAATTGCTGTTCACAGACGCTCTCCATCCAATCTGACAGAGCTTACGATATTTTGCAAAGAAGAATGGACAAAAATGTCCCTCTCTAGATGTGCAAAGCTGGTAGAGACATCCCCAGAATGACTTGCAGCTGTAATTGAAGTAAAAGGAGGTTCTACAAAGTATTGACTTTGGGGGGCTGAATACAAATGTACCCCTCACTTTTCACATATACATTTGTAAAAACAATCGAAAGCCATGTATCATTTTCCTTCCACTTCACAATTATGTGTCACGTTGTGTTGGCCTATCACAAAAAATCCCAATAAAATACATTCACGTTTTTGGTTGTAACATGACAAAAATAGGGTTTTCTTCCGTCCAAAAAAACGGAGCTTACCGCAGACGGATGTTAACGGACGTTTAGCGGATGCTCATCCGCTAACGGATGCTAACCCATAGGGAAGCATTGAGGTCCATTAACGGACGTACAGATAGATGGATAGATAATTAGATATATGTACATCGATAAATTATTAGATAGATAGATAAATTAGTTGATAGAAAGAAAGACTGATTGATAATAAGGCAGAGAGAGAGATAGATAGACAAATGGTTTGATATACTGATAGAACAATTGATAATTGGTTTAAGGTTGAAATAGATAAATTGATTTATAGAAAGAAAGACTGATTTATAATTAGGTAGAGATAGATAGATTTAATAAAAAGATAGACAGATAGATATGTTTGACAAAAAGATAAAGGTAGGTAATTAGGTAGAGATAGATAGATAGATAGATAGATAGACCGGTAATTAGGTAGAGATAAATAAATGATTTGATAGATAGATAGATAAATTGATTGATAGAAAGAAAGAAAGACCAATTCATAGTTAGGTAGAGATAGATAGACAAATGGTTTGATATATGAATAGAAAAATTGATAATTGGGTTAACGTTGAAATAGATAGATAGATAGATAAATTGATTGATAGAAAGATAGACCGTTGGTAATTAGATAGATAGATAGATAGATAGATAGATAGATAGATAGATAGATAGATAGATAGATATGTTTGATAAAAAGATAGACAGATTAATAATTAGGTAGAGGTAGATAATTGGATAGATAATTTATTAGATAGATAAATTAAATGATAGAAAGACCGATTTTGATAATTTGGTAGAGATAGATAGATAGACAAATGGTTTGATATATGGATAGAACAATTGACAATTGGGTTAAGGTAGAAATAGATGGATAGATAGATAGATAGATAGATCGACAAATTGATAGAAAGAAAGACCGATTGATAATTAGATAGAGATGGGTAGATTTAATAAAAAGATAAACCGATTTGATAATTAGGTAGAGGTAGATAATTAGATAAATTATTAGATAGATAAATTATTAGATAGATAAATTATTAAATAGATAAATTATTAGATAGATAAATTGATTGATAGAAAGAAAGACCAATTGATAATTGGGTAGATATAGATAGATACTGTAGACCAGGGGTGTCAAACTCAATCTCATTGCGGGCCACATCAACATTATGATTGCCCTCAAATGGGCCGGTTCTATCTGTAATATTAGATGTCCAGCGCATCCCCTCCCTTTTACATTAGATGTCATGAACCACCCCACCATCAGAAGTTGAGTCCCTCACTCTCCCTTACATCACAGTGCACCCCCCTTTCCTTAGGCTGCTTCTGGGAAGAAGCTGGATGCATTGCTTGAAAGCAGAAAGTAAGGGTATGGAGTAGGACCAGAGAATGGCTGGAGTTCTCCTGCAGCTGCAGGAGAAGTGCGAGGGCCACATTAAATGGCCTGAAGGGCCAGATTCGGCCCGCGGGCCTTGTGTTTGACACCTGTGCTGTAGATAGATAGACAGATAGATATGTTTGATAAAAAGATAGATGGATTGATAATTAGGTAGAGATCGATAATTGGATAGATCAATTGTTAGATAGATAAATTGATTGATAGAAAGATCGATTTGATAATTAGGTAGAAATAGATAAAGAGGATAAATAAAAAGATAGATAAATAGAAAGATAGACTGGTAATTAGGTATAGATGGATAGATAGACAACTAAGAAGATGTAGATAGATAGATTGGACAGATGGGTAAAGGATACAGACAGACCATGTGACCGGTGACGGTGCGGTATGTACAGAGCCGCGTGGCGGTGTTGGCGCTCTGCGCAGGACGTGTCACCGATTGCTGACGCAGAGTTTGTTCTGGGCTGCGAGGTCGGGGGAGGGGGGATATTGCGCTCAGCATCTGGCTCGTGTTTTCCTCGGTGCAGAACAGATGTTGGCAACATGAAATCATTAGTCTGCAAATGTTCTCGCCTGGAGGCGCCGGAGACAATTCTACACAGCAAATCTCCCATCAGCCCCCTCTGTGTGCCCATCATCTCTCCGTATCATCTCCTCGCTGTGCCTGGAGCCGCACACACCTCTCATCACTTGGCACCATCATGCTATCCCTTCTCCAATATCCCCCCCCCCCCCCCTATAGCCCTGAACACCACATTACCACCGCCATGGCACATCACTCCATATGGGTCCTGTACACTTATTTCTATCACCCACAGCCAAACGCATCAGTCGTCACCAGAGGAGCTTACACTCTAATGTCTCCCCCACAGTCCAATGCTATTATTATTATTATTATACATTTCTATAGCGCTGACATATACAGCAGTGCTGTACAGAGATCACTGAGCCAGTCCCATCAGTCACACCAGTCACATCAGTCTCTGCACCAGAGAAGCTTACGCTCTAATTACCCCCCCCCCACAGTCCAATGTTATTATTATTATACATTTATATAGCTCTGACATATACCGCAGCACCGTACAGAGAATAATGCCACGTACACACGATCGGAATTTCTGACAACAAATGTTCGATGTGAGCTTGTTGTCGGAAAATCTGACCGTGTACTGTCGGAATTTCCGACAACAAATGTTTGAGAGTCGGGTCTCAATTTTTTCCAACAACAAGAAGTCCTTGTCCGAAATTCCAATCGTGTGTGTGCAGTTCCGACGCACAAAAATTCTACGCATGAACCAATTCGAGGCATGCTCGGAATCATTCAACTTCATTTTTCGCGGCTCGTCGTAGTGTTGTACGTCACCGCGTTCTTGGCGATCGGAATTTCCGACAACATTTGTGTGACCGTGTGTATGCAAGACACGTTCGAGCCAACATTCCATCAGGGAAAAAAAAAACACGGTTTTTATGTCGGAATGTCCGATCGTCTGTGTGCGGCATAACTATTCTCGAAAAATAAGAATTGTTCTTAAAGAAAAAGTACAGCAGCCTCCCCTGTACTCTCTTTTTTCAATCTTGAATGTAGAAAAGGATACATTTGTATGTAAAAGAGAAAAATAAAAAAGCTTCACTGTATGTTATCTAATAGATTAATTCCTGTATCATCGACTCCATCTAGTGGCTAAAATGTGGTATTTTTTTTCATTGAGGTGTTTTGGAAAACTATACTGCATTTTGGCCACTAGATGGAGCTGAAGATACAGAAATGATTATATTAGATAGATATATTAGATATATAGTATATAGAATAATTTTACATACAATGTAATTTCCTTGATTCTGACATTCATACAACAAATGTTTCACAAATAGACCCCTAATAATAGACCCCTAATATTGTTGCAAAGATATGAATAGTTTTATTAACATATGTCAAAGAGGCAAAACAGTTTTTGGCCATTAACATCCTGACAACTGTCTCACGAACATATACGTCGGCAGAATTTTCAGCTGTACGGGCACGCGCGCCACTGCCGCAAGCTCCGTGTCCGTGCCTGTGGGACCCGCGTACTCAATGTCCGCCAGTGGCCCGCGATTGGGTCACAGATCTGCAGAACGGGAAGAGGCCTGTGTAAACAAGGCCTCTCCCCGTTCTGCCTAGTGCACTGGTCTTCAAAATATGGCCCTCCAAGTTGTTCAGGAACTACAATTCCCATTATGTCTAGTCATGTCTGTGAATGTCAGAGTTTTACAAGGCCACATGGGATGTGTAGTTCTGCAACAGCTGGAGGGCCGTAGTTTGAGGATCCCTGGCCTAGTGACACTGACACTGATCGTCTGTTCCATCTCATCGGGAGCAGCGATCAGTGACATGTCACTTGTAGCTACGCCCCCTAATAGTTAGAATCACTCCCTAGGACACACTTAACCCTTTCCCACCCCCTAGTGGTTAACCCCTTCACTGTCAGTCACATTTATACAGTAATCGGTGCATTTTTATAGCACTGATTGCTGTATAAATGACAATGGTCCCAAAAATAGCATCAAAAGTGTCACAGTCATGATAAAAATCACTGATCGCCGCCATTACTAGTAAAAGAAAAAGAAAAGTATAATAAAAATACCATAAAACGATCCCTTATTTTGTAGACGCTATAACTTTTACGCAAACCAATCAATACACGCTTTTTGCGTTTTTTTTTTTGTTTTTTTTAGTTTACCAAAAATATGTAGAATACATATCGGCCTAAACTGAGGATTTTTTTTATATATATATATATATAAAGCAATATTTTTTACTTTTTGCTATAATAAACCCCCCCCCCAAAAAAATTATTTATATATATATATATATATATATATATTTTTTTTTTTTGTGGGGGGGGGGGGGTTTATTATAGCAAAAAGTTAAAAATATTGCTTTTTTTTTTTTTTTTATTATCGCTCTATTTTTGTTTATAGTGCAAAAAATAAAAAATCGCAAAGGTGATCAAATACCATCAAAAGAAAGCTCTATTTGTAGGAAAAAAACAACATAAATGTTGTTTGGGAGCCACGTTGCACGACCACGCAGTTAAAGCGACGCATTGCTGAATCGCAAAAAGGGGCCCAGTCATTTGGCAGCCAAATGGTCCGGGGCTGAAGTAGTTAAAGTGGAGGTCCACCCTAAATTAAAAAAAAAAAATTAAAAACACCAAAATCCTTAAAAAAAAATTTAATTTTTTTTTTTTACTTACCAGAAATGGCAGTTGCTATGCAGATCTTCCTAATCTGCCTCTTCTTATACCGCTGCAGGTCTTCTTCCTCGTTCTCCTCGCGGTGTCTTCTGGGGAATGGGGCCACGCTGCCTTCTGGGAACTGTGTGTATCCCAGAAAGCAGCTGCCCATTCACAAAGCAACGTGAGACTTGCGCATGCGCAGTAGGAAACGGGCAGTGAAGCCCCAAGGCTTCACTGCCTGTTTCCCTTAGTGAGGGAAAACTGCCAGGATCGAGGGATCGGCCTCAGGTGGCCGACATCGCGGGTGCCTAGGACAGGTAAGTGTCCTTATTAACCAACTTAAGGACCGCCTCCTGCACATTTACGTCAGCAGAATGGTACGGCTGGGCACAGGCACATACCTGTAAGTCCCCTTTAAGTACCCATTCGTGGGTTGCGCCCGCGACCCGGTCCAAAGCTCCGTGAGCGCTGCTGCGGGACCCGATCGCCGCCGGTGTCCCACGATCGGTCACAGGAGCTGAAGAACGGGGAGAGGTAAGTGTAAACACACCTTCCCCGTTCCCAATTGTGGCAATGTCACTGATCGTCTGTTCCCTGATATAGGGAAAGGCGATCAGTGATGTCACATGTCCAGCCCCGCCCCCTACAGTTAGAAACACATATGAGGTCATACTTAACTCCTACATCACCCCCTAGTGGTAAACTCCTAAACTGCAATTGTCATTTTCACAGTAATCCGTACATTTTTTATAGCAATTTTTGCTGTGAAAATGAAAATGGTCCCAAAATTTTTTTTAAATTGTCCGATGTGTCCGCCGCTAATCGCTGATCGCTGCCATTATTAGTAAAAAAAAAATTAATAAAAATGCCATAAAACTATCCCCTATTTTGTAAACGCTATAAATTTTGCGCAAACCAATCGTTAAACACTTATTGCAATTTTTTTTTTTTTTTTACCAAAAATATGTACAAGAACACGAATCGGCCCAAACTTAGAAAAAAAAATTGTATATCTTTTTTGGGGGTATTTATTATAGAAAAAAGTAAAAAATATTGTTTTTTTTTCAAAATGTTTGCTCTTTTTTTATTTATAGCGCAATTTGAGGTGATCAAATACCACAAAAAGAAAGCTCTATTTGTGGGGGAAAAAAAGGACGCCAATTTTGTTTTGGAGCCATGTCGCACGACCGCGCAATTATCAGTTAAAGTGACGCAGTGATGAATCGCAAAAAGTGGCCCGGTCCTTTTACCTGCGTAATGGTCCGGGTCTTAAAAGTTCAGCAGCTACAGTGTTTGTAGCTGCTGAGTTAAAAAAAAAATGGTGGGTGGAACCCCGCTTTAAGATTTGACCTCCATCATTAAGGGTTATAGACGGGTAGACAGAAGTATTGGCTGTGGGAAATTGAACTGCCATTGGTTCTTGGAATTGTGAGCTATAATGCTGAAAAGGAGACCTTGGAACATTCCACCATTCAGGCTCCATTTCCTGCCCACCTGATCTTCTCTGCGTCTCCTTTCCACCTCATTTCTATCTGTTTGTGTCTTCCAGAAACCCAACCTAAAGCAAAGGATCGTTCTGAGCCAACTGACGTCCGAACAGTACACGCCAGAGGTGGACGATGCACTGGAGCGCTTTGCGTCAGACGTCAGCCAGGAGGCGCTGTCTGTGAACTTTGACCCTCAAAGCGGCCTTCATGCTGAGCCCAGCATGCCAGCAAAAGTGAGTAACATCTCAGGCATGTACTGCTTTGTCCTAGGACGCAGGGTTCTGTTTATTAACCACTTAAAGCGGAGTTCTGCCGAAGAAAAAAAACAATTAAAAGTCAGCAACAAATACTGCAGCTGCTGACTTTTAATATTAGGACACTTACCTGTCCAGGGCACCCACGACGTCCGCACCCAAACTGTCCTTTGGCTCTGGGTGGAGGCGCCGCCATCTTAAGTAAGGGAATCAGGAAGTGAAGCCTTGCTGTTTCACTTCCTGGTTCCCTACTGCACATGTGCGAGTCGCGGTGTGCGTCCCTGCTGTTTTCTGGGACCTGTGTGTCTCCCAGAAGACAGCATGGGGGGGACAGAGGAGAAGCCAGACATGGCGTAGATCGCTGCCGATTCTGTGGCGACCTTTCGCCAGAAGAGGGAGCAAATACCTGTATTAGACAGGCATCTGCTCCACCCTGAAAGGTGGCAAATGTGACCCCAGGGGGGGGGGGACCAGAAAATAAGTTACATTTTTGGGTGGAACTCCACTTTAAAGACCGCCCACCGCATATATACTGTGACCACGATCCCCTGACTAACATTACCCCCTTCTCTGTTTACATCACGATGGCTGTGATTAGACACAGCCATCGTGCGGATCAGGAGGGCAAATCACAGTTCCCTCCTGCCGTTCTGAGATGCGGCGTGCGTGCGCGCCGCCCGCGATCCTGCTCCTTCTGAGGGACGTTCAGGAACGTCCACTCAGAAGGAGAGAGCACCCACCTGGCCGTGTGGGAAGTGGTTAAGGGGGGTGTGGCAGGGGGTGTGTCCAATGCCCACATACTTTTTCTAATAGGTGTCCTTCATTCCCATTTCAGTTCAGTGGGGAGGTGTGGTGGGCTCCTCACAGAGATTCGACGTGCCCCCTCCTGAGTTAGAGCTCTGGAGCATGAGGTTTGCTAATTACAGAACTATAGTTCTGATTCAACGGGGGGGGGGGGGGGGGGGGAGTGTCGGACCTCTGCAGAGAGACCACTGCTTCCACACAGAGAACAAGGTCTTTCTCTGCAGCTTGATGGCAGGGGGAGGCTTCTTTACTCAGGATGTGGCTGCTTTAGATAGAAAATGAACTGGAAGGCTTTGCATACCTTTTATTATGATGCAAATGTATTTAGCTGATTTAACCTAAGGCAGGGATCTTCAAACTACGGCCCTCCAGCTGTTGCGGAACTACACATCCCATGAGGCATTGTAACACACTGACATTCCCACACATGACATGATGAGAATTGTAGTTCCTGAACAACTTGAGGGCCATAGTTTGAAGACCCGTAATCTAAGGGTTAAATTAGGCTTTAACCAGTCCCCGCCTGGCCTATAGTCAAATGACAGCCAGACGAGACTTTTGTCATTCCAGGTGGACGTCATATGACGTCCTCCCATAACGTGCCTCTCACGTGGCCACAGGTCTGCACCGCGGCCCGATCTGTCAATGGCTGTGTCCGCCGGATACAGACGATGAATGATCACTGTACTGGCCCGCTGACGGGAACCATGTGATTGCTGTGACCAATCACAGCAGATCACATGACAATTGTAAACAATAATTGACTTCATTTCATGCCATCCATTGTGTACAATTGTCTTGCTAGCTGTGATTGGTTACAGTAATCACATGGTACAGACAGAGCCAATCCTAAAACAAATAACTTTGTGCTGTCCTTTATATATCATTCATTTGCTTTATAGTCTATGTACTTCTGCTATTTTTATTTTGTGCTTCTGTATTTCAGCAGTTTATTTGTTTTAGGATACTCATGGTTCGTTTAAAGACACGGATTGATGCTCTTTAAATATACACTTTTTATTTTTATGTTTTTTCTTTAAATTGATGCACTTTAATTGGATGGTCCATATAATGAATGCACTTTATGTAAATGAATTTGTATATGTATGATATTGGTGTATGATATTGTACTGGTTTAGGATACTTTGGGATTTTTCTAGCGCTACATTGAGATATACTTTGTTTTATATCAAATAACTTTGATTTTAGGCAGCCGCTGGTAGAGATATTTTAATAGCGCTGGTTTTAATATTTAATACCTGTCCTGTCTGTTCCAGTTTTAGCACAGGACTCTGCTTTTAGGTCAGGCCGGTATATTTGGGGATTCCTTTGTACAGTTATCTGGATCAGAGCTCTGGCAGTTTTTCTGTCCCTGTCTCTGAAGACTCACTGTAATCAGTTCTTGTCCATAGGTGTGTGCACAGGGCGTGCCGGATGTGCCTGGGTGGTGCCAATTCCCGATGCTTCCTGGCGCCCCCTGCAATGCTGACAGCTCCCCTCCTCTCCCGCCGGCTGCTGCGGGGGATGTTTTAGTATGTAAAGAGGTGGAAGGGGCTGATGAATATTTAATTTACCAACCCCTTCCTTTTCTGAATGAACACAATGAGTGATCGGTACTGAACACTCTGGTGTTCATTCTTAATGGAAGCTCAGTAAACCATGTTTACTATGCTTCAGTTTGTGAATGAACAGGAAGCCACTCAGCACAGAGTGCTTCCCATTCATTCACTGTCCAGTGCAGCTGAGGCTGCAGAGAAAGGAACAATGTCAGGAACCATGAAACAGACGGAGACAGAAAATGCAGTAAAAATCACACCTTTTAATAAAATGGTAAAAAGGGAACAAATAGTATACGTAGTCAAAACATAGAAAAAATAGGAAATGCCTATAAGCCGCGCACTCTGAATTTGAATTAATTACAATTGTGCAAAAAAACTCTATGGAGCAGCTGGTAGTGAGACCGAATGGTCTAATAATGTGTATAAGAAAATGGAAGAACAATAACTGTGAAGAAGTATTGAGGGTCGGACTATCGAGGCCAAGGAAGTAGTATAAAAATATAATTTTAATATAGTTATAAAAATAAAACAAATAGGACATGTATATAAAAAAAAAATGATACATATATACAGGTGAACCACTTTATACACAAAAACCCAAAGTCGCCGACGCGCGTTTCGCCGTGAGGCTTCTTCAGGGCAGATGTTTGAGGATTTTTGTAGAGAGATGTGTAACAATAGTTGTATGGCCGATGACTCTACAACAGTCACACAGATGTACACCCTGGGACACGGACGCCTGTACAAGTCAACCCCCTGATCGGCGGGCTCATATATAGAAGCCTAAAAATCTCTACTGACTGGTGGTCTGATACCCCTCGTGTATTTGAAGCCCAATACAACAATTTTTGGCTTCGTGTCCCAGTTGGCCCTATGGTCTCCTATCAAGGATCTATATGAAGCTCTGAAGACCTTCTTGAACCCAGTATATTATATACTATCGAATATTCGATCGCGGTGTGTGCCCTGCCTTGCATTGGTTGTAGAGTCATCGGCCATACAACTATTGTTACACATCTCTCTACAAAAATCCTCAAACATCTGCCCTGAAGAAGCCTCACGGCGAAACGCGCGTCGGCGACTTTGGGTTTTTGTGTATAAAGTGGTTCACCTGTATATATGTATCATTTTTTTTTATATACATGTCCTATTTGTTTTATTTTTATAACTATATTAAAATTATATTTTTATACTACTTCCTTGGCCTCGATAGTCCGACCCTTAATACTTCTTCACAGTTATTGTTCTTCCATTTTTGACCCCTTATACGGATGTGGCCCATGTGAGTGCAATCCCCTTGTTTTTTCTTATCCCTTCTATTTCCCCAGTCCATTCCTCCCTTCCCCTTATCATTCTCATTTTCACATTGAATGTGTATAAGAAATCAAGGTCAAATTAATTTCATAGCGCGCTCTAAATCAATAAGTGAATTTCATAAGCATATGTGCTAAATCAATAATAAATGAGTAGTCAAAGGCTATATAGTCAAAACATAGTCAGGGTTAGGTAGCCAAATCGGGTAGTCAGAATAAGCCAGGAAATCAGGAAGCCAGAGATTAGCGTAGTCAGAGGCAGCAGACAGGATCAGGAACCAGAAGGGACGTCTACCAGGCAAGTTTTCAACAGGAACACAGCAGAGAGTCTCTAGATATGTTAACCAAGGCGAAGGCATTGAAGAAATTAACCAGGCAGTTTAAATAGCCAGAAGGGCTGGCTGTGGGCTTGACTGACGACTGACTGATGAACAGGTGAGCCAGTTTGGAACAATGAAAACTGTCAATTAACCGACAGCTGAGCAACCTGAGCACAGAGAAGGGAGGGCTGAGAGCCCAGCAATGACAGGGACAGGGGAATCTCCATCCTCAGTCTCTTTCTCTGTCTCAAAAGTGAGACATCAGGGGCCTGATTAGAGCCTTGATATTTCACCAAAGCCCCACAACGGTGCCCCTAAAACATTCTAATAAAAATATATTGTAAATTATTATATAATATTGTAATATTACATTGTATTTTTTTTTTATAATAAAAATGAAAAACTACTGGCACCGTCCCCTGCTCTACTGACACCGTCCCCTGCTCTACTGACACCGTCCCCTGCTCTACTGACACCGTCCCCTGCTCTACTGACACCATCCCCTGCTCTACTGACACCATCCCCTGCTCTACTGACACCGTCCACTGCCCTACTGACTCCATCCCCTGCTCTACTGACACCGTCCACGGCCCTACTGACACCATCCCCTGCTCTACTGACACCATCCCCTGCTCTACTGACACCATCCCCTGCTCTACTGACACCATCCCCTGCTCTACTGACACCGTCCACTGCCCTACTGACTCCATCCCCTGCTCTACTGACACCGTCCACTGCCCAACTGACACCATCCCCTGCTCTACTGCCACTGTCCCCTGCTCTACTGCCACCGTCCACTGCCCTACTGATACCATTCCCTGCTCTACTGACACCAATCCCTGCTCTACTTGCACCGTCCACTGCCCTACTGACACCATCCCCTGCTCTACTGGCACCAATCCCTGCTTTACTTGCACCATCCCCTGCTCTACTGACACCTTCCACTGCCCCTACTGACACCAATTCCTGCTCTACTGACACCATCCCCTGCTCTACTGGCACTGTCTGCTGCCCTACTGATACCATCCCCTGCTCTACTGACACCATCCACTGCCCTACTGACACCATCCCCTGCTCTACTGACGCCGTCCACTGCCCTACTGACACCATCCCCTGCTCTGCTGGCACCATCCCCTGCCCTGCTGACACCATCCCCTGCCCTGCTGACACCATCCCCTGCCCTGCTGACACCATCTACTGCCCTACTGACACCATCTACTGACCTACTGACACGTCCACTGCCCTACTGACACCATCCCCTGCTCTACTGGCACCGTCCACTGCTCTACTGGCACCATCCCCTGCACTACTGGCACCGTCCCCTGCTCTACTGGCACCGTCCACTGCCCTACTGACACCATCTACTGCCTTACTGACACCGTCCACTGCCCTACTGACATCATCTACTGCCCTACTGACACCGTCCACTCCCTACTGACACCATCCCCTGCTCTACTGACACCGTCCACTGCCCTACTGACACGATCCCCTGCTCTACTGGCACCAATCCCTGCTCTACTGACACCGTCCACTGCCCTACTGACACGATCCCCTGCTCTACTGGCACCAATCCCTGCTCTACTGACACCATCTCCTGCCCTGCTGACACAGTCTACTGCCCTACTGACACCATTTACTGCCCTACTGACACTATTTACTCCCCTACTGACACCGTCCACTGCCCTACTGACACCATCCCCTGCTCTACTGGCACCGTCCACTGCCCTACTGCCACCGTCCCCTGCTCTACTGGCACAGTCCACTACCCTACTGACACCATCTACTGCCCTACTGACACCATCACCTGCTCTACTGGCACCAATCTCTGCTCTACTGGCACCGTCCACTGCCCTACTGACACCATCTACTGCCCTACTGACACCGTCCACTCCTCTACTGACACCATCCCCTGTTCTACTGGCACAAATCTCTGCTCTATTGGCACCATCCACTGCCCTACTGACACCATCTACTGCCCTACTGACACGTCCACTCCCCTACTGACACCATCCCCTGCTCTACTGGCACCAATCTCTGCTCTACTGACACCGTCCACTGCCCTACTGACACCATCTACTGCCCTACTAACACGTCCACTCCCCTACTGACACCATCCCCTGCTCTACTGGCACCAATCTCTTCTCTACTGGCACCGCCCACTGCCCTACTGACACCATCTACTGCCCTACTGACACGTCCACTCCCCTACTGACACCATCCCCTGCTCTACTGGCACCAATCTCTGCTCTACTGACACCGTCCACTGCCCTACTGACACCATCCCCTACTCTACTGGCACCGTCCACTGCCCTACTGACACCATCCCCTGCTCTACTCGCACCGTCCACTGCCCTACTGACACCGTCCCCTGCTCTACGGACACCGTCCCCTGCTCTACGGACACCATCCACTGCTCTACGGACACCATCCACTGCTCTACGGACACCATCCCCTGCTCTACGGACACCATCCCCTGCTCTACGGACACCATCCCCTGCTCTACTGACACCATCCCCTGCTCTACGGACACCATCCCCTGCTCTACGGACACCATCCCCTGCTCTACGGACACCATCCCCTGCTCTACTGACACCATCCCCTGCTCTACGGACACCATCCCCTGCTCTACGGACACTATCCCCTGCTCTACGGACACCAATCTCTGCTCTACTGGCACAGTCCACTACCCTACTGACACCATCTACTGCCCTACTGACACCATCACCTGCTCTACTGGCACCAATCTCTGCTCTACTGGCACCGTCCACTGCCCTACTGACACCATCTACTGCCCTACTGACACCGTACACTCCCCTACTGACACCATGCCCTGTTCTACTGGCACAAATCTCTGCTCTACTGGCACCGTCCACTGCCCTACTGACACCATCTACTGCCCTACTGACACCATCCCCTGTTCTACTGGCACCAATCTCTGCTCTACTGGCACCGTCCACTGCCCTACTGACACCATCTACTGCCCTACTAACACGTCCACTCCCCTACTGACACCATCCCCTGCTCTACTGGCACCAATCTCTGCTCTACTGACACCGTCCACTGCCCTACTGACACCATCCCCTGCATTACTTGCACTGTCCACTGCCCTACTGACACCATCCCCTGCTCTACTGGCACCAATCTCTGCTCTACTGACACCGTCCACTGCCCTACTGACACCATCCCCTGCATTACTTGCACCGTCCACTGCCCTACTGACACCATCCCCTGCTCTACTCGCACCATCCACTGCCCTACTGACACCATCCTCTGCTCTACTGACACGTCTACTTCCCTACTGACTCCATCCTCTGCTCTACTGACACGTCCACTGCCCTACTGACTCCATCCTATGCTCTGCGGACACCATCCCCTGCTCTACTGACACCACCCCCTGCTCTACGGACACCACCCCCTGCTCTACGGACACCACCCCCTGCTCTACGGACACCATCCCCTGCTCTACTGACTCCATCCCCTGCTCTACTGACTCCATCCCCTGCTCTACTGACTCCATCCCCTGCTCTACGGACACCAATCTCTGCTCTACTGACACCGTCCACTGCTCTGCTGATGTACCCGCAATTGTGTGTTTGTGCTCTGGGGTGCACACCCAAAGGTCCTGTCTGTTCCAGTTAGCACAAAACTCTGCTTTCAGGTCAGGCCGGTATATTTGGGGAATCCTTGGAGTTATCTGGACCAGAGCTGTGGCGGTTTTCCTCTCTCCCTCTCTGAAGACTCAGTGTTGTGATTTGTAGGCGTTTTGCGCTGTTTTATAGGCTGGGCCTGTGGTTTTGCTACAGACATGGTTGTATCTTATAGTTCTTTTCATAAAGAATGAGCAAAGTGGAAGGTTTGCTTTAAACAAAATAACGTGCTGCATAGTACCATGTAATAAATACCCTCCATCTAAACCTTCTTTTCAGAACATGAAGCAGTTCTTCTACTTTGTACGTAAGGAGCGGGCACCCCTCACCCCCGAGGACCTAGAAGAAAACTTGCGGTTTGGCTCTGTCAGAGGGTCCTACATCGCTGCCCTGCTGAGGCTGATGAACGGCATCTATGCCCCCTACATCTTTGGGAACACCAGCTGGCCTGAGAGCATTCACAACAACTTCTCCGCCAACGTTCACCGCTTCCTGGCTGCACTGACAGGTAGACCTCTGCCCCCTGCAACCATCTCTTGTCCTTATGATGTACCAACAATGAATTTTAGTCTTTAACCACTTGCTTACTGGGCACTTAAACCCCCCTTCTGCCCTGGCCAATTTTCAGCTTTCAGCGCGCTCTCACTCGTTGAATGACAATTGCGCGGTCATACAACCCAAATGAAATTTTTATCATTTTTTCCCCACAAATAGAGCTTTATTTTGGTGGTATTTGATCACCTCTGCGTTTTTTTTTTTTTTTTAAACAAATTATAAAAAAGACAGAATAAAAAAAAAATACACAACCGTTTTATATATTGTTATAAACTTTTGCAAATGGGTAATTTTTCTACTTCCTTGATGTACGTTATTGAGGCTGCACTGATGGGCACCAATAGGCTGCACTGATGGGCCCCGATAAGGCAGCACTGGTGGGCACCAGATAAGGCGACACTGGTGGGCCCTGATAGGTGGCACTGGTGGGCAATGAGGCGGCACTGAGATGTGACACTGATGGGTGGCACTGAATGGCATTGATAGGTGGCACTGGTGGGCACTGAGAATTGGCATTAATAGGTGGTACTGAGAGGTGACAGTGATGGGCACTGAGAGGTGGCAGTGATGGGCACTGAGAGGTGGCAGTAATGGGCACTGATAGTTGGCAGTGATGGGCACTGATCAGCACTGGTAGGTGAGACTGATAGGCAGCACTGCTAGGTGGCACTGATGAGGCACTGACTTGCACCACTGGTGGGCATTGATAGGTGGCAGTGATGGGCACTGATAGGTGGCACTGGTGGTCACTGTGGGGGCTGGCAGGCGGTACTGGTGTGCACTAATGAGGCCGACGTGCCTCTTTCACTGGGGACCGATGTCCTGTGTACAGGAGGCGGTGATCAGCTTTTTTTCTCCTCATGCTGTCAGTGCGACAGAATACGTAGAATACGTATCGGCCTAAACTGAGGAAAAAAAATAGATTTTTTTATACGTTTTTGGGGGATATTTATTATAGCAAAAAGTAAAAAAAATATTATTTTTTTTCAAAATTGTCGCTCTATTTTTGTTTATAGCGCAAAAAATAAAAATCGCAGAGGTGATCAAATACCACCAAAAGAAAGCTCTATTTGTGGGGAAAAAAGGACGCCAATTTTGTCTGGGAGCCACATCACATGACCGCGCAATTGTCAGTTAAAGCGACGCAGTGCCGAATCACAACAAATGGCACGGTCATTGGGCAGCCAATTCTTCCGGGGCTGAAGTGGTTAAAACATGGTTGCGCAACCTGTGGCCCTCCAGCTGTTGCAGAACTACAAGTCCCATGAGTCAATGCAAGCTGCTGACAGTTACAAGCATGACTCCCAAAGGCAGAGGCACGATGGGAGTTGTAGTTCCGCACAGCTGGAGGGCCACAGGTTGAGCCCCCATTATTGAAAGCTTATTTTTTAACCCCTTGACACCTGTAGATTAACCATCGGAGGCAAAGCTCCATGAGAATGTTCTTCTATGCTTCATGGTTGGCAGCCTTGTTCCGTTATCCCTTCTTTTTTCCTAACATTATCTGGCCCTCATTGTGGTCTGTGGCTACAGATCGGCTAAAACCTCAAACCTCAGTTTCCCAAGCCGTCCCAAGAATCCATCTCATGGAGAACAATGGAAGGATTGTCTGTATTTTAGATGGTTTTATGGAAAGATTCTATTGGATTTGTGACACTCGGCCTAATCTGGTATTCCAGCCAAATCTTTTCTTTTGAAAGCGACTCTGTGGGTGAAAGAAAATGTAATAAAAAGCAGCCTGGAAAAGGAAATTTGGATTCCATATTATTCCTTCTCCCAGAGAATCCAGTCTTGGGGCACCCAATGCCGAAACCTTCAACATCTGACACTTCCAGGTGTGTCAAAAATCTGTGTCCCCCGACTGCCATGTCATTGGTATGTTCCAAGACTGGAGCTCAGACAAACTAGTAAGATTGGATGGAACCATCGGAGGAGGAGGGGGGGGATCATACACATACAAAACACCTGGAAGTGGGAACCAGAGAGGGGAACCATGCATCTTCCCACAGAACCCTTTCCTGAATTATAAACTGGTTGCGCATTTACATTTTTACCTAAATACATTGACTGCATTAACCACTTCATACAAATACACCTTCCCGCCCAGACCAATTTTTATCTTTCAGTGCTGTTGCACTTTGAATGACAATTACGCAGTCATGCTACACTGTACCCAAACTAAATTTTTATCATTTTTTCCCCACAAATAGAGCTTTCTTTTGGTGGTATTTGATCACATCTGCGGTTTTTATTTTTTGCTCTATAAACAAAAATAGAGCGACAATTTTGAAAATAAATAAATATTTTGCTATAATAAATATCCCCAAAAATATATATATAAAAAAAACATTTTTTTCCCCCGTAGTTTAGGCCGATACGTATTCTTCTAAAAAAAAATAAAAAAATGACTGAAAATTTGGATTTTTTTTTGTTTCTGTTATAAAACATTGTAATTAAGTACGTTTTCTCCTTCACTGATGGGCACTGATGGTACTGCACTGATGGGCACTGATAAGGCAGCTCTGATGGGCACAGATGAGGTGGCACTGATGTGGTGGCATTGATGGGCACTAATATGCGACACTAATAGGCGGCACGGATGGGCATGGATGGGCACGGATAGGCGGCACGGATAGGCGACACGGATGGGCATGGATAGGCGGCATGGATGGGCACGGATAGGCGGCATGGATGGGCACTGATAGGCGGCATGAATGGGCACTGATAGACGGCATGGATGGGCATATATGGGCACTTTAATGTGGTGTACTAATGGATGTGTTGTACTAATGAATGCCAATCAGTGCCAAACAATGCCTGCCAATCAGTGATGGCGATTGTGTACACTGATTGGCATCCATTGTTGGCACTGATTGGCATTCATTAGTACGTCTGTGGTGGGCATCCCTGGTGGTCTAGTGGCATCCCTGGTGGTCTAGGTGGGCGTCTGTGGTGGGCATCCCTGGTGGTCCAGTGGGGGGGGGGGCTGCGCTAATCGATCAGCACATCTGACACACGCGAGTGATGAAAAGCCGATTACCAGCTTTTCCTGTTTACATCATGATCAGCCGTGATTGGACACAGCTGATCGCATGGTAAAGAGTCTCCGTGAGAAACTCTTTACCTAGATCGGTGTTGCGGGGTGTCAGACTGACACCCTGCAACAACGATCGCCGCTATGTGCGCCCCCGCTATGTGCGCAACGGCTCAATACCCTGAGGACGTCATATGACGTCCAGTCAGGATATTGAAACCACTTTGCCAACGTCAATCTGTCATTGGCGGGCGGCAAGTGGTTAAAGTGGGGGTCCACCCTAAAAAAAATAAAAAAATTGCCAAAAAGGCTCAAAATGTTTTTTTTTATGCTTATCAGAAAAGGCTGTTACTAGGCAGATCGTCCTAATCTGCCTCTCCCTCGTCCGCGGTGAGGTTCTGTGTTCTCCTCCTCGTGTTGCCTCCTGAAAAATGGAGGCGCGTTGCCTTCTGGGACACACAGGATGGTGTGCCCATTCACAAAAAGACACATGTGCAAGGCTTCACTGTCTGTTTCCCTTAGTGAAGATGGCGATGCCGTGACCCGGTCCGAGAGACGGATTGGCCTCGGGCGGCCAACATTACGGGCAACCTGGACAGGTAAGTGTGCTTATTAAAAGTCAGCAGCTACAGTGTTTGTAGTTCCTGACTTTTACATTTTTTTTTTTTTTTACCGCCGGACCTCCTTATCGGCATTTCTTTTCTCACGTTGTCAGCGTGAGGAGAATAGAGGAGAGCTGATAACTGGCTTGTATAAAAGGGACATTGACACTGATAATCGGGGCATTATTAGTATCCTGATTATCAGTGTAGTCCCAACAGTGCCCACCAGTGCTGCCAATCAGTGCCTCATCATCAGCGTCACTTATCAGTGCTGCCTATCACTGTCTATCAGTGCCACCCACCAGTGCTGCCTCATTGGTGCCCATCAGTGCAGCCTATCAGTACCCATAAGTGCAGCCCATCAATGCAGCTTCATCAGTGAAGGAGAAAAACTACCTGTAAGCAAAATGTTATAACAAACTATGTAAAACATTTTTATTTCCGTTTATTTGGGGAAAAAATAAACAACCCAGTGGTGCTTAACCACTTGAGGATCGCCTAACGCCGATATACGTCGGCAGAATGGCACGGCTGGGCACAGGCACGTACAGGTACGTCTCCTTTAAGTGCCCAGCCGTGGGTTGTGTGCTCGCGACCCAGTCCAAAGCTCTGTGACCGCACACACAGGACCACAGACCCGATCGCGGGGACACACCTTCCCCGTTCTTCTCTGTGGCTTGTCACTGATCGTCTTTTCCCTGTTATAGGGAACCACGATCAGTGATGTCACACGTCCAGCCCCGCCCCCCTACAGTAAGAATCACTCCCTTAGGGCACATTTAACCCCTTAGCGCCCCCTAGTGGTTAACCCCTTCACTACCATTGTCATTGTCAGTAATCGGTGCATTTTTATAGCACTTTTCGCTGTGAAAATGACAATGGTCCCAAAAATGTGTCAAAAGTGTCCGCCACAATGTCGCAGTCACAACAAAAAAAAAATGCCATAAAACTATCCCCTATTTGTAAACGCTATAACTTTTGCGCAAACCAATCAATAAACGCTTATTGCGTTTTTTTTTACCAAAAATATGTAGAAAAATACATATCGGCCTAAAATGAGGAAAAAATATGTTTCTTTTATATATTTTTGGGGGATATTTATTATAGCAAAATATTGATTTTTTTTTTCAAAATTGTCGCTCTATTTTTGTTTATAGCGCAAAAAATAAAAACCGCAGAGGTGATCAAATACCCCCAAAAGAAAGCTCTATTTGTGTGAAAAAAAGGACGCCAATTTTGTTTGGGAGCCACGTCGCACGACGCACAACCGCACAATTGTCAGTTAAATCGACGCAGTGCCGAATCGCAAAAAGGGGCCTGGTCCTTTTACCTGCATAATGGTCTGGGTCTTAAGTGGTTAAATACCACCAAAAGAAATCTCTCTTTGTGTAAAACACAAAAACAGATGATCATTCGTGTGTACCAGGCTTTACAGATCTATTGATAATGCCCATGCGGCCCACGATAAAATTGTGTCTGACACCCCTGTGGTAACAGAACAAAAAATCTCTCTAATATAAATAAAGATAATAACACACCTGACTGAGTATATGAAGCACTTGACTTTAAAACCTAAATCCATGCATCAGTACACCAAAGAAGAAAAAAACAGAGAAGTAAAAAAGTGTAATAAAATGTATTATTGTATCTCACGGTGCATCAGATGAACTTGTGTAGATCCATCAATACTTCCACTGTGCTGTATGGATGAAATAGGCAACGCTGACGATTTAAAAACACTAACAAATATGCATCACGTATCCTACCCAGCAGAATACTAAAGCTCCATGGTAGAAATATCTCGAAAATATCCGATATTAAATTAAATGACTGCTCACGCGGTTAGCATATTGTCCAATACTCTGAATTCGGCTCCGCCATTCAAACACAACACAACAGGCTGCAAAGTGAAAAGCTCCAAATAAGTTTTACAGATGAACGAGGCGGTCGATCCCGAGTCGTACCAATCAATATACTTGAAATCTCCAGTCGGCACAGTGTGTTTAAACCGCTTCTATAAACAATCCACTCCAGCTGCTGCTGAATTCCCAAGCTGTGAGTGTGCATAGTATAAAGATAAAGGTTGTAAATTCAATTGCACATGCCATATGTAGTCTCACCCGACTGGGATCAGGCATGGAAGAGTAAACGTTTACCAGGCGTAATAGATAAACTCCTTGGTCCTCTTTTATCAAAGCTGGTACAGATATGTAGGCTTCCTCCACTTCCATAATAGTAGTCGCCAGGGCTTTTTTTCCCGCTGGAACGCGGGGGAACGCACTCCAGCACTGAATGTATGTAATGGCAGGGGTGCTGGGGTGTACTGGGGGACTGGGGTAATGCTTGTTGCTGGGGGAGGTCAGTTGTCACTGGTAGGGGATCTATTGTTGCTGGGGGAAAGGGGGGGGCTCTTATGCTACCGGGAGACGATCATTGCTGGGAGACATCAACTGTTGAGGGAGGGGTATATTGTTGCTAGCTGTTTAGAGTCTATTGTTGCTGGGGGAGCGCCATTGTTGCTGGCTACAAGGGATCTATTTTACATCCTATCATAGGGAGTGGAACCAAGGAATGGTGCTCGGAGGTGGGTAGGGAGTGGAACTAAAGAATGGTGCTCGGAGGTAGGTAGGAGGTGGAACCAAGGAATGGTGCTCGGCGGTGGGTAGGGGTGGGACCAAAGAGTGATGCTCAGAGGTGGGTAGGGGGTGGAACCAAGGAATGGTGCTCAGAGGTGGGTAGGGAGTGGAATGGTGCTCGGAGGTGGGTAGGGAGTGGAACCAAAGAATGAAGTTCGGAGGTAGGTAGGGGGAGGAACCAAGGAATGGTGCTCGGAGGTGGGTAGGGAGTGGAACCAAAGAATGATGCTCGGAGGTGGGTAGGGGGTGGAACCAAGGAACAGTGCTCGGAGGTGGGTAGGGAGTAGAACCAAAGAATGATGCTCGGAGGTGGGTAGGGGGTGGAACCAAGGAATGGTGCTCGGAGGTAGGTAGGGAGTTTAACCAAAGAATGGTGCTCGGAGGTAGGTAGGGAGTGGAACCAGGGAATGGTGCTCGGAGGTGGGTAGGGGGTGGAACCAAAGAATGGTGCTCAGAGGTGGGTAGGGGGTGGAACCAAGGAATGGTGCTCGGAGTTGGGTAGGGAGTGGAACCAAAGAATGATGCTCGGAGTTGGGTAGGGGGTGGAACCAAGGAATGGTGCTCGGAGGTGGGTAGGGAGTAGAACCAAAGAATGATGCTCGGAGGTGGATAGGGGGTGGAACCAAGGAATGGTGCTCGGAGGTAGGTAGAGAGTTGAACCAAAGAATGGTGCTCGGAAGTAGGTAGGGAGTGGAACCAAGGAATGGTGCTCGGAGGTGGGTAGGGGGTGGAACCAAAGAATGGTGCTCAGAGGTGGGTAGGGGGTGGAACCAAGGAATGGTGCTCGGAGGTGGGTAGGGAGTGGAAACAAGGAATGTTGCTCAGAGGTGGGTAGGGGGTGGACACATAAGGTGACTCGGTAGTAGGAAGTACCTGCACCTACTCTCTAAGAAAAAAAGCCCTGGTAGTCGTATACTAAACTTCCATCTAGCTTCTATTGGCAGTACAGTGGAAGCTTGGTTTAAGAGTGTAACAGAACCCCAAATGGGAAAGGGATTAAACCCGTTTAGGATATTCCATTCCCGAACACGAGGCAGCTACCGACACTCCACAGTCAGGTGAACGCAACCCATAAGAATAATACAAGACACGGCTCTGTATGAATTTGAAGCAGGTCTGACAATCTTTATTGAGAAAGCAGGCTCTTATATACACGAAAATAATACTGCAGTAACAAATAAACAATGACCCTACTCCACCCACAACATCACACAATGTTTACCCAATGAGCCCCCTCAATACATCTCTTTGCAGACATCCTGTCTCTGGCCCTGACCTGATTTACATGAGCTAATTTACTACAGCTGATGATTCAGACACCTGACCTTTAGGCTGTCTGTTAACTTGCAATACACAATATCATCAATAGACCTTCACATAATACAGGGTCAATTAGCACAAGCCACAATGAAAGATCCTTAGAAGTTAGTCTGGATTCAATTTACATCATCAACAGACAGACAAGTGGGCTGGAGTTGATGACATAAACATCTTTCAATGAATTCAGAATCAACAAACAGCAACCAGTTCTCCACAGGTATCCTGGAATACATTGTGGACAATAACAGTCCCATCTCAGGTAGTCCAAGATATGAATGTCCATTATTTTCCGGCTCATGCCTTCTAAGAGCTTCTGGATTCCACGGGCCCTCCCATTACAAAGAGTAACTTGGTTTGAGAGTGTTTTGATTTGTGAGCAACTTTTTTTTAAATTATGACTTGGTTTGCGAGAGTTGACTCGCAAGACAAGCAGAATTCAAGCTAAATTTAAGCTAAATAGGCCTGCAGTACCTTATTTGACCTGAGGTACGGGGGCGCAGGAGCCGAGAAAAGCCAAAAATAGGCCTGCAGTACCTCATTTGGCCTGAGGTACAGGGGCGCAGGAGCCGAGAAAAGCCGAACATTGGCCTGCAGTAGCTCATTTAGGAAACGAGCCGAAGTGTCCTTGGGCCTTTTTGGACATTTTCTGCGCTCTCTGGCGCCCTCTCCACCTCTGGCTGCATTCAGTATTGAAGTCAATGCGGAACAAATTATTTTTGTTTCCATTGACTTCAATGGGAAAACTCGCTTTGATATGCAAGTACTTTGGATTACGAGCATTCTCCTGGAACGGATTATGCTCGTATTCCGAGGTTCAACTGTATAAATCTGGATCTGGACTTCATTCTTGTACCACTTGATTGAGCCGGCATCATCACCAAATGAGTAACACCAACAAATCTGCACACTACTTGTTGTATTTATTACAGGTATTTATAGAGCGGCAACAAGTTAAGCAGTGCTTTAAATTTTCTCTATTAACTAATAATAATGCAGAAAATGGAACTCAAGCCATTCTGTTGACATTGAGGACCACCCAGTGCACAAGAAGAAGAGAACCCCACACCAGTGGCGGCTGGTGTTTTTTTTATTTATTTGGGGGGCGGATAACAACCACCCCCATGGACGGCTGGCGGTACGGCACTTAGGGCAGTGGCTCCAGTGTCCACTCCTCTAGCGGTTTCCTCCATGGCTTCCAACATGCGTCTCCATGCTTTTCCTCCTAAGCGCTAGGCCGGCGTTCTGGCAAATCAGGAAATGGTTCTCACGACCCGCCTCCTGATTAGCAGGGATGAAATTTAGTGTGAATATATCGAATAATTATTCGCTATCGTCACACAACTGGGTGGGATCGGGGCACAGTGCTCTGCGCCCTGAGCCCACCCTTTTTTAAAACCTATTAGAGTCTCTGGCTCTAATTACATGCTTCAAAAAACACCCTCCCCCATAGCAAGCCATAGTCCGGCACGTTGTATGTAGATCAGGGGGCTGGTCGCATGGGTAAGGGGCGGTGCCCATGCGCCCCTAATGGATGGGCCATCACTGCCCTACACCTCACACGATCAGACAGAATATATCGGAAAATATAAGTATAAAAATAAATGTGGGATGGGGATCCAGGGGACAGGGTGGAGTTGGGTTTTAGGTTTATTTTTTGTAGACGCCAAAAAAGATGAGTGTGGGAATATCTCTGTTAAAGACGGAGGATTTTAGGTGGGAAGCAAAGCCATTGGTTAACCAAACTGAAACCAAAATGAAATGATCAATCCATGGTACCCCAATCATCCTAACCTATAATCTCTTCTACTCCAGACACCAGGTACAAGTTACAGGGCCACACTGCCCTTTACATCCCCATTGAGGCCCTGAATGTAGAAGCTGAAACCGCCATCAAGAACAAAGAGATGGTGCAGAGGCTGGAGAGTGAGTATATCTGTCATTTATAATTATAGGGAATGAATAGTGGGCTTGCATATATTTTTGTTATTCAGAAAAAACATTTTGAAAAGGATTATTTTTCTTCTTCAGGTAAAGATGTAATATTTCATATTAATATTATGCATTCTCATTTTCAGTCAGCAGGTGGAGCTGTAGACATCTTTTCACATTTTCTAGTTTCTCCTTACCCCCTGTAAAAACATTTCAATTCATTTTGAATCCATTTAAAAATATATACGAAAGGAATCTGAATACACAAAATAATTCCGAAAACGAAATCATTCTAACATAACCCTTGTGCGCATGCTCACAACTTCGGTCTGCACCACTTCACGGGAAACGTCAGCGCAATGCCTTCCGTTGGGCGTTTAAATGCGCCCGTAGATGCGCCATTCCGGCACTAAAGTATATCCTGCTCCCCCTCCCCGCAGTGATGTTACTTTTGTTCTGAGATGGCTGCTCCCGTTCCCCGCAAACACACAGGAGAAAGCTGAACTTTAATGGCCAGGAGCTGTCAGCCGTCATCTCGGCTATGGAGACCTATGATGTCTTCCTCCATGGCTGTAAAAGTTGACAGACAAGCATGGACAGAGGTGTTGTCCTGCAAGTGGGGGTGCTCAGCTAGCTCTTATCGTCGGTAACGCTGCTGTAGCTGCTCTCCTGCTGACCTGTGACCGTCTGGAGTAAAGATAAAGCAGCCTTTTGTAGAAATAACTTTGCGTCGGACGGACGAGATACGCGCGGCGCATGTAGCCAGCGTATGGTGCTAATCCGTTCGCGAATTGGGAAATCTCCCTCATTTGCATATTTGCGAAATTAAGCGCTGGCGATACTCTGGCGTCGGAACGTTCCGCCGGTCGGAAATGGCCCGTTATTGGGCGCATCTAGTTTGGTGGGTACGGCCACATAGAAACGACGGCGCATCTTCACAGTTACGCGGCGCATATCGAAATACTCCAGCGCAACTCTACATGAATTTGCCCCATAGTGTTTTGCTTTTAGGCCAAAAAATCTGTTTTGGTCTCATCCCCCACATGTCTTCTTGCAGACTGCAAACACGACTTCTTATGGCTTTCTTTCAACAATGACTTTCTTCTTGTCACTCTTCCATAAAGTCCAGATTTGTGGAGAGCACGACTACTAATAGTTGTCCTGTGGACAGATTGTCCCATCTGAGCTGTGGATCTCTGCAGCTCCTCCATGGGCCTCTTGGCTACTTCTCTGATAAATGCTCTCCTTGCCCGGCCTGGTCAGTTTAGGTGGCCATGTCTTGGTAGTTTTGCAGTCGTGCCATACTCTTTCCATTCTCAGATGATGGATTAAACAGAGCTCTGTGGGATTTTCAACGCTTGGGATATTATTTTCATAACCTAATCCTGCTTTATACTTCTCCACAGCTTTATCCCTGACCCGTCTGGTGTGTTCCTTGGCCTTCATGATGCTGTTTGTTTACTAAGGTTCTCTAACAAATCTCTGAGGGCTTCACAGAACAGCTATATTTATACTGATATAAAATTACGCACAGGTGGAGTCTATTTACTAATTAGGTGGCTTCTGAAGGCAATTGGTTCCACTAGATTTTGGTTAGGGGTATCAGAATAAAGGGGGCTGAATACAAATACACGCCACACTTTTCAGATATTTATTTGTAAACCATTTATAATTTTCCTTCCATTGCACAATTATGTGCCACTTTGTGTTGGCCTATCACATAAAATCCCAATAAAAGACATTTATGTTTTTGGTTGTAACATGACGAAATGTGGAAAATGTCAAGGGGTATGAATACTTTTTCCAGGCACTGTAGATATGTAATTGGTTGGTTGTTCCTTCCTGGAGAAGCTCTTTAAGTAAATTTGTTTCCGTTCTCATAGCTGCCATGGTGCATTGGACCCGCCAGATCAAAGAGGTTCTGAGCGCCCAGGAAGCAGTGGAGATGGGTGAGAGCTCAGGTCCTCTGGAGGAGATTGAATTTTGGAGAGAACGATGCACTGACCTCTCTGGAATCGGCAAGCAGCTGGATAAGCCCGGAGTGAAGCACATCGAGCACATTCTGGAGATGGCAAAGTCATCCTATGTGGGACCTTTCCGGAAACTCTCCAAGCAGATCCAGGTGAGAGCAAACCACTGACTCTGGATTCAAGATCTAGAGTAACAGTCTGTTGTTTTGTCTCCAAGCTTCCTTCCTCATTTTGTTTTCTAAAGTCCTTATTCTCATGGGTGACTGTATACGTAAGCCTCAAATCTTTATTATACTTGTGGCACTACGTCCCTAGGAGCTGCTGGATTAGATTTGGGTCTGCCGTTACCTCACTGTTCACCGTATATACAGTAATCCCTTGTGCGTCAACGTGTTTCGTTATTAGGCTTCATCAGGACACATTCAAGGTTTAAAGATAGCAAAAGAGAAAGCGGATATCACTGTCTGAAATAAAACATATTTGTTTAAAAATTCTAATAATCATAACACACATCTTAAAAAACACAAATCTGTACAAAAAGAGGAGCCAAGGCACATATCCATCCCAAGAGGAACGTTTACACCGCGTTAAAGAAAACCTGGACCATGATCAGGCTTAAGACCCCTTTTACACTGAATCGTTTTTACAGCGTTTTAGCTTTAAAAATAGCGCTATTAAAACGCTCATATAACGCTCTCCATGCATCTCAATGGACGCTTTCACACTGAGTCCTGCAAGCAGCATCTTTGGAGCAGCTTTTGGGCGCTAAAAAAAAACGCTCCAAAAACGCCCCTCTCCATTGAAATGAATTGAAAGCGCTGTAAAAACGCCTTGCTCTTTCACACCGAGGCACTGCAAAAACGCCCTCAAACATTAGGCCCCTTTCACACTGAGGCACTGCAAAAAGGCCCTCAAATGTTGGGCCCCTTTCACACTGTGGAGTTTTTCAGGCGGTACAGCGCTAAAAATAGCGCCGAAATACCGCCTGAAAAACTCCTGCCCCAGCCTTCTCAATGTGAAAACCCAAGGGCTCTCACACTGAGACGATGCGCTGGCGGGAGAGAGAAAAAAATCTCCTGTCAGCAGCATCTTTGGAGCGGTGAGAGGAGCTGCGTGTATACCGCTCCTTCACTGCTCCTTTCCATTTAAAACAATGGGAAACGGCGGCAATACCGCCCGCCATGCGACTCTGCAGAGGTATTTACCCTTTATCGGCCGCTAGAGGGGGTTAATACCGCACCGCTATCACCCGAATCCTGCGGCAATTTCGACGGTATGGCGCCGCAATTTTTAGCGCCACTTTACCGCCACTGCGCCTCCCGCCCCAGTGTGAAAGAGGCTTCAGGCCGCGTACACACGATAATTTTTCCGCATGAATTTGTATTTGCTCTGCTGACGGCGGTACATTTGTATTGATGCTTGTCTTACTATGTGTAAAATATTAGAACTTATCAATAAATAGTTGGAGATCCTGACCCTTTCTGCTCATATCCAAAATGCTAAAAACGAATTGGAGATACACCTTGGGCCAGATTCTTGTAGATCCTGCGGCGGCGGCGCGTAAGCTATTTACACTACGCCACCGCAACTTACAGGATCAGGTGCCGTATTCTCCAAGCACTTGCTCCGTAATTTGCGGCGGCGTAGTGTAAATGGCCCGGTGTAAGGCCGCGTAATTAAAAGGGGGCGGCTTGTATTTAAATTAAGCGTGCCCCCGTGCCGAACTAACTGCGCATGTGCCGGCCTTAAACGTAGGCCAGTGCGCATGCTCCATAGTACGCCGCAAACACATTGATTACGACGGCAACGTAATTCACGTACAGGCCTATTCGCGAACGAGTTACGTAAACGACGGAAACACGCGACGCAGTCCCGAGTCCATACTTAACATGGCATACGGCGGACTGACGTAAGGTTACCCCTCATATAGCAGGGGTAACCTTACACTTACGGAAACGACGTAAACTACGGCGAAGCGGCGCAAAAACGTTCGGGAATCGGCGTATCGGGCTCATTTGCATATTCAATGCTGAAATCGACGGGAACGCCACCTAGCGGCCAGCGTAGAATTACATCTAAGATCCGACGGTGTAAGTGACTTACGCCAGTCGGATCTATGCGTAAATGATTCTAGGAATCAGGCGCATAGATACCCGGGGAAAAAAAACAGAGATATTACCGTGTATCTGTAACTCCACACAGTAATGCAAGGCTTTCTTTGTGGTGTGGAGTGTCGTGCTCGCCCCCTCCCTTGGGCTACTGGAGAGTCAGGACTCTCTACATTGCAGATAGAGAAAGGAGCTGTGTGTTAGTGGGCGTCCTGACACTCCTGTAGTCCAAGGGAGGGGGGCGGGCACAACACTCCACACCAGGGAGAAAGCCTTGCATTACTGTATGGAGTTACAGACAGAAGAACAGGAAGTGAGGATTTCTCAGAAGAAATAAGGACATTTAAAAGCAAAATGGAAGGATGAGGTAAGTGAAGGAGGACTGCACTAAGGTAAAGGAAGCTATTTAGGGAAAAAAATTGTACCTTTACAACCCCTTTAAGGCCTAATGTACCCTCAGGGTTTGGAATGCTTGGGGGTTCGCCCGGGATCGATTTGACGACTAGCACAGGTACAGTGGAGCCTCAGATTGCGAGTAACGTGGTTAACGAGCATTTCGCAATACGAGCACTGTATTCTAAAAAAAAAACTGACTCGATTTGCGGGCGTTGTTTTGAAAAACGAGCAGGATTCAAGCCACAGCGGTGTGCGATTACTGTGTTTGGCCTGAGGTGCGGGGGGCGCCGGAGCCGAGAAGAGCCAAACGGCGCCAATCGGAACTGCTCGGAAATGCTTGGAAAACCGCAGAAATACTCTGTTCCCGAGTTCAGCCGAGGTGTCTTCGGCCCTTTCCGAGTGTCTCCGATGCTCTCCGGCGCCCCCTCCACATTTGCCTACCCCTGTCCTAGAGAATTGATAGGCCAGATCAAGTTGACGTTAAATTATTATATTTCCTCTTTGCCTCACTGAATGATCCCAATGTGTTTCGTCTCTTGTAGGACGGCTCTGTCCAGGCTCAGTCTAACCTCAGCTTTTTATCCATACTGCAAGAACCGTTTGAAGAGCTGATGTCCCTGAAAATCAAAAACATTCCTGAAAAATTCCCTCGTCTCCTCAGCCTCGTCCGTATCATTTGGGTCAACTCGCCCTACTACAATACCCGAGAGCGCCTTACTTCTCTATTCCGAAAGGTAAATAGAAAATCAATGACACCGTCTTCTACATCGGCCCACATTGTTTTTTTTTTTTTTTTTTTAAATCGATTTGAAATTCAATTTATCCAAAATTTGAATATATTCCAAATTTAATTTGCAGACTATTTGTTCTATTTTATTCTAGTCTAATCAATTACATTTTTCTATTCTATCCTCCTTTATTCCATTTTTTTCCTTTATATTCTATTCTATTCTTTTCTATCCTATGCCTTTATTTTCTGTTCTAGTATATTCTGTTTTAATCTGTTGTTTTCTATTTTATTCTATTCTTTTATTTTCTATTACATTTTTTTTCTTTTTCTTTTATTCAATTTTTTTTTAAAAATTCTATTATTTTTTTATATTCTATTTTTTATTTTGTTTTTATTCTGTTTTTATCCTTTTCTATGATTTTTTTTGTATTCTATTGTTTTTTATTCTGCTTTAGTCTATTATTTTATTTTATATTCTAGTCTATTCTGTGTTTTTCTATTTGTTTTTTATTCCTTCTATTTTAAAAGATATTTAATAAAATCTAATTTGTCATAAATTTAAGCCAAAATGTATTCTGCTACATGTCTTTGGTAAAAAAAATTCTGTTAAGTGTATAATAATTGGTTTGTGTGATCACAGACAGATGTGCGCAGGTGATCACGGACATATGTGCGTAGATGATAGCAGATGATCACAGACATATGTGTGCAGATGATCATATACAGATGTGCGCAGATGATCACGGACATATGTGTGCAGATGATCATTGGGACATGTGATTTTACTGTTACATATGTGAGGGACAGATGTTTTTACTGTGTGGGGACATGTGTTTTGGGGACAATATTTTGGGGACTTTGTGTGTTTACACTGTGTGGGCACACTAGTCTGGTGATCAGTGTGTAAAACGTTTTAAAAAACGTCTTGTACTCACTGATTACTGGCCGGCTGCAGAGATCCGCTCCCCTCTCC
The DNA here is from genome assembly GCA_029574335.1 of Rana kukunoris. Classification (NCBI taxonomy): domain Eukaryota; kingdom Metazoa; phylum Chordata; class Amphibia; order Anura; family Ranidae; genus Rana; species Rana kukunoris. The sequence goes on from CM056051.1 coordinate 522,255,395, forward strand.
TCACCGACAATTTCTGTGTGAGAAGAGGGGAGCCGATCGCCTAAAACCCAGCTCTCTATTGACATCACATGATGAATGTGATTGGACACAGCTGTCATGTGATCAGGAGGGCCAGTCACAGAGCCATACCTCCCAACCGTCCCGGATTTCGTGGGAAAAATCCTGCGGTCCCGCGATCAGGGCTTGAGTCCCGCGATTCCGCGGCACCCCCCAGCTCAACAACTTTGATCTGCCAACCCCCCCCCCACGCTTAACAACTCGGATCCCGCGAAAGGAACCCCCCCCAACAACTTTGATCTGTGGAACCCCCTCCCCGCTCAACAAGTCAGATCCGCGGACCCCCCCGCTCAACAACTCCAATCCGCGAACCCCCCCCCCCCCCCCGCTCATCAACAACTTTGATCTGCAGAACCCCCTCCCCGCTCAACAAGGTGTCCCTCATTCCCATCTCAAAAAGTTGGGATGTATGACAGAGCCCTCCTGCCGATCGGAGATGCGCCGCGTCCGGGTGACACATCGGGATTGCGCTGCTGCATGGGCACGAAGGGGGTGAGGACCCAGGTAAAGCAAAATATAAGCAGCTTAAGGCTCAATTCACACCTACAGATGAGACCTAGCGCCTGCACGTCTCTATGTTTTTTTTGCTCGTTCCCACACATATTGCTTAGGGCAGCCTGCCAATTTATATGGACTGCTTTACTTGCAAGAAACGTAGAAAGAATGTCTCTGACTATTTCCCAAAAGTATGCCGCACTGAACTGCATGGTGCTACAGCAACGGCATTGGGGCTACAGACCCAGCGCATGGCACTAGAACTCCCCTGTGCTCCTTCTTCATCAACTCACTTCCCAACTTTGTTGAGAGCGCTGTACTATAAGTGATCTAATTTTTCGTCAGACTCCACAATGATAGACTTGGCATAAGATACAGAACAAGTTGGCGTAAGTCCCAAATCTAAGTTGACTGCCAATGGCTTAAAGGACTGCAGAGGAAGAAATGTATTTTCCTGCACGGATACCAGGCTGATCTTTGTCGATCTGTGCCCACAGCCCTGCGATCGTCTCAGTTGCAATTTTATCAAAATGCATATAAATTGCGAAATGTCAAGATTCAGATTACAGCAAAGAGCACTAGTCATGTGCCTAGGGCCTGGATAGGGGGAGGGGGGGGGGTCGGAGGGATGAGTGCCCCTTCTCAGCTAATAAAATTCAGTTTTTTTGATGAGCGGTTTCCATGGCCCCTGGTTGGTTTTTGTGTCACTTCATTCAACGGCACAGACGTTATGAAATGCCAATATACAGTTAAAACATCTAGCCAGCCGCCTAAGGCCAGAGAGGCTTCAAATGAATGACTAATCGCTTCGATTCTGGTGTTTGTCTCGCTGGTTTTGCAGCCATAGATCTCATATTCCGTTGACTCTTTTTATTGTCAAGATACAGATTGCAGCCATGAAGTCTAATCAGTGGCCTGGGGCAAGAGCCTGTTTAGAAGCCTGAGTGACTCTGTTAATGAGTTAGTATTTATTTTCATCTTTCCAAAAGTTGGCCAATGAATTTTAAGTCATTAATATGACTGATGGCTGGGCTGTCAGTTCTGTAAAGGCTTACCATAGCAAAAAATCTTGTGTAAGGCCGTGTACACACGGCAGAGATCCTCGACGGGCAGAACACATCGTTCCGCCCGTCGAGGTTCTCTGCCGGCTGTCGAAATCGGCGACCCGCCCGTCGGGAATGGCAACCAGCCATTCATCCAGGCGGGCCGTCGAGCAAATAGAGAGCGTGCTCTCTATTTCTGCTCGACGGGCTTCCCGACGGGAAGCTCTCCGAGAACGTACACACGGCCGAGGTTTCCAGCGAGAACCTCGGTCGTGTGTACGCCGCCTCTGAGAAACAAAATGTTACCCCAGCTCCACTGCCAATATGGAAGTCTATGAACTGTGATCCGGTGCTCTAGCCAGGACGTTCAGGCAGTGGTGTATCTAGGGTATGGCAGCCATGGCAAGTGCCATGGGCGCCATATGAAGGGGGCGCTGTTGAGTGGCTGGGCAGCAAGGCACTTACCAGGGTCTGAGGATCTCTTCTTCCCTCCTCCCGAGCATAGGCAGGATCTCCTTTTCAGCACCTTTGCTAATGGACAATGGCAGCGCAATCCCTGCTGCGTTCAGCCACAGCCATCCCCTGTTCTCCCATGCCATCTGGTCGGATTGGCAGCGCACAAAGAAGAAGGAGGAACATCAGTTTCTCCCTCTCCTCTGTAAAAACTTAAAGGCCTTAAGTGACGAAGACTTCATCACTTCCAGTATTGGTTCTGCATTTACCTGGCCTTGGATGACAGAGGAGGGATCAAGGGTCTAATAAACCCCAGATTTCTCCATAAAGAGGATATGTCACTACCCAAGGTATCACAAGGATTTCAAATGTTTCGACAGTGCTTGCCATAGGTGCTATTTTCACTAGATACGCCTCTGCGTTCAGGCCCCATAAATACAATACTTGAATCAAAAAGGGCTGCCAACTCTGATGCTCTTAAATAAAAGTTCTTTATTGGTTATATAGATACACGGGTACAGGCTATAAGTTGACGCGTTTCGGCTAAGAAGCCTTCAGCAAAGCTTTGATGAAGGCTTCTTAGCCGAAACGCGTCCGCGTATAGCCTGTACCCATGTAACCAATGAAGTACTTTTATTCAAGAGCATCCGAGTTGCCAGCCCTTTTTGAGGCTAATGCATGAACTGAACTTCATTTTGATAGTCTCCTACTTAACGGGCAACCACTTTTGTGGGGGAAAAAATATAGCATGAAGTAAAAGGGGACTCTGATGTAAGAGGGACTCTGATGGGGACATGACTTCTCTAGACCAGTGGTCTCCAAACAGTGGCCCAGGGGCCAGATGTAGCCCTTTGCTTGATGTTATCTGGCCCTTGGGGTGCTTTTTTATTCATTGACACCAATGATGGGGCAGAATTCCTCCCAATGACCCCAATGATGGGGTAGAATTCCTCCCAATGATGGGGCAGAATTCCTCCCAATGACACCAATGATGGGGCAGAATTCCTCTCAATGATGGGGCAGAATTTCTCCCAATGATGGGGCAGAATTCCTCACAATGACACCAATTATGGGGCAGAATTCCTCACAATGACACCAATTATGGGGCAGAATTCCTCACAATGACACCAATGATGGGACAGAATTCCTCCCAATGATGGGGCAGAATTCCTCCCAACGATGGGGCAGAATTCTTCACATTGATAGGGCAGAATTCCTCCCATTGATAGGGCAGAATTCCTCCCAATTATGGGGTATTGTTTTGTAGAATATAATGAAATTAAACCGTTTTGTAATAAGTCTGTAACATAACAAAATGTTAAAAGGTGAAACGCTGTGAATAATTTCCAAATGCACTGTACAAATACTGTAAATTAAAAGCATACATGTTAAAAGGACAATATTTCACAAATAAGAAAAATGCATCAAATTGAATCTATACATATTGCAATGGTTTACTTGAATGTGTATCCAATTGAACTTGATCCTTCCAAGTACATAATGCTTGCTTAGTCTGTAACTTTAGTTGCCTTCCTTTGTTCTCCTGGAACACTGTGTCACTTCAGGTCTTCCACATTCATCTCTTCCTTTCAAGGTCTTCTTTGCGATAAGTAAGAAGCCATGTTTTCCATCCTCAAAAATGGTTGCCCTTAGCTGATACTGTATGCACGCTCTGTACTTTGCTTGGAAACAGCGGAGATATGCCAAGAAGACACAAAACGTATACTTTGTCTTTTCAGATCAGCAATGAACTGATCCGGCTCTGCAGCCGAGAGATTTCCCTTGATCACATCTTCGATGGGTACATCGCCTCTAGTCGCCAGGTGTTGAACAACTGTATCATGTGCTGCACGGCTTGGAAGGAGCAGTATATAAAAGCCATGAAGGTCCATCAAAGGTGCGTACTATAAAAAGGGAACGGCCATGGGGTAAATATACACTCTACTGTTCAACCAAAAACTGGAATTTAAACCCAATTGAAGTTACAGTTTAAAACACTTTCAAAGTTTTAGAGTTAAAAGTCTTAGACCCCCTTCTCCATACCAAACTCTGTTCACATTCTTTCTCTTTTACCCGCACCTGTGTGTCTATTTGTTATGTTAGCAACTGCAGTACCGACCAGAAAACTGAACAAACGGGCGGGAGCAGAATTAGCTATGCAGAATTTCAGGGTTTGTGGGGCTATCCCTTAGTCCTAAAGAGACACTGATGGGCTCGCGTTGAGACCCTGATTCCCTGCATCTGGGTGCCTCTGGTGTGGGGATGGAGGCTGGGGCTAGTTTGATGGAGGCCTTTGTGTCCCCCCCCTGCCCCGTCCGTGGGCCGAGGTCCCTAACGTCCTGCATGGGCGGCTGCTAGACCCACCAGAAGGGGCCGGAGCTGACCGTGGAGGATCCTCAATGCTACATACGTTATAAAATACCTGCATAGCTGCCTGACCTTACAAGGTCCACTGGACAATAGCACTTCTCCCTGGTTGGGACTGGAACACAACCCCCCTGTGGTGCCCGTTAATTTGGCACTACTTGTTTATGTTTTGTCTGTTCAACGGACCCCCTCGAGATACTGATACTCATGCGACCCTGCGTGGTTAAAATTTCTCTCTGTTTTCAACATAGCTGTTGAACGTGTCATGTCTGTGTTAGGTGTTAAATGGTTAATAAACTTGCTTATACAAAAAAAAGTCTTAGGCCTCATTTACACAGCTAAACCGGCTTGGTGGTGCATGTATACTGAGAATATCTGCTGCCAGAAGCCTGGGTGTTTGTTGATAGTGGCCAGAAAGTCTGTACAAATGAATGACAGGCTACCAGTGCCAGGAGTCATGTATCTGCACATTGAGAGGTTACATGCACTTAGGGGCAGAAGATCAGCCCAGGACGCAATCATACTAAAAATATAGGTTAGTTGGTAAGAGATATAAAATATTTGTTTCGTTTTTTACTGATAAAGGGCACTCTTCAAAGATTACGTTTTCCTCCCCGGACTTTGGCAAGATGCCATCGGGATTCCATCTCTCAACAGGGCAACAGGAAGGATGCCTCCTTACATTGGTGGCCAGTGGAAGGAAAATGTCCCCTTTCATTGCTTGCCAATGGGAAAAAGAATGCTCTCTTATATTGGTGGACAATGGGAGGAAGAATTACCCTTTACACTGGTGGTCAGTTGGAGGACAAATGTCTCTTACATTGGTAGTCAGAAGAAAAATGCCTCTTGCATCAGTGTGAGTTGGAAGAAGAATTTGCTCGAACATTGGTGTCAGCATGGCTTGACAATGTAGGCTGTTGCCGGCTTCTATGTTTGTACGGCATCCCTGGTGTCCATACTAATGAGCATGGGTTGGACTTGTCTGTGTCTCCACCATGGATGCTGTTCTTGCATAGCATCCCCGGTGTCCCTATAGATGAGCATGGGCCGGACTTGACGGCGTCGCCACCATAGCCGCTGTTCATGCATGGCATCCGTGGTGTATCCTATACAGATGAGCATGGGCTGGACTTGTCTGTGTCACCACTATGGCTGCTGTTCTTGCATGGCATCCCCAGTGTCCAATACAGATGAGCATGGGCTGGATTTGTCTGTGCCGCCACCATAGCTGCTGTTCATGCATGGCATCCCCGGTGTCCTATACAGATGAGCATGGGCTGGACTTGTCTGTGTCGCCACCATAGCTGCTGTTCTTGCATGGCATCCCTGGTGTCCCTACAGATGAGCATGGGCCGGACTTGTCTGTGTCGCCACCATAGCTGCTGTTCTTGCATGGCATCCCTGGTGTCCCTACAGATGAGCATGGGCCGGACTTGTCTGTGTCGCCACCATAGCTGCTGTTCTTGCATGGCATCCCTGGTGTCCCTACAGATGAGCATGGGCCGGACTTGTCTGTGTCGCCACCATAGCTGCTGTTCTTGCATGGCATCCCTGGTGTCCCTACAGATGAGCATGGGCCGGACTTGTCTGTGTCGGCTACCGTGGCTGCTGTTCTTGCAATGCCAATGTGGCATCCCTGGTGTCCTTACAGATGAGCATGGGCTGGACTTGTCTGTGTCATCACCATGGCTGCTGTTCTTGCACGGCAACCCCAGCGTCCTCCAGACGAACCCCAACTGCAGGTTGGACACCCCTGTTATAGAGATTTAATTAGTGACCATAACGTATTTAAATCAGATTTGAATGAATTATTTTCACCTCCACCGAAATCATTTGGTCCCAATAAAACATTGTATTGTATTGATCCAATACTTTATACTCTACATCATTGTATAGCATTGGGGTCATTTTCTGAATGTGTTGATATTATTCAGTTTCAATTGGAAATTATAATCTTTAGCAATGTTCTTTATGACGTTCCGGAGTGCGATCCACCAACTGACCACTCGCTCTGTGTGTGACAAAGAAGACAACGCTGCGCAGTCAGTCCGTCCTTCTCATTGTGATTTCATTACTTTAAAGGTTTTCCAACGTCGGATGGGTTTTGGATCAAACAAGTATTTTTGCACAAGTGGACGCCTTTATACAACGCTGCAAAGATCTACTGGAGGTATGAATTTAATGTAATTCTTTCATTTATGTTAGAGCTGTTCTTCTCTGTGTCGGGGGCTCCAAACTTTCTAAACAAAGGGCCTTCAGACTTTAGGGGGGGGGCAGACTTTGGCTAAGGGGAGTAGATAACACCCCAGCTTCAGTGGGAGTGTACAATGCCTCAGACTTGGTGGTCAGTGGGAGCAGAGCATTTACATAGCACCTGTGATCAATAGGAGGAAGAATGGTGTCCCATTGTTGGTGTCAGTGGAAAGAATTATGCCTCAATGTTGGTATCGTTGGGGGGAATAGTCCTCCAAGGGCTGGATAATGACAAGCAAAGCCCTGCATTCGGTCCGCAGTTTGGAGGCCACTGCTTTATGTCCTTCCATATAGATGAAGGCTATGAATCTGTCCTCCTCCTGCAGGGTGATACAGACAGAAGGGGGCTATGAGTCTGTCCTCCTCCTGCAGGGTGATACAGACAGAAGGGGGCTATGAGTCTGTCCTCCTCCTGCAGGGTGATACAGACAGAAGGGGGCTATGAGTCTGTCCTCCTCCTGCAGGGTGATACAGACAGAAGGGGGCTATGAGTCTGTCCTCCTCCTGCAGGGTGATACAGACAGAAGGGGGCTATGAGTCTGTCCTCCTCCTGCAGGGTGATACAGACAGAAGGGAGCTATGAGTCTGTCCTCCTCCTGCAGGATGATACAGACAGAAGAGGGCTATGAGTCTGTTCTTCTCCTGCAGGGTGATACAGACAGAAGGGGGCTATGAGTCTGTCCTTATCCTGCAGGGTGATACAGACATAAGGGGGCTATGAGTCTGTCCTCCTCCTGCAGGATGATACAGACAAAAGGGAGCTATGAGTCTGTCCTCCTCCTGCAGGGGGATACAGACAGAAGGGAGCTATGAGTCTGTCCTCCTGCAGGGTGATACAGACAGAAGGGAGCTATGAGTCTGTCCTCCTCCTGCAGGGTGATACAGACAGAAGGGAGCTATGAGTCTGTCCTCCTCCTGCAGGGTGATACAGACAGAAGGGAGCTATGAGTCTGTCCTCCTCCTGCAGGGTGATACAGACAGAAGGGGGCTATGAGTCTCTCCTCCTCCTGCAGGGTGATACAGACAGAAGGGAGCTATGAATCTGTCCTCCTCTGCAGGGTGATACAGACAGAAGAGGGATATGAGTCTGTCCTCCTCCTGCAGGATGATACAGACAGAAGGGAGCTATGAGTCTGTCCTCCTCCTGCAGGGTGATACAGACAGAAGGGGGTATAAGTCTGCCCCTCTTTGTACAGGGTAATATAGAGATAGAGGGCTAAAACACACATTTGGACTCAGGAGAGCCGTGTGAGTGACAGGTTGTTGATCAAGGTCTTTGGTCTGTTCCCTCGGCTGGCAGTTAATAATTTTGGTGCCTCCTGCCTCAGTCTCTATTATAGCCCCTATTCAGCTCTGCAGCGGGGAGCTGTTAGTGGTCGCACTCGCGTGGCATGTTGCTATGGCGATGGAGCATGTATCGGACACACAGGCAAGCTGCTCCCAAGGTGCGTCAGAGGCGAGGGGAGGTGGAGGTCAGAATAACCCCTTACTTTCCAAAACCTCAGTGTAAGATGAGGGATAACGGTATAGAAAATGTGATCCGTATTGTTCTGATGAATCCTACGGATGACCATGCTGAGTGATGAATCCTAAGGATGACCACGCTGAGTGATGAAGCCGATGTGAGCAGTGCGTGCCGTAATTGACAATGTCAATGGTTAGCTGCGGAGAAATTCCAGTTGTCATTAGCGCTCATTATTGCACGCAGAGCTTTTCCGATAAATTGGGAATTCTCCTCTCTACCATTAGCCGATCGCCCATTTTTCAATCTCTTCCGGTTGCCCATCTGCCCGCTGATGGCAATCAAAAGAGCTGCAGCATTTACCAAGCAACTTGTGCTAATGTGCTAATGTTCTAACCAAAAATACTTGCAAATCAGACCAATTCACTTTTTTTTTTCATTTAAAGCAAAGGCTGCTGGGGTGCAATAAAGAGGACCTGTAATTTAAAGCTGAAGTTTAATTTGCTTATGTTTTGCCACGCCCAGTTCCACCTGTCCCCTCCTCATCGAAATGCTAAGGGTCTCTGTGCTTCTCTGCAAAGCAGGACAATCATGGCTGGTGGGAGAAGCCAGGGGAGGAAAAATACTTAAATCAGGTGTCCCCATCAGACTCCCCCTTACATGAAAGGTCTCATCAGACCCCCCCCCCCCTTATATGAAAGTCCTCATCAGACTCCCCCCCCCCCCCTTATATGAAAGATCTCATCAGACTCCCCCCCCCCCTTATATGAAAGATCTCATCAGACTCCCCCCCCCCCCCCCTTATATGAAAGATCTCATCAGACTCCCCCTTACATGAAAGTCCTCATCAGACTCCCCCTCCTTACATGAAAGTCCTCATCATACCCCCCCCCCCCCTTACATAAAAGTCCTCATCAGACTCCCCCTCCTTACATGAAAGTCCTCATCATACCCCCCCCCCCCCTTACATGAAAGTCCTCATCAGACTCCCCCTTACATGAAAGTCCTCATCAGACTCCCCCTTACATGAAAGTCCTCATCAGACTCCCCCTTACATGAAAGTCCTCATCAGACTCCCCCTTACATGAAAGTCCTCATCAGACTCCCCCTTACATGAAAGTCCTCATCAGACTCCCCCTTACATGAAAGTCCTCATCAGACTCCCCCTTACATGAAAGTCCTCATCAGACTCCCCCTTACATGAAAGTCCTCATCAGACTCCCCCTCCTTACATGAAAGTCCTCATCATACCCCCCCCCCTTACATAAAAGTCCTCATCAGACTCCCCCTTACATGAAAGTCCTCATCAGACTCCCCCTTACATGAAAGTCCTCATCAGACTCCCCCTTACATGAAAGTCCTCATCAGACTCCCCCTCCTTACATGAAAGTCCTCATCATACCCCCCCCCCCTTACATGAAAGTCCTCATCAGACTCCCCCTTACATGAAAGTCCTCATAAGACTCCCCCTTACATGAAAGTCCTCATCAGACTCCCCCTTACATGAAAGTCCTCATCAGACTCCCCCTTACATGAAAGTCCTCATCAGACTCCCCCTTACATGAAAGTCTCCATTAGACTCCCCCTTGCATTAAAAGTCCTCATCAGACTCCCCCTTGCATTAAAAGTCCTCATCAGACTCCCCCTTACATGAAAGTCCTCATCAGACTCCCCCTTACATGAAATATCTCATCAGACTTCCCCTTACATGAAAGTCCTCATCAGACTCCCCCTTACATGAAAGTCCTCATCAGACTCCCCCCCCCCCTTATATAAACGATCTCATCAGACTCCCCCTTACATGAAAGATCTCATCAGACTCCCCCTTACATGAAAGATCTCATCAGACTCCCCCTTACACGAAAGTCCTCATCAGACTCCCCCTTACACGAAAGTCCTCATCAGACTCCCCCTTACACGAAAGTCCTCATCAGACTCCCCCTTACACGAAAGTCCTCATCAGACTCCCCCTTACACGAAAGTCCTCATCAGACTCCCCCTTACACGAAAGTCCTCATCAGACTCCCCCTTACACGAAAGTCCTCATCAGACTCCCCCTTACACGAAAGTCCTCATCAGACTCCCCCTTACACGAAAGTCCTCATCAGACTCCCCCTTACACGAAAGTCCTCATCAGACTCCCCCTTACACGAAAGTCCTCATCAGACTCCCCCTTACACGAAAGTCCTCATCAGACTCCCCCTTACACGAAAGTCCTCATCAGACTCCCCCTTACACGAAAGTCCTCATCAGACTCCCCCTTACACGAAAGTCCTCATCAGACTCCCCCTTACACGAAAGTCCTCATCAGACTCCCCCTTACACGAAAGTCCTCATCAGACTCCCCCTTACACGAAAGTCCTCATCAGACTCCCCCTTACACGAAAGTCCTCATCAGACTCCCCCTTACACGAAAGTCCTCATCAGACACCCCCTTACACGAAAGTCCCCATCAGACTCCCCCTTACACGAAAGTCCTCATCAGACTCCCCCTTACATGAAAGTCCTCATCAGACTCCCCCTTACACGAAAGTCCTCATCAGACTCCCCCTTACATGAAAGTCCTCATCAGACTCCCCCTTACATGAAAGTCCTCATCAGACTCCCCCTTACATGAAAGTCCTCATCAGACTCCCCCTTACTCCTCATCAGACTCCCCCTTACCGAAAGTCCTCATCAGACTCCCCCTTACATGAAAGTCCTCATCAGACTCCCCCTTACCGAAAGTCCTCATCAGACTCCCCCTTAAGAAAGTCCTCATCAGACTCCCCCTTACATGAAAGTCCTCATCAGACTCCCCCTTACATGAAAGTCCTCATCAGACTCCCCCTTACATGAAAGTCCTCATCAGACTCCCCCTTACAAGAAAGTCCTCATCAGACTCCCCCTTACACGAAAGTCCTCATCAGACTCCCCCTTACACGAAAGTCCTCATCAGACTCCCCCTTACACGAAAGTCCTCATCAGACTCCCCCTTACACGAAAGTCCTCATCAGACTCCCCCTTACACGAAAGTCCTCATCAGACTCCCCCTTACACGAAAGTCCTCATCAGACTCCCCCTTACACGAAAGTCCTCATCAGACTCCCCCTTACACGAAAGTCCTCATCAGACTCCCCCTTACACGAAAGTCCTCATCAGACTCCCCCTTACACGAAAGTCCTCATCAGACTCCCCCTTACACGAAAGTCCTCATCAGACTCCCCCTTACACGAAAGTCCTCATCAGACTCCCCCTTACACGAAAGTCCTCATCAGACTCCCCCTTACACGAAAGTCCTCATCAGACTCCCCCTTACACGAAAGTCCTCATCAGACTCCCCCTTACACGAAAGTCCTCATCAGACTCCCCCTTACACGAAAGTCCTCATCAGACTCCCCCTTACACGAAAGTCCTCATCAGACTCCCCCTTACACGAAAGTCCTCATCAGACTCCCCCTTACCGAAAGTCCTACAGACTCCCCCTTACACGAAAGTCCTCATCAGACTCCCCCTTACATGAAAGTCCTCATCAGACTCCCCCTTACATGAAAGTCCTCATCAGACTCCCCCTTACATGAAAGTCCTCATCAGACTCCCCCTTACATGAAAGTCCTCATCAGACTCCCCCTTACATGAAAGTCCTCATCAGACTCCCCCTTACATGAAAGTCCTCATCAGACTCCCCCTTACATGAAAGTCCTCATCAGACTCCCCCTTACATGAAAGTCCTCATCAGACTCCCCCTTACATGAAAGTCCTCATCAGACTCCCCCTTACATGAAAGTCCTCATCAGACTCCCCCTTACATGAAAGTCCTCATCAGACCACCCCCCCCCCCCTTATATAAACGATCTCATCAGACTCCCCCTTCCATGAAAGTCCTCATCAGACTCCCCCTTCCATGAAAGTCCTCATCAGACTCCCCCTTCCATGAAAGTCCTCATCAGACTACCCCTTACATGAAATATCTCATCAGACTCCCCCTTACATGAAATATCTCATCAGACTCCCCCTTGCAAGTGGGGGAGAGCCGTGTGACGATAGGATGAGCATCACTATGCTGCTTCTCCTTTCACTGTCCAGTCACAGGCTGGGGACTTGTCCGAGATAACCTAGACCAAGAGGCGGTGGGTTGAACAATGCTCACCTTCAGACTGAAGACATCTACTAGCAGAATAAAGTACTAGAAGGGAAAATCTCTGGACTGAAGTTCATTCTCTACTGAAGGGGTCTTCAAAATGTCTAAGCCAAGGGACAGTATACTGACCTTTTAGACACAATGCGGGGGGTGGGGGCGGGTAGGGCAGTGGGAGAAGAAAATATTCTGGTGTCGGTGATAGGAATAGTGCATCATTGTTGGTGTCATTAGGAGGTATTTTGCCCATTCATTGGTGTCTGTGGGAGGACATATGCCCAATTGTTGGTGTCATTGGGAGGAATAGTGCTCCATCATTGGTGTCCTTGGGAGAAATTGTACCCCATCGTTGGTGTCATTGGGAGGAATTGTTCCCCGATGTTGGTGTCATTGAGAGGAATTGTTCCCCGGTGTTGGTGTCATTGAGAGGAATTGTTCCCCGGTGTTGGTGTCATTGGGAGGAATTGTTCCCCCGGTGTTGGTGTCATTGGGAGGAGTTGTTCCCCCAGTGTTGGTGTCATTGGGAGGAATTGTTCCCCGGTGTTGGTGTCATTGAGAAGAATAGTGCCCAACTGTTGGTGTCATTGGGAGGAATTGTTCCCCAGTGTTGGTGTCATTGGGAGGAATTGTTCCCCAGTGTTGGTGTCATTAGGAGTAATTGTTCCCCCAGTGTTGGTGTCATTGGGAGGAATTGTTCCCCGGTGTTGGTGTCATTGGGAGGAGTTGTTCCCCCAGTGTTGGTGTCATTGGGAGGAATTGTTCCCCGGTGTTGGTGTCATTGGGAGGAATTGTTCCCCGGTGTTGGTGTCATTGAGAAGAATAGTGCCCAACTGTTGGTGTTATTGGGAGGAACTGTGCTCCATTGTTGGTGTCATTGGGACTAATTGTCCCCCGGTGTTGGTGTCATTGGGAGGAATTGTTCCCCGGTGTTGGTGTCATTGTGAGGAATGGAATTGTTCCCCGGTGTTGGTGTCATTGTGAGGAATTGTTCCCTGGTGTTGGTGTCATTAAGAAGAATAGTGCCCAACTGTTGGTGTTATTGGGAGGAACTGTGCTCCATTGTTGGTGTCATTGGGACTAATTGTCCCCCGGTGTTGGTGTCATTGGGAGGAATTGTTCCCCCAGTGTTGGTGTCATTGGGAGGAATTGTTCCCCGGTGTTGGTGTCATTGGGAGGAATTGTTCCCCGGTGTTGGTGTCATTGAGAAGAATAGTGCCCAACTGTTGGTGTTATTGGGAGGAACTGTGCTCCATTGTTGGTGTCATTGGGACTAATTGTCCCCCGGTGTTGGTGTCATTGGGAGGAATTGTTCCCCCAGTGTTGGTGTCATTGGGAGGAATTGTTCCCCGGTGTTGGTGTCATTGGGAGGAATTGTTCCCCGGTGTTGGTGTCATTGGGAGGAATTGTTCCCCGGTGTTGGTGTCATTGGGAGGAATTGTTCCCCGGTGTTGGTGTCATTGGGAGGAATTGTTCCCCGGTGTTGGTGTCATTGGGAGGAATTGTTCCCCGGTGTTGGTGTCATTGGGAGGAATTGTTCCCCGGTGTTGGTGTCATTGGGAGGAATTGTTCCCCGGTGTTGGTGTCATTGTGAGGAATGGAATTGTTCCCCAGTGTTGGTGTCATTGTGAGGAATTGTTCCCCGGTGTTGGTGTCATTGTGAGGAATTGTTCCCCGGTGTTAGTGTCATTGGGAGGAATTGTTCCCCGGTGATGGTTTTATTGGGAGGAATTGTTCCCCGGTGTTGGTGTCATTGGGAGGAATTGTTCCCCGGTGTTGGTGTCACTGGGAGGAATTGTTCCCCGGTGTTGGTGTCATTGTGAGGAATTGTTCCCCGGTGTTGGTGTCATTGTGAGGAATTGTCCCCCGGTGTTGGTGTCATTGGGAGGAATTGTTCCCCCGGTGTTGGTGTCATTGGGAGGAATTGTTCCCCGGTGTTGGTGTCATTGGGAGGAATTGTTCCCCGGTGATGGTGTCATTGGGAGGAATTGTTCCCCGGTGTTGGTGTCATTGGGAGGAATTGTTCCCCGGTGTTGGTGTCACTGGGAGGAATTGTTCCCCGGTGTTGGTGTCATTGGGAGGAGTTGTTCCCCCAGTGTTGGTGTCATTGGGAGGAATTGTTCCCTGCCGTTGGTGTCATTGGGTGGAAAGGGCCGCAGATTGGAGACCACCGCTTTACCGTGTATAGTGTAATCTGCAATACAAGTGATCTTTAGCTATAATTTGATATCAGTAAAGTCATGGTGCTTGAAAGGGGCACTTCTGGGATTGTTGGTCCCCTGCGACACTCAATGGTACCTCTTGCCAACCCCTTTTGTCATTACTGGCAGGAGGGACCATTGAATGCTTCTGGGGGACCAGAAGACCAAAACTCACAGATTTAAGCTTCAGCAAGTCTTCTGCTCATCGTGGCTTTGCAACAGATTTTTTAAAATCGATCAAGTCAAGGCATGCTGGCATTTGTAGTTCTGCAACAACTAGAAGCCCACTCGTTAGCTGCGTTATACATCATTACTCGTTTTATTGGTACAGAGTCCTACAGTGGGAGCCCGTAGCGTTACCTTTAATAGGCAAGCAATAAAAACCCGCCATCGAACGCAAGAAATAACTCCTTTATTATCTGTACTTTCTGCTGGCTGTTTCCAGCGGTGAAAAGATTCAGGGGAATTTGAAGCTCACGCTGCGTAAATAATAGAAGGAAAACCGATTTTTGGAAATGGCTTCAGTTACTGCTCTGTACGGGGCTTTATAAAGCCATTCCATTTAACTACTCTGCCATTCCTTAAAGGGTCAGTCCACTCCAAATTGAATTTTAGAACTGTTAGAAGGTGGCGTGCACACCATGCCCTCGCTTCTTAATCTCTCAGGGATTCCAGCAGTGAGATCTCTGAGCAAAAGTTTATGGGGTGTGTTATTAAAAAAAAAAAATCAGTTCGCCCAATGAAAATGCATGTACATTTGTTCTCTGCGAACTGGGAAAAAAATAATATTGTTAGGCTACTTCCTGTGCAGCTCGAATATTTTTAATTGATTCAAAATGGAAAGTACGGCATTTGGCCACTAGATGGTGCTAAGCATCCCAAGAGTATCTTATCATACTTAGCACCATCTAGTGGACAAATGTGATATTTTCCATTTTTAATCATTTCCGTTTTTAACCACTTCAGCCCCGGACCATTTGTCGCTTTAACGGACAATTGCGTGGTTGTGTGACGTGGCTCCCAAACAAAATTGAGGTCCTTTTTTTTTCTCCAGAGCTTTCTTTTAGTGGTATTTGATCAGCTCTACATTTTTTTTTGTTTTTTTGCTATAATAAATATCCCCCAAAAAATATACAAAAAAGCGTTTTTTTTTTCCCTCAGTTTATGCCTTTTTATGATACGTATTCTTGTAAAACACACTAGGGCTTATTTTCGGGAGGTGTCTTATTTAACTATGGTATGTACAATGATCCTAAAGTGGTTGTTATCCTAAAGAAAATATATAAATAAATCCTTTTCCTTTAGAGCACGATAGATCTCCTGTGTCCCCTGTCTCCTCCCCTCCCCCTCGCTGTCAGGTCAGGAGTCAGTATTTTGATGTAAAAAGCATCTTAAAATCAATCCTTATAGAAGTATCCAATTCAATTTTTAGGAATAGGGTTTTTTTAAATAACAAACATACCATACTTTAAGGAACACTAAAGATAAAACATTTTTTTTTTTTTAAATAACAAACATGTCATACTTAACTCCACTGTGCAGTTTGTTTTGCACAGAGTGGCCCCGGCGATCCTCATCTTCTGAGGGTCCCTGGGGGGCTGTCTCGGCTCCTCCCCGCAAAAGCTAATTCCTGTTCTGGGAAGCTCTCTCCTAAGGGGGTTAGCTTGCGGGTGCGCTCCCGTGTGATACAGTGGCGGCCACAGCCGCATCATTGATTTGATTGACCGCAGCAGGGGCCAATGGCTGTGCTATTATCAATCGTCCAATGAAGAGCCCACAAGAGCTGGAGGAAAGCAACACAGGATCATGCCCATGGAGATTAAAGGCTCAGGTAAGTAAAACGGGGGTCTGGATGGGGGGGGGGGGGTTCCGCTGCAGGCACCCAGAGAAAACCAATTAGGTAAATTGTGGGTGTAGTAAAATTGTGCACTGGGGGGTGCTTAAAATGACTCACTGTATACAAGGTAACATATGCACAGTGCTTGTATCCAAAACATATTCTTTACTTACTATGCCACAAGCAAGAGCTTAACGGAGATTGGAAGTGTGTAATGCACAGAGTGCAGAGTTCAGGAGTGTGTAATGCACAGAGTGTGGGGGTCAGGAGTGTGTAATGCACAGAGGGCAGGAGTAAGGAGTGTGTAATGCACAGAGGGCAGGGGTCAGGATTGTGTAATGCACAGATTGCAGGGGTTAGAAGTGCGTAATGCACATAGAGCAGGGGTCAGGAGTGTGTAATGCACAGAGAGCAGGAGTCAGGAATGTGTAATGCACAAAGGGCAGGGGTCAGGATTGTGTAATGCACAAAGGGCAGGAGTGTGTAATGCACAGAGTGTGGGGGTCAGGAGTGTGTAATGCACAGAGGGCAGGGGTCAGGATTGTGTAATGCACAGATTGCAGGGGTTAGAAGTGCGTAATGCACATAGAGCAGGGGTCAGGAGTGTGTAATGCACAGAGAGCAGGAGTCAGGAGTGTGTAATGCACAAAGGGCAGGGGTCAGGATTGTGTAATGCACAAAGGGCAGGAGTGTGTAATGCACAGAGTGTGGGGGTCAGGAGTGTGTAATGCACAGAGGGCAGGGGTCAGGATTGTGTAATGCACAGATTGCAGGGGTTAGAAGTGCGTAATGCACATAGAGCAGGGGTCAGGAGTGTGTAATGCACAGAGGTCAGGCGTGTGTAATGCACAGAGGGCAGGAGTCAGGAGTGTGTAATGCACAAAGGGCAGGAGTGTGTAATGCACAAAGGGCAGGAGTGTGTAATGCACAAAGGGCATGGGTCAGGAGTGTGTAATGTACAGAGTGCAGGGGTCAGGAGTGTGTAACACACAGGTTAATATACGGAACAAAAAAATTACCTCCCTCCCCAAATCAAAATCCCCTTAGTACAGACCAACGTAACCACCACTAGTAAAGACCCCTTCATCCAGTACAATTTATACTGGTAGAGATCTCCTCCAGTTGAGTTTCCTTTCCCCTGCCCCACAAATACGAATCTCCCCCTCCCAGTGCAGATCCCCCTCCATTAAATCGGCTCTCCAGACCAGGCATTTCAGAGTGTAGGGAAGTCCTCCCACGCCTGTGTCATGTGACTCGAGCTGTAAAGGAGATTATGAAAGCAACCCTCACTAACTGTCTGAGGTCTGACGGGTAGCAGGAATGGCAGCTGCAGTGCTTTGGGTGCACAGCTACTATTATAGCGCCGCGGGTGCTCTAGGAAGGGTTTGGACCCCCCTAACCCCCCTTATCTCTGCCCGGACTACTATCTACCGTGTTTCCCCAAAAATAAGCCCGGGTCTTATATTAATTTTGGCAACCTAAAACACACTAGGGCTTATTTTCGGGAGGTGTCTTATTTAACTATGGTATGTACAATGATCCTAAAGTGGTTGTTATCCTAAAGAAAATATATAAATAAATCCTTTTCCTTTTAAAGCACGATAGATCTCCTGTGTCCCCTGTCTTCTCCCCCCCCCCCCTCGCTGTCAGGTCAGGAGTCAGTATTTTGATGTAAGAAGCATCTTAAAATCAATCCTTATAGAAGTATCAAATTCAATTTGTAGGAATAGGGTGCAGCGTGTGATTGTTTTGTGGGCAATACGGTACCTTTCTTGCAGCTTCCCTGGCTGTCACATGGTTTGCCTGGGCTCTTCTCTGCTCCAGGATCCCCGCTGGCTTCAGCTTGCTCCATGCCTGCTCCGTGCACTGGGGAGGGGGGCGTCGGGCGTGAGGAGAGCAGAGGAGGGGGGAGTCGGTGTCCTGCTGGCGTCTGCCCGCTCTGTGCGCTGAGGAGGTAGGGGCTGCGGGCATCAGGTGGGAAGAGAGCAGAGGAGGGAGGAGCCGGTGTCCTGCTGGCGTCGGCCTGCTCCGTGCCTGCTTCTGGCACTAGGGAGGGGGCCGTGGACGTCGGGCGGGAGGAGAGCAGAGGAGGGGGAAGCCGGTGTCTTGCTGGCGTCTGCCTGCTCCGTGCACTGGGGAGGGGGCCGCAGGCGTCGGGTGGGAGGAGAGCAGAGGAGGGGGAGCTGGTGTCCTGCTGGCATCGGCCTGCTCCGTGCACTGGGGAGGGGGCCGTGGGCGTCGGGCGGGAGGAGAGCAGAGGAGGGGGGAGCCGGTGTCCTGCTGGTGTCTGCCTGCTCCGTGCCTGCTCCGTGCACTGGGGAGGGGGCCGTGGGTAGTCGGGTGGGAGGAGAGCAGAGGAGGGGGGAGCCGGTGTCCTGCTGGTGTCTGCCTGCTCCGTGCCTGCTCTGTGTACTGGGGAGGGGGGAGCCAGTGTCTTGGTGGCGTCAGCCTGCTCCGTGCACTGGGGAGGAGGCCGCAGGCGTCGGGTGGGAGGAGAGCAGAGGAGGGGGAGGAGGGGGAGGTGGTGTCCTGCTGGCATCGGCCTGCTCCGTGCACTGGGGAGGGGGCCGCAGGCGTCGGGCGGGAGGAGAGCAGAGGAAGGGGGAGCCGGTGTCCTGCTGGCGTCTGCCTGCTCCGTGCACTGGGGAGGGGGCCGTGGGTAGTCGGACGGGAGGAGGGCAGAGGAGGGGGGAGGCGGTGTCCTGCTGGCGTCGGCCTGCTCCGTGCAGTGGGGAGGGGGCCGCAGGCATCGGGCGGGAGGAGAGCAGAGGAGGGGGGAGGCGATGTCCTGCTGGCGTCGGCCTGCTCCGTGCACTGGGGAGGTAGGGGCGGCGGGCATCGGGCAGGAGGAGGGGGGAGCCAGTGTCCCGCTGGCGTCTGCCCGCTCCATGTGCTGAGGAGGGAGGGGCTGCGGGCATCGGGCGGGAGGAGAGATTCTGCAAAGTGGATTAAAAAATGTAACTAATTTTACTAGGGCTTATTTTCGGGGTAGGGCTTATTATTGCAGCCCTCCCAAGAATCATGCTGGGTCTTATTTTCGGGGAGACACGGTATGCCCCTGACTACTAGCCATACCACAACCTGGATCAATGAGATCCTTCACAAACTATGGTTCATATTAGTAATTTCCCAAAACCTAAGATGGGGCCCAAAATGTAACAAACAACTCTACATGTGTCTTAGACCAACAATCTACTTCTTTTGGAGACAGCAGGGGGCTGATGATACCATGCGTCATTTAGAACAATCAATCCAAGTCTATAAAATCAATGTCACCGTACATGCATAATAAATATCGTGTATGCTGGGAGGGCTGCAGGGGGTCCCATGGGGAGCCGAATCTAATTAGATGTAAATATCCAAAATACAAATATCCCACGCGTCTTATATCTTCCTTTCCATCAGGTCCAGAAAAGTGTGGCCCTCCACGGGGCTTTGTCACATGTCCACAAAGACAAAGAACATCCAAAGCTGATCCTGGAAATAGATGTCTAGAAATTGCACCAGTCCCCCAGACAACACATCTAAACTGGCGACATAAAGCGTATCCAAACTAATGTAATATATCGCAGCTCCACTATGTAGATGTGGTGATTACATTGGGGTTCTTTTTTAAGGCTTATATCCTATTATGTTTACCTGGTAAGCCTGACAATAACACATTTCCCGTCCTTGGTTGACAACGTTCACTCACTGCACTGTATGGAAGAGCAGGGTTGTCACCCTACAGTGGCGGCTGGTGCTCAACATTTTTGGGGGGGCGCAAATGAAAAAAAAAAATTGCAGCCTCACTGTGCCTATCACATGCAGCCACTGTGCAATCAAACGCAGCCACTGTGCCATGCCACCAAATGCAGCCACTGTGCAATCAAACGCAGCCACTGTGCCATGCCACCAAATGCAGCCACTGTGCCATCAATTGTCACCACTGTGCCATGCCATCAAACACAACAACTGTGCCATCAATTGTCACCACTGTGCCATGCCATCAAATGCAGTCACTGTGCCATCAATTGTCACCACTGTGCCATGCCATCAAATGCAGTCACTGTGCCATCAATTGTCACCACTGTGCCATGCCATCAAACGCAGCCACTGTGCCATCAATTGTCACCACTGTGCAATGCCATCAAACGCAGTCACTGTGCAATGCCATCAAACGCAGTCACTGTTCCATCAATTGTCACCACTGTGCCATGCCATCAAACGCAGCCACTGTGCCCCTCAATTGTTGCCACTGTGCCAATTGTCATCACTGTGCCCTTTAATTGTCACCACTGTGCCCATTGATGCCACTGTGCATGTCACTGTGCCCTTTAATTGTCACCACTGTGCCCATTGTTACCACTGTCCCCTATGATGCCACTGTGCCCATTGTCACCACTGTGCCCCATGATGCCACTGTGCCCATGGTCACCACTGTGCCCCATGATGCCACTGTGCCTTTTGTCGCCCCTTTCCCTGTAAAAAGCACTTACCTGAAGCTTCCATGCCCTCCCTCGATGTCTTCTGCTGCCGTGGTGAAGCTTCAGCCAATCAGGTTCCTGATAGCCAGAATCCGGGAACCTGATTGGCTGAAACGGCCATCAGTCTTATGCAAGGAACACAGGTTGCCTGCGCTCCGAGTATAGACTTCCGAGAGCCAGAGGGCGGTACTGGAAAAGCCTATCAGAGCCGCTGGCTTTGATAGGCAGTTCCCCTCAGCCAACCAGCTGCCGCTATTCGGGTAACCGGGGACCCATGTCCATCAAACGCAGCCACTTTGCCCATCAAACGCAGCCACTTTGCCCATCAAACGCAGCCACTGTGCCCCAAATGCAGCCACTGTACCAATTGAATGTTGTCACTGTGCCCCCCGCCCGCCAATTGCCCAGCACTTATCCTGTCTCGGGTGGGCAGCGGGTGACGGCGGCGATCGGTGTCCTTTATGTCTTCTTTCGCCTGCTCCTCCTGTTCTCTCCTATGAATAGGCGACCAATCACAGCGCCTGTCGTTTCAGCCAATCAGGTGACAGGTAACAAACCCGAGCACCTGATTGGAGGAGAGGTTGTTCAGTGTTAGGAAAGCAAATTAATATTTGCTTTCCTAACACACAGCTGAGTGAACTGCGAGCGCCCAGCATGGCGCTCGCTGTTCACCTTTTTTGAGGCCTATGGCTCTAATCAGGTACCCCGCCGCAGTAATTCAGGTGCCCGGCACCTGGAAAGGGTCTGGGTGCCTAAATAGGGTTGTCAGTGGCGGTCAATCTATTGGTGTGGCAGGAGAGAGGGGGCGGTGCCTTATGGACGCACCGCTACTGTATAAATCCCCACTCTTCGCCATACCACAGTTGCAGGGGGTGTTCTGTAGTTCACAGAGGAGCATAGAGCAAGGCTGATAACATTGCTTGAGATTTCAGGGCAGCAGAGTCCACATGCGGCAGAGCTTGATTGTCTCCTAGTGATGGATCTCCCGGTCCCAATAGGAATATAGGATAAGGTGACCAGATTTTAAAAAAGAAATCCGGGGACATATTTTTTTTTACTAGTAATGGCGGCAATCAGCGACTCTCTGCCCATCACCGCCGCCGCTCACTTCACAGCTGAAATTGCCCCAGCCCCTGTTCAGATCCAATCCAGGGACAAAACCGAGGGCAGACTTGGTCCGGGGACAGTGTCCTCAATCCGGGGACTGTCCCCTGAAACCGGGGATGTCTGGTCACCCTAATATAGGAGGCTTATACCAATACTTATTCAGCTACACACATACATTTAATGAGTTCTTTAACCACTTACGGACCCCCTTCACACCGATATATATGGCACGGCTGGGCACAGGCATGTACCTGTACGTCGCCTTTTAGAGCCCAGCAGTGGGTCGGCGGTGCGCTCGCAACCTGGTCCTGTTCACCGTGACTGCTCCCGCGGGACCCGCGGACCCGATTGTCACCGGTGTCCCGCGATCGTGTCACAGAGCTGAAGAACGGGGAAAGGTGAGTGTAAACAAACCTTCCCCGTGCTTCACAGTGTGGCTGTCATTGATCGTCTGTTCCCTGTGTTAGGGAACGACGATCAGTGATGTCACACGCACAGCCACGCCCCCCACAGTAAGAACAGTCCCTCAGAACACACTTAACCCCTACAGCGCCCCTTCTGGTTAACCCCTTCACTGCGAGTGTCATTTTCACAGTAATCGGTGCATTTTTATAGCACTTTTCGCTATGAAAATGACAATGGTCCCAAAATAGTCTCAAAAGTGTCCGATGTGTCCGCCATAATGTCGCAGTCGCGAAAAAAATCGCTGATCGCCGCCATTACTAGTAAAAAAAAAATATTAATAAAAATGCCATAAAACTACCCCCTATTTTGTAGACGCTATAACTTTTGCGCAAACCAATTAATAAACTCTTATTGCGATTTTTTACCAAAAATAGGTAGAAGAATACGTATTGGCCTAAACTGAGGAAAAAAAAGTTTTTTTTATATATTTATTGGGGGATATTTATTATAGCAAAAAGTAAAAAATATTGTTGTTGTTTTTTTGAAAATTGTCGCTCTATTTTTGTTTATATCGCAAAAAATAAAAAACGCAGAGGTGATCAAATACCACCAAAGGAAATCTCTATTTGTGGGGAAAAAAGGACGTACATTTTGTTTGGGAGCCACGTCGCACGACCGCGCAATTGTCAGTTAAAGCGACGCAGTGCCGAATCGCAAAAAGAGGCCCGGTCCTTAACCTGCATAATGGTCCGGGTCTTAAAGGGGTGGTTCAGCCGAATTTATTATTTATTTTTTTAATCCTTTCTCCCGCAATGTTATTATGTCATAATCTACTCACTTGTCCTGGCAATCTAGGCGCCAGCATTGAGATTTTGCCAAAAAGAAAAGTTTATATTCCACAGCGATGGACGTTTCCATCTTAGCTGCGGGCAAGTCTGAAGCCCAACGCCAGTCTTCCGGGATGCGGCGAATGCTGTAGTCCCAGCATTCACCGCTCTAACCCGCGCATGCGTAGTGATGACAGCGAGCCGCGCCGTCAACACTACACAGTTACTGTGACAACGGCGCAGCGTCCTATGAAGGACACGCCCATTCACAATAAACACAAATGCAACCTTATCTATCAGCTTCTCAGAAGGCACCGAGCAGCTGATAGAAAAGTAAATAGGTAAAATGGCGCTGTCGTATCCGCCCTCGTCACATGACTGGCTGCAAGAGTCATGTGACCTGCCCTAAATAACGCGAGATTAGCTCACAAGATGTGTATGTTACTTTTCCTGAAATCGTGAGCCTGCAATCCCAGCAAGCTTAGCGCACAGGAAAGAACAAAATCAACACGCCCATCCCCGCTCAGCCAGACCAGGAAGTGACTCCAGACTAAGGTACAGAAACGTTTTAAAATTTTTTTAATGGCTAAAGTTTATTAGGCGCAATGTGCCCTTGTGTGTAGGGTAATGTAGCTAGATAGGGAGAACTACCCCTTTAAGTGGTTACTGAACACATTACTGCGCTGATTGGTGTTTCTTTATATCTGCCTGAAGTTCAGAACAGAAGTCTTTGCAGGTCCTGCAGATAATGGAATTGGTGGTTGGGATTGTACCTACCCCATGGTGCACCTACCTCATGGTGTCTGCTTTCAGCCTGTAATGTTCGTCATACAAGCCGAGAGCTTGCAACTTGTTCCCTTTAAATTACTGTCATTTAAGTAAAAGCCGCACCCCACAGAACAGCGAGCGGCGTGCGGTTCGGGACAACTTCCATTTGACTTATGGATTAATATACCCTTCAAATGAATTCATGAGATATTAAGATTTCCCCCCATTGCTCCGTCACCTTTGGAATGTGGCCTTGTACCATTATGTAGAGGCTGAACTCCTCGTGAGTCATAATATCCTTATAATTTACAGCAGGAGGTCCATTATCCTGTATTTTCTTCTTACTATTGATTTATAAAGGGCTAACATCTTCTTACCAAATGCTGTGCAGTTTAAGACGTACTGGGGATTTGAATATAAGGTAATAACACTCACCACAGCAACGCCGTGAGAGAGAACGATGCCCAAAATGTTTAAAGTGTACCCAAACCCAAGAACACAATTGTAATATGTTACATCTTACCATTCCTTGGGTGTGCTTTCTGCATTAGTTTTTTTTTTTCCCAGGACTTTTTCCCAACACTCGCTGTACACATTGAGAGGGGTTTCCACCATCCCTGTGCTGAGTTCCCACACAGCCCGCCCTACCTGCTCCGCTTTGAAGCCCAACGGGGCAGAGGGACTCCCCTATGAGGAAGTGAGAGGATTTAGCCCACTCAGCCAGCCCTGTTAGTCCTTCGCCTCTCTTTTTTTAGAGACCGCGTGGCCAAAGTGCGTGCATGTTAACCCAATTTCGAGTGCGTGTAAGTGTGGTGGTTTTGTGGTAGGGGGGTGGGTGTACTAAGCGCAGGCTTACCTCGCATAGCACACCCCCCGGGAGCCGGGCTGAGACCACCAAACTCAATTCACTTGCAGCCGAGACCAAATACGAACCCTTGGCTGCAGAGGTGAACGGCTTGTCAGTGCAGTGCCAATCGCGTTGAGCCACCACAGCTCCCGTCTTTCTGTACCCATTATAAAGGGTTCCCTGTTCTGAGTTCTGCACACCTTCTGTACCCATTGTGAGGGGTTTCCACTAGGGTTGTCCCGATACCACTTTTTTAAGACCGAGTAGTAACTCTCCCAATCAACTGTTCTTTTTAAAGCACAATTCCCGTGCTAAATGCAAGGGGGCGCTACAAAAGTAAAACGGGTCCATCTTTTTAACAGGGATCCCAGTGCTATTTAGGAGGATGTGCCCCCAGTTCGGAGTCGGTAGCACATTTGGTTCGGAAGTTATTCACCAAAAAACGATTTCCAGGGCTCCATGTCTGCACCACCAATGTTGAAGAAAAACACCCGACTGGATGGCCGGTTCTCCTGAACCGCAACCGGTATCGACTTACTTTTTTTGCCCCCTGGTAGCCACACATGTCAGAAAACCAAGTGTGGGCCCCAGGGGACCTATGGCCGGGCAGCAACCGTGTCCCAAGCTGGCCCTATTTTCCTATAGGCGCCAATGGTAAATCGGTGTATTGGGTCACCGTATTTGGGCAACCGTTTCTGTCCGGTGAAAGGTCCCAAAGACCCCAAAAAATTACCAAGTTTTCCCAACCAGTGCCTGTACTTGCCACCCAAGTTTGAAGTTCAGGGACATCTCTGGGGCCCCAAAAACTTGCCCCAAGCTGACCGACAAGGACAAGTACTGTCGGTGAGTAAAGTGGCGGTGCTGCGCCCTTTTTTTGGGCGGTGCGAACAGTGCTTTTGGGTAGAATGCGCATCCGCAGCCCCGGTTGTGTCGTGATTCGTTATTTTTGGGACGTGGGGGTGTCCCTGAACGGCAATTTGGAAATGTGGTCACCCTACTGCTTTGCCTCTATTAAAGGTTCCCATCATCTCTGTGCTGAGTTCCCAGGTCTGTACACCTTCTGTACCCATTATTATTGGTGTCAGTGGGAGAAAAAGTGCCCAATTGTTGGTGTCAAGGGATGGAATTGTGCCTCATATCAGTGGAAGGAATAGTCTCAAGGGCCAGATAAAGGTATGCAAATGGCCACAGTTTGGAGACCACGGCTCTATAGCTTTAGTTATATAGGTAGTTTACATTCTGATGGAAGTTTTTTCAAAGATGTAATGTAAGGGTAACTGGATTGATCCACTTGCTTAAAGTGGAGTTCCACCCATTTTGTTATGTTTGTCTGTGCTGCATGCCCTAATCTCATAGTGTTCAGAATGGACAATTTTTATTTATTTTGTTGCTTGTAAATACCTTTATTTTGTAGTCCTTCATTACTTCCTCCTCCTTATTAGCCTAGGCTATTAAAGGGGTGTTCCAGCCGCAATTTATTTTTTTAAAGTCAGCAGCTACTAACAGTGTAGCTGCTGACTTTAAATAAGGACACTTACCTTGTCCTACTTGCCCGCGCTGATGGGCCCCCCGATGCCGGTCCCACGATCGCTCCGGGTCCCGCGCCGCCATTCACACTATGGGAAACAGGCAGTGAAGCCGTATGGCTTCACTGCCCATTTCCTACTGCGCCTGCGTGAGTCTCACGCTGGCTTGTGAATGGGCGCGCTGCTCTCTGAGAACACACACAGTTCCCAGAAATCAGCGCGCCCCATTCACAAGCAGAAGAAAAGACACCGCGGTGTGGAAGAGGCAGATTACGGACTTCCGCATAGCAACAGGTATTTCGGGTGAGTATTTTTTTTTTTTTTCACGTTTTTTTTTATTTAATTTTTTTAAGCTATATGGGCAAATGTTGTTTTCCTGGGTGGAACTCCGCTTTAAGTCACATGTATATTTGCAAGGGTTTCTGGGATAGGCATCATGTTTCTCAGTAGCCCTTGCAAACCTGACTGAAACCTATTACATTACTTGTGCAGCACTGAGCATGTGCGAGATATGCAAAGCTGAAATCCAGGAAGTCATACAGTCTGGCTTCATGATGCCCACACATAAGATGGCCGCGGTCTATTTCTAGATTATAAACTAAATCTAAATGCTGTAACAACCTAACAAAACAGACCTTCGTTTACAGACTAACTTTACTAGAATACATTAAGCTTGTGTATTACAGGGGAATTTATATTTAAAAAGTGAAATTGTGGGTGGAACTCCCCTTTAACTCTCCTGGAATTGTGTTTTTTTTATATGTTTATTAAAATTCTAATTTCTGTTTTTGCATTGTTTGTATATGCATTATTTTATATTGAGCTCTAGACCATCACATTACATGACAATATTGCCTTCACTTTGCTTTCTAGGTGTGTCTGTGCCAGCAGCAGTTTGGACGATGGGACGACGGACAGCAGACTCCTCTCCCCTGCTTTCCTGGGCAGAGTGGTCCCCAGATTACAAGCAGCTTGCTGGAGATTGAAGACACCTTCCAGAAGAACCTTCTCATTCTCAAAGCGGTGAAGAAGACCATACTGGACGTGAAAAATACCACGTGGCATGACAACTATAACAGGTGGCTATAATGCTCTATAAGTCTTCCACCCAACAGATCATTCCTATCACTCCACACACCCCGTCTACATTTTTATCTTCCCATCATAAGTTATTTTAAAGGGAACATGGCCACTCTTAACCTTTGAAAGAGGCAACGAGATGTTTCCCTGCTGCTCATTGGTTAGATTGCAACATAAGCCCAAAGCAGGTTTGGGGACAGACCGGACTGTCCACTAAGTTATAGCCTTGCTATGTTCACACAGCCATTCTCAGGCAAAAGAGAGAGCTGTAATATACTTCCCATGGTATGCGCCCTCCGGGGTAAGACCACGCTATATTAACCACTTAAAACCCGGACCATTATGCAGGTAAAGGACCTGACCAGTTTTTGCTATTCAGCACTGTGTTGCTTTAACTGACAATTGCGCGGTCGTGCGACGTGGCTCCCAAACGAAATTGGCGTCCTTTTTTCCCCACAAATAGAGCTTTCTTTTGGTGGTATTTGATCACCTCTGCGGTTTTTATTTTTTGCGCTATAAACAAAAATAGAGCGAGAATTTTGAAAAAAAAAACAATATTTTTTACTTTTTGCTATAATAAATATCCCCCATAAATATATAAGGCCGATACGTATTGTTCTACATATTTTTGGTGAAAAAAAATCGCAATAAGCGTTTACCGATTGGTTTGCGCAAAATTTATAGCGTTTACAAAATAGGGGATAGTTTTATGGCATTTTTATTAATATTTTTTTTTTTTACTACTAATGGCAGCGATTTTTTTCGTGACTGCGGCATTATGGCGGACACATCGGACAATTTTGACACATTTTTGGGACAATTGTCATTTTCACAGCAAAAAGTGCTATAAAAATGCACTTATTACTGTGAAAATGACAATTGCGGTTTAGGAGTTAACCACTAGGGGGTGCTGTAGGGGTGAAGTGTGACCTCATGTGTGTCTCTAACTGTAGGGGGGGCGGGGCTGGATGTGTGACGTCACTGATCGTCGTTCCCTATATCAGGGAACAGACGATCACTGACACTGCCACAGTGAAGAACGGGGAAGGTGTGTTAACACTCGCCTCTCCCTGTTCTTCAGGTCCTGTGACCTATCGCAGGACATCGGTGGCGATCGGGTCCCGCGGCTGCGGTCACGGAGCTTCGGACCAGGTTCGCGGGTGCTCGCTACCCACGGCTGGGCACTTAAAGGGGACGTACAGGTACGCGTTTGTGCCCAGCCGTGCCATTCTGACGGTCCTTAAGTGGTTAAAATACCTCTCAACTCAACAGCAAGTCAGTATAGAACCAATGGCAAAGCCCAGGTTCGTTGTTTTTATTGACATGATGGGTTTTTAAATTCATTACAATATACACTGATTAGCCATAGCATAATGAACACAGACAGGTAAAGTGAATAACACTGATTATTTTGTTACATTGGCATTTTAACCACTACAGTCCCGAGCCTATTTCTGAGATTTAGTGATTACAAGTTAAATACAGGTTTTTTTTTGCTAGAAAATGACTTAGAACCCCCAAACATTATATGTGTTTATTTTTCAAACAGAATAAAGAGAATAAAATGGCGGTCGTTGCAATACTTTCTGTCACACCGTATTTGCACAGTGGTCTTACACGCTCACTTTTTTTGGAAAATAAATATATTTTTTTTAATTTAAAAATAAGACAACAGTAAAGTTAGCACAATTTTTTTTAATATTGTGAAATATAATGTTAAGCCGAGTAAATTGATACCAAACATGTCTCGCTTCAAATTGCGCCCGCTTTTGTAGTGGCCCGTCTTCCTAGGTACCCTAAACTTTTCTCTGCCACTCAAGAGCAGGGCAGATCCTAGGCAGGGTGCACAGGTTGCATTGCACCCAGGCGCCTGCAGAGGTGGGGGCGCCGAACATCTAACAGACTCTTAACAGGAGCCCTCTCTGTGTCCATCACAGAGCCCCCCCTCCAGGTCCCAAGAAAGTACTCTGCTTCTCTTCCTGTATTTTCTTTATTGTTAAGAGATCATCTACGGAACCCAGGGTAATGAAGACTTTGTGGGGGAGCATTTCTGTTGTTGAGTCATTGCCATAGAAACATTTGTAAAGGGGAGGAGTTAGTAAAATGACGACGCCCATGTGGGGGCGCCAGAAATATTTTTGCACCTAGGAGCCTGTGACCCTAGGATCGGCCCTGCTCAAGAGTTCCACGCTATTCAAGAACGCTCATTTGAACTCAGAACCACCCAACTCTCCCCACGTATTCATATTCCTGTAGTAGCAAGTCAACTACCCTCATGCCAACCAGTACCAGCCAGTACCACCTGCCAGTGCCATCTGTCAGTTCCAAACCAGTGCCACCTGCTAGTGCCAATCAGTGCCATCTGCTAGTGCCACCTGCCAGTGCCAATAGTGCCATCTGTCAGTTCCAAACCAGTGCCACCTGCCAATGCCAATCAGTGCCACCTGCCAGTTCCAAACCAGTGCCACCAACCAGTGCCCCCAGCCAGTGCCATCTGTACTGAGGACATCAAGTGTGTGCTAGAGTGACAGGAGTAAGCAGGAAGGAGTGGAGTAGGTGAGGTTTATGCCTGATTGGAGTGAAAAGTGTACATTTGGCTAAAGATGGGTTCGGAGGATGCCCAGGCTGATCCATAGCTTCCCACAAGCTTCCAGAACTCTCAAATGTTACTCAAAAAAGCCCAAACTCTAAAACGCTTAAAGCCTCATACACACGATTAGACTTCCAGCCGACTTTTGCCTAGATTTTGGTCCAAAGTGTGTCCAAAGCCAACAAAATCTAAATATGTATTTTTTTCTGGTCATTAGCGCCACCCTTTGGGCAACTTCTGCTGTTGTCGTTAATTCAGCCAATAATAGTCTGATGGATGTGTTAACCGCTCCCCGACCGCCGCACGTTTACGCCAACAGAATGGCACGGCTGCTCAAATGGGCGTATACATACGTGCCCTTTAATTTGCGATCCGTGTGGTCGTGCTTGCGACCTTGCTCTCGGGTCACAGAGCTAAAGAACGGGGAGATGTTAGTGTAAACACAACGGCCCGGATTCACGAAAGTTTTATGCCGGCCTATCTAGTGATACGCCGGCGTAAGTATAAATGAGCGCCATTGTATTGTTACGCCGATTCGCGAAGCTAGATACGTCGTAAAACAAGGCTTCAGCCGCCCGGCTTGCCTACACCGTCGTATCGTGGGCGCATAGTTACGCTGGACGCATTCGGCGTTCCCATTTTAAATATGCAAATGAGTAAGATACGCTGATTCACGAACGGAGATGCGCCCGGCCGCTTCATAAACGCGGTTTGCATAAGGCTTACGTCCGGCGTAAAGTTATTCCTCATATAGGAGGCGCAACCCATGCTAAGGTATGGACGTCAGAACAGCCGTCGTATGTTACGCCGTTTACGTAGTACTACGTGAATAGGGCTTTGTGTAGGTTACGCTCACGTCGTAGGCAGTGTATTGACGTATCTTAGGCAGCTATTTCGACGTGACTGTGAGCATGCGCACTGGGATGCGTCCAAGAGCCGACGCATGCGCAGTTCGTTTTTTGAAGCTCAGCCCATCATTTGCATGGAGTCACGCTTCATTTAAATGTTACACGCCCACTTCCACCTACTTTGACTTACGATGGCTTACGCCGACAACTATACGCTACACCGGGGCAACGTTGAACGCATATTCTTTGAGAATACTATGCTTGCCTCTCAACGTTGTGTCGGCGTAGTGTAAAGTAGATACGCTACGCCCGCACAAAGATGCGCCAACGGCTGTGAATCCGACCCCTTATCTCCATGTCCTTCCCCTGACACTGTCACTGATCATCTGTTCCCTGTCATCGGGAACATCGATCAGTGACGTGTCACGGCAAACCACGCCCCCTAACAGTTAGAATCACTCCCTAGGTCACACTTAACCACTTCAGCACCCCTACAGGTTAACCCCTTCACTGCCAGTGTCATTTTTACAGTAATCAGTGAATTTTTATAGCACTGATCGCTGTAAAAATGACAACGGTCCCAAAATGGTGTCCGATGTGTCCACCATAATGTCGCAGTCACGATAAAAATCGCTGATCGCCGCCATTACTAGTAAAAAAAAAAATATTAAGAAAAAAGCCATAAAACTATCATTTTGTAGACGCTATAACTTTTGCACAAACCAATCAATAAACGCTTATTGCATTTTTTTTTCTTTACCACAAATATGTAGAAGAATACGCATCGACCTTAACTGAGGGGAAAAAAATGTTTTTGGGGGGGATATTTATCATAGCAAAGTTAAAATATATATATATTTTTTTTTTACAAAATTGTCGCTCTATTTTTGTTTATAGCACAAAAAATAAAAACCGCAGAGGCGATCATACCATCAAAAGAAAGCTCTATTTATGGGAAAAAAACACGCCAATTTTGTTTGGGAGCCACGTCGCACGACCGCGCAATTGTCAGTTAAAGCGACGCAGTGTCGGATCGCAAAAAATGGCCTGGTCTTTGTCCAGCTAAATGGTTCGGGGCTGAAGTGGTTAAGGCCCGTACACACAAACAGATTTTATGACAATAATTGTCAGTGTGTATGCTCCATCAGACAATTGGTGGAATTTACGACAATAAATGTTAGCTGGTCATGCTCACTAACTGTCTGACAATAAATGCGTTACGTTGGATTATCCGATCGTGTGTACACAAGTCGGACAGACTAAAATCGAAAGTACAAACACGCATGCTCAGAACCAGTGCTAAACATTAAGGGCCAGATTCAAGATGGCGAGCGGTTCTTTATTCCGGCGTAACGTTTCTCATTTACATTACTCCGCCGAAACTTTACGCGTAAGTACTGTATTCACAAAGCACTTGCTCCTAAAGTTGCGACGGCTTAGCGTAAATGGGCCCGGCGGAATTCAAATAGGCGCGATCCCGCGGCGAACGTACTCCGCATGCGCCGACCGTCAATGAATCCCAGTGCGCATGCTCCAAATTATGACAGTGTTTTCGACGTGAACATCAATGACGTCAATCTCCATTCACGAACGAGTTACGCAAACGACGTAAAACTTTTCCAATTTGACGCGGTCACGACGTCCATACTTAACATAGGATGCGCCTGCTTTTTGTTGCTTTATCTTTACGCTGGGAAACCCTTACGTAAACGTCGTAAAGTGACTGCGTCGGGCCTGCGTACGTTCGTGACTTGCCGTATCTCGCTGATTTACATATTCTCGGCGTAAATCAGTGAGAACGCCCCCGGCGGCCATTTTAAAACTGCCTTTAAGATCCGACGGTGTAATACAATTACGCCTGTCGGATTTTTGCTGCAAACCGGCGTATCTTGTTTTCTGCATACAGAAAACAGATAAGCTGGCGCAAAGTGTGAAGCCCCATACACACTATCAGTTTTCCTGATGGTTTTCTCTTCAGGTTTACCAAAACCATCTAATATGAGGTCAAACCTCAAGAGTTTCAATTTGTATTCAATCAGGCAGGCCCTTGTACTACATGGTTTTGGTAAACCTGAAGAGAAAACCATCAGGAAAACTGATAGGGCCAGATTCAGGAACAGTTAGGCTGGCGGATCCAGTGATCCGCCAGCCTAACTGTCACTTTGAGCCGGCGTTTCTGTTTTCTGTAACCAGAAAACAAGAAACGCCGGGTTGAAGCTCCGATGCGAGCAGCGTAACTGAGTTTCGCCATCGCATCGTTACTTCAACTTAAAAATGGCGCCGGGGGCGTTCCCGCCGATTTCCGCTCCAAAAATATGTTAATGAGCGGAAATCGGCAATTCACGATCGCATTCCGGCGCGACGCAGTGACGTTACGACGTTTCCGGACGGGATACGCGGCGCATAGTTATACCTACATGGGGTTGGAATATCCTATGTTAGGTATAGGCGTCGTCATCGCGTCGGAAAAAAAAAAAAAACGTCACTTGCGTAAAACGGTATGAATGGGAATGTGACGTCATTGACGTTCATTCACAGATTTTGGAGCATGCGCACGGGGATGTTTTGACACTCGACGCATACTACACGCCCCGTACCCGCCCAATTTGAATTCCGCCGGCTCATTTGCGATGCGCTGCCGCAACTTTAGGAGCAAGTGCTTCGTGAATGACAGCACTTGCTCCTAAAATTTCTGCAGCGCAACGCAAATGAGAAGCGTTACTCCAGAGCAAAGATGCTCTGGACTACCTGAATCTGGCCCATAGTGTGTATAGGGCTTGAGTTATGCCGGCGTATCACTGATACGCCGGCATAACTCTACCTGAATCTGGCCCTAAGACATTAGCAGAAGTTGCCTAAAGGGTGGCGCTAAAGAGCAGAAAAAACACATATTTCGGTTTTGTTGTCTTTTAGGCCTATTTCACACAGAGCGGTCCGTTTTTCGGTCCGCTCCGTGTGTGTCCGTCGGCTCAGCGGGGGGTCCCGCTCAGCTGTCGGCGGACAGGGCGGTCCCCGCACACTGTGCAGGGACCGCCCTGTCTCTCCTCCGCTATCCCCTATAGGGAGTCGGATGGAAACGGACCGTCTGTCCGTTTGCATCCGATCCAATCCCCCGGACGGAAGGAAAATAGGGTTTTCTTCCGTCCGCAAAACGGATCCAGACGGACGCGGATCTTAGGCGGACGTTAGCGGATGCATCATCCGCTAACGGATCTGCTCCCATAGGGACACATTACAAGTCCGTAAACGGACTTGTAATTAGCGGACCGTTCGTCCGCTAATGTGAAAGGGGCCTAAATGTGTGCAGAACATAATCCACGGTTTTGGCCAACACATATCCGATCGTGTAAACGAGGCTTTACTCAAATGCCTGCCATAACGAATCAGTTGCTGTCTACAGATCTCAACTTATGGACTTCTTTTCCCACAACAACCAGGGTTGCAGTAGTGGCCCGTAATTGCCCCCCCACGGCACCGATCCCCACCGCCTCGCATTGGCTCTGTTTCTTCTGCTGGAGGTCATTGGAGTCACTGCAAGGCTTTGCATCCATTGTATTCTTCTGCATCGCCAGTTCCGCCGCCTGCGGCCTCATCAGGGGTCTGTCCTCCAGTGCTCAGGCGTCTGTCCAGGGCTCTGTTCAAGGGTGGAAGGTATTCTGCCATTCAGAGGGCTGCCTGTAAGTCAATGCAGAATTCACATACTGTACTTATATAGTTGTCTCGGGTCAGGATATGGCTTGTCAATGAATGGGCACGGGAGCCATAGGTTGCTGCATTCCATGCACATGCAAAGCCAAAGATCCATTTTTTTTAATAATTATTACATAATCTATAGGTTGCTTTGATGAATGGGGACACCATCTTACACTTTAGATGGCTGCCCGGGACCAGAGAAAAGGGCCCTGGGACTGATGGAAAGAACCCTAGGACCAATGGAAAGGGCCTCAGGACCAGTGGGTTAGGTCAATGGTTTCTTGCACCTGGGCTCTAAAAGTTCTGGTTACACCTCTGTCCCACATGTTGCCGTTACTCAAAGATGAGTAATGCCCCGTACACACAGTCGGAATTCCCGACAGAAAAAGTCGGATGGGAGCTTTTCGTCGGAAATTCCGACCGTGTGTTTGCTCCATCGGAATACCCGCCAGCAAAAGTTTGAGAGCAGGTTCTCCGTTTTTCCAACGGGAAAAATTCTGATTGGAAATTCCGATCATCTGTAGCAATTCCAACGCGCAAAATTCCAACGCATGCTCGGAAACAATTCGACGTATTCTCGAAAGCATTGTACTTAATTTTTCTCAGCACGTCGTAGAGTTGTACGTCACCGCGTTCTTGACGGTCGAAAGTTCCGAGAACTTTTGTGTGACCGTGTGTATGCAAGCCAAGCTTGAGCAGAATTCCGTCAGAAAAACCTTGAAAATCCGATTATGTGTACGCGGCATTACAGCAGAGGTGTATTTAGGTTTTGTGCTGCCCAAGGTCTGACTAAACTTGCGCACCCTCTAATTTAAATATGACCCACCCCTTCCTGTCAAAGCCACATTCCTGTCATATTCATAGGAAGAGGACAGAGGGACGCCCTGGGAGAAGGACAGAGGGACGCCCTGGGAGAAGGACAGAGGGACGCCCTGGGAGAAGGACAGAGGGACGCCCTGGGAGAAGGACAGAGGGACGCCCTGGGAGAAGGACAGAGGGACGCCCTGGAAGAAGGACAGAGGGACGCCATGGGAGAAGGAAAGAGGGACGCCCTGGGAGGAGGACAGAGGGACGCCCTGGGAGAAGGACAGAGGGACGCCCTGGGAGAAGGACAGAGGGACGCCCTGGGAGAAGGACAGAGGGACGCCCTGGGAGAAGGACAGAGGGACGCCATGGGAGAAGGAAAGAGGGACGCCCTGGGAGGAGGACAGAGGGACGCCCTGGGAGGAGGACAGAGGGACGCCCTGGGAAGAGGAGAGAGGGACGCCGTGGGAAGAGGACAGAGGGCCGCCCCCCACAAAGTGCCGCCCTAGGCCTGGGCCTTGTTGGCCTAGGCCAGAATAAATCCCTGCATTACAGTCACCCCATAACTCTACCCACATACAACGGTTACTCAAAAGATTTTTTTCAGCTACTTAGGAACACTCTTTTGTCAATTATTACTCAATGACTCCTCCCAGGCAATTCTCTCCAATTGCTCAAAAACTCTGCCTGCTACCCAAAAATGTCCCTTAGCACCTCAGAAACGTACTGCGGCTCCTCGTGATCTGTACTGTTACGCTCAACACCTCCCTGCGGTAAACACTTCCAAGCTAATCAACATCTGTTCCCATGTGTTCAATAATTCATGCTAAATAAAACTGCAATGGCTCAGCAACTTTTCCCGGCTAATCAAGGCAACTGCTGAAGTAATGAACACAGCTTACTCTGCTACGCAAGATAGTCCTGGCCATGTAGTCAAGACATTTCAAACTTCTTTGCTGAAGTCTTCTCAAAAAAAGCTTTCTTGTATTTTCCTGAACACCTGGAGGACCATAGTTTGAAGACCCCTGACTTAGAGTGCTCTTTGCCTACCAGAGAGCATGATCTATTGGTTAGGTCTGCTCATTGTGCTCAGGTGCAGCTCAGCTAGTTTGACTGTCCCTCACTGGTCCAATAGGGAGGCATATTGGACAGTGGGAGGAGACCTCATGAGTGCACAGGCTTTGTTACAGTTCTGGCAATAGGCAGAAGAGAAGTGCTGGATTGCATGCAGGGATACTGTTTTTAAAGCCCTAGGCACATGTGCTCAGGTTTGGTTGAGCCGGGGAACAGAGTCCAGGAGGAAGGGGCGGCTGCCCTCTGCTTCACAAAGGTGATTGTGCGGCCCTGGGTGGTCGACCCAGGGGCCCAGAGAGAGAAAGAAGCTGAACGCAGAGGTCCTGCAGAGCTGACTGGAAGGGAGACACCGGGAAGGATCTGATTCTGCTTATTGTGAGTACAGATCTGTGTCTTTAGGGCCCGTCGAGTTAGGGCCCCTTCAGCTAGAAGAGTCAGTGGACGGGTGTCAGCAAGAAGACTTAAAGTGGTTGTAAACCCACTTGTTGGACTTTTACCTTTAGGTAAGCCTAGAATAAGGCTTACCTATAGGTAGTAGAAATAGCTACTAAACTTGCGCCGCTTAGGAGATATTTCACTTGTAGTTCGACGAAAAACTTCACTGCACATGTGCGGGGAAGAAACAAAACTAAGTACCGTTTCTTCCCCAGCCCGTGATGTAAATTTCGGCTCCCATGCACATTTCGGCTCCGGCGAATCACAGCACAGCCTACTGTGGGTACATCGCTGGATTCTTTTGCAGGTAAGTGACACATACTAGCCCATTATGCTTTTCATTTGCAGGCTGCAGCAGCGGGCTAAAGAGGAAGTAAAACCCATTAGGGTTTACTTCCTCTAAAATTCCTCCATGCATGTTGCTGTATGGTTAAAGCAGTGTGACTGTTTCCACAAGTAATCTGGTGAGGTCAATTGAGAGTTTTCCTTATCCATTGTGAATAGTTCCAGTTGGAGTATCCCACTAATAATCCCTTCTCCCGTCCAAGTTCCAAAATAGAATACAAAAACACAAATACCCTGGACTGGTCATTAAGTAACAAGCATGCAGGACTAAGGGTGGGACAAGTGCATACCAACCCCTAGCAACCAAAGTGGGAACCCTTAGTGCCCAGCTGCTGGTAACCAGAGAGGGGCCTAAGAAGTCAACACTCAGCCAACCCTACGGGGACAGTGCTACATGAAGAGTTACCTTTATTACTAAGCTCTGGAGCAATTTCATTTGCAGAGTGCAACTGCACTTTGAAAATCGCACAGTTTATTTGTGACCCATAAAACTGCATGATGTGCCTCTCAGGCTCTTTAAACAGAATACAAAACCTAGACATCCGCCGCTGGGAGTGCTGGCATAGGAGGGAGCTTGTTCCGGCTCCTGTGATGACTTCAGGTAGAGAAGGTCTCCCTATGGCCGCACATCCATATCATCCCTGGGGTGAGAGTGTGAGTGGCAACCCCAGCCTGGACTCCAACTATTCCATGCCCCAATGCGTTTCCCTCAGAGCTAAGTCATTGAGGAGGTTGAGGTTGCCACTGAGACACTCATCCCAGGGATGATATGGATGCATATTTGCCTTTGGTAAATCAACCTGTGACAGGAGGGCCCGTGGAACCCAGAATCCCTTGGAAAGGTCTCCATGCATCTCTAATGTAACAAAACATCCCACACTCTGCTGGAGTACTTTCGTCATATACCACTTTCTCCCAGTCTGAATATAGATATCAGATATTCCAACCGCTGATTACAGACAAGTCGATACACGTTTGATTGCTGAACATGGACTGTTTATTAGAACCAAAATACAAGTCTTATCTACAGTTGAGAAGGAGGTTCCCCCTTTTGCTCATATTACTCTAACAATACACCTGTAACCAGAAACATAAATTAACATGAGCTCATTAACTAATCCCTTAAAGCAGCCAATGTGACTCTGTGCCCTCCAGGGCATTGTTATGATTAATCAGGATTTCACTACAGGTCAGACTTGTTGTCACCGAGCTTCACACAATAGATTATACATCATCATAAGTATAAACATAGGACACCTTCACACAATAGCAGGAGCTCCAGCAGAAGTTGGCCCATCTCCTACATTGTACAGAGGCCAATGTGATCATCAACTAACATGTTGAGAATCAAACAAACCATGCGAAAAATTCTGGGCCAGATTCACAGAGCCCTTACTCCGGTCTATCTCGCGTTAGACCGGAGTACTTTCAAATTACGCGCGTCGTTTCATTAGTCTGAAGCCTCAAACCATGAAACGACGGCTTCGGGGTTCAATCCGACTAGCTTACGTCTTCGTACGCCTTCGGATCTACGCTGCAATAATTTTGCGGCCGCTGGGTGGAGTTCCCGTCGTTTTCCGCGTCGGGGTATGCAAATGAGCTTTTTCCGACGATCCACGAAGTTACGAGCGTCATTCGCAATCTCTTACGGCATCTGTAGTCATCTTTTTGCCGCGTAAAGTTATTCCAGCTTTTATCTGGTCTAATATTAGACAGCCCATGTTAAGTATGGCCGTCATTCCCGCGTCGAATTTCAACGTTTGTTTTTATTTTTTACGTAAGTCGCCCGGGAATAGGAATGTCCGTAAACGACGCTACTCAAACAACAAATGACGTATCGACGTTAGTTCGCGCAATGCACGGCGGGAAATTTCTGAACGGAGCATGCGCAGTTCGATCGACGCGGGGACGCGCCTAATTTAAATGCTTCACGCCCCCTAATCGCGTATTTAGATTCCGCCGCGAGAAATACACTACGCCGCCGTACGTTACGGCCAAAATCTACATGAATTCGTCGTAGAGCCAGGTAAAATACGGCGACTTATTGTATCTCTGATACTCTGCGCCAATGTAATTGTATCTGAATCTGGCCCACTGTTTTTTAATTTTACTTTCATGTGATTGGGTATTTTTTGTAGAGTGAAGCCTAGCCTCATTTACTAAGCTTCAGAGCAACTGCACTTGAAGAGGTGCAACTGCACTTGCAGTCTATTTGCCTTTAGTAAATTCACCCTGTAAGGTCCTCTCTATTCTGTGGCAATACCAGCTACTCAACAGAGCAATATATTTACTACTTACCAGTAATTTCCCTCATTCTTCTGTGCCCATTAGAGCTTGCCACAGATCTCCCCTGCTACTTAATGGTTTCTGTGTGCCCAACCTTGTTCCCGATGTTACTCCAAGAAACTGTCCATCGCAAGCTGAGCTCTTTATTTCACGTTTTAACATTGGCACTGCTTTCCATGTAATCATCCCAATAGTTTCTTGTTCTACCTCCTTGTTGTGTCTCTTCCTACAGGTTCCGTGCCAGTGTGAAGGATCTCGAGGTGATGATGCAAAATCTCATCATGACGGCTTTCGAGGGGGTGCGCAGCGCTGAGCAGGGTGTTGAACTGCTGGACGTCTTCCACCATTTGTCAGCCAGAGAGGTGAGGTGCCACCACAAGGGAGCGCTAGAGCTGCTGTATGGTATCCTCCTATAGGGGTGCAGGGGTATAGAGAGCAGCAGAAATGGACCGCTAGGAAGTAGTTCAGTGGCAAGTTTGGGAGGCATTGTGGATCGATAATTGGATACTAAGAAGCAGGGCAGTCTTAATAGCATCACGGGCCCCTGTGCAAAGTAATGCACTGGGGCCCCTGCCAGCTTGCCCCAATTTACACACCTACTTTCATGAAATAAAGTATAAATAGTTGATAGAATTAAACAAATATTCATTAGTACTTTCAATGAAATCTATTTTAGAAAAGGAAAACATTCCATAGATCTAAGACTAGTCAACACAAAGGGCACAGTACAGAGGGAAATTCAGAAGGGCACAGTACAGGGGAGGGTCAGGAGGGCACAGTACAGGGGAGGGTCAGAAGGGCACAGTACAGAGGGAAATTCAGAAGGGCACAGTACAGGGGAGGGTCAGGAGGGCACAGTACAGGGGAGGGTCAGGAGGGCACAGTACAGGGGAGGGTCAGGAGGGCACAGTACAGGGGAGGGTCAGAAGGGCACAGTACAGAGGGAAATTCAGAAGGGCACAGTACAGGGGAGGGTCAGGAGGGCACAGTACAGGGGAGGGTCAGGAGGGCACAGTACAGGGGAGGGTCAGGAGGGCACAGTACAGGGGAGGGTCAGAAGGGCACAGTACAGGGGAGGGTCAGGAGGGCACAGTACAGGGGAGGGTCAGGAGGGCACAGTACAGGGGGAAATTCAGAAGGGCACAGTACAGGGGAGGGTCAGGGGGGCACAGTACAGGGGGAAATTCAGAAGGGCACAGTACAGGGGAGGGTCAGAAGGGCACAGTACAGGGGAGGGTCAGGAGGGCACAGTACAGGGGAGGGTCAGGAGGGCACAGTACAGGGGAGGGTCAGGAGGGCACAGTACAGGGGAGGATCAGGAGGGCACAATATAGGTTCTGGGACACGACCATATTGGGACAGTTTAGTAAAAAGCATGACTGTCCCAGCAAATCCGGGACAGTTGACCAGTATAATGTAATGCATGATTATTGTGGGGCCCCCGTGTACCTGGGGACCCTGGGCAGGGCCCAGTAGTGCCCTTGCATTACGATGGCCCTGCTAAGAAGAGAATGTGAAACTGCTCTACAATAAGCAGATTCTATAAAAACTAAAATCACATATTCTTATGGTACTACTGATCCCATCACTTAAATGTTAACATACAGCTAGCTCCGCAAGGTTTCACCCCCTTTAGGCCATTTTTTGCTATTCAGCACTGCGCTACTTAATTTTTTTCACACAAATAGAGCTTT
This sequence comes from Rana kukunoris, assembly GCA_029574335.1. Lineage (NCBI taxonomy): Eukaryota > Metazoa > Chordata > Amphibia > Anura > Ranidae > Rana > Rana kukunoris. The sequence goes on from CM056051.1 coordinate 522,296,472, forward strand.
CTTTTGGTAGTATTTTATCACCACTGGGGGTGTTTATTTTTTGCAAAATAAATGACCAGTGACTTATAATGGGACTGCGATAATCCGACACTAACTGACACAATAGGGGAACTGACTAACTGTCACTAACATCACTAGTGACACTAATACAGTGATCAGTGCTAATACTATACAGTATCTATTGTTCTAGGCTTACCTATAGGTACAAATAATACAGGAAGGTTTACAACCTGTTTAACCACTTAAGGACCGCCTGACGCCGATATACGTTGGCAGAATGGCACGGCTGGGCACAATCACGTACCTGTACGTGATTGTTAAATGCCCAGCCGTGGGTCGCGGGCGCGCGTTCCTGACCCGATCGGCCCCCGGAGTCCCGCGATCGGCCCCCAGAGCTGAAGAATAGAGAGAGCTGGGTGTAAACACACCTTTCCCGTTCTTCACTGTGGTGCTGTCATTGATCGTCTGTTCCCTGATTTAGGGAAAGACGATCACTGACGTCACACGTCCAGCCCCACCACCCTACAGTTAGAAACACATTTAACCCCTTCAGCGCCCTCTAGTGGTTAACTCCCAAACTGCAATTGTCATTTTCACAGTAATCAGTGGATTTTTATAGCACTTTTTGCTGTGAAAATGACATTGGTCCCAAAAATGTGTCAAAATTGTCCGATGTGTCCGCCATAATGCCGCAGTCACAAAAAAAATCGCTGATCGCCGCCATTTGTAGTAAGAAAAAAAAAATGCAAAACCAAAAATATCTGTCAGTTAGAGAGCATTGGTTGGGATTGATGACAACCTCGGCACCTCTACCACATAGTGGGGCCACCCAAAAACAGCCATTTGCCTTTCCCTAGAAATTCAAGAGAAACAGGCAAAAAAAGAGCGCCAGCTGGTCGTCTTAGGAGCCCTTTACCATTATTGGTAAAATTGAGACAACAGGGAGATAATAGTATCCAAAATACATTTTATTGGCGACTACCCACTCAACCCACCTTTTATTGGGTCTTGGATGGACCTACAGTGTAAAGCAGGGGTAGGCAAGGCAACCTCTGCCCTCCAGCTATTTTAAAACTACAAGTCCTGCAAGACCCTGACAACCACAGGCATGACTCCTAAGCCGCGTACACACGGAGGGACATGTCCCCTGAAACATGTCCGACGGACCGTTTCCAGCGGACGTGTCTCCTCCGGATTTTCGTCCAACGGTGTGTACACACCATTGGATGAAAATCCCCTCGGCCAGGGAACGCGGTGACGTGGCGGTGACGTTGAGACGCCACGTCACCAAACGAGGAAGTGAAATACTTCCACGCATGCGTCGAATCCATTCGATATATTCGATCGTGTGTACGCGGCCCTAGAGGCAGAGGCATGATGGGATTTGTAGTTTCACTACAGCTGGAGGGCCGAGGTTGCCTACCCCTGGTGTAAAGGAACCTTTATGTTGTATGTATAGTCTTGTGGGAAGATTTTTCTTCTTTTTTTTTTTAGCCCTGATGAAGGGGGATTGTTTAGCCTCTGAAACGCATTGTTTTTTCTTCCTTTTGTCTCTATATTACCAGGAATAAATGATGATGAACTCTTAAGATGATCATTCGACACTTCTTTTTTTGTTCATTTCCCCTTTTCCCTACTCCTACTGACAATTTGTTCCTTGCCAACACACCTGATTGGCTACTGGCGCTGCCTTCGCCCATCTCTCAGTCTGACTGCTGCTATACGCCATTACATTAAGGCTGATGCCAACTCAAATTCAGCTACTTGTTGCATGTAAATATAGATTATTATTTTTTCTTTATCGTTCATCACGGAACACAGAGCAGCCATAGTAATTACTATGTGGGTTATAGGCAACCATCAGGTGATTGGACACTGGCATAATCAAAGACAGGAAGTTCCCCTCTATATAACTCCTCCCATACAGGAAGTACCTCAGTTTGTTTGCCAGTGTCTAAGGTGTTGGTCAGGTTATTATTCAGGCTTAGGATTTGAAAGGAAAGGTTTCCGCCTTTTCAAGTTAGAGCGCACTCTACCAGGGCAGTAAGTGCTCCATGGGAAGTGCATCACCAAGCCTCTATGACTCAGATTTGGAAGGCTGCAACTTGGTCATCAGTGCATACATTTACTCGATTCTATCAAGTGAATGTAAGATGGCAAGAGGATGCCACCTTTTTGGGCAGTGTACTGCAGGCAGCAGTATAGGTCCTCACGTCTGATGGCGGCCTGCTTTGATTTGTGTCTCCCTCCCCTCAAAGGGCATTGCTCTGGGACAATTACTATTGCTGCCCTGTGTCCCGTGATGTACAATAAAGAAAATAGGATTTTTATTTTATAACAGTTTACCTGTAAAATCCTTTTCTTGGAGTACATCACGGGTCACAGAGCTCCCGCCCCTCTTATTGGGATATACACATATTTCTTTGCTACAAAACTGAGGTACTTCCTGTATGGGAGGAGTTATATAGAGAGGAACTTCCTGTCTTTTGATTATGCCAGTGTCCAATCACCCATACCTCCGCGGATGGGAGTTGTTGAGCGGGGGGGGGGGGGGGGTTTCATCCGCTGTTGTTGAGGAGGGGAGTTCCCGTGGATCAATGTTGTTGAGCGGGGGGGTTACGCGGATCAAAGTTGTTGTTGAGCGGTGAGGTTTTCCGCGGATCTCGGGTCCGCGGGATTTAACGCAAATCACGGTTAGCGCAGGGGGGGCGCGGAATCGTGGGCCTATTACCCACAAGATAATTACTATGGCTGCTCTGTATCCTGTGATGTACTCCAAGAAAAGGATTTTACAGGTAAACTGTCATAAAAATCCATTTTTTTAAAATAATATCATTAATGTATTGATTGGTGTCTATTTTATTTCTATCTGCATCGAGTTTAGCTTCAAAGGCACAGCCCACCCAGAAGTAATATTTCTGTTATAGGTGAAGTATACCCCAAACCAACCTGTAACCTTGTGTTCCTTGTCCTCCAGGCCATAAAACGTACATTTGACAAGAAGACGGTACAAGTGTATGAAATGTTCAAGAAGGAGTTGGATCTTGTCAACAAAGAACTAGGCAGAAAAATTCCTACAGTGCCATCTCACATGTGCCGCTCGGCTGGTCAGGCGCACTGGGTGCGGGCTTTAAGACGTCGCATTGATCGGCCAATGCAGGTGAGTCCAGTGTATGTCAGGAGCTCATGTCAGTCTCTGCTCCAGCGGAGCTTACACTCTAATGTCTCACCACAGTCACACACTATTAGCAGCCCTCAAATTTTCTACTCGCCTGCTCGCATTTTGCAAGTGGAAAATGAGGGCTGGCGAGGAGCTGGGCTGCCTGGGAGGGGGGGCGAGCACCGTTGGCGGGTGGGATTGATCGGAAGACGTTCTCCCAGCGCGATGTGGAAGAGGAGTTGCTAGCTGCAGCATTTGGAGAGCGCTCTCTCATACAGGGTGTGGTAAGGGCATGATTAGGAGCGGGGCAGGGTAGGGGTTGGGTGGGACAACTGGTGACGAGTAACCCTTGATGCCTGGCTAGTAGCTCAGGACTTAACATTTTGAGCCGTGCTATTAGTATACATTTGTATAACATATTCTGTAGTGCTGTACAGAGAACACTGAGCAAGTCACATCAACAGGGCAGCCAGAAATTTTGGGGCCCCTTACACAGCTTTAGGCCTGGGCCCCCAAGTGCCTGACCACCAACATTCCTCAGGGCCTGCCCACTGGCCATCTCACTGGCTATCCCATTGAACCACGAACCCCCCCCCCCCCCCAGTCCTTTAGTGAACCCTCTCTTATTTTAGCACATTTAGAAAAATGGTGACGTGTTCAATATAACACAGTGCTGTATAGAGATCACTGAGCCAGTCACATCAGAGGAGCATCAGAGGAGCTCACACTCTAATGACTCTTTGTAGTCCAGGCAGTAGCATTGTTTGGCTGGGAAAGAAATCATTGTATGTATTTGAGGAGGGACAGAGATGAACGGGGGATAGTTAAAATTCTGTAGTTTTTAGGGTGACCACATTTCCAAACTGCCATTCAGGGACACACCCCCTCTCTCACCTTCCCCCAAAAAAGGTGAGGGGTGGGGGGAAATGTAGTCTCGGGTTGATGGGGAGTTTGGTGGCGGGTTATTTGTCAGGTGAATGTGCCACTTGCCACCAGATGCGGTGCCGTTGTCACTCCCTCTGTATGAGCCACGTGCGTAGAAGGAAAGGAGTGGCGTCACTATCTGGAGAGTGAAGATCACACCAGTCCCTGTTGCTTGCTGCTGGGTGCCGGAGAAGGAGGAGGTGCCGAGGTGGGTTGAGGGCAGCAGTGCTGCACTAGACGCAGGCCTCGCTCCTGGTCTTACTGTCTGAGAGTAAATTGTCACTGGTTGCAAGATGCCAGGCAGTGCTGGCCCTAGCAACCAGTTCTGGAAATGTAGTTATTAGTTAGTATGGGGTGGCTGGGTCCTCTATTTCATTGTATTGGCCCAGAAAAAAGGTGCCCGGGACCTGGGACAGACATGTCAATTGCAGGACCAGTGGCGGTGCGTCCATAGTGGGCGTCGGAGCGCCGCCCCCTCTAGCTCTCGCACCACCACTGAAATACATAGATTCATGCATTGCATGAATCTATGTGTTTTCGCCACTGCTGCTGACTATTCAGATGGCCAGCCGGATGCTGAGCGCCGACCTTCTGAATAACGGCAGCTGGTTGGCTGTGTGCAAGTGCCTATCAGAGCCCCTCAGGCTATAGTCGGCTTCCGAATGCTTATCCTCAGGACGTACGGGGGGTGCGTTCCTTGGATGAGACTGACAGGCGTCTCAGCCAATCAGGTTCATCGGTTCTGGTTACCGGTAACCTGATTGGCTGAAGCGTCATCGAGGGCGGAAGAAGACATTGAGGGACGTGGAAGGAGGATGGCTAACCCCCAGAAAGGTAAATGCCAGGCGGGGGTGGAGGGGCATTTTACTGGGCACAGCGGCGACAATGGGCACAGTGGCGACAATGGGCACAGTGGCAAAAATTAAAGGGCACAGTGGCATCAATTGGCACAGTGGCGACAATTAAAGGGCACAGTGGCTGCGTTTGATGGCATGGCACAGTGGTGACAATTGCTGGCACAGTGGCTGCATTTGATGGCATTGCACAGTGGTGACAATTGATGGCACAGTGGCTGTGTTTGATGGCATGGCACAGTGACTGCATTTGATAGCATGGCACAGTGGTGACAATTGATGGCACAGTGGCTGCGTTTGATGGCATTGCACAGTGGCTGCGATTGATGGCACAGTGGCTGCGTTTGATGGCATGGCACAGTGGTGATAATTGCTGGCACAGTGGCTGTGTTTGATGGCATGGCACAGTGAATGCATTTGATGGCATGGCACAGTGACTGCATTTGATGGCATGGCACAGTGGTGACAATTGATGGCACAGTGGCTGTGTTTGATGGCATGGCACAGTGACTGCATTTGATGGCATTGCACAGTGGCTGCGATTGATGGCAGAGTGGCTGCGTTTGATGGCATGGCACAGTGGTGATAATTGCTGGCACAGTGGCTGTGTTTGATGGCATGGCACAGTGAATGCATTTGATGGCATGGCACAGTGACTGCATTTGATGGCATGGCACAGTGGTGACAATTGATGGCACAGTGGCTGTGTTTGATGGCATGGCACAGTGACTGCATTTGATGGCATGGCACAGTGGTGACAATTGATGGCACAGTGGCTGCGTTTGATGGCATTGCACAGTGGCTGCATTTGATGGCATAGCACAGTGGTGACAATTGATGGCACAGTGGCTGTGTTTGATGGCATGGCACAGTGAATGCATTTGATGGCATGGCACAGTGACTGCATTTGATGGCATGGCACAGTGGTGACAATTGATGGCACAGTGGCTGTGTTTGATGGCATGGCACAGTGACTGCATTTGATGGCATGGCACAGTGGTGACAATTGATGGCACAGTGGCTGCGTTTGATGGCATTGCACAGTGGCTGCGTTTGATGGCATTGCACAGTGGCTGCGTTTGATGGAATTGCACAGTTGCTGCATTTGATGGCATTGCACAGTGGCTGCGTTCGATGGCATGGCACAGTGGCTGTGTTCGATGGCATGGCACAGTGGCTGCGTTTGATGGCATGGCACAGTGGCTGCGTTTGATGGCATGGCACAGTGGCTGCGTTTGATGGCACAGTGGCTGCGTTTGATGGCATGGCACAGTGGCTGCGTTTGATGGCATGGCACAGTGACTGCATTTGATGGCATGGCACAGTAACTGCATTTGATGGCATGGCACAGTGGTCACAATTGATGGCACAGTGGTGACAATTGATGGCACAGTGGCTGTGTTTGATGGCATTGCACAGTGGCTGCGTTTGATGGCATGGCACAGTGGCTGCGTTCAATGGCATGGCACAGTGGCTGCGTTCGATGGCATGGCACAGTGGCTGCGTTTGATGGCACGGCACAGTGGCTGCGTTTGATGGCATGGCACAGTGGTAACAATTGATGGCACAGTGGCTGCATTTGATGGGCACAGTGAGGCTGCAATTGTTTTTTGTTTTTTTTTTTCCGTTTGCGCCCCCCCTCCCCAAAAAAAAATTGAGCACCAGCCGCCACTGTGTGGGACTGTCCTGGGCAATCCGGGGCACGTGGGCACCCTAGTAGTTCTGCAATCAGGGCTGACAACTCTGCTTGGGATTTCAGTGCTGTGTTGTCAGAGATGAGCTCACTGGATTTGATAGCTAGGATTAGAAAACGGGGAAATGTTCATGTATTGGAGAGATGTACTCAATAGGTTTTTTTTCTTCTCATTTTGCTGACATACTTTAACCGTCTCACTAAACATGGCGATGACATAAGAGTTGTGTACACATGACCATCTCACACATAAAACACAGCAGCCCCCGTGCTGTTTGGCATATACAATGGTTGCAGAGAATGTACGGCAGGCTTCCCAGTATTAATAATACAAGCAGAATCGTCGGGCCCGCGCGTCTGCAACTGAGATTAGCATAGGCTCTTTGTAAAATGAAATTGACATTGACAGCGGATCTCTCCAGAGTCCTCAGCCAGCGACGTGTTCTGTGTGTACTCCGCTTGTACCGCACACAATGCTGTTCCTGGTGGTCCTTCTCATTACATTCTCTCATTTTACTGTCCGCCCTGTGGAGACCAGGCGGGGAGCCGGGTGATCTATGCAAATCCAGGAACTCCGTGGATCAGAGCCAGCAAACAAAGAGAAAGGAGGGAGAATCTCATCAAGGATAGGAAATGTAGACAGAGGGGTAGGAGAGGGCCAGATTTTGGCTTAGCGATGAGCCAAACCTCGCAGCACTGGGATTGCAGGTTCAGCTTCCACCAGGGATACTTTCTAAATTGAGTTTGTTGTGAGCGCCTCGTGTGTGTACATTATGGAGCGTGACGGAGCTGTATCAATGGATACAAGCTGGCTGGATCCACACTGCTTCCAATCCATGGACACTAACCACACTAGACTTGAGTGCAGTGACTGGCTCAGTGATCTTCCTACAGCACTATAGTATATGTCAGAGCTATATAAGTGCATAATAATAGTGTATGGCTGTAGATTAGAAGTGTTAGATTGTAAGCTCCTTTGGTGCAGAGACTGACGTGACTGCCTCAGTGTTCTCTGTACAGCACTGCAGTATATGTTAGAGCTATACAAGTGTACAGGGCTCGACAAAATCCGGGCGCCTGGTCACAATTGCGACAAGAAATTGTGACCTGGCGCCCATGCCCGCCCATGCCCGCCGGTAATTGAGGCCGCAGCTTTGCGGCCTTCACAGAAGGAAGCTTAGGCCTGCAGAAGGCCGCAAAGCCGCAGCCTTAATTACCGGCGGGCGTGGGCGGCAGGTCTCAATTTCTTGTCGTAATTGCGACCGGGCGCCCGGATTTTGTCGAGCCCTGTACACTTGTATAGCTCTAACATATACTGCAGTGCTGTACAGAGAACACTGAGGCAGTCACGTCAGTCTCTGCACCAGAGGAGCTTACATTCTAATGCCCCAATACAGTCAAACATTATTATTATTACAGGCATACCCCACTTTTAAGTAACACTGTAAGTGTATAATAATAATAATAATGTGTGACTGTATTGGGGCATTAGAGCGTAAGCTCCTCTGGTGCAGAGACTGATGTGGCTGGCTCAGTGTTCTCTGTATATGTCAGAGCTATATAAATGTATAATAATAAAAGTGTGGGTCTGTGGGGGGGGGAGGGGGGGCATTAGATTGTAAGCTCCGTTAGTACAGAGACTGATGGGACTGGCTCAGTGTTCTCTGTACAAGACTGCAGTATATGTCAGAACTATAAGTGTGTGACCAGTGGTAGCAAACAACCCCCCCACCCCAACCGCTGTTTGCTAGTTGGTCTGGCACTTACCCCATCTGCGGCAGGCAGCGTGGTGCAGCGGCTCTGTGTCCTCTCCTCTATGGTAGCTTCCAGCTCCTCCCCTCCTCCTCCTAGGCATCAAATATTCATTCGCTGTTGTAAAACACCTGGGTGGGATCGAAGCGCACTCTCTTTGACCCAAGCCCACCCTTTATTGAAGCCTTTTGGAGCCTCTAGGTCTAAGCAGTGCTTCAAATAAACAGCCCCTCCTGCATTGGAATCCATGCTCCAGTGTCCTGAAAGGGACCAGACCCATGGATAGGGGGCGGCAATGTACGGAGGGGGGCAGTGCCCGTGCGCCCCTAATGGACCGGCCACCCCTGTGTGAGACTGTATTGGGGCATTAGAATTAAAGCTCCTCTGATACAGATAACTGATGTGACGGGCTCAGTGTACTCTGTACAGCACTGTAGTATATGTCAGAGCTATATTAACGTATAATAATAGTGTGACACTGGAGGGGGCATTAGAGTGTAAGCTCCTTTAGGCTGCATTCACACCTAAGCGTAGGCCATTTGCGGCGACAAATTGCTGCGTTTTTTACCGCGATTTGCCGTGACAAAACGCGGTTTTGTACAGGTCATTGGCACCAATGGAAAACGTCAAAAAAGGGTCCGGGACTTGTTTGAAATTCAGGCATTCTGCGTTCGTTCGGCGTTCAGCGCTTTGCGTTGGAGATGTGAACTATCTCCATAGAGAATAATGTTATTTTTCCCCTCTAGCATCTTTGAGCGTCGCGCTTCAGGCGACAAAACGCTCAGGTGTGAATGCAGCCTTAGTGCAAAGACTGATGTGACTGGCTCAGTGTTCTCTGTACAGCACTGCGGTATATGTCAGAGTTATATGAATGCATAATAAAATAATAGTGTGTGACTGTGGGAGGACATTAGAGTGTAAGGCCTCGTACACACGATCTGTCCATCTGATGAAGCTGACTGATGGTCTGATGTGCGTACACACCATCAGTTAAAAAACCGATCGTGTCAGAACGCGGTGACGTAAAACACAACGACGTGCTGAAAAAAAAACAAGTTCAATGCTTCCAAGCATGCGTCGACTTGATTCTGAGCATGCGCTGCTTTTTAACCGATGCTTTTGCATACTAACGATCGGTTTTGACCTATCGGTTAGGCGTCCATCAGTTAAATTTTAAAGCAAGTTCTCTTTTTTTTTTGACTGACCAATGGGGCCTACACACGATTGGTTTGGATCGATGAAACGGACCTTCTGTCCGTTTTCATCGGTTTTGACTGATCGTGTGTAGGCGGCCTTAGAGTGTAAGAGCCGGTTCACACTGGGGCGACTCGCCAGGCGGCTCAGCGGCCTGACGAGTCGCGTCCCATTCAATGCAATGGAACCATTCTAATAGGAGCGACGCAAGTCGCCCTGACTTAGAAAAAGTTTCTTGTACGACTTCGGGGGCGGCTCGGGGCGACCTGCATTGACTTCTATACAGAAGTCGTTTTGCAAATCGCCTCTGAAGTCGTCTTCAGAACAACTTGCCGAGTCGCCCCCAAAGTAGTGCCGGCGCAGTGTGCACCGGCTCTTAATGTTAGTTTATTTAAAATTTTGCAAACATACAGCTTGTTATTAAAAACATATTTACATATATACAAAAAAATAAATAAAAATTTTATCTATACACAAATAAACAAAAACAAACAAGCTTACATCAGCAAATAAAATAAAACTGCTAAAATAACATAAATAGAACTATTTAATATATACTATATCAGTAAACTAATAAATTATGCAATAAAAATAGTAATAATATATAAATAAATAAATGTTAAATAAACACATAAATAATTAAAAATAAATGATAAATTAATTAATAATAAGTAATAATACATAAATAATAATTAATCCCTAACCTTATAAAATATATAAAATACATTATTATTATTATTATTATTATTATTCATGATAATAATAATAATAAACACCCAAACCTGAACAAAAAAATTATTATTATTATTATTTATAAAAATAATAACAATAGTAATGTATTATTATTATTTATTTTGTGTTATGCTGCGTACACACGGTCGGAATTTCTGACAACAAGAGCTTGTTGTCGGAAATTCTGAGCTTGTGTACACAATTTCCGAGGCACAAAATTCCACGCATGCTCGGAATCAAGCAGAAGAGCCGCACTGGCTACTGAACTTCATTTTTCTCGGCTCGTCGTACGTCTTGTACATCTTGACATTCTGAATTTCCGAACAACATTTGTGTGAAGGTGTGTATGCAACACAAGTTTGAGCCAACATCCTTCGGAAAAAAAGTCCACGGTTTTGTTGTCGGAATGTCCGATCGTCTGTACGCAGCATTAAGGTGTTTAGTTATTTATTATTTTATTATTATTTTTTTTATTTTTTTTAGGGTTTAGAGGTTAAAGGGTCACTAAAGGATTTATTTTTTAGCTAGATAGCTTCCTTTACCCTTATGCAGTCCTGGTTTCATGTCCTCATTGTTCGGTTTTGCTGTAATCCTTCTCTGTTCTGCACACTTCCTGGTTGTCTGTTTCCTTATGAAAAAAGTACTGAGAGCTTCTCTCTGTGGTCTCTAATCAAGAAGGTGTGATTACTGTGTGTCTAAAACCCCTCAGAACCAATCAGTTTCTTTTTTTAAAACAAACACTGCCCTGTATTGGCTCTGTGTCTCTGTACTTCACACAGGCATGAAACTAGATGAAAAACGAATCTGAAACTGCAGGTACATTATATGATTGATTTTTATATATTTTTAATCATTTTTAAAAGGAATCAGATAACTATTATGTCTCTATAACCTGTAAACCAGGGGTGTCAAACTCCGTTTCATTGTGGGCCGCATCAGCATTATGATTGCCCTCAAAAGGGCCGGTTATATCTGTAAGATTTGATGTCCAGCGCATCCCCTCCCCTTACATTAGATCTCAAGAGCCCCCCCACCATCAGAAGTTGAGTCCCCCACCCTCCCTTACCAGTGTTGTTCATCTTCCTTTAAAAAAGTAATTAGTTACAATTACAAGTTACTTGTCCGAAAAAGTAATTGAGTTAGTGACTCGGTTACTTTATTGGCAAATAACTAGTTACTCGGAAAAGTAACTGAGATTTTTTTTTTTTATATTCTACAATGCAATTACGTTCTATAACATCTTTAATATCAACAATGTTTATATTAACTGATTGAAGAATAAAAACACTATATACAGTATTTTAGAACATTTCGTACTGTGTACAATTATTAATATCATCATCATCACACTCCACCTGCCCAGGCAGTAATACTGTACAATATAGATTCAGTGTGCACTAAGTGTCACTCACACTGCACACTGAATCTATATTGTACAGTATTGCTGCCTGGGCAGGTGAAGTGTGATGATGCTGGGCCTGCCTGGGCATGTGGAGCGGTCCGGTGGAGTGTCCCGTCATCTGTTCCCCCCCCCCCGGCCCCCCCACTCCCAATCCGATGCCGCTCACCTCAGCTCCTCACCTGCGCAGGGCCACGGCCCACGGTCGGTCGGTCGGTGCACTGCTGGCGCGGTGAGTGTCCCCGGAGTCCGGACCGTTGGTGGTGGGGTGGAGCCTCTGCGGCGCCGGGGGAGATGTCGGCGGCTGAGGTGACGGTGAGGAGGTGAGCCAGACTCACTCCCTCCCGACCCGTCACACTACACTGCTGCGGGCGGGAGACTTCAGGCGCGTGCATGCGCCAGCGTCACAACGTCGACGACACGTTGACACATGACCCAGAGCTGGCCTGTGACCCAATCACAGGCCAGCTCCATCCCGCCCTGACAGAGTAAGAGTCTGCCCGGACTGCCCCCCCGCGCACGCTCAATGTAACTCGGTAACGCCACCAATGTAATGGCAACGGCGTTGCCGATGGGGTAATAGTAATCAGGTAGGGTAATCATTACGTAACGGCGTTTATTTAAACGCTGTTACTTACAACACTGGCCCTTACAGCACAGTGCACCCCCTTTCCTTATGCTGCTGCTGGGAAGAAGCTGGATGCATTGCTTGAAAGCAGAAAGTAGGGGTCTGGAGGAGGACCAGAGGAGGGCTGGAGCTTTCCTGCAGGAGAGGTGCGAGGGCCACATGAAATGGCCCGGCGGGCCGGATTTGGCCCGCGGGCCCTGTGTTTGCCACCTATGCTGTAAACAGTCATTTCAGCAAAAAAAATAAAAAATGTTTTCCTTTCACAACTCCTAAGGTTAGGGGTTAATTATTTACTTGTTATTACATAGTATTCATTTATTGTATTTATTTATGATTTTTAATTTATTTGTGTATTTGTTTTACATTTATTTATTAATTTAATATTATTATTAGTAGTAGTATTATTAACACCCTAACTAAAATAAATAAATAATAACTAACCCTAACCTTAACTTAAACCTATTTTGTAAAGTGCTGCGCAAACTGTTGGCACGATATAAATCCTGTATAATAATAATAATATAGAGGGATTTGCTTTGTTCATATTTCATGTCTGAGGTTTACAACCACTTTATATCAGTACAGTTTGCTGCATACGACTTATCATCCTTGGTGTCACGTTTGACCTCTTTTCCCTGTAGATCCTGTCCGGCTGCCACTTCATGCCCCGTGTCGGAGTGGGCGAGGAGGTCGTTCACGAGTACCAGCAGCTGACCCAGAAACTGGACGAGCTGGTGAGGAAGATCTTCTCGGAATGGTCTCAGATGGCGGACAGGCAGGCCATGAAACGCCTGGACATCCCTCTTATGGTCCGCAGCCAGGAGAAGCCCGGAATGCTTGACGTGAACTTCGATAAGTAAGTACAGGAGATTGGCGTAAGTCTGAGAATCGGATGGATCTTCCTCTAACCTTTCTTCTCCTTATACAGGAACCTGTTGAAGTTGTTTGTGGAGATCCATTACTGGGAACGGGTCCAGTTTGAGATCCCCCATTATGTGGTGGACATTTACCAGCGGCAGGAGGACCTCCGGAACCTGCGAGAAAACGTTCTCCTGGTGGTTAGGGCCTATAACAGGTGAGCAGTCCTACATCGCCATCTTGTGGACAGAGCTGATCCCTTTTTTTTTTTTTCAGTACATTTTTATTAGCATTTTCAAACATTATAAGCAATGCATAAGAGGTGCCAGCTTGCCACACAAAGGCTGGTAAAGATTTCCAGCATCTTGTTTAGATGCACTTCAGGAGGTTTTACCCCCTTCCTGCCCAGACGAAATTTCAGCTTCCGGCACTGCGTCGCTTTAACTGACAATTGCGCGGTCGTGCGCCGTGGCTCCCAAACAAAATTGGCGTTTTTTTTCTTTCTTCAAATAGAGCTTTCTTTTGGTGGTATTTGATCACCTCTGCGTTTTTTATTTGTTGCGCTATAAACAAAAATAGAGCAACAATTTGGAAAAAAAAATCAATAATTTTTACTTTTTGCCCAAAAATATATAACAAATTTTTTTTTTCCTCAGTTTAGGCCGATACGTATTCTTCTACTTATTTTTGGTAAAAAAAATGCAATAAGCGTTTATCGATTGGTTTGTGCAAAATGTATAGCGTTTACAAAATAGGGGATAGTTTTATGGCATTTTTATTATTTTTTTTTTACTAGTAATGGCGGCAATCAGCGATTTTTTTATTAGGACTGCGACATTATGGCGAACACTTCGGAACACTTGTGACATTTTTGGGACCAATCACATTCATACAGTGAACAGTGCTATGAATATGCACTGATAACTGTATAAATGTGACTGGCAGGGAAGGGGTTAATCGCTAGGGGGTAGGGAAGGGGTTAAATGTGTGTCCTAAGTAGTGTTCTTACTGTAGGGGGAGGGGGGGTGACTGGGGGAGGTGACCAATTGTGTCCCTATGTACAAGGGGCACAGATCGGTCTCCTCTCTCCCTGACAGGACGTGGAGTTCTGTGTTTACATACAGAGCTCCACGTCCCTGTTCAGTTACTGTGCAGTCGCGGGTGCCCGGCGGTGATCGTTGCCGCCGGGCACGCGCACCGTGATCCCAGCAAAGCGGCGGGTGCACGCGCGCGCCGGCGGCGGCGTTCGCAAGCCCCCTATCGGCTTTGAAAGGCAGGACGTCATATGACGTCCTGTCAGAACAATGGAGCCGGTGGACAAGTGGTTAAAGGGGTGTTCCAACTGAAATGAACTGTTAAACAAAAAAAGAGCGTCAATTTAAAAAAAAAACACAATGGGCCGGATTCAGAAAGGTTTACGCCGGCGTATCTGAAGATATGCCGATGTAAGTACAAACGTGCGCCGTCGCGTCTTTGCGCCGATTCACAAAGCAAGATACGCCGAAAAACATGGCTTCAGTCGTTTGACGTAACTTGCCTACGCCGGCGTATCGTGGGCGCATAGTTACGCTGGACGCATTCGACGTTCCCATTAAAAATATGCAAATGAGCAAGATACGCTAATTCACGAACGTACGCACGCCCGACGCAGTAATCTACGCCGTTTACGTAAGGCGTTTTTCCGCCATAAAGATAAACCACCAAAAAGATGGCACAGCCCATGTTAAGGTCTGGAAAGTCGGAACAGCCGTCGAATTTTACGTCGTTTACGTAAGTCGTACGTGAATGGGGCTGTGCGTAAGTTACATTCAACGTGTATCTTAGGCATTCTATTCGACGTGATTCTAAACATGCGCACTGGGATAGTCCACAGACGGCGCATGCGCCGTTCGTTCGGCACCTCATTTACATGGGGTCACGGTTCATTAACATGTATCACGCCCACCTTCCACCTACTTTGAATTTGGCGGGCTTACGCCGGCCCATCTACGCTACGCCGCCGTAACTTAGGGAGCAAGTGCTTTGTTAATACAGCACTTGCCTCTCTAAGTTGCGGTGGCGTAGCGTATATTCGATACGCTACGCCTGTCTAACGATACACCGCCCTACCTGAATCTGGCTCAATATCTTTTACTTTTTGCTATAATAAATATCCCAATTTAAAAAAAAGCAATAATAATCTCCTCAGTTTAGGCCGATACGTATTCTTCTACATATTTTTGGTAGAAAAAATCATAATAAGTGTATATTGATTGGTTTGCGCAAAAGTTATAGCGTCTATAAAATAGGAGATAGATTTATGTCATTTACCGTATTTATCGGGGTATTGCGCGCTCCGGCGTATAGCGCGCACCCCTAAAGTGGACCCGCATTCCTGTGGAAAAAAGATTTTTATCCTTACAGTTTTGGTGTCTTGCGCGGCGTCCATCGGCGGTTTGTCGGGTCCGGCGTCCGTCTGCGGCTTCGGATGTCCTCTTCGTCGGGTCCGGCGTCCTTCTGCGGCGTACTCCCCGCTCGATCCCCGCTTTCCCACACCGAGTTTGAATACTGTGCCGGCATATAACGAGCGCAGTACACTCGTGTATAGTCGGGCAGGCTCGGCTACTCTCGCGCTCACGTCCTGTACGTCCAGGACGTGAGCGCAAGATGAGCCGAGCCTGCCCGACTATACACGAGTGTACTGCGCTCGGTATATGCCGGCGCAGTATTCAAACTCGGCGCTGGAAAGCGGGTATCTGCGTATATCGCGCACCCATGATGTTGCCCTGATTTTCAGGGTAAAAATGTGCGCGGTATACGCCGATAAATACTGTATATGGCGTTTTTTCTTTTTTTTACTAGTAATGGCAGTGATCTGCGATTTGTTTGCATTATTGCAAAGTTTCAGCGGACAGATCAGACACTTTTGACACATTGTCGGGACCATTGACAATTACAGAGCGATGATCAGTGCTATACATATGCACTGATTACTATGTAAATGTCACCAGCAGGGAAGGCCGGTAAAACTAGGGGGCGGTCAAGGTGTTAACCGTGTTCCCTATGGTGGGTTCTAACTGTGGGGGGAAGGGGACTTACTAGGAGAGATGACAGGTTGTGGGTTCTACTTTTTGTCTTCTCTTCTGAGACAGCATGGAGATTTGTGTGTTTACACACACAAACCCCTGTGTTCCCGGTCGTGCACGTGATTGCGCGTGTCTAGCGATGATCGCACCCGCCGGCCACACTCGCGCGCCCTCTGATGGCTCTCCTGGGCGAAGCCGTATATGTACGGGATTTTGCCCAGGGGAGCCATTCTGCCGCAGTATATGTGAGTGAGCCAGTTGGGAACCGGTTAACCACTTAAGGACCACCGCACAAACATATACGTCGACAGAATAGCACGGCTGGGCACATGGACGTACAGGTACGTCCCCTTTAAAAGCCCAGCTGTGGTTCGCGAGCACGCCGCCGACGGCGTGCTCGCTACTCGGTCCGAAGCTCTGTGACCGCAGGACCCACGGACCCGATCGCCGCCGGTTTCCCACAATCGGGTCACAGGAGCTGAAAAACGGAGAGAGGTGAGTGTAAACACACATTCCCTGTTCTTCTCTGTTGCAGTGTCGGTGATCATCTGTTCCCTGTCATAGGGAACGACGATCAGTGACGTCACACGTCCAGCCCCGCCCCCTACAGTCAGAAACACACATTAGGTCACACTTAACCCCTACAGCGCCCCCTAGTGGTTAACCCCTTCACTGCAATTGCCATTTTCACAGTAATCGGTGCATTTTTATAGCACTTTTCGCTGTGAAAATGACAATGGTCCCAAAAATGTGTCAAAAGTGTCCGATGTGTCCGCCATAATGTCGCAGTCATGAAGAAAATCGCTGATCACCGCCATTACTAGTAAAAAAAAAAATATATATATATATATTAATAAAAATGCCATAAAACTATCCCCTATTTTGTAGATGCTATAACTTTTGCGCAAACCAATCAATATATGCTTATTGCGATTTTTTTTTTTTTTACCAAATATAATTAGAAGAATACGTATCGGCCTAAACTGAGGGAAAAAAATGTTTTTTATAGATTTTTTGGGGATATTTATTATAGAAAAAATGTAAAAAATATATATTGTTTTTTAAATTGTCGCTCTATTTTTGTTTATAGCGCAAAAACTAAAAACCTCAGAGGTGATCAAATACCACCAAAAGAAAGCTCTATTTGTGGGGAAAAAATACGCAAATTTTGTTTGGGAGCCACGTCGCACGACCGCGCAATTGTCTGTTAAAGCGACGCAGTGCCGAATTCGCAAAAAGTGGCCTGGTCCTTAACCTGCATAATGGTCCGGGTCTTAACCGGTTAAAGTGGAACTAAACGCTCTTATCCTTAGCCTGTCATCCGCAATACGATGCAGTTTTCAAGTGGTTTACCGGGATTATGGTTGAAGATATTGGCCATAAGGCTCCATTCACACCTAGGCGTTTTGTCGCCCTACGCCCGACGCTGCAGCTGCCTGTGATACGGTGGAGGGGCGAATTTACATTGTCGGCTATGGAGATGGTTCACATCTCTATGCCGAACGCTGAAACGCCGTACGCCTGAAGCCTGAAACAAGTCCCGGACCCTTTTTTTCAGGAGTATTCGGCGTTCAGCCATAGCCGACAGTGTAAAATTCTGCCCTCCAGCAAAAAAAACAATAGGCGTTTTGTCGCCGCAAATCGCGGGGACAAAACGCCTATTGCATGTCGCCCGAATACGCCGCTGCCGCCGACGCCTAGGTCTGAATGGAGCCTAAGGGCCCTTTCACACTGGTGCGTTTTTGCCGCGGTAAAAATAGCGCTATTAAAACGCCCATAAAATGCTCCCCATTTTAATCGCGGCAAAACACCGCGATTTTACCACGTTTTACCGCGTTTTGATTTTAATGGAGAGGGGCATGGGGGGTGTTTTAATAGCGCTATTTTTACCGCGAAAACGCGGCAAAACGCAGGAAAAACGCACCAGTGTGAAAGGGCCATAACCCTGGTACTGTTTTTTTTCAGCAGCCGCCGGTTTGCCTGAGAAACGATCTGACGGTGCGGCCGTCTGCTCCCATAATAAATATAGTCAAATGAGCTTTGGCTGTACTTCCCCTTTAAGTGTACATCTGAATTACAATTAAATTTGACTTTTTTTCTCTTTATGTACTTCCATTGTATCCTACATTGCTGTACATCAAGGTTGTGCTGGAAATCTATTTTTTCTATTGAAGGCCACATTCGCTATTCTTCTTATACTGCGATTGCCATTGTTTTACTCTATTTGTTGCTTTATGTTGTTTGTTGAAAAACACAAAGAATAAAGAAAACCTTGATGAATAATAGATCACAATTTGTTTTCTCTTTCTTTAGAAAGCAGCTTCAATAGAAAGGCCTGTCCCCTGCCAGCATGCTGCAGAGAATGACCCTTGCTCTCTGTGTGAAAGCAGCGGTCTCTCTGCAGGGATATGACATGTAGGGTGACCACGTGTCCCGCATTGCCCAGGACAGTCCCGCATTTTGCAGGTCTGTCCCGGGCACCTTTATTCCAGGACAATTTAGTGTCCCGGAATGAAACTGACACAGCCCCCCCCCTAAATCTAACGAATTCCCCCAAAAAAGGCCGCCACATCACTGCTTTGCTCACTGACAGTACTTGTCCTGGGTCCCCGCCCCTGCTTGTGATTAGAGAAATTATAAATCCCACCTCTTGTGTTCAATCACTGTGCTGTGATTCGTTACAACACAAGCTGATTTTTGGGAAGGGAGGGTGTCCCTGAATGGTAGTTTGGAAATATGGTCACCCTAATGACACGCCCCCTGCTGAGTTAGACCTATAGCTTTGCAGTCAACATTTCATGTTCTCTGCTGTTTGGAGAACTCTAACTCCTTGCTCAGCAGGCGGAGTGTTGAACTTCTGTAGAGAGACCACTGCTTCCTCAAAGGCAGCAAGGATCCTTTTCCACAGGACGTTGGCAGGGGACAGGCTTTTCTAACTCAGGCCATGGCTGTTTTCTCTCCCCTTCCCCACGTGACGAGCTGGAGCTATGTCCCAGGTTTCCTTTTTTACGGTGGCTCCTTTCTCTTGAAGCTACCCTTTTATGCAGTGACTAGAGTTGTGTCTCTCTACACTGTGTGTACCAATAGAAACACACAGCCCCATAGCCTAGGACTGCAAGGCGCAGTGATGTAACTAGAACCTTCAGGACCCAATGCAAGAAATAATGAAGGGACCCCCAGCCGTGGCCCTTTTCTCCAAGCCTGGTGGCGGAACACCAGGGCCCAGTCACAAGTGTGACCTTTGTGACCCTGGTAGTTACGCCACTGGTGTCTGTCGTTTTTTTATATATATATATTTTACCGATTTTTAATAATTTTATTAAATTTATTTATTACAATATTATTTTTTTCATTTTTTTTTTAGGAGCCCCGTTTGGGGGCTTTGGTGAGATAAAGAACACTGAGGGTTCATTACTATTTTAACACCTTAAGGGCCGCCGCACGACTATTTATGTCGGCCGAATGGCATGGCTGGGCATACGGACGTACAGGTACGTCCCCTTTAAGAAACCCAGCCGGCGGCGTACTCGCGACCCTGTCCTGTGCTCCGTGATCGCTGCAGGTGTCCCGCGATCGGGTCACAGAGAGGAAGAACGGGGAGAGGTGAGTGTAATCAAACCTCTCCCTGTGCTTCCTAGTGAGCCTGTCACTGATCGTCTGTTCCCTGTCATAGGGAACGACGATTAGTGGCGTCACACACCCAGCCACGCACCCCTACAGTAATAAACACACATTTGGGAATACTTAACCCCTTTAGCACCCCCTACAGGTTTACCCCTTCACTGCCTGTGTCATTTTCACAGTAACCAGTGCATTTTTATAGCACTGATCGCTGTAAAAATAGAAATGGTCCCAAAATAGTGTCAAAAGTGTCCGATGTGTCCGCCATAATGTTACGATAAAAATCGCTGATCGCCGCCATTAGTGGTAAAAAAAAATGATTAATAAAAATGCCATAAAACTATTCCCTATTTTGTAGATGCTATAACTTTTGCGCAAACCAATCACTATACGCTTATTGCGGGGTTTTTTTATTTTTTTTTACCAAAAATATGTAAAAAAAAATACGTATCGGCCTAAAGGGGGAAGAAATTATCTTTTTATATATTTTTGGGGGGATATTTATTACAGAAAAAAGTAAAAAATATTGTTTTTTTTTCAAAATTGTCGCTCTATTTTTGTTTATAGTGCAAAAAAAAACCGTAGAGGTGATCAAACACCACCAAAAGAAAGCTCTATTTGTGGGGAAAAAAGGACGCCAATTTTGTTTGGGGGCCACGTCGCACGACCGTGCAATTGTCTGTTAAAGCGACGCAGTGCCGAGTCGCAAAAAGAGGCCTGGTCCTTTAGCTGCATAATGGTCCGGGGTTTTAAGTGGTTAAGATCAGCTTTTCTCACTTGCTTTCAGCTATACATTTGTTTCTCTCTTCCTTTCATTCTCCAGGATCATAGCGGCTCTCTCCACAGAGGAGCGCAGTCTGTTCAGAGAAAGAATCCGCTTCCTTGATAAGAAGATCCAGCCGGGTCTTACTAAGCTACACTGGTCTTCCAAGGGAGCATCCAGCGCCTTCATTAATGATTGTCTCCTGCATGCAAGCAAGGTGAGCGTACTAGGAGTCAGAGGTCAGTGTTCGCTTCCCTAGCACAACACTAAGTAAACAACGAACGCACAGCATTGCGTCCGCTGTTTACCATTTTGGAAGCCTATTAGAGCCTATGACTCTAATCAGGACGCCTATTAGAGCTTATGACTCTAATCAGGCACTTCCAAAAACACCCTCGCCGATGTAATTCAGATGCCCGGTGCCCGACAAGGGGCCGGACACCTTAATAGGGAGCTGCAGCGGTGACCATAGATACATTCATGCAATCAGGGGGGTACAGGCAGTACATCTGTAAGGGGCCCGGATGGCAACCCCCCTTTTTTTTTTATTAATTTCTATTGAATTTTTTTTTATATATATATATATATATTTTATTAAAGGGCCCAGAGGTAACCCCCCTTTTTTTTCTTTTATAAACATCTTTTTTTATTTATATATATATATATATATATTTTTTTTATTAAAGGGCTTTTTTTTGTAATTTTTTTTTTTATATATTTTTTTTGTAAGGGACCATGGGGTCCCCATGGCAAACCCCATTTTTTTGTTCGTCAGCACCCGAAGCCCCCCAATCAACCCAAACAATCTGTGGCACACCCCCCCCCCCCCCCCGCTTCTCAATTTGAGGCGGCGAACCCACCCCCCCTGCCGGTTCTCTGCTCCAGGGGGCCCATGCCTGAAGAGCTGTGTAAGGGGCCCCATGATGGCGGGTAATCTATCTATGGTGATAGAGGAGTGACAGGAGAGAGGGGGAGTCGCTCCTGCGCCCTTTATGGATGTGCTGATAGGGAACATATTGGCAAAAAGAGAGAGCGATGTGCTAATTTCAACTGCGTTTGGTATTGGTAGGAACAAATTATCCATCATTTTTTATTCATGGTGTATATACTGTATGGTCATTTTCTTTTTGGGGCTTTCTATAAATGTCATCGGCGTGCACACAGGGTGTGCCAGGTGTGCCCAGGCACACCCTTATCACCCTGTGCAGAACAGATTCCCCTACTGACCTGGTTCCCCCCCCCCCTACAGCACTGCCAGCTTCCCCCTCTCCCACCACTTGTTGCTGTGGATGTTTTAGGATGAGTGAGGGAAGGGGCCAGTAAATATGCCATTTACCGGCCACTTTCCTTTCTGAATGAACATTGTGAGTGATCGGTAGAGTGTGTTTGAGCTTTGGGGGTGCACACCTGTGCTAACTGTAGAAATAGATTTAGAAACCTCCCTTAGCTTTTGTTGACTTTTCTTATGTTCCTTCCAGATCCAGCAAATTGTAGACAACTATAAAGCCTCCAACCTGAACATCTCCCGTTGCGCCCAGACGATCAGCGAGTCTCTGTTGCTGCACATTGATGGAAACCGAGTCTTCCGTGATATGGAGTTCCAGGAAGCTCAGGAGGAACATCGTCGGGCTGTGCAGAGCCGCCTGCAGAAACTTCACGAGGAGATCTGCTCCTTTATGAGGACCACATATGAGGTTTTCAAGGCCGATGGACCAGAGGTACTTTAATATTGTCCCCTTCAAGGTTCTCTTCTAAGGGTATTTTTTTATCATTTCATACAGATAGATCAGACATGGATTGTTTGTCCATTAAAAAAAAAAAATAAATCCAAGAAGACCTCTACATCAAGGCTTACATGCAATTCAGGCTTTGCTGATTCTATAGAGCTATAGTTCTGACCCAGCAGGGTGTGTGTGCCAAACGTCTGCAGAGAGACCACTGCTTCCTGACAGGGACCTTTTTTTACAGCATGCTGGTTGGGAAAATACTTTTCTAGGCCGTGGCTGCACCTTTTGTTTTAATGCACTAAAATGGTGTAAAGTGGTTGCAGTGGCATATCGTGGGGGGTGCGGAGGGGGCCCTGGCCCCAGGCATAACTGAAATCCTGCACCAGGCAGTGTCGCTGCCGTCTCCGTCCCCCTAATGTTTACTTTTTGTGTCCCTGAGCTCAACTGCAGCTGGCGGAGCTGGCCTATCTGTGATCGTGGCGAGGCTGGCCTATCCGTGATCGCAGCGGTGCTGGTCTATACGTGATTGTGGTGGGGCTGGCCTATCTGTGATCACAGTTGCTCCTGGAGTCCCGCCTTTGCCTCCACCTCATTGTGAACATCGCTGCTGCCTTCACCTCCTCCAGTGTAGTGGACAGTGTAGTGTAGTGGACAGTGTAGTGTAGTGTAGTGGGCAGTGTAGTGTAGTGGACAGTGTAGTGTAGTGGACAGTGTAGTGTAGTGTAGTGGGCAGTGTAGTGTAGTGTAGTGGACAGTGTAGTGTAGTGGGTAGTGTAGTGGACAGTGTAGTGTAGTGGACAGTGTAGTGTAGTGGACAGTGTAGTGGACAGTGTAGTGTAGTGGTCAGTGTAGTGTAGTGTAATGTTGTGGACAGTGTAGTGTAGTGTAGTGGACAGTGTAGTGTGTAGTGGTCAGTGTAGTGGACAGTGTAGTGTAGTGGTCAGTGTAGTGTAGTGGACAGTGTAGTGTGTAGTGTAGTGGACAGTGTAGTGTGTAATGTAGTGGACAGTGTAGTGTGTAGTGTAGTGGACAGTGTAGTGTGTAGTGTAGTGGACAGTGTAGTGTAGTGTAGTGGACAGTGTAGTGTGTAGTGTAGTGGACAGTGTAGTGTGTAGTGTAGTGGACAGTGTAGTGTAGTGGACAGTGTGGTGTGTAGTGTAGTGGACAGTGTAGTGTAGTGGACAGTGTAGTGTGTAGTGTAGTGGACAGTGTAGTGTGTAGTGTAGTGGACAGTGTAGTGTAGTGGACAGTGTGGTGTGTAGTGTAGTGGACAGTGTAGTGTAGTGGACAGTGTAGTGTGTAGTGTAGTGGACAGTGTAGTGTGTAGTGTAGTGGACAGTGTAGTGTAGTGGACAGTGTAGTGGACAGTGTAGTGTGTAGTGTAGTGTAGTGGACAGTGTTGTGGACAGCGTAGTGTAGTGGTCAGGTAGGTCAGTGTAGTGTAGTGATCAGGATAGTGGACAGGTAGGTCAGTGTAGTGGCCAGTATAGGAAGCAGGTAGGTTAGAATAGTGGTCAGGTAGGTCAGTGTAGTAATCAGGTAGGTCAGTGTAGTAATCAGGTAGGTCAGTGTAGTGGTCAGGTAGGTCAGTGTAGTGGTCAGGTAGGTCAATGTAGGAATCAGGTAGGTAGGTTAGTTTAGTGGTCAGATAGGTTACTTTAGTGGTCAGTGTAAGAATCGGGCTGGTCAGTACTATTGTATGAAGGGAAGGGACTCAGGGAGTGCTAAAAGTCCACAGGTTAGGGGGGCACAAATAACTTGCCTTGACCCGGGCGCTGACAACCCACGCTATGCCACTGAGTGGTTGTAAAAACTCAAGGTTTACTATCATGCATGCCCCCCCCCCCCCAATACTTACCTGAGCCCCATCTGGATCCAGTGATATGTACAAGACCAGCGGCTCTCCTGGGTCTCTACCTTCTCATTGGCTGAGACGGCGGTAGAAGCCATTGGCCCCAGGTACTGTTGTACTGATATTATTGGAATAGCGGTTTCATTGATCAATGTTAGTCTATAAAATCATTGATTACATTTTTCAATAAAAAGCATTGCTTATCAGACAGATATTGGTTTTTACCTTCCATCAGTCCCTCTATAATGAAGAATTATTATGACTCTTCCTGCAGGTCCAGCAGCACTGGATTCTCTACACAAAGAAGATCGACCGTCTGGTGGAAGAAGCTTTCAGACTCAACATTAAATGGTCCCTTCAAGAACTGTCCAAGGCCATCAATGGGGACAGTAAGACCTCCCCGAGCCCCCTCTTCCGGGTCATGGTCATACTACAGAATGACGTTCCTGGCTCCACAGCTGAGGTAGGCGAGCTGCCATCTTTCCTTTCACAGGATCGCATCTAGAAAGTTCTATTTATTTCTTCCAGACCAGTTGTCTTCAAACGGTGGCCCCTGGGCTGGATGTGGCCCTTTGCTTGCCTTTATCCGGGCCCTTGGAGAACCATGCCACCCACAGACACCAATTATGGGGCACCATGCCACCCACAGACACCAATTATGGGGCACCATTCCACCCACAGACACCAAATATAGGGGAACCATTCCACCCACAGACACCAATTATGGGACACCATGCCATCCACAGACACCAATTATGGGACACCATGCCATCCACAGACACCAATTATGGGACACCATGCCATCCCCAGACACCAATTATGGGACACCATGCCATCCACAGACACCAATTATGGGACACCATGCCATCCACAGACACCAATTATGGGACACCATGCCACCCACAGACACCAATTATGGGACACCATGCCATCCACAGACACCAATTATGGGGCATCATTCCACCCACAGACACCAATTATGGGGCACCATCCCACCCACAGACACCAATTATGGGGCACCATGCCACCCACAGACACCAATTATGGGGCACCATCCCACCCACAGAAACCAATTATGGGGCACCATGCCACCCACAGACACCAATTATGGGGCATCATTCCACCCACAGACACCAATAATGGGGCACCATCCCACCCACAGAAACCAATAATGGAGCTCCCACTGATACCAATGATGGGGCACTATTCTTCCCACAGACACCAATAATGGAGCACCACGCCATCCACAGACACCAATTATGGGACACCATGCCATCCACAGACACCAATTATGGGACACCATGCCATCCACAGACACCAATTATGGGACACCATGCCATCCACAGACACCAATTATGGGACACCATGCTCATTGACTGAGACAACAGCAAGAACCATTGGCTCCCGTTGCTGTCAATCACAGCCAGTGAGTCAATAAGGAGAGAGAGGGTTAAAGACCAAACTGCGGCTCTGTGTGTGAATAGACACACAGAACATTGGCTCGGGAGCAATTGTTGGTGTCATTGGGAGGCATTGTGCCCTATCATTGGTGTGATTCTGACCCATTGTTAGTGTCATTGGGAGGCGTTGTGCCCTATCATTGGTGTCATAATGCCCCATTGTTGGTGTCATTGGGAGGCGTTGTGCCCTATCATTGATGTCATTCTACTCCATTGTTGGTGTCATTGGGAGGCATTGTGCCCTATCATTGGTGTCATTCTGCCCCATTGTTGGTGTCATTAGGCATTGTGCCCTATTATTGGTGTCATTGTGCCCCATTATTGGTGTCATTGGGAGGAATTGTGTCCCATCCTTGGTGTCCATTGGGAGGAATTGTGTCCCATTATTGGTGTCAATGGAAGGCATTGTGCCCTATCATTGGTGTCATTCTGCCCCATTGTTGGTGCCAGTGAGAGACGTTGTGCCCTATCATTGGTGTCATTGTGCCCCATTGTTGGTGTCATTGGAGGGAATTGTGCCCCATTATTGGTGTTCTTGGGAGGAATTGTGCCCCATAGTTGGTGTCAGTGGGAGGCATTGTGCCCCATTGTTGGTGTCATAGGGAGGAATTGGGTGTCAGTGGGGGGAATTATGTCTCATTGTTGTTATCAGTGGATGAAAATGGTGCCCCAAGGGCAAGATAAAAGCAAGCAAGGGGTCACGGTATGGAGACCAGACCACTGCCCTATGGCTTGGGTGCTCATCCTGTGGCCATACACCTGTTGTGGAACTACAAGTCCCATAAGGCATTGCAAGGCTGAAAGTTACAAGCATGACTCTCAAAGGCTGAGGCATGATGGGACTTGTAGTTCCACAGCAGCTGGAGGGCCACAGGTTGAGCACCCATGCCCTATGAAGAGGTTTTCGCCTACTTTATGTTCTGCCTCCCCCGTGCCCTTTGCTGATTAGAGAGCGCTGGCTCTGACTCAGCAGGAGGTGTTTGGATGGGAAGAAATCCAGACGACTACATTCTGAAATAGATCCATCTTTATTAATAAGCATAAAAGCATCGTACAGCAACATAACCCCATGGGAATGGGGAAAGTCAACGCATTTCGCACTGCTCTAGTGTTTAACCAGTTGCTGACCGCCCTATAGCAGTTTTACTGCCCAGGATCACGTATATATGTACTGTATATATAGATGATCCTGCATTTCTGGGTAGTTAGTGTGCGTGTGCGCCACCGGCGGCTCGTTCCTCCTGTGATTATACACAACAGGAGCCGATCAGCAGACTCGATGTCCACCAACACCAGCTGATCATTCTGTACATAGGCAGAATGACAGTCTGCCTATGTAAACAAGGCAGATCGCTGTTCTGTCAGTAGGGAAGGCATGGATCCTGTGTTCTTGCAAAGCAGGGGCACGGATCCATGCCTTCCCCTAGTAAAAGCACCTCCCACACTACACTAAAACACTGGATAGGCACACAGTTAACCCCTCTATCGCCCCTGATGTTAACCCCTTCCCTTCTCATGCTGCCCCTGGAAGTTTCCAGGCCTATACGATCCACCACTGCTAATGAGACCGTCCATCTCTACCCATACAACACGGATCTCTTAAACTTAGTGCCTGCTGAATAATCATTTCTAACCACTTTCTGTTTGGTTGGCAACTTTCCAAGTTAATAGAATTACTGTATATTCTCGAGTATAAGCCGAGTTTTTCAGCACATTTTTTTGTGCTGAAAATGCCCCCCCTCGGCTTATACTCGAGTCACCTTTTTGCACATGATCTCCCAGAATTTGGGGCTAGCCGTAGGTCCCCTGGACCCCAGCTTGGCACATATGTAGCCCCACTCTTCCTCTACAAGTGTGGAAAGTTTTTTGTCCGGGGGACCTACTGTTGGGGAGCACCGATTGTTCAAAGCCGGGCACCCCTTCCATAGACTCCCATGTTAAATGATAATTTCTCTGGTGATTTGGGGACCCGGTACCGGCTGGTCTTGAGTCTCCTGGACCCGAAACTTGGCACACATGTAGCCACATTTCTTCTATACATGTGTGCAAAGTTTGTTGTCTGGGGGACCTACGTCTGGGAGCAGCGATTTTTCAAACCCGGGCACCCCTTCTATAGACTCCCATGTTAAACTTCAGTCTAGTCATGGGCACAGTGGGGCATGGGCACAGTAGGGCATGGGCACAGTCAG
Organism: Rana kukunoris; assembly: GCA_029574335.1. NCBI lineage: Eukaryota > Metazoa > Chordata > Amphibia > Anura > Ranidae > Rana > Rana kukunoris. The sequence continues at coordinate 522,324,343 of CM056051.1, forward strand.
GCATGGGCACAGTGAGGCATGGACACAGTGAGGAATGGGCACAGTAAGGTATGGACATGGACACAGTGAGACACAGTGAGGCATGAACACAGTGAGGAATGGGCACAGTGAGGTATGGACATGGACACAGCGAGACACAGTGAGGCATGCAGATGGACACCCTAGGCTTATACTCGAGTCAATAAATTTTCCCAGTTTTTTGTGGTAAAATTATGTGCCTCGGCTTAATTTCGGGTTGGCTTATACTTGAGTATATACGGTAATTGATGTACCCTATCTCCATAAGGCACCCCATTTTGGGTACTCTGGAGCTTCAAGTTCAGTCCCTTCTGTGTTTATCCTACTAGCAGAGATCTATTAGCTTTTCTGGTCTGTGGTGTTCCCTTTGGGGCTGGGCTGAGTGCCCTTTTGTGAGTGATTGGGCTTGATCCTCTTGGGCTTGATCCTCTTGCCCCTTACCTCTTGGACTCTTGGCTGATCTATGGTGGCAAAAAAATCCTTGTTTTTAAATGATGGGGCTGCTTAGGATATTTTAATATATTCATACTGATGATGATGATGATAATACTAGTATTTTACCCATAACCACTCACCCCTGAAGAAGATGATTAACGCTCAAAACACGTTGTGTATACTCTGTACATGTGTGTTCCACCAGACAGAGCAAATGGTTGCATGTGTTTACATGACTGTGTACCATCTTGCATCCGCATTAACTGTAGTTGTACAACTATATATTTTCTACTTCCTGTTTTAACCATTTCTAATAAAACATTTTTTTTATATTAAATACTTGATTATTTTGAAGTTTCTGCCCTTAAAAGTCCTACTAGAGGGATCTCTTTGTAGCTTGTTTGATCTCGGAATGCGGGCATGTAACGGAATGACCCGTGATGCCCAGAGACTTTTGAGGGATAGGGGGTACTCCTGTGCCAGCGTCACTGACTCTTGGGTCTAAGGTCACCCTGTGCCCCTTTTGGGCATAGGGTGTCTAATAAATAATAATTCATGTATTGCAGGAGATCTTGAGATATTACAAGTTATTGGTTAATGTTGACCCAAACCAGGTCAATAGACTCCTAAGATATTCCATTGTCCATTGTGTAAGGCTGTAGAGGTGTTAATTCAAGTCTGCTCCTAAGACCTTTCCATTGTGTGATAACACTGTTTAAAGCCCATTGATGATCAGGTGTGAATACCTTTTTGTCGGAGACAGAAGTCTGTCTAAAGATGTGGAATGTGACTTCTCAGGTGTAGTAATTAGGTCATGTTAAAAATGTCAGCTTGGTGCTGAAATGTCTGGATACTGATTAGTGATTAGCTCAACTGGATGTCATTATCTAAAAGAATGTGATTGAAGCCCCCCCCCCCCATGGTGTGATGTGTGGGTGGAGAGTTCATTGTTCCTGTGATTAACTTTAACATGCTGTACTGCAGGGGTGGCCAACCAGTGGCCCGGGGGCCACATGTGGCCCGCGGAGCCCTCTGATGTGGCCCACTACCTCCTACTTTTTCCAAACAGCATTCAGCATATCTTCAATTCTCAGCCAGTGTCATTAGTACAGTGACAGTGCATATTTTTTTTTAGCACTGATCACCAGTGACGGCCCGTGCATTATGGGTGCCGTTCTCCCTAACACCTCCGCTGCTCACCCTATCCATGTGTCCGGCCCCTTTCAGGACACCAGCCACATGAATTCCTATGGCGGGGTGTGTTTTTTGAAGCACCTGATTAAAGCCAGAAAGGCTGTCCACAAGGTTTAGGAGTGTGTCTAATGGAATGTTTGACCATTCTTCTGGAAGCGCATTTGTGAGGTCAGGCACTGATGTTGGATGAGAAGGCCTGGCTCGCAGTCTCCACTCTAATTCATCCCAAAGGTGTTATATCAGATTGAGGTCAGGACTCTGTGCAGGCCAGTCAAGTTCCTCCACCCCAAACTCACTCAACCATGTCTTTATGGACCTTGCTTTGTGTCCTGGTCCAAATCATTTGGTGGAGGGGGGATTATGGTGTGGGGTTGTTTTTCAGGGGTTGGGCATGGCCCCTTAGTTCCAGTTAAGGGAACTCTTAAGGCGTCAGCATACCAAGACATTTTGGACAATTTCATGCTCCCAACTTTGTGGAAACAGTTTGGGGACAGTTCCTTCCTGTTCCAACATTACTGTGCACCAGTGCACAAAGCAAGGCCCATAAAGACATGGATGAGTGAGTTTGGGGTGGAGAAATTTGACTGGCCTGCACAGAGTCCTGACCTCAACCCGATAGAGCAAATTTGGGATGAGTTAGAGGTTCAAAGACTGCGAGCCAGGCCTTCTCATCCACATCACTGCCTGACCTCACAAATGAACTTCTGGAAGAATAGTCAAACATTCCCATAGACACACTCCTAAACTTTGTGGACGGCCTTCCCAGAAGAGTTGTAGCTGTTATAGCTCCAAAGGGAGGGGCCAACTCAATATTGAACCCTACGGACTAAGACTGGGGTGCCATTAAAGTTCATGTGCCTGTAAAGGCAGGCGTCCCAATACTTTTGGTAATATAGTATATATAGCTGATTATAAGGGATGGTTCAATTGATCTTTAACCTACTGGTGTCTACCAAGCCCAGAACTGTCCGTTTTGTGTAAGCTCATTTCTAATGTCTTCCTTTCTATGTTTGATTTTCTCTATTAGGTGGAATTCTCACCGACTCTTTTGCAATTAGCCAACATTGTGAACAGTGTCTGTTCAGAGATTCTCATCGCCATTTCCAGTTTCAAGCGTCTTCCAGATATTCTGACCAGGGAGAAGTCTTCACTGGACCCCATACACAACATCCTAGGTGCGGAAATCTGCCAATAGTTCACATTGGTTATTGGAAAGTTTATACTGAAGTTGCCTTCCCTAGTTCCTCATTTTTTTACTTTTCATAAAAACAATGAAAGATAAATTGTCTTGATCATAATGGATAAGAAAATATTCTAAAAATCAATATTCTAAGTTCATGTCTTCACCTTCCAGAGCGAGATGAAGAGATCAAGAAGATCCAAGCTCTGATCAACGGAGGAATGACCACAAATGCCACCCTTCTCCAGGCCTACCTAAAGACATGGGACTCCTTCCGAATGATCTGGGAGCCCCAGAAGGACACCCTGATCCGCCGCTACCAACGCCTCAACCCCATGGTGTCTGCGTTCGATGCTGATATCGCCCGGTGAGAACTTTTTATTTTACCTGTCTAAGGCCGCGTACACACGATCGGTCCAACCCGATGAGAATGGTCAGACGGACCGTTTTCATCGATTCACAGACTGATGGTCTGATGTGTGTACACACCATCAGTTCAAAAAACGATCGTGTCAGAATGCGGTGATGTAAAAAACAACGACGTGCTGAAAAAAATGAAGTTCAATGCTTCCAAGCATGCGTTGACTTTATTCTGAGCATGCGCGGTTTTTTGGACCGATGCTTTTGCGTACTAACCATCGGTTTGGACCGATGGTCAGGCGCCCATCGGTCCGATTTTAAAACAAGTTTCAAAACGGTTGGTTTGGACCAATGAAACTGGACTTCAGTCCGTTTTCATTGGTTTGGACCGATCGTGTGTACGCGGCCTAAGTATTTGTTTGTTCACAAAAGAAGACTTTTTGTGCCGTAGAGGGACAGGGTGAAGGAAAGGGCTGGCCATGACAACTATGTGCCGAAAAAAGCAACTTATTTACATAGTTGCCTCCCCCCCCCCTCACCTTTCCCGTCCCCGAGTGCTGCTTATTTATTCTAGGGAGAATCTGAGGCCCTGTGCATATCTCCTGTATGTGCCTATACAAACGGGGAGTGTAACGAAACATCCCACACTCTGCTTGAGTGCTTTCATCATATACCGCTTCCTCCCAGTGTGGATATAGATATCAGATATTCCAACCGCTATCAACAACAAACAAGACGATACTCGTTTGATTGCTGAACATTGACTGTTTATTAGAACCAAAATACAAGTCTTATATACAGTTGAGGAGGAGGTTCCCCCCTTTTGCTCATATTACTCTACCAATACACCTGTAATCAGAAACATAAATTAACATGAGCCAATTAACTACCATATTTATCGGCATATAGCACGCAGAGGCATATAACATGCACCCTAACTTTAAGGAGGGAAGTTTCAGGAAAAAAAACTTTACACGGCCCCCTGCGTATAACACGCAGGCACAGTTTACCCTCTATTTTTGGGGTAAAAAAGTGAGTGTTATACGCCAATAAATACAGTAATCCCTTAAAGCAGCCAATGTGACCCCGTGCCCTCCTGGGCATTGTTATGATAACTCAGGATTTCCCTAGAGGTCAGACTTGTTGTCACCGAGCTTCACACAATAGATTATACATCATCATAAGTATAAACACAGGACACCTTCTCACAATAGCAGGAGCTCCAGCAGGAGTCGGCCCGTCTCCTACATTTTACAGAGGCCAATGTGATCCGCTCTCTCAACTAACATGTTGAGTTCAGAATCAAACAAACCAAGAATGTTTTTTACATATATCCTGGGAGATGTGGATAAATATTACTGTCCCATTTTAAGTAATCCAAAATATATTTTCCCAGTCATCCTGTGCCAGGATGGCACATGGTGACATAGACATAAGAGGTGCATGGGGAGCTGAAACAAGGGTTTCCCAACCTTTCCAAGGGATTCTGGGTTCCACAGGCCCTCCCCTCACATCAGGAAGCAGTGGTTTCCATGCACGCTTTGGGAGGGCTTTGGACAGTGCAGGGGGTGTGAATGTTAAAGTGCCCATTTATACATTTTTAGCAATAGTAAAAGATGCCATCTGTGTCTTCTGTAGCTGCATGCACTGTGGAGTAATTCATCTTTAAAAATCACAGCATAGACTCTGAAGTTGGGTTTCAATCAGTATCTAACAGCTTAAAGTGATTGTAAGTGATAACCTTATAAAACAACTCATTCAGTTTAAAATAGAAAAGAAATGCAAAACACTTTTGTATAGATATAAAAACATATTATAAATATCGGTACCTTTTTTCCCCCTTTTTTTTAACAAGTGATCACATTCCCTCTGTTCTCAGCTGCATAAGAGCTGGGAGGAGGAGAAGCAGCAGCCAATGACAACTGATCACGTGATGTAAACAAAGCTTGGTAATCTTTTTTTTTCCTCATCACGCTGACAGCGTGAGGAGAAAAAAAAGCCGATCACCGGCTTAGGTGCAAGGGACATCGGTCCCGAAGAGGAAGGAGGCACATCTGCCTCATGTGTGCCAATCTGTACCCCCTGTCAGTGCCACCTGCCAGTGTCCACAGTGCCACCAATACCACCTATCAATGCCCACAAGTGCCAATCAGTGCTTCATCAGTGCCCATTATTGCCACCGATCAGTGCCCATTATTTCCACCCATCAGTGCCTATCACTGCCACCCATCAGTGCCCATCATTACCACCCATCAGTGCCCATTATTGCCACCCATTAGTGCCACCTATTCCACCTATTAATGCCACTTCTCAGTGCCCACCAATGCCACACATCAGTGCCACCTATTAATGCTACCTATTAGTGCCACTTCTCAGTGCCCACCAATGCCACCTATCAGTGCCACCCATCAGTGCCACTTCTCAGTGCACACCAGTGCCGCCTATCAGTGCAGCCTCATCAGCGTACATCAATGAAGGAGAAAAATTACCTGTTTGCAAAATTTTATAACAAAATACAACAAAATATATATATATTTTTTTTTTAATTCAGTCTTTTACATTTTTTTTAACAAAAAATTAAAACCACAGAGGTGATCAAATACCACCAAAAGAAAGCTCTATTGGGTACAGTGTTGTATGACCGCGCAATTGTCATTCAAAATGCATCAGCGCTGAAAGATGAAAATTGGTCTGGGCGGGAAGGGGTTTAAGTGCCCAGTAAGGAAGTGGTTAATAATCGTTATTTTTTTTTTTCCCCTAGGTACACGGAGCTGGCGAACAATGTTCAGAAGCAGGAGACCGTACAGAACATCCAGTTTGTCATGCTGGACTGCACCCAACTCAAGTTCGCTTTGGTCCAACACTGCAACGAGTGGCAGAACAAGTTCACCGGCTTACTGCGACACATGGCCACCGAGAAACTGGTGGAACTGCACGCTTATCTGCGCGACAACGCAGAACGGTGAGTGCGCCCGTCTGTCCTCCTTCCACAAATTGGAATCGCCTTACTTAATCACTAGGGAGGTCATTAGTTGGCCCTTTACCGCCCAGCCTCTGGAATCTTTCTAAGCAAGCCATAATTGGTTTGAATCTCAGCCAGTTTAGCAAGGACCGGCCATGATTTAACCACTTCAGCCTCGGAGGATTTGGCTGCCCAATGACTGGACCATTTTTTGTGATTGCGTCGATTTAACTGACAATTGCGCGGTCGTGCGACGTGGCTCCCAAACAAAATTGATGTCCCTTTTCCCCCACAAAGAGAGCTTTCTCTTGGTGGTATTTGATCACCTCTGCATTTTTTATTTATTGCGCTATAAACAAAAAAAGAGCGTCAATTTTGGAGAAAAAAAACAATGGGCCAGATTCAGATACACTTAATATTGCGCTGCGTAATCGAAATACTCTACGCTGCCGTATTTTACCAGGCTCTACACCGAATTCTGGTCGATTTTTGCCCGTACGCTACGGCGGCATAGTCTATTTCTCGGCGCGTAATCGAAATACGCGATTAGGGGGCGTGAAGCATTTAAATTAAGCTCATCCCCGCGGCAATCGAACTGCGCATGCTACGTTCCCGCCGTGCATTGCGCGAAATCACGTCGTTAGGTCATTCGTTGTTTGAGTAGCGTCGTTTACGAACATTCCTATTCCCGGACGACTTACGTCAAAAATAATAAAAGATGTCGGAAAACGTAGACATTTGACGTGGGAACGACGGCCATACTTAACATGGGCTGTCTAATATTAGAGCAGCAAAAAGCTGGTATAGTGTTACGCAAAAAAAAAGATGACTAAAGGTGCCGTAAGAGATTGCGAATGAAGATCGTAATTTCGGGGATCGCCGGCAAAAGCTCATTTGCATACCCCGATGCGGAAAACTACGGGAAGTCCACCCAGTGGCCGCAATTTTATTGCAGCGTAGATCCGAAGGCGTACGAACACGTAATCCAGTCGAATTGAAGCCCGCAGCTGTCTATTCATGGTTTGAGGTTTCCGACTAGCTAAAAAACGCGCGTAATTTGAAATTACTCCAGTCTAACACCAGTTAGACAGGTGTAATGGCTCTGTGAATCTGGCCCAATATTTTTAACTTTTTGCTATAATAAATATCTCCAAATATATATAAAAAAAATACATTCTCAGTTTAGGCCGATACGTATTCTTCTACGTATTTTTGGTAAACAAAATTGCAATAAGTGTATATTGATTGGTTTGCGCAAAAGTTATAGGACCAAATCCACAGAGCTAATACGCCGGTGTATCTCCTGATACACCCGGGTACTTTCAAATTACCCGCGTCGTATCATCAGTTTGAATCCTCAAACCATGATACGGTGGCTTCGGGCTTCGATCCAACAGGCTTACGTCTTCGTACGCCTTTGGATCTAAGCTGCACTATTTCTGCGCCCGCTGGATGGAGTTTGCGTCGTTTTCCGCGTCGGGTATGCAAATGAGCTTTTTACGGCGATCCACAAAGTTACGAACGGCCGTCGCATTCTCTTACGTCGTCGCTAGTCGGCTTTTTCCGGCATATAGTTGAAGCTACTATCATCCGGTCTATAGTTAGACTTGCTATGTTAAGTATGGCCGTCGTTCCCACGTCGAAATTTAAATTTTTTTTTGCGTAAGTTGTCCGTGAATAGGAATGTATGTAATTTACACTACTAAAAAAAAAAAAAAAAGGTTTCGACGTAATTTCGCGCAATGCACGGCGGGAAATTTCTGAACGGAGCATGCGCAGTTCAATCGCCGCGGGGACTTGCTTCATTTAAATGATTCACGCCCCCTACCCACGTAATTCAATTCCGCCCCTGAGAAATACACTACGCCGCCATACCTTACGGGCCGAAATCTTCCTGGATTCGACTTGGAGCCAGGTAAAATACGGCGGCATAGTGTATCTCTGATACTCTACGCCGGGGCAAGTGTATGTGGATCTAGCGTCTACAAAATAGGGGATAGAATTATGGCATTTTTATTAATAATTTTAATTTATTTTTGCTAGTAATAGCGGCGATCAGCGATTTTTATTTATTTATTTATTTTTATTGTGACTGCGACATTATGGCGGACTCATCGGAAACTTTTGACGTTATTTTGGGACCATTGTCATTTATACAGAGATCAGTGCTATAAAATGCACTGATTACTGTGTAACTGACACTAGCAGGGAAGGGGTTAACCACTAGGGGGCGAGGAAGGAGTTAAGTGTGTCCTAGGGAGGTGTTTCTAACTGTGGTAGGGCTGGGCTACATGTGACACAACACTGAGCACCCAAAAACACCCCCGCTGATGAAATTCAGGTGCCTGGCAACCCGAAAAAAAAGGCCGGACATCTGAATAGGGGGTGTCAGCAGCGACCATAGAGGGGGCGGCGCTCCTGTGCCCTTTATGGACGCACCACTGCTGACCAGACATTTAGGCAGGGAAAGGATCCTATATGCAGGCTCTGCCCATGTTGAATGTTCATTGCCTACACAGATAGGCATGGGCGTACACCAATCTGGCGGGGATCTGTGGCAGTTTTCTATATTGAAACTGCAATGATGCATTTGTTTATTAAGTGCGGAACCAGCACCAGCCGCCATTTCACTCTGAAACAGGTCTATCTGCTTTTTTTGGAGGTGGATATTAGAAAGATAAGTGCCCCGAGTATCCAACGCCATGTTTAGTATTCTGATTTTGTTTCCTTTATATGTCCTGCAGGGTGATAAGGTCTCCGCAGACCTTGGAAGAACTGGCACAGAGCCTAACCTTGTACGACACCCTCCAGGGCAACCTGTCCAAGGTGGAGGGTCAGATCATGCCCATCCATGACCAGTTTGAAATCCTGAAGAAGTACGAAGTTGCTGTAGAGGAATCGGTGAGTATTCCAATATACGGTCTGAGCAATCCAAAATGTCTTCCTTAAAGTTGTTTGAACAACACTGGAAACCACTTTGGGGGGTATACAACCGCTACAATGTTGATCTGCGGCAGAACCCCTAGGGACCTCAAAAATCATCTTGTAGACTATCATTGGTCTACGGATCACTGGTTGGCGACCGCTGATCTGATACCAATCCATCTCATGCTATAGGAATAATCAGTATATAGTTGATCGATATGCCATACGTGTGGAAATGGATTTCAATCAGTAGTTAAAGTGGTTCTAAAGGCTAAAGGTATTTTACCCTAATGGATTCTCTGTATTAAAGCGAAGTTCCACCCAAAAATTGAACTTCCACTTTTCGGAATCCACCCCCACTCCGATATCACATTTTGGTACCTTTCAGGGGAGAGGGGGGAGCAGATAACTGTCTAAGTCAGGTATCTGCTCCCACTTCGGGGCATAGATCGCTGCAGTATCCGCGGATATCTACACTACTTCCGGCCCCTCCTCTGTCGCCCCCTTCTGGGAGACACACAGGTCCCAGAACACAGCAGGGACCAGTGAGAATGCGCAGCGCGACTCGCGCGTGCGCAGTAGGTAACCAGTATGTGAAGCTGCTTCACTTCCTAATTCCCTTACCAAAGATGGCGGTGCCTCCACCCGAGACAGATCGGCTTCGGGTGCCGACATTGCGGGCGCCCGGGACAGGTAAGTGTCCATATTTTAAAATTCAGTAGCTGCAATATTTGTAGCTGCTGACTTTAAAAAAAAAAATGTTTTGGCGGAACTCTGCTTTAAGGTAAAATAAACTTCTAAATGCAACCCCTCCCCCCCCCCCTACCTTATACTTACCTGCATAGCTCCCAACTGTCCCTGATTTTGAGGGACTGTCCCTGATTTGGAACAATGTCCCTCTTTCCCTCTTTCCCCATTATTTGTCCCTCATTTTGGTCTGATCTATATAGATGTATATAAAAAGGGACTTGTTATCTTTCAAAAAGTGTTTCCCAGTGCTAAAGCTTTCATACAATTTCTAAATTGCTGCATTTGTACATTTTATAAGCCAATATAAAGGAATAGTGGTGGTAAAAAAAAAAGTCCTTGTGGATTTAAATAACCTTTTTCTGGGTTAAATCTCCTTTAACCACTTGCCGACCGCCCACGTTGTTCTACGTCGACACTTTAAAGATGGATATCTCCGTAACGGCAGCAGCTGCTGCCACAACCGTGATATCCATCTCTTCAGTGGGCGGTCGGTCAAACTATAATGGCGGTCTCCGCGGCGGATTCACCGCGAGATCGCCGCTATCGGTGGCGGGCGAGGGCCCCCCTCCCGCTGCCCTGCCACGCCCTCCGCCGCTTACCGGAGCCGTCGGTATCGGCAGAGGCGATCGGGTCCTCTCCCGTGCTCAGTGGGGATGCGAGTGAGGGAAAAATTTCCCTCATCCATCCCCGTAGCTCTGCTGGGCGGAAGTGACATCAAAACGTCAGTCCCGCCCAGCGTCTTAAAGAGACTTTTTTTTTTTAAGTCATTTGAAAAATGACATTTTACATTTTTTTTTTTTGCATTTAAGCCTAAATATGAGATCTGAAGTCTTTTTGACCCCAGATCTCATATTTAAGAGGACCTGTCATGCTTTTTTCTATTACACGGGATGTTTACATTCCTTGTAATAGGAGTAAAAATTCATATTTTTTTTATTTTAGTGTTAAAAATTGGTTAAATAAATAAAAATAAATACGAAAAACCCCCAAAAAAATGTTTTAAATCGCCCCATCCCGACGAGCTCGCACGCAGAAGCGAACGCATACGCGAGTAGCGACCGCATATGAAAACGGTATTCAAACCACACAAGTGAGGTATCGCCGCGATCGTTAGAGCGAGAGCAATAATTCTAGCCCTAGACCTCCTCTGTAACTCAAAAAATGCAACCTATAGAATTTTTTAAGTGTCGCCTATCGAGATTTTTAAGGGTAAAAGTTTGACGCCATGCCACGAGCGGGCGCAATTTTTAAGCGTGACATGTTGGGTATCATTTTACTCGGCGTAACATTATCTTTCACAATATGTAAAAAAAATGGGCCAAATTTATTGTTGTCTTATTTTTTAATTTAAAAAAAGTTAATTTTTTCCCAAAAAAGTGCGCTTGTAAGACCGCTGTGCAAATACGGTGTGACAAAATGTATTGCAATGACTGCCATTTTATTCTCTAGGGTGTTCGAAAAAAAATATATAATGTTTGGGGGGTTTAAGTAATTTTATAGCAAAAACAAATGTTTTAGTCTCGTAAACACCGAATCTGAAAAACAGGCCCGGGGCTTAAGTGGTTAAGTCAGGGATCCTCAAACTACGGCCCTCCAGCTGTTACAGAACTACAAATCCCATGAGGCATTGCAACACTCTAACATTCACAGACATGACTAGGCATGATGGGAATTGTAGTTCCTGAACACCTGGAGGGCCATAGTTTGAAGACCCCTGGGTTAAGTAATTTTATAGCAAAAACAAATGTTTTAGTCTTGTAAACACTGAATCTAAAAAACAGGCTCGGGGCTTAAGTGGCTAAGGGGGTGTGGCAGGGGGCGTGTCCTATGCCTACATACATTGTTAGTAGGTGTCCCTCATTACCATCTCAAATGTTGGGAAGTATGCTTACCTGAGCCCCATCTCGATCCAGAAAAGTGCATGAGAGCAACAGCTGTCTTGTCCTTCTCCCTCCTCATTGGCTCAGACACAGCAGCAGGAGCCATAGACTGTCAATCACAACCAGTGAGGGTGTGTCTGAGCCAAGCTTTCTATGTCAATGGACACACAGAGGCGGCTCAGGAGCGAGACTGCACAATCGCCCCCCATAGGTATCGGCTTACTATGGTGGGCACTGGGCACACAGTGGCGGAAGAAGCCAGGAGTGCAAACTGGGGACCTGTGAAGAGGAGGATTGGGGCAGCCCTGTGCAAAAGCATTTCACAGAGCAGGTACTGTAAGTATAACGTTTTGTTGTTAAAAATGTAAGGTTTTACATTGCAATCGTAAATTATCGATCGCATCTCTGTTCCATCATGTAATCTCATTGTCTGTGCGGTTGAAATACAATCTAATTCATGAACAAAGTATCTCAGTGCTCGCGGTTGATGCAAAGCAAATTATAATATTCCGTTCAGGCTGATTGAGTAAACGTTTGATGAAATCCAAATGAAAATTGTCTCAATCAACTGGAAGGAAAGTCGTGGTCATTTGATTCAGCCATGTGACTTTTATTTTCAAATCTCCTTGGAATCTACTGAAAATAACTAATTTTTAGACAATACGAATCCTTATTGTATTGACTTTGTGAATTGAGCCTAATAACACAACTACTTCTCCTGGAGGGCTGATGCATAGAGAGAGAGGTGACATATGATGGGCACAGGAAGGCAGAGGGGTATCTGATGTGTGGGTTGTGATTGACAGTTGGTCTCACCTTCTTCTCTGCGGGAGGCAAGATGGGGGACATGCTTGAATGGATTTTATATTCACTCATTATGCACTGGTGAGTTGTTTATAAGCAGAATAATTTGCAGCGGTTTTTGTGAACAAAGGAAAGACTTTAATCCAGAAGCTAAACATATATTAGTACGAAAAAATCAATGATGAGATCAGCTACTGGAATTAAAAACGGCTACTCTTCAGACCTATTACGAGGCCGGGCAATTCCATCCAAGCCTTAATGATTAAATGTACTATTGTCATCCATGACTCTCAAAACCTTCTTTAAATATGTCTCCTCTTACAGTATATTATTATTATTATTATCATACATGATTTATATAGCACCAATAGTTTGCGCAGCACTTTACTACACAAGGGTAGACAGTACAATTACAATAGAAATCAATACATCAGGAATCGGAGGGCCCCACTCGTATATGGCCACCTCTCAAAATGTATGAATTTTTGTATTTCCAGCCAGGGCCAATCCTAGGGTCACAGACGCCTGGGTGCAGAAATATTTCTGGCGCCCCCACATGGGCGTGGCCATCTTACTATCTCCTCCCCTTTACAAATGTTTCTATGGCTACGACTCAAACACAGAGATGCTCCCCTAAGAAGTCTTCATTAGTGTCCCCCACCAGAGTCCCCCCCACAGCAGGTGTCACCCACCAGAGTCCCCCCCACAGCAGGTGTCACCCACCGGAGTCCCCCCCACAGCAGGTGTCACCCACCGGAGTCCCCCCCACAGCAGGTGTCACCCACCAGAGTCCCCCCCACAGCAGGTGTCACCCACCAGAGTCCCCCCCACAGCAGGTGTCACCCACCAGAGTCCCCCCACAGCAGGTGTCACCCACCAGAGTCCCCCCCACAGCAGGTGTCACCCACCAGAGTCCCCCCCACAGCAGGTGTCACCCACCAGAGTCCCCCCCACAGCAGGTGTCACCCACCAGAGTCCCCCCCACAGCAGGTGTCACCCACCAGAGTCCCCCCCACAGCAGGTGTCACCCACCAGAGTCCCCCCCACAGCAGGTGTCACCCACCAGAGTCCCCCCCACAGCAGGTGTCACCCACCAGAGTCCCCCCCACAGCAGGTGTCACCCACCAGAGTCCCCCCCAACAGCAGGTGTCCCCCACCAGCAGGTGTCCCCCATCAGAGCCCCCCCAAAGCAGGTGTCCCTATCAGAGCCCCCCACATCAGGTGTCCCCATAGATCGGTACATGTCCAATAGATCCCTGTAGCTCGGGCACACTGGGAGCAGAAGCACATTACAGGGGGCAGGGCATACGTGGCATCTTTGGTTACTTTGAGGGTGGCATTTCTGGAAGTGCACAGGATGATTGGCAGCAGCTCCGGCCAACCCAGAAGCCTCTCATCACACTGCCTATGGGAGAAGAGCCGATGAACACAGAGGGGGCGGGGCAGACAGGAGACTGCTCCATGCGCACCGGACAGAATTAATTATTGGAGCCTAGTACCGAAACGTGTTCCTGTACTAGGCTTCGCTGAGGTACCCAGCCCGGATTCCGGGGACAGCGGGAGGTACGCGCTCTTGTCAGTTGCCAGCGGAGAGAGCAAGCGGGATGGGGAACCGCAGCACCCGCTACATGCGCTCCGCCTCTGAACACAGACAAGGAGGAGGGAGGGGAGCACTTTGGAGCTTTGGTGCCCCCACCTCTGCGTCGCCTGGGTGCGGAGCACCCTGTGCACCCTGCCTAGGATCGGCCCTGTTTCCAGCAGTGGTGGCCGCTCCATTAAGGGCACAAGGAAAATAAAATACCCCCTAAATGGACGCTGGCAGGGCTTTCTTGCAGAGTAAACCGAGCGTGTGTACGAGGCTTTGAGTATTCTCGTCAAGAAAACTGCCCAGAATTTTGACGAGAAAAAGGAGAACCTGCTCTCTATTTTGCTCGTCTTGATTCTCGGCAGTGTTTTCCTGCCGAGAAACCCGAGCGTGTGTATACTTACCTGTCACCGTGGAAACCTGTGTATGCTCGAAATGACTTTGATGAATGCGCAGTAGCTTCCAAGGGCAGTGTAGGGTGCAGCAAGATGGCGGAGGTGGCATCAAATGTGACGAGCGCATGCTCGTCGTACTCTATGACGTCACTGCGTTCTTGCCATTCAAAAGAGCAGCGGTTCTTTTGAATGGAGTGTCTGTACACTCGGCCGGCAAGAGATTCTTGCCAAGAATCTCGTCAGGAAAAACAACCGGGGCAGTAGTGGTTAGACTGGGAGTAATTCAGAGAACAGTATGGGCTCCCAGTTTCCTTACACTGGGGCTTTAGTCCTTCAGAAAATAAAATGTATAAGGTTCATTGTGCTTATAAAGTTTCTTTCTGATTGGCTCAGGTTCTGAATACGCTGGACTCCCTGAACAAGGCATGGCTGTCTTTCCAGCAGAGTCTTATCGACAGCGAGACCATGCTGAAGAAATCCAAGGAAAAGTTCAAAGCTGGTCTCATCCACACTGCCGAGGACTTCAAGAAAAAATCTCGTTCCCTCTTGGAGGACTTCGCTGGGAGAGGTGAGAAAACTTTTCTTTGTCAGAGCAGGGAAAGCCTGGCTGCAAAGGACTTCTAGAACTGAAAGGGCAAGAGGACCTCCCTAAATGTACAATCAATAAGTAGGGACTTAGGGCTAGGGAGTCTGAATAAAGGATAATATCAAGATAAAGGGAAGTTCCACCGAAATCTTGCCTTTTTAGTGTTTAGTAGATGGAGAATTAAACCCCCTGACAGTCTCTTCCATTTCTTGGGGATGGGGACTATGTGGTGGGATGTCTATAATGAGTTTTTGGGTCTGCACACCTGCTGAGCCCATTATGACGGGCTCTCACCATCTACATTGGATTTCCTTTATCTCTATAGGCAAAGGAAACATGGGGAAAAGACAAAGAAAATCAGTCTTTGTGGCAACGACCTTATTCATGATCTTCTGTTACTAAAGTCTACTCTATAGCAGGGGCGGACTGACTATTCGGGCACTCGGGTTAAATCAAAGAGGGAAACATATGGACAGGTTGAAAACTCTTAATTTCCTGTTTGATATGTCTACAGCACACTTTTGATGTGTTTACAGCGCATATTACTGAACATTTTCCATTTGCTCTTTTTAGAGCATACAAAAAGTGATCAATGGAACTGAGAGTTGAATTTACTGATAGTCATCATTGTGCTTTTTCGTAATGTGGGTTTGAATCAAACTAAGCAGCATGCTTGTGTGTAGCAGTATACAAGAAAATATTCACAGAAACAGACACAAATATTTCAACCAGATCTTTTAAAAAAAAAAAATTGAGTCTTTTGGTTTTTACCCTTTTAGCTAAAATCAAGTGTAGTGTCTTTTCTTATTATCAATGTCAAGTAAGGGTGCTCTGTCGTCATTCTGGCCTTTTGGCAGGTATGGCTTGCTGTATAGTATCCCTGTTTCTATGATGGGGGTCCTGAGAGGCACCTTCCCCATGGGAAGGAATCCAAATGAAGATTCCGCTGGGTAAGGTGGGGGTCAATAGTTCTTTCCTAGTGCAAAGGGACCCAAGTAGTCAGTGTCCCCTGATTTAAGTGGTGCTACCTGCTCTGACGGAGGGCTGGAAGACAGACAGTTTGCAATGTTAACCGCCTCCTGGGATTTGCAACCTGGGGTGCTCCTAGTATCACTATGGGTTTGGGACCCCACTGTGAGAGCTCCACTAGGTCACAACAGAGCACTTCATGGGCTAGTCCAGTGATGGCGAACCTTGACATCCTAGATGTTTTGGAACAACATTTCCCACAATGCTCATGCGATTTGCATGTAGTGGAGCATCATGGGAAATTTAGTTCCAAAACATCTGGGGTGCCAAGGTTTGCCATCACTGGGCTAGGCTTTTTGGCAGAAACTGGAGCAGGCGTTGTTACCACGTTTTTTGTGTTTTTTTCACTCACCAGGACAGTAGGGTGCTGGACTTTGTATCTGTCCTAAAGTCCCAGGGGGATGTGTGACCTATAGCTTTCTTCCACCTCTGCTTGGGGGTTTCTCTTTGAGAGAACCTCTAACGTAGTACTTAAAAGGTCGGCTTCAGCTAGCCACAAGGAAAGGGGTCCACCAGGCCTTTAGGTCAGATCAGTGTTCTCCAAACTGAAGCCCACGGCCGGATCCGGCCCTTTGCTTGCCTTTATCCGGCCCTTGGGATGCTTTTTCTCCCACTGATATGAGGCACTTTTCCTCCCACTGACATGAAAGATGTGGTAATATTCCTCCCACTGACACCAAAGATGTGGTAATATTCCTCCCACTGAGTCTATTCATGAGGCACTATTCTTTTCACTGATCCCTTTAGGCCTTCCTAAGTTTTAAAAGGTATTAAACTGGAATTTTCTTTGGAAAGTTTGGAGACCCCTGGCTTAGATGGACCGGAGTGTTCCTTGCCCCCTTCAGGAACCTTGCACTCTAGAGAGTCAGGAAGGTTCTTCCTCTTTGGAAGGGTACCAGTGATGCACCCTGTGCACTTTTTTTTTGTGTGTGTTCTCATGCACTCTTTTAGTTCACATGGTGTTTAGTTTTTGCGCACTGCACCTCGGGCTCGATAAACATAAATAAAAAAATCGAATAAGAGAACTGGATGAGTGTGAAGCCAGCAGGCCAACTGTACTGCTATAGGATGAAGACCCTGAACCATTATGGCTGCTCCCTTTTGAATTTCTTCCCATAATCCCCTGTTATGCCCCGTACACACGACCGGGTTATCCAACGGGAAAACTGCCAAACCCGCCGGCAAAGAAAAATAGAACCAGCCCTCTTTTTTATTGTCGGGATTGCCGACTGATTATTTCCCGTCGGAAATCCCGAGCGTGTGTACAGGGCATTACTCCTAGAAGGTACCTAATCATTAAGGCCACATTTCTTCCATTAGTCACATTAGCGGAATCTTGAATCTTTACTGGTTGGCTGGTGGTCCTCCACAGCCATCACTATAACATAGATGGTAAGATGTTTTTTTCCTAATCATTCATCCTTCCTGCAGGTCCCTTCTCCAGCTCAGTAGGATGTGAGCCGGCTCTGGAACAAATAGCCATGTTCCGTCAAATGATGAACACCTTTAAAGAAGAGGAAAATACCATCCGCTCTGGACTCAGCATGTTCAAGATAGAACAGCCGGGCTCGAAGGATATCCAGGCCATGGAAAAGGTGGGTGAGAGAGAAGAAAGGGTCTAAATACACGAGGCAAACCAAATTCAGTTAGTGGGACTTGGACTATGAGTAAGATCAAAGTTCTTGTAGAGGCCCAATTGTGGAACTGGTGTATAGCTGTACAGCTGAACTCTTAAATAAGCAAATATTGTCTACATACAAGGGTTATGTGTATACTTCTTTGAATTTTGGTGTGATTTGTGTATTTCTCCCAGATCTGTGAAGTAATCCAGTGTGAGACTTTACCCCCTGTAACAAAGACCACTCACTGCTGCTCCCTCCCCTTGTGCAGGGTGACTGGTCTCGTCCCCGCCCCCTTCTGCAGGTTTCTACAGGCAGCCTGTAGTAGGTGGAGCTGCTGGGCCCCTCCCACACCTCTGCTCTCTGCCCAGGTTACAGCACAGTGATGATGTCACTGGTAATATCTGCTTTTGTAAATGTATTTGGTACATACAAGTCAATTTATATCCTTTGTGACTGTAGAGAAATATATTTAAATTAAAGTCTTTGTCTGGAGATGAGAATCTATGAATTGTGGGAGTGGGCCCACTCAACCACCCTCCTCTCTAATCATAAACCCTGTAGTACAGCTTCTATGAATAAAGTAGCTGGGTGGAAAAGGTAGACATAGTCGGGGACCCTTGATGAGGCTTCCTTAGTTCTATTAACCGTCACCATACCAGAAGATTGTGGCAGGGGTGAGGGCATCAGAGGATGAAGATTTCTTTTAAACCAGAAGACAACAGCACAAGGGGCACATCACACTGGAGGTAAGTAATATCCCTTGTAATGATTTTAAAATTTAGTTTTTTAACTAAATTTAAGCTTTAGATATTGTATGAGGCTCTTTGGAGGTATCAACATCTGCATTTGACAACCGTGGATTTAGATCTATAATAAATCCGACACGTCATTGGTTCCCATAGGCAGATCTTTAACTCTTCCACTGGTTTTGTATAAGAGGTTGCACAGTGACTAAATGGTTAGCACTTCCCACTAGTAGCACTAAGGTCATGGGTTTGAATCTCAACCACAACAATACCTGCCTAGAGTTTGTATGTTCTCCCTTTGCCTGCATGGGTTTCCTCCGAGTAATCTGGTTTCTGCCCACACTACAAAGATAAGCTGGTAGGTTAATTGGCTCCTGCCTAAATTGGCCCTAGTATGTGTATGTATGAATGTGAGTTAGGGACTAGACATGTGCAATTGGTTTAGTTCCAAACTATTTTTTTAACAAATTTGTTAATCCGGAAATGAATGAAAACCTGTTTAACAAATTTTTCCAAATATTCGTGAATTTGAATATTCAAAAATTAGTAAATTTATAAATGATAAAATTCATAAATTCTTAAATCCGAAAACTCGAAAATCTGAAATAACTAACTAATAATAACTTAACTATTACTAACTATTGAATTATAGGTATTGGAATTTCCTTTCAAATTTGGATGTTAGTGAACGTAACAAATTCAAATTTATACAATATTATCTAATTTTTTCCGTTTCATTTGTTTAAATGCGGCATTCGTTATTTTGAATAATTCGTAACTTTGGATAAATGTGTATTCATTACGTTCACTAACAGACAAATTTGAAAGGAAGTTCCAATACCTATAATTTAATAGTTAGTTATTATTAGTTAGTTAGGCTTTCTAATTTTCTGATTTTCTATCTTATTTTCGGATTTTGGAATTTTACGAATTTATGTTTTTTCAAATTTATGAATTTATGTATTTACGATTTTTTGAATTTACAAATATACAAATATTACGACTTGCGATCATAAGGAATGACCCGAAACACTAAAAACACATTTTTTGGCAGTGCACATGTCTATTAGGGATCTTAGATTGTAAGCCGTGTATATTTAGTCGACTAAAATGACTAAAACATTTTAGTTGACTAAATTAATACAATTTTTGTCGACTAAAATACGTCTAAAACAATTGAGATGACTAAAATACGACTAAAACTAAAATGGTATTTTAGTCAAAAGACTAAAACTGAATTGAAATTATACCTCAATATTAATACTGGTCTGTAGTGTTCATACCTCAATACCACAAATAATAACATATTGAATTTTTCACTCCAGCAGTATATAAGTTTGAAAATTGTAGAAAAATGTTAACTAATGCATTACAATTTAATTACACTCATTAGATTTTAGACAACTAAAATTAGTTTTAGTCTACTAAAATGTACTGGAGATTTTAGTCGACTAAACTTGCAGAAGACTAAAATGGGACTAAAACTAAATCGAAATTTACTGCCAAAATTAACACTGATTGTAAGTTCCTTGAGGGCAGGGACTGATGTGAATGTACAATATACTGTATATGTAGAGCTCAGCGTAAACTGATGGTACTATTGTATATAAGTACCTGTAATAAATAAGAGGTTAATTTCTGCTTATATATAGAACAACGGACGATGTCTGTAATGGCTATGACAGTCAGTCAGCTGGAACCTCATGGGTTGAGCAAAGCTTCCTTCCCTCCACTTGTGTCTTCTATTTTTTCTTGCTGCTGCTTTTTTTTCTACAACCAGACATATGGATTCTAGAATTGTCTCTTATTTCTCCGTAGGACCTGGACTCTCTACAGCTGGTATGGGAAGCCACTAAGGAATGGGAACAGAACTGGAGTGACTGGAAATCTGGTCGGTTCCTGACACTGCAGACGGAAATCATGGAAAACACAGCACAGGGCCTGTTCAAGAGGCTGAGCAAACTCAGCCGAGAGCTCAAGGTGAGAGCGGATTTAAAGCTGAAATCCAGGCAGAAAAATTAATGAATACACCTTTTTTAGTTATTATTGTATCACTCTGTGTATAGCGCACCCCTGAACTCTGCACTTTGTTTGCAGCGCACCCCTGAACTCTGAACTTTATACCTAGCACACCCCCAATCTTTGCACGTAGCTCACCCCTGGACTGTATACTCTGTGTATAATGCACTCCAGGTATTTAAAGCGGAGTTCCACCCTTAAAACCACTTTGTTTCATCCCATCCAGCATACTGGCGTCAGCGCCAGTATGCTGTTTTTTTTTTTTTTTTTTTTTTTAATCCATGTACTTACTGTATAATAGATCATTAAATTTCGGGCGCACCGCGGTATGTCGCCGCTATAAGGCATCACGCCTTCCGGAAACAGCCGATTAGAGTTCGGCTCTTCTCGGCGCCTGCGCACAGACCCAGGAGCTGACTGCGCAGGCGCCGTATATAGCCGGTCCTAGTTCGGCTTTTTTCGGAGGACGTGACGCGGCTATATACGGCGCCTGCGCAGTCAGCTTCTGGGTCTGTGCGCAGGCGCCGAGAAGAGCCGAACGCTAATCGGCTGTTTCCGGAAGGCGTGACGCCTTATAGCGGTGACATACCCCGGTGCGCCCAAAATTTAATGATCTATTATACAGTAAGTACATGGATTAAAAAAAAAAAAAAAAAAAAACAGCATACTGGCGCTGACGCCAGTATGCTGGATGGGATGAAACAAAGTGGTTTTAAGGGTGGAACCCCGCTTTAATTCCCCTTTAAGACCCTTCCACTGTTAGTGAAATTTGACCACAACCACTATTTGATTTGGTTTGGAGGGTGTGTGTGTGTGGGGGGGTGGGGGGGGGGGGGGTTGATGGGTCATAGTTTTGTGTCTTGCTTCCTAAAGCTACAGGAAAATCTTCATCTTCTATTCACAGGAGAAAAACTGGGAGGTGGTAGAGACATCGAGGATGCGGATTGACCAGTTCAAAAGGACTTTGCCTCTTATTGTGGACCTGCGGAACCCAGCATTGCGGGAGAGGTACCATATGTTGTTCCACGATTTTCTTCTTATCCAACATCAGTACCTGACCATACAAATGCTCTTTTGGCCAATTGGGCACACATTCCTTAGACACTTTCCAAAATCTTGTGGAAATTCTGCCTAGTAGGGTAGAGGCTGTTACCGCCATAATGGTGTGGCCAACCCTATATTAATGACCAATGATTTTGGAATGTAATGTCCAACAAGCTTGTGATGGTCAGATATCCACAAACTTTTAGCCACATAATCAGGTAATAATCAGGTAATTTTGAAGGGTGAGCATTACAGAAAAGGTGCAATATGTTAATTAGACACCATAGGTCCGCTTTAATCTTAAGGGGTCATGAATGATCCAGTCTGAGTAGGCCAGCCTAAACATAATGCAGAGTCAAGCTCCTCCTGGGGCAGAGACAATAAAATAATGGAATACAACCACACCCCAAACGATCTTAACAAAAAAGTGCAACAGCATGAGACAACACACAATATATACATATATACAAGGTTCCAGTGTGGCTGTAAAGAGAGTCTGTCTAGTACAGATCAGACTGGAGTTCTCGAGCACCCTACCCAAAGTGACTCCTGTCACAGATATATAAAAATGTTAAGCTGGTAGGTGTAATTTATTCTGCTTATTCTGGTTGGTCAAAAGCCCTATTTCAGTTGGACATGTCTACTACATCTGCTAGGAGAGCCTTCTACACAGTATCGATACAATAGTCCCAAACTACCCGATCTGCCACATCTGGATTGGGTAGAGCCATAGCTCTACTCCAAGGCTTTGCCAGATTGGTAAATGTCCCACCTTATCACAAAAAAACTGCTGCCACTTATCCGGTCTGATTACTCCAAAGGGTTGCTGGCTTTTCCCACTTATTTACACAGAGAACAGTCATGCCCTTCTTGTGCTTTCAGTTTTGTTCTTTCGCTCATTATCCATGGACTACTTTGAAAAGGAGTGAAAAGGAAGCCTTTCATGAGATACAATGCTTGGCCAATTCTAAATATACTAGTTGTCTTGATGGCCCTGTCTTCAATATTTGCCTTGATGGCCATTTCTTTACTATTGGTCTGGAACAAGGATGCAGCAGGTGACATTAAAGTAAAATCAGAACTCTTGATTTCCATACTCCTTGATGCAGAAAGTACCCAGCCAAGGGATCAGCCTAACAACTAGGTCACTAGAATTTTCAGATCAGCAATGGCAGTGCCTGTATTTCTCACATGACAGTTTACCTTTAAAGGAACACTAAAGGTTCATTTTTTATTAGATCAATTGATTGCTGTAAGCTAGAGCATTTAAATATCACTTACCTCGTTTTTCCTTTTGACCTCCAAAATACAGTAATCCAGGTTTGAAAATGCCATTTCCTGTCTCTCCTCTTCTTGCTTTCCACCAGCACCTGCATGGTGGAAAGCAGAATGTGCTCACCCCCTCCCTATGACTACAGCCCTGCGTGAAGATGCTCTCTTAACCCTCATAGGCATGGAGGCTAAGCTTAATAGGAACTGTAGTTCCCATTAGGCCGTGATGTAGCAAGAATGAATGCACACCGCAAACCAGGAAGTCAGTGAGAATAACGATTCAGGAGTGACAGAGGTGAATAAAACAGCTCGATTTCAACAGGTATCAAACTAGTTATAATGCAAAACATTACTTTTTACTTTATCAGCTACTGTCGGACTTTAATTTAAGAGGAAAATATTTTTGTCTTTACAACCCCTTTGAAGCAATTTTTTCATTGTTCTTTCTCTTACTAAAACACATTGAATTCTCCTAGAACAGCCTTCCCCAGAGAAACCCTTAAAATAATTTTTCAGGTGTTGGGGGAACTTCTGCTAAAACCAGTTTCTTGAGAGTTAGTGGGGAAAAAAAACTGTCTTACATTGGTGGTCAGTGGATGAAGATGATTGGTATCCTGCAGCTGGCTCTACCAAGTGGTGCTTGCGGAAAAGATGATCCGCACTCCGGTCGTTGCTCCTAAAAAATCCTTGGATTTATTAACAAGCCACAGTGAACAAATGCAAATGAGAACAGTTGACACGTTTCAGCCTATAAGACCTTAGTCATTATGACTAAGGCCTTATAGGCTGAAACGCGTCAACTATTCTCATTTGCGTTTGTTCACTGTGGCTTGTTAAAGAGGAAGTAAACCCTCTAAAGCCTTTCTTTAAAAACAAACCCCTGCAAGAAAAAGGCATGAATAACTTACCTGAGGTCGAAGCCCCCAAAGCGACTCTCGTTCCTCGCCTCCGCCGCCGCCATTGATACCCGCGATGATGTCACTCCTGCGCATGTGTGCGGGAGCCTTCAGTGACGGCACGTTCGCCCTCACTAACGGCACGCTCAGTGTGCCTGCGCCGCTGTTTACAGCGCGCATGCGCCATAGACATCGGTGCAGTCTTTTCTGCAAATATCTTCTAAACAGTGTAGGAGTTTTTTAAGAGCGAGACAGGAGTGTTCCTCATTACTCTACTCAGCCAGAGACTGTGGATCGAGCCCCCGGGAGCTCTGCTTTCTATGTGATGTATGGGTAGTAGCAATGACTTTTTTGTTTATGTGCAATTGGTGTTGGCCCCTGAACCATGTAGGCAGCATCAAATAGGAGGTTAATCAGCCACATTTCAGGGAACCCCTAGCAACCTCTGGAAGAAGCTCAGAATTTGATGTAACCCTGGTTGAGAATGGCTATCTTATAGTGTTTCTGGAATATGTTCCCTCTGTAATTACATTGGCCTCCTCCAGTTGTTTCATTTTTCTGCCACAATTCAAAACCATCATGGTGGGATTATCCCCTAAGGCCCCTTTCACACAATCGGACTGTTCAGGTCCGCCTGTCAGTTTTGACGGCGGACCTGAACGGCTGCTCCATGCAATCCTATGGAGCGTCGGACGTCAGCGGAGACATATCCACTGACATCCGATCCGCCAAAATCAGACAGATGGCGATACGTCCCCATCCGTCTATGGCGGATTGGGTGAGATCTGATGAATATGGACATGCTGTCCGTTTTTAACAGATCTCCCCTTAGGAGACAGCGGCGCTGCACAAGCCCGTCCTCGCTCAGTGAGCGGAGAGGGACTTGTCATCCGCCAGGTTAGCGGAGATCTGCGGAGAGCTCGCCCCCTGATCTGGCGGGAGCTGGCAGACTCCGCTGAGATGGAGTCCACCTAGTGGGAAAGGGGCCTAAGCGTCTATAATTGTTAGGGACATTAAAGTGTAAGGGACAAAGGTGAATGGGTCATTGTTGACTGTAATATATGTAATTTCTCTATCATTTGGAGGAATCTATAATAATTAACCCCTGATCAGCAGCATGTAGGAGCCAAGGTAGAGGAAGAAGCATTTTAAACAGACATGTCCTTTAATCTTCAATTCCCAGACACTGGACACAGGTCAAGCAGGAGATCCAAAAACCCTTTGACCAGACGGGAGATGACTTTACTCTGGAGAAAATCGTTGAGTTGGGTCTTGACCATCATGTGGAAAAGATCAATGAAGTCTCAACCGCCGCCACTAAGGAGTTGTCCATTGAACAAGTAAGACATCCCTTAATGTCACCGTGTTTGGTGATATATTCAGAAACTTTCAGTACATACAACTAACACAATGCCACTTTACAAAAGACTTGAGACTCTCTTCCTACCCCCATGTGACAGCACTGCCTACCAAAGCAGCCAATCACCCAGCCTTAGCACGGTCACTTGCAAATGTGTTGCTTTTATCCACATGGGCAAAGCACAGGTTCACAATGAGTGTCCGAAAGTTAAAACCTCTTAAAACAATCCAGAAAAAAAACACCTGCAAGAGAAAGGCATAATGAGCTAGTATGCATATATTATGTGTCACTTATGTGAAATCGAATCCCCCGAAGTGCTCCTCGTTCCCCTCCGCCACTGCCACCATGTCCCCTCTGAGCTTCTTCCTGGTATCGCCACTCGGGCTCTGTGATTGGCCGAGGCAACGATAACGTCACTCCCACGCATGCTCGCGGGATTGGCATAATCTCGCCATGATCCCATTCAGAATGCCGGGACACTCAGTGCGCCTGCGCCGTTGTCTATGGCGTGCATGCGCCGTAGACATCAGTGCAGTGTTTTCTGCATATATCTCTTTACCGTGTAGGTTAAAGGGTTTGTAAAGGAAATTTTTTTTTTTATCTTAATAGCTTCCTTTACCTTAATGCAGTGCCGATTTCTTGTCCTCATTGTTCATTTTTGCTCTCAAGTTTCTGTAATTCTTCTCTGATCTCCACACTTCCTGGTTGTCTGTTTCCTGATTAAACACAGTCCTGGGAGCTACTCTCTGTGGTCACTAATAAAGGAGGTGTGATTACCGTGTGTCTAAAACCCCTCAGCACCAATCACTTTAGTTTTCCAAACCATCACTGCCCTGTATTGGCTCTGTGGCTCTGTACAGCAGAGAGACAGGGAACAGCATGCAAAAACCAAACAAGAAATGTAGGTACATTATATGATTGATTTTTATCTATTTTTAATCATTTTTAAAAGGAATCAGATAACTATTATGTCTCTATACCCTGTAAACAGTCATTTCAGAAAAACATTTTTTTTTTCCTTTACAACTCCTTTGAGGAGATATTTCTTGCACCTACAGGTAAGCCTTAATCTAGGCTGACCTGTAGGTGCAAGTTGTCAAAGTGGGTTTACAACCACTTTAAAATAGTTTGTTTTGTCCCACAGCAATCTATATAGCAATCTAAGATAACACCTTCAAATGGAAACTAGACATGTGCAGACTGGAATATTTTGTTTCGTTTTTTCGTTTTCGTCTGGAAAATTAATTTATTTAGTTACTCCCGAAAATCTTTTTGATTTATTTTGTTTTCGTCTGGAAAGTTTTCGTCCGAAAACGACGATTTTCAATGACTTTGTCGAATTGAACGACGGAAATTCGACAAAGCATCGAAAATCGTCGAATCTAAACGAAAACGAAAATAAAGCATTTTTTATGTCGGATCTTTCGGTTTTCGTTTCTTGTGCTTTCGTTTTCGTTCATTAAAACGATAACGAAAATACCTGATTTTAGGACGAAAATGCATTCTAACGAAAACGAATGCACATGTCTAATGGAAACCACCACTAGGACCGCGTACACACGATCGAATATATCTGCTGAAACTGGTCCGCAGACCAGTTTCAGCGGACAGATTCAATCGTCTGTACGGGCTAGCAGACAGGTTTCCAGCAGACAAAAGTTTTAAAGCATGCTCTAAAACTTGTGTGCTGGAAACCCGTCTGTCCGACATGTCCGCTGGTTAGTACGCCTAACCAGCGGACAGAAATCCCCTGCATGCGTCGTATGGATTCGACGCATGCGTGGAAGTATTTTACTTCCAGGTTCGGTGGCGTGGCGGCGTCAACGTCACCGCCACGTCACCGCGCTGTCTGTCTGCGGGGATTTTGGTTTGATTGTGTGTACACTGATCAAACCAAATCATCCCAGGAGACATGTCCGATGAAAACGGTCTGTCGGACAGTTTTCATCGGATTTGTCTCCTCGTGTGTACGCGGCCTAGGTGTCTGGCTAGGGAGTTGTGGGGGGGGGGGGAGACATGGCACTCCGTGCCTCCCCCCCCCCCCATGAGGAGCAGTACCAAGTATCACCGGTGACACCAAGTATAAACATATAAATAAATATATAAATAATTGCAAGTATAAACATATAAATAATAATGTGTGCTGTGCCTTATAATATCAAGCCTCCATCCACTATTTACATTTACAAAGAACTAAAAACATTTCTGATGGTACTTTAAATGAGGTACAACATTTGCATAAAAAGATTTATTGCGCAATGGATGAAAATCTTTTACAAAAGAACATTTTTAAAAGGCAAGCTGATTTGTATATACTACCATGTATCGGAATAACAGTCAACAGAATATTCATATAATAATACGTATACAGATTCCACTCTTCCAAGTTTTACACAAAACATAATGATGAGTACATCCTTTAGCTCAACGTGTTTTGTGACAATAATCTCACTTCTTCAGGAGCAGATGCCCATTGTAAAAACAAATCCGCTATATATAGCAAGATAACACCTTTAAATGGAAACCACGACTAGGTGTTTGGCTAGGGAGTTGTGGGGGGAAGACATGACACCCCATGGCTTCACTTCTTGAGGCTCAGTACCAAGTGCTAATGTGTGAGTGAGAAATGATCTCAGACAAGACTCCAGGTCCCACAGGAAGCACACGTTATTGTACACGCATTTGGTACTGCCCCTCAGTATTCCCATTGGGGTGCCATGTCTTCCCCCCACAACTCTTGAGACAGACACCTGGTGGTGGTTTCCATTTGGAGGTGTTCTCTTAGATTGCTATGTAGCTGATTTATTTTACAATGGATATCTTAATGAGTGAGTGAGTGAGTGAATAACTTGCATACCGCTACAAATGCGAACTGAATTGCCTCAAGACGCTTGGCATCCATTTTCCTTCTATTTAGCCTTCAGAATAGGTGGGTCTTGCGTTTTTTCCTGAAGGCCTTGTGATTCATTTCTGTTCGGATGTTAGTTGGTAACACGTTACACAGTCGAGTCCTTGGACTGCAAATCTTCGTTCTCCTTTGGTCTTGTAGCGGGCCTTTGGGGATTTGTAGTAGTTTTTGGTTAGTGGACCGAAGAACGCAATTGGGGTTTTGGTATTTTATTTTCTCACCTAAATATTGGGGGGCGATTCCATGTACACATTTGTGCGTCAGGCAGAGGGCCTTAAAGGTTACTCGGTCCTTTACGGCCAGCCAATGGAGGGATCTCAGGGAGGGAGTGATCGATTCCCAGGTTTTTTTTTCCTGTTACCAGTCGTGCCGGCGTGTTCTGGACGACTTGGAGACGGGCAATCTGGTATTTTGGGAATCCAAGGTAGAGGGAGTTTGCATAATCGAGCCTAGAGTTGATAATTGTTCTACCACTACTGCTGTGTTTTCTTTCGGGATGAAGGGAATGAAGGGAAGAAGTGAGATTTTTTTCAGGAAACACGTTGATCTAAAGCAGTGGTCTCCAAACTGCGGCCGAATGCCGGATGCAGCCATTTGCTTGCCTTTCCCGGCCCTTGGGGCACTATCTCTCCCACTGATATGAGACACTATTCTGCCATCTGACACTGACAATGGAGCACCATTTCTCCCACTGACACAACTAATAGAGCACTATTACTCCCTCCCTATTACTCCCTATGATACCAGCAATGGGGCACTATTCCTCCCCCTAATACCAGATGTTTACTAACAATGATGCCAGGAAAATGTATACTCCCGCTGGCCAAAGTCCGGCCCTCCAAGAGTCTGAAGGACAATAAACTGGCCCTTTGTTTAGAATGTTTGGAGACCCCTGATCTAAAGGATGTACCCATCATTATGTTTTGTGTAAAACTTGGAGGAGTGGAATCTGTATATGTATCATTATATAAATATTCTGTTGACTGTATGCTGATACAAGGTTGTATTTACAAATCAGCTTGCTGTTTTAAAAATGTTCTTATGCAAAAGATTTTCATCAATTACTCAATAAAAAAAATGTATGCAACTGTTCTACCTGATATAAAGTCCCCTGAAAAATGTTATACATACAAAGTAGTATTAACATAATTCAAGTAATCCATAATGCCATACCATTATGACAAAGTAGCATGTGCGAACAGGAAAATGCGGGTACAATTACCGAGAAGCAAAACATAATCACACACACCTATCACTTATGAACATGAGGAAATCTACATTCTGGGCACATAGTTGCTAAGCATAAAACATAAACCCTGAGGAAAACAAAGACGTATAGGATTGGAGGGAATCAAAAATAATCACCACTCCAGGGGAGCTACAGGTCATTATCTGACATGACCTCAGATGGTAATACCGAGCAATGTGTTTAGGGACAGCCTTCTTACTGCTTACTTTTTTGGACTACTCTTAGTTAAATATATTTTGGGCTACTACAATTTCACTCAAATTCTAGTGTACATGGGGATTTGGGATCAGTAAAAGTATATGTAACCCAAAAGTTTGGCATCATGTCTCACTGTATAAAAGTTAAAGCAATATTAAAACCCTGTTTATTTTTTAAATAACAAACAATTTATATTTACCTGCTCTGTGTAGTGGTTTTGCACAGGGCAGCCCCAATCCTCCTGTTCTCGGGTCCCACACTAGCGTTCCTGGCTCCTCCCTCCTGCCGGGTGCCCCCACAAGCAGGCGCTGCCCTGAGCCACGGCTCAGCCCCGCTCCCTCCGTCTCCTGATTGGCTTGTTTTGGGGGCACTTAGTGCATGCATGAATGTTTCAAAGATGGCCGTACATCCACCAGTGACGATCCCGTGAAATTGCACAAGAAACAAATCTTTCTGAGGGAACGGTGAACAGTCATTCATGAACATTTGCATTTTAGAAGTTAGCATGCTGGGTACCAATACAGCTTTCCACTTTTGACCGCCACAGAAGGAAAGCCAGGTGTGACAAGACCCTTGCTCGCTCGGTTCTGCTCTCCCGACACTCCTCTGCTTCTATTGAAACAGATTGTTGATTGCAACGTCTGATGGTCCAGTCATCCAAGGTTCCGGGATCCGAACTACAGCTATGTGCCGTTCGGACCCATTAGAACAAACACCAGGCAGGCTGTATGTAAGTTCAAACAGGACTCCTTAATTGAAAGTACACAGCACACTTTTATACAGAATTTGGAACATCCCACCCCCAACATCCGCTTTCCTATTGGTCCCATAGCTTGAATAGAACAACTATGTATTTTGAGACAGAAGCCCCAAGGGGTAATCAATGTACACAATAGCCCCGGTCTATTTACCATGACATAATTACTACCTCAGAGAGGTCACATTCCTTTAGATAATGACATCAAAACAAAATACTATCACACAATGATTTCCCTTCAATCCACATCTTTAGACAGACTTCTGTCTCTGACAACAAGACATTCACACCTAATCATCAATGGCTTTTAAGCAGTGTTATCACACAATGAAGAGGTCTTTCAGAAGCCAACCTCACTTAGCATTTCAATAGTCTGTTCTAAGCATTGAAGCAGTCATTCTTATTGATTGGTTGTCCACATGAAATCACCTGTATCAGTAATGTCCCATCTCATGTAATACAGGAAGTATGATTTTATTAGCCACCCTATCCTGTGTAACAGATGCCAAGTAGAAACATTTTAGTATCTCAAGGTCCATGACACCAGGATTTTACGAAGTCTGGGCACATAATTTCACTCCGGTATCAAAACGAGCTTCAAAGCAGTGGAAGCATGAGGACTCACCATCACCAATGGAGGTCAACATTTCAGCACTGCACTTACAAAGTGAAGCATGCTGTCCTAGGATGATTCAGGCGTACTGGCAAATTTTTCTATGCCAAAGCTTTCCAGGCATTAGTTAAACGCAGGAATAAAAGTATAAATGTACAAGGGGAGTATATAAAAAAATAAATGCAGTTTCCATTTAATTTATCATATAAACTGAAGAGTCCCGGTTTGACTTGAATGCCTGCGTATTTTTTTAGCCTAAGTACCGCTTTAATATCTTCTTGAGACCAGTTTGTGCTTTACTTTTATTTCTCTATACAAACTCAATACTTGGACAAGATATTTCTAATGAATGGCAAACATGAGAAGCGCATAGTAAACAGGTCTCAAATTGTGTGCGCCAGCCCAAAAGCAATTTTGAGAAACATAAACACAATTTAAATAAGTAACAAAAAAGTTGTTCTTTAGCAGAAGCCGTCCAGTCATAAAGACTCACCTTTGTCTTATGTCAGGGATGTCCAAACTTTTTTTTAAAGAGGGCCAGATTTCATGAAGTGAACATGCGTGAGGGCCGACCATAATGAGGAGCTCAGGCGTGTTATGTTTTAAAAAATATATATAAATCTCTATCTGTCTCTCGCTCTGGCTCTCTCTCCCTCCCTCTCTCTCTATCTATCTCTCTCTCTGGCTCTATATCTCTGTCTATCCACCTCTCTCTATCTCTCTATATCTATCTCTCTCTATCTCTATATCTATCTCTCTCTATCTCTATATCTATCTCTCTCTATCTCTATATCTATCTCTCTCTCTCTCTATCTCTATATCTATCTCTCTCTATCTCTATATCTATCTCTCTCTATCCACCTCTCTCTATCTCTCTATATATATCTCCCTCTCTCTATTGCTCTCTCTCTCTATCTATCTATCTATCTATCTATCTATATATATATATATATAATCTCTATCTCTCTCTCTCTCTATATATATATGTATCTCTCTATCTCGCTCTCTAGCTCTCTCTATGTCTCTCGCTCTCTATCTATCTATCTTTCTAGCTCTCTCTCTATTTCTCTCTCTATCTCTCTCTCTCAAAAGAAAAGGAACCGCATTCCGGTTTGATGTAGCCCCCCAAGTATATCCATCTGTGGTCCACAAAGCTTGAGCGTGTTATGTTTTTTTTGTTTTTTTTGCTGTTAATATATCTATCTTCTTTAGCCTGACAAATCCCTGAGCGCCGCTCTCATTCTTAGGATGAGCCGGGGGCGCGTTCACAAGTCTATGTGCCCAAACCTGCAAGGAAGCTGACAGCGCGTATCGCCACCACCAATCACAGGCACTGTGACATTTCCCCGATCTCTGCACCTGCAGTCAGCAGATGCAGAGATCGGGAATAGTCACAGTGCCTGTGATTGGCTCTTCGCGCTGTCTGCTTCATAGCGTCTCTGGCACATCGACTTCTTAACACGCCCAGACACACGCCCTGTGTGGTACTCTGGATTTGTCAGGCTAAAGAAGATTGATATATTTACAGCATAAACATAACATGCTCAAGCTTTGGGGGCCACAGATGGATATACTTGGCAGGCCACAGATGTATATATATGCAAATTCCAAGTGGGGGCCACATCAAACCAGAACACAGGCTGCAAATAGCCCACTGGCCAGACTTTGTACATGTCTGTCTTATGTAAACCGAAGAAAAGCAAGACACTGTTTAGAGAACCTACAACCCATACTGTACCTAGGCATTGTTCATGTGAACAGAGCAGAAGGGAAAAAAACAAGTGCTCTGTCTTTTCATGGCCATTTTTTGGCGTCTTTAGAAGTTATAAAATGTTTGATCTAAGGTTCTGTTCTATAGGTCTATTTTAAAGGAACAAGATAAGTGAGAAATACAATACATCATTGATTCTATATAGCCCTGCTATAAAACAGGGCATATCATGTGCAGTTTCACTTTGACATAATTTTCTTTTATTTGTACCAAAGGCCCTGGAAAACATCACAAGAACCTGGGAGGACACCAAGCTGGACATTGTCTCTTACAAAGACAAGGGCCACTATCGGCTGAGGTGAGTGATACAATGGGATTGGTTTATTAGAATTGGAGAATGAAAAATCTGGTGCAGCTCTGCATAGAAACCAATCAGCTTCTATTTTTTTGTTGTTGTCAAAGCTTCATTGAACAAGCTGAAGTTAAAAGCTGAACATTTACTATCCACAGCTGGACCAGATTTTGCACTCTCCAGTTTTAGTAAATTAACACCCAAAGAGTCAAAGTAGTTTTTGGCACATAATGAAGGAATAATAGCCAAAAGTATATAATATGTGTTTTGTTTCTATTATTTGATTCTTCTTATATGAATTGACACATTTATATTTTGCTTGTTTGCAATATATACACTCCAATTCGACTTTATGTACCGTATTTATCGGCGTATAACACGCACCCCAAGCTTAGAAGGACAGTTTAAGGAAAAAAATGTTTAGGAGGGAAGTTTAAGGAAAAAAAAACTTACATTGGAAATGCCCATCAATGCAGCCTTATCAGTGTCCATCTGCTGTCTTATAAATGTCCAACTGCACCTTGCCCAAAATTGCAGCATTATGTATTTTTAAATTTAGCGCCTCAGCCGAGCTGGATTTCCTGTGTATTCAGCACCTTTCGGATCCTCTCCCAGTCCTGCCCAGTCCCACCCCTTGGCCCGGCTTGTATGACAGACACCAGAGCAGTCCAATGGCGGGACATAAAGGCTATGAGGTAGGACAGGGCGTGACTGCGAGCGGAGCCGAGCCAAGCCTAGCCGAGTACACAGTACACTCGGCTCAGCTCGGTCTAGTACACAGTACACTCGGCTCAGCTCGGTGTATGTCGGCGGCGCTCAGAGACTGTGGGGATCGGCTTATAACACGCACCCACGATTTTCCCCTGATTTTAACCCTTTCATGACTAAGCCTATTTATGACATTTGGTGTTTACAAGTTAAAATCCGTATTTTTTGCTAGAAAATTACCTAGAACCCCCAAACATTATATATATATATTTTTTAGCAGAGAATCTAGAGAATAAAATGGCGATTGTTGCGATATTTTATGTCACACCGTATTTGTGCAGCGGTGTTTTAAACGCAACTTTTTGGGAAAAATTGACTTTAATGAATTTTAAAAAAATTAAAAAGTAAAGTTAGCCCAATTTTTTTGCATAATGTGAAAGATGAAGTTACGCCGAGTAAATAGATACCAAGCATGTCACTTGTGGAATGGCATCAAACTCGGGTACCTAAAAATCTCCATAGGCGACGCTTTAAACTTTTTTTACGGTTACCAGGTTAGCGGTACAGAGGAGTGCTAGAATTATTGCTCTCGCTCTCACGATCGCGGCGATACCTCACATGTGTGATTTGAACACCGTTTTCATATGCGGGCGCAACTTCCGTATGCGTTTTCTTTTTTTTTTATCTTATTTCTTTTTATAATATTAAAATTATTTATTTTTTCTACATTTTGATCACTTTTATTGCTGTCACAAGGAATGTAAACATCCCTTGTGACAGTAATAGGTGGTGACAGGTACTCTTTATGGAGGGATCGGGGGCCTAAAAGACCCCCGGTCCCTCCTTTACATTTCAAAGTTTTCAGATTGCCGAAAACGGCGATTCTGAATACTGTTTACTTTTTTAAATCCGGTGCCATTGGCAGCCGAGAAACCCGGAAGTGACGTTATGACGTCGCTTCCGCGCTTACACATTGCAGGCTGAATCAAAGCCGCGTACGGCTTTCATTCAGTCTGCGCCCGCACACAGGACGCATCGGATCGAGGATCGGGTCTCCTGGTGGGACGGGAGGCCCGGTCAGAGCGGCTAGAGGCGGCGGGAGGGGGGGGATGTCCCCTCCCGCTCCTCCAGCATAAAAACCGAGCGGCTTTTAGCCGCATCGGTTGTTATGTTTGGAAAGCCAATCGCCCGCTCTAAACAACAATACCGGGATGATGCCTGTAGCTGCGGGCATCGTCCCGGTATAACCCCTGAAACCCGAGGACGCATATATGTGTACGCTCGGCGTGAATGGGTTAAGGGGGAAAAGGTGCGTGTTATACGTTGATAAATACGATATATTGATCTGAACATTGGTTGCTTTATAATTTTTCGTATACATTTTATTGTATAACATTACTTATACTCTTTCTTTTTAATGAAAAAAAAACTTTAATAAAAACATTGAAACTAAAAGTATATAATATGTGAACCAAGCCAACAGAACAGGAAGAGAGGAGAAATATTGTACAATGTGTGTGTTTCTGTAATATAATTGTGCCAAATACCTTCGTTAAAAGCAACGCTCTGAATTTCTGTGACCCGCCGGAGCTCTCTTCCCCACAATTATTTTACAGAAGCACACACACATTGTACATTATATACTCCTGTAATAGAGTGGATTATAGGATTTTACAATAATTTTAAGCTAGGGCTTATTTTCAGGGGAGAGATTATATTGCAGCCCTCCTGAAAACAATGCTAGGTCTTATATTCGGGGTAGGTTTTATTTTCGTAAAGCCCAAACTTTACATTGAGCTGTTATGCTTACCGTATCATATGCTTACCAGTGTCAACTGACCAAATCATCTAATACAATTCGATCAAGAATTCTTTTTGGGTGGCATTGCAGTAGTATACAGCCAATATCAACTAAAGTTTCAAACGTTTAGTCACTTGACACTGTAAAACCAATAAAACGTGGCAGATTGATTTGGTTGAAAGTTGATTGAAAGATCAGAAACTTTCTAGAATATTGCCAAGGGTACAGCCAGCATTGGGTCTTGTTGGTGTCAGTTCATGACATGCCTTCAGCATCCCAACATTTTTATGTAACTGCTTCATGTACTCCATACTTTTTAGACATGGAATGGTGGCACACAAGTGACTAACGTTCGAATTTCTTTTAACAGAGGAACAGATGAAGTGTTCCAGGCTCTTGAAGACAACCAAGTCAGTATTTCCACCATGAAGGCATCACCATTTGTGAAAGCTTTTGAGAAGGAAGTGGACCGATGGGAGCGCTGTCTATCCCATATCCTGGAGGTTATCGAAATGATCCTCACCGTGCAAAGACAGTGGCTGTACCTTGAGGTGAGCTTCACTTATAGGGGAACTGTTATGTCTTTTGGTAAATTTTATTGAAATTTTTGACTTTCACATGTTTATACTGTAAATTGAGGACTTTTTTTTTTTCTTCTCTATACAATATATATTTTTGCAAATAATCATTTACTGCAACCTTTTCCTTTGACCGTCCAGGGCAAAGTAAAAGGGTCGCTTAGCTCCACTTTTTAGCATATCCATTTGGATGCCGGGACCGTGAAAAAAGTATTTTGTAACCTTCATATTGATTTGGCCTTCCCTGGCCCCACGTGACAGTTAAGGGCCAATCACTACGCATCAGAGCTGTTACATGGGAGGGGAAGTGAGTAACATTCTCATACATACCTGGGAGTGCACAGCATTTTACTGGTAGCCATTAGCCAAAATGATTGGTAGAGAGAAAAGGTGAGCATGTGCAGCTGGGATGGTTGGGTTGCCCTACATAGACAAAGGAAAGGGTCACTAAATGAATGAATGAATGAATGAATGAAAACTTATATAGCGCGGCACATGCAAACTAAATCGCCTTTGGGCGCTTGTTGTTCCTGTCTCCTTTGATATCAAAAGAGACGAGTCTTGATCTTTCTCCTGTAAGGGCTTGGGCAGATTAACTTTGTGGTGAAAATTTCCACCAGAGAGGTCAGTATCAAGAGTCTTCTTTTTTCTTCTGTCTACATCATCTATAACCACCTAATGCAGGAGAAAGTCGAAAACGAAAAAAAAAAACTTCTGCTGGCCTTGTGATCAGTTTGTAGACTTCAGTAAAAGTTAAAGTGGATTTTGATCTTTAACTCCTCAGCATTTACCAAAACTCGAAATACAACATTTGGACAGACTGTCCCAAGTCTAATGCCGCATACACACAATCGATTTTCCGTCTGATAAACCTTGGACGGTTTTTCCGACGGAATTCTGCTCTAGCTTGACTTGCATACACACGGTCATACAAAAGTTCAATGAGCTTCAACCGTAAAGAAGCAGTGATGTACAACACTACCACGAGCCGAGAAAATTAAGTTCAATTCTTCCGAGCATGCGTCCAATTGTTTTCGAGCATGCACCGTAATTTTGTACGTCGGAATTGCTACAGACGATCATTTCCAATTGGATTTTTTTCCGTCTGAAAATTTGAGAACCTGCTCTCAAATTTTTGTTGGTGGAAATCCCGACAGGAAAGGTCAGATGGAGTATACACGCGGTCGGAATTTCCGACCAAACAGACTTTTCTTGTTGGAAATTCCGACCGTGTGTACGGGGCATAAGCCTTTTATTGCTTACTTTTATTTTAGGGGCTTAATTTTATTTTAAGTATCTTTCCTTAGTATTATTTTTTATATATTAAATTGTTATAATTGTATTTTATTTTAGAAGGGGTGCCCTGCTTTGAAAAATCTGTGCTCCCCGGCTGTAGGTCCCCCAGACAGCAAACGTTGCACATTTGTAGAGGAGAACTGGGGCTATATGTGTGCCAGGGGACCTACTGCCGTCCAGTACCTGGTTCCCAAATTCCGGGAGATCAGGCACAAAAAGGTGAATCCAGTATAAGTCGAGGGGGGCATTTTCAGCACACAAAAAATTTGCTGGAAAACTGGGCTTATACTCGAGTATATACGGTACTTTTATTGTATATGCTGTTAATATTTGGCATGTAGACCCGACGTATTAGTTTATTCCCCATGCTATTCGGTTTAAAATGATAGTTCTGTCAAGCTTCATCCTCAACTGTGTCTTCCTCTGTACAGAACATCTTTATGGGAGAGGACATCCGGAAGCAACTGCCCCAGGAATCGGCAGAGTTTGACCAAGTAAATATCAACTGGAAAAACATCATGGACAGACTGAACAAGGACAACAATGCTCTGCGTGGGACCCACTTTCCAGGTGTGTTGGGTGGTGCGCCTAAGGCCGCCAATTGAGGAAGCGCTATGTATCTCCTTTAAAACTGAACTCCAGGCAGACCTAAAATACACAAATTATTACCGCTCTGTATTCTTCAACCTCCCTAGCGCTGGCCTGATTCTATATAAAATTGTTAATTCTGAACATTATTTGGGGGGAACCATTTTTACCATGAGCCTAAGTGAAAATCTAAGTATATACTAAGGGAGCTGAATCTCCAGGATGCCAGAGCGGAGGGAGGATCATTCACTTTGTTGTGAACCTGGAAGTGTCTTACTCTGAGCGCTTTCAGGTTCATGGCTGTCAGATTCTATCCGCTGGTGGCCAGGAATGTTTGCAAACAGTACAGGAGTAACATCAGGAGCGTGAAGTCTTCATAAAGAGGATTGCACACATAGATAAGACATATTAGTATAGCCTCAGTGAGAGTTTTTTTTAAGTATCATCGTTTTTAGTTGTTTTCTGGGCATATGTAATTTTAAGGCTTGACACATTTGATATCTATTTACTAAACACAGTTTCATCTTTTAAATGTTACACTTTTACAAAATATATTTGAAATACATTGCATTTGTGTGTACTAAAGGTATAATTTTTACTGAAAATATGGGTTTAAAAAACAGTTGGGCATATAAAAATGTGCAGCTGTCATCTTATTATTTTATAGATTTTATTTGATATATTATAGATCCTGGTCCCTTAAAGCAGATTACACAGCACAGTGCCTGTGCTGTGTAATCTACCCCCCTCTAAACTGTAAAAAAAAACTGAACCTGCCACTTCCTGTATTCCCTTTCTAAACAGACCACGATAACCAGGGCTGCTCCGCCCCGATCACTGTGGTCAGTGTACGCCCCTCCGTCAGACACTGCTCTCCTCCCTCCTTCCTCCTTGTCATCTCCCTCTCTGTCTGTCTCCGGCTTGGCCCCGTCCCCCTGCCACTATTATTCTAAAAATAAAAACTTAAATTTGTCACTGCCAGCCCCTCTATTAGAGGCTGGCATAGCACACTATGTAAGTTGTTTTTAAAAAAAGGGGAAGTCAGGCTGGTTACATTACTCATGGCCGTTTTACAGCTACGAGACGGGAATTCTGTGGAGGAGACGAGCGGCCACGTGATCTCTGTGGCTGACGTCAGAGGGAGATCACAGCACAGAAGCCATCGTCGGAGCTGGAAAGTGGCCATGAGTCATGTGACCGGCCTGAAGACAGCTCATATTAGGTATTTAGACTGCTCGTTTTTCAAAACAACATACACAATGTGCTATGCCAGCCTCTAATAGAGGGGCTGACATAGTCTTAAGCTGTGTACACACGATCGGTTTATCCGATGAAAATGTTTTCATCGGACAAAACGATCGTGTGTTGGCCCTATCGGTCTTTTTTCCATCGGTGTAAAAAAATAGAACATGTTTTACATTTTTCCTATGGATAAAAAAAGATAGGAAATTCCGATTGTCTGTGTGGAACTCCATCGGAGAAAAATACACGCATGCTCAGAATCAAGTCAACGCATTCTCGGAAGCATTGAACTTATTTTTTTCGGCTCGTCACCAACTTAGACTATTGTGTTCTGATCCATCACATATAATTCAGATTAAAGAAAACATTGAACTAAAGGCTGTAATGTAACAAAATAGGTAAAAATCCAAAGGGGGGTAAATACTTTTGCAGGGTACTGTGTATGTGTGTGTATATAAATATTTATATGTATATAATTATTTTAAGAAAAAAAAGCAGACATTTCTATTAATGACAATTGTTTTTTATCTGGTGTTCAGGCCTCCTAGAGAAGCTGGGAGAGATGAATTCGGTTCTGGAGGGTATACAGAAGTCTCTGGACCTGTACCTGGAGACAAAGCGTCAGATCTTCCCACGATTCTACTTCCTGTCCAATGACGACCTGCTGGAGATCCTTGGGCAGTCGCGGAACCCAGAGGCTGTCCAACCACATCTCAAGAAATGCTTTGACAACATCAAATCACTCAAGATCCAGAAGGTAATAGTCTAGTACAGTGGTCATCAACCTTGTCCTCAGGACCCACTAACAGGCCAGGTTTGCAAGATAACTGAAATACATCACAGTGACAGGTGATATCATTTGCTGCTCAGTGATTGCCGTATTCTAGTCTGTATCTCCCCAAGGTAATACATAAAACCTGACCTGTTAGTGGGCCCTGAAGACATGCTTGATGCCCACTGCTCTAGTACACGATAAGCTGTAAAAAGCACCTGTACTGTAGTCATAAGCAAAATGCTATAAGGAGGACAGTAGGGAAGGTAGATGTGATGCCGCGTACACACGATCATTGTTGTCAACGTTGTTTTTCAGCATGTCCAAAAAACAAAGTTTTTCCAACTTCATCATTAAAAACGATGTTGCCCACACACTATCGTTTTTGAAAAATGATGAACAAAGTGCGGTAACGTACAACACGTACGACGGCACTATAAAGGGGAAGTTCTATTCGCCTTTGGGCTGCTTTAGCTGATTCCGTGTTAGTAAAAGACGATTCGCGCTTTTTTGTCTGTTACAGAGTGATGAATGTGCACATTATGAATGGTAGTTTTACCAGAACGAGCGCTCCCGTCTCATAACTTGCTTCTGAGCATGCACGGGTTTAAAACGTCGTTTAGCCCACACACGATCATTTTATACAACCCGAAAAATGACATTTTTTTAAATGACGTGAAAAAATGCAGCATGTTCGATTTTTTGGGGGGTATTTCTTGAGAAGATGAAAAATGATGTGAAGCCCACACACCATCATTTTAAATCACGTTTTTAAAAACATAGTTTTTTTTCATTCCGAAAAATGATCGTGTGTACGCGGCATTATACTTCGTCTTTCCACAAATGAAGGCTTTAGACACCAGGTTAGGCTACCATTTTTTCAAAATGTAAAAAATTCTCCATCCTCACCCTATCCTAATAAAATTCTCAATTTTAAAAATGTAATTGTATAAACAAACATTGGAAACCTTATGGAGTTCCCTGGTGTGCTGGAGATATATCCTTTGTTCTGAGCCATTACAGTCTCCAGCCATTGGACACTTCAGCGCCTACTTATTCTCCAGCCTCTTTCAGGACCATGTGGGTTGGGAATATTGTTCTGGACTTTCCACAGACAAGCAACGTCAAGGGGAATGCAGAGGCTGCCACCCCCTCACCTATGCATTCCTCTTGTTGTTGCTTGTCTGTAGAAAATGGTCAGAGCAAAGATCTGCTGCTATTACAAAGCAGCCATCTCCTTCCTAGCTGTTGTCAGATTGCCAGTGGCAGAAGGGCAGGTTGGGTCCCATAACTAGACTTAGGAAGCACTTAGCTACATAGAGCAAATTACTATGTTTACTTTGTCCCATAGGAGGCAGAACAGTAAATAAATAAATAAATATATATATATATATATACAGTATATATATATATATTTGAAAAATGAATTACCCTCCCGGAGGGGAGATAGATTTTCTCTTCTCTGTAAAAGGGAGTTAAGCTGGGTATTTAAACTTAACACCCGCATTCCTAGGGGTCTCAACTATGAATGGGACATTACCCACTATTATGAATAATCTTTGCACCTCTTTTTGTCTTCTTTCCTTCTTCACTTTCCCTTTACCCTGTGCAGTGCTCCTTGTTTTCCCTCCTTCTCTCTCTCCCCTTCACCTGTGGCCCATGATGAACCTCCCTACCACAGGGCTTTCCTTACCTCCAGCACTAAGCCCCGTGGGTGGGGAGTAACCCGAAGTCTGACACTTTCTGACCTATCAACCTCCTGACCTCACACATGGTCTCCTATCTTCTGTATATCCATTGTGTGAGATCAGGCATTGATAGGACCTGTCAAACTTCAGCTGAATCTTTCATAATTAAGAGTATTCTGATTCTTTCATATACCTATTTATGACACAACCCAATTGGTTCTCTTTAATCTTATTATATTCTCATTTCCTGTATCACCAGGCTGGCAACAAATACGAAGGTGCAGGGATGTTCTCCGCAGAGGGCGAGTATGTGGAATTTACACACCCTGTCCTCTTAGAGGGTCCTGTGGAAGTAAGTTCTTTTTTTTTTCTATCTTGTACATTGAATTTGATAAGTAACAAGAGGGTATCTTTGCTGTAACATGAAAATGCAGACATGGGTGTCCGCAGGTAGGGGAGGGGCAACTGCCCCCCCCCCCCCCCCCTGGAATTAACAAGGGTCCACAGCGGCCACCGCAGACTCTGCTGAGTGACTGTTGGCTGCTGCTCTCTGTTTGTCACTCCCTCCCTCACCCCTGACCATCTGATGCGATCGCTGGGCCGCTTGGCTCCAGCCTCCAGTCCCTGTGCAGAGTGCAGACTGTCAGATATAGATCCGGCTGGTCAAGTGGCATTTCTTTCAGCAGTGATGAATCACAGGTATCAGCAGTTACATTAGGAGGAACATAATATATATTGGAAAGTTGGAAGTGGAACAGCTATTGCTGGAAAGATCATATCTGTCCTGTGACTGTCCTGTATACAGCTTTATATATTCTTTGTGTATTCCTCCATCATCACTGACTGCAGATATATATCATCTGTCCTGTATATAAAGCTGTATACAGGACAGATGATTTATATCTGCAGTCAGTGATGATGGAGGAATACAGGAAGGAAAGTGAGTTTATATAGCTGTATACAGGACAGATGTTGTATATCTGCAGTCTGTCTGTCTGTATATACCTACCTACCTTCCTTCCTGTAAATAGAGACTTTCCTCCATCACCACTGACTGCAGATATACATCATCTGTCCTGCATACAGCTATATACACCCACCTCCCTTCCTGTATATACTAATACCATCCACCCCTTTATATACACATACTGCACACC
Source organism: Rana kukunoris (assembly GCA_029574335.1). Classification (NCBI taxonomy): domain Eukaryota; kingdom Metazoa; phylum Chordata; class Amphibia; order Anura; family Ranidae; genus Rana; species Rana kukunoris. The sequence goes on from CM056051.1 coordinate 522,367,023, forward strand.
CTCTGCTCTGTACAGGCCTCATTTAATGGGCACAGTGAGGCTGCAATTGATGGACACAGTGAGACTGCAAGTGATGGGCACAGTGAGGCTGCAATTGATGCAGTAAGTAGCCTTCCAAAGCTGCTATGGCCAGCTATAGATGGGGCGGTGGACACGTTTATGCTTCACCTGTGGTGCTTGTATTGGTCCAGCAGCGTACCAACACCTTTGCAGCCATTGTGCGCTCCTGCACCTTTAAGGAGGGGTTGGTTCCCCTTCCAGTCCATCCTCGCACCTTATCTATCCATGCAGAATTGCATTGTGCCTCCAATTGGTGGGGACACTCAATCCTGTTTAGTGTTAAAGTGACTTTCACCCATGGACTTGCAGGGTGCCTATGGAATCCGCGGCTTCTGTGGCTCACGCATTGTGCACCTTTCAGGGGGGAGCAAATACCGTGCAGACAAACGCATACTGTTAGACAGGTTAATTAGTTGTTCTGTGAGCTGGTCGGTAAGTAGGCTTGGTTTTTCCCTGGGCATTCCCCAGGTTTTCTTGTTGTCTGCATATGATTGGCACAGTGAGGCTGCATATGATTGGCACAGTGAGGCTGCATATGATAGGCACAGTGAGGCTGCATATGATGGGCACAGTGGCGAGGTCACCTGCATATGATGGGCACCGCAGTGAGGCTGCATATGCCAGGAGTGGAGCACAGGTAGCTCCCCCCTGAAAGGCTGCCAATGTTGATCATGTGGCCCACAGTGTCCTCCCCCAGGCTGTCAATCTGATGGGAAACACAGTGAGGTTGCAGAATTGATGGGACACAGTGAGGACACGAGCGGTTGCACATTGCATAGGGCACCAGTGAAGGCTGCAAACTTCTTGATTCCCTATGAGGACCCAGCCAGCGTGATTGGCTTTGCAATTGCCGATCACGGGCACCCACAGGTGAGGCTGCATATGATTGGCACAGCAAGGCTGCATATGATGGGCACATGCCTGTGCTTTTTGTGATAATGACTAAGCCCCTCCTCTTCGTGACATTGTCAAAAAGGGGCAGAGCATAGGAACCTTAAAATGACGCCCCCTCCCCTCCTAAAAAAATTTGTTAGTTGATGCCAATCAAGTTCTAGTATGTGATAAAATTACAAAATAAAGCATCCAGATGCCACTGTAGCCTGAAGGTGGCAGTGTTTTTTTCAGTACTGTAATTGTTAGACACAATTGAAGTATTACAAAAATTTAGAACATTGATAAAAAAAAAAGGGCTACATTTCTGTCAGCCTCCCCTGCAATGCTATCAAGCCAATCCAGACCACGTCACCAAATAAGAGGCTCTAGTACTGCTCAGACATAACTAGTATATATATAGATATATGATATATATATAAGCATCTATTTGTTTTGTTTGTATTGTATTATTTATTTATTTATACTGTATAAATACATATATGCAAGGGCTGTTCAAGGGAAACCTGCATGGAAACTGCATTGATTTTTCGACATACTCCCCTGCTACATTTGTACACTTATCCCCGTGTTTAACTAATGCCTGGAAAGCTTCGGCATTGAAAAATGTGTCAGTACGTCTGAACCATCCTACGACAGCCTGCTTTTCTTCGCCACAGAAATGTTCATCTCTTGTGCAATTTCACGGCAGGTTATGTGTCGATTATCCAGGATCAGGCGTTCCACATGCTGAATGTTAACAGGAACGACTGCTGTGATCTGGGAACCACCATGACCGGGATCGCCACTGATGGACCTACAGCCATCTATGAAATGTTTACATCATTCAAATGTCTCACTGTGGCTGAGCATCCCATCACCGTACTGTGCTTGAAGTCTTCTGTAGATATCCATGGGTTTTACACCTTTGTTCACAGGAAACTTCATCACTACACACAGGAGGGGCTGGCTATAAGTCCTCCTAGGCCCGCAGGGTGGACAGGGGGGCTATGGTCTGCAACCCATGCAGGGTGATACCGCCAGAATCAGCTCACCATCCATGAGCTCATCTGGTTTTTCAATGCAGCCTCACTGCAGGGTGCCCATACAGTGCAACCAGAAGGGAACTCCAGTCTGTCCCCATCCAATGCAGCCGGCATACAGGGGGGCTAATGCACACCACGGTCCTCCTCCCAGGGTGATGAAGGGGGCTATGATGTCCTCCTGGTCCTGCAGGGTCATAGTTGCAGCCAGCGCCCAGCCCTGCAGCCATGCGTCCTGGCACGCACTGCCTCTGCCTGCAGGGTTACAGGCAGAAGGGAGTTGCTATAGTCTGCCCTCCTCCTGCTGATACCAGAAGGGAACTTGAGCTGTCCTCCTCCTGGAGGGTGATGCAACAGCTAGGGTAAGCTATGAGCCTGTGCCCTCTTGACTCCTAGAGCAGGAATGATAAAGACAAATGAGTAGTGAGCTGCTGCAGGTGAGACATAGGGAGCTTTGAGCTGCCTCCGTAGTGCACACAGAAGGGAGCCTGTCCTCCTGGCCCAGCCCTGCCCAGGGTGACTACAGACAGAAGGGACTATGACTGTTCCTCTGCAGGGTGATACACAGAAGGGACTAATGTTAGTCTGTCCTCCTCTTGATAGACTGAATGGGAACATATGAGTCTGCCCTCCTGCCACCTAGCAGTCCTGGTTTGATGCACAGAAGGGAGCCCCTTGTGATCCTCTCTGCAGTGATACATTAGTCAGAAGGAATATGAGTTATTGCCCTCCAATGCATGGTGCTTCTAAATTTAGACTTGGAAGGGAACTCTATGAGCTGTCCATCCTCCTGTAGGCTGTGATACACGACAGAAGAGCTATGAGTCTGTCCTCCTCCTGCGCAGCTGTGACGACTGAAGGGAGCTATAGAAACTGTCTCCTGGCGTGATACAGACAGAAGGGACTAAGTCTGTGCAGGGTGACAGGAGTGGGCAGGGCAATAATGAAAATACATTTACACCTCATTCTTTTTTTTTTTTTTTGCAGGATGTTGATGATTGCATTATTAGACAGACAAACACTCATAATTACCCATACAGTATGAATACCTTTGGCGAGCATTAGGATTTGTCACACCTCTCACTGACAGGTAATACCCCTTACATCATTATGTGGGTAATTACAGTATATTGTAAATTGGGTGGGTTGTTGAAGAGAGGCACAAGTGTAGCAAAGCTCTCCTCAGGCATAAAGTACCTTCAGGTTCATGCCTAGGGACCGTCCCCACTATTGCTATACATCTAATATGAGGCACCACTGACTCACCTTTAAATTTAATTCTGCCACCGGTTGTAACTGACCGCTACCTATGGACAGCTTGTCTAACAAGGATTTACGGACATTTAGCTTTTCCCTTGAAAACGCTCTGGGCAAACCGGGAAAGCGGATACTGTAGCTGTCCTGTTATTCTGTATCGTTCAACAGCAGAATACTAAAAATGACTGATGAGTGAGTAATTCTCCTTTTTTAATGGTGGTATATATATTTTGTTCTACAAATAATAAGTATTTTTATACATTATTGATTTATCGGTATCTGTGTTTTGCCATAAAAAAACTATCCTCTTTATTCCTTACACTTTAGATGGTTTCACCTTCTTTGGTCTTAATTATGGAGGGCGATTTACCCCAATAGGAATAAAGGATCATGGCCATATATCAGAATAGCAAACCACATGTTAAAATACTGACGTATTGTGTGGCCTGTTCTAGAAGCCTGCATGGTGGGTTGTTGGGTTCATCATATAAGATGGTGACACCAATATTATCTTTGTGATGTTGATCCACGTATTTCACTCTGTCCTTACAGATGTTTTCCCTGAGGCACCCTGTGCGGCTCACACCGAATCTCCACCTCCACCGTTGACACAAAGGCAGCCAGGACTGGAAAGACCAGCGGTAAAAGACCTGGGAAAGGCTCCCTGGTCACTGGATGTTGTGATTGTAAACAGAAGACGGGAACTAAATCTATGGCAAGAATGACAGCGGCTGGAGGCCACCTGCCTGTGCACATTGTGATGTTATTCAGATGATAAAATCGGGCTGTAGTCTCTGCAACTCAGGGGGACCTCTCCACAAGGGGGGGGATTCATGCAGCAGTTCCAGATTTTTACCCCCAACCCACCCCTATATCCCAGACCCCCCCACCCCACCATTTGTTGTACAACCACTTTAAGCTTACATATTGACCATCAAAAATTATGGTTCTGTTACCAGAACAATCTGCAGAATGATACCACTTTCATGTTGGAGGACATTCGGCTCTAAAAATCATCTGAAGTTTTATGGTGGAGGTAAAGGTTACACAAGATAATGTTTTCACCCAAAAAGGGTTCAATGTGTTTTTTATGGCCAATCCCCCCCCCCCCTCTGTGTTACATTTGGCCACTTTCTCAAAGGGTTTTAGGGAGGCCGCAGATACAACTGTGCCCCACTTCCTCGTAATAGAGGTGAATACGCACCCTGGTTGTTGGCTGTCTGTGGGGGGGGGGGTGATGCCCCATTGTTGTGTCAGAAGAATTAGCCCCTTCGGGGGAGGACATTTTGTAGGCGCAGAATAGTGTCACCGCTATCATTGTTATTATGGTTTTTGGGAGCAAACAGGTATCTAGCTCCCCATCCTTATGATAACCAGTTTGTGCCAAAAACAACGGAATCACTCCATTGTGAGCCCAGCACTTCCCCCCCCCCACTGTCTATCATTGTTATTATGAGAAATTGTGCCCCAGCAGGGACCAGTGGAGGACACGAGGAACTATACTATCAGTAGGGAAAGTGAGAGGGAAGGCTATCACATTTTGTTTAATTTGGGAGGACTAGTTCGAGAGCCGAGCATGATTGGTCAGTGGCTGCCGACTAATGCACCCTATTGGATCACTGGGAAGAATGTGCCCCATCGATATCAGTAGAATAGTACCCCAGCATTGGTATTGGTGTCAGTGGCTTTTAATATTTTTTTTTATTTTTTGCCTCCATCAGTTAATAAGTGTCCTCCCAATCGCCACTATATTCTGCCAGGCTGCACTGGAGAACTGCTTTGACTTAGTGGTGATGGCTAATCAGTAGTTCCAAGTTCTATAGTCGATCACAAAGAAGTTGAGACAGAAGACTCCAAATGATAAAGACCTCAGCCTAAGAGGGCTGGTTGCAGGTGGGGTGAATTGTGTTTAATACTGTACCTGTTTTGCAGTGAATTAATAGACTAAAAATGTAAATTTTTTTTTTTTACAGTAGTGGTCACGTTATAAAGGACCTCAGTCTGCCTCCCTGCAGATGCTATCACCGGCCAGATCCAGGTGGACCACCAGGATGTCAAACAGGCGGCCCTCAGTGACTGCAAGACTACAACGTCCCAGGATTGCAAAAAGTTTCAAGCATGACTCCCAAAGGCAGAAGCATGTTGTGTTTGTTTGGACTTGTATTATCGTGATTTACAGCTTATGAGGGCCGCCAGTTTGTCACTGTCCCTGCCTTAGACAAAGCAATTTATAGGCATGTTCATAAATAGACTGCCATCCCCCCCAACCTTACAAAAATTCTGCCCTACAAACTCCTGGTTGAGGTTCATGCAGCAGCTGCCACCACCTTATAATACAAGAGTGCTGAAGAGCGGTGATCCTTTGGTGCGCTCACCCTGCCAGCTTGGTGACTGACCGAACATTGTCCCTGATCTCTGATCACTACAGCAGGCAAATTAGCAAGGCCCCTAGAAAAGGCCTTGGGGGCGTCAAGACATGTGAGAAGACGTGTACTATATCTCACAGTCCTCCTCCGCAGCAGACAGAAAGGAGCTATGATCCTCTCTCCTGCAGGGTGATCCGACGGATCAAAGCTCTCCCGGGCTATGAGTCTGTCCTCGGCTCCTGCACCCGCGGAATGATACCAGACAGAAGGGGGGCTATAAGTCCTGGTCAGGCTCTCCTGCACACCACGGGTGCCAGACAACAAGAAGGGACCAGGGCTAAGTTACAGGGTAAGGAGTACAGACGAAGGACATGAGTCTGTCCTACCCAAAAGCTGGGGGGCAGGGGATCAGATGAAGGGGGGGTGCGGAGCCCCAGCCTCTCCACCTGGATCCTGCAGAAGGTTGATCGGGCTGATACAGGGGCTATGGCCTTCCCGCTGCTGCTAGTGTGGAGACTGGGGACCCAGAAGAGGACCCTAGCTGAGATACTGAGTTCATGTCTGCACCGGTCAGTGATACTCAGGACAGTTTGAAGGGGCCTCATGAGAAGACTGTCCCTGCTGAGCAAGGATCTGATCCGGGAACGCACAAGGCTGTGGAGAAGGTGAGCTATGAGTCTGTCAAGCTGCCCCTGCAGTTGGTGCACATGCAGATCAGAGCCAGAGACACTAATGTCCTCCTCCTGCAGATGCATCGAGAACAGAACGGGAATGATGTACTGCAGTGGGGTGATACGGAGACAAAGGGAGGGCCGGGCTTTATTGAAAGTCTGGTCCTCCTGCAGGGTGGAGTATTAGGAAAGGAGGCCTGTCTCCTCCTACAGTGAAGGGCGATACACACAGAAGGGCCCAGCTATGAGTCTGACCCATCCTGGCCCGTTCCTGCTACAGGTGACAGGGAGGCGGTGCAGATGCCAGGGAGAAGTCTGCCCGTCCCGGGTGATACAGGCAGAACGCTATGGTGTCCTTCCTCTTCTCAGCAGAGTGTACAGCGTCGGCGAGTCTGCCTCTCCTGACAGGCGTACGATGCATACAACTACCTTAGCTATGCTCTCCTCGCTGCAGGGTCATGACAGACAGAAAGGAAGCTATGAGCTGATCGCTGAACAGGCCCTGCCACCGATATAGACAGAGGAGGGAGAATATCCTGAGCTGTCCTCCTGCCATGCCTCTTTAGGGCACTGTTTACCACACGTAGGGGAGCTTGATGGTGCCCCCCCCCCCCCTGCTGATACAGACAGAAGGGAGGCTACTGACTCTGTTCCTACCTGCTTACAGTTCCACACAAGAAGTGAGCTATCTTTTGAGTCTGTCCTCCTCCTGTGTATCTGCAATAATGGGAGAAGTTATAATTACAGGCATGTTCTTTTTTTTTTTTTTTGCAGGATGTTGTGAGTTGCAAGACAGACAAATGCATCTCATTTCCACATGAATACGTGAGGAAATTGTCTTTTGGGGTGTCCTCTCCTGTTGACGCGGGGTCTGCCCTGGCGGCCTACATCATCAGACTATGTGGTTGTTTACAGTATATTGTAAATTACGGGTCTGGTTTCGGCCCGGGTTGAAGATCGCAAATTTACCTTCTTCATCGAGAACACTGTTTACTCAAAGCTACTGCTCCATGGAACCTGTATAGTCTCTCATCATGCCTCGGGAGCCTCCCACTACCATTGCTTATTGCCATCCCTAATTGGGGGGGCCGCCCACACTGAATGACTTTCAGTTAACACTGTTTATTATTTCTGCCTGGACCTGTCAACTGCCCCTCTGAGGGGCCTATGGCCACAGCTTTCTGAATTTACGTATGACATGGTGTTCTTGTTTGAAGAAGTATCATCCCGATCCTATGCGAAACATTAATGCCACTGAACTACTGTGCCTGTAAATTGCTGGGTGGGCATACCGTTCTACTACCTCGTACTCTCCTATGTGATATATTTTATTTTGTTCTAATAAATACATCAATTTTTATCAAATTACTTGATAGATTGAATCGGTTTGTATTCCTGCATTGCCGGGTGGGTAAACTGCATCCTATATATTCTCTGTATTTATATACCCCGCCGTTTACGGTGCGGTGCTGCTGTTGCTCGCTTCTATTTGGGGAGGGCGGATTTACCCCCTAATAGTGGGGGATTTTAACTGTGGTGTGTCCCTCCGCCGGTACAGACTATCACACCCCAGGGAATAAAATATTATTGATGTGACGTCACTTCGTGTGGAATCTCCTGTTTGCTAAGAAGCCTGCTCAGGTGGTGGGTTTGTGTGAGGTTCATCATACCCGCTAGAGATGGTGACAGTTTTCCTGCTTCTCCAATATTATCTTTGTCCAGGATAGTGGCAGTGATCCACGTATTTCACTGCTGCTCCCATCCATTACAGATGTGTTTATTAGTGTCTCATGACCACTCACCACTTAGTGACGACTCTGCACCTCCACCGTGGAGGCTACACTTCCAAAGGGCCCCATGGAAGTTTAAGCCTTTTGGTACTGGAAATTAGTCACACGAGGAGGTGGAGCGAGCACGGGAGGATATAAGAGAATCCCCACTGAGCTGGGACGATTTAAGGCGTCTGGGGTATGTATCCGTGAAATTACCAGGGTTGTAAGGGACTTGCTCAGAGAGACCTTGAGGTTGCGGCCCTGGAGGGACTTTTGTAAATCTGCCAGGGAGGCATGGCAAGAATGTACTCAATCGGCATTGAGCGGCTCAGGTCCTAAGGGAACACCGGAAACCTGTCCTGTGTTGTCCAGACTGCTTATCTACCCAATTGAAGAAAATGTACAGCATCTGGCTAGCAACTCCCAACATGGACCTCTCCACAAGGGGCGGGGATTCATTGAAACAGCAGTTCCATTTTTACCCCCAACCCACCCCTACCCATATCCCAGACCCCCCCACCCCACCATTATGTTGACAAGAACAGGTAAGCTTACGTGGAGAAAATATTACCATAGACAAAAATTATGGTTCTGTTACCAGATCTACGAACTCAATGCAAATGATACCGGGGGGGGGGAAACTGTCATGTGCTGGAGTTGACATTCGGTCTCTAAAAATCACATCATGGTTTATATGGTGGTGGAGGTAAAGGCCTTACATCAAGATAATGTTTTCAAAAAGGAGGGTTCAATGTGTTTTTTATGGCCAATCTCCAGTTCGCCAAACTTTCTAAACAAAGGGGCAGTTTTAGGGAGGCCGCACAATGCCAACTGAGAGTGAACAATGCCCCATATTTCGTAATAGAGGTGAAATAGCACCCGGTTGTTGGTGTCAGTGGGGGGGGGGTGTTATGCCCCATTGTTGGTGTCAGTGGGAAGAATTATGCCCCTTCTTTGGATTTTGTGGGCAGAATAGTGCCCTATCATTGTTATTATGGTTTTTAGGCAGCAAACAGGTGGTCATATCATAAGGATAGTCCCCATCCTTATGATATGACCACCTGTTTGCTGCCTAAAAACCCCAACGGGGAACTCCCTTCTCTTTTTCTCTCATTCCAGGGGTGAGCAGCACTTTCCCCACCCCCACTGTGTCTTATCAATTTTTTTTCTATCATTGTTATTATGGGGAGAAATTGTGCCCCATCATGGATGATAGTGGGAGGAATTATACCCTATCATAGGTGAAATTGAGAGGAATTATGCACCATGTTTGGTTTAATTGGGAGGACTAGTTCCCCATCATTGGTGTCAGTGGGTGGACTAATGCCCCACTATTGGTATCACTGGGAAGAATTATGCCCCATCGATTGTATCAGTGGGCAGAATAGTACCCCATCATTGGTATCAGTGGTGTCAGTGGCAAGAACTATGCCCCATCAGTGGCAAGAGTAATAACTCAATCGCCCTATAAAGGCAAACAAGGGGCCACATTCTGCCCCCAGGCTGCAGTCTGGAGACCACTGCTTTAAAGACTTGGAGAGTTGGTGAGTGGCTGATGTAAAGTTCCAAGTCGTTCTATATGAAACTCAGATCCATGCACAAGGAGAAGTCAATGAGAGCCTCAGAAGACCCCCTCCCCTAAACTTGATTGCAAGGGCAGCTAATACCAAGGGGTTTATATCTCAAGCTATATTAAGCTACATAGGGCTTCTTGACCAAACACCCGCTGTGAGCCAAGTGGGAGGGGGAAGTGGGCCCGATGGAGCGAGCATTGTGGGAGGAGGTCCGGGTTGTACCAATTTGCAGTGAATAATTTCCCAGACAAATTTACTACTGACTGGGAAAAATGTACTAACCCCTCAGAGTTTAGTGGGGCTCACCCCACGTAAGCACTAGGTATAAGAGAGACCTCATGGCTGCAGTCCCTGATATCACCTAGGGGCCAGAGGTGAAGCTCCACACTAGGCTTTGCGAAGGCCTTAGACACCGTGAATAGGGTGTGTCAAACAGGTCTCGCTGCCACTGACCCCATTGTCTGCTGCTGGAAGTTGGCAATGGGAACTACTAAGTCCCATGAGGCGGTAATTGCAAGGTCTCTATTCACAGCCCGTTACAAGCTAATAATGACTCCCACATTGGATATCAGAGGGCCCCAGTTTGAATGGGACTCAATGTAGTTTCGGAACATGCTCAGGAAGGAGAAGGTAATATACCAGCACAGGGGTTTGACACCCCTGCCTTAGACAAAGCTTTTTATGAGGCATCAGAGACCTCCGGGACTGCCCCCCCTCCCCCCAACCCAGTCTGCCCCTACCTCCTGGTGGGTTCAGCAGCGGCCGGCAGCTCCGCCACCACCTTCTATAAGTCGTCTACACAGTCAGTGCTGTATACAAAAGACGGTGATCCTTTACCAGCCCGGTGCGCTCACCCTGCCAGCTTGGTGACACTGACCGGGAACATTGCCTCCCATTCTATCACATACAGCAGGCAAATTAGGCAGCAGCAAGGCCCCTGAAAGCGCGAGGCCTTAGGCAACCTCCTTTTTTGCCTAATTAGAAAGCGCCCCTGCTAATAATATTAATTATATTTAATGATTCAGAAGACTTTCAGGGAGAGCAGACATATTACAGGAGTCAATCAGTGAATAGGGACATGCTGTAGAAGTAAATAGAGGCTGAGAGTATGCCTCAGGAGACAGTCCAAGAAGGGATCATGACACCTGAGACTTCTAGACCTCACTGTCCTTGTAACCCCTTTACAAATCCCCTGACTGCTGGGGTCCAAAGACTGCACAACAAGTGCCATGGAGTTGGGCACTAGGAGTCTAAATAGTATGGAACATACTGCCCTGGTAATGGGTAGTGGCAGATTACAGAAGAGGGTGTTTTGGATCAGGCCTCTGTCACTGACCTTCTTTCTCTGGCCATCTTTTTCTGCTCTAGACCGGTGCCTGGGGCTGCTTTGATGAATTTAACCGAATCAACATTGAAGTGCTGTCCGTGGTGGCCCAACAAATCCTGTCCATCCTTTCGGCTCTTTCTGCCAACCTGACCCGGTTCGTCTTTGAGGGCCGAGACATCAGCTTGGTGTGGTCCTGCGGTATCTTCATCACTATGAATCCAGGTGAGATCCCTCCCTTCAGGAAAATATGGCGGAACTATTTCATTTTTTTCTTTCAAGAATCAACTTAAAATGATACTAAACACATAGGCCCGGATTCACAAAGCACTTATGCCGACGTATCTCGAGATATGCCGCGTAAGTACAAATATGCGCCGCCGTACCCATAGAACTAAGATACGCCAAAAAACTGACTTCATCCGACCGACGTAACTTGCCTACACTGGCGTATAGTGGTCACATAGTTACGCTGGACGCATTTGGAAGTCCCATTGATTTTTGATGCAAATATGCAAATGAGGGAGATACGCCGATTCACAAACGTACTTGCGCACGTCGCATGTTTTAAGCGATTTGCGTAAGGTTTACGTCCGGCGTAAAGTTTTCCCCCATATTGGAGGCGCAACTCATGCAAAGGTATGAGCCAAGGAACGAACGCTGTCGAATTTTACGCTGTTTACGTAGTACGTGAATAGGGCTGGGCGTAGGTTCCGTTCACGTCATAGGCAGTGATTCGACATATCTCAGCCAGTTGTTTCGACGTGATTGTGAGTATGCGCACTGGGATGTGTATGCATGCACAGTTCATTTTAAGTACTTGTCTGCAGCTCAGCCCATCATTTGCATGACGTCATGCTTCATTTAAATGTATCACGCCAACTTCCAGCCCACTTCCACTTACACTGACTTACGCCCAGGAATATACGCTACGCCGGCGCAGAGTTGTGAGCATTTGTTTTGTGAATTCCGTGCTCCCCTCCCCTCCCCTCCTCTCCCCTCCCCTCCCCTCCTCTCCCCTCCCCTCCCCTCCCCTCCCTCCCCTCCCCTCCCCTCTCTCCCTCCCCTCCCCTCCTCTCCTCTCCCCTCCTCCTCTCCCCTCCTCTCCCCTCCCTCCTCTCCTCTCCCCTCCTCTCCTCTCCCCCTCCCCCTCCTCCCCTCCCCTCCTCTCCTCTCCTCTCCTCTCCTCTCCCCTCCTCTCCCCTCCCTCCTCTCCTCTCCCCTCCTCTCCTCTCCCCTCCCCTCCGCTCCCCTCCCCTCCCTCCTCCCCTCCCCCCTCCCCTCCCCTCTCCTCTCCCCTCCTCTCCTCTCCCCTCCCCTCCCCTCCCCTCCCCTCCCCTCCCCTCCCCTCTCCCTCCCCTCCTCTCCTCTCCCCTCCTCTCCCCTCCCTCTCCCCTCCCCTCCCCTCTCCTCTCCTCTCCCCTCCCCTCCTCTCCCCTCCCCTCCCTCCTCCTCTCCTCTCCCTCCCCTCTCCCTCCCTCTCCCCTCCTCTCCCTCCCCCCTCCTCTCCCCTCCCTCTCCCTCCTCCCTCTCCCCTCCCCTCCCTCCTCCTCTCCCTCTCCCCTCCCTTCCCCTCCTCTCCCCTCCCTTCCCCTCCTCTCCTCTCCTCCCTCTCCTCTCCCCTCCCCTCCCCCTCCCCTCCTCTCCCCTCCCCTCCTCTCACCCAAGATTTGTTATTATTTTATATTTATTTTTCTATTATTCAGCTGTCAACGAGGAAGCCCATTGACAGCTGATGACTCATGGGTTGTTAAGGATTTTACTGTGCCCTGATTGGGCAAAGCCTGGCCCAATCAGGGTGCAGAATGTACTGTGTATAATGGCTGTGTCAGTATCATTCCAGGACACTTTATTTTGTGAATAAAGGTACCCGGGACCTGGGACAGACCTGTGAAATGTGGGACTGTCCCGGGCAATCCAGGACATGTGGTCACCCTAATGACACCTCATTTGCTCTTATGCTCTTATTGACCTGGGACTCCCCTGGAATTCATCTTATGTTCCTCCATCACTGACACGTTCTTCTGGTCACAGGTTATGCAGGCCGTACTGAGCTCCCAGATAACCTCAAGTCCATGTTCAGACCCATCTCCATGGTGGTACCAGACTCCACACTGATCGCAGAGATTATTCTTTTCGGAGAAGGCTTCAGTAACTGCAAGGTACCATCTGTGTGTTGTGTGGTGGGACAAATAGCAGTCACATTTCTGTAGGACCCTCCAGCAGTGACTCTCTCATGTTCTCTTCTAGCTCCTGGCTAAGAAGGTCTACACCCTATATTCCCTGGCTGTTCAGCAACTTTCCAAGCAGGACCACTATGACTTTGGCTTACGAGCTTTGACTTCCCTGCTAAGATACGCTGGGCGTAAACGTCGACTCTGTCCAGATCTGTCCGATGAGGAGGTGAGATGGAAGCCAATGTGTATGTGGTATCTAAAGCTGCAAGATCATTTTAGAACTTCTTCTTCGTTGTTAAAGGGGTTGTAGAGGTTCGTGTTTTTTCACCTTAATGTATCCTATGCATTAGGTGAAAAAACACCTTGCCATGTCCAGCCCTCCAGCCCCCCCGTTTTACTTATCTGAGCCCCGGATTTTAGTGGGCCTGACCCCTCATCGCCCTCTCCACTGCTTTTTAGCTCTTCATTAGATAGATTGATAGCAGTGCAGCCATTGGCTCCCACTGCTGTCAATCAAATCCATTGATGTGGGCATGGGGGGGCGGGGCCAAGTCATACACACAGCGTCTATGGACGCCAAGTGTATGACACGGGAGCGCGCCGGCAAGGTAACCCCCTCGGAAAAGAGCTTCACAGAGGAGGTTATCAATTGTGGGGAGGAGCTACGAGAGCCGCCGTGGGACCCCAGAGCAGGAGGATCAGGGCCACTCTGTGCAAAACGAACTGCACAGTGGCGGTAAGTATGACATGTTTGTTATTTAAAAAAATGGTAGTGTCACTTTAAAGCTGAATTCATGGAATTCATCTACTTTGTAAAAGCAGTAGGCATACCATGAGTTAGGTCTAACAAGGTGCCTGCCTCTAGACTTATCTCTATTATTCACATCTGACAGGTTTGTTGCGCTCCAGGAAGATAACTTCAGGAGCTCTGATGCTGCTCACTGTGGTCTCAGTTCTTTCAAGAGTAGAGTCGCTGGAACTAAATTGGCTCCTTATGCCAATTTACAGAAGCCTTTGTATTACGTGAACGCATTTAGAAAATACAAAGGCTTCTGTAAATGGGCAGCAGAGGGGAGGGGTGGGCATAGTTGCAGTGTGTGCTTTTCTCCTCCCACAGCGGAGGAGTGTGTCCTCTGGGAGAACAAGTAATAGAGACAAGTCCCAGGGGTGACGTGCATTTAATTAGACTTAACTCATATGGGTTGATTTACTAAACCTGGAGAGTGTAGCGTACAGCTGTGCATGGTAGCCAATCAGCTTCTAACTTCAGCTTGTTCAATTAGCTTTGACAAAAAACCTGGAAGCTAATTGGTTTTTATACAGAGCTGCATCAGATTTTGCACGCTTCAGTTTTAGTAAATCAACTGCATAATTGTGCCTGCACTTTTTGCAAAGTTGCTGAATTCCTGCAATTCAGCTTTAAACCTACATTTTTTTTTAAAAGTGTGATTTATTATCTGCAGACAGCTATTACTGACTAATGGGGATACTTTTTTTATTTCCAATTAATTGATCAATTTAATGCCTGATTAAAGTGGATTTCCACTCCAAACTTACATAAAAATATATATATATACAGTACAGACCAAAAATTTGGACACACCTTCTCATTCAAAGAGTTTTCTTTATTTTCATGACTATGAAAATTGTAGATTCACACTGAAGGCATCAAAACTATGAATGAACACATGTGGAATTATATACATAACAAAAAAGTGTGAAACAACTGAAAATATGTCATATTCTAGGTTCTTCAAAGTAGCCACCTTTTGCTTTGATTACTGCTTTGCACACTCTTGGCATTCTCTTGATGAGCTTCAAGAGGTAGTCACCTGAAATGGTCTTCCAACAGTCTTGAAGGAGTTCCCAGAGATGCTTAGCACTTGTTGGCCCTTTTGCCTTCACTCTGCGGTCCAGCTCACCCCAAACCATCTCAATTGGGTTCAGGTCCGGTGACTGTGGAGGCCAGGTCATCTGGCGCAGCACCCCATCACTCTCCTTCTTGGTCAAATAGCCCTTCCCCCGCCTGGAGGTGTGTTTGGGGTCATTGTCCTGTTGAAAAATAAATGATGTTCCAACTAAACGCAAACCGGATGGAATAGCATGCCGCTCCAAGATGTTGTGGTAGCCATGCTGGTTCAGTGTGCCTTCAATTTTGAATAAATCCCCAACAGTGTCACCAGCAAAGCACCCCCACACCATCACACCTCCTCCTCCATGCTTCACGGTGGGAACCAGGCATGTAGAGTCCATCCGTTCACCTTTTCTGCGTCGCACAAAGACACGGTGCTTGGAACCAAAGATCTCAAATTTGGACTCATCAGACCAAAGCACAGATTTCCACTGGTCTAATGTCCATTCCTTGTGTTCTTTAGCCCAAACAAGTCTCTTCTGCTTGTTGCCTTTCTTTAGCAGTGGTTTCCTAGCAGACATTCTAAAATGAAGGCCGGATTCACACAGTCTCCTCTTATCAGTTGTTCTAGAGATGTGTCTGCTGCAAAAGGTGGCTACTTTGAAGAACCTAGAATATGACATATTTTCAGTTGTTTCACACTTTTTTGTTATGTATATAATTCCACATGTGTTAATTCATAGTTTTGATGCCTTCAGTGTGACTCTACAATGTTCATAGTCATGAAAATAAAGAAAACTCTTTGAATGAGAAGGTGTGTCCAAACTTTTGGTCTGTACTGTATATATACTGTATGTTGTATTATTATATGTATTATTATTATTATTGTTAATTTTACCATTAATAATTGATGGATTATTATTTATTTTTAATGCTGGTGGAAGGTGGTGGGTGTTATTTTTTTAGCGTTATAGTGAGATTCTTGACTTGTGTTCCCAGCTCCTCCCAGCTTAATAAACTGTCTGAAAGCAGTGCTAGTGCACAACTCATCACCCACCATTTGTCTCCTCAGATTCTCATCATGTCAATGAAAGACATGAACATAGCCAAACTCACCTCTGTGGACCTCCCTCTGTTCAACGGAATCATGCATGATCTTTTCCCGGGCATAGACGCACCATCAGCGGATTCCGGCAAGGTGAGCCCAGGAAATAAAAACATGCATAATGTGTACTCTGTTTATTTAACATCTTCAGCCCCGGGAAGGATTTACCCCCTTAATGATGTCGTGGCAATTGGGGGTGTGCAAAGCACACCGCCATCTTGCCATGTGCTTTAAGCACATACTCCATCTTATTTGAAATAATGCCATGTTTAAGCTAAAAGATTTACTCACCATATATTCTCTGCCATTCATCCAGTAACAGACACCATACAAGCCTGTTCTCAAGTTACCATCCTTGCCATCAATGTCCCACTCCAGGGCTGAGCATGGCTGCTTTATTTACACAAAACAGGAAGTCATCACCAGTAAGTCGCCTCCCACCATGGGAGTCGTCATCATCAGATGTCTTCTATACACAGCAAGCACATTTCAAAACATTCCCTCTGACAGGAAGTGCCATTGAATACACAAATAGAATAGAATACAATACAATGAATAGAGTACATACAATGAATACAATACAACGAATAGAAATACATACAATGCTGGCTAAAGTCTTATGGGCGTGTCTGGTCAGGGTGTGCATGTGCCCCCCCCTGACCCCAGAAGCGCTCACAAGCCCTCATACTATACGCTGATAGAACCCTTAATCTGCGCCATTCCATAGAATAACGCATATAAAGATTATACCCGTATTAAGGCGGAATTGAGGCTATTTACAGACGCACGCTACAAACCCCAAATCCTGCTGATCAGACATGACCCAGATAAGAGCGTACATCTGTCTACAGCCACTAGTGTGCTTGCGAAATGAACGCATCCCCCTCAACGATCGTCTGTGCTAAAGACACAGAGGGGCCCCTCGCTGGTGGGCATACGCCCATGCCGCAACCATCACACTCCAACCTCAAGACATTTTCTACTACCAGATGAGAGTCAACCAGCCTCCAGACTGCCACAGTCAGCTCTATTTAGAGCGGGTTGCGGAAGTGCCGATACTGGGTGCCAATTATGACAATACATAATAAATACATCTTCAAATTTCCACCACAATGACCAGGCCATTTTTTTGTGACACTGCGTTACTTTAACTGACAATTGTACGGTTGTGCGATGATGTATCCAAATAAAGTTGATATCCTTTTTTTTCCCACAAATAGAGCTTTCCTTTGGTGGTATTTGATTACCTCTGCAGTTTTTATTTTTTGTGCTATAGTTTCTATGGGATAAATAGTGTGCCATCATTGGTATCTGTGGGAGGAATAGTGCCCCATCATTGGCATCAGTGATAGGAACAGCGCCCCATCATTGGTATACAGTGGTGTCTGGTGCTCAACATTTTTGGGGGGGCGCAAACAAAAAAAAATA
Organism: Rana kukunoris; assembly: GCA_029574335.1. Taxonomy (NCBI): domain Eukaryota; kingdom Metazoa; phylum Chordata; class Amphibia; order Anura; family Ranidae; genus Rana; species Rana kukunoris. The sequence goes on from CM056051.1 coordinate 522,384,522, forward strand.
AAAATAAAAAAATTACAGCCTAACTGTGCCCATCAAATGCAGCCACTTTGGCATCAATTGTCACTACTGTGCCATGCCATCAAATGCAGTCACTATGCCATGCCATCAAACGCAGCCACTGTGCCATCAATTCACACCTCTGTGCCATGCCATCAAACGCAGCCACTGTGCCCCTCAATTGTCGCCACTGTGCCCTTTAATTGTCGCCACTGTGCCCTTTAATTGTCGCCACTGTGGCCAGTGATGTCACTGTGCTCTTTAATTGTTGCCACTGTGCCCTTTGTCGCCACTGTGCCCTTTGTCGCCACTGTGCGCTTTGTTGCCACTGTGCTCTTTGTCGCCACTGTGCCCTTTGTTGCCAATTGTGCCCTTTGTCGCCACTGTGCCCTTTGTCGCCACGGCAGCCGGCAACAATAACATACATTCATGCAATGCATGAATGTATGTTATCTCAGTGGTGGTTCGAGAGCCAGAGGGGGCGGCGCTCCAGCGCCCTCTATGGACGGACCGCCACTGTTGGTATCTATGGGAGGAACAGCCCCATCATTGGTATTAGTGGGAGTAATAGTGCCCCATCATTGGTATCTACAGTATGAAGAGTTCCCCCATAATTGGTGTCAGTGGGAGGAATAGTGCCCCATCATTGGTGTCAGTGGGAGGAATAGTGCCCCATCATTGGTGTCAGTGGGAGGAATAGTGCCCCATCATTGGTGTCAGTGGGAGGAATAGTGCCCCATCATTGGTGTCAGTGGGAGGAATACTGCCCCATATTACAAATTCAGTACTGTACAATTAAGGATTTCAAATGTTGTAATGACAATGACCCTGTGCCCCCTGCAACATTTTAGAGGTACAGATGGAGACTTCAGAATGGTTGTCAGTAATCAGAGATCACCATTGCAGGCTCTGTAATATGGAGAATCTTCTCATAGTAGTGTAGATCGATTGCCCTCAGAGCTCCTGGTCATCCCAGCCAGCACTGAAATGAACCCTGTATGCCTAACAGAGTGTCCCCTAGATGGTAAAGACATCCCATAATGTCTCCATAGCTATTGTTATTGCTGCTACTACTCTATTTACTTATTACTACACCACCTATTTTAGCACTAGTTGTGCCCATGGAACGGGTAGAATGGTTTAGAATTTTACACTAAGGTCCTGAGATCTGAGAAACTGAACTGTCTAGTAAGCTACAGGGGACTGAGTAGTTAACTAAGATTTAAATTGAACTCCCTGCACTGATGTCCCTCCATTCCCCCGAACAAATTCTGTCTCCAGCACTGATCCCTATAAGTGTACTGACTATGCTATCAATCCTCCGACTACCTGTCCTTGATTTAGACATACTATAATTAGACTCGCTAACTGTAGGAAAGTTACTCAAGGCCCTTTTTGCTATGGAGTCCAATGATCTGACGGCTGTCAGAGGTTTCCCTCGCTCGCCCCCCCCTTTCTCATGTCAAGGAGAATAGACAGCGGCTCTCACCAGGTTCCCCACCCAGCTTGCTGCGCGCTCCGTTCCTTCCCTATTGACCATAACTGAGGGCCAATTAAAGGAGACTAGGAGAGGAAAGCATCATGGGACATATAGTCCTGAAGATTGGCGGACCCATTTTCCATAGGATGGAGGCTATAGCTCAATCGAGAGAGTGAGAGACTGCAGCCTGGAAAAAAGCTGAGGGAGTCAGTGCCACAGGACAAAGAAAGAGGAGTGTGCTGGGTGTAATCTAGAGAGAGCCACGCTGCCCAGCACCACCAGAGAGAGAGCCACGCTGCCCAGCGCCACCAGAGAGAGAGCCACGCTGCCCAGCGCCACCAGAGAGAGAGCCACATTGCCCAGCGCCACTAGAGAGAGAGCCACGTTGCCCAGCACCACCAGAGAGAGAGTCACGCTGACCAGCACCACCAGAGAGAAAGCCACGCTGACCAGCGCCACCAGAGAGAGACCCACGCTGGCCAGCACCACCAGAGAGAGAGTCACGCTGAGCAGCACCAGCAGAGAAAGAGCCACGCTGCCCAGCGCCACCAGAGAGAGAAAGACTGAGCGACTGCCAGGGTATAGATATGCTACATTACTGACCAGAATAGGGGGAACCCAGAGTGATAGATAGTCCAGCTGGAGGAATCACTGCTGTATTTTCGCTGGGTCTGGTAAGAGGGCTGGTCGGCCATTATCCATTACTTATCCTAGGGACTGTACTATGTCTACAGACTCTGACCATGATAATGTGATAATGACATTGTCGAAAAGGGGCGGAGCATTGGTGACCCTAAAATAATGCCCCCCCCCCCCCCCCCCCCCTGAAAAAAGTTCTGCGGACGCCCATGGTTACATCCCTGAGGATCAGGGATGTTTTAAAATTAAGGTTTGGCTTCATCCATGTTTGTGTAACCTCCACTAAAGCTGTTTATAAAAAAAATATTTTAAATAGGCCCTGCTAATAATATTTCCCAAGTGGGTCAAATATATTTCATATTGGGGTTGATTTACTAAAACTGGTGCAAACAAAATCTGGTGCAGCTGTGCATGGTAACCAATCAGCTTCCAGGTTTTATTACCAAAGCCTGATTAACCAAGTTGAAGTTGGAACCTGATTAGTTACTATGCACTGGATTGTGTCTGCAATTCTGCATCAATTTTATTAAATCACCTGCATTGTGTATAACTACAGATATAACACTGTATGCAAGTCATTCTTCCTTTTTTAATTTTTGTGTCAGCTCCGGGAGCAGATTGAGCAGGAACTGCGTCTCTCTGGCCTTCAAATCACGCCGTTCACCGTTACCAAAGTCATCCAGCTGCACGAAACCAAATCCTCACGCCACTCCTGCATGATCGTCGGAAGGACCTGTAGCGGAAAGACAACTACCTGGCGCTGCCTGCAGTCGGCGCTGTCTTCTCTGCACCGCAGCGGAGACACAAACTATAACCTTGTGCGGGTGAGTGACCAGCAAAAGTCATATTTGCCACCTGATTGATTTTTATTCCGATTTCATTAAATTCCTTAAAGAGAACTTGTCATTAAAATAATTTTATTTTTCCCAATTTATTTATTTTTATTTATTTTTTTATTTACGCCAATCCTTTCTAGATTCAGCTGTCCGCAGGGAATCCCGCTGACGGCTGATTACTGTCAAATGTCTTTTATTACACTACACATTTTTTGGAGGGTGAATGAGTAGGGGTACTCTGTACCCCTGCTCATTCACATGGGAGGTGGGATCTGAGGACCCCTTCTAGATTCTGATAACCCCCCCGCCCACAGACCTCCACAATCATCTACTAGGGTTGTGGGGAAGTGGCCCTTGTCCACATCAACATGGGGACAAGGTGCTTTGAAGGAGGACATAAGGCCTGGTATATATCAGGAAGACGGGGCGCTCGCTCGTCCCCTCCCTTTCCTGACCTGTCGAGCTGCATGGTCGGATAAGGATCTGGTGTGGGTTTTGGCGAGGGGTTCCCCTCAAAATCCATATCAGACCTGAAGGGCCTGGTATGCATTGGGGGGACCCCATGGCTTTTTTTCCCCAATTTATATACAAACAAATCGAAAAAAAAACATCAAACACAGCCACTGTGCCCAATCCAGTGTGCGTATCAATTGTTGACACTGTGCCCATCAATTGCTGCCAGTGTGCCCATCAATTGCCTCTACTGTACCCATCAACTGCCGCTACTGTGCCCATCAACTGCTGCCAGCGTGCCCATCAACTCCCATTACTGTGCCCATCAATTGCTGCCAGTGTGCCCATCAATTGCCTCTACTGTACCCATCAACTGCCGCTACTGTGCCCATCAACTGCTGCCAGCGTGCCCATCAACTCCCACTACTGTGTCCACCAATTTCTGCCAGTGTGCTTATCAAATGCTGCCAGTTCCTCGTCCACCCGGCACTTACCTTGTCTTGGTGGGGCAGCGGGTCACGGCGATGTCCTCCACACTCCTCAATGTCTTCTCCCGTCCTTTCTTCCTGTCCTCTGCTATGATTGGACGCCTGATAGGTGGTGTTCAATCACAGCGCTTGTCGTTTCAGCCAATCAGGTGACAGGTAACAGACCCAAGCACTTGGCTGGGAGGCGGTTGAGTGTTAGGAAAGCAAATATTCATTCGCTTTCCTGACACAATGCTGAGAAAACAGCGAGCGCCCAGCATGGCGCCTGCTGTTCACCTTTTTGGATGCCTATCAGGTGCTTCCAAAAAATACCCGTCGCTGTAAAAGGGGTCGGGCACCAGAATATGGGGCGGCAGCGGCGACCATAGCAATGCATGAATCTATCTATGGTGATAGAGGGGAGGCAGGAGAGAGGGGCGGCGCCCATGCGCCCTTAATGGACACACCATCGCTGCTGCCACGATCTCTGACTCTTTCGCTTTCCACCTGGGAGTATGGGCTGTTCCCACCCAAATGAGATGTTCTCACCCACCTTTATGTGTTCCAGCTCCTCATTTTACATTCTCCACAATATAAAATAAATACAAATTCAGCAGGGGTGGTGGCCATAACAGCTGTGCAGACCTGGGAACTTAGTACAGGGATCCCCTTAAAGGGTCCTGAGAGATAGGGAGATTGTCAGGTGGTTTAACTCGGCTGTATCCACTGAACACCAACACCAACCCTCCTCTACACAGTACAGTTTTTACTTTGCCCACCATAATGTTTTACCTTTAGAGAATGATGTTTATTATTAAAGCACATGTTCTCTTTTTCTTTATATATTATCTCCTATGTGTAGGAATTTCCTCTGAACCCCAAGGCCGTGTCTCTGGGGGAGTTGTATGGTGAATATGATCTGACAACCAGCGAGTGGACAGATGGAATCCTCTCCAGCCTTATGCGTACAGCTTGTGCAGGTACATCAACTGTTGCTGAATGCAGAGAACCTTATAGAATAAAAGTTAGGTTTGGCTGTTCCATAAAGAAAGCTTACATATTCGCCATGCACACCAAGGATCGTCAAACTACGTCCAAAAAAGTTTTAATAACAAAAAATCACATCAGAAAGGTGCAACGTTTCGGAGTCGTACAGTACCCCTTTGTCAGGCATGTGATGATCACATGCCTGACGAAGGGGTACTGCGCGACTCTGAACCGTTGCACCTTTCTGATGTGATTTTTTTGTTAATAAAACTTTTTTGGACGTAGTTTGACGATCCTTGGTGTGCTGGAGAATATGTACGCTTGCTTGATGATTCCAGGACCCAACTGGTAATCTCTGCAGCACCCACCATTTTTATGAGTCATTTCTACTAGGAACGTGTGCAATAGGAATATTGATGAGACTGTTCCATAAAGGAATCTGTACATTGGGCATACAGGACTATTAGCGCATACCTCTCTTGCTTTACTCCTCCCATCATTCTGTTCAACATTGCAAGCAAGGATCTAAAGACCAATTTAGTCTGCAAGCCATAATATGTCATCATGTCCTGAACAGCCAGTTGTGAGAAACCTGTGCTTTTACATGGGGGAAAGTCAAAGCATGCCACATATCCAGAAGTACTGGTTATTACTTTTTTTTAACTCCTTACAGTGAATAGCGCAATGGGAGAGCCCAGAATAATTCATATAACGAAGGTTGAGGGGTAGACCTTAACAAGACCCTGTTAAGTATCTAAAGAAATTAGCAGCTTATGGCTTGTGATTCCCACCTCCCCTACATTTCAGCACTGCAGTCTTTGTCGGACAATTCAGAGATGTATGTGTTCCTCTACATGCACTGTGGTTTCTTCCTTTAACTCATCCCATGACCACAGGACTCAGCAGTGATGATGGTGTAGGTGGAAGGAACCATGACGCACGGTGAGGGGGACACACTTCTGACACTCCCGAAAGTGTCGAATAATGAAGAGGAGGGGAGGTGGAAGTCATGGGCAACCAGTGAGGTGAGCAGAGGCATAACTAAAACCTTCAGGGCCCAGTGCAAAAAAACACAAAGGCCCCACCGGCCCACGACTATGGTCGTTTCAACTGATCCTGGGGGCCCTTAACTCCTATTGTGAGACCATTTATCATGGTACCGCAGCGGGCTACTTTCTTGCCATCTTGGGGCCCCCCCACAGTGGTGGAACACCAGGGCCCAGTAGCAAGTGCGACCCTGGTACTTATGCCACTGGTGTCAGTAGTTTTTTATTTGTTGTTGTTTTCATTTTTCATTATTTTTTACTATTTTATATATTTTTTTATTACAAATAAATTTTTTATTATTTCTTACATATTTTTTAGGACCCTGATGGGGGGACTTTGGTGAAATATCAGGGGTCTAAACAGAACACTGATGTCTGACTTTTGAGACAGAGAAAATGTCTGAGGAAAGAGTCATCAGTCTCTTTCTCTGCAGCCTCAGCTGCACAGAATAAATGGACAGGAATAGCTCTGTACAGGGATTCAGAGATTATGTTCACTCATAAACTGAAGCATGACTCTATTAAGACAAGGAAGGGGCTGGTAAATTACACATTTACTGCCCCCTTTCCCGCTTTCCATCCTCACAGATCCCCCGCAGCAGCCGGCAGGAGGTGGGAGGGGGAAACTCGACAGCGCTGCAGGGGGGGGGTCAGGGAAGCACACAGGGGCCCTGGGCAGCAGGATTGCAGTAGGGATTGGGTCTAATGCCGCAGACACACGGTCGTTTTTTGTCTTTTCTCATGAAAAAAACAACGTTTTTCAAACTTCAGTTTAAAAAAACGACGTTGCCTACACACCATCGTTTTCTGAAAATGCTCTTGCAAAGGTTACGTACAACACGTACGACGGCACTCTGTTCCATTCAAGTTCGCGTCATAACTTGCTTCTGAGCATGCGCGGGTTTAGCCCACACGATAATTCTTCAGTGCAAGACATGGAAGACGTGGTTTATAGGACAGTTAGGAAATCAATAAAGAGGTGAATTCTGTGTTACGCAGAGGAAAGACAATGCAATCTGATATACTTTAATTTGCAGATGAGCGCCCAGACGAGAAGTGGATTGTGTTCGATGGGCCAGTTGACACTCTGTGGATAGAAAGTATGAATTCCGTCATGGATGATAACAAAGTCCTGACCCTCATTAATGGAGAGAGAATAGCCATGCCGGAGCAGGTGAGCTAATACCTTATAATTACATTTATTTACAGAAGACTTGTGCATTTCTAGTCACTTCTCTACTTAATGTCATGTGATCCCACCAAATTTATCAGATTACAGCAGGATCTCTCAACCAGGGTTCCATGGTGTAAGGGGGTAATTCTTTCCAGTGGCCTTAAAGGGAAAGTAAACCCTGATGGGTTTTACTTCCTCTTTGTTTCATTGCAAAGGTAAAGCATATTGGGCTACTATGCGTCGCTTAGTAGCCCATTATGTGTCACTTACCTGAAACCGATGTCTGCGATGTCCCCGATTTTCTCGCCTCCATGAAGCATCCATCTTTCACCCTCTTCCAGGTATGGCGGCTCCTGCGCTGTGATTGGCCGGAGCCGCAATGACATCACTCCTGTTTCGAAAGGTTTCTACAGTGCACCTGCGCCGTTGTCTACAGCTCATGCGCCGTAGATCTTGGTGCCTGTCTCTTTTGCACCTAGACGTAAGCCTTAATCTAGGCTTACCTGTAGGTAAAAGTGGTTGTAAAGGGTTTACAACCACTTTAAGTAATTTTCCCCACTGACCATCATACTAATGTATCATGAGTTGTAGATATAGCATTTTTAGCAGGGGTTCCCTGAGACTGGAAAGTTATTTCAAGGCTTCCTCTTTGTTGAAAACGTTAAGAAAGGCTGGCTTACATGACGTGACCTGGGGCTACAGAGACTACATTACACATCCTTGTCAGACACCTATCAGGGGAAGCCTGTTGGCCTGGATTTCTTTTTTAGCCAGTAGACCGTTCTCCCTTGGCAAAATGATTGGCAGCAGCGTCTGATGTACGTAAAGATATATTGTTTGGCAGTTGAATCGCTTGCAAATGTCCTACTGCCATTTCTAATCTGTGGCCTAATGTAGACAGTGACACGCACATTCACTGTGTTGTTCATTTAAGCACAAGAGACTCCATTTTGTTCACTCTGTTGAAATGTGTTCTGTAATCTTCACCTAACACACAGACACATCTTCTGCTAGAAGCTCTCTGTCTCTCTCCTCCCTCCTTACTCAAAGTTTTACTATTGCAATTGTTCTATTCGCTAGCTTTTAATAATAAATTCCTATTTGTTCCTTTTTAATAACATATTTCTATTTGTTAGTTTTTAGTAAACATCTCACCCCACCCCTTTCTTATCTATGTATAAAATAACATGTAATAATACATTTTGCCACTGAACGGACATTATACACACAGTGACTGCATCCTGTGTATCTGTTTCTGCAGCTGCAGTATTAGTCCCAATCAGAAATAATTCCATTACAGTTTTTGGCGAGCCAGCCAGGAGTTTGGTAGAGTCCCAATCAGAAATACATCCATAACAACCGGTACTTACACTCTACATTTTCTAGTGTCAGGCCTGTTTTTATAGTCTGATGCCTCGTACACATGTACGGGATTTCCGACGGGAAAAGTTCCTGTCGGATATCCCAAGGGAAAAGCCGAGAACCTGCTCAATTCAGTCATTCCCCTGCACACGGCTGGTTTTCCCGACAGGAAAACTGCGATGGAGCTTTGGCCTGGAATCCCGGCCATGTGTATGCTCCATTGCAGTTTTTCCCATAGGAAAACTGTCAAAAAACGCCAGGAGCACCAGTGACTACACCTTCATTCCCCCCCCCATTTAGAGTGTGACTCGAGGGATATCTACTATAGTGTTGTCGACAAGCCCATTATGCTGCTTCCATTGTGAGTATTTTTTTAACACATTTTTTCATTAAATTGTCTACGGTAACACACTAGGCTGGTGCGCCTTTTTTCTTCTCTCCTTTCTGCTAATAGGATATTCCCCATCCATGAAGGGCAGCAAAGCCACTGTTACCGTTTTTGGCATTTTCTTTATGGAACATTGATTATTGGACAATCCATTTGTGCGCAGGAGTTTTTGTTATCTGTGTCTAAATTACCTGTCTGTTTGTCTGTCCGTACACAGGTGTCTCTGCTCTTTGAGGTTGCAGATCTTGCCGTCGCTTCTCCAGCCACAGTGTCTCGTTGCGGTATGGTATTCACCGACCACACCAGCCTTGGCTGGAAGCCGTATGTCCAGTCCTGGCTTGAGAAGAGGTCTAAGGTAAGATCCTAGTCGTCCTTCTTGAATTTCGTGGAGTAAGTGGTAGTTGAAAAGAGAGCCTAAGAATTGGCAATTAAAAAATGCCGTACATCCAGTGTCTCCAACAATGTGGCATCCAAGGAATAGTTTTAAGATGCTAGCTTGAGCCTTTTACGTTATTGCTCCAGAAAAAGATGGAGGATCTTCCACTTCTTACCCTGGGGGAAATGATAATGTGCATGTGCTGCTATTTAGTCTTCACTTTGGATTGCTGTATACACTAGCCAGAACATTTTTCAAAAGATGAGTTTAAAGATATACATAGTGCCTCCTCTGTTTTTGTTTATACCTTGTGGTTGGGCTATGGAAATGCAAGAGTTTATATACTCTTGACAGTAATTGAGCTTTAAAGCAAGCAAGTGGAGCAATTCATCCTTAACGTTCATAACAATGCAAGGAAAATTTCACCGCTCCTAGATGACTAACTGCCTTATTGTGCCACTGCTGTATGAAGATGCTAGCTTGGCTCATCGTGGTATCTAATTAACCAACGTCTAAAGCACATGTGATATTCGAAGTTCAGCTGTTTACTCAGCAAGTCAAGCAGAGAAGCAGTGCAGTTGCTATGCGTAACCAAGCACTAGTTCAAGACACAAAGCAACCAGTCATTAAAGGGGTCCTATCATATGCATCCCAGCTCCCCCGTTTTACTTACCTGAGCCCCGAATTTCCGTAGGCGCGATTCTATGTCACTCTTTCAACTGGTTCTCGGCTCTTCATTGGATAGATATATAGTAGCGCAGCCATTGGCTCCCGCTGCTGTCAATCAAATCCAATGGTACGGGGTCGGGGCTGAGTCATACATTCAGCGTCTATGGCCTGCAAGGTAACCCCCTCAGGAGAGAACTTTCCAGAGGGGGTTATCTAATGCAGGGAGAAGCCGGGGGAGCCGCCGTGGGACCCCAGAAGAGGATGTTCAGGGCCACTCTGTGCAAAATGAATTGCACAGTGGAGGTGAGTATGACGTTTGTTTTTGTTTTTTTTTAAACTTTAATATCACTTTAGGCGTGGTGCCTGGTAAGGGTGAAAGGTCCTCCGGTAGCGAGGAGGTCAATGTTCAGGCTCCCTCCCTAGAGGTTGGTTTCCAGTAGCAACAGGAACTGAACCGGCACTATGGAGATCCATGGCCTGGTCACAAGGTACAGGAGGCCCCGCCCACATATAGTTGTATTTTTTGTTAAAAAGAAGTGCTGTGTTAATGCCTACTTCACTACGCCAACTTACCTTACCCTCATCAGACTTCACGTGCACCTTGAAAACTGGTAGTTCATTTATCTGAAACATAATTGTGAAATAAACAGGGGAAGAGAAACTTGGTCCCAAAATGGGGCCAGGTTCTCTTTTTACACCTACAGTCTGTAGCTAAAGTGGTTTTGTTTTCTATGAACTGGTTTTGGGTTAATAAAGACTGTCTATTGTGCAGGTGGAAGCGGAGAGCCTCCAGCGTATGTTTGACAAATACGTGGGGAGGATACTGGAGTACAAACACCAAAACTGCAAGGACCTTGTACCGCAAGAGGAGACCAGCGGGGTCATCTCCCTCTGCAAGCTGTACGAGTCACTGGCCACACCAGAGAATGGGGTGAGTCCTCTGTAAGAGGTGAAGGAAAAATGTAAAGATTTGGGGTCAGTTTTATTTTGAGTGAATTTTGTATCTTCTTTTTTTCTGTATGCATTTTTATTTTACTATATTCTTTGCTACGTATGGGCAAACTTCTTGGAGTGTCTTTGGTATGATATCCTCTTTAAACAAAACGGTATAAAGGGATAGGCCTACCTCATTTACACCTTTATTACAAAGCTTTACTATTAACTAGACTACTAGATGGGATCTTTAATTTGCCACACAAGCAATGGTTCTGAATTGAATTACTAATATCGCCCATCTCTTCTACCTCCCTGCTGCGGATTCTGCCCTCTACGCAACCCCCTCATATCTCTTTCCCTTTTTCTTTACCACCTCTTTAAAACATGAGGGATTTGTTCATTAGGATGCTGAAAATCTCATCTCCCATAGTCCCTGTAATGGGAGGGCCCGTGGAACCCAGAATCTCTTGGAAAGTATGAGATACCCTTGCTTAAGCTCCCCATGCACCTATTATGTCTAAATCACCCTATGTCCATTAGGGACATAGGGTGACTGAGAAATATATCTTGGACTACTTAAAATGGGACAGTAATCTTTATCGACAATATCTCCCAGGATATGTGTAAAAGACCATTATTGATTTGTTTGATTCTGAACTCAACAGGTTAATTGAAAGAGGCTGATAAGTGTTCAACTCCAGCCATATGTCTATCTGTTATGATGTAAATGAGTCCAGGCTAACTTCCAAGGATCTTTTTATTGTGGCTTGTGCTAATTGACCCTGTATTGTATGAAGGAGTCCTGTGATAATGTGTATTGTAGTTTAGGAGACAGCCAGGCTGCTTAAAAGGCTTAGTTAATTGGCTCATGTTAATTAGGTCTGGTCACAGGTGTAATATGTGCAGAATATGGATGCACCTCCTCTTTTTACTGTGTATAAAACTTGCAGTCTTTTTAATAAAGATTGTGATTCCTGCTTGAACCTCATACAAAGCCTTGTCTTGTATTTGGGGGAGAATTACTCGTATGGGTCTTAATCGGCTGGTTGGAGTGTCTGGTAGCTGCCTTGTGTTCGGGAATGGAATATCTCCTTTCATACTTGGGGTGTCGTTACAGTCCCAATGACCCCAGTATTAGGAAATCTGGAGTTCCTGCTGGATCTGTTTTCTTCTAGGCTGTTCCTATGGCCTGTGACTAACATCTCTCCAATACACACAACATTGGCTTGCATCTCTTAAAGAATCATTAGAGTAACTTGGACCCAAGGGCAAAGGTTGGCCTATTTTTTCAACTTAATAACGTCTATCTCTCCCTTTGTAACAGATGCCCTCCAAATAGACGTCATTATGGCATTTTGGGTAATGTGCTTTGGTGCTGGCGGACCATTGGGTATGATATACACACTATAATCCCTGTATTGACTAACGCCACTTCTGGGACTCCATACTATTTATCGGAATGGGAAAAAATAATGGAACTGTAGTCTATCAGATCATGACATTGCTAAAGCCCTTATGTCTCCCAAGATGTCTATTGCCAGTCGTAACCAGGAAAGAAACTTTAAAATACTAGGTGGTACTGTTCTCCTTTATTCTCCCCCCTTCTCCTCTATCTATATCTATTTCTTTGTCCCGTGTGTGGAACATAAAGTTATTATATTACCATGGTCATATTGAATAAAGTAGAACTCTTGACAACATTTTTTTTTTTTTTTCATTTTGGATAGGGCAAGTGAGGATTATGACCCCTTTTAGATCTTTTTTATTTTTTGCCATCTGTGCCCTATTGGGGAGATTTTCCTTCACTTCCTATCCCATAGCCAAACAGGAAGTGAGAGGAAATCCCTGCAAATTAAGGTCATCTCTTGGGGGCACCTCAAGTCACCATTACTAGTGTCCCCATTGGAAGATTTCCCCTCTATCACTTTTCTGGGGACATCCCAAAATTTGGGATTTACTTTTACTTTTACTTTTAATGATTAACAGGATGAATAGAGAGGGGGAATCCTTCTAATGAGGACACAGACTGCAATAAAAAGATAAATATTAATTTGTCTTCAGTTGTACTTCAATTATCTGTATACAGGTACCTTTTTCTATGTTCGTGAATAACTTATGGTTAAGGAGATGACACTTGCTTTGGGTGCAACTTATGGTTATCGCTTTTTTTTAAATATAAGAGTGTGTCCTAACTTACTATTTGTTTTGACTGATGGACTCTGTATTCTTTTGGAAAAATGTTCAATAAAATATTATCCTGAAAAATAAATACAAAATGACTACATGACAAAGGATTTCCAGATTACCATGGGCTAACTAAATATACAGTGAGGCAGTAGTTATCTGCTGTCAGACAGATTAGAACCTAGGACTAAGCTATATTTCTAAGGAAGGAGTCACTGCAATCAGTCATTTGCTTCTGTGTGTAAATTACAGTTTGAACTTCTGACCTCTATTAGCAGGCCTTTTAAACAGTGAGGTAAATATACACTATATTACCAAAAGTATTGAGACACCTGCCTTTACACACATATGATTTTTAATGGCATCTCAGTCTTATAACAGCTTTAACTCTTCTGAAAGGCTGTACACAAAGTTTAGGAGTGTGTCTGGGAATGTTTGACCATTCTTCCAGAAGTGCATTTCTAAGGTCAGGCACTGATGTTGAATAAGAAGGCCTGGCTCACAGTCAGCGCTCTTATTCATCCCAAAGGTATTCTATCAGATTGAGGTCAGGACTCTGTGTAGGCCAGTCATGTTTCACTACCCCAAACTCACTCATCCATGTCTTTATGGACCTTGCTTTGTACACTGGTGTGCAGTCATCAGGGGAGCGCTGGCGTCCGCACAGAGGCACCCCTTACATCAGAGTCCGCACAGAGCCTCCCCTTACATCAGAGTCCGCACAGACCCCATATACATCAGATCTGATGTAAGGGGTGTTCTGGGAAACTTGATTTAAGGGTGCATGCTGTGGACTATTGTGTAAAGAGGGTCTCTGCTGACCAAAGCCTCCCCCCTCCCCTTTAACAAAGTCCACAGAGCACCCCTTTTTATACAGGATGGAGGCTGAGGCGCAGGCAGGCTGTCTGATGCTTTTTTGGGTTCAAACTTCCCGTCCAGTGCCCACATAGGCCGGGGGAGTGTGGGCAGGGCAGACTCAGAAGGAGGAGGAGCAGATGAGCTCTATCTCTCCTCGTGTCTGTACAGAGAGAGAAGGGGATATCGCGCTGGTGTGCTCTGATGCTGAGCTATGTGTGAGGCGAGACATAGCTCAACTCTGCAGCCATCTACTTCAGAGCTGACACAGGCACAGCTGCACAGTGGGAGGTGAGCAGCGGCCGTGACCTGTGTTAACAGAGCTCCAGCAGGCATATTCCTGCTCTGCAAAAACAGCATTTGGTAGTGGCGGCCGGTGGCTGTGCATAGTGTCACCAGCCCGGGGGGAGATTTCCACCATGCCCCCCCTGCCAGCCCTCCCCTGGCAGTCATGCTGGAACAGGTCATCCCCAAACTGTTCCTAAAAAATGGGAGCATGAAATTGTCCAAAATGTCTTGGTATGCTGATGCCTTAAGGGTTCCCTTCACTTGAACTAAGAGGACAAACCCAACCCCTAAAAACAATCCCACACCATAACCCCTCCCTCTCCACCAAATGATTTGGACCAGTGCACAAAGCAAGGTCCATAAAAGACATTGGTGAGCGAGTTTGGAATGGAGGAACTTGACTGGATGAATTAGAGCCGAGACTGCAAGCTAGGCCTTTTCACCCACATCAGTGCCTGACCTCACAAATGCTCTTCTGGAAGAACGGTCAAACATTCCCATAGACACACTCCTAAACCTTATGGACAGCCTTCCCAGAAGAGTTGTAGCTGTTATAGCTGCAAAGGGCGGGGCCAACTCAATATTGAACCCTACGGACTAAGACTGGGATGCCATCAAATTTCATGTGCGTGTAAAGGCAGGTGTCCCAATACTTTTGGTGATATGGTGTAGATTCATTTTTTTTTAATCTGTATTTACATATGCTTTTTGGGGAGCTACAGTGGCAGATTATAAAAACAAGCAGGAACACTATGCACATGTTTGCAAACAGAGACAGTCTTGCTTTTAAATTAAAATAATGTCTCTATAAGGATGACTAAACCCAAAAACAAAAATGTAATAAATTGCAGTTTACCAGTCCATAGATGTGGTTGCTGCATTAGTTATAATTTTTCAGACTGAGAGCAATTTATTTAAGCAAGTACAGAAAATACCCTTTGATCTTGCCAGAAATTCTATTTTCTTTTCAATTTCTGTGAGCTGAATAGGAAGCAAACATCTTATTTTGTTTTCTGTAAATGACTAATCCCATCAGCTCCCAGGTAATAGATATGAACAAAAATCTGAAAAACTGAACAAATACAGCCACCACATCTAAAGACTGATAAGCTGTAATATAGTCTTTTTTTCCCTTTTAGGGTTTAGATACACTTTAGACGAAGCTCAAGTTAGTTTCCTTTTCAAACATAATCTCAGCCAATTGTTATTCTATATCTTCTGTTCATATCATAGGTGAATCCAGCAGACCAGGACAATTACAGCCGCATGGTGGAACTTTGGTTCCTCTTCTGCCTGGTCTGGTCAGTATGCGCCTCTGTGGATGAAGACGGGAGAAAAAAGATCGACAACTACCTGAGAGAGATCGAAGGAAGTTTTCCAAATAAGGTGATTGCTCAAAAATCATAATATAAAGAATGGATATACTCAGCAAAATAAATGTAAACATTTCTACAAGTTTGCTGCAACCTAAGGGGAGGCTCAGTCCATCAATGCGCAATTCAGTCATACCTCTGAGGGCCGGGATCAGCGGTTTAAAAAGAAAACTGTAATGTTTGTTTTTTTTTTTGTTTTTTTTTTAGTTCAGGGGTTTCATTTAAGTTGATACATTTTCAAATTGTGGTTTTATATCAAATATATTAATACAATTTTTGTTTTACAAGAAAACAGTTCTTTCAGGACAAAGGACCACCAGAGCACTATGTGATAGCTAAAGAGACAGCACACCAGAGCAGAATTCTTTACAGCCCTCTTTAGTCTCTGGTTGAAACCTCTTTAAAACAGTCAGATAAGGAGCAAACCACTGCTCTTTTGAGTCATGTCAAATAGTGTTGCTCATGAATATTCGCATTGCGAATATTCGTAACGAATATTGCATATTCGAGTATTCGCGAATAAATCGAATATCGCGGTGAATATTCGATATTGCGAATATTCGTATTTTTTCAAATTTATTTTTAGAACAGACCACATCCTAGTGATCTCCATCGACGTCTAAAAGCATTGCTGGTATGATTAGAGACCCTGGGCCGAGTAGCTGAGGCGATCCTTTTATGTTGCCGAATATTCGCAGTGCGAATATTCGTATTACGAATATTCGCAAATACTTTCTCTGCCCTTCTGTGTTTTGTGTATAAAAAAAAAAAAAAAATAGCTTTAGTTTAGTCATATAAGTTTGTGTAAGTAGAGTTAGTGTTTAGTGCATATTAGTTTAGTAATCCAGGAAATGATCTCCGTTTTCGCGTGTTGACGAGAATTTCGCAATCAATTTCGCATTCGCATTAGCGAAATTTCGCAATATTGTTTTTTTGATAAAATATCACGAATTTTTTCGATATTAGCGAATATTTCACGAATATTCTTCTATATATTCGTGAAATATCGCGAAATCGAATATGGCGTATTCCGCTCAACACTAATGTCAAATGAGATGTGAGAGCTTCTTAGGGCTTCATGTACACTACAGCTTCTAAACTTGAGTTTATGGGTTTTTTGACATTTTTTTGCCAAAGCTTCTAAACTCAACTCCATATAAGCCCAAAGCCGCGTACACACGATTGGTTCGTCTGATGAAAACGGTCTGATGGAGCGTTTTCATCAGACGAACCGATCGTGTGTGGGCCCCATGGTTTTTTTTATCCATCGGTGAAAAAACTAGGAACTTGTTTTAAAATGATCTGATAGTTAAAAAACCGATAGAAAAATGATCGTCTGTGGGCAAATCCATTGGTTAAAAATTAAAGCATGCTCAGAATCAAGTCGACGCATGTGTTAGGTATGAGGACGTACCTGGTCGTCAGAGCCTAGTCGCAGGAGGCGGCCTCTCGTACAACTCTGGCTCGGGAGCCGCTGGATTGGGGACAGCAGGCTCGGGAGCGCAGCGGGGTAGGAGTGCCTGGGTGATGGCAGGAATCAGGCACGGGCTGGAGCAGAGGAAGAGAGTCAGCGACTCTGGAGCTGGTACAGAAGCTTGCGACTCTGGAGCTTGTAAGAAAGCCGTGTTAGGACAGCGTGGATTAGGCAGTAGCGAGGTCAGGCAGGCCAGGTCGGACACGTAGGCAGGCAGAGGGTTCAGTAGGCAAAAGCGTAGTCAGATTTCAGGCAGGGGGGTCTTGCAACGGTAGACAGCAGTAAGGCGTGGTCAAGGCGGGCCAAAGTTCGGGCTGGAGAAGTTCGGATTGGTCAGACGGATCCGTGTCGGTACAGGAACAGGTTCAACAGGATAACAGATTAGATCACACATACGCTGCAGATCAGACAGCAAGAAGCTGCTGAAGCCTGCTGGCTTTTAAGCACAAATTGGCGCCAATCACGCGCTAACGTGCACGCGCACGCTCCTGTCTTGCATGCGCGCGCCCGATTGGCGCATGTGTGCACGCTGGCGCACAGATAAGGGCAGCTGGTGTTGATGGGGTGGTACTGGGGTATGCGCGCACATGCACAAATTGCACTTATCGGCTGTAAGGTTGGATCCCGTCGCTTGCCACCAATTGTAGCGGAGTACAATATTAAACTCCACGATCTCCGCTGGTAACCAGGGTAAATCCACAGTCAGTGTTGAAATGTAAGGCAATGTCCCAAATCCCCCCGTAACCGGATGAAACACAGCTCTGAGAGTCAACTGACTTTTTATTCACAGGCTTCCATATTTATAGAATTCCCCATGCAAGGGGTTTCCAAACAGCCAAATAGATTTAGCAGAGGTAATACAGGGAGGACCAGATGGGGAACTTAACATTTTGGATAATTCTCCCATCAGGCATTGCTGCACGAGGGAAAAGTCGGTTGATAGCTGGGGTCTGGGGTTATGTGTTGTGGGAGTTCGGTTTAAAACTGCCCAACACCGATTGGGCAACATAAAACAAAGTACTTGAATGCTAGTGGCTTACGGCTGCCAGCATACCAATTACTATGCCCACATAAGACCCAGCAGAATACATAGCATATAATACAGACTAGACATGTGCATTTCGTTTCGTTTCTAATTCGTTTTTAACGAAAATTTGTAAATTCGTAATTTCCGAATTTTCGTATTAACAAATTTTTTATTTCCGAATTTTCGGACTTCCGAAAATTTCGAATTTCCGAATTTCGGATTTTTCGGAATTCCGAAAATGCGAATTTCCGAATTTTCGTATTTCCGAAAATTCGAATTTCCGAATATTCGTATTTCCGAAAATTCGAATTTCCGAATTTTCGTATTTCCGGAAATTCCAATTTCCGAATTTTTTAATTTTCGAATTTTTCGAAAATTCAAATGATTAATTTTCGATTTTTCGAATATTCTAATTTTTCATATTCAAATTTTTCATTTTCGAATTTTCACATTTCGGATTTCGAATATTCGAATTTTCGAATTTTTTATTTTTCGAAATGTCGAATCTTTCATTTTCGAAATTTCGAATTTCGAATTTTTCAATTTTCGAATTTTCGAATTTCGAATTTTTCATTTTCGAAATTACGAATTTTCGAATTTTTCATTTTCGAAATTTAGCATTTTTGAATTTCCAATTTTTTAATTTTTCGAATTTTCGCATTTCGAATTTTTCAATTTCGAATTTTTTCATTTTTCGAAATTTCGAATATCCAAATTTTCAAATTTTTTATTTTTCGAATCTTTCATTTTCGAAAATGAAAAATTCGAAAAATAAAAAATTTGAAAATGAAAAATTCGAAAACTCGAAAATTAAATAATTCGAATATTCGAATTAGAGAATTCGAAAATTGAAAAAATTAGAAAATTCCAATTTCCGAATTTTGAATTTCCAAATTTTTGTATTTCCGAATTGTTTAATTTCCGAATGTTCGTATTTCCGATTTTCGGAAATACGAAAATTTTTAGTTTTTTTTTAATTTTCGATTTTTTTAATTTTCGAATTTTTTAATTTTCAAATGTTTGAATTTTCAAAATTCCGAATTTTGAATTTTTCATTTTTCGAAAATTCGAATTATTAATTTTCTATTTTTCGAATATTCAAATTTTTCATATTCAAATTTTTCATTTTCAAATTTTCGAATATTCGAATTTCGAATATTCGAATTTCTGAATTTTTCGAAATGTCGAATCTTTCATTTTCGAAATTTCTCGAATTTTCGAATTTTTCATTTTCGAAATTTTGCATTTTTGAATTTTTCATTTTCGAAATTTTGCATTTTTGAATTTCAAATTTTTCATTTTTGAATTTTTCATTTTTCGAAATTTCGAATTTCCCAATTTTCCAATTTTTTATTTTTCGAATTTTTCATTTTCGAAAATTAAAAATTCGAAAATTAAAAATTCGAAAATTAAATAATTCGAATATTCGAATTAGAGAATTCGAAAATTCGAATTTTCGAACTATTTAATTTTCGAATTTTCGAAATTTCGAATTTTCTAATTTCGAATTTTCACATTTTTTATTTTTCGAATTTTCGAAAAATAAAAAAATTACGAAAATTCAAATATTCTAAATTTCGAAATTGTAACATTAAAAAATCTAAAGTTCGAAAATCTAAAATTCGAAAATGGGAAATTTCTGAATTTTTCGAATTTTTTAATTTCCGAAAATTATTTTTTTTCATTTTCGTTTCATTCGTTTTTTTTCGGAAATTTAGTTTTTTCCGTTTTATTCGTTTTTTTGCATTTTCGGAAATCCGAAAATTCAGAATTTTCGAATTTCCCGAATTTACGAAAAAAGCAAAAAAACGAATAAAACGGAAAAAAATATTTGTTCGATCTTCCCGAATTTACGAATTTACGAAAAAAAATAAAAAAAACGAATGAAACAAAAACGATTTTTTTTTTTAATTTCCCGAATTTCCGAAAAAATTAAAAAAACGAAAATGACATAAACGAAAAAAACGAATTTTTTGGCAGTGCACATGTCTAATACAGACAACCCCCCCGACATGTAACGTCCAGCGTTCCAGAAGTGGCTAGGTTTGCCACAGTTGGGTTTGCAGTTAGGACTATGTTTAAAAGTTTATGGTCAGATGTGAAAAGTGTGGATGTGATAAATTTATCCTGTGAGTGTGTTGTGTATTTTAAAGGTAACGGTAATTTTAGCATTAAGGTAATGCTAACATTTTTGTCAAGAAACAACTGCACCAATAAAAAACAAAATCCAGCAGTCTTCAGATAACTTGTCGGACCTTTACTATGGTAAGGAAAATGTTCAATACATATTTTTTTGTCTAATACTTGACGCTATGATTTTTTTGTTTCTCTTCTGCTTGCAGGACACGGTGTATGAGTATTTCGTAGACCCAAAAACAAAGAACTGGATGAACTTTGAGGACAGATTGCCCAAAGGTTGGCGGATTCCAGCCAAGTAAGTATTTTTGAAAAAAGTTACAAAATTGTCCTTGGGGGAACTTTCCTTCCACTGATACAAATAATGGGGCATTATTTCTTCAATTGACACCAATGATGGGGCACTATTCCTTCCAATGACAAGAATGATATGGCTCTATTCCTCAAAATGACACCAACAGCGGGGCACTATTCCTTCCTCTGACACCAAAAAAAGGGCGCTATTTCACCCCCCTAATACCAAAGATGCATTGTTTACTTCCATGGTTACCAGTAGGGTTGTCCCGATACCACTTTTTTAGGACCGAGTACAAGTACCGATACTTTTTTTCAAGTAGTCGCCGATACCGAATACCGATACTTTTTTAAATGTGTCCCTAAATGCAGCCATGTCCCCCACATATGCAGCCATGTATGTCCCCCACATATGCAGCCATGTATGTCCCCCACATATGCAGCCATGTATGTCCCCCACATATGCAGCCATGTATGTCCCCCACATTGCAGCCTGGTATGTCCCCCACATTGCAGCCATGTATGTCCCCCACATTGCAGCCATGTATGTCCCCCATATGCAGCCATGTATGTCCCCCATATGCAGCCATGTATGTCCCCCATATGCAGCCATGTATGTCCCCCACATTGCAGCCATGTATGTCCCCCACATTGCAGCCATATATGTCCCCCACATTGCAGCCATGTATGTCCCCCATATTGCAGCCATGTATGTCCCCCATATGCAGCCATGTATGTCCCCCATATGCAGCCATGTATGTCCCCCATATGCAGCCATGTATGTCCCCCACATTGCAGCCATGTATGTCCCCCACATTGCAGCCATGTATGTCCCCCACATTGCAGCCATGTATGTCCCCCATATTGCAGCCATGTATGTCCCCCATATGCAGCCATGTATGTCCCCCACATTGCAGCCATGTATGTCCCCCACATTGCAGCCATGTATGTCCCCCATATTGCAGCCATGTATGTCCCCCACATTGCAGCCATGTATGTCCCCCATATTGCAGCCATGTATGTCCCCCACATATGCAGTCATGTATGTCCCCCATATTGCAGCCATGTATGTCCCCCACATATGCAGCCATGTATGTCCCCCACATATGCAGTCATGTATGTCCCCCACATATTGCAGCCATGTATGTCCCCCACATATGCAGCCATGTATGTCCCCCACATATGCAGTCATGTATGTCCCCCACATATGCAGTCATGTATGTCCCCCACATATGCAGCCATGTATGTCCCCCACATATGCGGCCATGTATGTCCCCCACATATGCAGCCATGTATGTCCCCCACATTGCAGCCTGGTATGTCCCCCACATTGCAGCCATGTATGTCCCCCATATGCAGCCATGTATGTCCCCCATATGCAGCCATGTATGTCCCCCACATTGCAGCCATGTATGTCCCCCACATTGCAGCCATGTATGTCCCCCATATTGCAGCCATGTATGTCCCCCATATGCAGCCATGTATGTCCCCCACATTGCAGCCATGTATGTCCCCCACATTGCAGCCATGTATGTCCCCCATATTGCAGCCATGTATGTCCCCCACATTGCAGCCATGTATGTCCCCCATATTGCAGCCATGTATGTCCCCCATATGCAGCCATGTATGTCCCCCATATGCAGCCATGTATGTCCCCCACATTGCAGCCATGTATGTCCCCCACATTGCAGCCATGTATGTCCCCCACATTGCAGCCATGTCCTGTCCCTCATACCTGTAGATATGATGCTGCCACCGCCGCTGCCGCATACCGCCATTAATCCCCCTGCATTATAGCGCAGCGCGCATTACAAGGGGGAGTGTCTATACACGGATTCGTGCATAGGCACTCCCCCTTGCTCGGGATTGAACAGATCCGTCCAATCCCAAGAAGAGGAGTGTCAATACATGGCGGCGCGGGCATTACAAGTATTCAGAACGAAAGCTTGTAATGCGCGCTACGCTATAATGCAGGGGGATTAACGGCGGTATGCGGCAGCGGCGGCATCATATCTACAAGTATGAGGCACAGGACATGGCTGCAATATGGGGGGGAAGTATTCTATTTAAGTATCGGGGGTATTTGCGAGAGTACAAGTACTCCCGCAAATACTCTGCATCGGTCCCGATACCGATACTGGTATCGGGACAACCCTAGTTGCCAGGATCATTTTTACTTCTGATGACCACAGTTCGGCCCTCCTAAAGTCTGGAGGATACGTTTAGAATGTTTGGAGACCCTCGATTTAGGGTATGAACATATCCTATAGGACAACATACGCTTGATGATTCAAGATTCCCATTGTCAACTTAAATAAAGTTTTGTTTTCTGTTCAATTTTTTTTTTAATTCTTTGACAAATTTGTAATCTGCCAAAAAACAATTGGCCAACGGGACAGACTTCGTAAGGTAGCAGTCATATATAGTATATCAGATTGGTGTTACAAAAAAATTAACAAGCCAAATACAATATACTGTAACTTTTGTCTGCCAGAAGGCAAATATGACAGTGTAGGTGTTTGTGTTAAAGCGGAGCTCCAGCCGCAAAAATTTTTTTTTTTAAAGTCAGCAGCTACTAACAGTGTAGTTGCTGACTTTAAATAAGGACACTTACCTGTCCTAGGCGCCCGCGCTGATGGCCCCCCCGATGCCGGTCCCGCGATCGCTCCGAGTCCTGCGCCGCCATTCACACTAGGGGAAACAGGCAGTGAAGCCGTACGGCTTCACTGCCCGTTTCCTACTGTGCCTGCGCGAGTCTCACGCTGGCTTGTGAATGGGCGCGCTGCTCTCTGAGAACACACACAGTTCCCAGAAAGCAGCGCGCCCATTCACAAGGAGAAGAAGAAGAAGAAATCAAACCGCGGTGCAGGTGAGGCAGATTATGGACTTCCGCATAGCAACAGCTATTTCGGGTGAGTATTTTTTTTTTTTTTTTCAGGTTTTTATTTTTTTATTTTTTTAAACAACATGGCAAAATTTTGTTTTCCTGGGTGGAGCTCCGCTTTAAGTTGGTAGTCCCATGATAATCAATATAACTACACCGATACTACAAGACACAGTACACCCCCTCTACACTGATACTACAACACACAGTACAACCCTACTACACGACACAGTACACCCCTACTACACTGATACTACAACACACAGTACAACCCTACTACACCGATACTACAAGACACAGTACACCCCCTCTACACTGATACTACAACACACAGTACACCCCTACTACACTGATACTACAACACACAGTACACCCCTACTACACTGATACTACAACACACAGTACAACCCTACTACACCGATACTACAACACACAGTACACCCCTAGTACACCGATACTACAACACACAGTAAACCCCTACTACACTGATACTTCACCACAAAGTACAACCCTACTACACTGATACTACAAGACAAAGTACACACCAACTACACCAATACTACAACACACAGTACACCCCTAGTACACTGATACTACAACACACAGTAAACCCCTACTACACTGAAACTCAGTATAACCCTACTACATCAATACTACAAAACAAAGTACACACCTACTACACCCCTAGTACAATACACAGTACACCTTTAATTGTACTACACTGCTTTTGCCAACCCTGGGCCCCCACATGCCAACCTAAAGGCACTTTGGCCCATTATGGGCATATTGCCTGTACTCAGGGGCGGACTGACAACTCATGCGGCCTCCGGGCAATAGAATATTATAGGGCCCCTGGGCTTCCAGAGGGCCACCAGGCCAGGAGGCAGGGCAGCTAAAATCTCAGGATTTTCACGACAAAAGCATGTCGGTTTCAAACATATCAGGGACAGATGTAAAAAAAAGCACAGATTTTTACATACTGTCCCTGGTTTTATTGAACCTGGCAACCCTGAAGGGGGCCCCCTAGTGGCATGGGGCCCTCGGGCAGTGCCCGAGAGCTCAAATGGTCAGTCCGCCCCTGCCTGTACTCCCCTATTGACAGCTCTGTTCTTGGCCCTAAGTGATCTCTCTAATTCAGATTACTGTCCACTGTTTTTGAGATATTGACAATTTGTGGCTAATTTCCTTGTCATTCCTCCTCACAGTTCCCCGTTCTACAAGATCATGGTGCCAACAGTGGACACAGTGCGCTACCAGTTCATTGTTAGTGCCCTAGTGACGCACCAGAACCCAGTTCTCCTTGTCGGTCCAGTGGGGACTGGGAAAACATCTATTGCTCAAAGTGTTCTGCAGTCTTTAGATGCCAACAAGTGGACACTGTTAACCGTGAACATGTCCGCACAGGTAAACAACCAAAAAAAAAAGTTTTTGTAGATTTGCAGCTCAGTTTGATAGTCCAAGTGAATTAAAGTCAGGCCTAAATGTGAAGGCAAATGCAAAGTTTGGAATCACCAGAGCAAAAATAGAGAGGTAATCTTCCAATGAGGACATAGACAGCAAAAAATCCTGATGGTGGTTTAACCAATCTATGCTCTATATATCTGTAGGTACAGAGGGCCAGATTCTCAGAAGAGATACACCGTCGTATCTCTGTTTCTAAGGCATCCTATCTATGCGACTGATTCTTAGAATCAGTTACACATTGATTTGGCGTAGATTCGACTGGCGTAAGTCACTTACACCGTCGTATCTAAGTTGCAATGTTACGCTGGCCGCTAGGTGGGGTTTCCGTCAACTTCTGCGTCAAATATGCAAATGAGCGCGATACGCCGATTCCCGAACGTATTTGCGCCCCGTCGTCCTAGTTTACGTCGTTTGCGTAAGAATAAGGTAACCCCTGCTATATGAGGGGTAACCTTGCGTAGGTTCGGCGTACGCCATGTTAAGCATGGATGTCGGGACAGCGTCATGTTTTTCCGTCGTTTACGTCGTTTGCGTAACTCGTTCTCGAATAGGGCTTTTTGTAAGTGACGTTCACGTCGGTTTCATTGACATTTGGCGACGTGATTTGGAGCATGCGCACTGGGCTACGTTTACGGCCGGCGCATGCGCAGTTCGTTTGGCGCGGGGGCGCGCTTAATTTAAATACAAAACGCCCACCTCTTTCCTACTTTGAATTACGCGGGCTTACGCAGGCCCATTTACGCTACGCCGCCCCAAGTTATGGAGCAAGTGCTTTGAGAATACAGAACTTGCCTGTAAAACCTGCGGAGGCGTAGCGTAAATGGGATACGCTACGCCAAAAATACGCCGATCTACGAGAATCTGGCCCACCATATTTAATATTTCGGAATTCACTTCGTAAAAGCCAAATGAGTGCAATGATTAATTGTAATGGGCCACTGCACTTTGTCATTTTTTCCATATCTTATTAAGACATCCATGTCTTCTGTCAGTAGGAAGGCCTGTTCCTGTACTTGCCCCATGTGTATGTCTTGGCAAGCTGTGTTCCATGCCCCCATTACACCATGATAGCGTATGAAGTAGCACTGCATATTAATGGTACATTTGTCATTCACAAGGGTCAATGTTCACTTTCCTCCTCAGACAAGCTCCAGCAACGTGCAAAATATTATTGAGAGTCGTGTGGAGAAGAGGACAAAGGGCGTGTACGTACCTGCTGGGGGCAAACACCTCCTGACCTTCATGGATGACCTCAATATGCCAGCTAAGGATACTTTTGGATCACAGCCACCTCTGGAGCTTCTGCGGCTCTGGATTGATTATGGCTTCTGGTATGATCGCCAGAACCAAAGCATCAAATACGTCAAGGTGAGGAATGTTCTTCAGATGATCAGCAGCCTCATGTTATCCTTGATGTATCTTGAAGTCCTTTTCTCTACTTTTTTTCTTATACAAAATATTATCTTCTCTCTCTAAACATGTTTCTATCACTTTTCTCAGGACATGTTCATCATGGCAGCGATGGGTCCCCCTGGAGGAGGCCGAACTGCCATTTCTGGGCGCCTTCAGAGCCGATTCAACCTGATTAATATGACCTTCCCCTCGGTGAGTCAACAGTATTTTTATCTCTTCATGCCGCGTGCACACGATCTGAATTTCCGACAACAAATGTTCGATGTAAGCTTTTGGTCGGATATTCCAACCGTGTGTACGCTCCATCAAACATTTGCTGTCAGAAATTCCGACAGCAAATGTTTGAGAGTTGGTTCTCAATTTTTCCGA
Source organism: Rana kukunoris (assembly GCA_029574335.1). NCBI lineage: Eukaryota > Metazoa > Chordata > Amphibia > Anura > Ranidae > Rana > Rana kukunoris. The sequence continues at coordinate 522,411,093 of CM056051.1, forward strand.
AGGCAAAAGTTCTTGTTGGAAAATCCGATCGTCTGTGTGCCATTCCGACGCACAAAAATCCTAAGCATGCTTGGAATCATTGAACTTCATTCTTCTCGGCTCGTCGTAGTGTTGTACATCAGCGCGTTCTTGACGTTCGGAATTTCAGACAAATTTGTGTGACCGTGTGTATGCAGAGTTTGAGCCAACATTCCATTGGAAAAAAAATCCACGGTTTTGCTGTCGGAAATTCCAATCGTGTGTACGCGGCATCAGTGTTATTGAAATCTATGCTAAATATTATTAATAATCCCTTGGCTCAAATCTACCCTGTGGCCAAAATTTGAGCTTGTTGGACATCCCATTCCAAAACCATATGGAGTTGGCCAACCCTTTTCCAAGCCTCTATTTTTCTGGGAAGGGTTTTTTTTTTTTAGCGCCAGGTTTACAAGATTATTTTCCCTTTTCAAGCCAGTCATGGGTGATCTGGTAATCTTGGAATGTACTTGTTTTTCTGCAGGAATCTCAAATCAAGAGGATATTTGGGACGATGATGAGCCAGAAGCTGCAAGATTTTGAGGAAGAAGTGAAACCCGTTGGGGATATAATCACACAGGCAACCATAGAGCTGTATAACGCCGTTACCCAGAGATTCCTGCCCACCCCTGCCAAAATCCACTACCTGTTTAACCTCAGGGACATCTCCAAGGTGAGTCCCAAGTGGAGCTAAATTAAGAAAATTTCTATGTGAAAAATATCAGAAACTCTCATTTGATTGGTAAGTACGATAGATGGGTAAGCATTGTGTTTTCTATAATGTCTTTAACCACTTGCCTACTGTGCACCTACACCCCCTTCCTGCCCAGACAAAATTTAAGCTTCCAGCACTGCGTCGCTTTAACTGACAATTGCGCGGTCGTGTGACGTGGCTCCCAAACAAAATTGGCGTCCTTTTTTTCCCACAAATAGAGCTTTCTTTTGGTGGTATTTGATCACCTCTGCGGTTTTTATTTTTTGCGCTATAAACAAAAATAGAGCGTCAATTTTTAAAAAAATTCAATATTTTTTACTTTTTGCTATAATAAATAACCCCAAAAATATATAAAAAAAAATATTTTTTTCCTCAGTTTAGACCGATACGTATTCTTCTACATATTTTTGGTAAAAAAAAAAAATGCAATAAGTGTTTATCGATTGGTTTGCGCAAAATTTATAGTGTTTACAAAATAGGGGATAGTTTATGGCATTCTTTTTTTTTTTTTTTTACTATTAATGGCAGCGATTTGCGATTTTTTTATTGGGACTGCGGCGTTATGGCGGACATTTCGGACACTTTTCTGACATTTTTGGGACCATTTACATTTATACAGTGAGCAATGCTATAAATATGCATTGATTACTGTATAAATGTGACTGGCAGTGAAGGGGTTAACCACTAGGGGGCGGGGAAGGGGTTAAATGTGTGTCCTATGAGTGTTCTAACTGTGGGGGGAGGGGGGGGTGACTGGGGGAGGTGACCGATTGTGTCCCTATGTACAAGGAACACAATCTGTCTCCTCTCTCCCTGACAGGGACGTGCAGCTCTGTGTTTACATACAGAGCTCCACATCCCCGCTCAGTTACTGAGCAATCGCGTGTGCCCGGCGGCGATGGTTGCCGCCGGGCACTCGCACGGGATCCCCGAAGAGCGGCGGGTGCGCGCGCGCGCGCGCCCGCCCGCCCGCGGCTTTAATGGGACATCACGTCATATGACGTGATGTCAGGATAATGGAGTCCTCCGCCCGCCGTCATTTGACGGTGGGCAGAGGACAAGTGGTTAAAATGATTGTACAGTTTTTAGTTCCTGTTCACCAGTGGACTAATTTTCTCTCAGCTGTGTTTCTGGGAAGGATTTAGAGGGTTTCTTAACCACTTAAGCCCCGGACTATTTGGCTGGCCAAAGACCAAAGCACTTTTTGCGATTCGGCACTGCGTCGCTTTAACTGACAATTGCGCGGTCGTGCGACGTGGCTCCCAAACAAAATTGGCGTCCTTTTTTTCCCACAAATAGAGCTTTCTTTTGGTTGTATTTGATCACCTCTGCAGTTTTTATTTTTTGCGCTATAAACAAAAGTAAAGCAACAATTTTGAAATAAAAATTAAATATTTTTTACTTTTTGCTATAATAAAAAAATATATAATTTTATATAAATATATAATATATAAAATATATAATTTTTTTTATTAATATTTTTTTCTTACTTGTAATGGCGGCGATCAGCGATTTTTATCGTGACTGCGACATTATGGTGGACACATCGGACACTTTTGGCACTATTTTGGGACCATTCACATTTATACAGCGATCAGTGCTATAAAAATGCACTGATTACTGTGTAAATGTGAGTGGCAGTGTCCTGTCACTAGGCAGAACGTGGAAATGCTTGTTTACATCAGCATTTCCTAGTTCTTCCTCTCCATAAGAAGATCACAGGGACTTCCGGTGGACGTCGAGTCTGCGGGACCCGCGGTCAGACTCTTGGAGCTCACGGCAGGCGTGTGCCACCGGCAGGGGCCCGCGAGTCCGCAACCCCCGGGCCTTAAAGGTGACGTATATATACGTCGATCTGCCCAGTCGTGCCATTCTACCGACGTATGTAGTCGTGTAAGGGGTTAACATGTTTGTACAGTTTTTAGTTCCTGTCCACCAGTGGACTAATTTCCTCTCAGCTGTGTTTCTGGGAAGGATTTCGAGGGTTTCTCAATGGTCTTTTATCGGATAATGCAGCATGATCTTGACATCAATTTGAGACTTCTCACACCATTGAGAATTAATTGCCGGTGCCATTGACCTTCATTTGACATGCTTTAGCTGCCTATAGAGTTGTATAGAAATGGAATTTATGAGAAATGGAATTGTAATAATGACAGTCCTGAAGAAAAAATAAAAATCCCACCATTAATGTTTGGCAAATACAGAAGTTAACTCAATAATTAAAGACTGTACCATTTTTAGTTTTGCTTAATTTTCTATGTCAGGTTGGCAAGTGGTACATGCTCAGTTATTACAAAGCTCAAACACATGAGTGTATATACAGTGCAGAAAATAAGTATTTGAACACCCTGCTATTTTGCAAGTTCTCCCACTTGGAAATCATGGAGGGGTCTGAAATTGTTATCGTAGGTGCATGTCCACTGTGAGAGACATAATCAAAAAAAAAAAATTCCAGAAATCACAATTTATGATTTTTTTTAACTATTTATTTGTATGATACAGCTGCAAAGAAGTATTTGAACACCTGTCTATCAGCTAGAATTCTGACCCTCAAAGACCTGTTAGTCTGCCTTTAAAATGTCCACCTCCACTCCATTTATTATCCTAAATTAGATGCACCTGTTTGAGGTCATTAGCTGCATAAAGACACCTGTCCACCCCATACAATCAGTAAGAATCCAACTACTAACATGGCCAAGACCAAAGAGCTGTCCAAAGACACTAGAGACAAAATTGTACACCTCCACAAGGCTGGAAAGGGCTACGGGGAAATTGCCAAGCAGCTTGGTGAAAAAAGGTCCACTGTTGGAGCAATCATTAGAAAATGGAAGAAGCTAAACATGACTGTCAATCTCCCTCGGACTGGGGCTCCATGCAAAATCTCACCTTGTGGGATCTCAATGATCCTAAGAAAGGTGAGAAATCAGCCCAGGACTACACGGGAGGAGCTGGTCAATGACCTGAAAAGAGCTGGGACCACCGTTTCCAAGGTTACTGTTGGTAATACACTAAGACGTCATGGTTTGAAATCATGCATGGCACGGAGGGTTCCCCTGCTTAAACCAGCACATGTCAAGGCCCGTCTTAAGTTTGCCAATGACCATTTGGATGATCCAGAGGAGTCATGGTAGAAAGTCATGTGGTCAGATGAGACCAAAATAGTACTTTTTGGTCATAATTCCACTAACCGTGTTTGGAGGAAGAAGAATGATGAGTACCATCCCAAGAACACCATCCCTACTGTGAAGCATGGGGGTGGTAGCATCATGCTTTGGGGGTGTTTTTCTGCACATGGGACAGGGCGACTGCACTGTATTAAAGCGGAGTTTCACCCTAAATATAAGATCTCCCATGCGCTTCAGCATACTGGCGTCAGCGCCAGTATGCTGGTTTTTTTTTTTTTTTATAGCACACTTACTGTTTTATCGTAGAAATCCTTTTCTGTCCCCCGCGGTGGACGGCGCCAGTACAGCGCGTCACATCTTCCTAAGATACCCGATATGGACTCGGGTATTTCCGGCGCTATGCGGCGCCTGCGCACAGACCTAGGAGCTGACTGCGCAGGCGCCCTATTTCTCCGAGTCCTATTTCGGAGGGCGTGACGCGCCATAGCCGTAGACTCGGAGAAATACGGCGCCTGCGCAGTCAGCTCCTAGGTCTGTGCGCAGGCGCCGCATAGCGCCGGAAATACCCGAGTCCATATCGGGTATCTTAGGAAGATGTGACGCGCTGTACTGGCGCCGTCCACCGCGGGGGACAGAAAAGGATTTCTACGATAAAACAGTAAGTGTGCTATAAAAAAAAAAAAAACCCAGCATACTGGCGCTGACGCCAGTATGCTGAAGCGCATGGGAGATCTTATATTTAGGGTGAAACTCCGCTTTAAGGAGAGAATGACCGGGGCCATGTATTGCGAGATTTTGGGCAACAACCTCCTTCCCTCAGTTAGAGCTTTGAAGATGGGTCGAGGCTGGGTCTTCCAACATGACAATGACCCGAAGCACACAGCCAGGATAACCAAGGAGTGGCTCTGTAAGAAGCATATCAAGGTTCTGGCGTGGCCTAGCCAGTCTCCAGACCTAAACCCAATAGAGAATCTTTGGAGGGAGCTCAAATTTCGTGTTTCTCAGCGACAGCCCAGAAACCTGACTGATCTAGAGAAGATCTGTGTGGAGGAGTGGGCCAAAATCCCTCCTCCAGTGTGTGCAAACCTGGTGAAAAACTACAAGAAACGTTTGACCTCTGTAATTGCAAACAAAGGCGACTGTACCAAATATTAACATTGATTTTCTCAGGTGTTCAAATACTTATTTGCAGCTGTATCATACAAATAAATAGTTAAAAAAATCATACATTGTGATTTCTGGAATTTTTTTTTTGGATTATGTCTCTCACAGTGGACATGCACCTACGATGACAATTTCAGACCCCTCCATGATTTCCAAGTGGGAGAACTTGCAAAATAGCAGGGTGTTCAAATACTTATTTTCTGCACTGTATATATATAATGGGCCAGATCCACACAAAAACGGCGTATCTTTAGGCGGGCGTAGCGCATCTCATATGCGCTACGCCGCCGTAACTCAGAGTGGCTCGTTTGGTATCCACAAAGAACTTGCTCCCAGATTTGCGCCGGCGTAACGTAAATTGGCCGGCGTAAGGCGTCGTAATTCAAAGTAGGCAGGTAGGGGGCGTGTTGTATTTAAATGAAGCGTGACCCCATGTAAATGCATGGCTAAACGAACGGCACACCTGGCACACCCTGTGCACCCGCAGCCTATGATTCTCAACATCCTTCAGGTGCTGGGATTTGCTCTACTGTGTGTCGGGGTGACATCGCCTCAACGTATTCTCTAAGATAATGGAAAAAGTAGTGGTACAACAGCTGCAACAGCATCTAGATACCCACAAGCTACTTGATCCATTGCAATCAGGCTTCCGTCCCGGACATGGGACGGAAACAGCATTGCTGAAAGTATGGGACGATGTTCTCAAGGCCGCAGACGAAGGAGAATCTTGTCTCCTGGTTCTGTTGGACCTAAGTGCAGCTTTTGACACTGTAGACCACAATCTGTTACTGACTCGGCTTACTGAAGTAGCCAGGGTCGCAGAAGGCGATTTATCTTGGTTCTCCTCTTTTTTGGAAAACCGATCGCAAACAGTGAAGCTAGGACCGTTTACGTCTGAAAAACGCACAGTAACATGCGGAGTCCCTCAAGGATCGCCTCTGTCACCAGTGCTATTTAACATCTACCTTCGTCCTCTTTTTGAGATTATTAGCAGCCAAAAACTGCTTTATCACTCTTATGCAGATGACACGCAACTGTATTTCCGCATCTGCAACAGACAGGATCACCACCTCAATCTAGAGACATGTCTCTCTTTGATAGAGGATTGGATGACAAAGAGTTATCTTAAACTCAATGGAGCGAAAACAGAACTTCTTCTGTTTCACGCCAAGCGTAGGAATCAACTTTCAACAGCGTGGACCCCCCCGCCTATTTTGGGCAAACTCATCACCCCTAGCGCCAAAGTCAAAAGCCTAGGGGTCATTTTTGACTCCTTTATGACAATGGACGCACAAATAGGGTCAGTGGTCAGCGGATCTCACCATCTACTGCACCTACTACGCAGACTCACTCCGTTCATCCCTAAAGAAGACCTAGCGGTCGTGGTGGGAGCTATTGTAAACTCCAGGCTGGATTATGCAAATGCCCTTTACCTCGGCCTCCCCAAGTACCAAATCGCTCGTCTGCAAGTCGTTCAGAATACGGCCGTCAGACTTGTGACTGGGAAAAAGCCCTGGGAATCCATCTCACCTTCACGGAGATCCCTTCATTGGCTGCCAGTTAAAGACAGAATTGCTTTTAAAGCTCTCTGTCTTACGCATAGATGTGTCCATGAGAGTGCCCCGCTTTACTTATGCGAATTAATAAAAGCGCATAATCCAAATCGCGTTTTGCGATCCACGAATCAGAACCTGCTCCAGGTTCCGAAAGCCAACTTCAAGTCCAAAGGAGAGAGAAGATTTGCGATCCAGGGTCCCAGACTATGGAACGCTTTACCAACCAGCATTCGGTTGGAGGAGAACCACCTAGCATTTAGGAAAAAGGTCAAGACTTTTCTCTTTTGATATCAAAGGAGACAGGAACAACAAGCGCCCAGAGGCGATTCAGTTCGCAGGTGCCGCGCTATATAAGTTTTCATTCATTCATTCATCGTTACTTCCCCTGTTCCTGGCTGGAGCTCTCAAAAACGTATATATCTCTATTCATTAATAGCAATGGAGAAGAGTAGTGAGGTGTTTTATGTCAACGGCACCCTGGCAACTATACTTCTGAAACAAGACCTGGATTCTTTCATTAGAATTTATTAGTGACGTTTTTGGTGAACAGCCAGTGATGAAGTAGAGATGTAGGGCCAGATTTACAAAGCACTTACGCTGGAGTATCAAGAGGTGCGCCTGCGCAATTGGAAATATGCACCTGCGTATCTATATGCCGTATCCCCAAAACGATATGCTCCATAAATCTAGACTTTTTCGACCAACGTAATTTCGTTAGATGGGCGCATCGTGCAGGCAAAAAATGCGCTAGACACACCATTGATTTGCTAGGCAAATATGCAAATGAGGGAGTTAGGGCGATCCACAAAAGTAAGTTTGTGCAGCGCAGGCTACGCACGTCCGGTCTAAAATTAGGCAATATAAAAGCTTGCTTAAAATTAGACAATGGGCAGATACCCCGTCGTATCGCCGTTTTTTTCCCCGGGTATCTATGCGAGTGATTCCTAGAATCACGTTGGCATAGATACGGGTGAAGATCCGACAAGTGTAATACCATTACACTTGCGGATCGTAGTTGTAATGACAACTCCGGCCACTAGGTGGCCTTTACGTTGTTTTCTCATTTGCCTATGAAAATGAGGCTACTACTCCGATTCCCGAACGCTTTTACGCCGCCCCGACGTCGCTTACGTCGTTTTCGTCCGCGTAAGGTTACCCCTGCTAATATGAGGCGTAACCTTACGCAGTACCGTCGGGTGCCGTCGGATGCAATGTTAAGTATGGCGTCGGGTCAGCGTCGGCTTTTTCCGTCGGTTACGTCGTTTTACTAAGTCGTTCGCGAATAGGGCATTACGTAAGTGACGATCACGTCGTTTTGATGTCGGTTTCAACGACGCTTTCCGACGTAAGCTGGAGCATGCGCACTGGGCTTTTTCCCCGGCCGGCGCATGCGCAGTTCGATCGACGTGGGGGCGCGCTTAATTTACGCTATGCCTCCGCAAACTATGGAGCAAGTGCATGAAGACTACGGCACTTGCTCTGTTAAGTTGCGGCGGCGTAGTGTAAATGGCTTATGCTACGCCAGCGCAAATGTATGAGAATCTGGCCCAATCCGTCTACATGTCAGCTAAAGCAACACCGTTAGGGACTAGCTGAGCAGCCACACTTGCAGGACAACAATCTGTATGCCAACATGCCAGGGGCATCCATGCTCATAGCTATACTACTGACTTTAGAAGAGCGCAGAAGGAGGAGGGCACGGAGGAGGGCACGGGAGAGGATATATCACACACGCATAGACATCTTTGGCATGAGTGATTCTGAGGTGTCTCGCATCTTCAGATTCACCCCTCATGCCATCATGGAATTAACCACAACCCTGCAGGAGGACATCACCAGCCCAACACATGACACCACCCATGACAGCTACATATACAACCATAGCCCCATCCCAATGGAATTCGAACAGAACATGTATGGGGACAGCTGGCTGGTTGGTGAGTAATATGGGTGGCAGGCATGACTGTCCCCCCCCCCCCCCCATGATGCTGAAATCACAAGGGGCACATGCACTACTAACATCCTCCTGTCTTATCCCTTCAGGGTGACTCTGCATATGCACTGGGACCCCATCTCATGACTCCTATCCGGAACCCTCCATGGTACCCTGTTGTATTCCCCAAACTTTGTATGTCAGATTATTGGTGCATGTTGCATGCTGCACAAATTCGCAGTGAGAAAGGGCCTGGAGATTGACATACGTGATGACCTGACCCCCGAACCAGACAATCCCCCCCTAACCGAGGCTACCCCGTCTTCTGAGGGAAGAGCAGCCAGGAGACAGCTCACATTAGGCATCTTTGCACGTTAAACACACACATTAATCATGGCACAATGAGAATGCATGCATGCACACCACTGTGGTCCCTAGCACACACACACATCACATCCTCATCACATTGGATTGGCACAAGCCCACCATGCAGGACTTGTGAGCAGCAACGCCATGCCACGGCTCCAATTATGTCACTGTACATTCATACACCATTCACACGGACCTGGGGATCACTTCTCCACCACAAATGAGGGTGACACCCCTTTTCCGGCAGGAATGTCACCCCCACATTCCAAAATCATTCACAAACAGAAAAAAAAAAAATGACCAGCAAAAATATATAAAAAGAAAAAAAACAGCAAAGTAAATACAGAAAAGACAAAACTCTCTCTAAAACAGTCACAAAATATCTCAAAGACACGTCACAAACCAACAAACGCTAACAAACAGAACAAAAGCACCTTGCTGTATAGGAAGGGATACAAAGGGATGTACTTTTGCAAAGGAAGTGCGTTTGTGTCTGTCTATTTAAGCTCTTTGCGTAGTTCACTAAGTTGACCGGGCTTAGTTCCAAACTCACTGATTGCACCGTGCCGAGTTGTGAGCATGCGCAGAGAGGTGCTGACCATGGTCTGCTTCATGTGCGCATGCGCAATCCGGCCGGCCCTTCATTTGCATGGGGTCACGGCTCATTTAAATGGAACACGCCCACGTCCTTCCCAATTTGAATTACTCTGCCTTACGCCTCGGAAATTATGTTGCACCGGCGCAAATTTCTGCGCAAATACTACGAGGATACAGTAATTGCGCCTCTACATTGCGCCGGTCTAACGTAAAGGAGGTGCGCTACTCCGGTCAATATATGCGCCACTGTACCTGAATCTGGCCTGTAGAATTTACCCAAGATGGCACTGGCGCAGGCAGGCAGGGGGTTGGCATAGCCTACTAGAGTCATCCTGCTGTGCAAACACAGTCTATGAATTTAAGCAGTCCATGTTATTTGAATTGGGGATTTTGAGTTTTATGTGTTGTAGATTGGAGAATTTACATCAGATTTAAGACTTACTCCAGCTGTTGACCCCCATAGTTATAACTAAAGATCTGTATAAAAGAATCAGGACCCCCTTTCTCCTGCTGGTGACACCTCTAGTAATCACTAAAGATCTTTATGGAGGAACTAGGGCCGTCTTCCTTCTGCTGGTGATCCCTCTAGTGCAGGGATATGCAATTAGCGGACCTCCAGCTGTTGCAAAACTACAAGTGCCATCATGCCCTCTGGGTGTCATGCTTGCGGCTGTCAGTCTTGCTCTGCCTCATGGGACTTGTAGTTCTGCAACAGCTGGAGGGCTGCAAATTGCATATCCCTGCTCTAGTGATATAAAGATCTATATAGAAGGATCAGGACTCCATTCCTCCTGATGGTGAGCCCTCTAGTGATAACTAAAGATCTTTATAAAGGAATCAGGACCTCCTTCATCCTGCTGGTGCACCCAAGAATTCGATTCACTTTCCCCACTGCCCAGCCACACTGTTTGTTCATTTATAAAGGAAATTCTGGCACATTTGCACCAGGATAGGGAGAATTAAAAGAACACTAACATCTATTTTTCCAATTTCTCAGGTATTCCAAGGCATGTTACGGGCACACCGTGATCTACACGATACGAAGCACAGTATGACCAAGCTGTGGGTACATGAATGCTTCAGGTATGGCACACTCATCCATAGGGGCCTATTTATAACAAGGTTGATATTTAAATTGGCCTCAGAACCTGTGTATTTCATATGTGTTTGGGCTTAAAGGGATGAGGTGGCAACACTAGGCCCAGCCCCATCAGTTCAGCAGGTGGCCCAGAGTAGAGAGGGGACTCTTAAAGCACCTCAGACACCCCCCTTAGTGTAGACCACCACAGTATAGACACCCCCCTTAGTGCAGACCACCACAGTATAGACACCCCCCTTAGTGCAGACCACCACAGTATAGACACTCCCCTTAGTGCAGACCACCACAGTATAAACACCCCCCTTAGTGCAGACCACCACAGTATAGACACCCCCCTTAGTGCAGACCACCACAGTATAGACACCCCCCTTAGTGCAGACCACCACAGTATAGACACCCCCCTTAGTGCAGACCACCACAGTATAAACACCCCCCTTAGTGCAGACCACCACAGTATAAACACCCCCCTTAGTGCAGACCACCACAGTATAGACACCCCCCTTAGTGCAGACCACCACAGTATAGACACCCCCCTTAGTGCAGACCACCACAGTATAGACACCCCCCCTTAGTGCAGACCACCACAGTATAGACACCCCCCTTAGTGCAGACCAGCACAGTATAGACACCCCTCTTAGTGCAGACCACCACAGTATAGACTCCCCCTTAGTGCAGACCACTGCAGTATAGACACCCCCCTTAGTGCAGACCAGCACAGTATAGACACCCCCCTTAGTGCAGACCACCACAGTATAGACACCCCCCTTAGTGCAGACCAGCACAGTATAGACACCCCCCTTAGTGCAGACCAGCACAGTATAGACACCCCTCTTAGTGCAGACCAGCACAGTATAGACACCCCCCTTAGTGCAGACCAGCACAGTATAGACACCCCTCTTAGTGCAGACCACCACAGTATAGACTCCCCCTTAGTGCAGACCAGCACAGTATAGACACCCCTCTTAGTGCAGACCACCACAGTATAGACACCCCCCCTTAGTGCAGACCAGCACAGTATAGACTCCCCTCTTAGTGCAGACCAGCACAGTATAGACACCCCTCTTAGTGCAGACCACCACAGTATAGACACCCCCCCCTTAGTGCAGACCAGCACAGTATAGACACCCCTCTTAGTGCAGACCACCACAGTATAGACACCCCCCTTAGTGCAGACCAGCACAGTATAGACACCCCCCTTAGTGCAGACCACCACAGTATAGACTCCCCCTTAGTGCAGACCACTGCAGTATAGACATTCCCTTAGTGCAGACCCCCGCAACATAATGTCCTTATTTCTTCTGAGAAATCCTCACTTCCTGTTCTTCTGTCTGTAACTCCACACAGTAATGCGAGGCTTGTGTGAAGAAAGCCTCTTGAGGGGGGAGGGGGCAAGCAGGCAAGTCAGGACACTCTCTACTTTGCAGATAGAGAAAGGGGCTGTGTGTTGGTGGGTGTCCTGACTCTCCTGCTCGCCCCCTCCCCCCTCAAGCTGCTTTCTCCACACCAGGGAGTAAGCCTTACATTACTGTGTGGAGTTACAGACAGAAGAACAGGAAGTGAGGATTTCTCAGAAGAAAGAAGGACATTTAAAAGTAAAATGGAAGGATGAGGTAAGTGAAGGAGGACTGCACTAAGGTAAAGGAAGATATTTAGGAAAAAACATTTTTACCTTTACAACCCCTTTAAGTTGCATCAAAGTCGGACCACTTTGAAGTCGCTACGACTTGGAGTCGCACAGATATGAATGGTACTGATTGTAAATCATGGGGTACGACTTGTCATGCGACGTCGCAGGAGAAGTCGCACAAGTGTGAAAGGGTCAGTAATGTGGAACAGACCAGCCGCGGGCAATACTGGTGATTAACCCTTTGCCCCCTGCCTGCCTTTTATTGGCACAGCTCCTACAGTACAGGTCCTCTTGTATAGACTACAGCGACCTTTCTTTTACTTTTTCTAAAGAACAAAACGTCTCCATCTTGGGTGAACGTGCACCAGATAAGTCACCCCGGGCGACACACAACTTGTATTAATCCGACACGAATATCAAGTGAACATTTTTCACACATTTGGAGCATTACAGTTGGCAAGTTGGTATTTTTAGCACAAAATATCTCAACTCTCTCGGAAATAAAATGACATTACGGCTGTGAAAGACTAACGTGAAAAGTCACACATAGGATCTGGAGATAGACTTTAGAAGCGATCGCTCTGTATTACACAACTTTAGTAAATCGCACCCACCCAGTCACTGTCAGCTGTAGGGGAGAAGATGGAGGAGGGAGGGTAAAATGCATGCTGCATGGGGGATTGTGTGCTGTGTGTGGTGATCATTCTGGGGTCAGCACACATTCACAGATCTCTACAGCAGAAGTTGCCCAGGAGCGGGTGGCGGTAAAGAGCTGAAAAAACATGTCGTTTCGTGAATGTTGGCTGAAAAAGTTCTCCTGAACAAGTTCACGGCCAACGCCATTCGCACAAAATTTCACGGATTTGTCCGATGGAAATCCAATCGTGTGTATGAGGCTTTTGTCCATAGGGTTCAATACTGAGTTGCCCCCCCCCCCCCCCCCCTCCCCTTTGCAGCTATAACTGGGAAGGCCGTCCACAAGGCTTAGGAGTGTGTCTATGGGAATGTTTGACCATTCTTCCAGAAGCACATTTTTGAGGTCAGGCACTGATGTGGACAAGAAGGCCTGACTCTCAGTCTCCACTCTAATTCATCCCAAAAGTGTTCTATCGGGTTGAGGTCAGGAGCAGTCAAGTTCCTCCATTCCAAACTCACTCATCCATGTCTGTGTGGACCTTGCTTTGTGCTCTGGTCCAAATCATTTGGTGGAGGGGGGATTATGGTGTGGGGTTGTTTTTCAGGAGTTGGGCTTGGCCCCTTAGTTCCAGTGGAGGGAACTCTTAAGGTGTCAGCATACCAAGACATTTTGGACAATTTTATGCTCCCAACTTTGTGGGAACAATTTGGGGACGGCCCCTTCCTGTTCCAACATGACTGCACACCAGTGCACAAGGCAAGGTTCATAAAGACATGGATGAGCGAGTTTGGGGTGGAGGAACTTGACTGGCCTGCACAGAGTCCTGACCTCAACCCGATAGAACATCTTTGAGATTAATTAGAGCGAAGACTGTGAGCCAGGCCTTCTCGTCCAACATCAGTGCCTGACCTCACAAATGCTCTTCTGGAAGAATGGTCAAACATTCCCATAGACACTCCTAAACCTTGTGGACGGCCTTCCCAGAAGAGGTGAAGCTGTTATAGCTGCAAAGGCACTCAATATTGAACCCTAGGGACTAAGACTGGGATGCCATTAAAGTTCATGTACGTGTAAAGGCAGGTGTCCCAATACTTTTGACAATATATTGTATGTATCAATTGATACAAAGAGTGGTGCTGATGTAAACAAGACTTCCCAGAGCAAAAGAAGAGGATAAAATGCCCAACACGCAATGTGACCGACCTGAACATTTGTTTCTTGCAGAGTATTTTCTGACCGTCTGGTGGATTCCTCCGACACAGAAGCCTTTATTGGGATCCTGAGCGAAAAACTGGGCTCTCTCTTCGACCTCACCTACCACAACCTGTGTCCCAGCAAACACCCGCCGGTGTTCGGTAGGTAACACCCAAGCTGACCAGTAGCCAATCGGTGAACTTCACTTGGTGGAAAAAGGCTAAGTAGTACAAAGAACTCTAATGCCGCGTACACACGGTCGGATTTTCCCACAGAAAAAGTCAGATGGGAGCTTTTCGTTGGATATTCCGACCGCGTGTATGACTTTTCCTCTCAGAATTTCTGACGGACTTAGATAGGGAGCAGGTTCTCTATTTTTCCATCGGAAATTCTGACTGAGTTTTTCCTGTTGGAAAGAGGTAAGGAGGGCACCGCAGCTGAGTGGAGCCGAATGGCGCCGATCTGCGCCGGTTAGAGCCTTTCGGAAATGCTCGGAAAAACGCAGAAATACTGTTTCCGAGGTTTTCCAAGTTCCTCGGCCCCTTCTGAGTGTTTACGAGGCTCTCCCACGGCCCCCGCCTCTGGCAGCATGCGGTATTGCATGCCATTAAAGACAATGCAGACATTTTTTTTCATTTCCATTGACTTTCATTGACTTTGATATGCGAGTACTTTGGATTACGAGCGTTCTCCTGGAATGGATTATGCTCGTAATCCGAGGTTCCACTGTATATCACAGTCATTAGATGTGACAGCTGCATTTGTTTTATTTTTTTTCCCTTTTTTATGGGGAGTGGGAACCTTTTTGACAGGTAGGTGCTCCCACTTCCTCAGTTCTTACCTACGTGAGTATGAGGTCACATGACATCACTTGTCCTCCCCCACTCGCAGCCTCCAAGGATGCTTCACATGTCCCAGGAAGCTACAGAACCAGTCTCACTGTGCCATGGGATCTCGCACATGTGCAGCAGGGAGCTGGCCTGTGATTCAACAGGAAGTCACAGCTGGCTCCAAAATCCAACATGGCGGCATCGGGGGCCGCAACAGTGAGAAGAACTGGCTGTGGGAAGACAACGTTGGAGTCCAGGAACTATTAAGTTCCCCAAAATGGAACAATTGAGAAGGTCATGGTTAGGGTTGTTCTATGGTTTGATGCCCCAACCGCCATTTTTCAATTTTGGTAATTTGTCTACATCTGGGCACTGCATTGAATGTAGAGGACCTCTTCGGTGCCTGGACAAGGTTCTTTTGCACCCAGGGCGAAAAGGCCAACCCCATGCCTCCCCCCATTATACTACTTCACCAGCATGCCTTCCAAGTTCTGCCCTTTACGTGCCCACCCGTTACGCTAAAGCCCAGGGCGTAAGGGGTAGACCGCTACCTCTTCTGCCTACCCCTCCACCCAGCCCTGGACCTCTTGCTTATACTTGCATTCACTCCTTTTCTATTCTACAGGTGATTTTATGCGGGAGCCCCCCGTGTACGAGGACATCACCGACTTTGGCACTTTGAAAAAGTTCATGATGACCCAGCAGGAGGAACTGACTCAGCAGCCTGGGACCGCGGCTAAGAAACTTGTCCTGTTCACTGACGCCATCCAACACGGTGCGTTCTGAATACCCATTTGCACAAATAATTATGGGCAGGGTCATCTGTCATGTGTGGCTTAATGGATCAACGCATTTCGCAGTTTTATTGCTTTTATCAGGATCCACGCCTGTATTTTACCAGATCATATGGCAATAACACTGCGAAACGCATTGATCCATTATGCCAGCTTGGAATCATTAACTTGTGTTTGTTACAGTCAAAACAATATGGTAATTATTGTGTTTTGGATGTTTTTAATGTCTTTTTAAGAATGTAATAAAGTTTTAACTAAGAGTTTTATATGTAAATAAGGCACATTTAAAGTCCAGTTTAATTTTGTTCTGAACACTCATGCCATACAATGCTATATGCAGAATGAGGCGTGGGAATGGTGCCTTTGTGGTCTGCAGCAGGGCCACCAGGACAGTCACGCTTTTCACTAAGCTGTACCAGGATGGCGACATCCAGCGCAGGATCTGGGAACCTATACCATGCCCTCCTGATCCCAGTATTGTGCCCTCCTGTTTCCAGTATTGTGCCCTCATGATTCAACTTGTACTTTGCCCTCTTGATACCAGTATTGTGCCCTCCTGATCCCCCCTGTACGGTGCCCTCCTGATCCGAGAATTTTACCCTTCTGACCCCCCCTGTAATGTGCCCTCCTGATCCCATGACTGTGCCCTCCTTTTCCCCCTTGTACTGTGCCCTTCTGATCCCCCCTGTACTGTGCCCTTCTTTTCCCCCTTGTACTGTGCCCTTCTGATCCCCCCTGTACTGTGCCCTCCTGGTGCTCTCCTGATCCCAGAATTGTGCTCTCTTGATCCCCCCTGTACTGTGCCCTCCTGATCACCCCCTGTACTGTGCCCTCCTGATCCCAGTATTGTGCTCTCCTGATCCCTCTTGTACGATGTCCCCCTGATCCCAGTATTGTTCCCTCCTGATCCCCCTGTACTGTGCCCTCCTAATCCCCCCCTGTACTGTTCCCTCCTAATCCCAGTGTTGTGCCCTTCTGATCCCCTCTGTACTGTGCCCTCCTGATCCCAGTACTGAATGAATGAAAACTTACATAGCGCAGCACATGCAAAGTAAATCGCCTCTGGGCGCTTGTTGTTCCTGTCTCCTTTGAAATCAAAAGAGATGAGTCTTGATCTTTCTCCTGAAGGCTAGGTGGTACTGTGCCCTCCTGATCCCCCCTGTACTGTGCCCTCCTGATCCCAGTGTTGTGCCCTCCTGACCCCCCCCCCTGTACTGTGCCCTCCTGATCCCAGTGTTGTGCCCTCCTGACCCCCCCCCCTGTACTATGCCCTCCTGATCCCAGTATTATGCCCTCTAGATCCCCCTTGTATTTTTGTTCATTTCCATTTTATTTTATTTGTGTTGTTTTTTCAGGGAATTTGGAAATTAGAACATTAGAAAAATTCAAAAATTCAGAATGCAAAAATTTCGAAATTAGAAAATTCAGAAATCAAAAAATTAGAAAATCAAAAAATAAGAAAGGAAAAGCCGAAAATTTGAAAATCAAAAAATACTAAATAATAACTAACGTATAACAACTAACTATTAAATTATAGGTATTGGAATTTCCTTTCAAATTTTTCTGTTAGTAAACGTAACATAGACAAATTTATCTGAAAATACGAATTATCTGAAATAAAGAATGCCGCATTTAAACAAATGGAACGAAACTAAATAATAAATAATAATAATGTATTATTGTTAATATTATTGTTATTATTATTAATTTGTTACATTCCATTCGTTTAGATACAGCATATATTATTATGGATATTATTGTTATTTATTATTATTAATTTGTTGCGTTCCATTCGTTTAGATACGGCATTCATTATTACGGATAATTTGTAACTTCAGATGAATTCGTATTCGTTACGTTCACTAACAGCCACATTTGAAAGGAAATTCCAGTACCTATAATTTAATAGTTAGTAATAGTTAAGTTATTATTAGTTAGTTATTATTTCAGATTTTGGGGTTTTTAAATTTTCAGATTTTTGTTTTTATTTTCAGATTTTCGTTCTTTTGAATTTTTGGATTTGCATTATTATTTTTGGATTTCCGGATGTTCGAATTTCCGAATTCCCAATTTTAGAATGTTCGAATTTCCAAAATGTTTAATTTTTGAATTTCCAAAATTTTTAATTTTTGAATTTCCCAGATTGTGAATTTGAGGCGGCGTACACACGAGGGGATATGTCCGCTGAAAACGGTCCGATGGACCGTTTCAGCAGACATCTCCGCTCGTGTGTATGGGCTAGCGGACAGATTTCTCCACCCGACAGATTTCAAAGCAAGCTTTGAAATCTATCCGGTGGAATCTGTCCGCCCGACATGTCTGCTGGTTAGTATACTTACCAGCAGACATGTCGGCCCCCACCGCCGCCGCGCCGCTGCCGAATGGATTCGGCGCATGCGCGGAAGTGTTTTACTTCCTGGTGCGGTGACGTGGCGGTGACGCGGCGGCGTCAACGTCACCGCCGCGTCACCGCGCCGTCCGGCGGCGGGGAATTTGATCCGATGGTGTGTACACGCCATCGGATCAAACTCCCGATCGGACATATCCGATGGAAATGGTCCGCGGACCGTTTTCATCGGATATGTCCGATCGTCTGTACGCCGCCTTAGAGTATTCGGAAAAAATCAGTAATTAAAACATTCGGAATTTTGCGAATGAACAAATTTGTTAAACGAATTCAGAACTAAACGAATTGCACATGTCTATTTACAACCACTCTAACACAACGCACCTTAATGCGCCCCAAAAATGTAAAAGTGCCCTTCCTCTTTATTATTAAACAATGATTGGTGTGCATTGTTTCTGTTCATTACAAATAAATGCTGTACTTCACCTCAATCACAGCAATCAATCAGAATCTATCGCCTTGAATTAGGCGAATTCTGATTGGCTCCTGGGTTTTGGATATTACTATTACTCCTTGAACGTGTTTATTTTGATGGTGTCCAAACAGAGAATAAATCTTATTTTGTGTCTTTTTTTGCAGTGACCAGAATTGTGCGTGTGATTGGCCAGCCGCGGGGGAACATGTTACTGGTCGGTATTGGCGGTAGCGGGCGGCAGAGTCTTGCGCGGCTGGCGTCCTATATCTGTGAATACAAAGTCTTCCAGCTGGAGGTGACGCGTGGATACCGCCGGCAAGAGTTCCGCGAAGGTGAGGGGGCAAATGACTGATCTACATAGAGGAATTGTAAAGAGAACTTGACCGCTTTTCTGTACTTCGCTAATGAGGTGGAAGAACATTGCTGCCAGGCTGGTTGTATTTCCTGGAGAAGGTTGGCAATGGAAGGCTCCAGGTTTTTCTGATCACGGGTCTCCTTTAACCACTTCCATACCAGGCACTTACGCACCTTCCTGCCCAGGCCAATTTTCAGCTTTCAGCGCTGTCGCACTTTGAATGACAATTGCGGGGTCATGCTACACTGTACCCAAACAATTTTTTTATAATTTTGTTCCCACAAATAGAGCTTTCTTTTGGTGGTATTTGATCACCTCTGCAATTTTAATTTTTTTGCGCAACAACTAAAAAAAGACCGAAAATTTCGATGTAAATAAGTTTTCTTCTTCAATTATGGGCACTGATATGGTGGCACTGATAGGCACCAATGAGGTGGCACTGGGCACCAATGAGGTGGCACTGATGGGCACTGATAGGTGGCGCTGGTATGCGGCACTAATGGGGACTCGTAGACGGTACTGGGCACTCATAGAAGGCACTGAGAGGTGGCACTGATGGACACTGAGGGGTGGCACTGATGGCATTGCTGGGAATCACTTGTTTATTTACTAATTTGTGCCCGTCAGTGCCCATGTTGCCAGTCAGTGCCCATTTGTTGTCACTGATTGGCATCTATTGTGCTTATTTTTTTTACATGTGGATGGCCAAGGGGGATGTACCACATATTGCCCCCTTCCCTGGTGATCCAGTGTGGGCATCTGAGGGGGGGCTGCGCTGATAAACAATCAGCGCAAACCCCCCCCTGTCAGGAGAGCCGCCAATCGGCTCTCCTCTACTCGTGTTTGTCAGATCAACGGCTCTTCTTGTTTACATCGTGATCAACCGTGATTGGACACGGCTGATCACGTGGTAAAGAGCCTTCGCTGGAGGCTCTTTACCGAGATCGGAGATGCAGGGTGTCAGAGTGACACCCCACATCACCGATCGCCGCACGCGCCGGCATGTTATCCTGCTGGACGTCAATAGAAATCCAGTCAGGATAACACAACCACTTGCCGGACGTTTGTTTTCACCCGGTGATCCAGCCAGGAAAAACTTCCTTCCTAGGGTGACAACACATATTTATCATATCCATGGAGGAGCAATGTTGTCACCCTTCCACAGGACTACAGAACGCCTTCTCCACTTCTCCATAGAATAGAGGGGAGGTGTTTTGTAGTCCTGGGGTTGATTTACTAAGGCCAGTTTTCCACTAGTGTGACTTGGCTCACATGACAAGTCATACCCCATGATTTCCAATGAGTATCGTTCATATTTGTGCAACTTCAAAGTAGTTCCTGCACTACTTTGGTCCCACTTTGATGTGACTTGAGGTCCATAGACCTCCTAGAATACACAGGCATGTTTCAAGTCGCATCAAAATCAGAAAAAAATTGCAGCAAAATCGTGCAACTTTCAGGTCGCATTAGTGGAAACCTAGCCTTAAACTGGAGAATGCAAAATCTGGTGCAGCTGTGCATGGTAGCCAATCAGCTTCCATTTTATTTTTTTGCAGCAACGCATCACAACCGTGCAGTATTGGGACCAAAATAGCGACACTTTACCGCCACTGCACCTCCCGCCCCAGTGTGAAAGGGGCCTAAGAGAAGTTGATAGTTGGGGTCTTCTTGTACGTTAAGCTAACATTTTGGGACAATCCTTCTTTTATAGTACAGAGTTATGACACACAATGATTCCTTCCCTTCTTTTATCTCTCCATGTGCTCCTTTCTCTTTCTCAGACATCAAAAAACTGTACCGGCTGGCCGGTGTAGACGGGCGCCCCTCTGTCTTCCTCCTGACCGATACCCAAATCACAGAGGAGGCTTTTCTGGAAGACGTCAACAACATCCTGAGCTCCGGAGAGGTCCCCAACCTGTACAAGGCGGATGAGTTTGAGGAGGTACCTTTGTGTGTGGTGCAGGCCTCTTCCTCTTGTGTAAATGTACAGTATCTCACAAAAGTAAGTACACCCCTCACATTTTTGTAACTATTTTCTTCTATCTTTTCATGTGACAACACTGAAGAAATGACACTTTGCTACAATGTTGTGTAGTGAGTGTACAGCTTGTATAACAGTGTACATTTGCTGTCCCCTTTAAAATAACTCCACACACAGCCATTAATGCCTAAACCGCTGGCAACAAAAGTGAGTACATCCCTAAGGGATAATGTCAAAATTGGGCACAATTAGCCATTTCTCCTCCCCGGTGTCATGTGACTCGTTAGTGTTGCAAGGTCTCAGGTGTGAATGGGGAGCAGGTGTGGTAAATTTGGTGTTATCGCTTTTACTCTCTCATACTGGTCACTGGAAGTTCAACATGGCACCTCATGGCAAAGAAATCTCTGAGGATCTGAAAAAAAAAATTGTTACTCTACATAAAGATGGCCAAGGTTATAAGAAGATTGCCAAGACCCTGAAACTGAGCTGCAGCACGGTGGTCAAGACCATACAGGGGTTTCCACTCAGAACAGACCTCACCATGGTCGACCAAAGAAGTTGAGTGCACATGCTCAGCATCATATCCAGAGGTTGTCTTTGGGAAATAGACGTATGAGTGCTGCCAGCATTGCTGCAGAGGTTGAAGGGGTGGGGGTCAGCCTGCCGGTGCTCAGACCATACGCTGCACGCTGCATCAAACTGGTCTGCATGGCTGTCATCCCAGAAGGAAGCCTCTTCTAAAGATAACGCACAAGAAAGTCCACAAAAAGTTTGCTGAAGACAGACTAAGGACATGGATTATCGGAACCATGTCCTGTTTTCTGATGAGACCAAGATAAACTTATTTGGAGTCAGATGGTGTGAAGCGTGTGTGGCGGCAACCAGGTGAGGAGTTCAAAGACAAGTGTTTCTTGTCTACAGTCAGGCACGGTGGTGGGAGTGTCATGGTCTGGGACTGCATGAGTGCTGCCGGCACTGGGGAGCTACAGATCATTGAGGGAACCATGAATGCCAACATGTACTGTGACATACTGAAGCAGAGCATGATCCCCTCCCTTCAGAGATTGGGCCGCAGGGCAGTATTCTTACATAACAACACCAAACACACCTCCAAGACGACCACTGCCTTGCTAAAGAAGCTGAAGGTAAAGGTGATGGGCTGGCCAAGCATGTCTCCAGACCTA
Organism: Rana kukunoris; assembly: GCA_029574335.1. NCBI lineage: Eukaryota > Metazoa > Chordata > Amphibia > Anura > Ranidae > Rana > Rana kukunoris. The sequence goes on from CM056051.1 coordinate 522,433,093, forward strand.
AACCCTATTGAGCATCTGTGGGGCTCCTCAAAAGGAAGGTGGAGGAGCGCAAGGTCTCTGACATCCACCAGCTCTGTGATGTCATCATGGAGGAGGGGAAGAGGACTCCAGTGGCAACCTGTGAAGCCCTGGTGAACTCCATGCCCAAGAGGGTTAAGGCAGTGCTGTAAATAATAGTGGCTGCACAAAATGTTGACACTTTGGGCCCAATTTGGAAATTTTCACTTAGGGGTGTACTCACTTTTGTTGCCAGTGGTTTAGACATTAATGGCTGTGTGTTGAGTTATTTTGAGAGGACAGCAAATTTACACTGTTATACAAGCTGTACACTCACTACTTTTACATTATAGCAAAGTGTCATTTCTTCAGTGTTGTCACATAAAAAGATAGAAGGAAATATTTACACAAATGTGAGGGGTGTACTTACTTTTGTGAGATACTGTATAAGAGGTGTCAGCTCTTCAATTATTAAAACAGAACTTCAGTCCCCTTGATTGTAGCTCTGTCCCCCTCCACCAGCGCTGCCATTTTCGATAGTCCGAGGCATGCACAGATGTACCGCAGTGCATAATAGAACCCCAATTTCAGTAAAGTTGGGACGATGTATAAAATCTACATAAAAACAGAATGCAGTGATTTACAAATCTCATAAGCCTGTATTTTATTCACAATAGAAAACACATGAAATGTTTAAACGAAGACAATAGACCCTTTTAAGATAAAAATGCAGTCATTTTGAAATTGATGGCAGCAACACGTCTCAAAAAAGTTTGGGTGGGGCCATGTTTAGCACAGCGCAGTCTGTATATGTCTGGGAACTGAGGAGACAAGTTGCTGGAGTTTTGGAAGAGGAATGTTGTCCTATTCTTCCCTGATTTAGGATTCTAACTGCTCAACAGTCCTGGGTCTTTTTTGCTTTATTTTTAGTATCAAGATGCACCCAATATTTAAAATTGGTGAAAGGTCTGGACTGTGGGCAGCCAGTTCAGCACCCGGACTCTTTTACTAGGAAGCTATGCTTTTTGTCTTAGATGCGGTATGCGGTTTAGCATTGTTCTGAGGAAGACATAATTTGGATGGGAGCATATACTGCTCTAACACCTGGATGTATCTTTCAGCATTGATGGTGCCTTTCCAGATGTGAAAGCTGCCCATTCCATACTCACTAATGCCCCCCCCATACCACCAGAGATGCAGGCTTTTAAAACTGAGTGCTGATAACAAGCCAGAAGGTTCCTCTCCTCTTTAGTGCGGAGGATGCAGCACCAATGGTTGCCTAAAAGAATCTCAGATTTCAATGTGTCTGTCACAGAATAGTTTCCCACTTTGCAACAGACCATTTTAAATGAGCTTTGGCCTTTTAGATGAGCTTTGGCCACTGTGTTCTCTTAGAACACAGTGAGGGAACACAGTTAACCCCTTGATCGCCCCCTAATGTTAACCCCTTCCCTGACAGTGACATTTATACAGTAATGAGTGCATTTTTATAGCACTAATCGGTGTATAAATTATCAATGGTCCCAAAAATGTGTAAAAGTGTCTGACGAGTCCGCCGCAATATCCAGTCCCAATAAAAATCATTTTCAGATATGGCTTCTTCTTTCCATGATAGAGCTTTACTTTTTTTGGATGGCACAAAGAACTGTGTTCACAGACAGTGATGTTTGGAAACAGTGGCGGCTGGTGCTCCAAATTTTTGGGGAGGCGCAAAAACAAACAGAAAAAAAAAAATCAATTGCCGCCGCTGTGCCCATCAATTGCCGCCACTGTGCCCATCAATTGCCGCCACTGTGCCCATCAATTGCCGCCGCTGTGCCCATCAATTGCCGCCACTGTGCCCATCAATTGCCGCCACTGTGCCCATCAATTGCTGCCACTGTGCCCATCAAACTCAGCCACTGTGCCCACCAATTGCCGCTAGTTTGCCCCATCGAACACCGCCAATTTGCCCCCATCAAGTGCAGCCAGTTTCCCCATCAAGTGCAGCCAGTTTCCCCATCAAGTGCAGCCATTTCCCCCATCAAGTGCAGCCATTTCCCCCATCAAGTGCAGCCAGTTTCCCCATCAAGTGCAGCCATTTCCCCCATCAAGTGCAGCCATTTCCCCCATCAAGTGCAGCCATTTCCCCCATCAAGTGCAGCCTGTTTCCCCATCAAGTGCAGCCAGTTTCCCCATCAAGTGCAGCCAGTTTCCCCATCAAGTGCAGCCAGTTTCCCCATCAAGTGCAGCCAGTTTCCCCATCAAGTGCAGCCAGTTTCCCCATCAAGTGCAGCCATTTCCCCCATCAAGTGCAGCCTGTTTGCACCCTCCCCCTTTCCCTCCGCCTGGCACTTACCTTTCTCGGGTCAGTACAGTCCTCAATGTCTTCTCCTGTCCTCTTCATGTAATCTCTGCTATGATTGGACGCCTGATAGGTGTCCAATCACAGTGCCTGTCGGCTCAGCCAATCAGGTGACCGGTAATCAGACCCGGTGCACCTGATTGGCTGAGAGGTGGGTCAGTGTTAGGGAAGCGATTCCCTAACACAGCATTGTTTAAACAGGGAACGCACAGCCTGTAAACTATAAACAAAAAAGCGAAAATTTTGAAAAAAAAAAAATGATGTACTTTTTGCTTTAATACATTTTTTCTCAGTTTAGGCCGATACGTATTCTTCTAAATATTTTCAGTAAAAATAAAATCACAATAAGGCACGCCGACATAATTTCAATTTTCTCGCCGGCGTATCTTTTTTTAATATCCACAAAACAAGATACGCCGGAATTACGCTAAGAAATGACTGGTGTAACGTTATTACACCGTCGTCTCTTAGGTGCATATTTACGCTGGACGCTAGGGGCGCTTCCGTCTATTTCCAGCTTAAAATATGCAAATGAGCAAGTTACGCCAATCCACAAACGTACGAGCGGCCAGCGCATTCCCTTTATGTCATTTGTGTAAGCGTATCTCCGACGTAAAGCTACCCCTGCTATATGGAGGCGCAGCCAATGTCAAGTATGGACGTCGGGGCAGCGTCGTATTGGACGTCGTTTACGTCGTTTGCGTATGCCGATCCAGAATGGGCCTGGGCGTAAATTACATTCACGTAATTTTCATTGACTATTTGTGACGTGTATCACGCATGCGCACTGAGATACGTCCACGGCCGGCGCATGCGCAGTTCAAAAAATACGTCGGGTCATTGATAATTTTAATAAAACAAGCCCACCAACAACCCATTTGAATTACACCCGCGAACACCGGCCCATTTACTCTACGCCGCTGTAAGTAACAGAGCTATTTCTTTGAGGATAAGTAATACGCCGCTGTGACTTACAACGGCGTAGAGTAAATGGGTTAGGCTTACAAAACGCAGCAGCTTTGTGGATCTGGTCCATAGCGTCTACAATATAGGGGATAGATTTATGGCATTTTCATTATTATTATTTTTTTGTTACTAGTAATGGCGGCGATCTGCGATTTTTATTGGGACTGGATATTGCGGCGGACTCGTCAGACACTTTTACACATTTTTGGGACCATTGATAATTTATACACCGATTAGTGCTATAAAAATGCACTCATTACTGTATAAATGTCACTGTCAGGGAAGGGGTTAACATTAGGGGGCGATCAAGGGGTTAACTGTGTTCCCTCACTGTGTTCTAATTGTGGGTGGGGGGGGGCTTACTAAGGGAAGAGAAAGATCGCTGTTCATACTTTGTATGAACACATGATCAGTCTCCTCTCCCCTGAGAGAACTGGGATCTGTGTGTTTACACACACAGATCCTGGTTCTCGCTCTGTCACAAACGATCGGCTCCGGCGCCAAGCTGCGGGCTTGTGCCTCTGGCGGCGGCACGTGTGCGCCCCTGGTGGCCAAAAGGTGAATTTCAGTAAGGGAACTTAGATTTTACACAGCATCCTAACTATTTCAGAATCGGGATTGTATTTATTTTTATTTATTTTTTATACATCCCTTTTAAGGTGTCTTCAGTCTGGCCATCTAATGTCATAGGGTCTCTTACCTGATGTTTGCCTCTTCAGTGCTATACACTGACTAATAATTATTTTCTATTGCCCTGTAGATCCGAAGCACTCTACAAGAGAAGGCTAAAGAGGAGGGTGTCCCAGACAATCCTGAGAGCCTCTTTAACTTCTTGATTGAGAGAGTACGGAACAATCTTCACATCGTTCTGTGTATGAGCCCCGTTGGAGATCCTTTCAGGTGAGGAGAGGGCAGAGACTATAATGGATTGCATCCAATCCTCTTCATATGTGATCAAAGATAGACCGGTGGTGTTTGGCATCCCAGTCTCAGTCCGTAGGGTTCAATATTGAGTTGGACCCCCCCCCCCCCCTTTGCAGCTATAACAGTTTCAACTCCTCTGGGAAGGCCGTCCACAAGGTTTAGGAGTGTGTCTATGGGAATGTTTGACCATTCTTCCAGAAGCGCATTTGTGAGGCCAGCCACTGAACAAGAAGGCCTGACTCACAGTCTCCCCTCTAAATCATCCCAAAGGTGTTCTATCGGGTTGAGATCAGGACTCTGTGCAGGCCAGTCAAGTTCCTCCACCCCAAACTTGCTCATCCATGTCTTTATGGACCTTGCTTTGTACACTGGTGCACAGACATGTTTGGAACAGGAAGGGACCATCCCCAAACTGTTCCCACAAAGTTGGGAGCATGAAATTGTCCAAAATGTCTTGGTATGCTGACACCTTAAGAGTTCCCTTCACTGGAACTAAGGGGCCAAGCCCAACCCCTGAAAAACGACCCCACACCATAATCCCAGGCCAGTCAATGTCCTCCACTCCAACTTCGCTCATCCATGTCTTTATGGACCTTGCTTTGTGCTCTGGTCCAAATCATTTGGTGGAGGGGGGATTATGGTGTGGGGTTGCTTTTCAGGGGTTGGACTTGGCCCCTTAGTTCCAGTGAAGGGAAATCTTAAGACGTCAGCATACCAAGACATTTTGGACGATTTCATGCCCCCAACTTTGTGGGAACGGCTTGGGGATGGCCCCTTCCTGTTCAAACATGACTGCACACCAGTGCACAAAGCAAGGTCCATAAAGACATGGATGAGCGAGTGACATATGACAGTTTTAGCAAATAATACAAATCTGGAGTATCTTCAGATCTTTAGCATGTGTGTCTTGACGCATCTCAATGTGAAGACGGTATTTTTGTGTCCTTTTCTGTTGCAGGAACCGCATCCGCCAGTATCCAGCACTGGTCAACTGCACCACCATAGACTGGTTCTCCGAGTGGCCACAGGAAGCTCTGCTGGAGGTGGCCGAAAGATACCTGGAAGGAGTGGAGCTGGGAAACATGGAGGGGGTGAGTTTGACTTTCAGCCTGAAAATGGCTCTAATGGGTGAAGCTGGTGGTGAGTAATTCTCTTCTCCCATGTGTGCCCACCCCTTGTCTAAAATGCAAATCTTCCCTCCTATATACCCCCAGGTCAGTGGGAAGGTGGCCAGGATCTTTGTCACCATGCATCGATCGGTAGCGGAGTACTCCCGCAAGATGAAACTAGAACTGAGGAGACATAACTACATCACCCCCACCAGTTACCTGGAGGTCGTGTCCCGGTACAAGAGGTAAGTCCATCCTTTCACCTCGCTCATTTCTGGACTTGTAGGAGACCTTTTCTCTTGTCTTAGTGGGCCCAAAAAGAAAATTTGCCAATAGGACTTTTATGAGTAGTGCCAAAGGAAGTAGATAACAATATGTTAACCACTTCAGCCCCAGAAAGATTTACTCCCTTCCTGACCAGAGGTCTTTTTGCGATACGGCACTGCGTTGCTCGGTCGTGCGACGCGGCACCCAAACGAAATTGGCGTCCTTTTTCCCCCACAAATAGGGCTTTCTTTTGGTGGTATTTGATCACCTCTGCGGTTTTTACTTTTTGCGCTATAAGACCCCATTCACACCTGAGCGTTTGTAGCTTGAAGCCTGAAGCTACAAAACGCTGGAGGGGAAAAAATATATTATTCTCTATGGAGATGGTTCACATCTCCACTCCAAAACACCTGAAGCTCAAACAAGTTCTGGGACTTTTTTTTATGCAGATTTGGGCGTTTTTCTGCTTTTTACATTGGTGACCTTTTGACCTGTACAAAATTGCGGCAAAAACGCGGTAAAAAAAAATTGTGCGACTTTCTGCCTGAAAACGCTATGCTCAGGTGTGAATGGGGCCTAAATAAAATTAGAGCGACAATTTTGAAAAAAAAGCTATATTCCTTACTTTTTGCTATCATAAATCTCCCCAGAAAAGATATACATTTTTTTCTTTTTCCTCAGTTTAGGCCGATACGTATTCTTCTACATTTTGGTAAAAAAAATCGCAATAAGCGTTTATTGATTGGTTTGCGCAAAAGTTATAGCCTCTACAAAATAGGGATAGTTTTATGGCATTTTTATTAATAATTTTTTTTTTTTACTAGTAATGGCGGCGATCAGTGATTTTTATCGTGACTGCAACATTACGGCAGACACATCAGACACTTTTGACACCATTTTGGGAACATTGTCATTTATACAGCGAACAGTGCTATAAAAATGCACTGATTACTGTGTAAATGACTCTGGCAGGGAAGGGGTTAACCACTAGGGGGGCGATGAAGGGGTTAAGTGTGTCCTAGGGAGTGCAGCGATCGGAAAGCAGCGATCATTGTCGTGTCACTGCTAGGCCATCCCCCACACAGTTAGAATCACTATTCTAACTGTGTGGGGGGATGGCCTAGCAGTGACACGACAATGATCGCTGCTTTCCAATGAGAGGGAACAGATGATCAGTGTCCTGTCACTAGGCAGAATGGGGAGATGCTGTGTTTACACTGGCATCTCCCCGTTCTTCAGCTCCGTGACACGATCGGAGCTCCCGGCAGGCGTGTGCGTGCGGTGGCAAATTCAAAGTGACGTACAGGTACGTTACTTTGCGCAGCAATGCCATTCTGCTGTCGTAAATGTACAGGAGGCGATCGGCAAGCGGTTAAACAAAATGCTACATTTAATTCATGTTACAATTAAAATCAAACAAATTCAACATTGAATATGCCATGATAAAATCACAATATACATATATTCCTGGTGGTGATGCATGTACAGAATTTTGCAGGAGCACTTCAATTAGTGTATTCTTAAAGCTGTATTCTCTACGCGTTTCGTAGTGTAGCACCCACTTCCTCAGGAGATAGACAAGATTTGATTTGTGTTTATCTGTGGGAAGACCATGTCATAAGCAAAGCAATATGAAAAATATAATATGCTTAATTTATAAGGCCACCCAAAATGGGGTGGTGGTAAGTCCTCTGATGTGCAGAAAACGTACTCACACAGCAGTTGGAACACAAAGATATAGATGCACAGTAAGCGCCATCAAAAGGATAAGTATATTAGGGGTCCCAGCAATGAGACCGCTACTAGGTAGGTTCTCTTGTCTTAGATTTTGTTTTTAAGGTCACCCACCTGTAATTTCTCAAAATAAAGAGTGTAATTCACTGCACACTATGAGCTTCTCACAATGTGCATTAGAAGCTGCAGCAAAGCAGATAGAACACGCCTCATTTCCTGGCTGGAGGACATCCAGCTTCATCTAGCTCTTTCCTCTGCAGTCTGACCATCCCTGGCCTTCCTCTTTCATAAATTTGGATTTCAGTTCTTTCTATAATGAGGCTCAACATTGCTAGGGTTGGTCTATATGCAAATATAGCTTACCTAGGAACACCCACTTCTCCAGGCTGTCACCCACTCAGCAATGCATGTTGGTTTTTGCATAACTTCTCCCTAGAGCCAGCCCACTTCTTGCAGAGTTGATGACTCATAAAAGGAGCACTGAGGCTTGTGGGAGGGGGCAGCAGGGTGCTGTATATGAAAAAACATGTGTAGGCGCTACTACCATAACAGCTCCGCCCCCAGACCTCAAGCCTGCCGACACCTCCAGAGTACCAAGGTAAGGAAAGGGATGGTCGGCACTCAGAATAACATCCAAAAAGTGATATTCCTTTATTGAAAAATCATGTACAATGCTGTAAAAACATCCTACGTGTTTCGTACATTAGTCCCCATCTATGACTAATGGCGCGTACACACGATCATTTTTCGGGTTGTAAAAAACAATGTTTTTCAGGCTCTAGAAAAAACATAGGGCCAGATTCACAGAGCCCTTACTCCGGTGTATCTCGCGTTAGACCGGAGTACTTTCAAATTACGCGCGTCGTTTCATTAGTCTGAATCCTCAAACCATGAAACGGCGGCTGCGGGCTTAAATCCGACTGGCTTACAAGTTCGTACGCCTTCGGATCTACGCTGCAATAATTTCGCGGCCGCTGGGTGGAGTTCCCTTAGTTTTCCGCGTCGGGGTATGCAAATGAGCTTTTTCCGACGATCCACAAAGTTACGAGCGTCGTTCGCAATCTCTTACGGCATCTGTATTCATCTTTTTGTCAGGTAAAGTTATTCCAGCTTTTATCTGGTCTAGTATTAGACAGCCCCTGTTAAGTATGGCCGTCGTTCCCGCGTCGAATGTCAACATTTGTTTTTATTTTTTACGTAAGTCGTCCGGGAATAGGAATGTACGTAAACGACGCTACTCAAACAACGAATGACGTATCGATGTTATTTCGCGCAATGCACAGCGGGAAATTTCTGAACGGAGCATGTGCAGTTCAGTCGCAGGGACGCGCCTAATTTAAATGCTTAACGCCCCCTAATCGCATATTTCGATTCCGCCGCGAGAAATACACTACGCCGCCGTACGTTACAGGCCAAAATCTACTTGGATTCGTCGTAGAGCCAGGTAAAATACGGCGGCGTAGTGTATCTCTGATACTCTGCGCCAATGTAATTGTATGTGAATCTGGCCCATTTTCTTTATCGTACATCACGGGACACAGAGCGCATAGCCATTACATATGGGTTATATGGGTACCTTCAGGTGTGGACACTGGTGTAATCAACTTCACAGGAAGTTCCTCCCTATATAACCCCCTCCCACTGAGAGTGCTTTAGTTTTTTCGCCAGTGTCTTAGGTGTTGGTCACGTCTAGCTGTCCCTCGGAGGTCTCGGGACCCAGGATAGCTAGCCGGATCCGTCCGAAGTGCTTCAAAGCCAAGGTGTACGGTACCCGGGCCCTGCTGGAGTGGGGTTTTGCCTATAATGCCTCTCCTTGGAGGGCTGGATTCTGGGCTCCAGTGCCTTAGTCTCTTCCAAGAACTAAACGCTACTGATGCCAGGATGCTATATAGGTCCAGGGGTGTGGGTTCCTTAACACAGGACCCCGGTCCCTGAAGGTCCAAGACAATACCCACGGAGATGGGGGAAGATTGGGCCTCTTGCATTTTGCAATACCCTGCGGCGTGGAGCAGGTAAGAGGGAACCTGCGGGACTTGGTTCGACAGTAGGTATCCCCCTGGGGGTTCTGGGTTGGCTAACAGTATGCTTGTGCATCAGCCACTATCTCCACTATGTCTGTGTAGGCAGGATGGGATACTAATGTTTACCCAGATAACATGTAGATATATGTATACTTGTGTAAGTTATATATTTGCTACTCACCCCAGGTCTGCCTGTTAACACTGATACTGCAACCCCACATGTTTTAAAGAGGAAATTGCTGGTAAAAACTCCTGTTTCCTAGGAAGCCCATGGGGACAGCTTCCTCGCTATGTGTGCACTACAATAAGATTAGTGCTTACCTGGTGTCTGTTGGTGCTGCCTAAACGCTGGTCCATGTTGTTTCCTCTGCTCTGCTTCCTCCATGTGGTTTCAGCGTGGTGCGCGCGATCGTGCGCGCGCGCATGCGCGCGCGCGTGCACGCCGCCTTTTATAGCGTCGGCGTGCGTCGGGGGGGCGGGCCAGCAGCGTCAGGGTCTGTTTAAAGGGAAAAACTTTTTCTCTGGCTGGTCTTTCCCTCCTGGAGGCAGAGGAAGAAAGGATACAGAGCGTGCAGCTGGGTCTTTTGGCCACACAGGGACACCTAGTGGCGGTTTTGTGGATCTTCAGGTCTAGGACTTAGGTCCACTATTGACCAGAAAAAAAAAAAAAGGAAGTTTTTTTGCTTAAAGGGACTCAGCCTTAGATCCAGCAGTATCTGAGTCTACCTTGGACTCCGGCTAACGGGCATTGGTGTGTCAATACTCACAGGTTTCCTCAGTATTGCCACCTCCCAGGCGGGTAAAAAAAAAAAAAAAAAAAATTTATTGAAAAAAAAAAAAAGGAAATTAGTTCTTTTTCATTTTCCTCATACCTGCCCTCATATTGGTTACTCCTAGCTGCAACAGTCAGGTGTTGGCTATAGGGGTGACCCAAGGTTGTACAATGGCTCCAAAGGGATCTGGACCAGCCAAGGCTGCTAAAGGTGCCAAAAAGCAAAAGGGGTCTCCATCGGGGTCAGAGGATTTGGGCCAGGCTTCTACGGCCCCACCCTCGCCAGTTAGGACACCGAGTGGCATAGTACAAGAGCCATTGGGGGTGCTGGGGGCAGAGGCGGCCCCCGATCCACCCATTCCCGTTTACGTGACGGAAGAAATGCTAGCAGCCACCATGAGTGGGCTAGAGAAAAGGTTAACTGCGTTGTTTTCCCGTCCTTGCCCAAGTAGCAAGCGGGCTAGATCCCCCTCACCCAGTGTGGGGTTTTCAGAGGCGGAGGTCTCCTCTTCAGAGGAACGGGACCCACAAGGGGATCAGGCAGACCCAAGTCCCGACGGTTCAGACAGGGAAAATTCCACTATAGATGAATATTTTTCGGCCTCTCAAGCGGAGAGCCTGTGGATCCAGTCTTTGACAGATATGGTTCGCACTGCCTTTAAACTTCCAGTGCCAGAACTAGTAGCCCCGGAGGTATCCTCATTGGGTTCTTTAAAGGCTCCATTGTGCGTCTTTTCCAATGCACCCCCTTCTGCGGAACGTGATTTACCAGGATTGGGCTCGACCTGATAGAATCTTTGTCCCTCCTAAAAGATTCTCTATTCTCTACCCTATGGAAGAGGAATATGTAAGGAAATGGGCACTCCCTACAGTGGACGCGGCCATTTCCTGCGTGAATAAATCCCTGACTTGTCCGGTTGAAAATGTCCATATGTTCAAGGATCCGGTCGACAAAAAATTCGAGACCCTACTGAAAGCAGCTCAGTAGGTGCCATGGTTCAGCCAGCAGTAGCAGCCATTGGTGTTTGTCAGGCCCTGAAGGATCAGGCAAAACATATATTAAAGGACATGCCGGCTCAGCATACTCATGAATTAGCAGAATTCCCTAGGGCTCTCTGCTTTGCAATAGATGCTATTAAGGACTCCATCCAACAGGCATCCCGTTCATCTCTACTGATGGTTCACATGCGTCGCCTTTTGTGGCTAAATAACTGGTCAGCAGAGGCACCCTGCAAAAAGCTTTTAGCAGGGTTTCCCTTTCATGGGGGAAGACTATTCGGGGAAGACCTAGATAAATATATCCACACCATATCAAGTGGAAAAAGTACTTCCTTACCGGTCAAGAAAAGACCGCGTGGGCCCACGTTTAAACGACAGGCCATGGCAGGCTCGGCCCCTTCGACTTCCCGTCAGTATCGACGGCCTCCCGGGCGTTCAGCAGTTAATAGCCGCCCACAGGGACAAGCCGCGGCAAACAAGAGGCCCTGGTCTCGCAAGCCGGCTAAACCAGTCATCAAGTCAGATTCATGAAGGGGCGCCCCCACTCTCTTGGGTGGGGGGAAGACTTCAGTTTTTTCTCCGAAGTCTGGAAGGCCAGAATTCCCGACTCTTGGGTTCGGTCCGTATTAGCCTCAGGCTACAAACTAGAGTTTCGAGAAATCCCCCCTCCTCATTTTCAGGGGTCAAGTCTTCCAAGCGACCCGTTAAAGAGGGCCTCTCTCGTAAAGGCGTTGGATCGCCTCTTGCTCCAAGGAGTAATTGTAGAAGTACCAACCCAAGAAAGGGGTCTGGGATTCTACTCCAACCTTTTTGTTATACCAAAACCCAATGGCGACGTCAGGCCTATATTAGACCTCAAACGCCTGAATCGCTTTCTAAGGATTCAGACCTTTCGTATGGACTCCATACGTTCAGTGACAGCCAGCCTGCATCAGGGCGACTTTCTAGCATCTATAGACATAAAGGATGCATATCTGCATGTGCCGATTTACCCAGCACATCACAAGTTTCTTCGTTTTACGATAAATCAAAGTCATTACCAGTTCGTAGCCCTCCCTTTCGGGTTGGCAACAGCTCCACGGGTATTCACAAAGGTGTTAGCCCCGGTGCTAGCCGTCCTAAGGACAGAAGGCATCTTGGTCCTGGCATACCTGGACGATCTCCTGGTTATCGACAGATCAGCTTCCAACCTCAATCATGCAGTAGTCCGCACAGTGCGGCATCTAGAAGAGTTCGGGTGGATTGTGAACCAAGAAAAATCAAGGTTACAACCCACAAGACAGTTGGAATATCTAGGCTTTCGGTTAGATACAGAATGCCAGAGGGTATTTTTACCTCAAGAGAAGATCAGGTCGTTGATTCAAACGATTCAAATAGTCTTAGGCAAAAAGAAGCCGACTATTCGCCTATGCATGCGACTGCTGGGAAAGATGGTGGCCGCCTTCAAAGCAGCGCCCTATGCCCAGATCCATACCAGAATTCTGCAGGCAGCTATTCTCTCTGCTTGGAACAAGTCCATACAGGCATTAGACCGTCCATTAGTTCTTTCCCCAGGAGTCAGGCGCAGCCTGTACTGGTGGCTGATCCCTCAAAAATTATCAAAAGGGAAAACCTTTTGCCCCATCTTGTGAAAAATAGTAACCACAGATGCCAGCCTAACAGGTTGGGGGGCAATCTTAGGAAAACGGACCCAGCAGGGACAGTGGTCAGAGGCAGAAAGTCTGCTTCCCATCAATGTCCTAGAGATCAGAGCTGCTCGGTTGGCCCTGGTCGCCTGGACTCTCCCCCTGCAGGGTCTGCCAGTAAGGATACAGTCCGACAATGCCACGGCGGTGGCATACATAAACCACCAGGGGGGCACAAGGAGCCTAGCGGCTCAAAGGGAAGTAAACCTGATTTTTTCATGGGCCGAAGCCCATGTACCCTGCATCTCAGCAGTGTTCATCCCAGGGATAGACAATTCTCAAGCAGATTTTTTGAGTCGTCAACAGTTACTCCCGGGAGAGTGGTCTCTTCACCCCCAGGTATTCCAAGAGATTTGCCAAAGATTCGGAGTTCCCGATGTGGACATCATGGCAACAAGATTCAACAAGAAGTTGGACAAATTCGTATCCCGAGCCAGGGACCCCTCGGCCTACGGGACCGATGCGTTGGTTTGCCCCTGGCACCAGTTTTCTCTCCTGTATGCGTTCCCTCCACTACAGATGATTCCCCGCCTTCTACGAAGGATCAGGGTGGAGCGCAGGCCGGTGATCCTGGTGGCCCCAGCCTGGCCCAGAAGGGCTTGGTACGCACTCATCGTGAGGATGTCAGTAGGGGCACCGTGGCCACTCCCCCTGCGCCCAGATCTGCTGTCTCAGGGCCCGATCTACCACCCTGCTTCACAGCAGCTAAATTTGATGGCTTGGCGGCTGAATCCCTAATTCTTAAGGGCAGAGGCCTCTCAGCCCAAGTCATATCTACGTTAATTCAAGCTAGAAAGCCAGTCTCTAGAAATATCTATTACAGAGTCTGGAGAACCTATGTGGAGTGGTGCGAGTCTCAAGGAGGGCATCCTCGCAAGTTTTTTATTGACAGGATCTTGCGATTCCTCCAGGTTGGCGTTGACAAGGGGTTGGCTCTTAGTACTCTAAAGGGGCAGGTGTCTGCCTTATCGATATGGTTTCAAAGGCCTTTGGCCACACATTCGCTTGTGAAAACCTTTTTGCAGGGGGTCTTGCATGTAAATCCCCCTATTAGAGCTCCCCTCTGCCCCTGGAATTTAAATCTGGTCTTGTCAGCTTTACAAAAGCAGCCGTTTGAACCTCTGACAGAAATCCCTCTTGTGCTGCTAACCCGAAAGTTGGTTTTCTTGGTGGCTATGGCTTCGGCCAGAAGGGTCTCCGAGCTGGCAGCCTTGTCTTGCAGTGAACCGTACCTGATTCTGCATAAGGACAGAGTGGTTCTGCGGCCTCAGCCTTCTTTCCTTCCTAAGGTCATATCCAGTTTTCACTTGAATCAGGACCTAGTCCTACCATCCTTCTTTCCTACTCCCCAGTCCAGAGAGGAAAGACTGCTTCATACTTTGGACGTGGTTCGAGCCATGAGGGTTTATCTCAAGGCTACAGAAAAGATTCGGAAAACAGATGTGCTTTTCGTTCTCCCGGATGGCCCCAAGAAGGGTCAGCCGGCTGCCAAGTCTTCCTTGGCTAGGTGGATTAAGCAGCTGATTTTTCAGGCCTATGGTCTGAAGCGCGTTCCACCTCCCTTATCAGTTAAAGCCCATTCTACGAGGGCCATGAGTGCCTCCTGGGCGGCACACCATCAGATCTCTATGGCACAGGTTTGCAAAGCGGCAACCTGGTCTTCCGTACATACGTTTACTAAATTTTATAAGTTGGACGTCGCAAAGGCTACGGACGCAGCATTTGGGCAGGCGGTCCTACGGGCAGCAGTATAGAATCCTCTGGCCCGGTTCACGCCCCCTTTTTTTCTGTTGGTGGAGCTATATTTTACCTCCTGATATATTTTCTGTTTGGCTATTTTTTGGCCTTACGGTCTCCCTCCCTTCATGGAGCATTGCTTTGGGACATCCCATATGTAATGGCTATGCGCTCTGTGTCCCGTGATGTACGATAAAGAAAAAAGGATTTTTAATAACAGCTTACCTGTAAAATCCTTTTCTTGAAGTACATCACGGGACACAGAGCTCCCACCCCTCTTTTGGGGAACATTGTGTAACCTCAGAGAAATTGCTTGCTACAAAACTAAAGCACTCTCAGTGGGAGGGGGTTATATAGGGAGGAACTTCCTGTGAAGTTGATTACACCAGTGTCCACACCTGAAGGTACCCATATAACCCATATGTAATAGCTATGCGCTCTGTGTCCCGTGATGTACTTCAAGAAAAGGATTTTACAGGTAAGCTGTTATTAAAAATCCTTTTTTTTTCAACTTGATCATTAAACCGACCTTGCCTACACACGATTGTGAAAAAAAAAATGCTGTAGCAAAGTGTCTGTACAACACGACCGGCTGCACTATAAATGGGAAATACCATGCGGATGGCGCCACCCTTGGGGCTGCTTTAGCTGATTTTGTGTTAGTAAAAGACGATTCATGCTTTTCTGTCTGTTACAGCGTGATGAATGTGCTTACTCCATTACAAATAGGTAGTTTTACCAGAACGAGAGCTCCCGTCTTATAAATTCCTTCTGAGCATGCGCAGATTTTTCACGTCGTTAAAGCCCACACACGACCATTTTTTACAACCCGAAAAACTAGTGCATGTTCGAAAAAAATGCCGTTTTCAGAACCCGAAAAACGCTCTAAAGCCCACACATAAATGACATAAAAAAAAAATGTACAACCCGAAAAATGATCGTGTGTACGCAGCATAAGAACTATGTAAATGGGTGTAATGGTGCGCTTGTTCAAATAACAAAATAAGTATATACACAATGATAGTCCAAGTGCTATACAATTATATTCAGTCCATATCATGATTACGATCAACCGTATCCAGTGAAAAAATATGTATAAGGTGAAAAAAAATATATAAGGTGCAACAAAATATATTAAATCCAGTGAAAAAATATTGTATCCGCCGCCGCCAATAGATGAAATGGCTGCTCACCTCAGGAAATGGCCATAAGGCCAAACAGCGCTTTAATATCCCAAAAGATGTCTGCTGGGCTCCACAGGATCAGCTGTAATGCTCATACAACCATGACTCTCGGTCCACAAGCACTCAGAAAAAAGCACAAAAAACACCATAGCGCAATATTGCCAGTAGACGTAATAAATTTCAATGGCATCCATGATAAAAAGAGAAACGGATCACCCCCTCACGCACTTCCACACACTGTGGACACAGGAAGTTACGTCACAGGCTCCGCCCGATGCGTTGCGTCACATGACTTTCTCAGGGACTAAGAACTAACGTCTGAAACGTAGGATGTTTTAACAGCATTGTACATGTTTTTTTCAATAAATAAATATCACTTTTTGGATGTCATCCTGTGTGCCGATCATCCCTTTCCTTGTCCTTTTCCAGCCTCTCTCACTAGCCAAGATTTGCCTTAATTGCATAGAGAAGACTCAGCGATGGCATCACTAGATCTAAAATTAGATATTTTTATTGAAAACAGAAAGGTTTTGTTTAAAAATGCCATTAGTGTATTGATGAGGGAGGACAAGGAACCACGGAGGGCAACATATAAGCAGATTAAACTGATCGGTTCAAGTTTTGGACCATACATCTGAATTATTCTTTAGGCACCTTATTATATGTGTCTCCTCTCTTCCACCCCAAGCCTCCTGAATGAGAAGCGGACGGAGTTGGGAGAGAAGGCCACCAAGCTGCGGAACGGACTTTTCAAGATCGACGAGACCCGAGAGAAGGTGGAGAAGATGTCCGAACAGCTGGCCATCGCCAGGAGCAAAGTGGCTGAGTTCCAGAAGCAGTGCGAGGAGTACCTGGTCATCATTGTCCAGCAAAAGGGAGAGGCCGACGAGCAGCAGAAGGTCAGTCTGGACCCGATCAACCACATTGATTTTTTTTATCTTTTCTTTTAAATTTCAGTTTTCCTTTAACAATTATGTCCAACAATTCTCCACATCTCTCTATCAGACGGTCACCGCCCACAGCGAGAAGATCGGCGCGGAGGAGATAAAGTGTAAGGCTCTGGCAGACAATGCACAGAAAGATCTGGAGGAGGCACTTCCCGCTCTGGAGGAGGCCATGAAGGTGAGCTCCAACTTTGCTTCTTGAGCGTTGGCAAGGATGTGTCCAGCTAAAAGTGATATTTAGGTCATGGTTTGTATCTGGTGAGCTGACTAGTTACTTAAAGGCCCCCAATGGCAAGGTCATCAAGCCATAGGGGTTGATTTACTACAACTGGAGAGTGCAAAATATGGTGCATTGGTTCCTCTACATGCCAAGCCCCCCCCCCCCCAGCACCCCTTCTATGCAGGTCACTTGTCTTCTGCTGCCCTCGGACCCCTGTGTGCTCCCCTGGTCCTCCCACACCCCCCTACAGTGCTACCGACCTCCCCTCTTCTGCCAGCTGATGCAGATTTGTGTCAGGATGGAAAGCGGGAAAGGGTCCGGTAAATATGTCATTGGACAGAGTCGGAACCGATCGATCTTGTGTCCATTCATAACAGGAGCATAATAAGCTGTGTTTACCATGCTTCAGTTTGTGAATGAACGGGAAGTTCTGTACAGAGCTATTCCTGTCCATTCATTCTGGGCAGCTGAGGCTGCAGAGATGGAGATTGAGGGCTGTGTCCTTAATCTCCTTTCTCTATTTCAAAGGTGAAACATCAGAGGTCTGTTTAGATCCCTGATATCTCACCAATACCCTCCAACAGGACTTAAAAATAATAAAATATACAATTGTAAAAAAAAAAAAAAAAAATTAAAATACAATGGTAAAAAAATTAAGGTTGCACTTGCATTTTGGTATTCCGTCACCATGGGGGGGTACCAAGACTGCAGAAATGGGGCCCGCTGCAGAACATGTGAAAGGGTCCCGCTGTGGGACAATTAAAAAGGGACCCATGAAGGGAGTAAAGGTAGGGTGACCAGACATCCCCGGTTTCTCGGGACAGTCCCCAGGTTAGGGACCCTGTCCCCAGATTGCAGTGGCATGGGAAGGGCATCTGGTACTCGTGCCCGGGTGCAACATTTGGGGGGGGGGCGCAAAATCATTACTGTGCCCCCCCCCCCCAAGTGTGCTGTGTTGCTCAACCCCTCTATCCCTTGTCCAGTGACTTCTGTGGTCCAGCCTATCCCCTATGATCCCTCTGGTGCGGGTGGCCCATGTGTGTGTGAGAACAGCGGAGGGGCGGTGCAGAGCTTATGGCAGCTATTGGAAAAGCTCTTGGCAGGGCATACTGGGGAGCGGCTGGGTGTCGGGAACAGTGCCTGTTGCTGGGGAGCCCTGCTCTGATGGATTATCATGGAGGCCAGCAAAATCAATCGATCTACACTGTTCATATAGGGGAGGTGAGTAGTGCAGGAATCAGATAGGTCAGTGTAGTGGTCAGTAAAGAAATCCGGTAGATCAGTGTAGCAATCAGGTAGGTTAGTGTAGGGATAAGGTAGGTCAGTGTAGTGGTCAGTAAAGAAATTAGGTAGATTAGTGTAGCAATCGGGTAGGGATAAGGTAGGTCAGTGTGGTGGTCAGGTAGGTTAATGAAGGGATAAGGTAGGTCAGTGTAGTGGTTAGTGTAGGGATCAGGTAGGTTAGTACAGTGGTTAGTTAGGTCAGTGTAGGAATCAGGTTGGTCAGTACTACTGGAATAGTGGAAGGGACTCGGGAAGTGCTAAAAGTCGTGCCTTGTCCCAGGCGCTGACAACCCACGCTACACCACTGACTGCATATATAATTTGAGGAAAATATGCATATAAAAAAGTTTACCAATTGCCAATAAAAAAAAATATGTCCCTGGATTTAATTTTCAAAATCTGGTCACCTTAAGTAAAGGGCCCTGGGATCAGTGGATGGACGCCAGGCTCGGAAAAAAAAAGAGCCCCAGCAGGAGGTCCCTCCATGGATTCTTGAATCGGGGCCCTGAAGATTCTAGTTATGCCTCTGATCTGCCCTTAGCACATGCATGCAGGCAGGAGGGTGTGTTTATCTAAGAAAGCCATTCCTCCCCTTCTGAAGACTCCTGGGATGGATGACATAATTTGCCTAGGCCTGAAAACCAGGAAGTAACTGAAGAAATGTGAAAAAAAAAGTTTGAAACAAGTAAATATGATATACTGTACTATTTATTTACTAATGCTAGTTGCATTAGGATTAAAAATAGTGTTGATTGAGTAAGATTAACCACAGTTCTAGTCAAGGCCATCTTAATGCAAGGGCACTCCTGGACACTGCCCAGGGGGCCCAGGTACATGGGGGGCCCCACAATAATCTTGCATTACATCATACTTGCCAACTGTCCTGTATTTGCTGGGACTTTTTCCTAAACTGTCGCGATATGGTCATGTCCGGGGAAACATCGCAGAACCCATACTGTGCCCTCCTGATCCCAGTGATGTCCTCTTCTGAGAAAGGCTAAAATAAAATGTCAGAAAATGATGAGAAGAAAGAGAGTAGAAATCCTAGGCCATGGAGAAAGCCACAACCATCCAGCCACAATTCCTGTATCTTCTCTTGCCATCTCTCCTTTTCATTCCTGCTAGGCCCTGGATTCGTTGAACAAGAGGGACTTGACAGAAATCAGAGCCTACGGACGGCCACCAGCTTTGGTGGAGACTGTCATGCAGGCCGTAATGACCCTGAGAGGCAACGAACCCACCTGGGCCGAGGCCAAGAGGCAACTAGGTAAGGCTGGAATAGGGCAGAGTGGCTGGCAGAGACCAAAGAGATGTTTTTTTGGGTGAAGCACCGGGCACCAGGTCTGAGGTTTC
Source organism: Rana kukunoris (assembly GCA_029574335.1). Lineage (NCBI taxonomy): Eukaryota > Metazoa > Chordata > Amphibia > Anura > Ranidae > Rana > Rana kukunoris. Next base: position 522,452,633 of record CM056051.1, read on the forward strand.
AGTGCCGTTGTAAAAGTAGTGCATCTCCGAGAGACTTCATCATGTGGAAGTCTGTACTGTGTTACTGTGTTTTCATCAGTTCATGTGTAGAATGTAAGAACGAAGAACGAACATCAATGTGTAAAATGTAAGAACGAAGAACGAACATCAATGTGTAAAATGTAAGAACAATCATCAATGTGTAGAATGTAAGAACGAAGAACGATCATCAGTGTGTAGAATGTAAGAACGAAGAACGATCATCAATGTGTAGAATGTAAGAACAAAGAAAGATCATCATTGTGTAGAATGTAAGAACGAAGAACTAAGATCAATGTGTAGAATGTAAGAACAAAGAAAGATCATCAATGTGTAGAATGTAAGAATGAAGAACGATCATCAATGTGTAGAATGTAAGAACGAAGAAAGATCATCAATGTGTAGAATGTAAGAATGAAGAACTAAGATCAATGTGTAGAATGTAAGAACGAAGAAAGATCATCAATGTGTAGAATGTAAGAATGAAGAACGATCATCAATGTGTAGAATGTAAGAACGAAGAAAGATCATCAATGTGTAGAATGTAAGAATGAAGAACTAAGATCAATGTGTAGAATGTAAGAACGAAGAAAGATCATCAATGTGTAGAATGTAAGAATGAAGAAAGATCATCAATGTGTAGAATGTAAGAACGAAGAACGATCATCAATGTGTAGAATGTAAGAATGAAGAACGATCATCAATGTGTAGAATGTAAGAACGAAGAAAGATCATCAATGTGTAGAATGTAAGAATGAAGAACGATCATCAATGTGTAGAATGTAAGAACGAAGAAAGATCATCAATGTGTAGAATGTAAGAATGAAGAACGATCATCAATGTGTAGAATGTAAGAATGAAGAACGATCATCAATGTGTAGAATGTAAGAACGAAGAAAGATCATCAATGTGTAGAATGTAAGAATGAAGAACGATCATCAATGTGTAGAATGTAAGAACGAAGAAAGATCATCAATGTGTAGAATGTAAGAATGAAGAACGATCATCAATGTGTAGAATGTAAGAACGAAGAAAGATCATCAATGTGTAGAATGTAAGAACGATCATCAATGTGTAGAATGTAAGAACGAAGAACGATCATCAATGTGTAGAATGTAAGAACGATCATCAATGTGTAGAATGTAAGAATGAAGAACGATCATCAATGTGTAGAATGTAAGAACAAAGAATGATCATCAATGTGTAGAACGTAAGAACGATCATCAATGTGTAGAATGTAAGAACGATCATCAATGTGTAGAATGTAAGAACGATCATCAATGTGTACAATGTAAGAACGATTATCAATGTGTACAATGTAAGAACGATTATCAATGTGTAGAATGTAAGAACGAGGAACTAGGATCAATGTGTAGAATGTAAGAACCAAGAACGAACATCAATATGACTACACTGTGTGACCTATGGTTAGACTTGGAACGCCTCTCGAAGCATAGAGAAAGCTTAATCCCTCTTGTCTTCTGATAGGGGTGCCAGCATGTGTATTCACTCATCCCCCTGTGATAAATCCGTTGTCTATAACGAAAGCCATACTTCCAGCCTGACCAAAGTGTGAATGGTAATGTGAAACGGCCTTCAAACAGCTCTCCTTCGTAGTCCCTGCCCCCATACTCACATAACTGACGCATTTTGCCCTGGCCACTGTGCCATAGTCATGGATCTCTATGACTAAGCCCTGGTAGATGGAGTGAAACTTGTCAGGGGGCGTGGCCTGTGAAGGAGAGCTGCCTGAAGGACGTTTCACATTTACACTCACACTTGGGTAGGGCCAGGAGTGTGACCTTCTTTATATACAATAGATAGTACTACAGTAGAGAAAGATTTAACAGAGTTCTAGTATCTATCTACAGTATCTATCTAGCTTAGAATTGTAATTCTGTCCAGCAAGTCCTTTCGTCTGAATTGCATACAGATGATCGAAATTTCAGATATTTCAGTCGGAAAATTTAAGAACCAGCTCTCAAATTTTTTAGGAAATTCCGACAAAAAAATTCAGATGGAGCCTACACAGTCGGAATTTATGACCAAAAGCTCAAATCGAACTTTTCTTGTCGGAATTTCCAATCGCGTGTATGCGGCATTAGAAATAATACATGACCTTTGGTTCAACGTTGACAGATGTTTCTGACTTTTGTGCAACAAATGTTTTATTAATAGACCCATAGGTGTCTATGGTAGTACAATTAGATTGTGAGCTCTGGGGCAAAGGCAGAGAGGTGGAGATTCTGGGAAGAGGACTAAACTAGATGATGTTCTGCTGAAGAACACTAAACAATATCTAAATAAATACAAAATGAGTTTGTAATGTTCCATGTTTGAACCCGTGTACGTGGACCTTCAACAGTGCTTTATTTTTGTGGCTGTTTCTTTTTTCCAGGTGAGCCCAACTTCATCAAACAGCTCATCAACTTTGACAAGGACAACATCTCCGAGCGGGTCCTGAAAAAGATTGGCCAGTACTGCGTCCTGCCAGACTTCCAGCCAGACATTGTTGGCAGGGTGTCTCTGGCGGCCCGCTCGCTGTGTATGTGGGTTCGTGCCATGGAGGTGAGCACAGTATCATAAGTCAATGGGATTGGCATGGGTGAGGCCATGTTTGCCGGTGTTAATAGATGTTCGTGGTCTTTGGGGATGCTCTCTCTTTCTGAGTCTCCATCACTCAGTTACATCTTTTATTTCTTGGCAGATGTACGGTCGGATATTCCGTGTGGTAGAACCCAAACGGGCCCGCATGAACGCAGCCATGGCACAGCTGGCGGAGAAGCAGGCATCACTGGCTGAGGCTCAGAATAAACTCAGAGAGGTAACAGGGACTGTAATACCCACATTGTATTGGTATAAATCACATTTAGGGCTTGGTAAACCTTCCTACCTGCACCTTGTGCCTTGGTCATGTCGTTTCATGGTGTCAGTTGTTGCTCTGTATGCATTAAAGCACCTTGCTCTTCAACGTGCTTTTTTTATGTGTTTTCAATGTTTCTGTGATGCTTTTTTAAAGCTATAATGAAGCTTGGAGAATGCCCTATGTTTTTTGAGTTTCTATTTGTTTTAAAGGGGCCCAGCAAAACCCTGGTTCAGTAGTACCCACACTCAGCAGATCCTGAACTCATTAGTACCCTTGTTCAGCAGATCCCCAGCTTATTAGTACCCTTGTTCAGCAGATCATCTGTTCAGTAGTAATCCCCAGCTCTGCTGATCCCTCACTCAGTAGTAACCCTGGTACTAACCTCTGGTTTTAACCTCTGGTTTGCTGATTCTTCTCTCTCTCTCTCTGGTTCCTGCTCTCCTCCCGCTATATTGCTCCCACGCTGCCCACCATGTGTGAGATATGCTAGTTTTTATTGCTCCAGTTCCCCAGCTCTGCTGATCCTCTGCCACTCAGTCCTCTTTCTCTGGTCACCTTACGCCATAGCGTTCCCATGTTGCACACCACATGTGCCGTCTGCTAGTTACTCTGCTCTATTACAGACCCCACTCATCTTCCGGCTGTTCCACACTGCACACCATGTATGACATCTGCACTAGACATTCCCAGAATATATACACATGAACCAGAAGTGACTGTTGCTGACGACATTACCGATACACTTGTTGGTTTCCCAGTGCATCCTGGGATATCTATTACCTCCAAAACAAAGCAAAGCTAACTCTGAGTAAAAGCCTCTCAAAAGCTGCAGGTTCTGTTAGCGAGTTTTGTCATAGACTTCTATGGAGGCTTTGGAGATACATTAAAGCACCAAGAAAGTGACATGGGGTATCATTTTTGAAGCAAAACAAATACAACGTGTGAATAGGACTGTAAGGTAACTATTTTATTTAGTGAGAGGAGGTTTGATTGGCATTCAGAGTGCTTTAAAATAGTGTAAAATCCCACAATTTGAAGCAAGTGTAAATCAGTCCTTAAAGCGATTTTAACCCTAAAAAAAAGAAAAGAAAAAAAAAGATCATATTCCTTTAAAGCATAGTGCTTGTGCAGTGTTATTTGTCTCTTTTTATGCTGTAAAATACCTGGTTGATCCTGTGTCCCCCTATGTGAACTGAACACTTTAATCATGGCTGCTGATCTATGATACCGTGGTCAGTTTACGTGCCTCCATCATCCTGTCGTGTTAGAGTCTCTCCTCTCTCCCCCTCCCTGCCCCTCCCCTCCTGCAGATATTCCATGTGTCTGTAAAGTTAGTGATGACAATTACTGGCAGCCCCTCTGTAATTGCAAGATATACTGTGTAGTACCTTTGTTTATTTAAGTATTTGCATCTAAATACTTTATTTCACATTTCCACTGTGCGGTCATGTGACCTCTAGCTTGACATCAAAGGGAAATCTCAGCCCCTCCTGCTGTAGTCCTCAGATTGGGGAAGGATAATGTCAGAATGTCACAGTGTGGGAGCAAAATGTTGTTATTACAGAGGGGGCTGCTAGGATTTGTCATCACTAACTTAACAACCACTGTAATCTTCAAATTCCAGTGGCAGCAGTTGGTTTGTGGTTAAAAAACATAAAGCATGCGACATGGCACTACCCAGATTATAGCATGACCTCTGTAGTCTAAGAACTGACAATTGCTGTGAAGAAACTATATGTCCCACAAACATTGGTCTCACAGTCCAGTGGTTTGCAGGGGAGAGCCACACTGTAATTAGATCTAACACAGACACAAGCAGGCAGAGCATTCACAGACACACAAGAGAGTTCTTGTGCAGTTTGGAAAGGGGATGGTAAAACATGGATTGGATGCAATATGTGATTGGAAAGGGGTCTTTGATAAATGTTTTATAACTTGTGTTCTTTCTATACATATCAAAAATGGAACAATTGACAGTAAAAGGGTTAATGGTGTTTTCTCTTCTTGGCAGGTGGGCGAGCGCCTGGAGCAGCTGAAAATGCAGTACGACGAGAAGTTGGCCCAGAAGGAAGCGCTAAGGGCGGAGGCAGAGTTGATGGAGGTGAAGCTGCAGAGAGCGGGCACTCTGGTGACGGGACTGGCAGGAGAAAAATCTCGCTGGGAGGAAACGGTTAAAGTGAGTTTCATGCTTTCATGTTCTGGGGGCCTCTAGCAATGCTGAAAATCTCCTGGAATGGAATCTTATCATATCTTTATCACAATCACTAATGTAATCCCATAAAATGCAGCTACAATGAGGTGATATAAGACTGATGAAGGTGGAGTATTTGAATCCCGAAGCATTGGCCTTCTTATTCTGCTCATAATATATTTTGGACTCTGACCTATGGGTGTGGAGCTCCATCTCCTTCCTATAGAATGAGAAAAAATATATGATGGGGCCAAACATTTTCCTTTTCTATCTAAAGCTTTAAAAAGTTTAGCTTTACAATCAATGCAACTCTTTGAGAGTCTGGCAGCTGCTGCGGCTGTATTGGGCTGGGAGGTACATAAAGCGGAACCTATAGGGCTGTTGTTAGAAATTATGGGGACCCCCCTGCGAGAGTGACTGAGGACATACATTTATCAGTTCCTTTCTCTACAGCCATAGCTTCACAGATGAATGAATAGGAAGTGTTCATGCTCATTCACAAACTAAAGCATAGTAAACATCGTTTACTATGCTTCAGTGATCAATGGACACAGGAGTAATTGTGCCAGGATGGAAACAATTTCCAGAATGAATAACAGTAAATGTGGTTTTCGTTCAGTAAAGTCCATTCATTCCAAAATCTTTCAAAGAAATTTGAGTGTTCTGAGAATTTTTGTAAGACTTTTCCTAAGAATTTTCATTTAAAATTCTATTCATCTATGGCCAGCTTAAAGTGGATGTAAACCCAATTTTCATCCTTTCTAAACTACTGCCATAGTGCTGATCTGTAAGGATATAGATGCCTCCTGCATGTATCCTTACCTGTCAAATGTTTCCCCTATGTCTGTTATAAGAACTGAAAAACTGCAGATTCTGTGGGTGGGTCTGTTGTCTGGAGCTTGGTGGGTGGAGTCGTGATGTCAGTAGACCCCCCTGCCTGTCTCCAGCCTAGTGCATGAGATATGTAAATAACCTGTCACTCACAGCAAGGGGGCGGAACAGACTACGTTTTTTCTCTGTAAATCTGTTTTATTTCACTGAACAATAAAAGAGGATTGCTCAGAGCTGGATTAACTGTGTGTGGCAAGACTGGGAACAGATGATAGGAAATCCTATACTGTACAATGTGACATCAAAACAAACAAAAACAATTGGGGTTTACATCCATTTTAAGGGTTTTGTATCCACTTTAAGTATGTATCACTGCAAAGTAGCAGGCCAGCACAAAGCAAAGTCAGTGACCATGGTCATATATATTGAGCGAGTATTGACAGGTGTCCCGGACCCAAACCATCTTCCTTTTCAAGCAATGTCAGTGATCTATGTTTTCTCTGGTTACTGATACCACATTCTTTTTACAGGGTCTAGATCAGGATTTGGGTTTCCTAGTCGGTGACTGTCTGCTGGCCTCGGCTTTCTTGTCTTATATGGGGCCTTTCCTATCCAACTACCGTGATGAAATCCTTTACATCTGGATCAAAGAGGTGATTTGTCTCTATATACAAAGCTCTAACAAAGAGCTCATTGGTTCTGCCATTTGAACGTTCTCTATATACAAGGCTCTAACAAAGAGCTCATTGGTTCTGCCATATGAACGTTCTCTATATACAAAGCTCTAACAAAGAGCTCATTGGTTCTGCCATATGAACGTTCTCTATATACAAAGCTCTAACAAAGAGCTCATTGGTTCTGCCATATGAACGTTCTCTATATACAAAGCTCTAACACAGAGCTCATTGGTTCTGCCATATGAACGTTCTCTATATACAAAGCTCTAACACAGAGCTCATTGGTTCTGCCATATGAACGTTCTCTATATACAAAGCTCTAACAAAGAGCTCATTGGTTCTGCCATATGAACGTTCTCTATATACAAAGCTCTAACAAAGAGCTCATTGGTACTGCCATATGAACGTTCTCTATATACAAAGCTCTAACAAAGAGCTCATTGGTTCTGCCATATGAACGTTCTCTATATACAAAGCTCTAACACAGAGCTCATTGGTTCTGCCATATGAACGTTCTCTATATACAAAGCTCTAACAAAGAGCTCATTGGTTCTGCCATATGAACGTTCTCTATATACAAAGCTCTAACACAGAGCTCATTGGTTCTGCCATATGAGCTTTCTCTATATACAAGGCTCTAACACAGAGCTCATTGGTTCTGCCATATGAACGTTCTCTATATACAAGGCTCTAACACAGAGCTCATTGGTTCTGCCATATGAACGTTCTCTATATACAAAGCTCTAACACAGAGCTCATTGGTTCTGCCATATGAACGTTCTCTATATACAAGGCTCTAACACAGAGCTCATTGGTTCTGCCATATGAACGTTCTCTATATACAAAGCTCTAACACAGAGCTCATTGGTTCTGCCATATGAGCTTTCTCTATATACAAGGCTCTAACACAGAGCTCATTGGTTCTGCCATATGAACGTTCTCTATATACAAGGCTCTAACACAGAGCTCATTGGTTCTGCCATATGAACGTTCTCTATATACAAGGCTCTAACACAGAGCTCATTGGTTCTGCCATATGAACGTTCTCTATATACAAGGCTCTAACACAGAGCTCATTGGTTCTGCCATATGAACGTTCTCTATATACAAAGCTCTAACACAGAGCTCATTGGTTCTGCCATATGGACTTTCTCTATGTACGAAGCTCTAACCCAGAACTCAATGAATCTGCCATATGAACGTTCTCTATGTACGAAGCTCTAACCCAGAGATTGTTGGCTCTCTATGTGCACTGAGATAGATCAACAATGCAGTTTTTAGGTGAGCCAGTATGAATTTCAAACACCTCCAACCAAACAAATTCCACAAACAAGAAGACCCCCAGTTTTGGTCGGGTATAAATCTTTTGGAGATCCACTATTTATATTTCAAGAATTTTAGAACCTTTTATCCCAACTGGTAAAATCTTTGCATTGTGTTCCATTCTGTCCACATTGTCCAGGTGAAGGAGATGCTGGTGCCCTGCTCCCCAGAGTTCGACCTTTCCACGTTCCTGTCCAGTCCCACCGCGGTACGTGAGTGGAACCTGCAGGGCCTCCCGTCCGACAGCTTCTCCAGTGATAACGGTGTCATCGTCACACGCGGCAACAGGTAATGCCATTGGCTATCCCTTCTCTCTGTGCCATTACTAAGTGATAAGGTCAAGGAATAAGGGTAGTACCAGTGGCGGCTGGTGATAAAATAATTTGGGGGGGCGCAAACCCCTTCAGGTCCTTACCTGCCCATCTTCGACTGTCATGGCTCCCAATGCCTGGACACACTATACACAGAGAAGACATTGTATATTATACACAGAGCGCACACTATACACAGAAGAGCGCACTATACACAGAAGAGCGCACTATACACAGAGCCCACACTGTATATTATACACAGAGCACACTATACAATGGGGTTATTGTTTAGGGTGGAGAGGCAGGAAGGGGGTTATTGTTTAGGGTGGAGAGGTGGGGGAGGAGGTTATTGTTTAGGGTGGAGAGGTGGGAAGGAGGTTATTGTTTAGGGTGGAGAGGCAGGAAGAGTGGTTATTGTTTAGGGTGGAGAGGCAGGCAGGCAGGGGGGTTATTGTTTAGGGTGGAGAGGTGGGAAGGAGGTTATTGTTTAGAGTGGAGAGGCAGGAAGAGGGGTTTTTGTTTATGGTGGAGAGGTGGGGAGGAGGTTATTGTTTACGGTGGAGAGGCAGGAAGAGGGGTTATTGTTTAGGGTGGAGAGGCAGAAAGAGGGGTTATTGTTTAGGGTGGAGAGGCAGGAAGAGGGGTTATTGTTTAGGGTTGAGAGGCAGGCAGGGGGGTTATTGTTTGGGGGTGGAGAGGCAGGAAGGGGGTTATTGTTTAGGGTGGAGAGGCAGGAAGAGGGGTTATTGTTTAGGGTGGAGAGGCAGGCAGGGGGGTTATTGATTAGGGGGGTTATTGTTTTGGGTGGAGAGGCAGGAAGAGGGGTTATTGTTTAGGGTTGAGAGGCAGGCAGGGGGGTTATTGTTTATGGTGGAGAGGTGGGAAGGAGGTTATTGTTTAGAGTGGAGAGGCAAGAAGAGGGGTTTTTGTTTATGGTGGAGAGGTGGGGAGGAGGTTATTGTTTAGGGTGGGGAGGCAGGAAGAGTGGTTATTGTTTAGGGTTAAGAGGCAGGAAGGGGGTTATTGTTTAGGGTGGAGAGGCAGGAAAATGGGTTATTGTTTAGGGTGGAGAGGCAGGAAGGGGGTTATTGTTTAGGGTGGAGAGGTAAGGGGGAGGTTATTGTTTAGGGTGGAGTGGCAGGAAGAGCGGTTATTGTTTAGGGTGGAGAGGCAGGAAGAGGGGTTATTGTTTAGGGTGGAGAGGCAGGAAGAGGGGTTATTGTTTAGGGTGGAGAAGCAGGAAGAGGGGTTATTCTTTATGGCAGTGTTTTTCAACTCCAGTCCTCAAGGCCCCCCAACAGGTCATGTTTTCAGGCTTTCCATTATTTTGCACAGGTGATTTGATCAGTTTCACTGCCTTAGTAATCACCACAGCCATTTCATCTGAGGGAAATCCTGAAAACTTGACCTGTTGGGGCGCCTTGAGGACTGGAGTTGAAAAACACTGCTTTATGGTGGGGAGGAGGTTATTGTTTATGGTGGAAAGGTGGGGAGGAGGTTATTGTTTAGGGTGGAGAGGTGGGGGGAACATTTTAGGATGGAGAGGCATGAAGGGGGTCGTTTTAGGATGCAGGAAGGGGGGCAGCTGCCAGTCACTGCTCGGCACCACAACAGTCTCAGCAGCCTCACCCTCTCCCCCGTCCATGAAGTTCTGCAGCAGCTGGGGAGGGGGAGACAGGCTCACACAGGCTGGCAGGCAGCATCGCTCAGCTTACCTGTTCCAGGCGCGCTGAGCTCAAGAGTCCCGACGTCACTTCCTGTTCTTCCTGTGACGTCGGGACTAGCACAGAGACGGGCGAGTGCACACACAAGGTGTGCACACAGAAAAGTGTGTACCCGCCCAGCCATAACAAAAAAGTCCATAAAGGTGTTTTTTTCTGCCAATGTAGCGCCACGTCTGCAATCCCGTGATTGCACAAACGTGGCGCTACCCAGACTGCACTGTGCCCGGCGCCCGGACACAGTGCACCTAAGGACCTTTTTTGGGGAAAAAAATTCCCTTAAAGGGACATGTTTAAATAAAACATTTTTTTTTAGATTCTTTTTTTTTTTTTACTGACTGGGGGAGGGGGGGCGGTGCCCGGGCGCCCCCTATGGACGGGCCGCCACTGGGTAGTACTGTTATTTGGTGGTTATATCGGCGACCTTGCATTAGGCTCCTGATTTTAATTTCCTCCAGGCTTTTGTTTGCTTGGAGTTTTTTTTTTCTGCATGGTCTGTGAGGGTTTCTAAATTCCTTACACCCCCTAATAAATATTCTAAAGGTGTTATGTACTTCTCCTGAGGATGCAATTAATATAAGAATGTGTTGCATTTTACCATTTTAAAAGCCCTGGCATCCCTTAAGAAGTCTTGTTCCTTAATTCATGATGCCTTTCTTATATTCAGGTGGCCACTGATGATAGACCCACAGGGACAAGCCAGTAAATGGATCAAAAGTATGGAGTCGGCTAAGGTAAATCCATGAACATAACTTCTTCAGCAAGCAATGTTCTCAAGAATATCCCTTCATAGTACAGTGGAACCTTGGATTACGAGGATAATCCGTTCCAGGAGAATGCTCATATTCCAAAGTACTCACATATCAAAGCGAGTTTCCCCATTGAAGTCAATGGAAGTGAAAATAATTTGTTCCGCATTGACTTTAATGGCATGCAAAACTGCATGTGGCCAGAGGCAGGGGGGCGCCAGAGACCCTCATCCAGAAAGGCCTGGGAACAGTACGTCTGACCTCGGCAAACCTCAGTTCACAAGCCTTTCCAAGGTTTGCCAAGGTCAGCCGAACTGTCCTCGGGCCTTTCCGTGCATTTCCGAACGGTGACAATCAGCTGCGATCACATTTGTTGGGTTGGATCAGCTTTACGTTCATTCAGCCTTGACCACATCTGCTGGTTTGGGTCAGTTTTTAGGTCATCAAGTTTGACCACAGGGACTTGGAAATGGTCATCCTCCAGTACAGTGGTGGCTGGTGCTCAAAGTCGCAAACAAACTGAAAAAAAAAACATCAATTGCAGCCTCACTGTGCCCATCAAAAGCAGCTACTGTGCCCATCAAACACAGCTATTGTGCCCATCAATTACTGCCAGTGGGCCCATCAAAGGCAGCCATTGTGCCCATCAATTGCCGCCACTGTGCCATCAAACGCAGCCACTGTGCCCATCAAACGCTGCCAGTTTGCCCCATCAAATGCCGCCAGTTTACCCCTATCAAATGCTGCTAGTTTGCCCCATCAATAGTCACCAGTCTGCCCCATCAAATGCTGCTAGTTTGCCCCATCAAATGCCGCCAGTTTGCCTCATCAAATGATGCCAGTTTTCCCCATCCAAAGCAGCCAGTTGGCCTATGGCTTCCAAAACACCCCCACTGCTGTAATTGAGATGGCTGGCACTCAACAAGGGGCCGGACACCAGAATAGGGGCAGCACTGGCAGCAGTGACAATAGATAGATTCATGCAATGCATAAATCTATCTATTGTTGATTGACGGGTGCAGGAGAAAGGGGGCGACGCTACTGTGCCCACTATGGACGCACCGCCACTGCTCCAGTACCTTTCTGTATCACCTTTGCTGAGATGGGATCATCTTCCAGCTCTCTAATCCTGGGCCGTATGTGCCGGTCATCTTCCATCTCCCCCAGCCTGGATCATATGTGCTGGGATGGGGTCCGCTTCTATTGGCTTCTAGAGGTCAACCCACATTTCCTCCTGCCTGGATGATATGTTTTAGGAAGGGATAGACAATCTATCCTCTTACACTTTTTTCACATATGCCTTTGTATTTCGCTTAGGGTCTAAAAGTCATCGACCTCCAAATGACTGATTTCATGCGCACCCTGGAACAGGCAGTTCAGTTCGGGACACCCGTCCTTCTACAGAATGTCCAGGAAGATCTGGACCCGTCACTGGCACCTATTCTTAACAAGTCTGTCTCCAAAGTGGGTGAGTAATGCAGAGACGAAACGGGTGGCAGTTGGCATTGAAGACGGTGACTGGTGGGGTGAGGCAAATGAGTACCATAGAGAGACCCCTGAATGGCATATAGAGTTATATATGGATTGGAAGTGATTAAAAACACAGTCATGTTGTACAGCTTGTATTCAGCACGCTGCCTAATTACTGTATAAATCCCAGATGATCAGGGGAGGGCTGGCAGGGGAGGCAGGGTGGAAATCTCCCCCTGGGCTGGTGACACTATGCACAGCCACCGGCTGCCACTACCAAATGTTGTTTTTGCAGAGCAGGAATATTCCTGTTGGAGCTCTGTTAACACAGGTCATGGCCACTGCTCACCTCTCACTGTGCAGCCGTGCCTGTGTCAGCTCCGAGGTAGATGGCTGCAGAGCTGAGCTATGTCTCGTCTCGCACATAGCTCAGTCTCAGCGCACACCAGCGCGCACCTTCTCTCTCTGCACAGACATGAGGACTCTGATGTAAGGGGAGGCTCTGTGCGGACTCTGATGAAAGTGGAGGCTCTGTGCGGACTCTTATATAGGGGGGGCCTCTGTGCGGACTCTGATGTAAGGGGGGCCTCTGCGGACTCTGATGTAAGGGGGGCCTCTGTGTGGATTCTGATGTAAGGGGGGCCTCTGTGTGGACTCTGATGTAAGGGGGGCCTCTGTGCGGACTCTGATGTAAGGGGGGCCTCTGTGCGGACTCTGATGTAAGGGGGGCCTCTGTGCGGACTCTTGTGATCATGAAAAATCTTAGACTGTTTTCCTCGATCCATCACTTTTCCACATCTATGGGCCACTTGACTGGACTTGCCCCCCAGGCCTAAGGCTGCCAGCCCTCCCCTGCAGATGATCCCAAGCCAGCTATTATCTAGACTTGATACATCTCTCTGAATATTGTAGGACAGAAAGAACACTGGAGGGATCAGTAACATCCAATCTTTTGGGATGCTTTGCCATCCTGCCTCGCCACTGAACCAATCACAGCTGGCAACATTTGTTTTCAACCTATTAGAATAGTTAAAAAATTTGGCATACTAGTTTTCTTGCATCTACAACCTGTGTGCAAGCCCGTTTTAATTGCTGATATATATTTTGCCAGTGACTCGTATAACCACATATACTGTATTAACATCACACACTGGTGTGCTTAGTATGCCAAAAAATAAGATTTCCTATCATCTGTGCCCAGTCTTGCCACACAGAGTTAATCCAGCTCTGAGCAATCCTCTTTTACTGTCCAGTGCAATACAACAGACTTCCAGATAAAAACCAAAGTCCTTACTTGAGTGACAGGTTATTTACATATCTCGTGCACTGGCTTGCAGACATGCACAGCTTCTGAAAAAAGGTGCACAATTCACTACCCCCTCCCCTCTCCTCCTCAGCTCTCCCAGGATTGGCTGTCTTTCCTGTGTTTTGATTAAATGTTTTCAAAATATGGGGTGAGTCACAGTTCAGTGCCATGAGGAAATGCAACAGCCATCAGAATATACATAGAGCTGGAGGGAAGAGGAGAGGGGGATGTGAATTGAGCACTTTTTACAGAAGCTGTGCATGTCTGCAAGCTAGTGCACGAGATATGTAAATAACCTGTCACTCAAGTAAGGACTTTGGTTTTTACCTGGAAGTCTGTTTTATTTCACTGAACAATAAAAAGAGGATTGCTCAGAGCTGGATTAACTCTGTGTGGCAAGACTGGGCACAGATGATAGGAAATCTTATTCTCTACAAAAAAAATGTTGGGTTCACATCCACTTTAAGAGTGGGCATGGTTTTCATTGTGCCATGGGTGCTGCTAGGATTGTAAAAGATCTGGGGCACCTTTGAGCACACCAAGCAGAAGAGTATTGAGCATGCTATGCGCTCAGCGGCAAACAGCGGGTGTGGTTTAATTGGGTTAACTATAGAAGGGGCTTTAGGGGATAAAACTGGGGTTCCCACCCCTGAAGAAGTGTCTTGCATAAGCTATAAAGCATTTTCAACATTACAGAACCAGCTGAATGTCACCAACTACTACTAGCTTTATCATGATCTGGATCAGACTTTCTCAACCTTTTTAACACCTGGAGAACCCTTGAAATAACATACCAGTCTCCGGGAACCCCTGCTAAAAATGACCATGTCTACAACTCATGATACATTAACAGGGCTTTTTTTCAGGGGGAACTCAGTTCCTCCACCTCTGGCTCAGACCCTTTGGTGCCCGCTCACCACAATCACTTGTAAACACAGAAGTCCAGTTTTTGTGTTTACAAGTGACAGCTCTGTACTCTGTGAGTAACCACCACCTGAACTCTGCACTCTGTATGTAATGCGATCCTGGTATTTATTGCCCCCTTTAAGACCCTTCTACTGTTTGTGAAATCTGAACGAGTCATGGTTGAGTTCCTGCACCTATTTTCTGAGAAAAAAAGCTCTGTATATTAGTGGTCGAAGAATGCTCCTTACACTTGTGGTCATTGGGAAGAATTACCCCGTTTCAAATAGCTAAAAAGATCATTGGTGTCGGTGGGAACTTAAAGGGTCACTAAAGAAAAACATATTTTTTTGCTGAAATGACTGTTTACAGGGTATAGAGACATAAAAGTTAACTGATTCCTTTTCAAAATGATTAAAAATAGAAAAAATCAATCATATAATGTGCCTGCAGGTTAGTTTCAGTTTTGAACTGGCTTCATGTTTCTGCAAAGTAGAAATAGACACACAGAACAAAAACAAACAAATCCAGGGCAGTGTTTTGTTTTTAAAATGAATCTGATTGGTTCTGGGAAGTTTTAGACACACAGTAATGACAGCTTAGACCACCGTGAGAAAGCTCCCAGCACTGTGGTTATAAGGAAACAGACAAGCAGGAAGTGTGGAGAACAGAGCAGGATTCACTCAACTTCAAAGCAAAAACGAACAATAAGGACATGAAACCAGTACTGCAGTAAGGTAAAGGAAGCTATTTAGCTAAAAAAAAAAAGGCAAAAATTGGTCATTGCTCAAAGAAGCCCTATCAACCTCCTGGAGGAACCCTGGTCTCCTATGGAACCCTGATCTGGATATATAAGAAGTAAGAAACTATACAGACAATAAAGGGGTTGTAAAGGTTTGTGTTTTTTCACCTTGATGCATCCTATGCATTAAAGGGGTTGTAAAGGTAAAAAAAAAAAAACCTAAATAGCTTCCTTTACCTTAGTGCAGTCCTCCTTTACTTACCTCATCCTTCCATTTTGCTTTTAAATGCCCTTATTTCTTCTGAGAAATCCTCACTTCCTGTTCTTCTGTCTGTAACTCCACACAGTAATGCAAGGCTTTCTCTCTGGTGTGGAGAAAGCCTGCTGAGGGGGGAGGGGGCGAGCAGGAGTGTCAGGACCCCCACTAACACACAGCTCCTTTCTCTATCTGCAAAGTAGAGAGTGTCCTGACCCTCCTGCTCGCCCCCTCAAGAGGCTTTCTCCACACCAGGGAGAAAGCCTTGAATTACTGTGTGGAGCTATAGACAGAAGAACAGGAAGTAAGGATTTCTCAGAAGAAATAAGGACATTTAAAAGCAAAATGGAAGAATGAGGTAAGTGAAGGAGGACTGCACTAAGGTAAAGGAAGCTATTTAGGGAAAAAAAATGTTACCTTTACAAACCCTTTTAAGGTGAAAAAACATCCGATGCTTACTGGCCCACCAGCCCCCCTTTACTTACCTGAGCCCTTGAAAGACCGCGTCATGAACAAGCTAAATTTTGGCCGGTCTTCTTGGGTCTTTATTGGATAGATTGATATCAGCGCAGCCATTGGCTCGCACTGCTGTCAATCAAATCCAATGACACAGGCACCAGGGGCCGAGTCCAGCATTCGTGTCTATGGACGCAAACGCTGGACTCGGGAGCGCACCCGCAAGGTAACCCCCTTGGGAAAGCTCTTCCCAGTGGGGTTAGCTGATGCGTGGAGGAGCCGAGACAGCCGCCGAGGGACCCTAGAAGATGATGATCGGGGGCCACTCGGTGCAAAACTAACTGCACAGCGGAGGTAAGTATGACATGTTTTTTTTTTTTTTAACCTTTAGTTCCACTTTAAGAACATTCATTGGGAAATTAAAAAGGAATCATCCAACTATAGACACGTCCAGTTTCATCTGAATTACAACTTTCAGGAGCAATCAACGTTCTTGTTTTGTACAGGGGGAAAGCTGCAGATCCGGCTGGGTGATAAGGACGTCATATACAATCCGGAGTTCCGATTCTACATCACAACAAAACTTTCCAACCCTCATTACACTCCGGAGATCAGCTCACAGACCACCATCGTCAACTTCGCTGTGAAAGAGCAGGTGAGGGACTTCTAGAAAGGCGGTTCTGTCGGTAAAGTGAACCTGTTGTATGAATAACGATATTGGTGCACAACAATGTGCTGCAACTTCCTTTCTAATCCTGCAATTCGTTTTTTTTGCGCACCCAGGTAGCCCCTCCAACAATCTTGGATGTGCAAATCACGTCTGCCTCACTGCCAGTGTTACCTTGGAACTCCTTAATACTCTCACCCTCAGGGCTGTCTTTAATGTTGATTGGACCCTGGGCAAAAAAAAATATTGGGGTCCCCCCATCCAATTTTGCTCTCCACCTGCTCTGAGACATACAATAAATATCAGCTAGACTTAAAATCAGTTTACTGTATCAGACCAGGCAGTGATTGTGATTGGTTGTCAGAGGTTACAGCACATCATTACCACTTACTGACTGGTTGCTAGAGGTTACAGCACACATTACGGCTCACTGATTAGTTGCTAGAGGTTAAAGCACATGGTTATTTCTTTGTTGATTGGTTGCTAGAGGTTAAAGCACATGATTATTTCTTTGTTGATTGGTTGCTAGAGGTTAAAGCACATGATTATTTCTTTGTTGATTGGTTGCTAGAGGTTAAAGCACATGATTATTTCTTTGTTGATTGGTTGCTAGAGGTTACTGTACAGTAATACTGCTCATTGATTGGTTGCTAGAGGTTACAGCACATCATCTCTTCACTGCAGGGGGCAATATATACACATAGAATGCCGCCTTTATTTACATATGAATGCTGCCGGCCTCAGCTATTTACATATAAATGCTCCCATTATTTACATAATAAAGCTCCCATTATTTACATATGAATGCTCCCATTATTTACATATGAGTGCTCCCATTATTTACATATGAATGCTCCCATTATTTACATATGAACACAGGGTCTGCTGGTGAGTCATCTGTACACAATAGGGCAGAGCTGGGCAGCATTAGTAGCAGCACTTCACACTGAGATATCAGGACACAGCACAGGACTAAAACTTCCGGGTACAAGGGTTTTTAAACTGGGATAGTTGGCAAGTATGAGGCAGCTGCTTTGGGCCCCACAACAATGACCGGGCCCAGGGCAGCTGCCCCTTTTGTCCTGCCTTAAAGATGGCCCTGCTCACCCTCATCAAGCTGTAAAACAGTTAAATGAGCCCTCTGCTTTTGGGTCCTCTGACACTGCCATTGGTTAGTGCAATACCCACAAAGTAAAGCACATTTCTAAGTTTAAATTGACATTTAGTGAACAGTGGTCATTGAATTGAGAGCCCCTGATGCACTTGGCAACAAACTGTAAGGTGTGGATGTTACTGAGACTCCATACACACTATTGGATTTTCTGCAGATTTTTGTCTTCAGATTTACCAAAACCATGTAGTGCCTGATTGCATATAAATTGAAACTCTTATGCCGCGTACACACGATCGGTTTGTTGGATGAAAACGGTCTGATGGGCCGTTTTCATAAGACAAACCGATCGTGTGTGGGCCCCATCACTTGTTTTAAAATTATCTGATGGTTAAAAAAACTATAGAAAAAAACGATCGTCTGTGGGTTAAAAATCCACGCATGCTCAGAATCAAGTCGACGCATGCTTGGAAGCATTGAACTTAATTTTTCTCAGCACGTCGTGTTTTACGTCACCGCCTTCTGACACAATCGTTTTTTTTTTTTAACCAATGGTGTGTAGGCAAGACTGATGAAAGTCAGCTTCATCGGATATCTGATGAAAATATCCATCAGACCGTTTTCATCGGATGAACCGATCGTGTGTACGGGGCATTAAAGCGGAGTTCCAACGAGTGAAATAATTATTTTTATTTTTTTAGCATTTTTTTTTATGGTTTCAAGATAGACATTTAACACTCATGTCTTTTATCAAATTTGTCCCCCGATTTCAGGTTTCATAAAAAAAATAAACGTATAAAATAACTTCCTGGTCGTTGTCATATTTGGGCATGTGAAACCCACAAGCATATAGTCCCGGGATACGGTGCAGCTGAGCGACCAGCATGCACCGGCGGCTCTCGCACATGCGCATTCTCACAGCATCGTTGCGCCGTCAACTTCTCAGGTTGCCATCACAACGGGCGGCAGCGGTGGAAGTGCCCACCCTGTTGTGATGGCAAAGAAGCTCTTGATGCTGGAAGCCCCCCAGATCCCGTGCTTTAAAAACTAAGGGGTGGGAGCCATCCGGTGATGTCACTTGGTGAACTCGCCCCCTTGTGACGTCATTGACTGAGGGCATGCTGGGTCATTGACACCACGTCACCGATATTTACTGGATTGTTAGGGACGCTGGCGGCCCCGCTCCCGAGTCAGGGCTCTTAAAGCTGCCTAAGCACAGCAGCGTTCAAGTCCCCTGTGAGTGCGAGGCCTTAGGCGGCCGTCTAATTAAAGAGCCGGCAGCAAGGGAAGATGGACGTAAAACATGCATGCTAAAAGCATGTATCTCCTACATGCAAAAGCGATTAGGTGAGATAGAAGTAACATTCACAAAGTATTTTCCTTTTCAATGAACGCGTTTCCTCTCTTCTATGTGTTATAGCCAGACTCCGGCATATGTAACCAAGGCAAAGTAATGGGATTTTCCATAGCATTCAAGCGTTTCTTTTTAGACCCACATTGTATATTTAATCCGGTAAATTCCCTTTTGTGGTTCGCCATTGCCACATACAAAACCGACAGCCCCTCTCCCTCAGCAGGGGTGCCGCTACAGAGGATTACATTTTGTTAGCGTGACTGTTGTTTGTAGAGTAGAATGGATGGACCGCGCTACATCCATAGCGACAAAGATTATACAGGCAATAATCTTCCTTCACCAGAAAAATCAGCCGGTAACACTGGAGCCTTACAGACAATTTTCATAGAACATTCTCGTTCTTTGTAAACCCGGCTCTTCATTCTAAATATACACTTAACCCCTTAGCGCCGAGCGTACGCATATGTGCGTCCTCGGCTTTAAGGGGTTAATACTGGGATGATACGCTGCTGCTGCAGGCATCACCCCGGTACCGTTTTTTAGAGCGGGCAATCGGCTTTCTAGGGATAACAACCGATGCGGCTAAAAGCCAGTCAGTTGTTATCCTGGAGGAGTGGGAGGAGACATCCCCCCTCATGCCGCCTTCCACCGCTCTTACCGAGCCTCCCGTCCCATCAGGAGACCCGATCCGCGATCCGCCACTTCCGGCGGTAAGTGAAAGACTGGCACAAAGCTGGAATCGGCTTCGTTCCAGTCTTCTCTCTGTAAACACAATGGGCCAGATTCTCAAAAGAGATACGCCGGCGTTTCGTAGGAAACACCGTCGTATCTCTGTTTTTTTCACTGGGTATCTATGCGTGTGATTCATAGAATAACTTACGCATAGATACAGTGAAGATCCGACAAGTGTAATACAATTACACCGTCGGATCGTAGATGTAATGACTTTGCTGGCCGCTAGGTGGCCTTTACGTTGATTTCTCATTTGCCTATGCAAATGAGCCTAATACGCCGATTCCCGAACGTTTTTACGGCGCCCTGTTGTCGTTTACATCGTTTCCGTAAGCGTAAACCTACCCCTGCTTTATGAGGGGTAGGTTTACGAAGTTCCGTCGTTGCCATGTTAAGTATGGCGTCGGGTCAGCGTCGTCTTTTTCCGTCGGTTACGTTGTTTTACTAAGTCGTTCGCGAATAGGGATTTAGGATAACGACGCTCACATCGGTTTCATTTACGTTTTCCGACGTGAGCTGGAGCATGCGCACTGGGCTTTTTTCCCGGCCGGCGCATGCGCAGTTCGATCGACGCGGGGGCACGCTTAATTTAAATACAAGCCGCCCCCTTTGAATTACGCGGGGATACTCAGAGGCATTTACACTACGCCGCCGCAAACTACGGAGCAAGTGCTTTGGGAATACGACACTTGCTCCATTACGTTGCGGCGGCGTAGTGTAAATGGCTTACGCTACGCCGCCGCAGATTCTATGTGAATCTGGCCCAATGTTTACACAATGTTTATGTTTGTTTTATGTTTGTTTTGTGTTTACAATTTGTTCACTGGTAGTGTCAGCTGCTCACATTTAGACAGCGCAGAAAGCGACGTCACTTCCGGGTTACTCGGCTGCCAATGGCGCCAGTTTTAAAAAAAATACAGTATTCAGAATCGCCATTTTTGGCGATCTGAATACTTTGAAGTGCAAAAGAGGGATTTGGTGTCTTATAGACCCCCGATCTCTCCATAAAGAGTTCCTGTCACCACCTATTACTGTCACCAGGGATGTTTACATTGTGACAGCAATAAAAGTGATCATGTTTTTTTAAAACACAATGTAAAAAATAAAAGTAAATAAAATAAATAATAAAAAAATTTAAAGCACCCCCGTCCCCGCGAGCTCACGCAGCAAAGAAAGCGCATACGTAAGTCGCGCCCGCATATGTAAACGGTGCTCAAATCACATATGCGAGGTCGTCAGAGCGAGAGTAATAATCCTAGCACTAGACCTCCTCTGTAACTCTAACCTGGTAACCGCAAAAAAAAATTGAAACGTCACCTATTGAGATTTTTATGTACCGTAAAGTAAATAAAAGTGTGTGCAATTTTAAAGCGTGACATGTTTGGTATCCATTTAGTCGGTGTAACATCATCTTTAACATTATACAAAAAAATTGTGCTAACTTTACTATTTTTTTTTTATTATTTATGAAATTGTCTTTTTCCCCAAAAGGTTGTTTTAAAAAAAACGGTGCACAAATACCGTGTGACATAAAACATTGCAACAATCAACATTTTATTCTTTAGATTATCTACTAAATATATATATATAATGTTTGGGGGTTGTAAGTTATTTTCTAGCAAAAAAAACGGATTTGAAACTTGTAAACACCAAGGGCCAGATTCACGAACACTTGCGCTGGAGTATTTGGATATGCGCCGCGTAACTGTGCTGATGCGCCGACGTTTCTATGTGCCCGTACCCACCAAACTAGATGCGCCCAATAACGGGTCATTTGCGACCGGCGGAACGTTCCGACGCCAGAGTATCGTCAGCGTTTATTTTCGCTGGGCGCATCAGTCGCGCCCATTGATTTCCCCTGCAAATATGCAAATGAGGGAGATTTCCCAATTCACGAACGGATTAGCACCATACGCTGGCTACATGCGCCGCGCGTATCTGATCCGTCCAGCGCAAAGTTATTTCTACAAAAGGCTGCTTTATCTTTACTCCAGACGGTCACAGGTCAGCAGGAGAGCAGCTACAGCAGCGTTACCGACGATAGGAGCTTGCTGAGCACCCCCACTTGCAAGGACAACACCTCTGTGTGCCAACATGCCAGGGGCACTCGTGGTCCTAGAACTACTGATGGGTCCCCTGGAACCAAGAAGGCGGGCACGTGAGAGGATATACCGCACTCGTATGAACCTCTTTGGCATGGGGGATGAGGAGGTGTATCGCCTCTTCAGATTCAGCCCTGATGCAATACTTGAACTAACCACAACCCTGCAGGATGACATCACCAGCCCAACACACCGATCACAAGCAGTGCAGCCACTGGTGAAGGTCCTGGCAACACTCCATTTCCTTGCAAGTGGATCATTCCAGCGTACAAGTGGAGTGGTGGCTGGGATGTCACAATCCTCCATAAGCAGATGTGTGCACCAGGTTGTCCCTGCAATCCTCAGACGCATGTCCAACCAGTTCATCAGACCCACCACTGAGGAGCTGCGGCAGAAGGCAATGACAGATTTCTACAACATTGCCAGATTCCCACGCACTGTGGGGGCCATTGATTGCACACATGTGGCCCTACAGCCCCCCAGTGCCACAGAGCACATATACCGCAATCGGAAGCATTGGCACTCCATCAACGTACAGGTGATAGCCGATGCCCAACGCCTCATATGGCACGTCCGTGCCAAACACCCCGGGTCCAGCCATGACAGTTTCATATACCGTCAGAGCCCCATCCCAGCAGAATTTAACCAGAACATGTATGGGGACAGCTGGCTGGTTGGTGAGTGACATGGGAGTCAGGCATGACTATCCCCTCCCGTCATGCACAACAGAAATCGCACATGCATGACTAACATTCTCCTGTCTTTTACCTTACAGGTGACTCTGCATATGCATTGGGACCCCATCTAATGACTCCTTTCCGGAACCCCCAAACCAGAGGAGAGAGAAAATACAATGAAGCACACATCAAAACCCGTGCAGTGGTTGAGCAAACATTTGGGCTCCTGAAGTCCCGTTTCCGCTGCCTGGATAAGTCTGGGGGGGCCCTATTGTATTCCCCTACCTTTGTGTGTCAGATCATCGGTGCATGTTGCATACTACATAACTTTGCTATGAAAAAAGGCCTGCATATTGACATACGTGATGACCTGACCCCCGACCCACACAGTCCCCCCCTGCCAGAGGACACCCAGTCTGCTGATGGAAGAGCAGTCAGGAGGGTCCTCGCCGTAGGCATCTTTGGACACTAAACCAAAACATTAATAACACAGACAGTGCACGCGTGTACACCACTAATGTCCCTAGATCACACACACCACATGCACATCGCATTGGATTAGCCCAAGTCCAGCATGTAGGAGTTGGGAGCAGTAACGCCAGCGTCAAGGCCCCAATGATGTCACTGTCCATTCACACACCTTTCACACATCATTCATTCAGCCGTGGGGTTCACTTCACCACCACGGCCGAGGGTGACACCCCTTACTTTCAGGAGTGCCACCCTCTCACATTCACACACCATTCACACTGTCCCCTGCACTCCTGACCGTGTGCAGTACAAAAATAAATTAGAAAGATCATATCCTGATCAATAAAAGAAAAATAATCTCATAACCTGAGAAAAAAAATAAAAAAACTCATGACCTGAGTATGTCAAAAATAATAATATAAAACCAGCAACAAAAAAAAGGCCTCATCGGGGATGCCGGGGGCTTCTTCTGGGGGCCCCTCTCTGGCTCCGCAGCTGCCTGGATGGAGTGGGTGGGGGGGCATCTGGAGGTGGCTGATCCCCAGGTGGGCCACTCCTGGCAGGTGTGGCCTGCGTGCCCTCCAAGGCCCTGGCTATCCGTCCAAGGTATGTGTTCGTCTGGGCCTGCATCCGGAGCTGACGGGTCACCTGGTAATGCTGGGCCCGCCGACTCAGCCTCCCCTGCTCCCGGATGGCAGCACTGTTCCCATGGATGGCAGCAGTGTTGGCCTGGACGGCTGCAGTAAGGTGCTGGATATCCCCCTGCACCTCCCCCAAAGTGGTGACCACTGCAGCGCAATTAGAGCTGACATCCTGCACTGCGTTGCTGAGGTTGGCAACGGAGCCCAGGCTGTCAGACACTTTCTGCAAGTGGTCCGCTATGGCCCCCATTTGTTCTGTCTGTCTGGCGTGATCCCTCGCCAACTGGTCCTGGACACCATCAGACACCCCCCTGGTCTTCTGGGTCGCCTTCCTGGGGCCCGAAGATGGATGTCCTCGGGTGGAAGGTGTCGCCCTTGAGGGGCTTCCAAGGATGGGGGAGGGGACGACAGACGGGCCAGGAGAAGGGGAGGAGACAGACAAGACTAATGAAAAGTCCTGCTCTGCCACAGCAGGATCCTCCACAACCACCTCGGCAGGTGTGGTGTGGCCACTCTCCTCCTCCACAACCTCTTCACCACCCAGTGGCTCGGGCACATGATGGCGTGGGGGGGATGGGGTGGAATGCAGGCTGACAGATGATGGCCCAGCTCCGTCATCTGTGGATGACACAAAGCAGACACATGTTGGTGGTCCCACACACTTGGCACATGTCCCCCCCCCACCCCCCCAAATGCAAAACATCAAATAGGGGATTATAAAACACTTACCTGTCCTTGTGCCTTCCTCCACGGAGTCATAGCCTGCGACCCCCTCCACCTGCTCCCTCTCCAGGCAGCGAGCAACCACCTCCTCCTCTGCGGTCAGGGTGACAGGACATGGGGGACCACCACCTGTGCCCCTCTCATACCTCCTGATGGAGGCCACCTTGTCCCTCACCTTGCGCCGCAGGTCATTTATTTTCTTTTGTATGTCCCCAGCAGTCCGGGTGGAGTAGCCCAGGACATTGACCCTGGCAGCAATCGACTCCAGGATGCCCTGCTTCCTCTCCCGGCTGGTCTTGCGGCTTTTTTTGCCATGGAGAAATTCATTCTCCGTCTCCATAGCCGAGATAATGACAGAGACCTCCTGGGTATTAAAATTGAGGTTCCTCCTCTCTCTGGGGGTAGCGGGAGCAGCCATTACAGAGCAAAAGTATCTTCCCTGGGGTGGGGGGAAACGGAACTACTTTTGCGCCGGAATGGCGTTTCCGCCAGCGCTTTTAAGCGCCCAGCGGAACGCATTGCGCTGACGTTTCCCAGGAAGTGGTGCCGACGGAAGTTGTGAGCATGCGCACAAGGGGGCGAGGGGAGCCGCACTCACTGCGCATGCTCCGTGGATGATGCGCTGAACGTAAGCCTCTGCGCCGGCCTCCGCCCATCATTTACATATGATCACACCCACTTCCACTTGCGTCGGGTTACGCCAGCGCATTATCGTTACTCTGGCGCAAGTTTACGCGCAACTGCTATGTGAATTACAGGAATTGCGCTGAAAGGGTCTTCAGAGTAACGTAAATGAGAAGCGTTACTCCAGAGGAAAGATACTCTCATCTACCTGAATCTGGCCCCAAATGTCAAAAACAGGCTTATGCCGCATACAGACAACAAAACTGTGTATGTTTTTTCGACGGATTGTTCACTCAAACTTGTCTTGCATACATACGGTCACACAAATGTTGTCGGAAATTCCGAACGTCAAGAACGCGGTAACGTACAACACTACGACGAGCTTGCAAGTTCAATGATTTCGAGCATGCGTCAAATTCATTCCGAGCATGCGTAAGATTTTTGTGCGTCGGAATTGCATTACAGACGATTGAAATTTCCGACAAGATCTTTTGTTGTTGGAAAAATTGAGAACCAGCTCTCAAACATTTGTGGTCGGAAATTCCGACAGCAAATGTCCGAAGGAGCCTACTCACGGTTCGGAATATCCGACCAAAAGCTCACATCGAACATTTGTTGTCAGAAATTCCAACCGTGTCGGCTTGGTAAAAATTATCATCAATACACATTGGGGTTTATTTACTAAAACTGTTAAACTACTAAATCGGCTTCCAGTTTTTTGTTTTGTTTTTTTGTGAAAGCTTAATTGAACAAACTGAAGTTAGAAGCTGATTGGCTACCATGCACAGCTTCATCAGATTTTGCGCTGTCTAGTCTTAGTAAGTGAACCTCATTTATATTTTAAGAACCTTGGGCCAGATTCACAGAGAGATTACGCCGGCGTTACAGGAGATGCGCGGCATAAGTCTAATTTGCGCATGCGTTTCGATGCGCCGCATCCCCAAAACAAGTTACACAAGAAATCTACTTTTTTTTGACCGGCGTAATTTCGATAGACAGGCGCATCCGTCTGCGCAAAACTGCGCTAGGCACACCATTGATTTGCTATTCAAATATGCTAATGAGGGAGTTACGGGGATCCACAAAAGAACGTTGTTGCAGAGCAGGCTACGCAGTGTGCGCAACAGCTGCACGTCCTGTCTAAAATTAGACCATGTCAGAGAAAGCAACACTGTTAGTGAGGAGCTGAGCAGTCACACTTGTTGCACAACAATCTGTATGCCAACATGCCAGGGACATCCTTGCTCATAGCTATACTACTGACTTTAGAGGAGCAAAGAAGGAGGAGGGCACGGAGGATGGCACGGGAGAGGATATATCGCACATGCATAGACCTCTTTGGCATGAGTGATTCTGAGGTGTATCGCATCTTCAGATTCACCCCTCATGCCATCCTGGAATTAACCACAACCCTGCAGGAGGACATCACCAGCCGAACACAACGCTCACATGCAGTGCAGCCACTGGTGAAGGTCCTGGCAACACTCCATTTCCTTGCCAGTGGCTCTTTTCAAAGAACAAGTGGAGTGGTGGCTGGGATGTCACAGTCCTCCATGAGCATATGTGTGCACCAGGTTATCCCTGCAATCCTCAGACGCATGGCCAACCAAATCATCAAACCCACCACTGAGGAGCTGCTGCTGAAGTCAATGACAGATTTCTACAGAATTGCCAGATTCCCACGCACTGTGGGGGCCATTGATTGCACACATGTGGCCATTTTGGCCAGCTTCTTTCGGACCAAACGCGTGTCTGGGTCTCCCCCCCCCCCCCCACTGCATTCACCTCGTCAGTAATGTGCTGCAAGATCTCACGCCTCCTGGCCGGGGGGGGTGTTGGCACTCTCCGGGCCGTGGAGGAAACGCCCATATTGGGTAATGGCCCGGGCAATAATTTGTTTCTCCCCCAAAGTAAAATTCAACTTCCTCTTCTTCTCAGTCATACTCATACAACAACTCTCTCCCAAACAATCAGCAAAAATCACTCACAAAAACAAGCAGGAAAAATCAAGCAACAAAACAAACAAACAAAAATCTATCAACCAAAAAGTCTCACAAGCAGTCACCAAAAAACACTTTCAAATATATTCTACCAAACACTAGATCAAACAGTCCACAAATATAACAAAGACAAGTCACAATGCAACAAACAACAGAACAAA
This sequence comes from Rana kukunoris, assembly GCA_029574335.1. Taxonomy (NCBI): domain Eukaryota; kingdom Metazoa; phylum Chordata; class Amphibia; order Anura; family Ranidae; genus Rana; species Rana kukunoris. The sequence continues at coordinate 522,479,716 of CM056051.1, forward strand.
AGCACCTTGCTGTATAGGGAGGGATACAAAGGGATGTACTTTTGCAAAGGAAGTGCGTTTGTGTCTGTCTATTTAACCACTTCCATACCAGGCACTTACGCACCTTCCCGCCCAAGCCAATTTTCAGCTTTCAGCACTGTCGCAATTTGAATGACAATTGCGCGGTCATGCTACACTGCACCCAAACAAAATTGGCGTCCTTTTTTCCCCACAAATAGAGCTTTCTTTTGGTGGTATTTGATCACCTCTGCGTTTTTTTTTTTTGCGCAACAACTAAAAATAGAGCGAAGATTTTGAAAAAAAAATACGTTTTTATTTTTTTCTGTTAATTTTTTTGTAAATGAGTATGTTTTCTCTTTCAATTACGGGCACTGATATGGTGGCACTGATGGGCACCGATGAGGTGGCACTGATGGGCACCGATGAGGTAGTTCTGATGGGCACCGATTAGGTAGCACTGATGGGCACTGATAGGCGGCGCTGGTATGGGGCACTGATGGGCACTCATAGGCGGCACAGGTGGGCACTGATAGGTGGCACAGGTGGGCACTGATAGGTGGCACAGGTGGGCACTGATAGGTGGCACAGGTGGGCACTGATAGGTGGGCACTGGGCATGGATTGGCACTGACAGACACTGGGGTGGCACTGATGATCACTGAGGGGTGGCACTGATGGATCACCTGTTGCCAATCAGTGCCCATGTGTGGACACTGATTGGCATTATTTTTTTTTTACTGCCCTTTTTTTTTTTGTCCTTTTTTTTTTTTTTTTGTAAGTACCCTGGTGGTTTTAGTGTGGGCACTCCCTGGTGGTCCGTGTGGCGATCCGAGGGGGGGGCTGCGCTGATAAACAATCAGCGCCAACCCCCCCTGTCAGGAGAGCCGCTGATCAGCTCTCCTGTACTCGCGTCTGTGAGACGCGAGTGAGGAGCCGTCGGCGGCTCTTCCTGTTTACATCGTGATCAGCCGTGATTGGACACGGCTGATCACGTGGTAACGAGGCTCCGCCGGAGACTCGTTACCGAGATCGGAGGTGCAGGGTGTCAGACTGACACCCCGCATCACCGATCGCCGCGATGCGCGCCCCTACGGGCGCGCGCGGCATTGAAATCGTGCTAAGCCGTTTGAGAACGGCTAGTCACGATTTCATAACCACTTCCTGGCCGTAAATCGGCTATTGGCCGGGCGGGAAGTGGTTAAGCTCTCTGCGTAGTTCACTAAGTTGCCCGGGTTAACTTCCAATTTCACTGATTGCGCCATTCCCGAGTTGTGAGCATGCGCACAGAGGTGCTAACCATGGTCTGCTTCATGCGCGCATGCGCGAGCCGGCCGGCCCTTCATTTGCATGGGGTCACGGCTCATTTCAATGTAACACGCCCACGTCCATCCCAATTTGAATTACTCCGCCTTACGCCTCTGAAATTACGTTGCACCGGCACTAATTTCTGCGCAAATCAAATGAGAATACGGTGATTGCGCCGCTACATTGCGGCAGTCTAACGTAAAGGAGGTGCGCTACGCCAGTCAAAAAATGCGCCGATGTACGTGAATCTGGGCCCTTATTTATATGTACACTATATGCATACCTCTCAATATTTTAAAATTTCCCTGCAGGACGTTTTTGTTGAGCAGGGGGGGGGGGGGCTGGCAGGCAGTACAGGCAGTACACCTGTAAGGGGCCTGGGGGTCCCCAGGGGCCCGGATGGGAACCCCCTAAAAAAAATATATATATATTTTTTATTAAACGGACAATTTTTTTTCTTTCTTTTTTTAGGGGCCCGGAGGCCACCAGGGCCCCAGATGACAACCCCCTCTGTTTTTATTTATTTTTTATAAAAAAAAATATATTTTTTTAATATATTTTTCTTTTATTTTTTATTAAAGGGCCAATTTTTTTTCTTTTATTTTTTTTCGAGGTCCGGAGGCCCCCAGTGCCCCAGATGGCAAGTCTCCTTTTTTTTATTTATTTTTTATATATATATATATTTTTTTTTTAATATATTTTTATTTTATTTTTTTATTAAAGGGTCATTTTTTTTTAGGGGTCTGGAGGTCCCAAGGGGCCCAGAGATTCCCAGGGACCCAGATGACAATCCCCCTTTTTTATAGAAGAAAAAAATATTTTTTATATATATTTTATATATATATATATATAACATATATATATATATATATATAATAAAATATATACAAAAATGTAAAACATTTTTATAAAAAATAATAATAATAATAATTATAAATAAATATATATATATATATATAATTTATTTATAATTATTATTATTATTATTATTATTTTTTATAAAAATGTTTTACATTTTTGTATATATTTTATATATATATATATATATATATATATATATTTTTTTTTTTTATTATTAAAGGGCTCAGAGGTCCCCAGGGCCCCATGTGTCAAACCCCCTTTATTTATAAAAAAAATTTTTATTTATATAATTTTTTTATTAAAGGGCCCAGAGGTCCCCAGGGCCCTGGAAGGCAACCCCCTTGTTTTGTTTTTATAAATGTCTATTTCTTTTTTATATATATATTTTTTTATTTCTTTTTTATTAAAGGGCCCAGAGGTCTGTAAATGGCCCCCCGCTTCTCAATTCACGGCAGCCCCCCCGCTTCTCAATTTCAGGCGGCAGCACCCCCCCTCCCCCGGTTCTCTGCTCCAGGGGGCCCATGCCTGAAGCTGTGTAAGGGGCCCCAAAATTTCTGATGGCGGCCCGACCAGATCGAAGTTGTTGAGTGGGGGGGGGGGAGCGGATCCTCACTCACTCAACAGTGCACTCCGGTCTTGTTCCAGCTCTGATCTCTGATCGCAGGACAGTTGGGAGGTATGTATATGGTCAAATGCTTGTGGACACCTGACCATCACATCTTAAAGGGGTGTTCCAGCCAAAAAATGTGTTTATTAAAAGTCAGCAGCTACAAAAAGTGTAGCTGCTGGCTTTTAATAAACACTCACTTACCTGCTCCTGCGTTCCAGCGACGCGCCGACCGGGGCTCCGCTCCTCTCCCCCCCTCCCCGGCCGGCGTCTCCATCCCGACTGTGGGCACCCAGCCGTGACAGCCTTCGGCTTCACGGCCGGGCACCCACTGCGCATTCGCGAGCCGCACTGCGCATGCGCGCGCGGCTCGCCGCTGATTGGAGAGGCGATCGCATGGGACCTGTCAGTGTCCCATGTAATCGCCTAACCAGCCCCTCGGCGGAAGCAGGAAGTGGGACAGGAAGTCCCACTCCTACTGAAGCCCCCACCCCCCCCCCCCCAAAAAAAATTACATGCCAAATGTGGCATGTATGGGGGTGAGGAGTGGGATAAGAGGAAGTTCCAAATTTGGGTGGAACTCCTCTTTAATAAGCTTGATGGATGTTCTAAAGCCATGGGCATTATTATGTAGCCCCCCCCCCCCTTCACCTACTTTGTGGCTATAGCAGCCTCCACTTCTTCTGGGAAGACTTTTCACCAGATTTTGGAGTGTGCCTGGGGGGAATTTGTACCAGTTCAGCAAATAGAACATTTGTGAGGTTAGGTACTCATGGTGGATGAGAAGACCGGGCTCGCAATTGGTGTACCAGTTCAACCCAATGGTGTTCAGTAGTATTGAGGTCGGGGCTCTGTGCATGACACACCTGTTCCTCCACACAAAACTCATTATACCATGTCTTTATGGAGTTGGCTTTGTACATGGGGGGGGTGGGGGCACAGTCATGCTAGAACAGAAAAGGGTCATCACCAAACTGTTGCCACAAGGTTGGAAATGCACCATTGCCTAAAATTGTGTTTGTATGTTGGGTTCACCGCCATATTATAAGCCTCCCTCTCATTCTCTGTATCTATGCAGGGTCTAGAAGCTCAGCTATTGGGTAGCGTGGTGAAGAAGGAACGTCCGGAGCTCGAGGATCAGAAACAGTCGTTGGTCCTGAACATTGCTGCCGGGAAACGCAAATTGCAAGAACTGGAGGATGAAATTCTCAGGTGGGGATGTGCTTGGATGTGCCTGGGCTTACTCCAATTATCTCATCATATGCAGACCCGGCGTTCTGATCATCAGCATTTCTTATTGGTCATCCTACCTTATGTCTTCTGCAGTGCCGTACAGACAAACACTGAGGCAGTCACATCCGTCACTATACTAGGGAAGCTCACACGCTAATATTCCACCACAGTCACAAAAAAATCTATCTTGCTAAATTATGGAAGATCAGTGAGTTGATATAACTGTGGTGGCAGCGACTGATATTAGGGTTGAGTCCACTTAAAGGGGAACTTCAAGCAGGACCGGGACTGGGGGTGGGCAGGAAGGGGAAGCTGCCCTGGGTAGAGCGTGTATTGTAGAGGTGGGGGTAGTTTCTTCTATTATAAGGCTGACAGGAGTAGTGACAGCGGCATCACTAACTCTGTCAGCCCAGCGCTGGAAGTGGCAAGGAGAGGAGGTGTGGGCTGTGCTCTCTCTCTCCTGTCTCCCCATAGGCTTGCACATAATGAAGAGGGGGCACAATTTGGCATCTTTGATGATCTTGTCCCGACACTGACTCTAAGTATGTTTTTGTTTGCTTTTTGTATACCTATATTGATCCAGCTTCGACCAATTTAAGTGTTTCATCATATGCCATACTTCACCGATCCCTGTGGAGGTGGAGAATCCCTGTAGTAGACTATCTTCTGGGTCCTGTACGAAGCATCGCTCTGCTACATAGTAAAGACATGAGGTCAATTGGAAGGAAAAAAACCAATCACCGCACACTATCAAGACCCGAATGTACTATAAACAAAAGTGGCTTCAGCCCAGCTCTGGCCAAGCCACGCTCCTGATGAATTAGGTCTCCATGACTAAACCTCCCGGGTGGGGTGAAACATGTCACAGACGTTCATCAGACAGAGCCTGGCTGAATCCGCTTTCATTTATCGTACATTCAGGTTTTGTTGGTGTGCAGCAATTATTTTTCTTTCCTATGACTGTATGCATGAAGCCAGTATAGGCTCTTTCTATGGTGGTATCCCCCCTTTTGTGTGAGCCAACGGAGCTGGAGATGGGATAATCTTAAGTAGGGATTGTTCTGGATCTTGGAGCCTTGAGGTGTTGTAAAGCTTTAGGTGGGATAAAGCTTACATTGCTAGGTCCACGTCTTACCTTGTAGCCAGATCTTAATATGAATCTTAGCTGTCCACAGGCCTTGATATATGCATGCTGACTGATACTCAGGGCTGTTCCTACTGCTCTCTCTGTGCTTTGGGAGTCTACTGCTGGGTGATAGGCCTGAGTGCTGACAGAACACTAAAAAAGATACAAGTGCTGGCTGTATGTTTGGGGATCCCATTAGGGGCCACCCTGTTAGTCAGAATCTTATGGGAATGCCTGTGGACAGCTAAGATTCCCATTTGATGGGACTAACAGGGTTCCCCCTAATAGGATCCCCAAACTTGAGCGGCACCTGAAGTTTTCGTAGTTTATGGTCATGGGAGGTCACTTGCTTGGCATGGGTGCCATTCAGGGAATGCCTTGTAATTTTTTTAATTAATGCAAAGCATTCTTTGGATGAGGTATACATCGTTGCCCCACTTCTCCACCTTGTCCAATCAGAGAACACCTTGCATTCAGTAAGAAAAATTCAAGGTGTTCTCTGAATGACACCCGTGCCAAGCAAGCAGCTCCATGAGTAGTAGCGCAGCCACTCAGCACAAGATCTGGAAGACAGTGAGAATCGCCATAGTAGCAGAGGCCATTTCAGTGATTCCCAGCTTCCATAGGTATCGGCCAGATATATCATATACATGCATACATTGATACAAGCTGGAATTCAGGGGAAGTCCACCCTAACACTAAAATCTACAGGCATCCACGATGTAAGACTTACCTACAGTAGCTAGGAGCTAAAGAAGAAATCAGCATACATTAGGGGTCCCAAACTGGTGGCCCTCCAGCTGTTGCGAAACTACAAGTCCCATGAGGCATTGCAAGGCTGACAGTTACAAGCATTACTCCATCACGCAGAGGCATGATGGGACTTGTAGTTCTGCAGCAGCTTGAGGGCCACCAGTTTAAGACCCCTGGTACATACCCTTTCTGAAGCCGCTCCATTCCGGTCCCACGCTGAGCTGTCAGCGGCGGCTTTGTTGTGTAGGTGGGTGCAGAAGAGGCAGCTGACAACGGAAGCCCCATAGTAAGTCTATGGGTGACGTCACTCCCCATTCCTCTCCCAGCCGTTGTCAGCTGTCTTCTCTGTCTGCAGAGCTTCCGCCACTGCAGACCAAACTGGAGCGACTTCAGAAAAGGTATGTACTGTATATTGAATTCTTCTTTACAGGGCTAAAAAGGTAAATCTTCGGTTGTGGATGCCTGTAGATGCAAAGATTTTAGTATTCGGGTGGACTTCCCTTTTAGGGTGAGACATTTTCTAAACCCTGATAAAGGGGGAGAGGTTTTGCCCCCGAAACATGTTTATTGTTTTATGTGATCATACAATGGACCATTAAAAGCAGTTTGGACTCTCTTCACCCTTTGGTGTTCCTATTGTATTTTGATGTGTTAAGTCACATTCTTGGTGCCCACTTATGAAAAGTCTTGCCAGAGAGCATACCTAATGATTATGTTCTCCTTACTACTTTTAATAAATAAGTGTTGATGTCCCAGAGCCTCCTGGATATGTCTTTCTGGAGGATAGATTGAAGGGTCTGGTCCTCTAATCTTTCTTCTGATGGGTGTAACATTCTCATAGGTTGCTGAATGAGGCAACAGGATCTCTTCTGGATGATGTGCAACTAGCAAACACTCTGCAGACATCGAAGGTGACAGCAACTGAAGTGAGCGAGCAGTTAGAGAGCAGTGAGGAAACTGAAGAGAAGATCGATTTAGCCAGAGAGGTGAGAGGTGACCACTATCCAAGACCAAGCGCTGAGTTTTCACAGCTGCTACCTATGCTAGAAAGCTGGGACAAGGCGTAAAAAAGCACTTTTAATAATATTTATAAAAGAGAAGTATGGGAATTCGTTTTGTTTTAGAATCACACTTACTTAGGTGGATGCAGCATCTGTCCCCCAATGACTCTAAGGCTAAGAACCGAGCGATCAAACACCACTGATTGCTCGGTTCTCAGAGCTCCCTGAGCAGAGAGCTGGTGACTGTTAAGCAGGCCATACACAGTCGAATTTCGAACAAATTTTCTTTTCAAAATCAGAAAGTTCGTTTTTTTGTGATCCGATGATGCCACCATTAATTTTCATAAAATTCAGCCGACAAAACCTTCATGTTGCCGGGAATATTCGTTTCTCTCCGTGAATATTCTTTTCTCTCTGGGAATATTCGTTTCTCTCCGTGAATATTCTTTTCTCTCTGGGAATATTCGTTTCTCTCCGGGAATATTATTTTTTTCTATTCATTGATCAGAAAATCGTTAGTTTTTCAAAAAATTTCCAATATGTTGGATTTCTCAAATTTATTTGCCCACGAAAATCAGCTGTTGCTGCAGCCCACTAATGGTGTGAAATACGAACGAAAATTCTTTCATATGATTTACGAAAGAAAATTATTTCGAAATTCGAACCGTCTATGGCCGCCTTTAGTCAACGATGTCTGCTCTGCCCCCTCCATCGCTCACTGGATCGCTGGGCTGTGGAGGGAGCGAAAGCGGCTGGCTCAGGCTCTCAGTGGCTTCCTGAAAGGCTGAGCTGGGTGCCAGTCCAGGCATGTGGGCGGATGCTATCTATATTACCACGATCTTTCCCAAGCCTGGGCTGGCTCTGTGATGTCCGCCGACAGCCCGTTGTCACCTGAAAACAGGATACAGGAGTGAAGAGCAAACTGCAACTCCAAACAAGCTTTGGCTGTACTTCTCCTTTAATGAGTAATAATAAAGGGAGATCTTGCAGTGGGGACACTTTTTTCAGTGACAATTGTCTATCCCAGCTGAAAAAGTCTCATGTATTATCACTGTAGGTGTTAGAGTCGCCCATGTTATTTCTGTAATGGAACAGCGCCACTTGTTGGGAGTACTGTGCAAAGTACTGCTTCTTCTACTGACCCACCTTTACATCTCATCATCCAGTTATGTTCATTCTTTCCTCCTAGGCATACCGTCCTTGTGCCCAGCGGGCTTCGCTCCTTTTCTTTGTCCTGAATGACCTCGGGAGGATTGACCCCATGTACCAGTTCTCTCTAGACTCCTATATTGACCTTTTCCACCTGAGTATCGACAAGAGCAAACGCAGCTCCAACCTGGACGAGAGAATCGCCAACCTTAATGAGTACCACACATACGCAGTCTACAGGTGATAACTTATCTGTGTGGGGGGGGGGGGGGCATAAACCCAAGACTAACATTATTCTATGGCAAAGTCAAAGAGAACCTTCATTCAATGCCAGAAATGATAACAGAGTGGAGTTCACAAGACATTTAAGCAGCCCACTGTCCAGACTCGACCCCTAACCAAAATATCTGGGTGGACTGAGACTTAAACCTCTTTGAAAAAAAAAAGGCGCCATAATTGTCCATATTTGGCAAGGTGATAGTAGAAAGTAAAAAGGGCAAGTATTCAAGCAAGTAAAAAAAAGTATAATTTGATTTAAAAAAAAGTATATAAAAGGTACTAATGCATTTCCTTTAATATCTCACACAAAATTGTGTAGTATAATCCATTGAGCATGCTGCATGATAAGGTCATTTTGGAGACGTTATACTGATGATGTTGTTCTTGATCTTGCCAGGTACACGTGTCGGGCTCTGTTTGAAAGGCACAAGCTCCTCTTCAGTTTCCAGATGTGCGCCAAGATCCTGGAGGTGGCAGGAAAACTCAATATGGATGAATATAATTTCTTCCTGCGTGGAGGCGTGGTGGGTACCCCAGAGGCAAAATTTGTAATGCAGTGACAACTTGCTAGTTGCAGAATCGCTAGAAAGTGCTATAAAAATACTTAGCAGTTTCCACAGGTTACTCCATTGCTGATTGGATGAAGGCAACACTGCAGATTCACTCATCCAGAAAGCATGGAAGTGACTTGTGCAGACAGTAGATGGGATGGGTGCTATTCAGAGAACACCTGGCATTTTTCTTATTGAATGTAAAGCATTCTGTGATTGGACGAGGTGGAGAAGCAGAGTCGAGATCTTAGCCTCATCCAATGAAAAGCAGGTGTTCTCTGCCTTGCCTTGTCCCACATACCAATTTTGTTGCCATCGATTTGTCTCCAGTGATAGGATTGTAAATGCCTTAGGGTTTGACTGATGGTATGTGTTTCAATCTCAGGTGCTGGATCGAGAAGAACAAATGGATAATCCATGCCCAGGCTGGCTGTCTGATGCCAACTGGGACAACATAACAGAACTTGACAAACTGACCAACTTCCATGGCATCATGAACTCATTTGAGCAGTACCCACGTGATTGGAACCAGTGGTATACCAGTCCTGAGCCTGAAAGTGCTTGCCTGCCAGGTACGGCAATGGGTGCTGCACTGAACCCGTACCCAGTATAGCATGTTACTGGTACCCATTACAGCGCCACTATTTATTAAACTGCAACTGATAATGATATAGGCAACATGATAAGGAGAAAATTGGAATTGTTTTGGATAAGCCGATGAAGTACAGCTCTGTGAAAAATATTTCCAGTTCTCTATCTTTTTCAGATGTTTTTCTTACTTCTAGAAGTGAGAATGAAGTCTTACTGAAAGGAAATCTGAACCATGCAATCGTAAAATGCAATTGCCCTTTCTCACCCAGTAATGGGTTGTGCTCTCTTTAGCTGCAGTCCCTGCAACTTAATGTACCTTACATAATGCAGCATTGGTCAGATTATTTTGATTTTATTCTTATGTGGATGGACAGCATTTTTATAGAATGGTGTTTAAAGTCAATCATTAAGCACTGCACTAGAAGGAAGGGTTGTGGTTTAAGCCACAAGCTCCTCTATAACCATGCTTACCAACATATTAATCCCAGTCCCCAGGACATTGCCACCCCAGCTCACTGCCTACTTTCTAGGCAGTCGCACCCAGACCGTGCCCACTATTAAGTATTGCTCCACCTCTAAATATGCAGGAACCTAGGGCCGCCATCAGGGGGGTACAGACAGTACACCTGTAAGGGGCCCAATGCTCCCCAGGGGCCCGGCCGAAACCTCCCCTTAAAAAAAAAAAAAGATATACATTTTCATCAGCTCAAGCCCCCAAGCACCTCAATCCACCTCAATCCAACCCCCCCCCCCCCCCCCCCCCCCCCCCCCCGCCCCCCGGTTCTCAATTTGCGGCACCCCTCGCTTTTCAATTTGCGAACCACCCCCCCACACACACACACACACTTCTCAATTTGCGGCACCCCCCTACCGGGGGGCCCATGTCTGAAGCTGTGTAAGGGCCCCCAAATTCCTGATGGCGGCCCTGCAGGAACCACCCGCTGGCAGCCCTTGATTAGCACCCTTTTTTGAGTTACTGCCCAGGTGGGATGCTGTGATCCCAGAATTTTTGGGACAGAGGTTCCAGATACAGGACTGTGACAGAAAATCCAGGACATTTGCATCTATCATAATACCTATACCTACTGGTTATGTAACTTCTCTTCCCCAGATGAATGGAGCTACAGGACAGATAAGGGAGTGCATGCAGCTGGTGGAATGTTCATTAAAATTACATCCCATATGTAATGTACAGTGACCAGTTTGGGTCTGACTTATTACAGTGGATTCAGGATATAGCGTTGCTTATTTTTTCTAACTGCCGTGTCACCAGCAGTTGGTCAACCCGCTGTTTGTTTTGCAGGGGAATGGGAAAACGCCTGCAGTGAGGTGCAGAGGATGCTAATTGTCCGCTCGCTGCGTCAGGATAGGGTGGCTTTCTGCGTCACTGCCTTCATCATCAACAACCTGGGATCGAAATTCACAGAACCACCTGTGCTGGACATGAGAGCGGTGAGCAGGGGAGGGCTTTTTTGAAAAACCATATGTAACACTCAATATTGCTTTGCCAAAATAGAAAATGGAGGGGAGGGTGCAGGCTCTCTGCTCAGGGTTCGAATTTTTCAAGTTTGGCTCGAAAATACCACGATGTGCTACATCCTGCTGTGTACAATCCTCTGCTTGCTGAGGAGGAAAGGAACAGAGTTGAGAATTTTGGCACAGAGATCTCACTGTTGGAGCATCTAAGATTTATAAGAAGCCAAGAGCTGATTTGGCCCGCATTCTCCACCTACTGTATAACTGAAATATCATTTTTGAGTAGGCTGAGCTAAATCAGTTTTTCCGGTGTCCATAACATAAGCTGACCTCCTCTCTTTTCTTTCAGGTGGTTGATGACTCCCTCCCTCGTTCTCCACTGGTATTTGTTCTCTCCCCAGGTGTGGATCCCACGGGGGCTCTTCAACAACTAGCTGAGCAGTGCCACATGTCGCAGCGTTTCCAGACTCTGTCCCTGGGACAAGGCCAAGCACCCATCGCTACTCGCATGATCAAAGAAGGAGTGAAGGAAGGTGAGGCTCAGATCTGCTACATCCTACCCCATTAAAAAAAAAAAAAACAATAATAATCTCATGCGCTTGGGTGTTTAGTCTATAGAAGGGTGGTGCGACCAACTCTTTAAATTTAGGCAAAGCCTGTAGTCTTGCAGCCCTCCTAAGAACAATGGGTATTCTTAAAACTGAAAAAGAAAGAAGGGGGGCGCACCGACCTTGTGCATTACCAATGGTAGATGTCATGGATATGCAATAATGTCTGGCACCTTACCTGTCTCCATGTGTTCATTAGAGGCCTGACTCTCTTTCTGGCTGCCTTTTATCACCTCTCTTCCCTGTATGGCCACACCCCAGGCCATCCCAGGAAGTCTATATTAACTGTTGCACTGCTGGTCTGCTTTGCCGTTCAACTTTGTTTGTTAGCTTGTTCCTGTCTGCCGTGTGCTACGTTAACCTTTATGTGTACCAATTTTAGCTTGTCTCTGACTACTCCTGTTTGCCTGTGACCCTGAACTTTTGGCCTGTCCCTTGGTTACCCTTGTCTGCCCTTTGCCCCGACCTCAGCTTACCCATCACTATCCCTTGTGGTCTTAGTGGCTGCTTCCCCTCTCTCCCTACGAAGCGTGACCTGGGGGACCCCAGGGGCCGCGACCTGGGTTCAGTTGCAGCGAAGGCCATCCTCACCACTAGAGGCACTGGTGAACATCTGCTGGACCTAGACGCCACGCCCTGGGGAATCTTGGGTTTGCATTTTCTGTCCGTCCACAGCAGTCTGCTATTGGGTTCACTACCTTGCGGTGCACCCCTGTCTCCATTGGGGTGCATTTGTCACCTGGCCACAGGTGACCTGACAGTAGAATTTTATTAAAAACATAAAAACAATGGCCCAGATTCACAGAGCAATTACGCCTGTCTAACTGGTGTTAGACAGGAGTAATTTCAAATTTTGCGCGCCGTATCACTAGTTTGAATCCTCAAACCATGATACGGCGGCTTCGGGCTTCGATCCGAGAGGCTTACGTCTTCGTAAGCCTTCGGATCTACGCTGCGATATTTTTGCGGCCGCTGGGAGGAGTTTGCGTCGTTTTCATGCGTCGGGATATGCAAATGAGTTTTTACGGCGATCCACGAAGATACGATCGGTCTTCGCAATCGCTTACGTCTATTTTTTTTACGTACTGTTAGACCAGCTTTTTGCTGGTCTAACGGTGCGTAGCCCATGTTAAGTATGGCCGTCGTTCCCGTGTCGAATTTAGTTTTTTTTTTTTTTTTTTACGTAAGTCGTTCGGGAATAGAAATGTCCGTAAACGACGCTACTCAAACAACGAATGACGTAACGACGTGATTTCGCGCAGTGCACGGCGGGAAATTTCTGAACGGAGCATGCGCAGTTCGATCGCCGCGGGAACGCACCTATTTTAAATGCTTCACGCCCCCTACTCGCGTAGATAGCTTGCGCCGGGAGAAATACTCTACGCCGCCGTCGTTTACTGGACAAAATCTACCGGGATTCCACGTAGAGCCAGGTAAAAAACGGCGGCGTAGAATATTTCTGTTACTCTACGCTAATCTAATTCTCTCTGAATCTGGCCCAATGTTTATACCCTAATAGGAATACATTTTAAAATAAATATAGAGTGCACCATTCAAAAAGTCCACAGAAATGAGAGTGTCAGTATACATGAGAAAAAAAGTGCATCCACCAACAGTCCACTATAAAAGTGAGTCTTCACAACAGTAAGTGACAATTATATTAATCACCGGTGTATAAATCTTCTGCCAGTGCCACCTCCACACACTCACCTGATTTAAAGCTGCATAGAATTAGCAGTAAACAGCACATGAATAAACAAAAGGCTTCAGATGTAAGAAAACAACTTTTTGTTATGGTACTCCTCTTCAGCAGGGGGCCACCACACCACCAATATAATAAGCCTAGGAGGGACGCTGACACCATGAAAAACAAAATCAAAGAAAATTCCCACCTCAGCTAACTTGTTTGTACTGTCGGCTCACCACATTAAGCCAAAGAAATGGTATATAATGTAGTCATTTATACATAAAATGTATATAAATCCATCCATTAAAATTACAGAGCAAAGTTCTCCATCACAGCCATATGGCAAGTCACAGTATGAGAATAGCACTTACTAAGATGTCCGTCAATCCCGCAAAACCTGAAACGGCGCTGTGACGTCAGCACTTATAGATCCTCCCAACGTGTTTTGTGCCAATGCACGTCTTCGGGGGACACTAGAGTCCTTCAGAGGATACCATTCAATTGTCTGACCTCACACACAAGGTGTTTTTTTTTTTTTTTCTCATTGCTATAATTCCTGTTTGGCTGGTCTCTGAGGTAGCGTCTTTATTCTATAAAGAGCCTTTCCTAGTGTTGCGCAAGTCTGTCCTGAGGTCTAATGCCGCGTACACACCATCAGAAATTCGGACAAGAAAAGTCCTATGAGCTTTTGGTCGGAAATTCCGACCGTGTGTAGGCTCCATTGGACTTTTTCTGTCGGAATTTCCGCCAAGAAAAATATGAGAGCTGGTTCACAAATTTTCCGACAACAAAAGTTCGATGTGAGCTTTTGATTCGAAATTCTGACCGTGTGTAGGCTCCATTGGACTTTTTTTGTCGGCATTTCCGTCAAGATTTTTTCTTGGAGAGCTTGTAATCAAATTTTCCGAAAAAGAAAAGATCTTGGAGAAAATTCCAATCATCTGTATGCAATTCCGACCACGCATGATCGGAATCAAGTCGACTCATGCTCGGAAGCATTGAACTTCATTTTTCTCGGCTTGTCCTACGCGTTGTACGTCACCGCGTTCTTGATGGTTAGAATTTTGTGTGACTGTGTGATTGCAACACAAGTCATAGGCCGCGTACACACGTACGAGAACCTCGTCGGGCTAAACTCATCGTTCCGCCCGACGAGGTTCTCGGCCGGCCGTCGAGTTCGTCGACCAGGCTGTCGAAAAAGGCATCGAGCCATTAGTCCTGATGGCCCATCGAGGAAATAGAGAACCTGCTCTCTATTTTGGCTCGACGCCTTGCTCGGCAGTTTGCTCGGCGAAAACGTACACACGATCGAGCTTCTCGGCAGAATATGGATCCCAGCGAGCTTCTCGCTGGATTCTGCCGAGAAACTCGGTCATGTGTACGTTTGAGCCTGAGCCAAAATTCTGTTTGAAAAAAAAAATCCACGGTTTTCTTGTCAGAATTTCCAAGAGTGTGTACGCGGCATTAGGCATTATTTCTCACTAAGGTGGTTTCTTCCTTCCGCCTCAACCAGGAGATTGTTCTTCCTACCTTTTTGCCCATCCCAAGGTTTTTTCACTCCGTTGTCTTGACATGGTACACGCTGTGAGAGCCTACCGCTTGACTACAGTCTTTTTTCGGCAATCGGATTCATTCTTTGTCTCTATTGCAGGTTTTCTTAGGGGGCTGCCTTTCTCTTCAACATTGTAGGTGGATAAGACAAGTCATATTTCGAGCCTGTAGGGCTTTTCTTAATCAGCCATCTGTTTTCCAGGTTTTAAGGCTGCCATCTGGTGTTCTGTTCACACAATTACATTTTTCCAGGTAGATTTTCAGTCCTCTGAAGCCAGTTTCAGGTGTGAGATGCTGCTCTCTGAGTTCCATCAAACCCTTTCTAGGCCCGTTTGTGTTGCCCACCCCTCAGTAGGCCTGCTTTGGGACATCCCGTGGTTAAGATTAAAGACCCTGCCCCCTGTACTGCATGATTTACAGAAAAGGATTTTTGAATTGCCTGTAAAAAAAGTAGAAAATACCGGCCACCGTCTCCTTTTCCTTTATAATCTCCCTATGTCTTGCTACAAAACTAGGGCTAGCTGGCAGTGCCAGGTCATCTAGAGCCCAGGGCGAACATCCCCCCCACCATGGGTGTCCACTCCATAGGGCAAGGGGGGGGGGGGAAATTGACCCCCTCTGGAATCGAGAAGGTGTTGAAGAGCGAAGACACCCCTCTGCGACTGAAGCAGTGACAGCACCGCAGTGACAGGTAGGTTGGAACAGGGATACAGAGGCGAGCTGCTGGCCGCGGCGTTGCAAGGGGGGTGGTCTGGTGCGGGGGGACACCACTGCACCTAACCAACCACCCCCCCCCCTCGCAGCCGCAGGCTGTCTGAGTGTTCACGGGCCAGATGTCACACAGGCACAGTAGAGTGAAGCCGCCTCCTTCTCCAGTGTTTGTGTACACAGGGGGAGGGAACCTGCTGTGCCTGTGTCGCGCTTATCTGAGGTACTGAATGGGATTGGGGGGGTCCGTCTGTGCTGAAGGGGGATTTGTGCTGAATGGGGGGGTCCATCTGTGCTTAAGGGGGGGGTCTGTGTTGAAGGGGGGGGGTCTGTGCTGAAGGGAAGGGGTATGTGCTGAAGGAGGGGTCTGTGCTGAAGGCAAGGGGTATGTGCTGAAGGGGGGGGGGTCTGTGCTGAAGGGAAGGGGTATGTGCTGAAGGAGGGGTCTGTGCTCAATTGGGGGTCTGTGCTGAAGGGGGGTCCATCTGTGCTGAAGGGGGGGGTCTGTGCTCAATGAGGGGGTCTGTGCTTAAGGGGGGGGGGTCTATCTGTGCTGAAGTGGGGTCTGTACATTCTCTAGGCTATTTTTTTTTTTTTTTGGACCTGCAAGGGAAAAGCCATAATGAGCTAATATGCCGGTCCTTTCGCCGTGGATTCCCCCTGCGCATGCGCCGCTGCAATCAGCGGCGCATTGCGGGGGTAATATCTCCTAAACCGTACAGGTTTAGGAGATATTCTTTATACCTACAGGTAAGCCTTATTATAGGCTTACCTGTAGGTAAAAGTCGAAAAAGTAGGTTTACAACCACTTTAAAGCAAATAGACTGAGCACATTTGAATGTGCAGTTGCACTTTGCAAGTACAATTGTTCCAGAGCTTAGTAAATGTGGGGAAGCTCTGCTGACTTCCATCATCCAATCATGTGCAAGCAAAAATGCTGTTTTTTTTTTATTTTCCTTGCATGTGATTGGGTGTTCTTTGTAAAGTGAAGCTTCACCTCATTTACGACGCTCTGGAGCAACTGCCCTGCACAGTCTATTTGCCTTCAGTAAATCAACCCCCTATGTGTCAGCAAAAATCCCCCCACAAAAACACAGAGCACTGATCTGCATGCTTAATCCCTAAGCATAAATTCCCCCTCTCAGCACAAATCTTTGCCCCCAAATCCCTCCTCAGCTCAAATTACCCCCCCCCCCCAAAAAAAAAGAATTCACCCCTCCTAGCACAGATCCTCTACCCCAAAAATGTCCCCTCCTAGTACACATCTTCTCCCCTGACTTCAAATTTCCCCCATCACGTACCCCCCCCCCCCCCCAAATCTTACCTCCTAGCACAAATCTTCTTGCCCTCCCAACACAAAGTCCCTCTATACAGTGCCAATCCTGACCTCCCTGGGGCCCTAAGCAAAATGACATGTCACATTAAAGTTGAGAAGCAGGGAGAGGGGGTGTTTTGCTGTCGGAAATGACATCTTACATTAAAGTGAGAAGCGGGGGGTGCTGACTTTTTACCTCTTCTCCCATGCAGCCAGTGAGTTGAGAAGCAGGGTGAGGGGCCGAAAATGACTTCTCACCAGGCAGGGCCTAGTGAGCCTACAGGGCGGATCGGCCCTGCCTCTATATCACCACTCTTGGCACCCCCCCCCCCTCCCCAAATTTACCTTACTAGAACAAGGACCCCTGACGCCGCCCAAATTTCCTCTTCCAACACCAATCCCCCCTCCCAATCTCCTTGTGCTCCCCCCCCCCCCCCCAACTCCCATGATACCACATTGTCCAGGGCAGCCGTCCCTCCTGCCCTCCTCTTGTCCCGACCATGCTAGCTGGAGGGGACAGTCCTGAAGCTTTACTTTACTTGTGTCCAATCACCTGAAGGTAGCTGCATAAAACACATGGAAAGACTGGAGGAGAACCTGTATTCTACTCCACGAAAAGGATTTCACAGGCAAGTCAAAAATCCTATTTTTGTCATTTTAATTATCACTGTAATTATATAATAATAATTGAATGAATTGGAAATAGTAATTATTCTTCACACGTGTGTCAGTGAGGTGTCATCTATGTATCTATGTGTGTGCATTTAATTAAGAAAGTAACACCTTCCAGTGTGTGAAGTTGGGGGAATTATTTGGTTATAGTCAGATATCCATTCTGTGATCTCTACTGCCATCTAGTGGTTAATTAGTAATATTATCAATCTTATTTTTATATTGCTTTTTTATGTGTGGTTTTGTTTGCTGTTACCAGGGCAGCCATCAGAAATCATGGGTTGTTGTACATCCTGACCTACCTGCCTTACAATTATTCAGGTCAAGCCTTCCCTGTACAATCAGACAATGAGAAATTCATGCAGCAGGGCAAATAGACAGGGAGCTGCAGGATGTTGGGCTCAGCTGCTCTCCAGGCAATGATCAGCTCCATCGGAGTCCTTGGCACAGCTGTGTGTGCAGGGGAAGATCTGGCAGCATGGCAGGGGTATACTTGGTGCCACACTCTTCCTGCAGCTGGCTGGGCTGCCATTTAGAAACCATGTGGCCAGGGGTGGACTGACAACCCATTGGGGCCCCCGGGCAATAGAAGATTATGGGGCCCCCGGGCTTACAGATTGCACTTGGAGGAAGTGCAGAGCCAGGGCAGCTAAAATATCAGGATTTTCACATCAAAAGCATGTCAGTTTTAGACATAGGGACAGATGTAAAAAAAAAAAACACAGATTTTTACATACTGTCCCTGGTTTTATTGAGCCTGGCAACCCTGATGGGGCCCCCTAGTGGCATGGGGCCCTCTGGCAGTGCCCGAAAGTCCCAAAGGTCAGTCCGCCCCTGCATGTGGCCCAATAGAGCCTGCCTGACATTGGGTCCCACTTCTGAGGACTACTGCTTGAGTACTGCCTGTAACCCCCTATCAGGCACTTACAGTAAAGAACCCTTTTTACAGCATAATATTTCAATCTTTTTTCCTTGTGTCATTTGTGGTAAACAGCTTCCCTTAAAATTTTTATGCCTGGGTCATTTATATATATTTTTTATTCCACATTTATAAATATACATAAATGGTCCATTAAGCTGACTCAAAGCAGATTTAAAAAATACAAATCATATACAATATATTGCCAAAAGTATTGGGACGCCTGCCTTTACACGCACACAAACTTTAAAGTGGCTGTGAACCTAGATTAAAAAGAAAACCATCTGCAAGACAAGACATTACTTACCTGAGATTGAATCCCCCAAAGCCGTCCTCGTCTCCCCCTCCGGCCGCAGACATCGCTCCACAGATACCCGGAATGTTACTTCCGGGTATCGCTACGCCGACGCTGTGATTGGCCGAAGCAGCGATGACGTCACTCTGCGCATGCCTGCAGGAGACGGCAAATACGGCATTGCCATTTTTTATCAACCACTTCAGCCCCTGGTCAATGACCAGGCCCCTTTTTGCGATTCGGGACTGTGTCGCTTTAACTGACAATTGCGCGGTCGTGCGACGTGGCTCCCAAACAAAATTGCCGTCCTTTTTTTTCCCACAAATAGAGCTTTCTTTTGGTGGTATTTGATCACCTCTGCGGTATAAACAAAAATAGAGCGACAATTTTGAAAAAAAAAATATTTTTTGCTTTTTGCTATAATAAATATTCCCAAAAAATATATAAAAAAAAAACAATGTTTTTCCTCAGTTTAGGCCGATACGTATTCTTCTACATATTTTTCGTAAAAAAAAAAATCGCAATAAGCGTTTATAGATTGTTTGGGCAAATGTTTTAGCGTTTACAAAATAGTGGATAGCTTTATGGCATTTTTATTAATATTTTTTTTTTAATAGTAATGACGGCGATCAGCGTTTTTTTTTCAGTACTGCGACATTATGGCGGACACTTCGGACACATTTGACACATGTTTGGGACCATTGGCATTTTTATAGCGATCAGTGCTATAAAAATGCAGGGAAGGGGTTAACACTAGGGGGCGGGGAAGGGGTTAATTATGTTCCCTGGGTGTGTTCTAACTGTAGGGGGGGTGGGACTGACTTGGGGAAATGACAGATCGCTGTTCATACATTGTATGAACAGAAGATCAGTCATTTCTCCCCCTGACAGGACCGGGAGCTGTGTGTTTACACACACAGCTCCCGGTTCTCGCTCTGTAACGAGCGATCGCGGGTGCCCGTCGGTAATCGCGCTGGCGGGAATACGCGTCGGCATCAGGGGCGAGCGGGTGGCGCCCGTGCCCCTAGTGGTTAAACCACGAGATGACGTAGATCTACGTGATCTCGCCCAGCAGAGCCGACCTGCCGCAAGCAGTTAATAGGATTCTCACTGTGGCTGCGCCCTTTCTTCGCCCTGTAGACAATGTGTATACCTTTTGGAAAATATCTCCTAAACCGTGGAGGTTTAGGAGATATTGCAAACGCCTATAGGTAAGCCCTAATCTAGGCTTACCTGTAGGTGTAACTTCCTGGGGGTGGTTTACAACCACTTTAATGGCTTCCCAGTCTTAGTCCGTAGGGTTCAGTATTGAGTTGGCCCCCACCATTTGCAGCTATAACAGCTTCAACTCTTCTGGGAAGGCCGTCCACAAGGTTTAGGAGTGTGTCTATGGGAATGTTTGACCATTCTTCTAGAAGAGCATTTGTGAGGTCAGGCACTGATGTTGGCAGGGCTGGTGCAAGGATTTTTGACACCCCTTTTGCCCAAGCATCAGTGTGACAGGAGGCGGCGCTAGATGAAGCATGCGGCTGCAGTAGGGGGAATTCCATCAGGACATGTCCTCAAGGGCCTCTATAATGACACTACAGAGCGGCTGCCTAAGTACCATGCAACAGAGGCATCCCCAGGGCCGTTTGGAGGAATTTGGGGGCCCAAGCAACCCCCCTCCCCCCCAAGCAAAGCCTATGTTAGCGCTACACTCATTTTTTACACCCATGTTTTTACTCCTCCCCCTCCCTAGTCCCTATGTTTTTCTATTCTACCTCCCTTTCTTCCCTGTAGGCTGACGATGTAGCGTGGCCAAGCTCCTCTTCCTCCTGTCAGTCCGGTGCTACATTATTATGGGTCCCCAGTGCCCTATCAGATAGTACCCGGGCCGGGTACCACGCGGTACAGGAGATTCAGTTTCCTGTGTTCCCGGCCAGACTGAAAGGAAGTGAGCACTCAGTGTGCACTTCCTGTCACTCCGGCCAGGAACAGGACGTTTAATCTCCTGTACCACGCGCGGTACCCAGCCGGACTTACGGGACTCCAGGAGGAAGGAAGAGGAGCTCTGCCACACTACAGCTTGGGAAGGGGAAGTTGAGGGGGCCCCAGGCCAGCTCGGGGCAGCAAGCAATTGTTTGTTTTGCCTGTCCTGTACCGACGGGCCTGGGCATCCCCTGTATCCCCCTAGATGTGTGCTCTTTATCCCAGCAGTGCCCACTTTAGGTTGTAACATTTATTACAGAGGTATTTGTAATACAGCTCTGAAAACTTGCATAGTGCAGAGACAGAGAGTAGGGTAACCAGCGGCTGGGCGCCCTAGGCAACAGTGCACCCTAGGCGGCCGCCTAGTTTGCCTAGTGATAGTATCAGCCCTGGATGTTGGACGAGAAGGCCTGGCTTGCAGTCTCTGCTCCAATTAATCCCAAAGGGAATCTATCGAGTTCAGGTCAGGACTCTGTGCAGGCCAGTCAAGTTCCTCCACCCCAAACTCACTCATCCATGTCTTTATGGACCTTGCCTTGTGCCCTGGAGCGGTCATGTTGGAACAGGAAGAGGCCGTCCCCAAACTGTTCCCACAAAGTTGGGAGCATGATATTGTCCAAAATGTCTTGATATGCTGACACTTTAAGAGTTCCCTTCAGCACTAGGAGTCAGGTGAGCTGCATGCACATGTGATAACAAGGAACACGTTGACAGGAACAGAGACAGCGAACTGCTGCTGCTCCATCACTGTCCAATCACAGGATGGGGTCAGGGCCGGGAGGTGACCACACTGTATTGTTCTAATTGTAGTGTAGAAACGTTGAGGCAACAACCTGCTTCTGCTGACTTGTAGAGCTGTGTAAATCTCAGGACTGGATAGACAGAAATCTGAAATGTAGCTTTCATTGTACGTATTTAATGATTTAAGCTCCTCCTTGTCCCTTTTTCCCCCATTACTCTTGATTTGCTCTATAGTGACCCGTTCTGTATTTTCAGGTCAGTGGGTGTTCCTGGCCAATTGTCACCTCTCTCTTTCCTGGATGCCGCAGCTGGACAAGTTGGTGGAGCAGCTGCAGGTGGAGAATCCGCACCCGAGCTTCAGACTGTGGCTGAGCTCCAGCCCACACCCCGAGTTCCCCATCTCCATCCTCCAGGCCAGCATCAAGATGACAACTGAGCCACCCAAGGTGAGACACGTGGCTGCCAGAAGCTGACCCTTGTATGGACTATAAACACTTCAGCCCCGGACCATTTGGCTGGCCAATGACCAGGCCACTTTTTGCGATTCTGCACTGCGTCGCTTTAACTGACAATTGCGCGGTCGTGCGACGTGGCTCCCAAACAATATTGACGTCCTTTTTTTCCCACAAATGGAGCTTTCTTTTGGTGGTAAGACTGTGCACCTTGCAAAGTGCAGTTGCTCCAGAGCTTAATAAATGAGCAATAGTTCAGCTTTCTTCCATTATCCAATCACGTGCAAGTAAAAAAATGTTTTTTTTTTTTAATTTTCCTTGCATGTGATTGGGTACTCTATGCAAAATGAAGATTTACCTCATTTAATAAGCTCTGGAGCAACTTCAGTTTGCAAAGTGCATAGTCTATTTGCCTTTAGTGAATCAACCCCAAAGTGTTCTGGCTAAAATGGGAAATCTGAGAAAAAAAAGGGAGAAAGGCCATTGAAATCGGCTAAAACCGTTTTAGTAATGCAGATGAAAATTCAGCGTGTTTCGACCATCAAGCCTTAATCAGGCCTTAATCAAATGGGAAATGGTAGAACTGCTGTGAGGTTTGTTTTGCTGTTGTGTCCTTGCTACGGAGGATTCCCTCCACTTCCTGACCCAGAGCCACAACAGGAAGTTAGAGGAAATCTCTCCAAAGTAAGGGGAAGTGCTCTCTTAGGCAGTTATCACTGGACAAGTGTCTCCATTTCTCTTTTTATTCTGGATATTCCACCATTTTTATTTTATGTTTGTCCTGATGAAATGGCCACTAATACAAACAGAGAGGGTGACTTTCACCCAGGCGGCAATAAAGACCTAACAGAGGTTCTAACCCCCTTCTTTGCTCTACCCAAAACAAAATAAAAGTTTTCATTTTAGATATACCTTAAACTATCGAAAAAAAGCTACCGTATATACTCGAGTATAAGCCGAGTTTTTCAGCACATTTTTTTGTGCTCAAAATGCCCCCCTGGGCTTATACTCGAGTCACCTTTTTGTGCCTGATCTCCCGGACTTTGAGGACCCAGTACTGGCCGGTTGTATGTCCCCTGGACCCAGAACTTGGCACACATATAGCCCCACTTTTCCTGTACAAGTGTGCCAAGTTTATTGTCCAAGGGACCTACGGCTGGGGAGCACCAATTTTTCAAACCTGAGAACCCCTTTCATAGACTCCCATGTTAAATGGTAATTTCTCCGGTGAATTTGAGGACCCGGTACCGGCTGGTCTTCGGTACCCTGCACCCGGATCTTGGCACACATGTAACCCAATTTCTCCTCTACAAGTGTGCAAAGTTTGTTGTCTGAGGGACCTACGGCTTGAGAGCACCGATTTTTGAAATTCGGGCACCCCTTCCATAGACTTCCATGTTAAACGTCAGTCTGGGCATGGGCACAGTGAGGCATGGGCACAGTGAGGCATGGGCACAGTGAGGCATGGTCACAGTGAGGCATGGGCAAAGTGAAGCATGGGTATAGTGAGGCATGGACACAGTGAGGCATGGACATGGGCACAGTGAGGCATGGGCACAGTGAGGCATTGACACAGTGAGGCATGCACATGGGCACAGTGAGGCATGGACACAGTGAGGCATTCACATGGACACAGTGAGGCATGGGTACAGTGAGGCATGGGTACAGTGAGGCATGGGTACAGTGAGGCATAGGTACAGTGAGGCATGGACACAGTGAGGCATGGACATGGACACAGTGAGGCATTGGCACAGTGAGGCATGGGCACAGTGAGGCATGGACACAGTGAGGCATGGACACAGTGAGGCATGCACATGGGCACAGTGAGGCATGGACACAGTGAGGCATGGGTACAGTGAGGCATGGACACAGTGAGGCATGGACATGGACACAGTGAGGCATTGGCACAGTGAGGCATGGACACAGTGAGGCATGGACACAGTGAGGCATGCACATGGGCACAGTGAGGCATGGACACAGTGAGGCATGGGTACAGTGAGGCATGGACACAGTGAGGCATGGACATGGACACAGTGAGGCATTGGCACAGTGAGGCATGGACACAGTGAGGCATGGACACAGTGAGGCATGCACATGGGCACAGTGAGGCATGGACACAGTGAGGCATGGGCACAGTGAGGCATGGACACAGTGAGGCATGGGTACAGTGAGGCATGGACACAGTGAGGCATGGACATGGACACAGTGAAGCATGGGCACAGTGAGGCATGGGCACGATGAGGCATGGGCACAGTGAGGCATGGACACAGTGAGGCATTCACATGGACACAGTGAGGCATGGGCACAGTGAGGCATGGGCACAATGAGGCATGGGCACAGTGAGGCATGGGTCCAGTGAGGCATGGGTACAGTGAGGCATGGGTACAGTGAGGCATGGACACAGTGAGGCATGGACACAGTGAGGCATTGGCACAGTGAGGCATGCACATGGGCACAGTGAGGCATGGACACAGTGAGGAATGCAGATGGACACCCTAGGCTTATACTCGAGTCAATAAGTTTTCCCAGTTTTTTGTTAGGTGCCTCGGCTTATATTCGGGTCGGCTTATACTCGAGTGTATACGGTAATCAGAAAAACAAAATACACATCTGTTGGTGTAGAGTTGTGTTATGCCCAGTTGGACTTTCTGCCATGTTGATGTTTTGTGTGTTGTGCAGGGTCTCCGCGCCAACATGACGCGCCTCTACCAGCTGATCACAGAGCCTCAGTTCTCCCGCTGCACCAAGACCACCAGCTACCATCGTCTGCTCTTCTCCCTCTGCTTCTTCCATAGCATCCTCCTGGAGCGAAGGAAGTTCCTCCAGCTCGGCTGGAACATCGTGTATGGCTTCAACGACTCCGACTTTGAGGTGAGACCTTTCAATAATAATCCTCACTGATTTTTGTAGTCCACCATGTAGAAGCTCACACTTGGACTATAAACCAGTCCAGACATGAAGTTATTCTCTATAAGGAGGACTTCACAGATCTATAAACAAAAACAGAAGAGAAGGTGGAGGAAATTCATTAAAAGCACGCTAAATCCCACTGGAGGTATGCGCCACATGTCCTCTTTCATTACACAGAATGATAGGCTAAGCCCAGGTTTACTAATACTTTGGGCAAGCCCAAATCAACTCCTGATACAATCCCCCCATACAAAGGGAGTTTTTATTTTATGTTAGGTTAGGTTTCACTCAACCTTGAGAGACCCAATGCCTCTAGTAGGGTAGCCACCCTTTCTTCGAGCAAAGCCCGAGCAGTGCCAGACAGTAAAACATTTTTTAAGGGAAAACACTGTGGACTTGGGTGTAGCAGGGGGAGATTAGGGTGTGCCCAGGCACACCCCATGCACAATTCTATGTTGGAGAAGCAAAGTCTGGTCAAAACCCGGACTGTCCAGGTAAATCCTGGACAGGTGGCAACCCTAGTCTGTGTAGCTCCAGTAATTTTTTGACTGGACTTCACTTGTGGTATGTTGGGCAGGGCTTTTTTTCTGGGGGAACTTGGGGGAACTCAGTTCCACCACCTTTGGCTCAGACTCATTGGTGCCTGCTCACCACAATCACTTGTAAACACAGAAGTCTGGTTTCTGTGTTTACAAGTGCCAGCTCTTCACTCTGTGTGTAACCCCCCTGAACTCTGCACTCTGTATTAGTGCAATTCTGGTATTTAATGCCCCTTTAAGACCCTTCTACTGTTTGTGAAATCTGAACGGGGTCGTAGTTGAGTTCCTGCACCTATTTTCTGAGAAAAAAAGCTCTGATGTTGGGTGACCATGAGAGTTCTCTAGCAGCCCTTATTGTGTGATTTATTAACACCTTAGTGTCTCCTACCTAATAGCTCTCATGGTTTTCAGCCTTACCTGGCTCTTGCTTAGCTAGCAGAAGGGCCCACTGCCCTCCATAGCTTTCCATTACCCACTACTTTACAATGGTTCAAGGTCTTTGATGACTGTTATTTGTAACTATTTATTAGAGATGGTTAATTACCATGTACACAACGTCATATCAATGACACTGTATCATCGGAAAATGTGCAATAAAATTAAGGCTAAGAGGAAATTTAAAGACATAACTAATCCAGCATTTACAACCTTCACCCGTATAAAGTACTCACAAATAACAATGACTTCCACCAGATATGGCAACTCAGCAGACCAACTGACCTCATGACCAAACAGAGGTCAATGTGCCGTTTTTTATGCTCCACTCCGTATCCGTAGAAATAAAAGGAGGACAAATGAAGATCCACATTAAGAAAGAATTAGTATGATTCTCCTACATTCACAGTTTATCTGGGGACCTCAGGGCCCTTTAATAAAAAAATAAAAAAAATTGTTTATTTAAAAAAAAAGGGGGGGGGGGTTGCCTTTCAGGGCCCTGGGGACTTCTGGGCCCTTTAATAAAAACAAAAAGTATATATAAAAAAAAAAATGTTATAAAAAAAAAAGAGGGGGGGTGCCATCCAGGGCCCTGGGGACCTTTGGGCCCTCTCTCCTACCTGTTTTTTTTCCAATACACAGGGCTGCCATCAGGGGGGTACAGGCAGTTCACCTGTAAGGGGCCCAGAGGTCCCCAGGGGCCTGGATAGCAACCCCCCAAGTTTTATGTAAGGGGCCCAGAGGTCCCCAGTGGCCCGGATGGGAAACCCCCCCCCCTTTTTTTTTGTTTTATAAAATATTTTATTTATTTATTTTCATTAAAGGCCCAGAGGTCCCCAGGGCCCCGGATGGCAACCCCCCTTTTTTTAAAAAAAAAATCTTTTATTTTTTTCCCTTTTTATTAAAGGGCCCAAAGGGCCCTGGATGGCACCCCCCCTCTTTTTTTTATAACAATTAAAAAAAAGGGGGGGGTTGCCTTTCAGGGCCCTGGGGACTTCTGGGCCCTTTAATAAAAACAAAAAGTATATATATAAAAAAAAAAATGTTATAAAAAAAAGAGGGGGGGTGCCATCCTGGGCCCTCTCTCCTACCTGTTTTTTTTCCAATACACAGGGCTGCCATCAGGGGGGTACAGGCAGTTCACCTGTAAGGGGCCCAGAGGTCCCCAGGGGCCTGGATAGCAACCCCCCAAGTTTTATGTAAGGGGCCCAGAGGTCCCCAGTGGCCCGGATGGGAAACCCCCCCCTTTTTTTTTGTTTTATAAAATATTTTATTTATTTATTTTCATTAAAGACCCAGAGGTCCCCAGGGCCCCGGATGGCAACCCCCCTTTTTAAAAAAAAAAATTTTTTTCTTTTTTTTCCTTTTTATTAAAGGGCCCAAAGGGCCCTGGATGGCACCCCCCCCCTCTTTTTTTTATAACAATTAAAAAAAAGGGGGGGTTGCCTTTCAGGGCCCTGGGGACTTCTGGGCCCTTTAATAAAAAGGAAAAAAAGGAAAAGAAAATTTATATAAAAAAAGGGGGGGTTGCCATCCGGGCCCTGGGGACCTCTGGGCCTTTAATGAAAATAAATAAATAAAATATTTTATAAAACAAAAAAAAGGGGGGGGGTTTGCCATCCGGGCCACTGGGGACCTCTGGGCCCCTTACAAAAAACTTGGGGGGTTGCTATCCAGGCCCCTGGGGACCTCTGGGCCCCTTACAGGTGTACTGCCTGTACCCCCCTGATGGCGGCCCTGTGTATTGGAAAAAAAACAGGTAGGAGAGAAGTGAGAAGAAACTGGAATAGTTCAAATTTCTCTTAAAAATTTGACATAAAGTGTAAAGCAGTACTATAAAGATTAGAACTCATCTTGAAAGAATTTGAACTTAGAAGAACTCCTCTAAGGTGCATTATAGCATTGTGTGATCTCACCAGCTCTAGCGCTACCCTTTTACCCAGTAAGTAGGGCATCATCATGAGCCCCCTGATAACGCCTTTCGAATGCCTTTCACCCAGTAGGGCATTATCATGAGCCCCCTGATAACGCCTTTCTATTGCCTTTCACCCAGTAGGGCATTATCATGAGCCCCCTGATAACACCTTTCTATTGCCTTTCACCCAGTAGGGCATTATCATGAGCCCCCTGATAACGCCTTTCTTTTGCCTTTCACCCAATAGGGCATTATCATGAGCCCCCTGATAATGCCTTTCGAATGGCTTTCACCCAGTAGGGCATTATCATGAGCCCCCTGATAACGCCTTTCTTTTGCCTTTCACCCAGTAGGGCATTATCATGAGCCCCCTGATAACGCCTTTCTTTTGCCTTTCACCCAGTAGGGCATTATCATGAGCCCCCTGATAACGCCTTTCTTTTGCCTTTCACCCAGTAGGGCATTATCATGAGCCCCCTGATAACGCCTTTCTTTTGCCTTTCACCCAGTAGGGCATTATATGAGCCCCCTGATAACGCCTTTCTTTTGCCTTTCACCCAATAGGGCATTATCATGAGCCCCCTGATACATGCACTACAATATATACAATGTTGGGGTGCCTTGACTCATTCAGTCCCCCCTTTCTAGTTCATGGTGGTTTATGTTCATGGTTGTGTATGATTAGGTTGCCTTCAGTGAATTGTGTCTGATGGTAGATCCGGGTTTTATCCTTCCATCTGCAGGTCTCAGAGAATCTTCTCAGCTTGTACTTGGATGAGTACGAAGAGACCCCTTGGGAAGCTCTCAAGTATCTGATCTCCGGAGTCAACTATGGCGGGCACGTGACAGATGATTGGGATCGGCGACTGCTGGGAACTTATATTAATGACTATTTCTGTGAGCAAGCTCTTACCACTCAGTTCTACAAGTAAGGTCTTATATTATTAATAATGCTGTTTCTACATTATTTTAAGTATAAACCCGTGTCTATATCTCCCTTGCTGATTTGCTTTGTGGCTACCACTGAACCAAGAAGGGTTACTGATATCTTTAATTTTACCACCTCCATGATTAGAGTTGTAAACAAACCCATGTGATCACCATTTCATAACTGTCATGATGATCACATGATCGGGAACCAGACTGATTGGTTCTTAATTGCTAGGGAAAATTCAGAGCTGTCTTTTTGACAACACTGAGGTAAGAATTAAGAACAGGACAGGTTTGTGTTCTCACTTGAAACCTTAAAGCTCTAGTAAAGCCTGCATTGTGATTTTTACCTACAGGTAAGCCTATAATAAGACTTACCTGTAGGTAAAATGAATATCTTCTAAACCTGTACCATTTAGGAGATATTCACCCTGGATGCAGCCAGTGACCTCACCAGAGCATGCGCTCTGAAGGTTTGGCATACTGTGCTGGACCTTTTTTTTTTTTAACTCTGCCACAGTTTACCACGGGTTTAAAACTGACCTAAAACACCTGTCCGTCGGACCAAAACGATGGTTAGTACACAAAAGCATCGGACCAAAAACCCGCGCATGCTCAGAATCAAGTCGACGCATGCTTGGAAGCATTGAACTTCTTTTTTTCAGCACGTCGTTGTGTTCTACGTCACCGCGTTCTGGTCCGATGGGATTTTGGACTGATGGTGTGTACGCACATCAAACCATCAGACCACTTCAGCGGTGGCCCGATGAAAACGGTCCGTCGGACCATTCTCATCGGACAGGTCTGATTGTGTGTACAAAGCCTAGCAGGTAGGTATTTTTGATAGAAGAGATTCTGTGTGTTTCTTTTGCAGTAAAATCTCTTCCACTGACACCCGAGCATCTTTTAGATTTTGAGTGTAAGTTCCAAGTGGCGGGAAAAAGTTATGTCATTCTGACCTAGCCAGTAGGAAAGGCTAAAGACTGGGTAGAATACATCTGGTTAAATGACTTGTTTTTACAGACATTGGCTCCAGGACTTTCATTCTGATCTTTGCTAGGCACCCCTGGATCTGCACCAGAGCTAGGATCAGAATGGCAGCCCTCGACCTGCACCGGAGCCAGGACCAAGATCGCAGACATGTAGCTGCCCTGGAGCCAGGATCAATATGGCTGCCCTGGACCTGCATCAGACCTAGGATCAGGATGGCAAACCTGAACCTGCACTAGATCTAGAATCAGGATGTCATCCCTGGACCTGCACCGGAGCTAGGATCAGGATGGCAAACCTGAACCTGCACTAGATCTAGAATCAGGATGTCATCCCTGGACCTGCACCGGAGCTAGGATCAGGTTTGCAGCCCTGGACCTGCACTAGATCTAGGATCAGGATGTCATCCCTGGACCTGCACCGGAGCTAGGATCAGGTTTGCAGCCCTGGACCTGCACTAGATCTAGGATCAGGATGTCATCCCTGGACCTGCACCGGAGCTAGGATCAGGTTTGCAGCCCTGGACCTGCACTAGATCTAGGATCAGGATGTCATCCCTGGACCTGCACCAATGCTAGGATCAGGATTGCAGGCATGTACCTGCCCTGGAGCCAGGATCAGCATGGCTGTCCTAGACCTGCATCAGAGCAAGGGTCAAGATAGCAGACCTGAACCTGCACCGGAGCAAGAAATGGGATGGCAGACCTAAGCATGCACCAAATGAAGGATGACAAAATGGACCTGTACCAGAGCTGGGATCAGGATAGCAGCCCTGAACCTGCCCTGAAACCAGGATCAGGAAGGCAGCCCTGAACCTGCCCTGAAACCAGGATCAGGATGACAGCCCTGAACCTGCCCTGAAACCAGGATCAGGATGACAGCCCTGAACCTGCCCTGAAACCAGGATCAGGATGACAGCCCTGAACCTGCCCTGAAACCAGGATCAGGATGACAGCCCTGAACCTGCCCTGAAACCAGGATCAGGAAGGCAGCCCTGAACCTGCCCTGAAACCAGGATCAGGAAGGCAGACCCTGAACCTGCCCTGAAACCAGGATCAGGATGACAGCCCTGAACCTGCCCTGAAACCAGGATCAGGATGACAGCCCTGAACCTGCCCTGAAACCAGGATCAGGAAGGCAGCCCTGAACCTGCCCTGAAACCAGGATCAGGAAGGCAGCCCTGAACCTGCCCTGAAACCAGGATCAGGATGACAGCCCTGAACCTGCCCTGAAACCAGGATCAGGAAGGCAGCCCTGAACCTGCCCTGGCAGACCCTGAACCTGCCCTGAAACCAGGATCAGGATGACAGCCCTGAACCTGCCCTGAAACCAGGATCAGGATGACAGCCCTGAACCTGCCCTGAAACCAGGATCAGGAAGGCAGACCCTGAACCTGCCCTGAAACCAGGATCAGGAAGGCAGCCCCTGAACCTGCCCTGAAACCAGGATCAGGAAGGCAGCCCCTGAACCTGCCCTGAAACCAGGATCAGGATGGCAGCTCTGGAGTCAGAATCAGGATGGCAGCCCTGAACCTGCCCTGGAACCAGGGTGAGGATGGCATCCCTGGACCTGCACGTTTAAAAAACAAGTTGACAATGGTAGCCACCATATTCCTCTCCTGAAATATTCCCTTATCTTATCGATATGCATTCATGTTTTATTCCTTGTTTCTGTGTATAGTTTGAAAATATATGTGTACATGGGGATAGCCAGTGTCCTTGTTGCATAAGTATGCCTAATGGTAGTGCAGCATACTGATGGTATTTACTTCTTGTTCTGTCTCAGTGCTAATCTATAGGTGGGCTCAGAGTAAAATCAATACATTCTGTGTGGGGCTTATTCTGTAGTTGATGGTAGTTTTTTTTCTAAAGGGTAACATTGTAGAGGTTGAAGGCTTTGTACTCCATGTGTTTATGTCTTCTCCAAAGGCTCTCCTCTCTGGATGCGTATTACATCCCTCGTGACGGCCCGCTGCCATCATACAAGGAGTTTATCTCCCTACTTCCCACCGTGGATCACCCGGAAGCCTTCGGGCAGCACCCCAACGCCGATATTGCCAGCCAGATCACCGAGGCACGAACCTTGTTTGACACTCTGCTGTCTCTGCAGCCTCAGGTCACACAGAACGTTCCCGGAGGGCAAAGCAGAGAGGACAAGGTCAGATTTTCTTTTGATTTCTTCTCCGTGACTATCTGTTTGTTCTCAGATCTTCTTGTTCCATCATCTGGTCTTATTCTAATGCCCTGAATTCATTTAAAGAGAACCTGTAATGGTTTTTCGTGAGCTTTTAAAACGTATCTAAACCTTTTACATGCTTATAAAATGGTCTTTTATATCACATCTTGTTATTGCTTAAATAAGATTTCTATGTACTAAAAATTTAACATTTATTAACCACTTAAGACCCGGACCAATATGCAGGTTTAAGACCTTGCCCCTTTTTGCGATTCTGCACTGCGTCGTGTTAACTGACAATTGCGCAGTCATGCGACGTGGCTCCCAAACAAAATTGGCGTTTTTTTTCCCCACAAATATAGCTTTCTTTTGGTGGTATTTGATCACCTCTGCGGTTTGTATTTTTTGCGCTATAAACTGAAATAGAGCGACAATTTTGAAAAAAATTCTATATTTTTAACTTTTTGCTATAATAAATATCCCCCAAAAAACGTTTTTTTTTCCCTCGGTTTAGGCCGATACGTATTCTTCTACATATTTTTTATAAAAAAAAAATTGCAATAAACGTTTAACGATTGGTTTGCGCAAAATTTATAGCGTTTACAAAATATGGGACGTTTTTATTAATATTTTTTTTTTTTTACTAGTAATGGCGGCGATCAGCGATTTTTTTTCGTAACTGCGACATTATGGCGGACACATCGGACAATTTTGACACATTTTTGGGACCATTGTCATTTTCACAGCAAAAAGTGCTATACAAATGCACTGATTACTGTAATAAAAGATATTTGCAGTTTAGGAATTAACCACTAGGGGGCGCTGTAGGGGTTATGTGTGACCTCATAAGTGTTTATAACTGTAGGGGGGCGGGGCTGGACGTGTGACGTCATTGATCGTCTTTCCCTATATCAGGGAACAGACGATCAATGACATTGCCACAATGAAGAACGGGGAAGGTGTGTTTACACACACCTCTCCCCATTCTTCAGCACCCGTGACCGATCGCGGGACACGGGTCTGCAGGTCCCGCGGCTGCGGTCACGGAGCTTCGGACTGACGGCTGGGCTCTTAAAGGCTCCGTACAGGTGCGTGCCTGTGCCCAACCCATGGGCATCCGCTTATAGGAGTAAGGGGGGGCCAGTGACCCCCCCTGGAATCGGCAAGGGTCTGCCATGCTTGCATCTCTAGCTGTGCTGACTCTCTGTGTTTGTGCGAGTTGGCTCCACAGCTGTTGCAAGATCAGTGTCACTGAGTTACAGAGCTCTTTACTGCCACCTCTGGCTGCTTCCTGTATGTGCACCCTCGTGTTTGCTTTGCTGCCTGTAACGTATTTTCAAAGGGACATGTGGAAACAGGACTTGGGAGAAGGAAGACCACCGTGACCTTACAAGTGGGGACTGTGAGTACAAGTTAAGGGAGAAGGCTTTATGGGATAATGACTAAGCCCCTGCCCTTCATGACATTGTCAAAGAAGCGGAGCATAGGTGACCGTAAAATTATGCCCCCCCCCCCCCTGGAAAAAGTTCAGCGGACGCCCATGGCCCAACCGTGCCATTCTGCCGACGTATATCGGCGTTAGACGGTCCTTAAGTGGTTAAAGAACTTCATGTTTGCAAAGGATACTGGACATTCCAACAAGGTCACCCAAAAAAAAACATTTACACTTATTTAGGAAACCTAAAGAAAACTTGCCGACTATTTTAATTTTAAGAATACTTGACTAAAAGCAAATACTAAAAAGTAGCTTCTGTTACCAATGCTAATCAGAAAAAAAAACTCAATTTTTTAATACCTGCTTGACCGACCTTCCGAAACCCACCATGCCATTGTTCAATTTGTGCCAGTAAAAGCAATCAGTGGACATGGGAATGGGTGAGGCTTGGCCCTGAAGTGGAGGAAGGGTTGCCACCTTTTCTTCACCTCAAACCCGAACACTTCAGCATCACACAGCATTTTTTTTTTCATAGTATGCATAGATAAACTATGCATAGATGTTGCTATTAAATACAATTTCTAATCATATGACGGTAATCATCAGAGTTCACAGAGTTCCCCTTTTACATCTGAACTCACAGAGTGTTCTTTCACTGCAAGGGGGATCTCTGTAGACTCTGATGTAAGGAAGAACTCTGGGGACTTTAACATAAGGGATGCTCTGGGAACCCTGATTTAAGGGGGAACACTGAGAACTCTGATGTATGGAGAGGACTCTGATGTAAGGGGGAACACTGAGAACTCTGATGTACGGAGAGGACTCTGATGTAAGGGGGAACACTTAGAACTCTGATGTACAAAGAAGACTCTGATGTAAGGGGGAACACTGAGAACTCTGATGTACGGAGAAGACTCTGATGTAAGGGGGAACACTGAGAACTCTGATGTACGGAGAAGACTCTGATGTAAGGTGAAACATTGAGAACTCTGATGCACAGAGAGTACTCTGATGTAAGGGGGAACACTGAGAACTCTGATGTACGGAGAAGACTCTGATGTAAGGGGGAACACTGAGAACTCTGATGTACGGAGAAGACTCTGATGTAAGGTGGAACATTGAGAACTCTGATGTACAGAGAAGACCCTGATGTAAGGAAGAACTCTGGGGACTTTAACATAAGGGATGCTCTGGGAACCCTGATTTAAGGGGGAACACTGAGAAATCTGATGTACGGAGAGGACTCTGATGTAAGGGGGAACACTGAGAACTCTGATGTACGGAGAGGACTCTGATGTAAGGGGGAACACTGAGAACTCTGATGTACGGAGAAGACTCTGATGTAAGGGGGAACACTGAGAACTCTGATGTACGGAGAAGACTCTGATGTAAGGTGGAACATTGAGAACTCTGATGCACAGAGAGGACTCTGATGTAAGCGGGAACACTGAGAACTCTGATGTACGGAGAAGACTCTGATGTAAGGGGGAACACTGAGAACTCTGATGTACGGAGAAGACTCTGATGTAAGGGGGAACACTGTGGCCTCTGCTGTAAAGGGGAACTCTGATGTAAGGGGTGCTCTGAGAACCCTGATTTACCTTGGTGAACTCACTTAGAGGCAGGATAGAGAAGGGGCAAGGGGGGAGACTTATTCCGGCCTGAATAATGTACAGGAAGAGGAGAGGTCTGGTGTCCCCAGTAACACACTTCCATCACTATAACATATAGTCAAACAAAGGATTCCCCCTCGGGACTTTATATTAAGTGGGTACCGTTTCCGCCAGTAAGAATAACAATAGTTATTACAGTATATAATTTATTCAAGTAAAATTGTTTACATGCATAGATAACACCAACAGTTGCCAATAAAAAAATATAGATAAACAAAAAATATTGGTATGTAAATGTAGTATCGGTCAGAGTACACGGGCATCATACTACCTGACTAGTTTCGCAAGATACAGCTCGCTCCTCAGGGGTGTGTAACACTGTACCTAGGATGAAAAAATATACATATATGTTTGGCAATATGGCACAGTATTGATTGTAAAGGCGCAGGGTAGGAGGGGTTGTGGGTCCCCATACTCACCGCTGAGCCTGACCTTGGCTACAGATGTGCGGCCCCAAGACGGCAGCAGCAGGTGCCTCACTCGGGAGCTGAGGGGGCGGAGTCAGAAAGGGACCCCACCAGGGGCCAAACGGGGAGCAGGCATGGCATAGGTATAGTGATGTATCCATAGAGACCTCGTTAGTCCATAAAAAATATAGGCTGTGAACATAAGTATGTTTGCCAGGCATCTAAAGTAGTATAAGCATAAGAATATGTATGAATGAAAGGCCTGAGCCAAAGATGGTAGGGACATGGAGATGGTTAGAAATGTGGGATAACAGAGGGATACTAGCAGATGACAAGATTTGAAAGAGAGGTGTGACTAAATAATGTGTCCGGGTCTCGGACAATCTGAAACCCGGACACATGTTTCCAAACCCAAACTGTCCAGGTGAATCCCAAACAGGTGGCTACCCTTAGTGGCAGATTGAAACCAGTTTCAGAAGGGTAGACATGTCTTTCACCTTTAAACGTTTAACAGAGAATTAACCATTCCTTCTTTCTCAGGTCTTGGAGTTACTGAGTGATGTTCGTCAAAAGATTCCTCAGGAAATCGATTATGAGGGAACAGTGAAAGTTTTAAGCGATGACCCCAATCCACTCAACGTTGTGTTACTACAAGAGATCCAGAGATACAACGCTCTGCTGAGTACCATCAGGTCAGTGTGGATCCAAAGAATGAAGTTTCATAAAGTGAAATGGCATGCTAGAATTATATTTCCTTCTCATGCAAAGGAGAATCTGAAGACCTTCAGATTATACTGCCCCCTACAGGAGAATTGAACACTGACAAAAATCTAGTAAAGCCCCTCCTATTATCCGCATGCCACAATTTTTTCCAGTGCCCTAGGTCAGGGGTCTCCAAACTGCGGCCAGAGGGCCAAATGTGGCCCTTTGTTAGTCTTCATGCGGCCCTTAGGGCACTATTCCTCCAAATGATATGAGGCACTATTCCTCCCACTGACACATACAAGGGGGCACTATTTCTTCTACTGATATCAATGATGGGATACTATTCCTCCTACCGATAGAGGTCCTACTACTCCTACTGACCACCAACCCTGAGGCCATATTTATTCTCACTGGTGCTGGGCATGGGTCATTTTCTGCCCCCGCTGGCCACAATCCGGCCCTCCTAAAGTCTCAAGGATAATAAACTGGCCCTTTGTTTGAAAAGTTTGGAGACCCCCTGCCCTAGGTGAACGGATGTCTTTTTTATTCAGCTCTGCTGTTGTAAAGATTAACTTATGTTTTTTTTTTTTGCAATTTGTTTCTACTCTTATCTCCGGCTTTAACGGCATGGCTGGTGAAGCCCAAATTCTTCTCCTTCCTGCTATTCGATCTGGACTAGTGTATGGCTCTCAGTGCCATCAAAGGTCAGGTCTCTGCTCTTTTTATTCTGTTTCATAGACCTTTGGCCCTTTAGGGTCCTTTCACACGTGCGAACCGTTCGTCCGTTTTTTCATACGTCCGTTTACGGACTGCAATGCTTTCCAATGGGATAGCGTACGTTAGCGGATGAGCATCCGCTAACGTCCGTTAACATCCGTCTCCGTTAAGCTCAGTTTTTTTGAACGGAAGAAAACCCTATTTTTCTTCCGTCCAAAAAAAAACGGAACGGACGAAAAACGAATGTTAGCGGACGATCTGTTAACATCTGATCCGCTAACACCCGTTTTTCATCGAAATATGTAATAAAAATAAAGTTCTAACAAAAAAAAATAGAAAATGAAGAAAAACGATAAAAAACTGATCTAAAAAACGGTCCGCACGTGTGAAAGAGCCCTAACTCTTTCTGGTACAATCTTTTTATTTACATATTTTAAAAATGAGAACTGTAATAATCTCACACAGGGAATGTAAACAATAAGCATAACATGGCACAGCTTAAAGGGGTTGTAAAGGAAAACATTTTTTCCCTAAATAGCTTCCTTTACCTTCGTGCAGTCCTCCTTCACGTACCTCATCCTTCCATTTTGCTTTTAAATGTCCTTATTTCTTCTGAGAAATCCTCACTTCCTGTTCTTCTGTCTGTAACTCCACACAGTAATGCAAGGCTTTCTCCCTGGTGTGGAGAAAGCCTCTTGAGGGGGGAGGGGGCGAGCAGGAGGGTCAGGATGCTCTCTACTTTGCAGATAGAGAAAGGAGCTGTGTGTTAGTGGGTGTCCTGACACTCCTGCTCGCCCCCTCCCCCCTCAAGAGGCTTTCTCCACACCAGGGAGAAAGCCTTGCAATACTGTGTGGAGTTGCAGACAGAAGAACAGGAAGTGAGGATTTCTCAGAAGAAATAAGGACATTTAAAAGCAAAATGGAAGGATGAGGTAAGTGAATGAGGACTGCACTAAGGTAAAGGAAGCTATTTAGGGATTTTTTTTTTTAAACTTTTATAACCCCTTTAATAGTTTACATTAGGGTTGTCCCGATACCGATACCAGTATTGGTATCGAGACCGATACCGAGTATTTGCGGGAGTACTTGTACTCCCGCAAATACCCCCGATACCCAAATAGAATACTTGACCTGGCCATGGATGCAGGGACATGGATGGAGGGACATGGATGGAGGCACATGGATGCAGGGACATGGATGGAGGGACATGGATGGAGGGACATGAATGGAGGGACATGGATGCAGGGACATGGATGGAGGGACATGGATGCAGGGACATGGCTGCAGGGACATGGCTGCAGGGACATGGATGCAGGGACATGGATGCAGGGACATGGATGGAGGGACATGGATGCAGGGACATGGATGGAGGGACATGGATGCAGGGACATGGATGGAGGGACATGGATGCAGGGACATGGATGGAGGGACATGGATGGAGGGACATGGATGCAGTGACATGGATGCAGGGACATGGATGCAGGGACATGGATGGAGGGACATGGATGGAGGGACATGGATGCAGGGACATGGATGGAGGGACATGGATGCAGGGACATGGCTGCAGGGACATGGCTGCAGGGACATGGCTGCAGGGACATGGATGGAGGGACATGGATGGAGGGACATGGATGCAGGGACATGGATGGAGGGACATGGATGCAGGGACATGGATGCAGGGACATGGATGGAGGGACATGGATGCAGTGACATGGATGCAGGGACATGGATGCAGGGACATGGATGCGGGGACATGGATGCGGGTACATGGCTGCATTAGTGTGGGGACATGGCTGCATTAGTGTCGGGACATGGCTGCATTAGTGTGGGGGGACATGGCTGTATTTTGGGACACATTTAAAAAAAGTATCGGTATTCGGTATCGGCGACTACTTGAAAAAAAGTATCGGTACTTGTACTCGGTCCTAAAAAAGTGGTATCGGGACAACCCTAGTTTACATTAAAGCGGAGCTCCACCCTAAAGTGGAACTCACGCTGATCGGAAACCCTTCCCCCCTCCGGTGTCTAAAGACAGGCATTTGCACCCACTTCCAGCCCAGCATTCTCGGGCAGAATGCGGGCATGTCATCACTTCCCGTCGCCCCCCCCCGTTGTGTGCTGGGAACACTCGGCTCCCAGCACACAGAGGGAGCCAATCGGCGGGCGCAGCACGACTCGCGCATGCGCCGTAGGGAACCGGGCAGTGAAGCCGAAGCGCTTCACTTCCTGGTTCCCTCACCGAGGATGGCGGGGGGCAGCAGAGTGACAAGCGATCGTTTGTACTCTGCTGCGGACGGCGCTGGACTCCAGGACAGGTAAGTGTCCTAATATTAAAAGTCAGCAGCTGCAGTACTTGTAGCTGCAGGCTTTTAATATCTTTTTTGGAGCGGACATCTGCTTTAAGGGCATATTTGATAGTGGGAGTCAAACATCAACAGCCCGCCGGCCAAGGCCGGAGGTCAACATAGGGTAACTGAGCTGAATTGCTCAGAGATTAAAGCGTGGAGTAATCCACAAAAATTTAAAAATTTAAACTACAAATGGAATCGTACAAACAAAGAACAAGAATAAGAAAACAACAGAAAAAAGGGAGAGAGAAAAAGAGAAAGGGGGAAAAAAGAGGGGGGGGTCAGATGGGGACGGAGAAAAGGGGTGCAGAGCAGGAGGACTGGGGAGGGAAAGAGTACCCCCAGGTCGGGAGAGTAGAGGAGAGGAGTAGAGTAGAGTAGAGTAGGTCAATTAGCGAGGCCTAGGCTGGTCGGATGCAAAGTGGGAAGAGCGTAGAACCACCATGGGCCCCAAACCCTAAGGAACTTGGCATTGGAGTCATGGAGAATACTAGACATCATCTCATTAATCAGAGTCTGGCCCCTTAGGGCCCTTTCACACGGAGCGGTCCGTTTTGCGGTCCGCTCCGTGTGTCCGTCGGCTCAGCGGGGGGGTCTCCCCTGAGCTGTCGGGCGGACAGGGCGGTTCCCCGCACACTATGCAGGGACCGCCCTGTCTCTCCTCCGCTATCCCCCATGGGGAATCGAATGGAAACGGACCGTCTGTCCGTTTGCATCCGATCCGTTCCACCGGACGGAAGAAAAATAGGGTTTTCTTCCGTCCGCAAAACGGATCCAGACGGACGCGGATCTTAGGCGGACGTTAGCGGATGCATCATCTGCTAACGGATCCGCTCCCATAGGGGCCCATTACAAGTCCGTTAACGGACTTGTAATTAGCGGACCGTTCGTCCGCTCGTGTGAAAGGGCCCTTACTCTTTGATTAGGACCTCGGCTGTTTTTCCCTCCAGCCATTTACCTAGGACTCCATAAGAACTAGTTCCTTCTTGAAACCCTTAGAGATTTCCCCCCTCTACTTCTACCTATAAGGTTGCCTACCTTGTTGTTGTCACCTCTGTGAGGTAAAAGCTGAACTGACCGGATTATCTTGAGAAAGAACCTTTTTTTTTTGTTTTGCATAGAGACAAGGTGGCTTAGAAACCCAGGGACCTTCGTGCCTAGGATAGCCTCCTCTTTTCACCTAAACCATGTTATTGTTCTCCAGTGCCAATGTGCAGCTCTGGTTCATCAGAAGCAACTTCCCCTCCACTGTCTGGATGTAGTTTGGGTTGTTTGAATATACCCCTCATCCACTGTTTCTTACAGAAAGTCTGAGTCACTTTTTGTCATTCTGGATGGTCCCTGGAAGGGTGGCCTGGCTTCTTCTTCTACCATCTCTATTAGGCCCAGACAGACAATCATTCAGACGTGTGGCCTCAAGGATCAGGTTCCCCCCTTTCCGGTTCTGGTTCACTCTGCTAGGTCTATGAACGCTTCTTGGCCTTTTTTGGACTCAGACAACTATTTTTTTGTAATGTTGCGACCTGGTCCTCAAGCTTTCTAAGACAAGTCCTACCAGGTGGACATTTATGCCCAATCTAATGCCAGCTTAGCTCATAAGGTCCTTCAGACGGCTCCTTATGCTGTAAACGGTCCCCAGTTGTCTGGAGTTACTTTGGGCTTGTTAGCAATTGTTGCTCTGTTGCCCAACCCTAAGCTAGATAGACAGCTTTTGGACATCCTGAAGGTTAAAGACTTCCATGGGCAAGAAATAAAATAGAATAAATCCTTTTCCTGGAGTTCATTGACTGACACAGGTCCCCCCCACGGTGTGTCCTCTGTACTGTGTTGCTACTAAACCGAGGCATACCGGTAGTAAGTGAGTGAGTGAGTGAAGAACTTATATAGCGCAGCACATGCGAATTAAATCGCCTCTTGGCGCTCGTTGTTCCTTTCTCCTTCTAAAGGCCAAGTGATTCTCCTCCAACCGAATACTGGTTGGTAAAGTGTTTCATAGTCTGGGACCTTGGAGTGCAAATCTTCTTTCTCCTTTGGACTTGTATTTGGCTTTGGGTATCTGGAGCAGATTTTGATTGGTGGATCGCAGAATGCGATTGGGGTTGTGAGCTTTTATCTTTTCGCATAGATATTGGGGGGCCTTCCCATGGATGCACTTATGGGTAAGACAGAGTGCTTTAAAAGCAATTCTGTCTTTTACTGGCAACCAGTGAAGGGATCTCAGAGAAGGTGAGATTGATTCCCAGGGTTTTTTCCCAGTCACAAGTCTGGCGGCCGTGTTTTGCACAACTTGCAGACGAGCGATTTGGTACTTTGGGAGTCCGAGGTAAAGGGTATTTACATAGTCCAGTCTGGAGTTCACAATTGTTCCCACCATGACTGCTATGTCTTCTTTGGGAATGAATGGAATAAGTCTGCGTAGTAGGCGCAGCAGATGGTGCGATCCGCTGACTACTGACCCTATTTGTGCGTCCATTGTCATGTAGGAGTCAAAGATGACTCCGAGACTTTTGACTTTGGCTCTAGGGGTGATGATTAGGCCCAGAATCGGCGGGGGTGTCCAAGTTGTTGCGAGGTGATTCTTGCGACTGGCACGAAACAGGAGAAGTTCTGTTTTGGAACTGTTGAGTCATCCAGTTTTCTATCAAAGAGAGGCATGTCTCTAGACTGAGATGATGATCCTTTTTGTTGCAGATGCGAAAATACAGTTGGGTGTCGTCTGCATATGAGTGATAGAGTAGTTTTTGGCTGCTGATGATTTCAAAGAGAGGGCGAAGATAGATGTTGAAAAGAACCAGCGACAGGGAGGATCCTTGAGGGACTCCGCATGATACCGTGCGTTTTTCAGATGTGAACGATCCCAATTTCACTGTTTGTGATCGGTTTTACAAAAAAGAGGAGAACCGAGATAAATCACATTCTGCGACTCTGGCTACTTCAACTAGCCGAGTCAGTAAGAGTTTGTGGTCTATTGTGTCAAATGCTGCGCTTAGGTCCAACAGAACCAGGAGACAAGATTCTCCTTCGTCTGCGGCCTCGAGAGCGTCGTCCCATATTTTCAGCAGTGCTGTCTCTGTCCCATGCCCGAAACGGAAACCAGATTGAAAAGGATCGAGCAAATTATGGGTATCTAGATGCTGTTGCAGCTGTTGTACCAAGACGTTTAGGCCTGTTATGGGACAACGATGTTCAGGGGCCTTGGGGTCAAGGGTGGGTTTCTTCAAGATAGGCTTGCTTGTGCCCTGTTTCAACAGGGTAGGTACTATGCCTTCCTTAAATGATTGATTTATAAGCTTCTTGATAGGTGGCGCCAGAATATCGGCGCATTCCTTCAGCAGTTTGGTGGGGATAATGTCATTAGGCGCCGTGCTATTTCGCAAGGAGTCAATGATGTTTTTGGTAGCCTCAATGGAGATGGGATTTAGGGTGAACCTCGTTGACTGTGGCCAATTTGTGTGAGAGTTGGGTGTAGGACTTGGGGGGAGATTGAGGGGGGTACTGTTTTGCTGAATGCTTTCACGGATCCTTTCGCCCAGAGGCGATTTACTTTGCATGTGCTGCGCTATATAAGTTCTTCATTCATTCATTCATTCAATTTTGTTAACAAAATAATCCGATAATTCATTGCAAAATTCTTGGGTGTCAGAATTGGGGGCTTCCAAACCGGATTCATGGTCTGGGTGACAAGCTTGAAGAGTTCGCGGGGGCGGTTTAGGGCATTAGTGATGATGTTGATGATGTTGGAAAAATGTTTTTTTTTGGCCTTGAAAATTTCTTTGTGGTATTTTTTTGTTACTACCTTATAGATGGTACGGTTTTGAGCTGAGGCGCTTCTTTTCCAAGCTGCTTCCGCTCTTCTGCGCTCTTGTTTTATCAACGCCAGCTGGTCGTTAAACCAGCCGGCGTTGTTTTCCCGGATGCAGGTTTTGCGTTTGGGTGCCACTACATCGGCTGACTGTAGTAGCGCTGCGTTTATGGCATCCAGGGTTTCAGTGGCTGATTGATATTGAGATTGGATTGTTTTTATTTTGCTCCCTAATATTGTTTTGAAGAGCTCCAAATGGAGCTTCTTCTGCGATCTCGTCCAGTGCGTTGTCACTGGTTTCGATGTTTTTGTTGAAGGGGCGGTTTTGATAATTATGAATTTGATTACATGGTGGTCTGTCCATGGTAGCGGCTCATTTTTCAGGATTTTTACTTCCAGCTCTTGTCTGAAAATAAGATCAAGGGTGTGGCCTGAGGTATGTGTGGGCCCACATACTAGTTGCTGCAGCCCTAGCCCTTTCAAGTGTTCAATGCAGGCGTTGGCAACGGGATCCTGTGGGGAGTTGGCCCAGAGGTTTATACTAATCCCCCAGCAGCAGGAGATGTTTGCTGTTTAGGGTGTAAGTGGAGATGAACTCTGTTAAAGAAGAGAGAAGCTGCGTTTTTGGACCCGGTGGTCTATAGCAGAGTAGGATATGGATGGTCTCCTGGGGATTGGTTTGAAGTTGCAGAGAGAGGGTTTCCATAAAGTAGGAGGTGTTTTATGCTGGGCTGGCCTACAGTATTTTTATTTATTTTTTGCCAGTGTCCATTGCTTTTGTAGGCCGCATTATAATCAAAAGTTTAAAGACTTCGGGCTAGATTCAGGTAGATGGGCGTAAAAGTATGCTGACGTAGCGTATCCCATTTACGCTACGCCTCCGCAACTTTTACAGGCAAGTGCTGTATTCACAAAGCACTTGCCTGTAAAGCTGCGGCGGCGTAGCGTAAATGTCCTGGCCTAATTCAAATTCGGCGGGTAGGGGGCGTATATCATTTAAATGAAGCGCGTCACCGCGCCGAACGAACTGCGCATGCGCCAGGCCTGAACGTAGTCAGTGTGCATGCTCCAAATCACGTCGGAAATAGTCAGTGGAAATGATGTGAACGTCAATTACGCACAGCCCTATTCGCGAAAGTTTTACGCAAACGACGTAAACAACGGGAAAAATTACGCCGGCACGCCATCCATACTTAACACTGGCTGCTCCTCATACAGCAGGGGTAACATTACGCCGGACCTATGCTAACGCAAACGACGTAAAACAAATTTGCATATTTTACATGGGAAAGCCACCTAGCGGCCAGCGTAAATATGCAAGTTAGATGCAACGGTGTAAGAGACTTACGCCAGTCGGATCTAATAGAAATCTATGCGTAACTGATTGTATGAATCAGGCGCATAGATAGGAGGGCTCAGAGGCAGAGATACGACGGCGTATCTCCAGATACGCCGTTGTATCTCCTACCTGAATCTAGCCCTACCTGTGTACCTCAATAGACTCCAAGAAAAGGAATTTACAGGCATACCCCACTTGTAAGTACACAATGGGCATGTATGTAAAACGAAAATGTACTTAAAGTGAAGCAATACATTTTTTCACTTCTAGGCTGTAGTGTGGGCTCCAGGGGCTGTAGTGTGGGCGCCAGGGGCTGTAGTGTGGGCGCCAGGGGCTGTAGTGTGGGCTCCAGGGGCTGTAGTGTGGGCGCCAGGGGCTGTATTGTGGTCACCAGGGGCTGTAGTGTGGGCGCCAGGGGCTGTAGTGTGGGCGCCAGGGGCTGTATTGTGGTCACCAGGGGCTGTAGTGTGGGTGTCAGGGGAACACTCACATGTAAATAAGCTCATCGGATGCAAGGGGGGCGCTCCAATCTATCCCCCGGACATCGCGTTGTGATACAGAGGACAGTGCCGTGGAGAGGCTGGATGGCATTCTGCAGCTGACAGGGAAGCCGGAAGAACCACTAAGTGGATTAGATGTCACCGGAGGTAGGGAGGCCAGGATACAGGAAGAGCACACTGAAACAAGGCAGGATACATGCTCAGAGCTTCAGTTCCGCCTAGTGCGGGTGCATGGCGTGGGAATATTTGTAC
Source organism: Rana kukunoris (assembly GCA_029574335.1). NCBI lineage: Eukaryota > Metazoa > Chordata > Amphibia > Anura > Ranidae > Rana > Rana kukunoris. Next base: position 522,524,638 of record CM056051.1, read on the forward strand.
TTGTGGGGCACTTTACGTACAGTCGCGGGTATGTCCGTACTTGCGAGTGTACGTAAAGTGAGTGTCCGTAAAGCGGGGTATGCCTGTACAGTGAGTAGAAAAATCCTATTATTAATATAAATGTAGACATTAAATATACAGAAGGAGAACTTTTCAAACATATATCTGCCATACTCTACACCCATACACACGTGTCTAAAAAAAAAAAGAGTAATTCAATTTTTTATTCTGTATTGTAGGTCATCTCTGCAGGACCTGGAATACGGAATACAAGGCTTGGTGGTCATGTCCACAGAGCTGGAGGAGATCTTCACCTGCATCTATGATGCCCGCGTTCCGCCACTCTGGGAAAAGGTGCGTGTATTTAATAAAGACAAAGGATGATGGAGGGGAGGATGAGGAGAGGTGACAGCAGACGGGATGAAGAAAAATGACAGAGGGAATGAGGAGAGAATGAAGAACGCTTATAGAGCATGGGAGGAGGAGGGATGAAGAGGGGTGATAGAAGACAGGATGAAGAGGGAAGAGGAACGGCAAAATGAAGAGAAGTAAAACAGAATTCGATGAGGAAGGATGATGGAAGGCAGAATGAAAAGTAATGATGGAGAACGAGGTGGGGAGAGAATAGATGTCATGATGGAGAGATAATAGACAGTGGGATAAGCGGACATGATAGAGAGTGTGATGATGAAAGGTAATTGAGTACAGGATTGGGGAAAGATGATGGAAGGCAAGGAGAAGAGGGGTAACAGAGAATGGAATGATAAAGGAAGATGGAAGTCAGGATCAAGAGAGGTAACAGATGACAGGATGTGAAAGGATAATAGAAGGAAAGATCAAGAGAAGTAATCATTAACTGGATGAGGAGGGATGATAGAATATAGTATAAAATGGAGTGATCGAGAAGGGGATGAGCAAGGTTCATGAATAGTAGGCTGTATAGGGGTGATAGAGGATGGAATAAGGAGGGATCATGGAGGGCAGGATGAAAAAATGTGATAGAGGACAGAATGAAGTGGGATGTAGACTAGATGTATATTGCTAATAGAAGACAGGAAAAAGGGATGATAAAGGATAGGATAAGGAGAGGTGGTAGAGGATGGGGTGATGGAAGGTAGGATAGAAGGTGAGATGATAGAGGATGGGGTGAGGAGGGATGATGGAGGGCAGGTTGTAGGGAGGTGACAGGATGGGATGAGCAGGGATGATGGAGGGTAGAATAGAAGGTAAGATGGTTGAGGAGGGGTGATGGAGCAGAGGATGTAGGGAGATGACGAGATGGGGTGAGGAGGGATGATGGAGGGCAGGGTGTAGGGAGGTGATAGAGGATGGGGTGAGGAGGGATGATGGAGCACAGCATGTAGGGTGGTGACAGTATGGGATGAGCAGGGATGATGGAGGGCAGGGTGTAAGGAGGTGACAGGATGGGATGAGAAGGGATCATGGAGGGTAGGATAGAAGGTGAGATGGTTGAGGAGGGGTGATGGAGCTCAGGGTGTAGGGAGGTGACGGGATGGGGTGAGGGGGGATGATGGAGGGCAGGGTGTAGGGAGGTGATAGAGGATGGGATGATTGGGGCAAGGTGTAGGGAGGTGATAGAGGATGGAGTGATGAGGGATGATGGAGCACAGGTTGTAGGAAGATGACAGAGGATGGGGTGAACAGGGATGATGGAGGGCAAGGTGTAGGGAGGTTATAGAGGATGGGGTGAGGAGGGATGATGGAGGGCAGGGTGTAGGGAGGTCATAAATGATGAAATAAGGAGAGGTGATGGAGGATGGAATGGAGAGAGGTGATGAAGGATGGAATGGGGAGAGATGACGGAGGATGGAATGGAGAGAGGTGACGGAGGATGGAATGGAGAGAGGTGATGGGGTGAGGAGGGATGATGGAGGGCAGGGTGTAGAGAGGTGATAAAGGATTAAATAAGGAGAGGTGATGGAGGATGGAATGGAGAGAGGTGATGAAGGATGGAATGGAGAGAGGTGATGAAGGATGGAATGGGGAGAGGTGACAGAGAATGGAATGGGGAGAGGTGACAGAGAATGGAATGGAGAGAGGTGACAGAGAATGGAATGGAGAGAGGTGACGGAGAATGGAATGGAGAGAGGTGACGAGGATGGAATGGGGAGAGGTGACGGAGGAAGGAATGGGGAGGGGTGACGGAGGATGGAATGGGGAGGGGTGATGGAGGATGGAATGGGGAGAGGTGACGAGGATGGAATGGGGAGAGGTGACGAGGATGGAATGGGGAGAGGTGACGAGGATGGAATGGGGAGAGGTGACGGAGGATGGAATGGAGAGAGGTGACGGAGGATGGAATGGAGAGAGGTGACGGAGGATGGAATGGAGAGAGGTGACGGAGGATGGAATGGAGAGAGGTGACGGAGGATGGAATGGAGAGAGGTGACGGAGGATGGAATGGAGAGAGGTGACGGAGGATGGAATGGAGAGAGGTGACGGAGGATGGAATGGGGAGAGGTGACGGAGGACGGTATGGAGAGGGGTGACGGAGGATGGAATGGGGAGAGGTGACGGAGGATGGAATGGAGAGGGGTGACGGAGGATGGAATGGAGAGAGGTGACGGAGGATGGAATGGGGAGAGGTGACGGAGGATGGAATGGGGAGAGGTGACGGAGGATGGAATGGAGAGAGGTGATGGAGGATGGAATGGGAAGAGGTGACGGAGGATGGAATGGGGAGAGGTGACGGAGGATGGAATGGAGAGAGGTGATGGAGGATGGAATGGAGAGAGGTGATGGAGGATGGAATGGAGAGAGGTGATGGAGGATGGAATGGGGAGAGGTGACGGAGGATGGAATGGAGAGAGGTGATGGAGGATGGAATGGGGAGAGGTCACAGAGGATGGAATGGAGAGGGGTGACGGAGGATGGAATGGGGAGGGGTGATGGAGGATGGAATGGGGAGGGGTGATGGAGGATGGAATGGGGGGGGGGTGATGGAGGATGGAATGGGGAGGGGTGACGGAGGATGGTATGGGGAGGGGTGACGGAGGATGGTATGGGGAGGGGTGACGGAGGATGGAATGGGGAGGGGTGACGGAGGATGGAATGGGGAGGGGTGACGGAGGATGGAATGGGGAGGGGTGATGGAGGATGGAATGGGGAGGGGTGATGGAGGATGGAATGGGGGGGGGGTGATGGAGGATGGAATGGGGAGGGATGACGGAGGATGGAATGGGGAGGGGTGATGGAGGATGGAATGGAGAGAGGTGATGGAGGATGGAATGGAGAGAGGTGATGGAGGATGGAATGGAGAGAGGTGATGGAGGATGGAATGGGGAGAGGTGACGGAGGATGGAATGGAGAGAGGTGATGGAGGATGGAATGGGGAGAGAGGTGACGGATGATGGAATGGGGAGGGGTGACGGAGGATGGAATGGGGAGGGGTGATGGAGGATGGAATGGGGAGGGGTGATGGAGGATGGAATGGGGAGGGGTGATGGAGGATGGAATGGGGAGGGATGATGGAGGATGGAACGGGGAGGGGTGAGGGAGGATGGAACGGGGAGGGGTGACGGAGGATGAAATGGGGAGGGGTGACGGAGGATGGAATGGGGAGGGGTGACGGAGGATGGAATGGGGAGGGGTGATGGAGGATGGAATGGGGAGGGGTGATGGAGGATGGAATGGGGAGGGGTGATGGAGGATGGAATGGGGAGGGGTGACGGAGGATGGAATGGGGATGGGGATGGAGGATGGAATGGGGAGGGGTGACGGAGGATGGAATGGGGAGGGGTGACGGAGGATGGAATGGGGAGGGGTGATGGAGGATGGAATGGGGAGGGGTGATGGAGGATGGAATGGGGAGGGGTGATGGAGGATGGAATGGGGAGGGGTGACGGAGGATGGAATGGGGAGGGGTGATGGAGGATGGAATGGGGAGGGGTGATGGAGGATGGAATGGGGAGGGGTGATGGAGGATGGAATGGGGAGGGGTGACGGAGGATGGAATGGGGAGGGGTGACGGAGGATGGAATGGGGAGGGGTGATGGAGGATGGAATGGGGAGGGGTGATGGAGGATGGAATGGGGAGGGGTGATGGAGGATGGAATGGGGAGGGGTGATGGAGGATGGAATGGGGAGGGGTGGGAGGATGGTGGGGAGGGGTGACGGAGGATGGAATGGGGAGGGGTGATGGAGGATGGAATGGGGAGGGGTGATGGAGGATGGAATGGGGAGGGGTGACGGAGGATGGAATGGGGAGGGGTGATGGATTGGGGTGGGGGATGGAATGGGGAGGGGTGATGGAGGATGGAATGGGGAGGGGTGACGGAGGATGGAATGGGGAGGGGTGACGGAGGATGGAATGGGGAGGGGTGACGGAGGATGGAATGGGGAGGGGTGATGGAGGATGGAATGGGGAGGGGTGATGGAGGATGGAATGGGGAGGGGTGATGGAGGATGGAATGGGGAGGGGTGATGGAGGATGGAATGGGGGGAGGGGGATGGAGGATGGAATGGGGAGGGGTGACGGAGGATGGAATGGGGAGGGGTGATGGAGGATGGAATGGGGAGGGGTGACGGATGGATGGAATGGGGAGGGGTGGGAGGATGGAATGGGGAGGGGTGACGGAGGATGGAATGGGGAGGGGTGATGGAGGATGGAATGGGGAGGGGGAGGATGGAATGGGGAGGGTGATGGAGGATGGAATGGGGAGGATGGAGGATGACGGAGGATGGAATGGGGAGGGGTGATGGAGGATGGAATGGGGAGGGGTGATGGAGGATGGAGGATGGAATGGGGAGGGGTGATGGAGGATGGTAGGGGGAGGGGTGATGGAGGATGGATGATGGGGATGTGGAGGATGGATGGGGGAATGGGGAGGGGGATGGATGGAGGATGGAAGGATGGAATGGGGAGGGGTGATGGAGGATGGTATGGGGAGGGGTGATGGAGGATGGAATGGGGAGAGGTGACAGAGGATGGAATGGGGAGGGGTGATGGACGGCAGCCTGAAAAGAGGTGATATGATGCAAAATATGAAGGCATAATAAAATACGGCAGCAGGTGATTAAAAAAATAGCAAGATTGTAGAATACGACTATGATTAGAAAACTGAAGTGAACATGAAGACAAATACAAAGATATTGGGATGTAAGTGACGGGGAATAACCAAACTAATAACCGTTTTCATCTAAAGGCTTACCCTTCCTTGAAACCCCTGGCAGCCTGGACCCGGGACCTGGCATCGCGTGTGGATATGTTCGCTCGCTGGGCAGAGACTGCGCGCCCTCCAGTTCTGTTCTGGCTTTCCGCATTCACCTTCCCAACTGGTTTCCTGACTGCTGTACTCCAGAGTGCGGCCCGGCAAAACAATGTAAGACAATGGGGCAATGTACACTGATATGGGTAACAAAAGGGCAATGGCAACCAATGAAAAAAATTTGTAGGAGGATTTTAGCATTACGTTAGTGGTGTCAAAGTGAATGATATAATAGCTCTATACTATGTCTACATATCTATAGAAGGATTATTCGGTGATGATGAAGAATGTTTTGTCTTTTTTAGGTCTCTGTTGACTCTTTATCCTGGGAATTCATTGTCTCTACTGTAGATGATAATAACCTGGTGTATCCTCCAAAGGTGAGAATTGAAATCTGCAGATATAAAGAGCTATGAGTCTGTCCTCCTCCTTCAGGGTGATACAGACAGAAGGGAGCTATGAGTCTGTCCTCCTCCTGCAGGGTGATACAGACAGAAGGGAGCTATGAGTCTGTCCTCCTCCTGCAGGGTGATACAGACAGAAGGGAGCTATGAGTCTGTCCTCCTCCTTCAGGGTGATACAGACAGAAGGGAGCTATGAGTCTGTCCTCCTCCTGCAGGGTGATACAGACAGAAGGGGGCTATGAGTCTGTCCTCCTCCTGCAGGGTGATACAGACAGAAGGAAGCTATGAGTCTGTCCTCCTCCTGCAGGGTGATACAGACAGAAGGGAGCTATGAGTCTGTCCTCCTCCTGCAGGGTGATACAGACAGAAGGGGGCTATGAGTCTGTCCTCCTCCTGCAGGGTGATACAGACAGAAAGGAGCTATGAGTCTGTCCTCCTCTTGCAGGGTGATACAGACAGAAGGGAGCTATGAGTCTGTCCTCCTCTTGCAGGGTGATACAGACAGAAGGGAGCTATGAGTCTGTCCTCCTCCTGCAGGGTGATACAGACAGAAGGGAGCTATGAGCCTGTCCTCCTCCTGCAGGGTGATACAGACAGAAGGGAGCTATGAGTCTGTCCTCCTCTTGCAGGGTGATACAGACAGAAGGGAGCTATGAGTCTGTCCTCCTCCTGCAGGGTGATACAGACAGAAGGGAGCTATGAGTCTGTCCTCCTCCTGCAGGGTGATACAGACAGAAGGGGGCTATGAGTCTGTCCTCCTGCAGGGTGATACAGACAGAAGGGGGCTATGAGTCTGTCCTCCTCCTGCAGGGTGATACAGACAGAAGGGGGCTATGAGTCTGTCCTCCTGCAGGGTGATACAGACAGAAGGGAGCTATGAGCCTGTCCTCCTCCTGCAGGGTGATACAGACAGAAGGAGGCTATGAGTCTGTCCTCCTCCTGCAGGGTGATACAGACAGAAAGGAGCTATCAGTCTGTCATCCTCCTGCAGGGTGATACAGACAGAAGGGGGCTATGAGTCTGTCCTCCTCCTGCAGGGTGATACAGACAGAAGGGGGTATGAGTCTGTCCTCCTCCTGCAGGGTGATACAGACAGAAGGGGGCTATGAGTCTGTCCTCCTGCAGGGTGATACAGACAGAAGGGAGCTATGAGTCTGTCCTCCTGCAGGGTGGTACAGACAGAAGGGGGCTATGAGTCTGTCCTCCTTCTGCAGGGTGATACAGACAGAAGGGAGCTATGAGTCTGTCCTCCTGCAGGGTGATACAGACAGAAGGGAGCTATGAGTCTGTCCTCCTCCTGCAGGGTGATACAGACAGAAGGGAGATATGAGTCTGTCCTCCTCCTGCAGGGTGATACAGACAGAAGGGAGCTATGAGCCTGTCCTCCTCCTGCAGGGTGATACAGACAGAAGGGAGCTATGAGTCTGTCCTCCTCCTGCAGGGTGATACAGACAGAAGGGAGCTATGAGTCTGTCCTCCTCCTGCAGGGTGATACAGGCAGAAGGGAGCTATGAGTCTGTCCTCCTGCAGGGTGATACAGACAGAAGGGGGCTATGAGTCTGTCCTCCTCCTGCAGGGTGATAATGTATATCCAGACACACTCCAAATAGCTTGGTGAGAGTATAGTGAACGATGCCACCATGGTAGTCAGACATGAAACAGGTGTCCCAATACTTTTGGGAATATAGTGTATTTTTGAAGTCCTCCCACAGGGTGACACACTAGTAGGGATGGATAATGATGATGTCCATTTTTTTAGGATGGGGTGTGGATTCGCGGTCTGTATCTGGAAGGAGCTGGATGGGATAAGAAGAATTCGTGTTTGATGGAGGCAGAGCCAATGCAACTGGTGTGTCCATTGCCAACTGTGCACTTCAGACCAACTGAGAGCAAGAAGAAGAGCAGCAAAGGTATAATTGTACATATATACATATATATATATATATATATACAGAATGGGCCATATTCAGGTAGTTTGCAGCATCTTTCCGGCGGCGTAGCGTATCTCATTTACACTGCGCCGCCGTAACTTAGAGCGTCAGGTCCCGTATTCAAGAACTTGCGCCCTAAGTTACGGCGGTGTAGTGTAAATGGGCCGGCGTAATTGGCTGGTTGTGGGCGTGTTGTATGTTAATGAATGGTGACCCCCACTTAAATGACGCGCCGAACGAACTGCGCATGTGCCGGCCGTGGAAGTATTCCAGTGCACATGCTCGAAATCACGTTGCAAATAGTCAATGCTTTCCACGTGAACGTAACCTACGCCCAGCCCCATTCTGAACCGGCTTACGCAAAGGACGTAAACGACGTGAATAGATACGCCGGGCGCAAGTACGTCCGTGAATCGGCATATCTACCTAATTTGCATATTTGACGCGTAAATCTACCGAAGCGCCACCTAGCGGCCAGCGTAAATATGCAACTAAGATACGACAGCGTAAGAGACTTACGCCGCTCGTATCTTAGCAAAATTCCAGCGTATCTTGCTTTCTGAATACAGAAAAAAGATAAGCTGGCGCATCCTAGAACTTACGCGGCGTATCAACACATACGCCGACGTAAGTTCTTTCTGAATCTGGCCCAATATATTTATTAATACAGAGTTATATACATGCACCCTAATGTAGGAACTTCACATTCATTCAGGAAAAGAATCACATGTACATTAAAGTGAAAAACCTCAAGGGTTTACCCCTTTTAGCTTTCCGCCCCCTTTTTTCTGTCAGTTCAGACAAGCTGTATAAATTCTGGACTTTGAATGGCTATAGATAGGAGAAGACTGCAGATAATCAAGTACAACTTATGTAGGGGGGTGTGTTTCATCTCATATATGTAGGAGTTTACAACCACTGTAATAGTTACCAGTGGCAGGTGGTGCTCAGAATTTTTTGGGGGGTTCAAACAAACTGAAAAATTCTGGAAAAAAAAACCAGCCATTGCAGCCTCACTGTGCCCATCAATTGCAATCTCCCTGTGCCCATCAATTGCAATCTCATTGTGCCCATCAAACGCAGCTACTGCACCCATCAAATGCCACTGTGTCCCAAATGCTGCCACTGTGCCCATTAAATTCTGCCACTGTGCCCATTAAATGCTGCCACTGTGCCCATCAAACGCTGCCACTGTGCCCATCAAACGCTGCCAATGTGCCCATCAATTGTAGCCTCACTGTGCCCATCAATTGCAGCCTCACTGTGCCCATCAAATGCCACTGTGCCCATCAAATTCCACTGTGCCTATTAAATGCAGCCACTGTGCCCATCAAACACAGCCACTGTGCCCCAAATGCTGCCACTGTGCCCATTAAACGCTGCCACTGTGCCTATTAAAAGCTTGCACAGTGCCCCAAATGCTGCCACTGTGCCCGCCATCTGCCTTGCACGTACCCTGTCTCGGGTGGGCAGTGAACGGCGAGCGGTGTTCTATACGTTCCTCGATGTCTTCTGCCATCCTCTGCTATAATTGAATGCCTGATAGGTGTCCAATCACAGCGCCTGCCGTTTCAGCCAATCAGGTGACAGACCCAAGCACCTGATTGGCGGAGAGGATATTTATTCACTTTCCTAACACACAGCTGGGTGATCTGCGAGCGCCCAGCATGGCACTCGCTCTTCACCTTTTTTTATTAGAGCCCACGGTTCTAATCAGATGATTCAAAAAATACCCCGCCACCGTAATTCAGGTGCCCGACACCCGAAAAGGGGCCAGGCGCCTGAATAGGGGGTGTCGGCAGCGGCCATAGAGAGATTCATGCAAAGCAGGTGGCAGGAGAAAGGGGGCGCCACCCATGCGCTCCTTATGGACGCACCACCACTGATAGTCACCCTACACTATGGCTCACCTGACATGGTGCCTTGTCCTGTGTAACAATGGAGTTGTATTAGTCTGTGAATTATCTATGAAGCTCAGCAATGTTTTCACAAGTTTTTTGCTGGAACTTTTATAATCTTTTTCTAAAATGTTTCTTTTTTTTGTCTTTTACAGGTCTCTACCCCTGTCCGTGTTATTATTACCCCATCCGCTCCGGGTCCTCTGGTCACGCCTCCTTCGTGATAGGTGTGGATCTTCGCACCGGGGCGTCACCTCCAGAACATTGGATCAAGCGAGGAACGGCTCTGCTGATGAGTCTGGACAGTTAGAGGACCAGAAATGTCTCCCCACACCCATGAGCTTTCACACCCATGAGCTTTCACACCTATGGACAGAGCCTATCGCTAGGGGTGTGCCCCACATGTTCTACTGTATCTATGTTTCACTGACCTGTAGCCTTAATGACAACCAGTCACAATTGGGCTTATGCAACACTAAGCTGACCATACATTATACCATGCAAGTATCCCTGGGACTACAAGTCCCATGAGGCATTGCAGGACTCTGACAGCCACAAGCATGAAACCAAGAGGCAAAGGCATGATGGGACTTGTAGTTTTGCAACAGCTGGAGGTCTGCTAATTGCATATCCCTACATTATACAATCAGATTGGATCTACAGTCAACTATGGCGTGCAAAGGCCTGCCTGATTGTATACAAATCAAACGGATTGTTTCGGTTTTGGGAAATTTTAAAGGAGATTGATTTTTTAGTGCATGGCCTGCTTTAGGAATATTCAGTCTTATATCTGAACCTCTGGTGTATGTGAAAGACCCAAACCATTGCAGCTCGGTCATCAATACATCCTTAAACAAATCTTTTGGTAGTTAAAACAACTTCCTTATTCATATTCCATCTCTGTATTTAGGTGTTTGCTTAATGTTCACCTATACAGTAGAACCTCGGATTATGAGCGTAATCCGTTCCAGGAGAACGTTTGTAATCCAAAGCACTTGCATATCAAAGTGAGTTTCCCCATAGAAGTCAATGGAAACAAAGATAATTTGTTCTGCATTGACTTCTATTGCATGCAATATCGCATGTGGCCAGAGGTGGGGGGAGGGGGGCACCGGAAAGCCTCAAAAATACTCTGGGATTGGAAATACCCGGGATCTGAGTTTTTCTGAGTGATTCTGAGTATTTCCGAACCATTCAGAGTGTCGCCGGCGCCCCCGCACCTATGGCCAAATGCGGTACTGCACACCCCATTAGCTTGAATTCTGCTTGGTTTGCGAGACAACACTTGCAAACATATTCAGGATTTTAAAAAAAAGTTACTCGTCTTTCAAAACGCTTGTTAACCGCATTACTCGTTTACCGAGGTTCGACTGTAACTGAATATAATTGTTTAGTCTTAAGCCTTGTACACACGATCAGTCCATCCGATGAGAACGGCCTGATGGACCGTTTTTATCGGTTAACCGATGAAGCTGTGAGATGTGTACGCGGCATTACTTTTAATAGATTTGAACGTTCCTCTTTAAAGAGGTTTAAACCCCAGATATGAAATATGAACAAAGTATATCCCTCTGTAGTGTGTACTTGCCTCAATCCAGAGCACTAAGTGTCATCTCTGGCTGCTGCTGCCCTATAAACTGCCTTCAATCACAGACTGTGCAGTTATATGGGTATCAATGGCAGGATAAGCCCCACTGTGACTGCTTTTCCTAAACTAAGTGCCTCTTTAACTTATTTTTATATTTATGTGCATAAAACTTTGTTTCTATTGCAATAAAGTTCTTTAAAGTAAATTTTGTTTGTGGGTTGTTTTGTTTGTGTCTGACAATATTAATATTGGCTGTTGTAGGACTTCCTGGATCAATAAGTTGTATATAAGGTGACAGTGTGTATCTTGTCAGATAGTGGAGGAGGAAGCAGCGCTGGATCAGTAATCTGTATATAAGGTGACAGTGTGTATCTTGTCAGATAGTGGAGGAGGAAGCAGCGCTGGATCAGTAATCTGTATATAAGGTGACAGTGTGTATCTTGTCAGATAGTGGAGGAGGAAGCAGCGCTGGATCAGTAATCTGTATATAAGGTGACAGTGTGTATCTTGTCAGATAGTGGAGGAGGAAGCAGCGCTGGATCAGTAATCTGTATATAAGGTGACAGTGTGTATCTTGTCAGATAGTGGAGGAGGAAGCAGCGCTGGATCAGTAATCTGTATATAAGGTGACAGTGTGTATCTTGTCAGATAGTGGAGGAGGAAGCAGCGCTGGATCAGTAATCTGTATATAAGGTGACAGTGTGTATCTTGTCAGATAGTGGAGGAGGAAGCAGCGCTGGATCAGTAATCTGTATATAAGGTGACAGTGTGTATCTTGTCAGATAGTGGAGGAGGAAGCAGTGATGGATCAGTAATCTGTATATAAGGTGACAGTGTGTATCTTGTTAGATAGTGGAGGAGGAAGCAGCGCTGGATCAGTAATCTGTATATAAGGTGACAGTGTGTATCTTGTTAGATAGTGGAGGAGGAAGCAGCGCTGGATCAGTAATCTGTATATAAGGTGACAGTGTGTATCTTGTCAGATAGTGGAGGAGGAAGCAGCGCTGGATCAGTAATCTGTATATAAGGTGACAGTGTGTATCTTGTTAGATAGTGGAGGAGGAAGCAGTGCTGGATCAGTAATCTGTATATAAGGTGACAGTGTGTATCTTGTCAGATAGTGGAGGAGGAAGCAGTGATGGATCAGTAATCTGTATATAAGGTGACAGTGTGTATCTTGTCAGATAGTGGAGGAGGAAGCAGTGATGGATCAATTAACTATATTTTACTTTTCATATGTTTTATGTCTTTCTGCAACGTCCACAGCTGCCTTGTATATCTTTGCTCCTTGTATGTTGCTGAGCCTATTGTGGAGTTCCTTTCCCCTGTTGTGTTTGTCATCATGTTCTCCTCCATGTTCTCCCTCGTGTTCTTCCCCCATGTTCTCCCCCATGTTCTCCCCCGTGTTCTCCCCCATGTTCTCCCCCGTGTTCTCCTCCGTGTTCTCCTCCCATGTTCTCCCCCATGTTCTCCCCCGTGTTCTCCCCCGTGTTCTCCTCCGTGTTCTCCTCCGTGTTCTCCCCCATGTTCTCCTCCATGTTCTCCCCCATGTTCTCCTCCGTGTTCTCCTCCATGTTCACCCCCATGTTCTCCTCCATGTTCTCCTCCATGTTCTCCCCCATGTTCTCCTCCATGTCCTCCCCCATGTTCTCCTCCATGTTCTCCTCCATGTCCTCCCCCATGTTCTCCTCCATGTTCTCCTCCATGTCCTCCCCCATGTTCTCCTCCATGTTCTCCTTCATGTTCTTCTCCATGTCCTCCCCCATGTTCTCCCCCATGTTCTCTTTCATGTTCTCCTCCATGTCCTCCCCATGTTCCCCTCCATGTTCCCCTCCATGTTCCTCTCCATGTTCTCCCCCATGTTCCCCTCCATGTTCCTCTCCATGTTCTCCTTCATGTTCCTCCCCCATGTTCCCCTCCAGGTTCCCCTCCATGTTCCTCCCCCATGTTCTCCTTCATGTTCTCCTTCATGTTCTCCTTCATGTTCTCCTTCATGTTCTCCTTCATGTTCCTCTCCATGTTCCTCTCCATGTTCCTCTCCATGTTCCTCTTCATGTTCCCCTCCATGTTCCTCTCCATGTTCCTCTTCATGTTCCCCTCCATGTTCCTCTCCATGTTCCTCTCCATGTTCCTCTCCATGTTCCTCTCCATGTTCCTCTCCATGTTCCTCTCCATGTTCCTCTTCATGTTCCCCTCCATGTTCCTCTCCATGTTCCTCTCCATGTTCCTCTCCATGTTCCTCTCCATGTTCCTCTCCATGTTCCTCTTCATGTTCCCCTCCATGTTCCTCTCCATGTTCCTCTCCATGTTCCTCTCCATGTTCCTCTCCATGTTCCTCTTCATGTTCCCCTCCATGTTCCCCTCCATGTTCCTCTCCATGTTCCTCTCCATGTTCCTCTCCATGTTCCTCTCCATGTTCCTCTCCATGTTCCTCTCCATGTTCCTCTTCATGTTCCCCTCCATGTTCCTCTCCATGTTCCCCTCCATGTTCCTCTCCATGTTCCTCTTCATGTTCCCCTCCATGTTCCTCTCCATGTTCCTCTCCATGTTCCTCTCCATGTTCTCCTTCATGTCCTCCTCCATGTTCTCCCCCATGTTCTCTTTCATGTTCTCCTCCATGTTCTCCTCCATGTTCCTCTCCATGTTACTCTTCATGTTCCCCTCCATGTTCCCCTCCATGTTCCTCTCCATGTTCCTCTCCATGTTCCTCTCCATGTTCTCCTCCATGTTCTCCTCCATGCATCCATAGCCAAATGTTGACATTCCTGCAAATTAAAGTTTGGACCACAAAAGCACCATAACTCCATGTGGCCGTCCTCCTATCCGCAATCCATACCTCCCAACTGTCCCTGATTTCCAGGGACTGTCCCTGATTTGGAGCAATGTCCCTCTGTCCCTCATTCCTCCTCATTTGTCCCTCATTTTGGTCTGATCTCTATATATTTGTATATAAAATACACTTGTTATCTATCAAAAAGTGTTTCCCAGCGCTAAACCTTTCATCCGATATCTGAATTGCTGCATTTGTAAAATTTTTAAAGCCAATATTAAGGAATAATAGTGGGGAAAAAAAGTCCTTGTGGATTTAATTAACCTTTTTTTGGGGTTAATCCTCCTTTAAGGGGGTGTGGCAGGGGGCGTGTCCTATGCCTACATACGTTTGTTAGTAGGTGTCCCTCATTCCCATCTCATAATATTGGGAGGTGTGGTAATATTAGAAATGTGGTTTATTTTTATTTATTTTTTGCTCGCTGACAGGTCTGGGGGGGGGGGGGGGGGGTGCAGTATATGCCGGTTCCCTGCAGAGGGTCCAACATTGTAATAAAAGCAAGCAGGGCCATTTGTTTATGTACCCTTTACAATCACAGCAATGATATACACTGCATGAATATAGTGCTAATCTGTAAGGATTGTCAGGAAAGTCTCGGTATGTCACGGGTGCTCTGACTTCAGCCTGACGGGTGCTTGATATGATGGGGGGGAGGGGGTGTCGGTGCAAAATATTGCACTGCAGAGAGAGGAGGTGCATGGTGAGCGTACAGAACCTTCTGATGCAGCTAGAGCACATCAAACTCTCAGGGAGTCTGATATCCGAGTAAAATGAAGAATGCCAAATGATTCATTAGGATAGAAAAACAGAGGACACAACAAGGAACCAGGATAAAAAGTGAAGAACTAGAGAGGAATGGACGATGTGGTGCAGCAGAAGAAGAGAGACGCAGACTTGGGGGGGGGGGTGGAGGAGAAGTGAGGGGTACACAGACGGGGGAACAGAGCAGAGGAGGAGTGAGGGGTACACAGACAGGGAACAGAGCAGAGGAGGAGTGAGGGGTACACAGACAGGGAACAGAGCAGAGGAGGAGTGAGGGGTACACAGACAGGGAACAGCACAGAGGAGGAGTGAGGGGTACAAAGACGGGGAACAGAGCAGGGGAGGAGTAAGGGGTACACAGATGGGGAACAACACAGAGGAGGAGTGAGGAGTACAAAGCTGGGGAGCAGTACAGAGGAGGAGTGAGGGGTACAAAGATGAGAAGCAGTACAGAGGAGGAGGAGTGAGGGGTAAACAGATGGGGAATAGAGCAGAGGAGAAGTGAGGGGTACAAAGACGGGAAGCAGCACAGAAGAGGAGTGAGGGGTACACAGATGGGGAACAGTACAGGAGGAGTGAGGGGTAAACAGACAGGGAATAGAGCAGAGGAGGAGTGAGGGGTACAAAGACGGGGAGCAGCACAGAAGAGGAGTAAGGGGTACAAAGACGGGGAGAAGCACAGAAGAGGAGTAAGGGGTACAAAGACGGGGAGCAGCACAGAAGAGGAGTAAGGAGTTTAAAGACAGGGAGCAGCACAGAAGAGGAGTAAGGGGTTTAAAGACGGGGAGCAGCACAGAAGAGGAGTAAGGGGTACAAAGACAGGGAGCAGCACAGAAGAGGAGTAAGGGGAACAGCACAGAGGAGAAGTGAGGGGTACAAAGATGGGGAGCAGTACAGAAGAGGAGTAAGGGGTTTAAAGACGGGGAGCAGCACAGAAGAGGAGTAAGGGGTTTAAAGACGGGGAGCAGCACAGAAGAGGAGTAAGGGGTTTAAAGATGGGGAGCATCACAGAAGAGGAGTAAGGGGTTTAAAGACGGGGAGCATCACAGAAGAGGAGTAAGGGGTACAAAGACAGGAAGCAGTACAGAAGAGGAGTAAGGGGTACAAAGACGGGGAGCATCACAGAAGAGGAGTAAGGGGTACAAAGACAGGAAGCAGTACAGAAGAGGAGTAAGGGGTACAAAGACGGGGAGCAGCACAGAAGAGGAGTAAGAGGTACAAAGACAGGAAGCAGTACAGAAGAGGAGTAAGGGGTACAAAGACGGGGAGCAGCACAGAAGAGGAGTGAGGGGTACAAAGACGGGGAGCAGCACAGAAGAGGAGTGAGGGGTACAAAGACAGGGAGCAGCACAGAAGAGGAGTAAGGAGTACAAAGACAGGGAGCATCACAGAAGAGGAGTAAGGGGTTTAAAGATGGGGAGCATCGCAGAAGAGGAGTAAGGGGTACAAAGACGGGGAGCAGCACAGAAGAGGAGTAAGGGGTACAAAGAGGGGGAGCAGTACAGAAGAGGAGTAAGGGGTACAAAGATGGAGAGCAGTACAGAAGAGGAGTAAGGGGTACAAAGAGGGGGAGCAGCACAGATGAGGAGTGAGAGGGTACACAGAAGGGGCGCAGAAGAAGAGTGAGTACAAAGAGGAGGTGCAGCACTGATGAGGAGTGAGGGATATACAGAGGGGGTGCAGCAATGAATGAAAGAGAAAAAAATGTTTTTGGAATGTTTGTTTGACTTAGGCGGCATACACACGACCGAGAAACTCGACGGGCGAAACACATCGTTTTCCCCGTCGAGTTTCTCGTTCGGCTGTCAAAAAACTTGTCGAGCCAAATTTTCCTATTGCCCAACGAGGAAATAGAGAACATGCTCTCTTTTTGGCTCGACAAGTTCCTCGACAGTTTTCTCGGCGAAAAGTGTACACATGACCGGTTTTCTCCGCAGAATACGTCTCCCATCGAGTTTCTTGCTGAATTCTGCCGAGAAAACCGGTCGTGTGTACGCGGCCTCACAGTTACTGGGACCAGATAAACGATCATTTTCGGCTGTAGTGATGGAAATCTTTTCTTGAACAAACAAAATTCTAACTGTGAATGCGGTTTTTGTTCAGGAAAAATCATACTATTGCCGCGTGCAATTTCCAGCAACAAATGTTCAATGTGAGCTTGTTGTCGGAAATTCCGACCGTGTGTAGGCTCCATCGGACATTTGCTGTCGGAATTTCCGACAACAAAAATTTGAGAGCTGGTTCTCCAATTTTCCGACAACAAAATCCGTTCTTGTAAATTCCGAGCGTGTGTAGACAATTCAGACGCACAAAATTCCACGCTCTGAATCAAGTACGAGACGGAAGCGCTCGTTCTGGTAAAACTAGCGTTCATAATGGAGATAAAACGTTATCATGCTGTAACGGACTGAAAAGCACGAGGCTGAAAAGCGCGAATCGTCTCTCACCAAACTTCTACTAACACGAGATTAGCAGAAGGAGCCCAAAAAAGGGTGGCGCACTTGGTTTTGAACTTGCCTATTATAGCGCAGTTGTACGCAGGGGCGGACTGACCATTTGGGCACTGCCCGAGGGCCCCATGTAAATAGGGGGCCCCATTAGGATTGCCAGCCTCAGTAAAACCAGGGACAGTATGTAAAAATCTGTTTGTTTTTTTTTTAATTCCAAGATTATATCTGCCCCGCCTCTCCAGAACCTTTTCAGTGTGTGCATGTGTATTCTCTGTGTGTGTGTGTGTGTGTATACGTATTCTGTGTGTATGTATACTGTGTGTGTATATTGTGTGTCTGTGTGTGTATACTGTGTATGTATATTGTGTGTGTGTTTATGTATTATGTGTGTATGTATACTGTGGGCCAGATTCAGGTAGAGTTAGGCTGGAGTATCTGTGATACTCCAGCCTAACTGTCACTTTAAGCCGGCGTTTCTGTTTTCTATAACCAGAAAACAAGAAACGCCGGGTTGGTGTTCCGATGCGATCGGCGTAATTGAATTTCGCCATCGCATCGTTACTTCAACTTAAAAATGGCGCCGGGGGCGTTCCCGCTGATTAACGCTGAAAAAATTTGTTAATCAGCGGGAGTCGGAAATTCACGATCTTTTCCGGGCGCGACGCAGTGACTTTACGACGTTTCCGGAAGCGATACGCGACGTAAAGATAAAGCAGCCCCCTAGTGGAGTATCCTATGTTAAGTATAGGCGTCGTCATCGCGTCGGAAAAAAAAATAATCGCGTCGCTTGCGTAAAACGTTCATGAATGGGGATGTGACGTCATTGACGTTCACTGACAGAATTTGGAGCATGCGCACTGGGATGCATTGACACTCGACGCATGCGCAGTACGTTCGCCGCGGGATCGCGCATAGTTTAAATATTACACGCCCCGTACCCGCCCAATTTGAATTCCGCCGGCTCATTTGCGATGCGCTGCCGCAACTTTAGGAGCAAGTGCTTCATGAATAACAGCACTTGCTCCTAAAATTTCGGCAGAGTAACGTAAATGAGAAGCGTTACTCCAGAGCAAAGATGCTCTCATCTACCTGAATCTGGCCCTGTGTGTGTATATTGCTTGTGTATATTGTGTGTCTGTATACTGTATATGTATATTGTGTTTACGTATACTGTGTGTATATGTATTCTGTGTTTATGTATACTGTGTTTTTTCTATACGTATTCTGTGTGTATGTATACTGTGTGTGTATATACTGTGTATGTATATTGTGTGTGTATACTGTGTGTGTGTATACGTATTCTGTGTTTTTTCTATATGTATTCTGTGTGTGTATATTGTGTGTCTGTGTGTGTATACTGTGTATGTATATTGTGTGTGTGTATACTGTGGGCCAGATTCTTGTAGATCCTGCGGCGGCGGCGTGTAAGTTATTTACACTACGCCACCGCAACTTACAGGAGCAAGTGCTGTATTCCCCCCCAAGCACTTGCTCCTAATTTGCGGCGGCGTAGTGTAAATGGCCCGGCGTATCCCTGCGTAATTCAAAGGGGGCGGCTTGTATTTAAATTAAGCGCGCCCCCGTGCCGAACGAACTGCGCATGCGCCGGCCTTAAACGTAGGCCACTGCGCATGCTCCAAAGTACGCCGCAAATACATTGATTACGACGGCAACGTAATTAACGTACAGGCCTATTCACGAATGAGTTACGGAAACGACGGAAAATCACGACACTGTCCCGAGTACATACTTAACATGGCATGCGGCGGACTGACGTAAGGTTACCCCTCATATAGCAGGGGTAACCTTACGCTTACGGAAACTACGGCGAAGCGGCGCAAAAACGTTTGGGAATCGGCGTATCGGGCTCATTTGCATATTCGACACTGAAATCGACGGGAACGCCACCTAGCGGCCAGCGTAGAATTACATCTAAGATCCGACGGTGTAAGTGACTTACGCCAGTCGGATCTACGCCGTATCTATGCGTAAATGATTCTAAGAATCAGACGCATATATACCCAGGGCAAGAAACAGAGATACGACGGTGTATCTGGAGATACACCGTTGTATCTCTTATGAGAATCTGGCCCTCTGTGTGTATACTGTGTGTGTATACTGTGTGTATACGTATTCTGGGCCAGATTCTCAAAAAATGGCGTATCTGGCGGCGTAGCGTATCGTATCGCATTTACACTACGTCTACGCAAATTACTGGAGCAAGTGCCGTATTCTCAAAGCACTTGCTCCGTAATTTTCGGCGGCGTATCGTAAATGCGGCGTCGTAAGGCCGCGTAATTCAAATACTGAAGGAGGGGGCGTGCTGTATTTAAATTAAGCGCCCCCCCCCGCGTCAAACGAAGTGCGCATGCGCCGGCCGGGAAAAAAGCCCAGTGCGCATGCTCCAGCTCACGTCGGAAAGCGTCGTTGAAACCGACATCAAAACGACGTGATCGTCACTTACGCAATTCCCTATTCGCGAACGACTTAGTAAAACGACGTAACCGACGGAAAAAGACGACGCTGACCCGACGCCATACTTAACATGGCAACGACGGCACTTCGGAAACATACCCCTCATACAGCAGGGGTAACCTTATGCGTACGCAACCTACGTAAACGACGACGGGGCGGCGTAAAAACTTTCGGGAATCAGCGTATTAGGCTCATTTG
This sequence comes from Rana kukunoris, assembly GCA_029574335.1. Classification (NCBI taxonomy): domain Eukaryota; kingdom Metazoa; phylum Chordata; class Amphibia; order Anura; family Ranidae; genus Rana; species Rana kukunoris. The sequence goes on from CM056051.1 coordinate 522,544,402, forward strand.
CATAGGCAAATGAGAAAACAACGTAAAGGCCACCTAGCGGCCAGCGTTGTCATTACATCTAAGATCCGACGGTGTAATTGCTTTACACCTGTCAGATCTTTAGTGTATCCATACGCAAGTGATTCTAAGAATCACTCGCATAGATACCCATTGAAAAAAACTGCGATACGACGGTGTATCTGAGATGCACCGTCGTATATCAGCTGAGAATCTGACCCTCTGTGTGTATGTATACTGTGTGTATATTGTGTGTCTGTGTGTGTATACTGTGTATGTATACTGTATATACTGTGTGTATACGTATTCTGTGTGTATGTATACTGTGTGTATACTATGTGGCCCCATAATCTCCTATTGCCCAGGGGCCCCCATAACTTGTCAGTCCGCCCCTGGTCATACGTGTTGTAGGTGACGCGTTCATGGCAATCGGAATTTCCGACATTTGCGTGACCATGTGTATGCAAGACAAGTTTGAGCCAACATCCTTTGAAAAAAAAAAATCCACGGTTTTGTTGTCGGGTTGTCCGATCGTGTGTACGCGTTATTTGAATTCTCATTGGGAATTTGTCGAATGCTTCTGAATTTCTATACGAACGTTGGAATAAAATTCTCCTGGTGTGTGGCCAGCTTTACTGGAGCTATTGTAAGAGCGGAGAAAGCGAGCGATCACAGGAAGTGGCAAGGGGGGCACTGCAGGGTACAGAGAGGCGTAGATCAGGTCAGTAGACTGTATATAAGAGGAATTAGTGCAGTGCACAGCAGAGCAGGAGAGACAGGCAGCAAGAGAGGAAAGCAGAGACACAATTTACATGGAAGGAGTGAGAAGAGAATGACAAGGGAGGAGGGAGTCATGGGCAGAGAGAGAAAGGAAGTGTTAGGTAGGAGGAGTGTTGGAGGAGGGCATGGGGGGAGGAGGAGGACTAGAGGTGGGGAATGACGTCAGCCATACTACGCACTTCAAATAAAGCAGCGAAATTTCCAGAGGAATCCTGCTCACCACAAGCCCTCTACTCCTACTTTATTTCCCTGCTCTTCTCTCTTCTGCATTGGACTCTCCCTGCATGGACCACCCTCAACCCTCTTCTGATTCTCTGCTGTCCACTCTGCACCCCTCACTCATCACAACCTGTCCTGTCACCTTCCCATCTGCTCCTCCATCCTTTTCTGTGCCTCCAAACTTCTCCCGTGTCATTGCTCTTCCCGCCACTCGGCATTCCTCATTCTGCTAACCAGGAAAGCCAGCATTTCCGAACTGCCGACGTCTTATTCCTTTCTGTCTCTAGAATCTGTCATCCCTTTCTGCCCCCTTTCCTCTGGCATACTTTATGGGCACCTACCCTTTACAGGGACCTTCTACAATCATCTCATTCCATTTGTCATGCTGCACCTACCAAACCCCCTCCACCTACCTAAAATGTTCTTTCTTACGTCTTCCATCCCTTCCACTAAACCAAACTTCTCCTGTCCCTCTTACCAAAGCAGCCTTCTTCCCCTTTTCACCCTTCTCTCCCATCAAACCTTCCCTCCACTTTCAGCAAAATGTCCACCTTCTGCCAAGCCAGCCTTCACCCTTGCCGGGTCAACGGGTAGGCAAAGGAGACGACCACCTTGAGCGCTTCAGCAGGATGGGGCACAAAACCGGCACGACCTGCAACCTAAGCGGCTGAGGTAGATTACAGCTCACGGGAAGGCGGGTGGACTTTTGCCTTTTTGCCTTGGGCACCAAAGGACCTTGTCTCAGTACTGCTTCACCCAAAATATTTTTTCACTTCCCCTTCTTCTACACAAGCCTTCTCCTTTCCACCAACCTTTTCTACTCTCTTCCAGCAATCCTACCTCTCCCTTCCACCAAACATATCCACTCTCTTCCACCAAACCTTTCTACTCTCTTCCACCAATCCCACCTCTCCCTTCCACCAAACATATCCACTCTCTTCCACCAATGCCATCTCCCTTGCACCAAACCTTTCTACTCTCTTCCACCAATCCTACCTCTCCCTTCCACCAAACATATCCACTCTCTTCCACCAATGCCATCCCCCTTCCACCAAACCTTTCTACTCTCTTCCACCAATCCTACCTCTCTCTTCCACCAAACCTTTCTACTCTCTTCCACCAATCCTACCTCTCCCTTCCACCAAACATTTCTGCTCTCTTCCACCAATCCTACCTCTCCCTTCCACCAAACCTTTCTACTCTCCTTCACCAATCCCACCTCTCCCTTCCACCAAACCTTTATACTCTCTTCCACCAATCCCACCTCTCCCTTCCGCCAAAGCTTTCTACTCTCTTCCACCAATCCTACCTCTCCTTTCCACCAAACCTTTCTACTCTCTTCCACCAATTCTGCCTCTACCTTCCACCAAACATTTCCACTCTCTTGCACCAATCCCATCTCTCCCTTCCACCAAACTTTTCTACTCTCTTCAAACAATCCTACCTCTTACTTTCTACCAAACATTTCCAATCTCTTCCACCAATGTCATCTCCCCCTTCCACCAAACTTTTCTACCTACTTCCATCAATCCTACTTCTCTCTGCCACCAAACCTTTCTACTCTCTTCCACCAATCCTAACTCTCCCTTCCTCCAAACATTTTCCACTCTCTTCCACCAATCCCATCTCTCCCTTTCACCAAACTTTTCTACTCTTTTCCACCAATTCTACTTCTCCCTTCCACCAAACATTACCAAACCTTTCTACACTCGTCCACCAATCCCACCTTTCCCTTCCACCAAAACTTTCTACTTTCTTCCACCAATCCTACTTCTCCCTTCCACCAATTGTTTCTACTCTATTCCATTTATCCCATCTCTCTCTTCTACCAAACTTTTCTACACTCTTCCACCAACCCCACCTATCCCAGCTCTCTTTTCTGCAAAATTGTTCTACTTTCTTTCATCAATCCCACTTCTTCGTTCCACCAACCTTTTCTACTCTCTTCCACCGATCCCACCTCTCCTATCCACCAAAAATGTTCCATTCCACCAAACTCATTCCCACCCTACCTTCCGCTCCCATTCTTTCAAGCCAGCTGCCTCCCTTACCTTCTGCCAAGTCTAACCTGTCTCTGTTCTCCAAACATTTCTCCTCTATCCTTGTCAAACCTCATTTCCTTTTCCAAAATATTCCTCCTCCTTTACCTAGAGTGAATTTTTTTCTCTTCCTTTCTGCCAATCCTTCGTTTTTCTGTTTCTTCTTTTCTATGCTGTCATCCACTCTCCCCTTTCCGTGCACACCAATGTACACATGTGTGTACAATAACACCCGTCTGAAGATGCCACACGGGACATCGAGGAGGGGCAGACACGCAGGTGTGTACGCCCGGGGGATGGGGATCAGGGTCAAGGGAGTCAGGGTACAGCCTGCTTACATATGGCGTTGCAAAGCAGGCCATGTACAGGACACCCTTGTATAATGTAGGTGGGGCTGAAGTTACAGGGTACACTCCCTAGGCAGCTGCCTAGAGTGGTCATGTTCAGTGGAGTAGCCTAAATTAATTTATATATTATTACAAAGTATTTTTTTTTCCAATGGAAATAATTGTTAATGAGTAGCAGGAAAAAGTGGGGTGCATAGTTATGATTTGGGGCTTATTCTGAAAAAAACGATACTGTAACTACAGCCCTGCCTTTTGAACAGTTAAATGATTGTAAAAAGCATTCATATTGTGTATATTGTATGTTGGAAAAAATGTTGGAATTTGTTGCGCTTCTTGTATACTGTCCATGATTATGGTTTTAATTACGCCACGATCCAGTTACATGGTGGTATGTCACTGTTTGAGACTCATATGGCATTAATAGACATCTATTATTTTTTACAATGAGGGCTCATTCAGACTAGCGGCCAGGGGGGGGCAGTAAAATCTAGTGGTTGAGCCGTGAGTTTTACCGCCTTCCAAAAAACTCACCTGAACGCAGGGCCGATCCTAGGCAGGGTGCACGGGGTGCTCTGCACCCAGGCTCCGCAGAGGTGAGGGCGCCGAAGCTCCAAAGTGCTCCCCTCCCTCCTCCTTGTCTGTGTCCAGAGGCGGAGCGCATGTAGCGGGTGCTGCGGTTCCCCACCCCGCTTGTTCTCTCCGCTGGCAACTGACAAAAGCGCATACCTCCCGCTGTCCCCAGGAACCGGGCTGGGTACCTCAGCGGAGCCTAGTACTGGAACATGTTCTGGCACTAGGCTCCACTAATTATCTCTGTCCGGTGTGCATGGAGCAGTCTCCTGTCTGCCCCGCCCCCCCTATACGTTTGTCGCTCTTCTCCCATAGGTGGTGTGATGAGAGGCTTCTGGGTTGGCCAGAGCTGCAGCCAATCACCCGTGCACTCCCAGAAATACTCTCTGAGTGCCACCCTCCAAGTTACCAAAGATGCCACGTGTGCCCCCCCCACTGTAATCTATAGGGACACCTGATGTGGGGGGCTCTGATGGGGACATCTGCTGAGGGGGGGCTCTGATGGGGGACAACTGCTGTGGGGGGCTCTGATGGGGGACACCTACTGGGGGGCACTGATGGGGGGCACCTACTGGGGGGGACTCTGATGGGGGACACTAATGAAGACTTCTTAGGGGATCATCTCTGTGTTTGAGTCGTAGTCATAGAAACATTTGTAAAGGGGAGGAGTTAGTAAGATGACCATGCCCATGTGGGGATGCCAGAAATATTTCTGCACCCAGGAGTTTGTGACCCGAGGATCGGCCCTCCGTGAACGCTGACAAGCAGCCGCACAGGGCTGTGCTCATGCCGCAGTCACAATGCTGTGATTCACGGCAAAGCATCTCATCGGGCAGGCATTACCGGCACCAAACCCGACCCAAGCATTTCTATGGAGCTGAGCCATACTGAACCGCAACTGCGTGTAGACAGAGGTGGCTCTCTAATTAGGCAAATTACGCGGTCGCCTAAGGCCTCGCACTCACAGGGGCCTCGCAGCCGCCTCATTTTCCTGTGATCAATACTAATGTTGGCGCCATCGGATCTCTATCACCCCTCTCTCTTTCTCACCTCCCCCTCTTGCATTGGCTGAATATGCCTGATGGGTGAGGAAGGTGGCCTGGAAGTGGTGCTGGTCACCTGTGTGCTAGATCTGTCATTCTTTCTGCAGCCATTTTTCTTGCTTAATTTATTTTTCCAATTATGGGTGTGAGTGGGAGCCTCGTGTCTAAGTTTTGCCTAAGGCCTCACAAAGCCTAGAGCCGCCTCTGTGTGTAGGGCACATGGTTGTGACATGTTGGGGTTAAATCAGGTGGTAATGTGGTGACATATCACCTGCCCACGGCCTGTCAAATGCCTCCAAAGGTAAATCCACCATGGATGGCTTTTTAAAGGGGAGGCGATGGCTACCGTACCTGTGAATGAGCCCTGATATAGATTAGAGATATAGAGAGGGAGAGCACTAAGGTAACCACAGATACACTATAGTACCAAAAGTATTGGGACACCTGCCTTTACACACACATGAATTTAATGGCATCCCAGTCTTAGTCCGTAGGGTTCACTATTGAGTTGGCCCCGCCCTTTGCAGCTATAATAGCTTCCAGATTTCTGGGAAGGCCATCCACAAGGTTTAGGAGTTTCTATGGGAATGTTTGACCATTCTTCCAGAAGAGCATTTGTGAGGTCAGGACTCTGTGCAGGCCAGTCAAGTTCCTCCACCCCAAACTCGCTCATCTATGTCTACATTGACCTTGCTTTGTGCACCGTTCCAAATCATTTGGTGGAGGGGGGATTATGATGTGGGGTTCTTTTTCAGGGGTTGGGCTTGGCCCCTTAGTTCCAGTGAAGGGAACTCTTAAGGCTTCAGCATTCCAAGACATTTTGGACAATTTCATGCTATCAACTTTGTGGTAACAGTTTGGGGACGGCCCCTTCCTGTTCCAACATGACTGACTAAGCAAGGTCCATAAAGACATGGATGAGTGAGTTTGGGGTAGGAGTCCTGGCCTCAACCTGATAGAACACCTTTGGGATGAATTAGAGTGGAGACTGAGAGCCAGGCCTTCTCTTCCAACATCTATTTGTCCTGTTTATCATTATCATCTAAAGTGAAAGTAAAAGAAAATCCCAAATTTTCGGTTTGTCCCCAGAGAAGTAATACAAGGGAAATCTTCCAATAGTTCTGACGACCTGGGTGTCCCCAAGAGATCCCCTTAATTTGTAGGGATTTCCTCCCACTTCCTGTTTGGCTAAGTGACAGGAAGTGAAGGGAAATCTGCAATGGGACACACATGGCAAAAAAAATAAAAAAAATCACGACAGGGTGGAAAAAATAAAAAAAAGTTTTGTCTATAGCATAGCTCCCAACTGTCCCTGACTGGAGCAATGTCCCTCTGTCCCTCTTCCCCCCTCATCTGTCCCTCATGTTGGTCTGATCTATATAGTTTTATATAAAATGTACTTTTTATCTATCAAAAAGTGTTTCCCAGTGCTAAACCTTTCATCTGATTTCTAAATGTCTGCATTGTAAATTCCAATAGCCAATATAAAGGAATAGTAGTGGTCAAAAAAGCCCTTGTGGGTTTAACCAATCTTGTTTTTTTGTACAATTCTCCTTTTAAGGGGGCGTGGCAAGGGGTGTGTCCTATGCCTGCATACTTATGCTGATAGGTGTCCCTCATTCCCATCTCAAAAAGTTGGGAGGTGTGCCGTAGTTCTACTTGTTTCATAAACAGTGCTGCTTTAACCACTTAAGGACCCTTATACGCCGATATACATCTGTAGAATGGCACGGCTGGGCACAATCACGTACCAGTACGTCCTCTTTAAGTGCCCAGCCGTGGGGTCGCGAGTGCCCCACCGGTCGCGAAGCTCTGTGACCGCGCCCGCGGGAGCTGAAGTACAGGGAGAGGTGAGTGTAAACAAACCTTTCCCATTCTTCACTGTGGCAATGTCAGGTATCATCTGTTCCCTGATATAGGGAAAGATGATCACTGACGTCACACGTCCAGCCCCGCCCCCCTACAGTTAGAAACACACATGAGGTCACACTTAACCCCTACAGTGCCTCCTAATGGTTAACTCCTTCACTGCCATTTTTGCAGTAATCAGTGCATTTTTATAGCACTTTTCGCTGTGAAAATGACAATGGTCCCAAAAATGTGTCAAAATCGTCTGATCTGTCCGCCATAATGTCGCAGTCACGAAAAAAATTGCTGATTGCCGCCATTAGTAGAAAAAAATTAAATAAAACTGCCATAAAACTATCCCCTATTTTGAAGACGCTAAAACTTTTTGCGCAAACCAATCGATAAACGCTTTTTACGATTTTTTACCAAAAATAGCCGGAAGAATAAGTTTCGGCCTAAACTGAGGAAAAACATTTTTTTTTATATATTTTTTGGGGGATATTTATTACAGCAAAAAGTAAAAAATATTTTTTTTTCAAAATTGTCACTCTATTTTTGTTTATAGCGCAAAAAATAAAAACCGCACAGGCGATCAAATACCACCAAAAGAAAGCTCTATTTGTGGGGAAAAAAGAACACCAATTTTGTTTGGGAGCCACGTCGCACAACCGCGCAATTGTCAGTTAAAGCGACGCAGTGGCGAATCGCAAAAAGTGGCCAGGTCTGGGGCTGAAGTGGTTAAAGCTGACCTCCAGCCTTCCCTTCAGTACTGCACAGTTGTAGAGGCTCCACTCCTGTACTGAAATTCATTACTGCACACTGTGAGCCTTTCGCATTGTGCATTAGAAGCTGCAATTAGAGGCAATTAGAGGCTACCTCATTTCCTGGCTGAAGGATATCCATTTAGCTCTTTCCTCCCCCAGCCTGACTGTCCCTGTTCCACTCCTTTCATTCATTGGGTTTAATGTCTTTCAACTGTAGGTGCTTGTATAAGGACTGATGCAAGCAGGATGCCATGATGCTTGCAAGATGTAAATTCCTCCTGCCAGCCATGATCTGCCTTAATTACATAGAGAAGCACAGAGATCCAGTGACAACATCAATGGGTCTAAAATAAAAGGGGAACCAGGCATGGCAAATGATAAGACCATTTAACCACTTGCTTACTGGGCACATATACCCCATTCCTGCCCAGGCGAAATGTCAGCTTTCGGCACGGTCACGCTTTGAATGACAATTGCGCGGCCGTGCGACGTGGCTCCCAAACAAAATTGGCGTCCTTTTTTCCCCACAAATAAAGCTTTCTTTTGGTGGTATTTGATCACCTCTGCGCTTTTATTGTTTGCGTTATAAACAAAAAATAGAGCGACAATTTTGAAAAAAAAAACACAATATTTTTTACTTTTTGCTGTAATAAATATCTCATTTTTTTTTCCCTCAGATTAGGCCGATACGTATTATTTTACATATTTTTGGTAAAAAAAAAAAAAAAAAATCATATAGTGATTGGTTTGCGCAAACATTATAGCGCCTACAAAATAGGGGACAGAATTCTGAATTTTATTTTTATTTTTACTAGTTACGGCGGACACATCGGACACTTTTGACACATTTTTGGCACCATTCACATTTATACAGCGACCAATGCTATAAATATGCACTGATTACTGTATAAATGTAACTGGCAGGGATTAACAATAGGGGGCGATCAAGGGGTTAATGTGTTCCCTAGGGAGTGATTCTTACTGTGGGGGGGAGGGGACTGACTAGGGGAGGTGACCGATCTGTGTCCCTATGTACAAGGGACACACTATCAGTCTCCTCTCCCTGACAGGATGTGGATCTACACAGAGATCCCCATCCCTGGTTCTGTGACTGCCGATAACGGTGGACAGACGGACATCGCGGTCGCCAGGCACGCGCATCGGCACCTGAGTGACGCAGCCCGCGCGCCCCCCCCAGTGGCGGGAGGCCAGAGGCAGTATATTGACGGCATTTTAGGGCCACCTTGTGGCCGTAAATAGTCGATTACCGTATGGGAAGTGGTTAAACTTCAGCTTTACCTTTATTTAGAGCCTTTGGGCCAGATTCAGATACAATTACATTGGCGCAGAGTATCAGAGATACACTACGCTGCCGTATCTTACCAGGCTATACGCCGAATTCTGGTAGATTTTGTCCCTTGCGGTGTAGTGTATTTCTCGCCGCGTAATCGAAATACGCGATTAGGGGGCGTGAAGCATTTAAATTAGGCGCGTCCCCGCAGCGATCGAACTGCGCATGCTCCGTTAAGAAATTTCCCGCCGTGCATTGCGCGAAATAACGTTGATACGTCATTCGTTGTTTGAGTAGCGTCGTTTACAGACATTCCTATTCCCGCATGTTTTATGTAAAAAATAAAAGACGTCGGAAAACGTTGAAGTTCGACGCGGGAACGACGGCCATACTTAACATGGGCTGTCTAATATTAGACCAGATAAAAGCTGGAATAACTTTACCCGACAAAAAGATGACTAAAGATGCCGTAAGAGATTGCGATTGACGTTCGTAACTTCGTGGATTGTCGGCAAAAGCTCATTTGCATACCCCGACGCGGAAAACTACGGGAACTCCACCCAGCGGCCGCAATTTTATTGCAGTGTAGATCCGAAGGCGTACGAACACGTAAGCCAGTCGGATTGAAGCCCGCAGCCGGAATTTCATGGTTTGAGGTTTCAGAGTAGTGAAAAAACGCGCGTAATTCGAAAGTACTCCAGTCTAACGCGAGATAGACAGGCGTAATTGCTCTGTGAATCTGGCCGTTTGTTTTTTTTAATTCTGGATGGAGTGTAGAGGGGTTAGAAACCCTAGCAGGTTTTTATTGCTACATAGTTACCTAGTTCGATTGCAAAAAAAAGAGACCAGTCCATCTAGTTCAACTGATAACAAAATAAAAAATAAAATAAATAAATCAATAAAAAAAATCTCCATATGCAGAACCCCATACCCAGAGTTAATCCAAAGGAAGGTAACACATGTTTTGATTGGAGTTGGGCTATTGGCAGTGCCGATCCTGACCTCCCTGGGGCTCTAAGCAAAATGACATGTCACATTAACATTGAGAAGCGCGGGGGGGGGGGGCGGGGGGCATGTCACATTAACCACTTAACGTCGGCAGAATGGCACGGCTGGCGCATGCACGTACAGGTACGTGCTGTGCTAGTACCCAGCCGTGGGTCACGGGAGCGCGCCCACGGCACGCTCCCGTGTCCCGGTCCGAAGCTCCGGGACTGTGGGATTCGCGGACCTAATCGCCGCTGGAGTGCGGCGATCGGTCCCCAGAGCTGAAGAACGGGGAGAGCTGTATGTAAACACGGCTTCCCCGTCCTTCACTGTGGCGGCAGCATCGATCGCATCATCCCTTTTATAGGGGGGGACGCGATCGATGATGTCACACCTACAGCCACACCCCCCTACAGTTGTAAACACACATTAGGGAACACATAACCCCTACAGCGCCCCCTTGTGGTTAACTCCCAAACTGCAACTGTCATTTCCACAGTAAACAATGCAATTTAAATGCATTTTTTGCTGTAAAAATTACAATTGTCCCAAAAATGTGTCAAAATTGTCCGAAGTGTCCGCCATAATGTCACTGATCGCCGCCATTAGTAGTAAAAAAAAAAAAATATATAAAATGAATAAATAATAATTAATAAATAATTAATAATTTAAAAAAATGCAATAAAACTATCCCCTATTTTGTAAACGCTATACATTTTGCGCAAACCAACCGATAAACGCTTATTGCGATATTTTTTTTACCAAAAATGGGTAGAAGAACACGTATCGGCCTAAACTGAGGAAAACATTTTTTTTAATATATTTTTGGGGGATATTTATTTTAGCAAAAAGTAAAAAATATTGCATTTTTTTTTCAAAATTGTCGCTCTATTTTTGTTTATAGCGCAAAAAATAAAAACTGCAAAGGTGATCAAATACCACCAGAAGAAAGCTCTATTTGTGGGGAAAAAAGGAGGCCAATTTTGTTTGGGAGGCACGTCGCACAACCGCGCAATTGTCAGTTAAAGCAACACAGTGCCGAATCGCAAAAAGGGGCAAGGTCCTTTAGCTGCATTTTGGTCCGGGTCTTAAGTGGTTAAAGATTAAAGTTCAGAAGCGGGTAGAGGGGGTGTTCTGCTGTCGGAAATTACTTCTAAACTGAGAAGGGGGGGTGCTTACTTCTTACCTCTTCTCTCATGCAGCCAGCGAGTTGAGAAGGGGGGCTGGAAATGACTTTTCACCAGACGAGGCCTCTAGTAATTTGGGGGGCCTTCCACAGCTTTGCGGGGCCCTAAGCGGCTTGCATAGTGAGCCTATAGGGCGGGTCGGCCCTGGCTATTGGACTCACAAAAATGTTGTCTACCATTGTTTTAGGAGAAAGCTAGAGCCTGCTAGGACATATGGACCAGAGGCTTTGGAAACAGGAAAGAGAATTCATTCATTCATTCAGAACTCCAACCTGTAGGAAAAAAACTAGAGTCAATCACCATTCCAATCATATGTCTTCTTTGGCCACTTCTAGGGTCCTTGCATTTTTGGATGCCTCCTTCCAATATCTTAAGACACCTGGGTTGTCCCCCAGAAAAGTAATAGAGGGGAAATCCTCCAATGGGGACACTAGTTGTGGTGACCTAGGGGGCCCCAAAGAATTCCCTTCATTTGCAGGGATCTCCTCTCACTTCCTGTTTCGCTACGGGACCGAAAGTGAAGGGAAATCTCCGCAATGGGACACAGATGGCAAAGAAAAAGTCTTTCGGGGGTTATACGTCATATATAAGTTTGGCCTATAGTTCTACTTTAACCCTTTCATGACTAATACCGCATACACACGACCGTTATTAATGTCATGGACAAAAAAACAACGTTTTTCTCATCGTGATTCTTGTCAGGCTGGCTTTGCCTACACACGATCGTGAAAAATAAAAGTGTTATAGCAAAGCGCAGTGACGTACAACATGTACAACGGGACTACAAAGAGGAAGTTCCATTCGGATGGCGCCACCCTTAGGCCGCGTACACACGGCAGAGAACCTCGACGGGCAGAACACATCGTTCCGCCCGTCGAGGTTCTCTCCCGGCCGTCGAATTTGGCGACCCGCCCGTCGGGAATGGCAACCAGCCATTCTTCCAGGCGGGCCGTCGAGGAAATAGAGAGCGTGCTCTCTATTTCGGCTCGACGGGCTTCCCGACGGGAAGCTCGCTGAGACCGTACACACGGCCGAGGTCCTCGCTGGAATGTGCATTCCAGCGAGGTTCTCGCTGATTTTCAGCGAGAACCTCGGCCGTGTGTACGGCGCCTTAGGGCTGCTTTTGCTGATTTAGTTTTAGTAAAAGTTTGGTGAGAGACGATTCACACTTTTCAGTCTTCGCGCTTTTCAGTCTGTTACAGCGTGATGAATGTGCTATCTCCATTACGAATGCTAGATTTACCAGAATGCTCCCGTGTCATAACTTGCTTCTGAGCATGCACGTTTTTTGTCCTTACACCAGAGTGTCCCCAACAGCGTCGTCCTTACACCAGAGTGTCCCCAACAGCGTCGTCCTTACACCAAAGTGTCCCCAACAGTGTCGTCCTTACACCAAAGTGTCTCCAACAGTGCCGTCCTTACACCAGAGTGTCCCCAACAGCGTCGTCCTTACACCAGAGTGTCCCCAACAGCGTCGTCCTTACACCAGAGTGTCCCCAACAGCGTCGTCCTTACACCAGAGTGTCCCCAACAACATCGTCCTTACACCAGAGTGTCTCCAACAGTGCCGTCCTTACACCAGAGTGTACCCAACAGTGTGGGCCTTACACCAGAGTGTCCCCAACAGCGTCGTCCTTACACCAGAGTGTCTCCAACAGTGCTGTCCTTACACCAGAGTGTCCCCAACAGCGTCGGCCTTACACCAGAGTGTCCCCAACAGCGTCGTCCTTAAACCAGAGTGTCCCCCAACAGCGTCGTCCTTATACCAGAGTGTCCCCAACAGCGTCGTCCTTACACCAAAGTGTCCCCAACAGCGTCAGCCTTACACCAGAGTGTCTCCAACAGTGCCGTCCTTACACCAGAGTGTCCCCAACCGCGTCGTCTTTACACCAGAGAGTCCCCAACAGCGTCGTCCTTACACCAGAGAGTCCCCAACAGCGTCGTCCTTATACCAGAGTGTCCCCAACAGCGTCGTCCTTACACCAAAGTGTCCCCAACAGCGTCAGCCTTACACCAGAGTGCCTCCAACAGCGTCGTCTTTACACCAGAGTGTCCCCAACAGCATCGTCCTTACACCAGAGAGTCCCCAACAGTGTCGTCCTTACACCAGAGAGTCCCCAACAGCGTCGTCCTTACACCAGAGTGAGGTGAGGTTATAACATTATGAGACTTCACAGTGGCATTATTTGGGTGATTATATTATTGGACAAAATTGTGGCACTGTAAGGCCTCGTACACACGATCGGACATATCCGATGAAAATGGTCCGCGGACCATTTCCATCGGATATGTCCGATCGGGAGTTTGATCCGATGGCGTGTACACACCATCGGATCAAATTCCCCGCCGCCGGGGCGGCGGCGGTGGGGGACGACATGTCTGCTGGTAAGTGTACTAACCAGCAGACATGTCGGGCGGACAGATTCCCACCGGATGGATTTCAAAGCATGCTTTGAAATCTGTCGGGTGGAGAAATCTGTCCGCTAGCCCATACACACGAGCGGAGATGTCTGCTGAAACGGTCCATCGGACCGTTTTCAGCGGACATATCCCCTCGTGTGTACGCGGCCTAAGACTATATGGTGGCATTATGAAGTTGGGTGGTCATATTATGAGACCATATGGTGGAGTTATAAGACTATGGTGACAATATGAAGCAGGTTGATGGCATTTTGAGACCTTATGATGGGAATATGAGCCTATATAGTGGTAATATGAAGCTGGGTGGTAGAATATTGCCAAATATATTGGGACACCTGCCTTTACACGCACATGAACTTTAATGGCATCCCAGTCTTAGTCTGTAGGGTTCAATATTGAGTTGGCCCCGCCCTTTGCAGCTATAACAGCTTCAACTCTTATGGGAAGGCCGTCCACAAGGTTTAGGAGTGTGTCTATAGGAATGTTTGACCATTCTTCCAGAAGCGTACTTGTGAGGTCAGGCACTAATGTGGACGAGAAGGTCTGGTTCACAGTCTCAGCTATAATTCATCCCAAATGTGTTCTGTTGGGTTGAGGTTGCTCCTCCATGTCTTTATGGACCTTGCTTTGGTCACTGGTGCACAGTCATATTGGAACAGGAAGGGGCCACAAAGTTGGGAGCATGAAATTGTCCAAAATGTCTTGGAACAACCCCACACCAAAATCCCCTCCTCCATCAAATGATTTTGACCAGGGCAAAAAACAAGGTCCATAAAGACATGGATAAGCGAGTTTGGGGTGGAGGAACTTGACTGACCTGCACAGAGTCCTGACCTCAAACCGATAGAACATCTTTGGGATGAATTAGAGTGGAGACTGCGAGACAGGCCTTCTCGTCCAACATCATTCTTCCCACTGATCACCAATGTAAGGGACATTCTTCTCACTGATCACCAATGTAAGGAACATTCTTCCCACTGATCACCAATGTAAGGGACATTCTTCTCACTGATCACCAATGTAAGGGACATTCTTCCCACTGATCACCAATGTAAGGAACATTCTTCCCAATTTTGTTTATTGAAAGTCTTGCAATCATTAAGCATAAAATCACTATATACACACAAAATACATAAATATATACATATTTACATAAAATGAAAATAAATATAGCAAATCCGCTCTCAAACAAAAAGACTTTACAGAAAAAGCAAAAATCATATATACACCGGGGAAAAATAAATCTTAATACAACTCACACACCACTACACCAGACAAACCTGCAAGGTCAAGAAACAAACCCGCACCCATTATGCATGCAGCCCTTCTTCAAAAAGACACTAACCAACAAAAGCTAAGGGAGTGAAAGAGACCAGAAAAGGAAACCCTCACCCAGAGATAGGCAGGAAACGTCCAACACCATGCGTCTACCCATTACTACCCCAATTTACCCCCGCCGGCACGTTACCCATATCGGTTTTAAAAAGAACCGCAACTCCGCTGCAGGGCTCAGCCGCAAGAGACCAAAAGGAGGACCGCATCTCCACTCCCTTTTTGCCAGATGGACGTCGGCCAAGGTATGGAGCCAGGTCTCTTGCAAAAATAAAATCTCGGCATCAAACTCGCTGAGCAAAAATAAGGCCATATCACGAGCTCTTGCAGATTTAGTGCTGGCGACATTAATGGTCGCCACCTTTATCAGAGTGGGAACTGCCATCAGGATGATTGGGGTAGTCGTTTCTTGACCTTCACCACCCTCTCATCACCAGAAACAGCTCTCTTCAAACTACGTGACTCCCCTCATCCATAGATGATAAGGGAGAAGACAAAGACATCTCATCACCCGACAACACATTAAAGGTGTTACCAAGGGGAACCCCTCTTGGATCCGACTCTGAGGAAGAGACGACCGGTTTTCTAGCCTTTCTCTTCTTTTTTTCCTTCCTCCTGATCTTCTCCCACCCCTCCTCATCCGAATCCCCATCAACCGAATGTGAGACATGGGGTATGGAGACCCCTCCATCAGCCCCACCCCATCCAGCACCCCCACATTCCCTGACCACGCTTGCACTGCCGAGGGGCAAGGACTGGAGGCTGAGTGGGAAGGTCCGTTAAACCTGCCCCCCCAGCAGCCTCTGCCAGTCTGGAGGATCTACGAATTGATGGATTAGGGACAGGAAGGACAGATTTAGTGACCACATCTGTAGGGGGAACAGAAACAGATGTCACAGACACAGAAGGGACAGACTCAGGGACCACACACTGGGGGGAATAGAAACAGATGTCACAGACACAGAAGGGACAGACTCAGGGACCACATCACTAGAGGGAACAGAAACGGGTGCCACAGACACAGGAGGGACAACAACAGTTTGGTGGCCTCATCCTCCTTATCCAGCCTCTGCAGCTCAGCCTCCAACCCTGGCAGGTTATGTAATGCCTCTGGGCAAAGATTGTAGGGGTGACCAAGTTTTTGGCACAAGTTGCACGAATATCTGTACAGTCTTTAGCCAAATGGTCCAGCGCCTGGCACAAAGAACATTTCTTTCGGGTGCAGGTGGACGCAAAGTGGCCCTTGTCCCCACATTTATTGCACACCTTAGGCTGACCCTGGTAAAAAATGGTCAGCCTGTCCCTCCCCAGAAAGGCTGAACAGGGCAAATGTTGAACAACATTTCCCTGCACCCCCAATTTTAACGACACTGTCCAGGCCCCTGTCCATATCCCATGCTGATCAAGGACCTTCCGCAGTGGAGCGAGGACCTCACCATATCGGCGTAACCATACTACCAAATCAGCCTCTGGGATGGATTCATTACGCACGAGGATCGTCACCGATTTTATGAGAGGCTGCCTGGAAACCACCTTTGGCATCCAACCATTCCACTGCGGAAGGTCCCTGCGCCCCCTAAAACGTTCCCAAAACAAATCCAAACCCTCAGGTTTTACAAAGGATAAATCAAATTCTGAACTTCCAACAGGACAAATCAAAGCAAAAATGTCTGCGACTTTAAATCCCATTTCCAGGATCAACTCTGCAACCCTTCCCCTTACTGGGTGGGGTCCCCTCCCCTCCCACTTCAACTGGACCACGTTTCTTCTTTTGTACCCACCAACCATCCCCCCACTAAACCCCCCCAAATTGTGACCACCAACATTTGCACCATTCCCCCCACCCTCTTTGGTGCGACTCCCCAAAACTGCTGCATAGCTGCTGGTGTTCACAGACCTCCCCGCAGAGGGTCCAGTTATGCGTTTTTGCAGATGAGTCTTTCCTCTGCTGAGCAGGAGGAGAAATGTCATTGTTAACCCCTTCACCACCACCCACCACATCCATTGCTTCATCAATACTATTACTGTCATTATTTCCTGGCACGTTTCTCAGTTCCTGCTGTGTCCATATTCACAGAGGTGCCCTCACATACTTCACCTCCAGGCAGACTCTTCTCCATCGGGACAGGACTGTCAGATAAGCAAGATTGCTGTGATACAGCAACAGGTAGATCAGTGCAGGAAACTTCCATTGCTGCTGCTCCACTCCACATGCTGCACTGTGCTGCTCCCCTCCCCCACCTGCATCAATCAGCCCAGGTGAGGCTGAAACAGGCTCTTTGGAGCTGGCAGCCATCTTGGTTGTAGAACCACAGGTCCCAGCAGTCATAGCAGAATCCATTTGCGGGGGGCATGATGTAGATCCATCCATACTGCTCTGGTGGGCTGATGACACCTCTGCTAGGGGATTTCTCTTCATATCTGCAGAGGATTTCTCCACAGCAGAAACACCACTTACTACAGCCGGGACAACCGTCCACTTTAGCCGGGACACCACTCACTGCAGCCGGACACCCATGTTGGAAGGCGGCTGCACGCACCGTACAGTGGGATTTCTCCACCAGTGCCGGTCTGCGACCCTTCTGCGACTCCACAGCGACTTCTGATGCTTCACCAGCAGACCTGTCTGCCCTTAGGGGTGACTCCATCTGTTGGGTAAACTGTAAGGTGCCATGTTCACCCTCAACCCCCTGACTGGTTGCCGATTCCCCAGCCTGACATGGGGGGAGGGGTGCAGAGGCAGATGGATCCGGGTTGTCTGTAACATGCGACTGCTGCTGATCCACAGAGGTCTGGCTGGCAAATCTCATCTCTTTTTTAAATTTTTCTGCAAACGCTCCCACTTTTATCTTTTAATTTCTCCAACAATAAAGACTGTTTCTTTTACTTTCTCCTCCATCTCTTGTAGCTCAGGCTTCATGGTGGCCGAACGGTTTTTACTCCAAGCCTGGAAGTACTTGGTTTGAGTTGAACGTTTTGCAAGACTGGTTTTTATTTATGTTCAGCTTTCAAACATTTTAGTTTCTCCTCTGCTCTTCCGACTGCCCGAAAATGTCTGCATACATCTGTACTCTCACCAGGGACTGGACCCACAGTCAGATCCTGCACCACCTCCTCCTCCTCACTCCTAGGCCCCGTATCATCAGGGGGATCTGTCCCAGGGCCTCCCCAGGATCAGGCATTATTCCTGGGCCAAGCTAGCAGGCAAGGCCCAGGCTTGAAAAAGGCTGGTTCTCTCAGAGAGCTCCTTGGGTGTGTCCTCCTCCCTTTGAGTCATCTGTCTTCTTCCACTGATCACCAATGTAAGGAACCATTCTTCTCACTGATCACCAATGTGCATTCTTACTCATAATGGAGACATTCTTCCCACTGATCACCAATGTAAGGGGCATTCTTCTCACTGATCACCAATGTAAGGGACATTCTTCCCACTGATCACCAATGTAAGGGGATCACCAATGAGGGGCATTCTTCCCACTGATCACCAATGTAAGGGACAACTGGTAAGGAACATTCTTTCCCCTGATCACCTAAGAGACTCACCAATGTAAGGGACACACTTCACCTGTCTCACTGATCACCAATGTAAGGAACATTCTTCCCACTGATCACCAATGTAAGAGACATTCTTCTCACTGACCACAATGTAAGGGACATTCTTCCCATGTAAATGTAAGGAGCATTCTTCCCACTGATCACCAATGTATTCTTCCCAGATCACCAATGAGGGCATTCTTCCCACTGATCACCAATGTATTCTTCTCAGATCACCAATGAGGGCATTCTTCCCACTGATCACCAATGTAAGGACATTCTTCCCACTGACCATTAAGGAACATTCCCACTGATCACCAATGTAAGGAACATTCTTCTCACTGATCACCAATGTAAGGGACATTCTTCCCACTGATCACCAATGTAAGAGACATTCTTCCCACTGATCACCAATGTAAGGAACATTCTTCCCACTGATCACCAATGTAAGGAACATTCTTCTCACTGATCACCAATGTAAGGGACATTCTTCCCACTGATCACCAATGTAAGAGACATTCTTCCCACTGATCACCAATGTAAGGAACATTCTTCCCACTGACCACCAATGTAAGGAACATTCTTCTCACTGATCACCAATGTAGGGGACATTCTTCCCACTGATCACCATTGTAAGAGACATTCTTCTCACTGATCACCAATTTAAGGAGCATTCTTCACACTGATCACCATTGTAAGGGACATTCTTCCCACTGATCACCAATGTAAGGAGCATTCTTCCCACTGATCACCAATGTAAGGGACATTCTTACCACTGATCACCAATGTAAGGGACATTCTTCTCACTGATCACCAATGTAAGGGACATTCTTCTCACTGATCACCAATGTAAGGGACATTCTTCCCACTGATCACCAATGTAATGGACATTCTTCCCACTGATCACCAATGTAAGGAACATTCTTCCCACTGATCACCAATGTAAGGGACATTCTTCTCACTGATCACCAATGTAAGGAACATTCTTCCCACTGATCACCAATGTAAGGGACATTCTTCTCACTGATCACCAATGTAAGGGACATTCTTCCCACTGATCACCAATGTAAGGGGCATTCTTCCCACTGATCACCAATGTAAGGAACATTCTTCTCACTGATCACCAATGTAAGGAGCATTTTTCCCACTGATCACCAATGTAATGGACATTCTTCCCACTGATCACCAATGTAAGGAACATTCTTCTCACTGATCACCAATGTAAGGGACATTCTTCTCACTGATCACCAATGTAAGGGACATTCTTCCCACTGATCACCAATGTAAGGGGCATTCTTCCCACTGATCACCAATGTAAGGGACATTCTTCCCACTGATCACCAATGTAAGGAGCATTTTTCCCACTGATCTCCAATGTAAGGGACATTCTTCTCACTGATCACCAATGTAAGGGACATTCTTCCCACTGATCACCAATGTAAGGGACATTCTTCCCACTGATCACCAATGTAAGGAACATTCTTCTCACTGATCACCAATGTAAGGAGCATTCTTCCCACTGATCACCAATGTAAGGAAAATTCTTCTCACTGATCACCAATGTAAGGAGCATTCTTCTCACTGATCACCAATGTAAGGAGCATTCTTCTCACTGATCACCAATGTAAGGAACATTCTTCCCACTGATCACCAATGTAAGGAGCATTCTTCTCACTGATCACCAATGTAAGGGACATTCTTCCCACTGATCACCAATGTAAGGCACATTCTTCCCACTGATCACCAATGTAAGGAACATTCTTCCCACTGATCACCAATGTAAGGAGCATTCTTCCCACTGATCACCAATGTAAGGGACATTCTTCCCACTGATCACCAATGTAAGGGACATTCTTCCCACTGATCACCAATGTAAGGAACATTCTTCTCACTGATCACCAATGTAAGGGACATTCTTCCCACTGATCACCAATGTAAGGAACATTCTTCCCACTGCTCACCAATGTAAGGAACATTCTTCTCACTGATCACCAATGTAAGGAGCATTCTTCCCACTGACCACCAATGTAAGGAACATTCTTCTCACTGATCACCAATGTAAGGGACATTCTTCCCACTGATCACCAATGTAAGGAACATTCTTCTCACTGTCTCCCAGTAAATCAGTTTAAGCAGGGGTTCCTCCGGACCTGAATAACATTGGAAGTGCATATTGCTACACTTGGAGGCGCCTCGCTTCTCTTTTATACTCTGGAGCTCCTGATGGATTTTGCTTCTAATCCCCTTGTGGAGGCTTCCATGTGTGGATGGACATTTTATGGTTACACAACCTATCACGTTGCTATAATCTTTTTATATGGACTATAAAATGAAAGACTTGAATACATGGTTGTGGATTGAATCATCTGAGTTTCCATTATCTCTTATGGGGAAGTTCGCTTTGATATACAAGTGTTTTGGATTACAAGCATGTTTCCGGCACAAATTATTCTCGCAATCCAAGGTTTTACTGTAAATTATTTCCGGGTTTAGGTCTTCGTTTCCACCGATGTGTGGTACGCCAGCTCTCAGCCACACGAGGGCAGCAGTTAGTTAAATTTCCAGTCGCCCCTCCAGCAGGTTTCGTGGAAGATTTGCATCCATTCTTTTGTGAAGACAAAGGGCGTCTTGTCGGCGCAGTCTGAGAGCGCTCTCCCCACCTGGCGAATGCAGCAGAAGGCTCACATACAATTCCTGAGCTGAAAAACAAAACCCTGTGGAAGATAAGCCCCCCCAAAAAAATGTCCAACCACAACAAAGACATTGGTGATTTATCATTTTCAATCGCTGTTCGTTGTTATAGCGCCCTCTGTGGCTAAGCGGTCGGAGCAAAAGAGACTATAAAAATAATGATATAACATATATAACAATATTGTAACATAAACAACACACAAACCACCAGGCCACGGGGGCCATACAGACTGAGTGATTAAGAGCCTGTTTTTCCGTGCACCAATGTGCGTTATAATGTGTGATAATGTGCGCTAATGTGCGTTATATTGTGTGCTACTGTGCATTATTTTGTGTGCCAATGTGTGTTATATATTGCGTGCCAATGTGCGTTATATTGTGTGCTAATGTGCGTTATAATGTGCGTTATATTGTGTGCCAATGTGTGTTATATATTGTGTGCCAATGTGCATTATATTGTGTGCTAATGTGCGTTATAATGTGCACTAATGTGCGTTATATTGTGTGCTAATCTGCGTTATATTGTGTGCTAATGTGCGTTATATTGTGTGCTAATCTGCGTTATATTGTGTGCTAATGTGCGTTATATTGTGTGCTAATGTGCGTTATATTTTGTGTTAATGTGCGTTATATTGTGTGCTAATGTGCATTATAATGTGCACTAATGTGCGTTATTTTGTGTGCTAATGTGCGTTATATTGTGTGCTAATGTGCGTTTTATTGTGTGCTAATGTGCGTTATAATGTGCGCTAATGTGCGTTATATTGTGTGCTAATGTGCGTTATATTCTGCGCTAATTTGCGTTATATTGTGTGCTAATGTGCGTTATATTGTGTGCTAATGTGCGTTAAAATGTGCGCTAATGTGCGTTATAATGTGCACTAATGTGCGTTATATTGTGTGCCAATGTGCGTTATATTGTGTGCTAATGTGCGTTATATTGTGTGCTAATGTGTGTTATATTGTGTGCTAATGTGCGTTATATTGCGTGCCAATGTGCGTTATATTGTGTGCCAATGTGCGTTATATTTTGTGCTAATGTGTGTTATAATGTGCACTAATGTGCGTTATATTGTGTGCTAATGTGCGTTATATTGTGTGCTAATGTGTGTTATAATGTGCACTAATGTGCGTTATATTGTGTGTTAATGTGCGTTATAATGTGCACTAATGTGCGTTATAATGTGCACTAATGTGCGTTATATTGTGTGCCAATGTGCGTTTTATTGTATGCCAATGTGCGTTATATTGTGTGCTAATGTGCGTTATATTGTGTGCTAATGTGCGTTATAATGTGCACTAATGTGCGTTATATTGTGTGCTAATGTGCGTTATAATGTGCACTAATGTGCGTTATATTGTGTGCTAATGTGCGTTATAATGTGCACTAATGTGCGTTATATTGTGTGCTAATGTGCGTTATATTGTGCGCTAATGTGCGTTATATTGTGTGCTAATGTGTGTTATAATGTGCACTAATGTGCGTTATATTGTGTGTTAATGTGCGTTATAATGTGAACTAATGTGCGTTATAATGTGCACTAATGTGCGTTATATTGTGTGCCAATGTGCGTTATATTGTGTGCTAATGTGCGTTATAATGTGCACTAATGTGCGTTATAATGTGCACTAATGTGCGTTATATTGTGTGCTAATGTGCGCTAATGTGCGTTATATTGTGTGCTAATGTGCGTTATATTGTGTGCTAATGTGCGTTATAATGTGCACTAATGTGCGTTATAATGTGCACTAATGTGTGTTATATTGTGTGCTAATGTGCGTTATAATGTGCACTAATGTGCGTTATATTGTGTGCTAATGTGCGTTATATTGTGCGCTAATGTGCGTTATATTGTGTGCTAATGTGTGTTATAATGTGCACTAATGTGCGTTATATTGTGTGTTAATGTGCGTTATAATGTGAACTAATGTGCGTTATAATGTGCACTAATGTGCGTTATATTGTGTGCCAATGTGCGTTATATTGTGTGCTAATGTGCGTTATAATGTGCACTAATGTGCGTTATAATGTGCACTAATGTGCGTTATATTGTGTGCTAATGTGCGCTAATGTGCGTTATATTGTGTGCTAATGTGCGTTATATTGTGTGCTAATGTGCGTTATAATGTGCACTAATGTGCGTTATAATGTGCACTAATGTGTGTTATATTGTGTGCTAATGTGCGTTATAATGTGCACTAATGTGCGTTATAATGTGCACTAATGTGCATTATATTGTGTGCCAATGTGCGTTATATTGTATGCCAATGTGCGTTATATTGTGTGCTAATGTGCGTTATAATGTGCGCTAATGTGCGTTATATTGTGTGCTAATGTGCGTTATATTGTGTGCTAATGTGCGTTATATTGTGTGCCAATGTGTGTTATATTGTATGCCAATGTGCGTTATATTGTGTGCTAATGTGCGTTATATTGTGTGCTAATGTGCGTTATATTGTGTGCTAATGTGCGTTATAATGTGCGCTAATGTGCGTTATATTGTGTGCCAATGTGCGTTATATTGTGTGCTAATGTGCGTTATATTGTGTGCTAATGTGTGTTATATTGTGTGCTAATGTGCGTTATATTGTGTGCCAATGTGCGTTATATTGTGTGCTAATGTGTGTTATATTGTGTGCTAATGTGCGTTATATTGTGTGCCAATGTGTGTTATATTGTGTGCCAATGTGCATTATGTTCAAAATTAGTGGGCTGCCTAACGTGTTTAAATTAGGGCTGTGACTGATTAAAATTTTTGTGTTCGATTAATCGTTTTTTTTTTTAATCGATTAATCGACTAATTTCGATTAATTAACGCACATACAGATACAACTACTTTTAGCTGATCTCCTTGCATTGCAACTCTGCATTAGTCAGTGGTAAATGTGATGGGGGCCGATGAGTATATTACAGCATCTACCCCCATGCTGTAATATACACATCTACCCCCATGCTGTAATATACACATCTACCTCCATGCTGTAATATACACATCTACCCCCATGCTGTAATATACACATCTACCCCCATGCTGTAATAGACACATCTGCCCCCATGCTGTAATATACACATCTACCTCCATGCTGTAATATACACATCTACCCCCATGCTGTAATAGACACATCTGCCCCCATGCTGTAATATACACATCTACCCCCATGCTGTAATATACACATCTACCCCCATGCTGTAATATACACATCTGCCCCCATGCTGTAATATACACATTTGCCCACATGCTTTAATATACACATCTACCTCCCATACTGCAAGAATAAACACATCTGCCCCCATGTGTACATTACAGCATGGGGGGCAGATGTGTATATTCTTGCAGTATGGGGGCAGATGTGTATATTAAAGCATCTGCCCCCATGCTTTAATGTACACATCTGCCCTCATACTGCAAGAATATACACACATCTGCCCCCCATGCTGTAATATACACACATCTGCCCCCCATGCTGTAATATACACACATCTGCCCCCCATGCTGTAATATACACACATCTGCCCCCCATGATGTAATATACACACATCTGCCCCCCATGATGTAATATACACACATCTGCCCCCCATGCTGTAATATACACACATTTGCCCCCATACTGCAAGAATATACACATCTGCCCCCATGTGTACATTACAGCATGGGGGCAGTGGTGTCTATTACAGCATGGGGGCAGATGCGTCTATTACAGCATGGGGGCAGATGCTTTTCATATACACATCTGCCCCCATGCTTTTCATATACACATATCTGCCCCCATGCTTTTCATATACACATCTGCCCCCATGCTTTTCATATACACATATCTGCCCCCATGCTTTTCATATACACATCTGCCCCCATGCTTTTCATATACACACATCTGCCCCCATGCTTTTCATATACACATATCTGCCCCCATGCTTTTCCTGTACACATCTGCCCGCATGCTATACATGATGGTTGTCCTCTCTTACCTTCTTAAGGCAGGAGGACCCATCCGCAGAGTAGCCGACACTGACACTGACGATGCAAGCAGGCGGGCGGGTGATGATGACGTCAGCGCGCCGCTACTTGGTTGCCGCCGGGTGGACCAAGATGGCCGCGGCTCCGGAGCTAGGCCGAAGCCGCGGTCTTTCCTATCGGCGAGACCACGGAGCTCACTCCGCGGATCGTCGATCAAATTTTTTTTAGTCGATCAAAGAAATTAACAATTAATCGAACAATTAATCGTTAATTTCCGCAGCCCTAGTTTAAATATCATACATCACCATTTTTTTTTTTTGGTTTAAACGCAACATGTTAATATGCGTTGCGATGCGTCACAATGCAGACGCAATGGGTGCCATTCGCAATAAAGGCCAAAACATCACAACAGCGCAGGTTAGGTGCGTTACTGCAAGACAGGAAAATGAATCCAGACAAAGGAATAGATTCACTATATTACCAAAAGTATTGGGACACCTGCCTTTACACGCACCTGAACTTTAATGGCTCCCAGTCTAATGCCGCGGACAGACGATCAGACATTTCCGACAACAAAACCGTGGATTTTTCTCTCAAACTTGTGTTGCATACACACGGTCACACAAATGTTGTCGGAAATTCCGAACGTCAAGATCGTGGTGACGTACAACCCTACGACGAGCCGAGAAAAAAAATGAAGTTCAATAGGCAATGCGGCTCTTCCGCTTGATTCCGAGAATTCCGAGGACACTTTAGTGGCCTGCGACACCTTTGGGTGCCCCAAGGAGAGTAGTAATGCGGTGGGCATACCGTGCCGCAGCAAACAGTGGGTGTAGCCAAATTGCTCTTGCTGACATCATCGCCCTGCCCCCCATTTATGCCAAACCTGCCCCCCCCCCCTACACTTTAGTAGCCTGGGACATCTTTGGGTGCCCCAAGGAGAGTAGTATTGTGGGATGCATAGCGTGCTGCAGCAAAAAGTGCGACATCATTGCCCTGCCCTCCCCCAGTGATGCCAAACCTGCCCCCCCTACACTTTAGTAGCCTGGGACATCTTTGGGTGCCCCAAGGAGAATAGTAATGTGGTGTGCATACCGTGCCGCAGAAAACATTGGGTGTAGCCAAATTGCTCTTGCTGACATCATCGCCCTGCCCCCCATTGATGCCAAACCTGCCCCAAGACAGCTGCCCGCAGCTCCCGGATGGCAACAGATTTGTGTGTAACTATCTTTGGCTATGATTAAGCACCTTCATACAGTGTGAAATGCGTCAGTGGCTTTTCCTGTTTTCTGTAACATGAAGTAACTGTATTGGATTTCATCTGCTACACAAGACATCAATAAAGATGTCTTCAACGGTGTGCGGCAGTCCAGGATTTTTTTTCTTCCTTCCTAGTCCGTTGCAGAGCCAGCACCTGTAAAGCCCCGTACACACGATCCGACCTTTCTTCTACCAAAATCACATCGGAATTCCAACGGGTCTAAACTTCGACACAATTCATCGGAATTTCCGATGGAAAAAGTCAGTCAAACTTTTTCCATCGGAAATTTCCGATCGTGTGTACGGGGCATAAGTTCCTAAAAGGGCGTGTGCTTTAGAGGACTGGGGCTTAGAGCGGAAATCCTTCTCTAACTATCTTGGTTACTTGGGGAGCCCCAGCCCAGTCTGAATAATGTGTCTGGGTTTCAGTACGCCGGAAAAGTTTGCTTCGTTCCAAATTAAAATTCTGAATAATTTTCGTTATTCTTGAAATTCAGATAATTTTCGAATAATTTTCAAATACTTTTCGAATCAGAATAGTTTTCAAATTCGATTTTCGAAAAACTTTTCGAATATCAAATTTACAATTTCCGAAGAGAGTAAAAAATATAGAAAATATAAAAATATTTTTTTTCTGTTCTATTTTATTATTTTTGGAAAGTGGAAAACTATTCGAATTCGAAAACTGTTCAAAATTGATTCGAAAACTTTCCGCAATTTGTTTCGAAAACCTTTCCGAATCGATTCAAAGACGCTTCGAATCGATTTGGAAAGTTTTCAAATCAATTTTGAATAGTTTTTCGAATTCGAATAGCTTTCCAATGTCCCAAAATAATAAAATAGAATAGAAAAAAAAATGATTCCTTTATTTTCAATTCAAAAACATTTTGAATCGATTCAAAAACGAATAAACGAAACGAATGAAACGAAAACGAATTTAACAAAACAAATTTATGTAAATAACGAATCGAAACAAAACAAATTTTTTCATTCTGCACATGTCTAATTTACAATCTCCGCAATCTCTGGCCACAATCTGCTAACTAAGCGGAAAGCAACCCGAGAAAAGTAAAAGTCGATCGATGTTTTCTGCTGGTGGAGGCCGATTCTTCCTCTGATACTGATGTGAAATGTGTTTGCGTAATCAAAAAAAAAA
Organism: Rana kukunoris; assembly: GCA_029574335.1. NCBI lineage: Eukaryota > Metazoa > Chordata > Amphibia > Anura > Ranidae > Rana > Rana kukunoris. Next base: position 522,571,824 of record CM056051.1, read on the forward strand.
ATCTTCTCTAATGTCAGATATTTTTGTGGCGGCGTTCGTCAGTTTCTATCAGACGCAAGTTCCCGAGGTGAAAGGGTCTCGTGGGAGCCTGGCCAGCCATGGAAGATGTTCTATTGGCTCCTCTGTAATCAGTGGAGCAGTGTGCGACAACTCTGGGCTGCTCTGAGTTTCACTGGCTGTTGGTTTGACTGCTTCCCTCTGCCTTCTGGAAAGTTGTGGGCTGAAAAAATAAATCAACAGCTGATTTTTTTATGTTGTTTCAGCCAATCCCTGGGGGAGGGTGTCCAGATGGTGGCTGGGAGTGAGCATAAATAACCTGAAGCCTGGAGCTGCCCTATTTCTTGTCCAGGAGGAGAAGTTCCCAGTCTGTCCTCTCAGGCAGTCCAGCTGAAGTTTACCAGGAGCTCATTGAGGTCCCAAATATGGTAAAATTGGGGGTCCTACTTGCTAAGAAACTTTGAAGCTTAGGGCTCGTTTACTTGCGTAAAAATGTGGCATTGAACACACTTTTTTTCAAAGCTCTCTGAATGCCAAGCAAAGCGCCTGTCACTAAATAAAACGGTAAGCTTACAGTAGTGTTCACACGCTGCATTTGCTTTGCTTCAAAAATGATACCCCATGTCAATTTCTTGGTGCTTCAAGGCGTCTTCAAAGCCTCCATAGAAGTCTATGACAAAACTTGCTTACAGCAACGCCTCCATAGAAGTCTATGACAAAACTCGCGTACAGCAAAGCCTCCATAGAAGTCTATGACAAAACTTGCTTAGAGCAAAGCCTCCATAGAAGTCCTAGACAAAACTTGCTTACAGCAAAGCCTCCATAGAAGTCTATGACAAAATTCGCTTACAGCACCTGAAGCATTTGAGGGGCTTTTATTCAGCTCTGTCCTCACTCGTCTTTGACCTCTTTCAAGAGCAGCACAGTCAGTCAAATAAGTAAATGGGTGGAAGTGATGGAAGGATTTGCCTGACAGCGGGATTGAAATCGTGCACGTTCAGCTGAACTTGTGCGCATGTCAGTCCCAACTTCAGAGGGGGGTGATTTCAGAGACATCTGCAGGGGTTCCTGCACAGATGTCTATACAAATCGCACCCTGAAGTCGCCAAAAGAAGTACAGGAACTTTTGGGACTCGTTGCGGCGCAGCAAAGTTGTTGTCGCACCGATTCGGACGGTGCCATTTCCGGCAATAAACGCTGATTTGTCAAATCGCATGCCAAACCACTGCAATGTGAACCTAGGCTTAAAGCCCATCTCTGCTTTTTTTTATGATCCTCCTCCCCATAGCAATTAAAAAAAATGTTTTTCATTCCTTAAATGCCTTAAATTCCACATTTATCTGGCCCGTCTGGTGACGCCAGGGGTCCTTCCTCTTCTTTTAACGAGAGGCATTTTTTTCCACACATGTTAAAGCGGTATTAAATCCTACAAAATAAATCTAATTTTCTTTTTTAGGCTTTCTTTTATTCTTACCTGGTGATCCAGCCAGCAAGTCTGTTTTTCAAAAGAACAAGCTCTCCAGCAGAATGTATCTGTTTTCAGAGATGAGACAAACAGTTTAACACTGACAGGGGTGCTTACAATGGTCAGATTTTATTTATTTATGGGTAAAACCTTTATCCTAAAAGGAAAAATACTGTTGGAACTAATTTTAAAGTGTGAGCTGGAGTTTGGCTTCAATTTGTTAGTGTGTCTCATGCCTCGTATACACAATGAGATTATCAGATAATTGTCTTTTTTTTGCATGTTAGACTCATATCGGAAATTAATAGGTTACTAAAGTTACGAAAACTCTTATACAACAGAATACAACTTCTTCAGAAGTGATTTCATGTGTTGTATTGTAATGTGTTCTTTCATTTCCGAGCATGCGCGGTTTTGCTCTTCTGTTTTCGGATGAATGTTGTACTGATTAAATGAACATTGTAAGATCTGGTGTCGTACCATAAAAAATGTAATTTGTCCCATCGGATAATTTTGGGTGAACCGTCGTCATCGGCTCTTGAAAGCTGTGTATTAACGATCGGTTTATCGCACGATCGCTCCTAAAGTGGTATTTTTCATCCAATTTTCTGATCATGTGTACTAGGCTTAAATCTGCTAGTACATCTAATGCCGCGGACACGCGATCATTTTTCGGCATGAAAAAAAACGTTGTTTTTCAAAAACGTCATTTAAAACAAAGGTGTGTGGGCTTCACATCATTTTTCAAGTTCTGTAAAACGACCAAAAAAAAATTAAAAAATTTGAACCTGCTGCATTTTTTAACGTTGTTTTAAACAATGTCGTTTTTCGGGTTGTAAAAAATGATCGTGTGTGGGCTATAACGACGTTTTAAACCCGCGCATGCTCAGAAGCAAGTTATGAGATGGGAGCACTCGTTCTGGTAAAACTACCGTTCATAATGGAGATAGCACATTCATCACGCTGTAACAGACAGAAAAGCGAGAATCGTCTTTTACTAACAAGGAATCAGCTAAAGCAGTCCAAAGGCGAATAGAACTTCCCCTAGGCGACAAGTAACGCCGCGTACGCGGCTTATTTTGCCGCGATTCGGTTAACTTTTTTTTTTTTTTTTAAACAAATCCTTTCCATTGCTGTCTATGGCCGAACGCCAATGCCGCCTGAAAAAAAGGGTCCGGGACTTTTTTTCAGGCGGCAGGCGTACGGAGTGAGATGTGAACCATCTCATAGACAGCAATGGAAATTCGCCCCTCGAGCGGCACGAGCGTCGGGCGTTTTGTCGCCAAGGTGTGAATGCAGCCTAAGGCCCGCGTACACACGAGCAGACAGATTTGTTCAAATCGGTCGGGCCGACCGATTTGAACAAATCTGTCTGCTGGGGACATATTGGTTTGATCGTGTACACACGATCAAACCAATATCCCCGCCGCCAGACGGCGCGGTGACATGGCGGTGACGTTGACGCCGCCACGTCACCGCACCAGGAAGTAAAACACTTCCACGCATGCGTACTAACCAGCAGACATGTCGGGCGGACGGGTTCCCAGCCGACAGATTTCAAAGCATGCTTTGAAATCTGTCGGGTGGCCAAATCTGTCGGCTCGCCCGTACACACGGTCAAATCTGTCTGCTGGGACGGTCGGGCCGACCGTTTCCAGCAGATAGATTTGATCGTGTGTACGCGGCCTTAGAGTGCCGTTGTACGTGTTGTACGTCACTGTGCTTTGCTCATCATTTTTTTTAAACGATGGTGTGTGGTCCGTTTTTAATGATGAAGTTGGAGAAACTTTGTTTTTTGGACATGCTGAAAAACAACGTTTTTTTTTCATGCTGAAAAACGATCGAGTGTACGCGGCATTAGAGTTAACAGGGAATAATGGCTCTAAAACTGTTGCTGTCACGTTGACGTTTGTGGCAATATGCAACATATGTGGCTCAATCAGTGATTTCCTACATAGGCACACCCATGTTCTTATGTGTGTAGTGACATCTTCATTTAACGGAGGAGAGATCAGTGAACACAACTTCCCTGATCTTCCTCTGTTCCTCCTATTGACACCTGCCATGCCGGTCCTGGATCCAAAGATGAGACAGCAGAGCCCAGGACACATGGTGGGGAGAGCAGTTCCTTTGGCTGTGGAAGTGATCGATCATCAGAAGTAAATCACTTCCCCTGAATGCCCATCTCCTGCCAGGGGAGGGCTGGCAGGGGGGGCAGGGTGGAAATCTCCCCCTGGGCTGGTGACACTATGCACAGCCACCGGCTGTCACTACCAAATGTTGTTTTTGCAGAGCAGGAATATGCCTGTTGGAGCTCTGGTAACACAGGTCACGGCCACTGCTCACCTCTCACTGTGCAGTCGTGCCTGTGTCAGCTCTGAGGTAGATGGCTGCAGAGCTGAGCTATGTCTCGTCTCACACATAGCTCAGTCTCAGCGCACACCAGTGCGCACCTTCTCTCTCTGCACAGACATGAGGACTCTGATGTAAGGGGAGGCTCTGTGCGGACTCTGATGAAAGTGGAGGCTCTGTGCGCACTTTTATATAGGGGGGGCCTCTGTGCAGACTCTGATGTAAGGGGGGCCTCTGTGTGGACTCTGATGTAAGGGGGGCCTCTGTGTGGACTCTGATGTAAGGGGGGCCTCTGATGTAAGGGGGGCCTCTGTGCGGACTCTGATGTAAGGGGGGCCTCTGTGCGGACTCTGATGTAAGGGGGGCCTCTGTGCGGACTCTTGTGATCATGAAAAATCTTAGACTGTTTTCCTCGATCCATCACTTTTCCACATCTATGGGCCACTTGACTGGACTTGCCCCCCAGGCCTAAGGCTGCCAGCCCTCCCCTGTCTCCTGCTCTACAAATGTAAACACACATCTGGCTGCTATAGCTGCGGGGAGTGTGTTTTATATTCCCTATTTACCAGCCTCTGTTTATAAAAGGAGCTAGTAGATATGTGGATGAGGTGTGAGTTACCTTCACTACTGGGAGGTAAGGTAAGGACCATGTCACTACACTGAAACCCTCTGGGCTCACAGGAAGTGGGTTGAATAACGCTAGTGAAGAGGAGCGCCATCCAGTGAAGGGGGCAGTGCCAGATGATATGTTAGTATTGCAGAGATAGCTGGGGATTGTCACCCAGAAGCTACAAATACTGAGACTTACCTATTCAGGGGTCTGGCAACTTTGAGTCCCCGGCACCAAAATGTTTACTGTGAGAAGCCAGCTGTGACTGCTTGCGGCTTCACAGCCGCCCTTCCACTGCATATGGTCCAACCGCGTTGTAAACGGTCCCACTGTGTTCTGGGACGTGTGATGTGCAAAATGAATGGTGCCGAGAAGGGAGCCTAGACGATCCAAGCCAGGCGGAAACCTACGTACCTTCTCCCCAGCAAAAAAAGAAAGTGCTAAATGGTGGCGGTGGGGGGAACATAAGGTGGAACGTCCCCATTAGGTTTCGCTGAAAAAAGCGCAAATGTGTTTTTAATGCGTTCCTGGTGCATTTTCTAGGTGCCTAGTATCCAGCATACACCTGTGAAACTTGGACATGTGACTAAAAAAGCGCACAAAAGATGCAACGCAGGTGTGTTTTGATGAATTTTCTAATTAATTCAATGTGGACCTGCATTTTTGGTGCGGTTCGGTACAGGACTGTTTAAAATTATGGTAAATAAGACCTCTTCCATGCCGGGGGCAGGAGGGCGCCACAACACTTAGGGGTGGTGGGAATTGTCCCAAGTTAAGCTTTGCCCCTTTCAGACCTCCAGTCAGAGGAATTCACTATAAGACCCCGTTCACACTGGGTGTGCTAAAGTGCCGCTTGTTTTAGCACTGTTTAAGCAATGCTTTTTGGCCGCTAGCGAGGCACTTTTAACCCCAAAGAAGGGGTTAAAAACTCCCTTTTTGTGGCTCTTTCAAAATGATTTTCAGGCTGTTCCATTGGGCAGGACATTTTGAGAAAGCTAAATACAGCGCTCCCAAACCACCCCAAAGATGCTACTGGCAGGACTTTTCAGAACGTCCCAAAAAACGCACCGCTCGAGTGTGAAAAGTCACACGTGAATAAATGTGAGGTGGTTTTCAGGTGCTTAGCAGACGCTATTTCAAGAGCTTAAAAACCGCCCCAGTGTGAAAGGGGTTTAAGAAACAGACAACGCAGGCAATTGCTGGCATCACAAATGTAAACAAAGAGGCAGGACAGGAAGTCACCATACTCACTTCCTTTACTGGGCTCTGACTGATGACATCATCTAATGCACAGGAAGTGAATAGTATAAGGCCACCTGTGCAATGGCTGTTTGTTTACATGTGACTGCACTGAGCTGTCTGTTGCTGCAAGTCTGCACTGACAGGAGGTCTGACTAGGACACGCCCTAACTAAAGGGGAAAATAATCCTAATCAACCAATGAGGGAGGTCTGACTGGGCTGGGATCATTCCATCAAGGTGAAAAAATATTTCTGCTATTACAGGCTATATACCATTCTGTACATTGCTTATTCCGCACCCCTCATTCTGTATACCGTGTTGTACATTCCTTATTCTGCACCCCTCATTCCGTAGACCGTGCTGTACGTTCTTTATTCCGCACCCCTCATTCCGTATACCGTGCTGTACGTTCTTTACTCCGCACCCCTCATTCCGTACACCGTGCTGTACGTTCTTTATTCCGCACCCCTCATTCCGTACACCGTGCTGTACGTTCTTTATTCCGCACCCCTCATTCCGTATACCGTGCTGTACGTTCTTTATTCCGCACCCCTCATTCCGTATACCGTGCTGTACGTTCTTTATTCCGCACCCCTCATTCCGTATACCGTGCTGTACGTTCTTTATTCCGCACCCCTCATTCCGTATACCGTGCTGTACGTTCTTTATTCCGCACCCCTCATTCCGTATACCGTGCTGTACGTTTTTTATTCCGCACCCCTCATTCTGTATATTGTGCTGTACGTTCTTTATTCCGCACCCCTCATTCCGTATACCGTTCTTTATTCCGCACCCCTCGTTTCGTATACCGTGCTGTACATTCCTTATTCTACACCCTTCAATCTGTATACTGTGCTGTACATTCCTTATCCCTCATTACAAATGCCATGGTGTACATTCCTTATTCCGCACCCCTCGTTTCGTATACCATGCTGTACATTCCTTATTCCGCACCCCTCGTTCTGTATACTGTGCTGTACATTCCTTATTCTACAGCCTTTATTCCGTATATCGTGCTGTACTGCCATTGGGCAAATTTCAAAAGCATATCTGCGACTAGAGGGCTCGTTCGCACTTTCGGCACCCCATCTGAAAAGTGTTTCACGCTGGATCACTTTTTCTAGGGAAGCCCCATTCTTTTGAGGGCGATATAACTTTTGCCAAGGCGTGTACAGCCTCCTTGCTGGGGTGGTAAAACCGCAGCTTAACTGCCTTTTCCCCTTTTTTTTTTTGTTGTTTTTTGTTTTCTTGGTTTGGTTTTTTTTTTTTTTTCTTCAGAGTGAGTAGGCCCTTTATGGATTTCATGGCACACGGCACACCGCTGATGTAACCCCCAGTATTAGGACAGGAAACCCGCAATGGCTATACAAAATATTGTGCGTCGGTCACCCTTGTTATGTTTATTGGGGACATAGTTCTGCATGATTCCCTCAGACCTGTCCATGTTTCTTGAGGAAATAAAGTTTTTTTTTAAAAAAACAATCTCTTTTGTGGCAGTCCAGTACCTGACTCCCTTACAGACTATGGTGTCATTTTTATCATTGGCAGCATTTATTTTTTATAAACGTCTTTGACTTTACACATCAAATATTTGGCCCCTTCAAAGCCATTCTGCAATTTATCCTCCTCCCCTCGGGGATCTGGAGGCCCAAACATGGCTGCCTCGCCGCCATCTCCACAGAAGCTCGGCGTGCAGCTAGTTAACCCCCCCGCGCGCACGCTGATTGGCTGTCTGTCTTTGGGGCGGGTTCGGCCGTAGCTGCGGCAACGCTTCCCCTTGTTGCCGTGGCTACTCGGGTTCTGGAATCTATCCCGTCCGGCCAATGAGCCGAGAAGCCGGGGCCGTGACGTCACGGGCGGGGAGTCCAATGGGGAGGAAGCTGGCTGTGCTGTTGCTAGGAGGGATTGGGAGGCTGGAGCGAATGTTGTATATAATAAATATACATGTGTGAGGGAAGCTTGTCTCCCATATGAGGAGAATGGGCTCAGGGCTGAGGTGGAAGGAGATGGTCAGAGGAGGTGTGAGCCTTCATGACTGGCCATTTTCTTTTGTACACAACATGTTAGTAATGGCTGCTCCCCCCTCCCTCATGCAGTGCACAGCCCTGACCTGATAGCCTGGGGTGGGGTGTGTGTTCATGGCTGTGTGCTGAGGGGAGGGGGGGCCGCCATATGTTCCTGGAGCCGAGTGTTTTTCCACATACTGCCCCGGCCTGCACTCCTCATCTTATTGTGTCTCCAGACTGACAGGAAAATACACACAGCCCTGAAAATAGGAGGTCTTCATTATAAAAGCCTCGAATACAGTCCAGAGACGCCGAAATCCCACACACATTCACCGCCTGGCATCTCTAAACCAGCCAGACGTGACCGGTGAATGTTGTGTATGCCCAGATCTAATGCACATTGGCTATAATGGCCCCTGGCATCTATAAACTCACCGATTGTGATCAGCAAATATCCTACACACCGAGATTTGATGCACATTCGCCGCCTGATGTCTTTTAAACCAGCCAGACATGACCGGTGAATGTTATGTTTGCCAAGATATAATGCACGCTGGCTATTATGCCCCCAGTGTCTATAAACCCACCGATTGTGATCAGCAAATATCCTGCACACGAGATTTCATGCACATTCACCAACTGGCATCTTTGAAACCAGCCAGACATGACTGGCCAACGTTGTGTATGCCCAGATCTAATGCACATTGGCTGTAGGGTCCTCAACGTCTATTAACTCACCGACTGATAAGAAAATATCCTACACACCAAGATTCAATGCACAATCGCCACCTGACATGACTAGCGAATGTTGTGTATGCCCAGATCTAATGCACATTGGCTATACTGGCCCCCACCATCTATAAACTTACTGATTGTTAGCAGCAAATATCCTACACGCCAAGATTTGATGCACATTCGCCGCCTGGCGTCTTTTAAACCGGCAAGACGGGACTAGCCAATGTTGTGAATGCCCAGATCTAATGCACATTGGCTGTAACGTCCCTGATGTCTAGAAACTCCAATTGTGGTCAGAAAATATCCTACACGCCAAGATCCAATGCACCTTCGCTGCCAGAATTCTTCATGACTACAAACGGGCTGAGCGTGACCAGTCCTCGTTCGATGCACATTCACTGCCTATGTTCCTCTTGACTAAAAACTGGTTAAATGTAACCAGTCCCCGTATACAACCAGATCGGATGAACATTTGCTGACGGACTTCCTCAGCCAGTTTGTAGTCATGAGGAACTCTGGCAGCGACTGTACATCCGATCTGGTTGGAGGGGAGGGCTGGGCCAGGGGGCAGGGTGGCAATTGCCTCCCAGGCCGCCCTGACTTATGGCCGGAAGCCGCTGCCCGCTACCATTTTCATTTTTATTCTGGTCTAGGGCTTGGCCCAGGGGCATGGCCATGGCGGCTAACCACTAGCTGTTGCATTCCCGGAGACCGGATTCTTGGAAGCAGGGTGTGCCAGGGAGTTGGGACGCAGGGCTGGGTGCTGGCTGCAACTTGATCCCATGACGCAGGGCTGGGTGCTGGCTGAAACTTGACCCCAGGATCGGGAACATTACCCCCCCCCCCCAGGAGGCAAGGACCTGCTGAGATCACTGTGGTGAGAGACCCTGACACCCATAGCTGAGCCCCCCATGTAACCTGCCCCAGTTATTTGACTGCATTGATGGGCACTGGAGTTGACTGCACTGGTAAGGCTGCTGATTCAATTCAATGGGCCAATTGACTGAACCTGCCCCCCATGCCTAAGACTGCCAGTCCTCCCATGTCTGGTTGTATACGGGGACTGGTTACGTTCAGACAGTTTTTAGTCAGGTGGAACATAGGCAGCGAATGTGCATCAGATCTGGATGTATAGGACAAGGATTGGTTATGTAGTCATGAACATGACCAGTCCTCGTCTGATAGACACTCGACCAGTCCTCGTTCTGAAGGCAAAAAATAGTAGGAAATGGATACCAAGCGCCTTGAGGCGATTTAGTTCACATATGTAGCGCTATACACGTTTTTCACTCACTCCCTGCCAATGGTCCAGCACATGTTGTATATGCCTGTATCTAATGCACATTTGCTGCAATGCTCTCAACTTCTATAAACTCACTGATTGTAATCGGCTAATGTCATATACACCTAGATCCGATGCACATTCACTGCTAATGTTCCTAGGGACCATAAACTGTCCGATCACGGCTTATACAAGGTGTATACTCACAACTTTACAACAATTTGCTGTCCTCTCAAAATAACTCGACACACAACCATTAATGTCTAAAACGCTGGCAACAAAAGTGAGTACACCCCTGAGTGAAAATGTCCAAATTGGGCCCAATGTATCAATAGTTTGTGTGGTCACCATTGTTTTCCAGCAATGCCTTAACCCCTTTTGGCATGGAGATCACCAGAGCTTTACAGACTGCCACTGGAGTCCTCTTCCCCTCCTCCATGATGACATCACAGAGCTGGTGGATGTCAGAGACCTTGTGCTCCTCCACCTTCTGTTTGAGAAGCCCCACAGATGCTCAATAGGGTTTAGGTCTGGAGACATGCTTGGCCTGTCCATCACCTTTACCCTCAGCTTCTTTAGCATGGCAGTGGTCATCTTGGAGGTGTGTTTGGGCTATCATGTGGAAATACTTCCCTGCGGCCCAGTCTCTGAAGGGAGGGGATCATGCTGTGCTTCAGTATGTCACAGTACATGTTGGCATTCATGGTTCCCTCAATGATCTGTAGCTCCCCAGTTCCGGCAGCACTCATGTAGCCCCAGACCATGACACTCCCACCACCATGCCTGACTGTAGGCAAGACACACTTGTACTAGAGCTGCACAATTAATCATTAATAAATGATCTCGATTCAACAACTCCAATGCAGAGTCTGCAGATTCTTTCATATAACAAGTGGAGAGACTTTATCTGCACACTCAGCTGACTAAGGAAAATCTGGGCAGTCTGCCAAGTTCTTCACAGGAAACATTGTAACTAATGCTTCCCTTTTAGATCAATGGGGTTACATTTCTTTGTGTGTAACAAAAAAAAATCTGGGCAGTCTTCCAAGTTTGTAACAACATGAAACACTGTAACTTCCTCCTTGGATCAAACTTCTGTGTGTAAATGCAGGAAGTTTAACCACTTAGGCTCCATGCACACTGAAGCTGATAAACTGCCGTTTTGAACGCCAGATTTCTGCTTTAAAATCTAGCTTTTATCAGCGTCAGCGTTAATGAGTGTTTTTATTGTATAAACACTAAGGACACTCCAAAAATCCCAGAATGCATTTTTTTTAAAGCTCATAAACGGCCGCTAATTAGCATATAGCGTTTTTTTTCCTCCTGAAAAACGGCACTTTGAACGCAAATTTTGGGTGTTCCAAAGCTCATTAAAGCTAAAAAAAAAAAAAACGCCCAGGTGTGCACATAGGCTAACATAGAGTTCAGTTCATAAGCTTTTTTTAAAAACACCAATAAACTGCAGTTTATCAGCTTCAGTGTGCGTGAAGCCTAAGGACCTTGTCTGTTTTTCAGACTCTGTGTTTACAAATTTAAAAGGTGTGTGTGTGTGTGTGTGTGTGTGTTTTTTTTTTGCTAGAAAATTACTTGGAACCCCCAAGTGTGTGTGTGTGTGTGTGTGTGTATGTGTGTGTGTGTATATATATATATATATATATCTCCTAGAGAATAAAATGGCGGCCATTGCAATACTTTTTGTCACAGCGTATTTGTGCAGCAGTCTTACAAGCGCACTTTTTTTTAAATTAAAAAATAAGATAACAGTAAAGTTGGCCCTATTATTATTATTATTATTATTATTATTATCATTATTATTATATATATATTTTTTTATATTGTGAAAGATAATGTTATGTTGAGTAACATAATACCCAACATGTCACGCTTCAAAATTGCGCCCGCTCGTGGAATGGCGTCAAACTTTTACCCTTAATATTCATAGGCGATGTTTGTTTAAAAAATTCTATAGGTTGCATCTTTTGAGTTAGAGGATGTCTAGGGCTAGAATTATTGCTCTCGCTCTAACCATTGCGGGCGATACTTGTGTTGTTTGAACACCGGTTTCATATGCGGGCGCTACTCACGTATGCGTTTGCTCAGGGCTGATCCTAGGCAGGGTGCTTTGGACCCAGGCGCCTGCAGAGGTGGGGGCGCTGATGTGTATACACAAACTAAAGTGCCTCAACGGAGATACTTGCAGGACATTTTAGGACGTCCTACCAGTGCACCGCTGAGGTTTTTTTCGGGCGCTATTTTTTTAACGCTAAAGCGTCTGAAAAACCCCTCCTGTATCATGTTTGCAGTCTCTGACCATCTCCTGTATCATGTCTGCAGTCTGACCATCTCCTATATCATGTCTCCAGTCTCTGATCTCCTGTACCATGTCTGCAGTCTCTGACCATCTCCTGTATAGGGTGACCACATTTCCAAAATACCCTTCAGGGACACCCTCCCTTACCGAAAATCAGCTTGTGCTGTAACAAATCACAGCACAGTAATTGGACACAAAAGGCAGGATTTATGATTTCTCTAATCGCAAGCAGGGGGCGGGGATTGTGCTCCTCCAGACATTCCCAGTCAGGACAAGTACTGTCAGTGAATAAAGTGGTGATGTGGTGGACTTTTTTGGGGGCATCAGATCGGCGCGGGGGGGGGGGGGGGAGATGGCTGTGTCAGTTTAATTATGGGAAACTGTATTGTCCTGGAATGAATGTGCCCGGGACAGACCTGCAAAAGGGAAATCCGGGACAGGTGGTCACCCTACTGCCATAGTGCTGATTTATAAGGATATAGATGCCTCCTGCATGTATCCTTACCTGTCAAATGTCTCCCCTCTGTCTGTTATAAGACCTGAAAAACTGCAGATTCTGTGGGTGGGTCTGTTGTCTGGAGCTCGGTGGGTGGAATCATGATGACCTCTAAACTCCCCCTTGTCAACATGAATTTTTTACTGTGTATTCCTTACACAAATTCACAAAATTCTGCTATGATCACTAACATCCAGTCAAAATCTAAAAAAGTAACCACATGACTTCAGAAAAGGGGTGGGAATTAAAAAATAATGGCTGTCTCCAGGCTAGTGCATGAGATATGTAAATAACCTGTCACTCACAGCAAGGGGCGGAACGAAGCTTGGTTTTTCTCTGTAAGTCTGTATTTATTTCACTGAACAAGGGGATTGCTCAGAGTTGGATTAACTCTGCATGGCAAGACTGGGCACAGATGATGAGAAATCTTATACTGTACATTGTGACTCCAACATCCGTGCCTGACCTCATAAATGCATTTCTGGAAGAATGGTCAAACATTCCCATAGACCCTCCTAAACCTTGTGGACAGCCTTCCCAGAAGAGTTGAAGCTGTCATGGCAGCAAAGGGTAGGCCAACTCGATACTGAACCCTACAGATTGAGGCTGGGGGGTCACACAGGTTTTAGCTGCGGGTTTCACTGCATCCAATTTGCATGACAGGAGTGTGACCGGCTCTCTATGGAGCTGTTTCACACAACTCGGACGTGGCCACAGTCCACATTTGGAATAGGTCCTGCGCATGGTTCTTATTCAGATGTAAATTCAAAAATTTTCAGGTGCAAAATTTTTGATTTGAATCGGTAAATAGGGACCCATGCTGTGACCCTCGGCCGCAGCATATGTAAACCCGGCCTAAGACGCCATTACATTTCACGTGTGTAAAGGCTCTCCACTCTTCTCAAGACCTCCTACTGTCGAGCTCGCTCGTCTCCGAGATTTCTCCAGAGCCTCTCCCATCCTCTGGAACTCTGTCCAACTATCCCCTACTCTTGCTACCTGCCCCACCCTATTAGATTGTAAGCTTTGCTGAGCAGGGCTCTCTTAATCTTCTTGTATTTTATTGTATTGTAACTGTATTGTCCGTCCCCCCCCCCCCCCTCTCTTTTTTTTTTTTGTTTTATATTGTAAACTGTTGGCGCTATTTAAATCCTGTATAGTAAAGGCAGGCGTCTCAATACTTTTGACAATGTAGTGTATATCAACAGAGGCCAACACGTTCTTTCACCGCTGAATAAACCATTAGGTAAAATGGCCGCACACATGCGTCCCGCTCTTCCCTCAGGGCCATGTTACTCTCAAGGCATTATTCAGAGGGAAATACGAGGATGTGTATTGGATAAGAGGATATAGGGCAGCACCATGATACTTTGTTCATTAATATTTATTGTATTTGATCAGATTATGAGATTACATGGTGGAAACAGATGCAATCCAAAACTTGTGATCATATCAACACTTCCCAGCATATAGAATATCACTTACATGGGCTGTCAACTATAAATCCATTCTTCCTATCGGAAGAGATCGATCGAAGAAGAAAGCAATCATTTATCAGAGTGTGTCCGCCATTAGACTTCCTGCTGCCCAGGGGCTGCAAGAGGGTCTTTGGTACTTATGGGCCCCAGGAGATCATAGTCGGAATGGAAGCATTGATATGCAGAGAGTTGTAATGGGAAGGATCTCTAGCACTCTCTTGTAACAGTTCCCCGGTCTTTGTCTCCTGTAGCGTGTCCAGTTTCTGACCTCTCCATGTCTCCAGTACTGAACAGTCTTCCATAGCATTGCCTACACCAGGGTTTCTGAACCATAGTTCCTCCAGAGGTTGCTCAGGGTTCCTCGAGCAATTTGTCTCTCAGATACAGTGCCTTGAAAAAGTATTCATACCCCTTTGAAATTTTCCAAACTTTGGCATGTTGCAACCAAAAAAAAAATGTAAATGTGTTTTATGTGATAGACCAGGGGTCTCCAAACTTTCTAAGCAAAGGGCCACTTTACTGTTCATCAGGCTTTAGGGGGGCCAGACTGTGGCCATCGGGAGTAGGTCCCCGAATCAGTTGGAGTAAACCATGCCCATCTTCAGTATCGGTGAAAGGAATTGTGCCCCATCACTTGTGTCATTGGGAATAATTATGCCCCAATCATTGATGTCTTTGGTAGGAATGTGCCCCATCATTGGGCCCCATTGATGTCATTGGGTGGAATTGTGCCCCATCTTTGGTGTCATTGGGCCCAATTGTTGGTGTCATTATGAGTAACTGTGTACCATTGTTGGTGTCAGTGAATGTGAATGTGAAATAGTACCCCAAGGGCCAGATAAAAGCAAGCAAAGGGCCGCATTGGCCGTAGTTTGAAGACTACTGTGATAGACCAACAAAGTGGAACATAATTGTGTAAGGAAAATGATAAATGTTCCTCCACATATTTTACATGTGGAAAACCATTTATCATTTTACTTCCAATATGTGAAAAGTGTGGTGTACATCTGTATTCAGCCCCCCGGAGTCAATACTTTGTAGAATCTCCTTTCTCTGCAATTACAGCTGCAAGTCTTTTTGGGGATGTCTCTACCAGCTTTGCACATCTAGTGTGAAATCGTTTTGCCCATTCTTCTTTGCAAAATATCTCAAGCTCTGTCAGATTGGATGGAGACTGTCTGAATTTTCAAGTCTCAATTGGATTTAAGTCTGGACTTTGACTGGGCCATTCTAACACATGAATATGCTTTATATAAAACCATTCCATTGTAGCTCTGGTTGTATGTTTAGGGTCGTTGTCCTGCTGGAAGGTGAACCTCCGCCCCAGTCTCAAGTCTTTTGTAGAGTAACAGGTTTTCTTCTAAGATTGCCCTGTATTTGGCTCCATCCAGCTTCCCATCAACCAGCTTCCCATCTTCCCATCAACTCTAACCAGCTTCCGTGCTGAAGAAAAGCATCTCCACAATATGGTTCTGCCACCACCATGTTTCACGGTGGGGATGGCGTGTTCAGGGTGATGTGCAGTGTTAGTTTTCCACCACGCATAGCGTTTTGCTTTTAGGCCAAAAAGTTCAACTTTGGCCTCATCTCAGCAGAGCACCTTCTTCCACATGATTGCTGTTTCCTCCCAAATGGCTTCTTGCAAATGGGATATCTTATTGCATTCTTCTTGCCACTCTTCCATTAAGGTCAGATTTGTGGGGTGCACGACTAATAGTTCTCCTGTGGACAGATTCTCCCACCTGAGATGTGGATCTCTGCAGCTCCTTCAGAGTTACCATGGGGCCTCTTGGCTGCTTCTCTGATGAATGCTCTCCTTGCCCGGCCTGTCAGTTTAGGTGGACAGCCATGTCTTGGTAGGTTTTGCAGTTGTGCCATACTCTTTCCATTTTCAGATGATGGATTGAACAGTGCTCCGTGAGATGTTCAAAGCTTGGGATTTTTTTTTTGATTGTATATTTTCCTAACCCTGCTTTAAACTTTTCCAACTTTATCCCTGGCCTGTCTGGTATTTTCCTTGGCCTTCATGATGCTGTTTGTTTACTAAGGTTCTCTAACAAACCTCTGAGGACTTCACAGAACAGCTGTATTTTATACCGAGATTACTTTAGACAAGTGAACTCTATTTACGAATTGGGTGACTTCTAAAGGCAATTGGTTTCACTAGATTTTAGTTGGAGGTATCAGAGTAAAGGAGGACACACCACACTTCCCCCCCCCCCCCCCCCCTTTTTTTTTCTTTTATTATTAAAAAACATTTTATAATTTATTTTTCTTTCAACTTCACAATTATGACACAATTATTTTGTGACGCCAACTTCGCTTTTAGCTTTTCACATAAAATCCCAACAAAAATATATGTACCGTTTTTGGTCTCAACATGGAAAATTTCAAGGGGTATGAATACTTTTTCAAGGCACTGTAAGTTCCCACTGACACCTGTGGACCTTTTTTAGCTATCTGTAAGAGGGTAATTCTTCCCACTGACCATCAGACAAATGTATCAATCGTTGTTCTATAGATCTAGTCATTCTTTTAGCAGAGGGTTCCTCCTGAAAGGCTGACCTTGACTAAATATTATGGGTGGACTTTTGGTGGTGAAGAGGCCACAGATAAAGAGATTAGGTTTACCGCTATGGCCCCTATCGAACTGGAGTCCGCCAGCAGGGAATCTGTGTGCTGATCCCTAGCTGAGCAGGTGGATGACAGGTCAGTGGCAGTCCTCCGCTAATGCAGAGGGAACAGGGACACAGCCTGCTGTTCTCTATGCTGTAGAATGGAAACTGACCACCTGTCCTTGGTAGTAGTAAACCATGCATCGTCGTTGCCAGTGGGGAGGGATAGTGCCCCGTCGTTGCCAGTGGGGAGGGATAGTGCCCCGTCATTGCCAGTGGGGAGGGATAGTGCCCCGTCATTGCCAGTGGGGAGGGATAGTGCCCCATTGTTGCCAGTGGGGAGGGATAGTGCCCCATTGTTGCCAGTGGGGAGGGATAGTGCCCCGTTGCCAGTGCCCTGTCGTTGCCAGTGGGGAGGGATAGTGCCCCGTCATTGCCAGTGGGGAGGGATTGTGCCCCATTGTTGCCAGTGGGGAGGGATAGTGCCCCATTGTTGCCAGTGGGGAGGGATAGTGCCCCGTTGCCAGTGCCCTGTCGTTGCCAGTGGGGAGGGATAGTGCCCTGTCGTAGTGCCCCGTCGTTGCCAGTGGGGAGGGATAGTGCCCCGTCGTTGCCAGTGGGGAGGGATAGTTCCCCTGTCGTTGCCAGTGGGGAGGGATAGTGCCCCGTCGTTGCCAGTGGGGAGGGATAGTGCCCCGTCGTTGCCAGTGGGGAGGGATAGTTCCCCGTCGTTGCCAGTGGGGAGGGATAGTTCCCCTGTCGTTGCCAGTGGGGAGGGATAGTGCCCCGTCGTTGCCAGTGGGGAGGGATAGTGCCCCATCGTTGCCAGTGGGGAGGGATAGTGCCCCGTTGCCAGTGCCCTGTCGTTGCCAGTGGGGAGGGATAGTGCCCTGTCGTAGTGCCCCGTCGTTGCCAGTGGGGAGGGATAGTGCCCCGTCGTTGCCAGTGGGGAGGGATAGTGCCCCGTCGTTGTCAGTGGGGAGGGATAGTGCCCCGTCGTTGCCAGTGGGGAGGGATAATGTTCCAAGGGCCAGATAAAGGCTAGTGAAGGGCCACAGTCTGGAGGCCACTGCTTTAGGTGGCTGGTAACTGCTTGCTTTGTGCTTCGACCCTTCCAAATTTTCAATAACCGGTGTTGAAAATGAGTGCTAAAGCTAAAAAAACAAAACAAGCCGTTGTGTACATTTTATAATACTTAATTTTGGTAAAATATGTAACAAGTACAAATTGCACAGTTGGCTTTGATTCTTCAGTATTAATGGTGGAAATGTTGAATTTTTATTTTTTTGTTAATGATTGCAGGCAGAATGAAACACGAATGACTGACTGCATAGCTTCTTGCTATCTGAGGGGGGGGGGGGGGGAGACCATACTTGAGGTTGCTGCAGGATAATGGACTCCCTAGGGGTGCTTTTAAAGGGGAGTTGATGAGCTTTTAACCCTGTATGCCTGCACCGCCACACCAAGCATGCAAGATGATGGACTCAATATCGGCGTCCATAGAACAGCTATTTAAAAAAAAAAAAAAAGTATTTGCAGCCGTCTACACCAAGAGAAGCCCTTACAGAAGTAAAAATCCAAAAATGTACTTATTTTTCATAAGGTGTCCGAATTAAATTGTAAATATAGTTCCATTTTTCTTTTCCCTGAAAATACATTTGTGTGTGTGCCCCCCGGTGTAGACAGTTCTTCGGTCTGACTATAGTAAAGCAACGTGTTTTTTGTTACGTGCTTTTCAGATACATGTTCAGACTTGTGCCACAAGGAGCTCTGTGCTGATATAGTCTCTGCAAGATCATGCCGGGATAGTCCCTATAGGAGCTCATAGACTTTTAAAAGGTGCTTGATTGTAGGGTTGCACCTTTTTTTTTTTTTTTCTCCCAAGCCGAAACCCGAACACTTTGGCGTCAAAACAGTAAATATTTCTTGGTTTTAGTATACACCATGGGATTGTAACAGACCTGGAACACCTTTGGGCACTCCAAAGAGAATGGTAGTGCCCTCCTGGCATGCACTATTCCAGCCACATTCCTGTCTGAATGCGTCCGGTTTTCAGGAGGACTAAAAACCCAAATACCTGATTTCGAAACCTGCACTGTCCAGGTGAATCCGAACAGGTGGCAACCCTTGGTTGATGTCACGAATATCAGCAGATGCCATTCATGGGTATGGCAGAGGTGGAGAGCAGGCCTGGTAGAAGCTTCATCTGTGCCCAGACAAGAGAGGCATGAGGTGTTTTGCTTAGGCTTGTAGCTCTACAGTGGTGTGAGAGACCCCAGTGTAGAATGCTGGGATTTCCAGTTTGACAAGTTAGTTGGAGATGCTGGGACTTGTAGTTGAAAACCATAGGAAAGGTATAGGTGGGACATGCTGGGTTATATAGCATTAGATGCTGGTGGGAACGCTTGGACTTGGGATAGAGATCATGTCAATGGCACATGGTGAGGCTTGTACTTCTATATACAGACATGCGAGGAGTCGGTGGGACCTGGGGCATGTTGGGATCTATAGCTACTCCAGAAAAGAAGTTGGTGGGATTTGGTGAGGCGTATAATTCTGTAGAGACCTGAGAACAGTGAGTGAGACCTGTCGGAAAACATATTTCTCTTGAAAAACAAGAGAGTTGGTGGGACATGCCGGGACTTTGTGACTACACAGGAAATGAAGAGGAGTCGCTGAAATTTTGTAATATTACAGAGACCAGAGAAGTCGGTGAGAGATTGGGGACTTGTAGTTCTACAGAGATATCGGAGAAGTAAGAGGGACATGTTGGAACTTCACAGGAGCAGAAGACGAGTTGGTGGGACGTGCCAGGACTTGTAGCTAAGCAGGAACAAAAGAAGAGTCCACCTTGTAGTTCTACAGAAACACCAGAGGAATCGGTGGGACATGCCAAGACTTGAAGCTACACAAGAACAGAAAAGGGTTCAATTGGACTTGGTGGCTTTTGTAGTTCTACAAAGACACCAGAGGAGTTGGTGGACACATGACATGTCGTCTAGAGAAACCTAAATGCAGTGGGACATGCCGGGCCTTGTAGCTACACAGAGGAAGTCGGCTGGATATGGTGGGACTTTGCGTTCTACAGAGACAGGAGCAGTGGTGTATCGAGGGTATGGCAGCCATGGCAAGTGGGGGGGGGGGGGGGTGGGATTATTATTATTTAATTTTTTTTATTTTTTTTTTTCTCCACTGGTTGATCCCCCTCCCCCAAAAAAAAAACTGATCCATGTATGGTGAGCCTCAGTAAGACATCATAGTGCTTCTACACACTAGACATACAGTATGCACTACCATGGTCATTTGTTATGACCACAATTTGGAAATTCTAAAATGACTAATACATTTTTTTAACTTTTACCAACTATTAAATTGTAGGTAATGGAATCTCCTTTTCAAATTTGTCTGTACGAATTTATCCAAAGTTACAAATTATCCAAAATAACAAATGCTGCAGCTAAACAGATGGAACAAAACAAATTGCTACTAAATTACCATTATTTTTTTTATATTATTCGTTACGTTCACTAAGCCAAATTTGAAAGGAAATTCCAATACTTATACTTTAACAGCTAGTAATTGTTAAAGCCGAGGTCCACAAAAAAATAAAAAATGCATAGACCTGTTTCTTACAATGCATTAAACATTTGAAAAAAAAAAAAAAATATATATATATATATATATATTTTTTTTTTCTTACCAGAGATGGCTGTTGCTAGGCAGATCGTCCTTATCTACCTCTTCCTATTCTGCAGTGGTCTTCATTCTTCTCCTGCTTGCATTGTCTTCTGGGACCCAGAAAAGACAGCCAACCAATCACAAAACTCCACATGACTCGCGCATGCGCAAAAGGAAACGGGCAGTGAGGCTGCAAGACTCCACTGTCTCTTTCCCTTAGTGAGAATGGAGGTTCCGGCACCCGATCCGAAGGACGAATCGGCCTTGGGGTCCAACATCGTGGGTGCCCTGGACAGGTTGGTGTCCGTAAGTCGTTGGCTACAGTGTTTAGCTGCTGACTTAAAAAAATAATTATGGCTGGAACACCGCATTAAGTTATTTCAGATCGTCGGGGGTATCGCGCTGTGTGTGGGGTGTTTTTTTTATTTTTTTATTATACAGTGTGTATGTATGTATGTGTATGTGTGTGTGTGTGTGTGTGTTATATATATATATATATATATATATATATATATATATATATATATATATATATATATATATATATATATATATATATATAAATAATTTTATTTATAAATTATCTATCTCTATCTCTCATTTAGAAAAGTTTAATTTAAACAAGTTTTCGTCAATACCTCTGCCGGGTTAGCCCCCCCATATAAAAAATGTTGACTTTTTTTTATGTAGTTTGTTAGATCTTTGTTAGATCAGGTTAGATCAATCAATGTTTGCGTTAGATCTCACACAGAAGAAGCAATATTAAGAGTTATTTGCTGGGGGGGCTAACCCGTCATCAGCCCCCCCTATCAAATTTTCTGGCCGAAAATCATTCAGGCTGATAGATATTCGTTAGATCCGGTAAGATCAAGTGGTTTTAACGTTAGATCTCACATAATTATAGACTTATTAAGTGATTAATGAGAGGGGGCTGGCCCCCCCTTATCAATTTTTTGGGACAAAAATCATTCAGGCTAATAGATATTCGTTAGATCCGGTAAGATCAAGTGGTTTGAACGTTAGATCTCACATAGTTTCCGAGATATTCCACATAAAAAACTAGATTTTTAGGTGGTACATATGTATGGACATATGGACAGGTTGGCCCCCCCTTATGAAATTTTCTGGCCGAAAATCATTCAGGCTAATAGATATTCGTTAGATCCGGTAAGATCAAGTGGTTTTAACGTTAGATCTCACATAATTATAGACTTATTAAGTGATTAATGAGGGGGGGCTGGCCCCCCCTTATCAATTTTTTGGGACAAAAATCATTCAGGCTAATAGATATTCGTTAGATCCGGTAAGATCAAGTGGTTTTAACGTTAGATCTCACATAATTACAGACTTATTAAGTGATTAATGAGGGGGGCTGGTTTTAACGTTAGATCTTGCATCGTTTTCGAGATATTCCACATAAAAAAATAGATTTTAGGTGGTACATATGCATGGACATATGGACGGGTTGGCCCCCTCTTATCAAATTTTCTGGCAAAAAATCATTCAGGCTAATAGATATTCGTTAGATCCGGTAAGATCAAGTGGTTTTAACATTTGAATATCCATAATTACAGGGATATTTGGTAGGAATGCACAGATACCTGTTCTAGAATCTATATCGGAGCAGATACTGAGCATTTTCACGTGTACTAGTGATGAGTGCCATTGAGCATACCAGGGCTCGAGTTCTGCGGGAACGCGTGGGAACGACGTCCCTGCACTTATTTTACTGCAGGAACGCCGTTCCCTTTGCAGGACTCGGGCAGCTTCTGCAGTGCCGTACTAACTAGGGGGCGGGGGCGATTCACCTCGGGTGTCACATGCTGGGGGGGTGTCAGCCGGCCGCGACACCCCCTCCTCCAAGTCCCCTCTATGCATCAGTGACAGCGCGGCGTGTCTGTCAGCGGCCACGGAGTGTAAAAAACTGACAGTGCAGGGGGAGAGCTGTGACAGGGTGTGGGGGTGCCCGCGTCGGGTGTGGACTGTACCGCTACCCGGGTGACATACAGACCGGCCGCCGTGAGCAAGGAGTAAAAAACAGTCTCTCGCTCTCTTGTACAACAGGGAGAGCGAGAGATGGTAAGGCAGCGTTAAACGGAGGACAGGAAATGCCAGAGATGTAGCAGGTGATTGGTTGCTAGGTGGCCCTAGCAACCAATCATTATCTTGTGGTTCAGAATAGGAAAGTGCAAAGGTAAGAACTAACACAGAGCACATGGGGGGGGGGGGGGTACAGAGGTTGACATGGAGGGGGTACAGAGATGGACATAGGGGGTACAGAGGTGGACATGGGGGGGTACAGTGGTGGATATGGGGGGGTACAGTGGTGAACACAAGTGGACCGGGGGAACAGAGGTGGAGGGGGGTACAGTGGTGGACATGAGGGGTACAGTGGTGGACATGGGTACAGTGGCGGACATTGGGGGGTACATTGGTGAACACGGGGGGGTACAGTGGTGAACACAGGTGGACAGGGGGAACAGAGGTGGACATGGGGGGGGATACAGAGGTGGACATGGGGGGTGCAGAGGTGGACATGGGAGAGGGGGTACAGAGGTGGACGGGGTAGAGGTGGACATGAGGGGGTACAGAGGTGGACACAGAGGTGGACGGGGTAGAGGTGGACATGGGGGGGTACAGAGGTAAACACAGAGGTGGAAGGGGGTACAGAGGTGGACATGGGGAGGAACAGGGGTGAACACAGAGGTGGACGGGGTAGAGGTGGACATGAGGGAGTACAGAGGTGGACATGGGGGGGGACAGAGGTGGAGGGGGCACAGAGGTGAACACAGAGGTGGACATGGGGGGGTGCAGAGGTTTACATGGGGGGGAACAGGGGTGGACATGGGGGGGAACAGGGGTGGACATGGGGGGGTACAGAGGTGGACATGGGGGGGTACCGAGGTAGACATGGGGGGGTACAGAGGTGGACATGGGGGGGTACAGAGATGAACCCAGAGGTGGACATGGGGGGGTGTACAGCACCCTGAGACCAGCCAGGCCAGCACCCTAAGACCAGCCAGGCCAGCACCCTGAGACCAGCCAGGCCAGCACCCTGAGACCAGCCAGGCCAGCACCCTGAGACCAGCCAGGCCAGCACCCTGAGACCAGCCAGGTCAGTAGGTATGTGTGATTAACGAATATCTATTAGCCTGAATGATTTTCGGCCAGAAAATTTCATAAGGGGGGACCAACCCGTCCATATGTCCATGCATATGTACCACCTAAAAATCATTTTTTTTATGTGGAATATCTCGGAAACAATGTGAGATCTAACGTTAAAACCACTTGATCTTACCGGATCTAACGAATATCTATCAGCCTGAATGATTTTTGGCCCAAAAAATTGATAAGGGGGGGGCCAGCCCCCCCTCATTAGTCCTTGTATACACCCAATATCTGTATTTGTATGTGGAATATCTCTGAAATGATGTGAGATCTAACGTTAAAACCACTTGATCTTACCGGATCTAACGAATATCTATTAGCCTGAATGATTTTTGGGCAGAAAATTTCATAAGGGGGGGCCAACCCGTCCATTATGTACCACCTATAATCTATTTTTTTATGTGGAATATCTCGGAAACAATGTGAGATCTAAAGTTAAAACCACTTGATCTTACCGGATCTAACGAATATCTATCAGCCTGAATGATTTTTGGCCCAAAATATTGATAAGGGGGGGCCAGCCCCCCCTCATTAATCACTTAATAAGTCTCTAATTATGTGAGATCTAACGTTAAAACCACTTGATCTTACCGGATCTAACGAATATCTATCAGCCTGAATGATTTTTGGCCCAAAATATTGATAAGGGGGGGCCAGCCCCCCCTCATTAATCACTTAATAAGTCTCTAATTATGTGAGATCTAACGTTAAAACCACTTGATCTTACCGGATCTAACGAATATCTATCAGCCTGAATGATTTTCGGCCAGAAAATTTGATAGGGGGGGCTGATGACGGGTTAGCCCCCCCAGCAAATAACTCTTAATATTGCTTCTTCTGTGTGAGATCTAAAGCAAACAATGATTGATCAAACCTGATCTAACAAAGATCTAACAAACTACATAAAAAAAGTCAACATTTTTTATATGGGGGGGCTAACCCGGCAGAGGTTTCGTCAATTCGGATATTTCCAATATAACGAATTTGTCGACATTTGTTAAACAAATTCGGAACTAAATGAATTGCACATGTCTATTACACACACACACACACCAGGATGACGTCAAAGGAGCTAGGATTCGGTGGCAGATCATGGGAATTGTACTTCTAAAGAGATAGGAAAGGCGTCAGTGGGGTTGCTGAGACTGGTAGTTCCAGCACATGTGGGAAACCAGTGGGCGCTAACAAAGCGGAATATCCTCCTCTTTACTCTTCCTTGGGTCAAAGTCTTGATTGATCGTAATGCCACAAAGATATGTGACCAACACAGATGGACCTTTCTAATCCACATTTAACATCTGCACACGGCAGCCCCTGGGGCCCACAAGAATTATCACTCTCCATCCGTGAGAAAAACAAAACCAATATTATCTTACCTTTTTATAGAGAGTGCAGTGGTAGGAAATTGGGAAGGCAGATGTAAGAACGAATGGGACATCTGGTGTCCACCAATAACCAAAAAAATCAGCTTTGGGTGGACTGACCTTTTTAATATCAAATGTACAGGAATCTGCATCTATGTGCTGTATGATGGGGAGTTTCAAAGTCCCTTGGCTAATTAAAGGGGCTGTAAAGGTACAATTTTTTTTTTCTCCTAAATAGCTTCCTTTACCTTAGTGCAGTCCTCCTTCACTTACCCCATCCTTCCATTTTGCTTTTAAATGTCCTTCTTTCTTCTGAGAAATCCTCACTTCCTGTTCTTCTGTCTGTAACTCCACACTGTAATGCAAGGCTTTCTCCCTGGTGTGGAGTGTCGTGCTCGCCCCCTCCCTTGGACTACGGGAGAGTCAGGACGCTCTCTACGTTGCAGATACAGAATGGAGCTGTGTGTTAGTGGGGGTCCTGACTTTCCTATAGTCCAAGGGAGGGGGTGACCACGACACTCCACACCAGGGAGAAAGACTCACATTACTGTGTGTAGTTACAGACAGAAGAACAGGAAGTGAGGATTTCTCAGAAGAAATAAGGACATTTAAAAGCAAAATGGAAGGATGAGGTAAGTGAAGGAGGACCGCACTAAGGTAAAGGAAGATATTTAGGGGGGAAAAAATTGTACCCTTACAACCCCTTTTTAAAGCAAAATAAAAATAAATATTACTGTGCAAAAGTTTAAGGCAGGTATGAATTGTTTCAGGAATAGAAGTGTAAAGCCTCGTACACACAATCCAACTTTATGGCCATAATTGTCTGACGGACATGCTGTGTCGGATAATCCGTGTGTATGCTCCATCAGACAATTATTGGCTGAACTAACGACAACAACAAAAGCTGGCTGTTCATGCTTACCAATTGTTGGCCAATGAATCTGTTACGTCTGTTTATCCGACTGAGTGTACAGTTGTACACAAGTCCGTCCAAATAAAATCCGATGTACAAACACGCATGCTCCGAACCAATTTTAAACATCAGCCAACAATAGCAGAAGTTACCCAAAGGGTGGCAGTAAAGAGCTGAAAAACCATGTGGTTTGGTGAATGTTGGCTGAAAATGTTGTGCCATCTGTATGCACGGCCAACGCCCTTCGGACCAAAATCCACGGAAAAGTTGGTTGGCAGTCCGATCGTGTGTACAAGGCTTGAAACGTTTGTTTTTTATCAGTTGACAAAACGGAAAGTACAGTAAATGAACAGAAGAGAAATTCAAATCAATATTTGGTGTGACCGCCCTTTGCTTTCAATACAGCATGAATTCTTCTAGGTAGACTTGCACAGTTCTTGAAGGAACTCAGCAGGTAGGTTGTTCCAAACATCTTGGGGAACTAACCACAGATCTTCTTTTGGTTTTCATGTAATCCCAGACAGATTCCATGATGTTGAGATAGGTGGGGGCTAAACCATCACTTCATTTTTTTTTTTTTTCTCTTTTTAAAGTGTATTTTGTGCGTGAACTCGAGAGAGAGGAGCCGGACTGCAGGAGTTGGGAGTAGGCAGACCCTCCCCCCGGAGGCAATCCCCATCCTTCTCCATGCCCCCGGTGGCAATGGCAGGTGTGAGGGGGGGCCTCCCACTCACCCCGCCCTACCTGCTCCACTTGGGAGCCCAACTGGGGCCCAACAGGACCCCATCGGGGCAGAGGGACTCCCCCCTATGAGGGAGTGAGGGGGCCCAACCCACCAAGCCAGCCCCGTAGGTCCTTCGCCTCTCTTTAGGAGACCGCATGGCCAAAGTGCGTGCGTATTAAACCAATTTTGTGTGCGTGCAAGTGTGGTGGTTTTTGTGTGGGGGGGGGGGGGGGCGTACTAAGCACAGGCGTACCTTGCATAGCACACCCACCGGGAGCCGGGCTGAGACCACCAAACTCAATTCACATGTAGCCGAGACCGGGATCCGAACCCTTGGCTGCAGAGGTGAACGGCTTGTCAGCGCAGTGCCAATCACGTTGAGCCACCACAGCTCCTAAACCATCACTTCAAGCAGGGGAGGGCTGGGCCAGGGGGCAATTGCTTCCCAGGCCACTCAAACTTATGTTCAAAACGGCCGACAGCCGCTGCCCACTACCATTTTTTTTCTTTTTTATTCTGCTCTAGGAAGTCGGGCCGGGGGCACAGCCACAGTGGCTTACCCTAGCTGTTGCATTCCGGGAGTTGTAGTCCACGCTCAAGCTCCCGGTGGGTGGAAATCAAGAGCAGCGCAGTAGAAACTACAACTCCCTGGGCCCGGATTCTTGGAAGCGGGCAGAGGCAGTGTGTGCCTGGGAGTCGGGACGCATGGCTGTAGGGCTGGGTGCTGGCTGCAACTTGACCCCAGGACCAGGAGCATTACCCCACAGGAGGCCGTGGTGTGCATTACCCACCAGGCTGCGTTGATGGGCACTGGCGTTGGCTGCACTGGTGAGGCTGCCTTGAAAAACCAGGTGGTGGTGAGCTGATTCAGCGGTTCAATGGCCCACTTGACTGGACTTGCCCCCCAGGCCTAAGGCTGCCAGCCCTCCCCTGACTTCAAGGTTCTTTGTTGGCCTGGAGATAGTTCTTAATGACATTGGCTGTATGTTTGGGGACGTTCTGCTGCAGAATACATTTGGGGGCCATTCACTCGCCTCCCTTAATGGTATGGCATGATGGATAAGTATCTGCCTGTATTTTGCAGCATTGAGGACCAAAGCTCAAAACTTGCAAGGAACCTCCACCATGCTTCACTGTTGTCTGCAGACACATTATTTTACCGCTCTCCAGCCCTTCCCCCAACAAGTTGCCTCCTGCTACAGCCAAATATTTTTACAATTGGACATGTCAGTCCAGGGCACCTGCTGCCATTTTTTTGCACCCCAGTTCTTCTGTTTTCCTGCATAGTTGAGTCACTCTAACCTTGTTTCCATGTCGGATGTTTGGCATCTTCTGGCTAGACTTCTCCGGAACATTAGATGGGCTCCCACTGGTTTCCACCAGTTCTGTGCTGATGGCACTGCTGGACATCTTCAGCTATGGAGGAGAAATGAGCATGAACTTTCATCTGCTGCATTACCCGCTTCCCGCCTGGCCTATAGCAGGTTGCCGGCTGGGATGTGGTTCTGTTATCCTGACTGGGCGTCGTATGGCTTCCAACAGGATAACATGCCGGAGCGTGCCCGATCGCGAGGATTTTAACCACGTGATCTACTGACCAATCACAGCTGATCATCACTAGGGTTGGCACCTTTTCTTCAAGCCGAACACTTTAGCGGCACAGGGCAAATATATATATTTTTTTCATAGTAAACCTTATCGGATTATAAAAGACCTGGGACATCTTTTGGGTGCCCTAAGGAGAGTAGTAATGTGGCGCTCATATTGCACCGTGGTGAACAGTGGGTGTAACAAAACTGCTGACATTGCCCCACCCTTCAGTGATGTGGAACTTGCCCTCGGATAGCCACCCACAGCTCCTGGACAGTAACAGATTTGTGTGTGACTATCTCAGTTGATTGTGAGGTCACAGCTTCATTATCTGGATAATGTCCCAGTTTTAGGCGGACTGAAACCGACACATGATTCCAAACCTGGACTGTCCAGGTGAATCCTAAAAGGTGGCAATCCTAATTATCGCGTGGACCAAGAAGTGCCGGTAAATGTCTTTCCTCAGTTTGCGCTGACGGGAGAGCAAATCGGTGGCTTTCCCTGTCAGAGGAGGGGGGGGGGGGGTCTGTGCTGATAATCAACACAGCCCCCATCAGATGTGCCAATCGGTGCCACGTCAGGAATGCTGGTTAGTGCCCATCGGTGAAGGAGAAAACAAAATTTTACGTTTAGCAAAAAATAAAAACCCTAGTGGTTGAACAGCACATCTGGAAAACCTGGTCTGCTTCGAAATCTTTGCCTAGGAGAGACCTTGCTGATGCAGTTGTCTTCTACAACTTCACCTTGGTAGCAGAGTTTGGCTGTTCCTCACCCAGTTTAAAGTCTTCTACACATCTGTTTCTGTTTAATGACTTTTTCAACCTGCTTGGTATAACTTGTTAATCCTACACCTGAATTCTACAAAATCCCTGACTTTGTGCAAGTGTAAAGCTTTGTACACACGGTATGATTGTTGGCCAACCGAGCATCTGTTTTTTGGTCTTAAGGGCATGTGCCAGGATCATACTAACGGTACACAATTGTTGTGCAACAAACACGAATGTAGTGATGTACTATGAGAAATTTCAGCTCTTGAGCGCCACCCTTTGGGCCCCTTCTGCTAACTTTTGTGCATGGTGAGCATTGATTCCGAGCATGCGTGTTTGTACTTTCGACGTTTGTGTACTAACCATATGAAAATCTGATGTCAAACTGTTGTCCGCCGAAAATGTACTAGCCTGCCAGCCAACATTTTTGTTGGCTGAAAGTTGGACAGCAATTGTCAAAAGGAGCGTACTAACGGTAAGATTTTAGGACAACAGTCTGTCACACACACACACACTTGATGTGACATTAGTCTAAGCTCCGAGTCCCACTCCACCTCACTTTCTATGCTTCATCAACCCCTCAAACACATCCATAATGGAACGTTTCTCGCTTTAATTATTCATGAGAACACATAGGATGCCACTCACGCCGAACATATTAATATACACATCAGCAATCACCGCTCAAGCACTTCTATATTATCAGCAAGAATCTCGGAGCTGCCTTTGGGAGAGACAACGTGCGGCTGGGCCAAGAAGAACTTTTCGAAACATTGACACATTTTGAATTTTTATTTTTTTTGGTCCGTGCTGGAATAGGATAGCATAGCTGTTCACTCCCATGCAATCCGCTTCCTACCCCATTTCACAAGTCGCTCTGCAAACCGACCTGGGGGTGTCATTAACTTTGTATTGGCACCTGCAGTGGTGTGAACTCCAATTTTTTTTATTATAATTTTTTTTTTTTTTTTTTTTTTTATAAATAAAAAAAATATATATAAATTAATAATAATAAATTATATTTTGCCTCTGGTTCCACTATCCCCCCTCATCAACATGCTAATGATATTTTTATATTGAGCTTTCATTACATACCTTATTTTTAGACCCAGTGATGCCATCACTGGGTCTCTGAGCTTCTCTAAGGAATGCTGGTGGGAGGGGCCAGCAGGGTGCTGTACCGTAAAAAAAAAAACACAGAAATTACAGCGCAGTCGCTACAGGGGAGAGTGGTGCCACCACTGTGTGTCACTCTAAGGCCGCGCACACACGATCACATCGGTCCAATGAAACTGGCCTTAAGGCCAGTTTCATCGGACCAAATTGATCGTGTGTACGGCCCATCGGACCAGAGTTTTAAAACTTGCTTTAAAATCTGTCCGATGGACGCCGTCCATCGGACCAAAACGATGGTTGGTACACAAAAGCATCGACCAAAAACCCGCGCATGCTCAGAATCAAGTCGACGCATGCTTGGAAGCATTGAACTTCGTTTTTTCAGCACATCGTTGTGTTCTACGTCACCGCGTTCTGACCCGATTGGATTTCGGACTGATGGTGTGTACGCACATCAGACCACTTCAGCGGTGGCCCGATGAAAACGGTCCGTCGGACCATTCTCGTAAGACCGGTCTGATCGTGTGTACAGGGCCTAAGGCTGCGTACACACGATTGGTCCAAACCAACCGTGTGTACGCCCTATCAGTCTGTTGTCCTTCAGTCCAAAAATTTGGAACTTGCTTTAAAATCGGACCGATGGATGCCTACCGATAGGTCAAAACCGATGGTTAGTACGCAAAAGCATTGGTTCAAAACCTGCGCATGCTCAGAATCAAGTCGACGCATGCTCGGAAGCATTATACTTAGAACTGATGGTGTGTAGGCACATCAGACCATCAGGCCGCTTCAGCGGTGAAGCGATAAACGGTCCGTCGGACCATTCTCATCGGATGGACTGGTCGTGTGTACGCGGCCTAAAGCCCCTTTCACACTGACACGTTTTTCAGGCGGTTTAGCGATACAAATGGCGCTGCTATACCACCTGAAAAAATCGTGCCCTGCAGCCTTGAATGTGAGAGTCCGAAGGCTTTCACACTGAAGCGGTGCGCTAGCAGGACCGCTCCAAAAGTCCTGCTAGCCGCATCTTTGGAGCGGTTTAGGAGAGGGGTGTTTACCGCTCCTTCCCATTAAAATCAATAGGAAACCGCGGTAAAACAGCCCGCAATGCGCCTCTGCAGACGTGCATTGCGGGCGGTATTACCCCTTTTTCGACCTAGACCTAGAGGGGGTTAAAACCGCACCGCTAGCGGCTGAATAACGCAGTAAATACGATGGTATAGCGGTGCTAAAAATTGCGCCGCTATACCGCCACCACACTTCCGCTACCCCGTGTGAAAGGGGCCTAACAAGGTGTGGTGCTGTTTATCGAGTGGTAATAATAATATTGAATAAAACTGCATGTTGGGATTACTAACTTCCATGATATTATTTATGTATTATGTTATAATTTTGGAAACCTTGAATAAAAGATTATATTTAAAAAAAAAAAAAAATGCGGGGAAAAAAGAAATCTTAACTCCTTAAGGACCGCCGCATGTACATTTACGTCGGCAGAATGGCACCGACAGGCACATCAACGTATATATACGTTGGTGCCTTGAGGTGGGTCGGGGGTCCGATCGGGACCCCCCCCCTGGTACATGCGACGGTCCCGGTGGCTGTACGAGCGGTTCGTTTTTGTCCGCCCCCTCCGGATCGCTTCCAGCCAATGCGCGCGCTCCCCCGTGTGTCACTTCCTCCTCCTGTGTAAACACAGGAAGGGGGGAAGTGATGTGATCTCTCCCCTCAGCGTTTTTTTCATCCACTGCTGAGGAGAGATCACATCGCACAGTAAGTCTGCACAACACTACACTAACACACACTACACATAGGCACATTTAACCCCCGCGATCGCCCCCCCACCTCCCCCCTGTCACAGTGTCACTGAATGCAGTAATCGTACATGTATGATTACTGTATTTAGTGTCAGTGTGACAGTCAGTTAGTGTTAGGTTCAGGGTAGCCCCTGTACCCCCCCCTAATAAAGTTTTAACCCCTTAATCACCGCCCTAGTTAACCCTTTCACTCCCTATTGCCAGCATCACTAAGCGATCATTTTTCTGATCGCTGTATTAGTGTCGCTGTTCCCGCTTTTTTTTTTTTTACTAAAGACATGTGGCTTAATACATTTTGGCCTAAATGTTTGACTAAAATTTAGTTTTATTTGATTTTTCTTATAACAAAAAGTAAAAAATATTGATTTTTTTTTTCAAAAATGTCGCTATATTTTTGTATATAGCACAAAAAATAAAAATCGCAGAGGCGATCAAATACCACCAAAAGAAAGCTCCATTTGTGGGAAGAAAAGGACGCAAATTTTTTTTGGGAGCCATGTCGCGCGACTGCGCAATTGTCAGTTAAAGCGACGCAGTGCCGAATCGCAAAAAGGGGCCTGGTCATTTACCTGCATTTTGGTCCGGCTCTTAAGTGGTTAATACACGATGCATCAGGTGTTCCTGTAGTACACTTGGGTGTGAACAAGGCCTTAAGGCTCTGTTTCCACTACTGCGAGTTTGTTGTGCGACTTGAAACATGTGACAAGTCAAAACCCATGTATTTCATTGGTCCCAGTTTTAATTGGTGCGACTCAAAAAAAGTTTTTTGCACTTCTTTGTTCCGTCTTCAGTGAGACCAGTTTCATCCGACCAATTCGATGGTGTGTACGGCCCATCGGACCGTTGTCCGTCGGACGAAAGTTTTAAAACTTGCTTTAAAATCTGATTCGATGGTTAGTACACAAAAGCATCGGACCAAAAACCCGCACATGCTCAGAATCAAGTCGACGCATGCTTGGAAGCATTGAACTTCCTTTTTTTTCAGCACGTCGGTGTGTTCTATGTCACCGCGTTCTGGTCTGATCGGATTTTTGGCCCGATGGTGTGTACGCACATCAGACCACTTCAGTGTGGTCCGATGAAAACAGTCCGTCGGACCAATTTCATCGGACCAGTCTGATCGTGTGTACGTGGCCTCAGGCGGCATACATACGTACGAGAACCTCGTCGGGCTAAACCCATCGTTCCGCTCGACGAGGTTCCCGATGAGCGGTCGGAAAAGCTTGTCGAGCCAAAGTCCTCATTGAACAACGAGGAAAAAGAGCGTGCTCTCTTTTTTGGTTCGACGGGCTTCCCGACGGGACGCTCGTCGGAAGTGTACACACGACCGAGAACCTCGGCAGAATATGTCTCCCAGCGAGCTTCTCGCTGGATTCTGCTGAGAAGCTCAGTCGTGTGTACGCGGCCTTAGAGAAACATGAGCCTGTTGGTGATATATTATACAATTTCTTCTACAAAAAATAACTTTGTATTACCTCCCCCCCCCCCCCTTTTTTTTTTCTTCTTCCCTGGTGGCAGTATTTTTTATAATTCATAGCGATCATTCATGAATAAGAAATGTGTATATAAAAACTTAATCTAAAGTGTGTGTGATGACTATAAATCTAAAATATTAAAGTATAATAAAAATAGATATCTACAATAAAATGGATTAGAGATATAGATAATCTATAAAAAAAAAAAAAAAAAACCTTTAACAATTGAAAAGATTCTCTATTTATGTTTGCAATATCTGTCTTTTTTAATTTATTCTTTTCTACAGATGAACTATACAAAAATAATAATCTACAATAACTACACAAAAATATAAACCTAATAATCTAAAAAAAATTGTAAAAATGATTCCTGGAGTTTGGAAATACATTTCGGGGTTTGTGTTTGTTTTTCAAATTTCTATACCCCCTAGTTTATATACCGTACGTGCAGTCTGTCTTTTTTTTTTTTTTCTATGGGTGAACTTTTGTTTTTCCACATCAGACACATGTGTCATCTCTATACCGCCTCCCCACAAACACTCACACTGAGCGCCCGTCTTGTCTTCCTGCCCCTGAACTCCCACCTGTGCGCCGTTAACACACATTCTACACAAGTTGTGGTCACCCCATGTAGGGGGTGAAGGGCAAACCACACCGACAGCACTGTGCTGCTTTCCTGCCCTCAGTCCTGTCTGCCTTCTGCTTTGTGTGTATTTACCCAAACGGCTGCCTTCTTTATACATTCTCTTTTTGTTTTATAGCAACAAAAAAGATTTTTTTCTATAATATCCCCCAAAAAGTGAAAAAAAAAAATTTTGTTCATCAGTCATTTTAGGCCAATACGTATTATTCTTCTACATAGTTTTGGTTAAAAAAAATCACAATAAGCTTATATTGATTGGTTTGCGCATGAGTTATAGGGCCGGATTCAGATACATTTGATGTATCTGTCCAGCGGCGTAGCGTATTCTGTTTACGCTATGCCGCCGCAAATATTATGGGTAAGTGCCTTATTCAGAAAGCACTTGCTCCATAATATGCGGCGTAGCGTAAAGTGCCCGGCGTAAGGCCGCGCAATTCAAATTTGTGATGTGGGGGCGTGATTCATGTAAATGAATCATGACCCCACGTAATTGACGTTTTTATTGGTCGGTGCATGCGCGAAATCACGTCGGTATTTGTCAATGTAAATGACGTGAACGTAACTAACGCTGAGCCCCATTCCCGAACGATTTACGTAACCGACGTACAATACGATGCTGTCCCGGCGTCCATACTTAACATTGGCTACGCCTCCTATAGCAGGGGTAACCTTACGCCGCTATAACGCTTACGCAAACGACGTAAACTACGACGGCCAGCCGCAAGTACGTTCCGGAATCGCCGTAAATCCCTCATTTACATATTCAACCTAGCGGCCAGCGTAAAACTGCAACTAATATACGACGGTGTAACAGAATTACGCCGCTCGTATATTAGCAGAATTCCGGCGTATCTTCTTTTCTGAATAGCAAAAAAAAATACGCCGGCTATTCTTAGCATTTACGCGGCGTATCTCCTGATACGCTGACGTAAATACTTTCTGAATCCGGCCCATAGTGTCTACAACAAAATGGGGGATATTTCTGATGTGTATATGTGTATATGTGTGTATGTGTGTATGTATATATAATATTCTTTTATTTTTTGTTCTGTGAAGTAGCACAATTTCCAAGTAGCAAGGTCAGCGCAATTGTCGCCCTCGCAGAGGAATTCCCCAGCTCACACTGGGAGGATCAACAGTTTGATTTAGAAGAATAAAAATGATGTTGTGGAAATGGCAGAGACCCTGAAGACTGTATAGGCTGCCATTATAACGTATTTTTTTTTTTACAAGGGTTCTAGAAAATCCCCCATGTTCCTGAACAAGTTGACACCACTAACATCCGCCCCACCCCCCCTTGCCACATTTTCATCAATTCACACCACTGGTTGTGTTTTGACTATCAGTTTTCCTTTAAATCACACTTTGTACATAAATGGTGAGGACATCGAGGAATGACACTCTTCGTATTGAGTGCGCTTTCTTGTTTCAATGTGTCAGCCAGCTTTACCATATCTACATGTATGTCAAATGTGTACGCACTTAGCGCGGGGGGTTAAATTACACTTTTTGTGAAAGATAATGAGACTGAAAAAGTATCTATCTATTCGCAACATTCTTCATTGTGCTTTCCAGTATGGCCGCGTACACACGTACGAGAACCTCGTTGGGCTAAACCCATCGTCTCGCCCGACGAGGTTCTCGGCCGGCCGTCGAGTTCGTCGACCAGGCTGTCGAAAAAGGGGTCGAGCCCGTCGAGGAAATGGAGAACCTGCTCTCTATTTTGGCTTGACGCCTCGCTCGGCAGTTTGCTCGGCGAAAACGTACACACGATCGAGCTTCTCGGCAGAATATGGATCCCAGCGAGCTTCTCGCTGGATTCTGCCGAGAAGCTCGGTCGTGTGTACGGGGCCTATGTGTTTTTTTTTTTTTTTTTTTGTTTTTTTTTAACACGTTCCGCTGTCACCACTAGGTTATGGAAGGGAGTTCCACATCCTTGCCACTATGACCGTAAACCTCCTCCTATACAGTTTAAGGCTAAACTGCTTCTCCTCCAACTTGGTTGCGTGGTCGCGTGCCATCTTAACCACTTAAGGGCCGGACCAATATGCTGCTAAATGCCCAGAGGCGTTTTTACAATTCGGCACTGCGTCACTTTAACCACTTAAGGACCGCCTACTGCACATTTACGTCGGCAGAATGGCACGGCTGGGCACATCAACGTATATATACGTTGATTTTCGTACCCAACCGTGGGTCGCGGACCCGATCGCCGCTGCAGTGCGGCGATCCATCCCTGGAGCGGAAGAACGGGGAGAGCCGTGTGTAAACACGGCTTCCCCGTGCTTCTCTGTGGCCGTAGCATCGATCGCGTCATCCCTGTAATAGGGGGACGCGATCGATGACGTCACACCTACAGCCACACCCCCCTACAGTTGTAAACACAACACATAGGTCACACATCCCCTACAGCGCCACCTGTGGTTAACTCCCAAACTGCAACTGTCATTTCCACAGTAAACAATGCAATTTAAATGCATTTTTTGCTGTGAAAATTACAATTGTCCCAAAAATGTGTCAAAATTGTCCGAAGTGTCCGCCATAATGTCGCAGTCACGAAAAAAATCGCTGATCGCCGCTATTAGTAGTAAAAAAAAAAAAAAATTAATAAAAATGCAATAAAACTATCCCTTATTTTGTAAACGCTATAAATTTTGCGAAAACCAACCGATAAACGCTTATTGTGATTTTTTTTTTTTTTTTTATACCAAAAATAGGTAGAAGAATACGTATCGGCCTAAACTGAGGAAAAAAAATGTTTTTTTATAAATTTTTGGGGGATATTTATTATAGCAAAAAGTACAAAATATTGCATTTTTTTTTAAATCGTCGCTCTATTTTTGTTTATAGCGCAAAGAATAAAAACCGCAGAGGTGATCAAATACCACCAAAAGAAAGCTCTATTTGTGGGGAAAAAAGGACGCCAATTTTGTTTGGGAGCCACGTCGCACGACCGCGCAATTGTCAGTTAAAACGACGCAGTGCCGAATCGCAAAAAGGGGCAAGGTCCTTTACCTGCATTTTGGTCCGGGTCTTAAGTGGTTAACAGACAATTGCACGGTCGTGCGACGTGTTTTCCAAACAAAATTTGCGTCCTTTTATTCCCACAAATAGAGCTTTCTTTTGATGGTATTTGAGCACCTCTGCGATTTTTTTTTTTTTTTTTTTTTTTGCGCTATAGACAAAATAGAGCGACATTTTTGAAAAAAACTATATTTTTTTACTTTTTGTTATAAGAGAAATCAAATAAACAAAATTTTAGTCGCACATTTAGGCCAAAATTTATTCAGCCACATGTCTTTTTGAAGAAAAAAAATCGCAATAAAAATATTTTTTAGCTACCTAGCGGCAACAGCAACACTAATACTGCGATCAGAAAAATGATCGCTTAGTGACGATGGCAATAGGGGTTGAAAGGGTTAACTAGGGCAGTAATCAAGGGGTTAAACCTTTATTCGGGGGGGGGGGGGGGTACGGGGGCTACCCTGGACCTAACACTAACTGCCTGTCACAGTAAGGCCGCATACACACGATCGAATATATCTTCTGAAACTGGTCCGCAAACCAGTTTCAGCGGACAGATTTGATCGTGTGTACGGGCTAGCAGACAGGTTTCCAGCAGACAAAAGTTTTAAAGCATGCTTTAAAACTTGTCTGCTGGAAACCCGTCTGTCCGACATGTCCGCTGGTTAGTACGCCTAACCAGCGGACAAAAATCCCCTGCATGCGTGGAAGTATTTTACTTCCTGGTTCGGTGACATGGTGGTGTCAACGTCACCACCACGTCACCGCGCTGTCTGTCCACGGGGATTTTGGTGTGTACACTGATCAAACCAAAATATCCCAGCTGACGTGTCCGATAAACGGCCTTACTGTCAAAAAAAATAATTCTCCTGCGCTCCGGTATTTCTTTCCTATGGGGTCATGTAACTCAATTACAAGGTATCTTTCAGAATCTTGCAGCCCTCCTCAGAATCGTGGGAATTCAAAAGTAACTAAAAAAGAATGGAGGGTGCACCAACCTAGTGTGATACTTGTCCCAGTAACTGTCACACTGACACTAAATGCAGTGATCAGTACATATATGATCACTGCATTCAGTGACAGTGTAACAGGGGGGTGGGGGGGGTCATCGGGGGGGGTTAAATGTGCCTATGTGTCCTGGTGTCAGTGTAGTATTGGTGCAGACTCACTTGTGATGTCTTCTCTCCTCAGCGGCGGTTGAAAATACCGCCGAGTGGAGAGCTGACATCACTTCCCCCTTCCTGTGTTTACACAGGAAGAGGGCGGGTGGCGGACGTGCATTGGCTGGGAGCGATCCGGAGGGGGCGGACAAAAACAAACAGCTGCCCCCTCGTCCCGGATCGCTCCTGAAGCCACGGGAACCGCCGCATGTACCGGGGGGGGGGGGGTGGGGGGTCCCGACCCACGTCTAGGCCGAGACATACAGGTACGCCAATGTGCCTGTCGGTGCCATTCTGACGACGTAAATGTACATGCGTCGGTCCTTAAGTGGTTAAGCGTATTCCCTATGCCAGAATCACCATTGAGATATTTGTATATAGCTGTCCTATCTCCTTGTAGCACCCTCTACCATAGGTAAGTGCTAGATGGGTAGTGTTTGAGGTTCTGTCATTGCAGGTAAAACATTTTTTACAGGCCTAATGCTGCAAGATGGGCCTGGTGTATTTTTTTTTTTTTTATCTGGGGACAGGGAGTGGTTGGTGTAGCAGTGGGTGTGACTGGCATGTACTTCAGCTCTTGGGCGCCTCCCTTGCTTTTAGTGAGAATGTTCTGGAAGAGAGGCAGAGTTGAGAGTTGGAGTGGCATGGAGTACATGTGAAGAGCCCTAACCAATCCCCAACTGGGTTTGGCAGGCCTCCAACATATACTCAAGTCATCCTGCTGCAAAGGAGTTGTCGGTTGGGTGAATTGAAAGATGGAGTGCTGGAGAGACACCCCCATCTGGGGGAGGGGGGTGGATTCGACAGAGGAGTTCAGGAGCTGGGAGGGAGCCTCTCCTTACACTGTCATGTTGAGGTGTCCTGGAACAGGAGCTAAAGGAGCATTTGGTCCGCATGTCCGGGTAAATCTTTCAAGAAGGACTCTGGGCAAGAGTCATTGAGTGAAGCACAGTGGAGATCTGGCAGAGGCATGCCAGGGGAGCTGGGTGCAGAGCCGGAGGAGAGACTGTGGGGTTTTGTGTCAAGTCGCTGCGGTCTGAGGACTGCAAGTCAGGCTTGCTGGGATCAGTAGTCCATCGTCAAATATGCTTTACTAACTAAATGTTCAGGGCCATCAAGAAGGGGGTACTGCAGGCCCCTGGACTACTATTCATAAAGTGAAGTTTCAGCTAGGAATTAGAGTGAGGCTAGGCTGTTTAAGATGGTGGGACAGGATGTCTAATGCTGTGACAGGGAAGTGTTGCGCAGGAGGTGAAGAGTCCTGGAGGTAGTCTGCAGGGAGAAGTGCGGAGTCGGGAGAAGTTCTGAGGTGAAGAGTCCTGGAGGTAGTCTGCAGGGAGAAGTGCAGAGGCGGGAGAATTTCTGAGGTGAAGAGTCTTGGAGGTAGTCTGCAGGGAGAAGTGCAGAGGCGGGAAAAGTTCTGAGGTGAAAAGTCTGTCAAGATTGGAGTCCACCATTTTTATTCTGTGAAGAGTAACCATTTGCCAATGTAATGCCGGATCAGGTCCAGTGTTGCAAATACCAATTGTTCTATGGGCATCCCATATCCCTTTTCCCAGAAATAAAACAAAGCAAAATACTTTTCATTGTCTACAAGTGTGATGAATGGATGCCTGGCAGCAGGGTGAATATGCGTGGATGTTGGTAACTAGTAGCAACACACCACTATGTCCTTCTTAAATGTCTCTTCTCCAGGGAGAATACATTTTAGTGCCTGTAGTCGTTCCTTATAACGGAGGCCCGCTTATGCCGCGTACACACGGTGTTTTTTTGTCTTGTAAAAAAACGTCGTTTTTTTTCTCATGAAAAAACAAAGTTTTTCAAACTTCATTTTAAAAAAACGACGTTGCCTATACACCATCGTTTTCTCAAAAAGCTCTTGCAAAGCGCGGTTACATACAACACGTACGACGGCACTCTTGTTCCATTCAAGCTTGCGTCATAACTTGCTTCTGAGCATGCGTGGGTTTAAAAACGTTTGTTTTAAACGTCGTTTTAGTCCACACGCGATCATTTTTGATGACACAAAAAACGACATTTTGAAAAACGACATAAAAAATTGAAGCGTGTTCGAATTATTATTCTTTTGGTCGTTTTTCAGAAGACAAACGACGTGAAGCCCACACACGATCATTTTTAAATTACGTTTTTAAAACATCACAAAAATGACCGTGTATGCAGCATTCGTTTTTTTGCCCTTCTCTGAACTCTCTCCAGTTCAGCACATCCTTCCTGAGGACTGGCGACCAGAACAGGATGGATTATTCCAGATGTGGCCGAATCTGAGATTTATAAAATGGCAGGATTATCCTTTTTATCTCTGGAGTTTTTTATTTATTTTTATGCATTCTAATATTCTGCTGGCTTTGCTTGTTATTGCTGAGCCTGTCATCTACTAGGATCACCAGATTTTGTTTTATATGCTGTATTCCCCTCAGAGATTCATCTCCCCACCCCAGTGTTCATATTTGTTGGTGTCAGTGGGAGAAATGATGCCCCATTGTTGGGTGTCAGTGAGCCAAATGGTGTGCAACCGTGCTATTCTGCCGACGTATATAGTTGGCAAGTGGTTAACTTGCCCTCGGGATGGCTTTTATTATTATTTATATATATATTCTTATTTTATTAATTTTTTTAAATTACAAAAAGGTCAGTTCGCCAAAATGTCGCAGTTTTGATTTAAAGATCGCTGCCAATACTAATAAAAATGTCATAGTTTGTAGTCCTAACAATGGGGCATTATTTCTCCCACTGACGCCAACAGGGCTAAAAAAATATGAATGCTGGGGGGAGATGATCCTAGGGGGAATCGAGCATGGGGGGGTTGAATCTGTTGTGTCGGTGGGAAAAAAAGGCATCCCGAGGGCAAGTTAACCGCTTGCTGACTATTTACGTCAGCAGAATGGCACGGCTGCGCATATGGACTGCGTTGTGACGGGACACTGATCTTCTGCTGCCTCTCATTGGGAGCAGGGATCACTGTCGTGTCACCTGTAGCCACACCCCCTCACAGTTGGAATCGCTCCCTAGGACACACTTAACCCCTTCATCACCCCCTAGTGGTTAACCCCATTTCCTGCCAGTGTCATTTACACAGTAATTGTTGTATTTTTATAGCACTGATCACTGTATAAATGACAATGGTCCCAAAATGGCGTCAAGTATCCAATGTGACGGACATAATGTCGCAGTCACGATTAAAAATTCGCTTATTGTCGCCATTACTAATAAAAATGCCATAAAACTATCCCTTATTTTGTAGACGCTATAACTTTTGCGCAAACCAATCAATATACGCTTATTGCGACTTTATTAAGTTAAATAAAGAAAAAAAAACAGCAGATGACCAAATGCCACCAAAAAGCTTTTTGTGGGGGAGGAGAAAAGACATCAATTTTGTTTGGGAGCAATGTCACACGGTCATTGGGCAGCCAAATCCTCCTGGGATGAAGTGGTTAAATGCATGGAAAAGGGCTGCTTAAAGGCTGCAGTTTGAGGGTCATTGGTTTAGACCAGGGGTCTCCAAACTTTCTAAGCAAAGGGCCAGTTTACTTCAGGCTTTAGGGGGGCCGGACTGTGCCTTGTGAGAGTAGACAATGCCCCGGCATCAGTGCCCCATCATTGGTTTTAATGAGAGAAATAGTGACCCATTCTTGATATCAATGAGGAGATTAGTACTTCATTGATGGTGTCAGTAGTAGTAGTAGATGGAATGTTGCCCCATCATTGGTGTCAGTCAATTGAATATTGCCCCATGGGCCAGATAAAGGCACGCAAAGGGCCACATTTGGCCCTTGGGACGCAGTTTGGAGACCATTGGTTTAGACCAGGGATATGCAATTAGTGGACCTCCAGCTGTTGCAAAAAAAAGTCCCATCATACCTCTGGGTGTCATGCTTGTGGCTGTCAGTCTTGCTATGCCTCATGGGAATTGTAGTTCTGCAACAGCTGGAGGTCCGCTAATTGCATATCCCCGGTTTAGACAGTTGTCACTGAAAACGGGTGTCCTTGGAAGATTCCCTATCGTCTCCTGTCCCTGTTATAGCTGCGAAAACAAATTTTGGATTTCCAAAACTTTATTATGATGATGACAATGGACACCCAGCAATCAAAACCTGACACAATACTTTTCAATACTCTATCCAAACTAAAAAAATAATAATTCTATGGATCTATTTCAACATGTGTTTTCTGTGTGCTTTCCAATGTGGAGGGTACTACTTCCAAACATCTGCGTGTGACCATACATGAAGTCGGGGAAAAGCTCAGACACAATCCGTACACGTCCATTCTGAATTCCAACTTGGCTTGGCAAATTCCCTTCCTCTATACAGGAGGAATGTTCACAAAGTGCTGAAAACTAAAGCGAGAGACATTAAAAAGGGGCCCTTGGCAGGCGGTTTTAGTGCACCCCCTTTTATTTGCAGGGTCTGAATGGGTGCATTGAGCCGAATGACTGGGCACACACTTCCAAGTCCGCTGGCCAAGCACCCCACTGGGAAAGTAATTGCATTGCGGGCTGGACGGCGGATGAATCAACTGTTGAATGCTCCTCCGCATCTGCTGCTAATGTGACTTGTGGGATTGTTGATCTTCCGAGTTCCCCGCAGGTCTTACTGGTTCCTCTCGCTGAACTCAACCCATTGAAGGATACAGCAGTGAGGAGGAGGTCCTAGGGAGGAACCAATGAGAGCTGATTGGGTACCCAATAAATCGACACTCCCAATAAATCGACACTCCCAATAAATCGACACTCCCAATAAATCGACACTCCCAATAAATCGACACTCCCAATAAATCGACACTCCCAATAAATCGACACTCACAGGAGTGTCGGGCTCCTACCGGACTTCACGTGTGGTTCTCAGGATCCGGGCGGTGATCTGGCAAGATGGCCAGCAAGAAGTGTGTGTGTGTGTGTGTGTGTGTTTTTATGACGGGATCACATGAATGCTAGTTGTAAGGTTTTACTGGTGTCCCTTTTTTACAAGGGCGCCCAGCCCCTAATCTACATGCTGGACGCATGGATTTCAATAGGGGTGTTTTATTTTTTGGCACATGATTAAAGCTTGAGGTTCTAATTGTGCCCCCCGAGCCCACCCTTTAAGCCAGAGCACTGAGCCCACCCAGTTGTGTGACTATAGAAAATTAATATTCCCTATGGTCTTCCTGATTCTCTTCCCGGCCATTCGAGTCTCAGGATCCACAGTTCGGCCAGGAGGCGGAGCAAGGAGCAGCAGCCCAGCCCTAAATCCTGCCTAGGAAAGGGGGGGTGATATCGGTGCTTACCTGTCCCCATCCCGCAGGGGGGATTGCTGCTTACACGTGTCGCCCATTTCCCACCCGAGGTCCGTCCATTAGTCTCCCGTGGAGGGAGAGTGGCGTTGGTTTGCCGCCTCCCCCAAAATATTGAGCACCAGCGACCACTGCTGAGTAGTGAGACTCTCTGGCCCCTGGCATATGTAAAACGGGAAAACTGCTGGAAGCACACCATAACATACAAGGCTTGTAAAACTTTATTATTCTAGGAAAAACTTAAGGAAACCCTGCCTTGGGTCATCTGGCCTTGCTTACGCATTTCACCTACCACTGGGCTTAATCAGGAGTCCAGTGGTGGGTGAAACATGTCAGAAGTGTTCCCAGGCTGAGAACTCATGATGTTTTTGTCCTGGAATAAAATCTTTTTTGCAAGCATTGGCTGTTTAGTATGTGTTCCTCTAAATGTATTGACCGGTTTGGGGTGAGGGCTAACCCTTGCTTGGCGTCTGGACCCAGTCAGCAGAGAGTGGTCTGCTATAATGGACTTTAAGGCAACAGGAAACTTTTTTATTTTTATTAAAGTGTTGGTAGGGTGTTTACCACAATAACACATTGCAATTTTTATTTTTTTTCCCTCCCAGTCCTAAAGTGGATTTTTTTTAAATTTTTTTATTTAACCACTTCAGGCCCGCGCTACCGTCGGATGACGGCAACAGCGCGGGCCTGAATATCCAACATGCCGTCATTTGACGGCATGTCATTCTGGCGTTCCCAGCGCGCGCTGTAGTGCGCGCTGCGGGGAAGCCCTGTGTTGTCCGTGCCAATCACAGATCGCGGCAAACGGCCAATCAGAGTGGCCGTTTGCAATGCGATCTGTGGGCGAATGAGAGATGATCTCTCATTGCCGTTTTACACAGAGACAGCGTCCTGTCTCTGGAGGGGAGGAGCCCGATCTGTGTTCCTTCCTACATAGGGACACAGATCGGTCACCCCCCCTCCCCCCACAGTTAGAACACACCTAGCATACACATTTAACCCCTTCCTCACCCCCTAGTGTTAACCCCTTCAATGCCAGTCACATTTATACTGTAATTAGTGCATATTTATAGCACTGATCGCAGTATAAATGTGAATGGCGCCAAAAATGTGTCAAAAGTGTCTGATGTGTCCGCCATAACGTCGCAGTACCAATAAAAATCGCAGATCGCCGCCATTTCTAGTAAAAAAATAATAATAAAAAAAAAAAATTCTCTCCCCTATTTT
Organism: Rana kukunoris; assembly: GCA_029574335.1. Taxonomy (NCBI): domain Eukaryota; kingdom Metazoa; phylum Chordata; class Amphibia; order Anura; family Ranidae; genus Rana; species Rana kukunoris. Next base: position 522,616,373 of record CM056051.1, read on the forward strand.
GTAAGCGCTATAACTTTTGCGCAAACCAGTCGCTTATTGCGATTTTTTTTTTTTTTACCAAAAATATGTAGAAGAATAAGTATCGCCCTAAGCTGAGAAAAAAAATGTGTTTTTTTTTTTTTAATTGGGATATTTATTATAGCAACAAGTAAAATATATTGTATTTTTCTTCAAAATTGTCGCTCTTTTTTGTTTATAGCGCAAAAAATAAAAATCGCACAGGTGATCAATTACCACCAAAAGAAAGCTCTACTTGTGGGGAAAAAAGGACGTAAATTTTGTTTGGGAGCCACGTCGCACGACCGCGCAATTGTGAGTTAAAGCGACGCAGTGCCGGAAGCTGAAATTTTACCTGGGCAGGAGGGGGGTGTAAGTGCCCAGTATGCAAGTGGTTAAACCTACAGGTAAGCCTATATTAAAAAGGAAAAAAACTTACCTGTAGGTACAGTAAATATCTCCTAAGCCTGCACCATTTAGGAAATGTCTACTTTAGCAGTGCTGGTGATGTCACCGGCTCATACACACTGCGCTCTCAATGGACGGAGTGCTGTTCATAGAGAGCGGTGGCTCGCACGCCCAAGAGTGACGTCATCGCAGCTCGGCAAGTCACTCGGCCACGGTGCACAAACCGGAAAGGAAGACCGGGTGAAGATGGAAGCCCCGAGGGAGCCGTGACAGCGCTCCGCTGGAAGGCCTCCTTTTTTCAGACAAGTTTTTCATAATGTGCTAGTGTGCGATTGTATACTAGCACATTATGCTCTTGACTTGTAGGGAGAGGATTTTTTTTTTTTGCTGTTTACTACCGCTTTGAAGTGGTTGTAAACCCTGAGGCCTTGTACACACGAGGGGATATTTCCGCTGAACATGGTCCGACGGACCATTTCAGCCGAAAAATCCCCTCGTCTGTAGGGGCAAACGGACGCTTTTTGCCGGATTCATCCGGCGGAAAAATTTCAAAGCATGCTTTGAAATAATTCCGCCGGATAGCTGGCCGTCAGATATGTCCGCTGGTTAGTACGGCAAACCAGCGGACATATCTTGCCGCACATGCGTCGTATCCTGTGAATGGATCCGACGCATGCGCGCGGAAGTGTTTACTTCCTGGTGCGGTGACGTGGCGGCGTCAACGTCACCGCCGCGTCACCGCGCTGTCCGCCGGCGGGGAATTTGATCCGATGGTGTGTACAGCCATCGGATCAAAACACCCCGGCGTAAATATACGCTGTAAACGGTCCGGGGACCGTTCACAGCGGATATATTCAGCCGTGTGTACAAGGCCTTACAGACCACTTTCACCTACATGTAAGCCTAGATTAGGGCTTACCTGTAGGTGCTGGAAATATCTCCTAAACCTACACAGTCAGGTGAATTTCCCTGAATGATGCCGTCTTCTACGCATGCGCCGATGTCTTCAGTGCCGTGACTGGAGGTTCGCAGGAGTGACGTCACGCGACTCCGGCCCATCATAGTCGGAGTTTGCGGCCCCAGAAGGAAGAGGGGCGAAGAATTGACGTTTTCAGACAGCGAGTAAATCTGGGACATTGCAGGCTTTGGTTTCAGATAAGTGAAACATAATAGGCTACTATGCGATGCATACTAATCCATTATGATTTGGCTGTGCAGGTAAACAAAGGAAGTGAAACCCACCAGGGTTTACTTCCTCTTTAACCACTTAAGACCCGGACCATTATGCAGGTAAAAGACCTGGCCCCTTTTTGTGATTCGGCACTGCGCCGCTTTAACGGACAATTGCGCGGTCGTGCGACGTGGTTTCCATACAAAATTGGCGTCCTTTTTTCCACACAAATAGAGCTTTCTTTTGGTGGTATTTAATCACCTCTGCGGTTTTTATTTTTTGCGCTATAAAGAAAAATAAAGCGACAATTTTGAAAAAAAATCTATGTGTTGTTGTTGTGTGTATATATATATATATATATATATATATTTCCTCAGTTTAGACCGATACGTATTCTATATATTTTTGGTTAAAAAAAAATGCAATAAGCTTATATTGATTGATTTGCGCAAAAGTTATAGCGTTACAAAATAGGGGGTAGTTTTATGGCATTTTTATTAATAATTTTATATTTTGGCGCTAAGGGGTTAAGTGTGCCCTAAGGGAGTGATTCTTACTGTAGGGGGCGTGGCTGGACGTGTGACGTCACTGATCGTCGTATCCTATAACAGGGAGCAGACGATCAGTGACTGCCACAGAGAAGAATGGGGAAGGTGTGTTTTACACTCGGCTCTCCCCGTTCTTCAGCTCCTGTGACAGATCGCGGGACACCGGCGGCGATCAGGTCACGGCGCTTCGGTCCAGGTTGCAAGCACGACCCACGGCTGGGCACTTAAAGCGGAAGTAAACCCATCGATTTAACAGTTTCAAAAAGCAGTTAAATTTCCGGCATGCCGGGATTGCCAACTGTCACATTGGTTGTGCTCTCAACCAAACTGTCAAACCATCCAATGGCTGGTGTCATAACTGATCACATGTGCAGCACCACGGCAGTTGAAGATTAAACATAGGCCAAGATGGCAGCTTCCTTGTCTGAAAATGATAGAAGGGTTTACTTCCACTTTAAGGGCAACGTGCCTGTGCCCAGCCGTGCCATTCTGCCAACGTATATTGGCGTTAGGGAGTTGTTAGAATGCCAATCGGCGTGTTTTTTTTTTTTTTTTTTAAATCCTTGCCGTACATACCGTTTTTAGATGTATATGTTCACCGCGGCTTATGGGTATAATCTGCGGTACTGGGCGTTCCTAATTGATTGACAGATTTCCGACCGACGCATTAAGCGCGTCACGAGTTGCCGAAAGAAGCCGAACGCCGGTGCGTAGGGGCTGTATAGAGCCGACTCGCAGTCCGGCTTCTTTAGGCAACTCGTGACGCGCTGTATGCGTCGGTCGGAAATCTGTCAATCAATTAGAAACGCCCAGTTCCGCTGATTATACCCGGAAGCCGCGGTGAACATATACATCTAAAACGGTATGTACGGCAAGGATTTTTTTTTTAAAACGCTGATTGTCATTCTAACAACTTGCCTGCATGTAAAGTTAAAAAAAAATTTTGGGTGAACCCCCGCTTTAAGTGGTTAAGCGTCTTTCACATCTTGTACCTTTTTTACCCCTATGAAAGATGTGCTTATGAACAGATAATCTCCCCTCCTGACTTCTGGGATGTATGACATTTGCCTAGGCCAGAAAACGACTGAAGAAATGTGTTCTAAAAAAATAAAAAAAGCAACACAAGTAAATGCAATATACTGTAGTATACCTTCCTATCTATTTAATGCCAACATAAGGATCAGAAAGTAGTCCATGTTGATTAAGGGAGTGAAGTTCCGCTTTAAGTATTTGTTGGATCAAGCGCCAGTGTAGCGCGAATGATACTTTTCCTATATATCCATTTTATGTATATCACAAAAAAACTACTTTGCTGAAGGGATAGAAGTCTTTCAATGCGGTCTTTGTGTAACGCTAAATATGTTAATGAGCTTTTTGTACCGATTTGACGTCAAAGCAGCTTCTGAAAGTCTTGCAGAAGCAAAATCGAACTATTGTTTGGCTTTAAGTCGCGTATAATGGGCATAAACATGGAGGAGGCGCAGGCAGTGGCATGAGGGAGGGCCACTCATAGTCATCAGAATCTCATTTGGTGTGCTTGGGGCTGTAGAAAGCCTGAAGACGGCATTACAGGCATCCTTTTAACCACTTAAGACCCGGACCAAAATGCAGGTAAAGGACCTTGCCCCTTTTTGCGATTCGGCACTGCGTCGTTTTAACTGACAATTGCGCGGTCATGCGACGTGGCTCCCAAACAAAATTGGCGTGCTTTTTTTCCCCACAAATAGAGCTTTCTTTTGGTGGTATTTGATCACCTCTGCGGTTTTTATTTTTTGCGCTATAAACAAAAATAGAGCGACAATTTAAAAAAAAATGCAATATTTTTTACTTTTTGCTATAATAAATCTCCCCCAAAAATATATAAAAAACATTTTTTTCCTCAGTTTAGGCCGATACGTATTCTTCCTATTTTTGGTAAAAAAAAATCGGTTTATCGGTTGGTTTTCGCAAAATTTATAGCGTTTACAAAATAAGGGATAGTTTTTATTGCATTTTTATAATTTTTTTTTTTTTACTACTAATAGCGGCGATCAGCGTTTTTTTTTTTCATGACTGCGACATTATGGCGGACACTTCGGACAATTTTGACACATTTTTGGGACAATTGTCATTTTCACAGCAAAAAATGCATTTAAATTGCATTGTTTACTGTGAAAATGACCGTTGCAGTTTGGGAGTTAACCACAGGGGGCGCTGTGACTGAGTGTTCCCTGTGTGTGTGTGTTTACAACTGTAGGGGGTGTGGCTGTAGGTGTGACGTCATCGATCGCGTCCCCCCTATAGCAGGGATGACGCGATCGATGCTGCGGCCACAGTGAAGCACGGGGAAGCTGTGTTTACACACGGCTCTCCCCGTTCTTCAGCTCCAGGGACGGATTGCCGCACTGCAGCGGCGATCGGGTCCGCGAGTCCTGCGGTCCCGGTCCTGGAGCTTCGGACCAGGTCACGGGAGCGCGCTGCGGCCCGTGACCCACGGCTGGGTACTAAAATCAACGTATATATACGTTGATGTGCCCAGCCGTGCCATTCTGCTGACGTATATGTGCAGTAGGCGGTCCTCAAGTGGTTAAAGGGGTTGTAAAGGAATTTTTTTATTTATTTTCTTTATAATAAGCATCCTTTACCTGCAGACATTCCTCTTTTCACTTCCTCATTGTTAGCATTTGCTCAGAAGTTGCTCTATTTCTTCTCTGTTCTGTTCACTTCCTGCTTGTCTGATTGTTATTCACCACCGTAAAGGGAGGCTTTACTGCGGTGGTCAGTGACGTGCTCGCCGCCTCCTGGGAACTACATCTGTGCGGCAGGACGCTCTCTACGTGTTAGAGACTTCATGGAGGTGTGAATTTCTGGGCATGGCTTTAAACCATTTTAAATCCCAACATTGCTGTACTATGTTGTACTGTACTAAAATCCAAAGTACAAACACGCATGCTCCGAACCAATGCTAAACATAAGACAACATTAGCAGAAGTTGCCCAAAGGCTGACGCTAAAGAGCAGAAAAAACACGTAGTTTTGTGAATGTTGGCTAAACAAGTTCTGTCGTCCTGTATACAGAACAAGTTCACGGCCAACACCCTTTGGACAAAACTCCACGGATTTGTCCGATGGAAATCGGATTGTGTGTATGTGGCTTAAGAGTGGTTCCGAAGTAAAGGGACATCAACATTTTTCTTTGGGCTAAGAGGCGATACGTTTATTCAGATTAAAAAAAGAGCCTGGCAAAATATTCACACCATTTTCAAGCTGTGACCCCTAATGCTGCATACACACGACCGTTTTTAATGTCGGGGGGGGGGGGGGGGGTTTTCCTCAACGTGATTCTTGTCAAGCCTGCCTTGCATACACACGATCGTAATAAAAATGCTCGAGCAAAGCGCGGTGACATACAACACGTACGATGGCACTATAAAGGGGAAGTTCCATTTGAATGGCGCCACCCTTTGGGCTGATTATGCAAATTTTTCTTCTCATAACTTCTGAGCAGGTGCGTTCGTGTGTACGCGCCATTAGTGTTCGCAAGTGTCACTATCAATAGGGGGTGCCCTTTCTCACAGGAAGCTGAACTCCTTTCCTTTGCTCTTTCCTTTCTGGAATCAAAAGATTTACCCAAAGTCCTTTGGGGCATTCTAGTACTGATTCTTGCACCCTTGTTGGTAATCAGAGGTCAGACGTTTCTTGTAGTGGCCACCAGGTTTGCACATCTCAGGAGGGATTTTGTCCCACTCCTCTTTTCAGATCTTCTCCAGTGCTTTAAGGTTTCGAGGCTGACTTTTGGTAACTCGAACCTTCAGCTCCCTCCACATATTTTCTATGGGATTAAGGTCTGGGGACCGGCTAGGCCACTCCAGGACCTTAATGCGCTTGTTCTTGAGACACTCTTTTGTTGCCTTGGTCGTGTGTTTCCACGACCCATTTCCGATGCCCCTGGCTGAGGTCCTCACCCAATATTTGACAGTACATGACCCTTTCTAATCATCCCTTTTTAATGCGGTGACGTTGTCCTGTCCCCTTAGCAGAAAAACACCCACCAAAGCATAATGTTTCCACTTCCATGTTTGATGGTGTTCTTGGGGTCATAGACTGCATTCCTCCTCCTCTTCCAAATCCAGCAAGTTAAGTTTTTTTAGGTCGGTGTTCAATTTTGGTCTCATCTGACCGCAACACTTTCACCCAGTTCTCCTCGGAATCATTCAGATGTTCATTAGCAAACTTCAGACGGGCTGTACATGTGATTTCTTCAGCAGGGGGACCTTATGGGCGCTGCAGGATTTCAGTCCTTCACGGCGTAGTGTTACCAATTGTTTTCTTGGTGACGATGGTCCCAACTGTCCTTGAGATCATTGACAAGATTCTCCCGTGTAGTTTTCAGCTGATTCCTCACCAGTCTCATGATTATTGAAACTCCACGAGGTGAGATCTTACATTGAGCCCCAGACCGAGGGCGATCGACAGTTATATTGTGTTTCTTCCATTTGCTAATGATCACACCAACTGTTGTCACCCTCTCACCAAGCTGATTGGCGATGATCTTGTAGCCCATTCCAGCCTTGTGTAGGTCTACAATCTTGCCCCTGATGTCCTTGGACAGCTCTTTGGTCTTGGCCATGGTGGAGAGATTGGAATCTGGATTCTGTGGACAGGTGTGTGTGTGTGTTTGTTTTTTGTTTTTTTATATATGCACATGTAAAAAAGCTGAGATTAGACGCACTCCCTTTTTAGAGTGCTCCTAATCTCCGCTCGTTATCTGTATCGAAGACACCTGGGAGCCAGAAATCTTGCTGATTTTTTTTGATATGGGATCAAATACTTATTTCACTTGTTAAAACGCAAAAAAAATTCTGGGTATTTTTGTTCTGTTAAAACATTAAAACAACAGACTGATCATTTCTTTGTCTGTGGCAAACGTACAAAATCAGCAGGGCAACCACCACTTTGTTACCTGCCCTAAACCATTGTTTCTTACTTCATGCCTAATTCCCTTTTAGTATTTTGCTTCCATGACCAAAAAAGGCCTTATGCGGTCTTGTCTTAAACATTGGTATTGTTTGCTTTAAAGGATGACATTGGTAATCGCTCAATTATGCATATATCCTGGGTGATGCCATCTGTGCTTGATCGTGACCCATAGGCGTGCACAAGGGGTGTGCCTGGGCACACCCTTATCCTGGGGTTGGCAACCGGTCAATAGTGGGCAGGTGATGGGTAAACCACAATTCTTCCTTGCAGACCCTCAGAACCTGGCCAGGAGAGGTGGCGGGGGTGGAATTTAGTGGAACCGATCAGTATTTTCCTTCTGCAGCAGCTGAAAGTAGGCTCTTCCTCTTCCTCCTCCCTTTTGTCAACATTCAGCTGGCACAGGAGGATTACCCCATATTCATACTTGGGTGAATGCAGCATCAGTCTGATGCCACCTCTTCACTGAAAACGAGCCATTGAACACTGCTGATGGTGACGTCGGCAGAGAGCCGACTTCAGGCCGCTCTCTGGTGAAAACGGGTCACACTTCTTCTGTGACCTTTTTAGGAGAAGCTCAGGCTGGACTTCTCTCCTTTTTTTTTCAACTACATCGTAACCACAGGGGGTCACTCACTTGGCACCACCATCATTCACCAAAACTGCTTTTTTTTTTTTTCTTTAATCGTTTTTATTAGGTTTCACATGAAAATGCAAGTACAATATAAACATTTGTATGTTGTGCAATGACATTGTCGTATTGGTAACAAATAACATGGGTAACACATTGATAACCATCTTACTGATGATGCTCAGTCAAGAATACATGTACAAATTCAACGGATTCCTCTCCTGCTGCGTCACCCCAATCGGGATCTGTTTGTAACTGCTTGTATTTTTGTATGACTCTTTCTGATTGGATGAAGTGGAGAAGCAGGAGGGTGAGGGTTGATGTCACACAATCTCCACTTGGTGACATCGGAGAACACCTTGTATTCATTGACAAGAAAAAGATATAAGGCGTTCTGTGAATAGAGGAGCCCCCCCCCCCCCCCCTGGTCAGTATGCAGTGGTACAATTAATATAGTGGCAAGGACTAGAGATATTATTTTTTTAGTTACTCTTGAAATTCGTTTTTATTTATTTATTTTTTCGTCTGAAAATCCAAATAATTAAGGTCGAATCTGTCATTGAAGGCTCATGGTGTCTGTCGAATGTTCTAAGAAGATGGAATCTTTAAAAAAAAAAAGTTGTTTCCGAAAAAAAAAATAATAATTGCCGGAGCAGCGAAACTGTACGTAGATTTCCGGTCGAATGTTCCGCCTACAAGCTATAGTAGAATTCTAATGTTGTATGACTAGTAATTTATTATATTTATTAATAGTCAACCAACATTAGAATTAATCTATAGCCTATGGGCCGAGCATTTCACCATAAATGTCCGCTCGCTGTGATCGTATGTTTCTAGCTACTTCGTCTCTTCTTCATGTCTCTCTAATGTCATCTCTTCTTCATGTCTCTCTAATGTCGAATCTTTTGTCTTTATTTTGAATAATATTGGACTAATAGTTAAGATTGGGCACATTCGACGAAAACGAAAATAAAGCATTTTGTTTGTCGGATCTTTCGATTTTTTTTTTTATTTTTTTTAAAAAAAAATTTTTTTTCATGACTGCGACATTATAGTGGACACATTGGACAATTTTGACACATTTTTGGGACCATTGTCATTTTCACAGCAAAAAAAGCTATAAAAATGCATTGTTTACTGTGAAAAATACTTTTGCAGTTTGGGAGTTAACCACAAGGGGGCGCTGTAGGGGTTGTGTGACCTCCATATATGTTTTTCTAACTGTAGGGGGGGGCAGGGCTGGACGTGTGATGTCATTGATTGTGTTTCCCTATATTTGGCACTGTGAAGAATGGGGAAGCTGTGTTTACGGCGATCGGGTCCCACGGTCACGGAGCTTCGGACCAGGGCGCGTGGCCGTGACCCATGGCTGGGCACTTAGAGGACGTACAGGTACGTGCTTGTGCTCAGATGTGCCATTCTGTCTACGTATATCTGCAGGAGGCGTGTGGCAGGCGCAGCACTATGAAGTGCCTCATGAGCTGTGGCATTAGAAGAATTGTGATATCTCTGACTTTTCAGTCCAACAAGATTGTCTATTACTCTGAAAATTCCTCTAGCAACGTTCTATGGAAGCAGTAGGTTTAAAGAGCACACCAAATGCTTAAAATAACTTCTTTATTAACTTCACTTTTCTTCATATATAAATACTGCTGCTTGCAGCAGACAGTCCATGTACAAAAAAAAAAAAACACCTGTTGAATGAAGTATAACAAAATGGTTGTTCAAATATTCAATCTTGTCATTTAACATAAGATGGTGGAAATATTTCTTTCTTCAGTATTTATACTCACTGGTTTCGTTTGAGTTAGGAGGTATGAGTTTGTTTGAAGGTATGGTGGAACTACAAGTGAACACACAACTAGATCCGTACACAGTTCTAACCACACTATTTACAATAGGAACATTTTATATAACTGTATGACATACCTATTTTGCCCTTTGTTTCCATAAAACAAAACTCTGTATGTCTGCTCTGCTGTCTGTCTCCATGTGGAATGAATAGTCTAGCAGCACATGTGCAGTATTAGGAACCTCCCAGACAGAAATGGATGCAAAGGAGGCTGTGATAGGTCAAGACTCTGCTCAATGTGAGATTAGCTGTGTTTGGGCAAGGCTACCGATGAGTCACAAAAGCTTAACTCTGTTTTCTGGCATGAACTCTACTGTGTTATTCCTTACCTCCTGCTGCCATACAAACAAATGACTCTTGAAGACATATTTTTTCTTTTGCTTCTGTGAACACAACATACAAATGACATCCAAGCATAAAATCACAGTGAATAACTCTGCCTTTGTCTCTCACATATAAACATGTGCACCACACTAGGTTCCCAGCAGGCTTAGCTGTATATACATGTAGGTTATATTAGCTACCTAGGACAGGTTCTAGCTGGCCAGCTACAAGGCGGTCCTTAAGTGGTTAAAATTACCTGAAATTCGTCCGAAAATGCATTCGGACGAAAACGAATGCACATGTCCTGCAATGACTACTCCTAGAGATGACTGGCTTTCACAGCGATCACTCGGGTATAGGAAACACATACTTTGGTTCATTTGGACCAATACAAGTATCATAACTGGAGTTTAACTTGAAAACGAAGTTCTTGATCTTGCTGGGATAGATGTTGTATTAGGAGTAATAGTAATAGAGCAAACCTACTCGCCTGGAGAAAATGCTGTACTGGGCTCCTTTTTCAGTGCTGGTCACAAAATTGAACCCATAGGCTTTACCATTGTTGGAGGTGAGGGTCCGGGTTCAGAATGGCTGATTCTTCCCTTATGCAGAAATCCCATAACTTTTGTGTGTGTGTGTGTGTGCTTCTGGTTGGGTGACCACCACTGAAGGGAGCCTGAAGAAGGGATTTTTAGCTTCTCATTCTCCTTTTTTCATTTTTATTTAATGTTCTAAATTGTATTTAGATCCTCATTTGGTCACCATGCGTACTACAGAAAATGGTCCTTGAAAACATTGCGTTTCCAACTAATCGCTCCCGCCGCGTTCCTAAGACTCCCTCCCTTGGCACCTGTTGAACAGTCAATTTTCCTGCTCAAGTAGTTTGAAATTTGAGAGACTTGACACCTCCTCTCCGTATTCAGGAGAGCTCAGATAGCTGTGCCCGGCCATCTGGACTGGGTTTGTCAGTTGGGGCGAATGAGGTAATATGCTACAACTGTAAGTCTTTAATACTCTGCCAGTGCCTTGACCTTTCATATTTAGGGCCAACCCAAACTGTAGTCGCCAACGGCAATAGACCAGACCTATACTTATACCCCACCAATGGGCAAATGTGAATTTATCTTGTACCTCTAAATTAAACAAATAAACAAAAATTTGAAAACATACCATCATCCTGAACTTGATGGAATAGCAGAAGGACTCTGGGAACCCCAAAGACCCTGAATGAATGAATGAATGAAAAACTTATATAGCGCGGCACATGCGAACCAAATCGCCTCTGGGCGCTTATTGTATCCGTCTCTCTTGACATCAAAAGAGCAGAGTTTTAATCTGTCTTCTGAAGGTCAGGTGGTTTTCCTCCAACCGAATGCAGGTTGGCAAAGCGTTCCAAAGTCTGGGACCTTGGACCGCAAACCTTCTTTCTCCTTTGGACTTGAGTCTGGCTTTGGGTACTTTGACCAAATGTTGGTCACTGGATCGCAGAATGCGATTGGAATTGAGGGGTTCTATTTTATCGCAAAGATATTGCGGGGCTTTCCCATGGATGCATTTATGAGTCAGACAGAGAGCTTTAAAAGCAATTCTGTCTTTTACTGGCAACCAGTGAAGCGATCTCAGCGACGGTGAGATTGCTTCCCAGGGTTTTTTTCCAGTCACCAGTCTGGCGGCCGTATTTTGTACGACTTGCAGACGTGCGATTTGGTACTTTGGGAGTCCGAGGTAGAGGGCATTTGCATAGTCCAGTCTGGAGTTCACAATTGTTCCCACCACGACTGGCACATCTTCTTTGGGAATGAATGGAATAAGTCTGCGGAGTAGGCGCAGCAGATGGTGAGATCCGCTGACTACTGACCCTATTTGTGCGTCCATTGTCATGTGGGTGTCAAAAATGATCCCAAGACTTTTGACTTTGGCGCTAGGGGAGATGATCTGGCCCAGAATGGGCGGAGGTGTCCAGGTTGTTGCCAGTTGACTCTTGCGACTGGCCTGAAACAGAAGAAGTTCTGTTTTAGAATTGTTGAGTTTGAGATAACTCCTAGTCATCCAGTTTTCAATCGAAGAGAGGCAATTCTCTAAGCTGAGATGATGATCCTTTCTATTGCAGATGCGAAAATACAGTTGCGTATCGTCTGCATATGAGTGATAAAGTAGTTGTTGACTACTGATGACCTCAAAGAGAGGTCGAAGATAGATGTTGAAGAGCACTGGTGACAGAGGTGAGCCTTGGGGGACTCCACATGACACCGTGCGTTTACCAGAAGTGAACGGTCCCAATTTCACCGTTTGAGATCGGTTTCCCAAAAAGGAGGAAAACCATGGTAAATCACCCTCTGTGACTCCGGCTACCTCATTCAGCCGAGTCAGTAGCAGTTTGTGATCTACGGTGTCAAAGGCTGCGCTTAGGTCCAGCAGAACCAGGAGACAAGATTCTCCTTCATCTGCGGCCTCCAGAACGTCGTCCCATATTTTGAGCAGTGCTGTTTCCGTCCCGTGTCCGGGACGGAATCCCGATTGCAGTGGATCGAGTAGGTTGTGGGTATCTAGATGCTGTTGCAGCTGTTGTACCACCACTTTCTCCATTACCTTGGAGAAAACGTTTAGCATTGTTATGGGACGGCGGTGATTTGGATCCTTGGGATCCAGGGTAGGTTTCTTCAAGATGGGCTGGATTGTGCCCTCTTTCAGCAGGGAGGGCACTATGCCTTCCTTAAATGATTGATTTATAAGCTGCGTAATGGGAGGCGCCAGGATGACGGCACATTCCTTTAGCAGCTTAGTAGGGATGATATCACTAGGCGATGTGCTGTTACGCAAAGCGCTGATGATATTTTCTGTGGCCTCGATGGAAACGGGTTCCAGCGTGAACTTTGTTGGTTGGAGCCTGTTCCTCCGGGTGCTGTGTGGTAGCTCAGGAGTATTGTTTTGCGGAATGCTTTCCCGGATTCCCTCAATTTTATTGATGAAGAAATCCGACAATTCATCGCAAAATTCTTGGGTGTCTGTGTTGGGGGCTTCAAGACAGTGTGGATTCATGGTCTGCGAGACCAGCTTGAAGAGATCCCGGGGGCGGTTTAAGGCGCTGTTGATAGCCATGGAAAAATAGTTTTTCTTGGCTTTGAAGATTTCTATGTGATATCTTCTTGTTGTTGATTTGTAGAAGGCGAGGTTCGTCTCGGAAGCGTTTCTTTTCCAGGCGGCTTCTGCCCTTCTACGCTCTTGCTTCAGTAACGATAGCTGGTTGTTGAACCATCCTGCCTTGTTATTCCGGGTAAGGACTTTGCGTTCTGGTGCTACTAAGTCGGCTGACTGTAGTAGGGCTGCGTTTATGGCGTCCAGTATGTCTGCGGCCATTTGATCTGGCTGAATTGTTTTAATTTTATTTTCCAAGGTAGATTTGAAGAGTTCCGAATGGAGCTTCTTCAGAGATCTAGACCAATGTGTTGTCACTGGCTTGGGTGTTTTTATCAATAGGGCAGTATTGGAAATTATGAATTTAATTGCATGGTGATCTGTCCATGGCAATGGTTCATTTTCCGAAATACTTACTTTCAGATTTTGTCTGAAGATAAGATCGAGTGTGTGACCTGAAGCATGTGTGGGCCCACATACTAGTTGCTGAAGTCCTAATCTTTCCAGATGGTCGATACAGGCGTCGGCCACGGGGTCTTGAGAGGAGTTGGCCCAGAGATTGAAATCTCCGAGCAGCAAAAGGTGTTTGCTGGTTATGGCGTAAGTGGAGATGAACTCTGACCATGGGGGTAGAAACTGCGATTTAGGCCCCGGTGGCCTATAGCAGAGCAGGATACGGACGGTCTCCTGTGGGTTTGTTTGCAGTTGCAGAGTAAGGGTTTCCATAAATGGAAGCGAGTGCTGAAGGGCTGGTTTAGATATCACAAGATGCGTTTTATGAATCACCGCCAGTCCTCCACCTCTTTGCCCTATTCTGTTTTCAGTGATGATCCGGTAGTGTTCTGGCACCAATTCTCCAAGAATGGTGTTACAGTCGGCTGTGAGCCAGCTTTCTGTAATAAAGAGACAGTCTAAGTTGTTCTGTAGAATGAAATCATGGATTTCTAATCGGTGTCTTACTGCCGATCTTGTATTGATCAAAGCACATGATATGTGCTTTGCTTGGGGTGGGTAGCTAACTTTTTTAACTGATGATCGTCGATCGATCCTCAAAAGTTGCTCAAATCTCAGGGCCTTTTTGGTGACGGCTGGAAGCTTTGTGGCAAATTGCTTCAGGCCCCAGATGATTTCTGCCGAATATTGCCGAACGGCCATATTCCGCCGGGGGGGGGGGGGGGGGTGGTCAGGTGGCGGTGGGGAGTAGATTCCTTGAATCCTCTCTCCTAATTTTAATTTGGTCCAGAGGAAGGCAAAAAAACCCTGGTTCAGCTAAGCCAATCTGCTGGGCAGGGAAAAAAATTCCTTCCTGATCCCTCTGAGGCGATCGGTTGAGACCCTGGATCAAATCTGATGATATTATGGGGGGGATGGTGTGAAGGGAGTAGTTCCTGCTGGGGGGGGGGTGTACCAAGCTGGCCGATGAGCTGATCTAGGGCCCAAGCTGGGCACCCACTTGCTGGAATAACCCCAGAGAGGGGATGATTAGCTGCCAGGGAGGTGGATGGGGACCTCTGTGGGTAGGGGGGGTGTGCTTGGGCGCAAGCCCCAGGGCGATGCCGAAAGCTGAAGCCGTGCGCCGCTAGGCCGCAGTAGAAGCCGCGGACTTTCCTAAGCCGCGGCTCCCGCGGACCTAGCGTGTCTGGCGCGGACCGGCGAAAACAGCACGGGAACCGTGGCGGGGGTGTGGGGAGGGCTGGGGGTTCCTCTTTTGCGGGCTGGGGCGAAGGCACCGGGGCGATGCAGAGAGCTGTAGCCGTGCGCCGCTAGGCCGCAGTTGAAGCCGCGGACTTTCCTAAGCCGCGGCTCCCGCGGACCTAGCGTGGCTGGCGCGGACCGGCGTAAACAGCAGGGGAACAGCGGCGGGGATGTGGGGACCTGCTGGGGGTGCAACAATTGCTGTCTGGGTGAAGGGAGCAGAATTCCTAGGGCTGGTTTGGCGCGTCTATCCTGAAAAGGACGGGCGCCCTTGATCCTGGGGGGGGACAGGCTGAATTACCTGATGCTCAGATGCTCAGAGGAGGGGGGGAAGGAGAGCTGGAGACGGCTGGAGGTGGAGGTGATCCGGGATCCGGGTAAGATGCGGCTATGCTGGAGCTTGGCTGGGCCGGGGAACCCTAACTGCCTGAAGCCTACACCTGCCTGGAGCTATAGCTCGCACGCTCCTACTCCTAGGAGTCGTGTGCCGTGGGAGCTCCTGCTGCTAATCCTGCTGCCTCAACTCAACTGAGACAAAAAGGATCACAGTGCTGAAGTACCAGCAAAATAAAGTGGGCAGGGAGGACTTTTACGATACACGATAAACAGGTAAACTCAAAAAGTGGAGATCTATTAATACAATAACACAAAGACGAGAGATAAACAGACCTAAACAATGCACATAACGTGACATCAAGCGAATCACCGAAGGTGCAATCCCCAAGGTAGGGTTTTTTTTTTTTTTTTTTTAGGCGAAGGTTGAAGTCGCGATACGGAAGATCTCGACTAGTTTCGCGATGGATATCGCTTCCTCAGGAGACAATCTACAAGTTGTTATATAAACATCAAACACAAATACAATGACATAAGTAAAAATCCATTACATGTAAAAAAAACACCAATAGAAATAAACAGTTTTACATATAGGTAAGGGGGTTGGGGGTCGTGTCTCATACCTAGGGGCAGGGTGTCCCCTCAAACGCCACGGCAACCACAGAAATGTTAATTCCCACGGAAGCCAGGAAAAGAGGTCTAAAAGGGAACCTATTGATATATGTATATGCCAATAGTAATAAAATGAGTAAATGCTCTATGAGGTGGACAGTGGCGGCTGGTGCTCAAATTTTTTTGGGGGGCACAAACGGAAAAACAAAAATTGCAGCCTCACTTTGCCCATCAAACGCAGTCACTGTGCCATGCCATCAAATGCAGTCACTGTGCCATGCCATCAAATGCAGTCACTGTGCCATGCCATCAAATGCAGTCACTGTGCCATGCCATCAAACGCAGCCACCGTCCCCACAGTAAAATGCCCCCCCCCCCCCGGCACTTACCTTTCTGGCTTCTACGTCCCTCGTCCCGCCCTCGATGACACTTCAGCTAATCATCAGGTTACCGATTATCAGATTACCTGATTGGCTGAGACGCCTGTCAGTCTTATCCAAGGAACGCACCGCCAGTACGTCCCGAGGATAAGTGTCAGGAAGCCGACTACAGCCTCAGGGCTGTACTTGGAAAGCCTATCAGAGCCGCTGGTGTTTTTTTACATGTAATGGATTTTTACTTATGTCATTGTATTTATGTTTGATGTTTATATACCAACTCGTAGATTGTCTCCTGAGGAAGCGATATACATCGCGAAACTAGTCGATCTTCTGTATCACAATTTCAACCCTCAAAAAAAGAAAAACCCTACCTTGGGGATTGCACCTTCGGTGATTTGTTTGCTGTAACGTTATGTGCAGTTTTTAAAACATTGTTGAGGTCTGTTTTTTCTTTATCTCTTGTCTTTGTGCTATTGTATTAATTGATGTACCTGAGTTTACCTGTTTATCGTGTACCGTAACAGTCCTCCCCGCCCACTTTATTTTGCTGGTACTTCATGGTCTTTGGGGTTCCCTGAGTCCTTCTGCTATTGATGGGCAAATGTAAAATGCACACCAATGCCGTGTAGACTTCTCGTAATGCCAGCAGGCCAATTGCACAAGTAGGAGGGCATACATTCTGGGAATAAAGGTCTACAACTGAATATTATTGCTGTGTTGGGAATCTGCTTTTGAGTTTTTGGAAATTATTCTTTCTAAAAAGATTTGTCAGGATTTCCGAGATGTGTACAGGCTCTTCTCTTCTGCTGATATGGCTTGGTCTGATTTCTCTGCACACTGTAAGCTTCTCACAATGTACATTAGAAGTTGCGGGAAGGCTGATGGAACCCGCCTCATTTCCTGGCTGAAGAACTGTCCCTTTCCTCCGCATCCTGTCCTTTTTAACCACTTGCCTACTGGACACCTTTTACCCCCCCCCCCCCTCCCCCCATTTTCCTGCCCAGGCCAATTATCAGCTTTCAGCGCTGTTGCACTTTTAGCCTCATACACACGATCTGATTTCCATCGGACAGATCCATGGATTTTTGTACGAAGGGCGTTGGTCGTGAATAGGGATGAGCTTCGAGTTCGGGTAGAACTTATGTTCGACTCGAACATTGCCTGTTCGCCGAACAGCAAACTATTTGGGGTGTTCGCGGCAAGTTTGTGTGAACTTTAGAACCCTGTTAAAGTCTATGGGACTCGAACGTTTGAAATCTAAAGTGCTAATTTTAAAGGCTAATATGCAAGTTATTGTAATAAAGTGTGTGGGGACCTGGGTCCTGCCCCAGGGGACATGTATCAATGCAAAAATAGTTTTAAAAACGGCAGTTTTTTTGACAGCAGTGATTTTAATAATTCCTTTAAGTGAAAAAATAAAAGTGAAATATTCCTTTAAATTTCGCAAATTTGTATAGTATGCCTGTAAAGTAGCGCTTGTTTCCCATGCTTAGAACTGTCCCTGCACAAAGTGTCATTTCTGAAGGAAAAAAAGTAATTTAAAATCACTCGCGGCTATAATGAATTGTCGGCTCCCGGAAATACAGAGAAAAGTCATTCATTAAAAAAAAAATGTGTGGGGGTCCACGGCATTCTTTTTTTAAATTTGGGGTGGAGCTCCCCTTAAAATCATACCAGACCTGAAGGGTCTGGAATGGATATTTGGGGGGAACCCCACATCATTTTTTTTTTTATTTGACGCAGGGTTCCCCTTAATATCCATACCAGACCCGAAGGTGAGTGATTTTTTAAATTACTTTTTTCCTTCAGAAATTACATTTTGTGCAGGGACAGTTAATTTTGTGCAGGAAACAAGCGCTACTTTACAGGCATACTATACACCCCCCCTAGGTACGAAATTTAAAGGAATATTTCAATTTTATTGTTTCACTTTAAGCATTATTAAAATCACTGCTCCTGAAAAAAACGGCTGTTTTTTTTAAAACTTTTTTTGCATTGATACATGTCCCCTGGGGCAGGACCCGGGTCCCCAAACACTTTTTAGGACAATAACTTGCATATTAGCCTTTAAAATGAGCACTTTAGATTTCAAACGTTCGAGTCCCATAGACTTTAATGGGGTTCTAATGTTCACACGAACATTTGGTCTGTTCGCAGGTTCTGGTGCAAACCGAACCCAGGGGTGTTCGGCTCATCCCTAGTCGTGAACTTGTTCTGCATACAGACGGTAGAACTTTTTCAGCCAACATACGTGAAACTGTGTGTTGGTTTTTTTTTTTCCTGCTCTCTAGCAGACTTCTGCTAATGTTGTCTTATGGTTTAGCATTGATTTGGAGTATGCGTGTTTGTACTTTGGATTTTATTTTTTGCTATAGCTGGCGCGGTCGGCAAGTAGTTAAATTCATTGGACTTCAATTATGGGAGGCTCAGCATCGTCTGTGGGCATTAGGTATGGAGGGCTGCATGGAAATATGGCCTGCCACTGAGTGCCCACTTCTCCAGACTGACCCCCCCCCACCCACAGGGCCGATCCTAGGGTCACAGGCGCTTGGGTGCAGAAATATTTCTGGCGCCCCCACATGGGCGTCAGTTTACCAACTTCTCCCCTTTACAAATGTTTCTATGGCAATGACTCAACCACAGAGATGCCCCCCATGAAATATTCATTACCCTGGGATACTTGCATGATCTCTTAACAATAAACAAAATACAGGAGGAAAAGCAGAGTACTTTATTGGGACCTGAAGGGGGGCCTCTGTGATGGACACAGAGAGGGCTTCTGTTAGAGAGTCTGTTAGATGTTCGGTGCCCCCAACTCTGCAGGCGCCTCGGTGCAATGCACCCTGCCTAGGATCAGCCCTGCCCACCCATTAAGGCTTTTTAATATTTGCATAACCCTTCCAAGAGTCAGCCTGCTGCTTGCATTTTAATTTTCAGTAAACGATTTACAGCACCCTGCCAGCCCCTCCCATGAGCCATGCGTTCTCTCTTTTGCATAGAGAAGTATAGAGACCCAGTGCTGTTATCACTGTGCTTAAAATAAGGTATGAAATTAAAGTTTTAGAGAGAAAAACCCAGGAAAGGCTAAATAAAAGCAAACTAAATGCCAGCTTTGACAGGCACCTGAACCAGATGTTTGATGCGACGAAGAGTTGGAGACTGCCGAGAGATAAAGGTAGTCTGTGTGTGAAGCCCGAAAGTTCCGGCACCCAACCCAGACCGACATCTGACAGAGCTGTCTGTGCTGGAACAGGCATGGAGCCAGAGCAGACCAAATGGTGTGGTGGAATAGCCAGACAGCTGGAAAATCACTGGTGGAAGTCAGTATGTGCCGGAGGCGCAAGGACCCTGTATGGTCAGCCACACTGAGGTTGGGGACAGTGAGAACAATGAGGTTGATTTACTAAAGGCAAATAGTCTGTGCAGAGAACAAGAGTCTGAGCAGTCTTCAATAAAGTTTCTTGTAGGTGATGCCCTCCTTTTTAACTGACATAGAATGGTATTATTTCCTAATAAAAAGCAGATTTCCAGAGCCCCACCCACCTTCAGAAGTCAAGAGTCCTCCCCCCCCCTCACCCTTCCTTACCTTGTGCTACTGCTGGGAAGAAGCTGGGAAGCAGAAGGTGCAGGGTCTGGAGGAGGGCTGGCGTCAGCTACCAGAGGAGGCAAAGATGAAGGGGTGCTGCGGCTGCAGAGGTTCAGGGTCTGTAGGTAGAGTTCTGTTCTCTCTGCTACTGACAGCTGAGATGGGGGGCAAAGATGAGGGTGGTGATCCTCCTCTTCTTGGGTCCCCCTTCAGCACTCCTGGCCCTTCCCTCCCACAGCAAGTGTCTTGCTCTGTGTGTCCATTCAGACAGTTGCGGCTTGCCCCCTCCCCTGGCTCACTGACTTTAACAGCATTGGGAGCCAATGGCAGCCACTGCTGTCTCAGCCAATGAGGGAGAGTCCCTAGACAGTTAGCGCTCTTGTGCATCATTGCTGGATTGAGATGGGGCTCAGGTAAGTATTGGGGGGCTGAGAGAGGCTGCTGCACACATTTTTTTTTTATCTTAAAGGGTCACTAAAGTCAAAAATGTTTTTTTTTTTTTTTTTAATAACAAACATGTTATACTTCCACTGTGCAGCTCATTTTGCACAGATTGTCCTCTTACCCTGTCTTCTGGGGTCCCTCGGCGGCTGTCTCAGGTCCTGCTCGCAAAAGCATTCCACATTAATGAGAGCGAGCTTGCATGGTGGAAAGGTTTTGCGAGCGCGCTCCCGTGATACAGCGGCGGGCATAGCCCCGCGCGCTGCGTCATCCGCTGTGATTGACAGCAACGCCAGCCAATGGCTGCGCTGCTATCAATCCGCCCAGCCTAGCCAATCAATGAACGGTCAGGTAACTAAAACAGGGGGCTCGGGGGGGGGGGGGCGGTACCATTGGATGTTTTTTAATGCTTAGGAAAAAACATTTACCTTTACAACACCTTTAATGCATAGAATACATGAAGGTAAAAAACCTTCTGCCTTTACAATCACTTTAAATCTGGTGACAGGGTCTCTTTAACCCCCAGCTATTTTTTGTAACCAGTCCTGAACGCCTGGGGGACGGGACGGGAAGGATCAGCAATCACGTGACCGCTGTGACCATCCTAATCGGAAGCCGGTCCCGCTGCCTTCTAATCTTCTGGAGGGAAAGTGGTCTTCAATAGCCCGGTCTTTATACTGGGAGTGATCCCACTCGCGGCACACAAACATTATCTGCCCAGCAATGCATATGTGCGGCGAGTGTGCCACTACACGCGTTAGGCGGTCCTAAAGAGGTTCAAATACTCCATGGGAAAATCTGTTCACTGGCCTCGACTAGCCATATACATTAAGATTTCTTGCCTTTAGCCCAACGAGGGAAATCGTTGGCTTGCCCATGCTAGACGGCATGGGTGGAGGAATCTCCTCTACTGACTGTCATTTGCCCACAAAGTGACTGCAACTGATTGGCTGCAGTCTCTGCTCAGTTCGAATATTTTCCGTCCAGGCTCCTTCAATTTTCAGATCCAACGTCGACTAGCTGAGTGCTGCCAACTGGGCCACCCATGGCTCAGATTTCGAGTGGTGTTGACTGGGCCACCCATCAGCCGAAATTCGAACCGCGTTCGGCTAGCATTACTTGAAGAGAAAAAGCGGGCACCTTGGCAAGTGGACTAATCCTTTGAAAGCTCTCTGATTCCAATTTTTACACTAGTGGGTTATTTATGCTTTTTCCATTATAATTATTAGACATGTGCACTGCTGGGGGAAAAAAGTTTGCTTTTTTTTATATATTAATTTTTTTGCATTTTTTGAAAATTCGTAAATTGAACAATTTGGAGGTTTCGGAATTGATGAATTTTGTCGGAACTAAACTAATTGCACATGTCTAATTATGTAATGTATAACAACTTTTTTTTCAAGGGAGGGGGGGGGGGGTGGCATACATTTTACTAAACTACCACAATTGTAGTGTGTTGGTTTGGTTTCTTTTTATTATTTTTTTTATTGCAAGGTAGACATGACATTAATTCAATAAACAGATATGTCATCTTTATCGCCCTTCACCGGGAAATTATTTCTGCTCTAATGCCACGTACACACGATCGGTTTGTCTGATTTCTCATCGGACGAACCGATCGTGTGTGGGCCCCATCGTGTTTTTTTTTTTTCATCGGTGAGAAAACGTAGGACCTGTTTTAAAATGACCTGATGGTTAAACTTTTTATATATATATATATATATATATATATATATATATATATATATATATATATATATATATATATATATATATATCATTGAACTTAATTTTTCTCAGCACGTCGTAGTGTTTTACGTCACCGCGTTCTGACACAAATGAATTTTTAACTGATGGTGTGTAGGCAAGACTGAAAGTCGGCTTCATCAGATATCTTATGAAAAAATCCATCGGTCCATTTTCATGGGATGAACCGATCGTGTGTACAGGGCATAAGAGAAACTATAAACTGATCTTGCTACTAGTATTATACAGGACTTGTATAACACCAACAGTTTACGCAGCGCTTTACAATATATAATATACCGTATTTTCCGGTGTATAAGACAACCGGTTGTATAAGACGACCCCCCTAATGCTACTGGTATTTCCGAAGTTTTTCCTCGCTTTATAGGACGAACCCCCCCCCCCCCCCCTTCTGAGGCTTCATATTGCTTCTCAAACGAAGTTGGAGTCGTATGGTGCTGAGCCAATCATAGCGATCGATGTATTCTATTGAATAGAAAGCCTGCTCCGATTGGCAGAGGCTGTGACATCAGCCTGCGCCTCTCTGACTCACTGTAATGTAGCCTGCTCGGATTGGCAGAGGTTGTCTCCAATCCGAGCAGATTTGGCAGGCTCTGTGTTCATTACAGGCTGAAAAGCCTGCCGGGATTGGCTGAGCGGTGCAAAGTGTATGCATACATTACCGAGCATCCTGGCGGCGCTGACATACATTTGGCAGCTGCTTCACCCGGCATATAAGACGACCCCCAGTTTTTGAATGTGAAATTTAGATGTTAACCACTTCCCGCCCAAAGGACGTCATATGACGTCCTGGACTTTCAGACAGTGGAGATATCTGAAAGATGCCTGCAGCCAGGCCCGTCGCTACAGGACAGGCAAAACAAACAATTGCTTGGGGCCCCGAGCTGGCATGGGGCCCCCAAATTCCCCTTCCCAGGCTTTAGCGTGGCCGAGCGCCCTCTCTCTTCCCCCTGTTGTCCTATCAGTCCGGCCAGGTACCGCGCGTGGTACAGCAGATTCAGTTGCCTGTTCCCAGCCGGTGACGCGTCATATTCGGCTCCCTATCATACAATGCTCCGGAAGTGACGTAGCGGGCAACTACGCATGCGTGATGCGTTCCAATGTATTTACGACAGTACACACCAGAGAAGCCGTCATTCAGGGCGACGTGGACTTAGGGGGAAGTGGCCAGTTGACCTCACGTCCTTGCTTTGCTCGGACGGCTTGCTCTGCTCACTCGGCCTCCTGGCTCTTTTTTTAACATCCTCTAATCCACGGGGATGTTAAGATAGAGCCTGGATGCCAAACGAGGTTTCGCTGATGTGTACTGTCGTAAATCCATTGGAACACATTGCAGATGCGTTTGGAACGCATCGGGCATGCGCAGTTGGCCGCCACATCACTTCCGCAGCATTCTGTTATAGGGAGTAGAGTATGACAAGTCACCGGACTGACAGGAAGTGCACACTGAGTGCTCACTTCCTTTCAGTCCGGCCGGGAACACAGGAAACTGAATCTCCTGTACCGCGATATACCCGGCCCGGGCACTATCTGATAGGGGACTAGGGACCCATAATGATAGAACATCGGACTGACAGGAGGAAGAGGAGCTCGGCCACGCTACAGTGGCCGGCTACAGGGAAGAAGTGGACATGAGAATAGAAAAACATAGGGACTAGGGAGGGGAGCAAGAACATGGGTGTAAAAAATTAGCGTAGCGCTAACGTAGGTTTTGCGTGCGGGGGGGTGCTGGGGGACATTTTGCTTGGGGGCCCCCAAATTCCTTCAAACTGCCCTGCTTGCAGCTATAGGCATCATTCAGATATCCATCTCTTCAGCCGGCGATCCTGTGCACCATAAGAACGATCATAGCAGCAGTTCCACCGCTTGATCGTTCTCATAGGTGACGTGTGTGTGTGTGTGTGTGTCCCCCCCCCCCCCCCCTCAATCCGGTGCTTCTCAGAGACCCGGAGAAACGATATGCCAGTGCCGGATGGGAGGCATAGAGATGACTGGTGACCAGATGGTCACCAGTCATCTCTATGATCGTCGGAGGCCCGGGTGCGATGTAATGATGTCACGCCCGGGTACCGGAATGTAAACAAAGCCGCAATCGCGGCTGTAAGCATTAGATCCTTGTTTTTTTTGTTTTTTTTTACGATCTCATGCTTTCCAGCCTGGAGGAGAGATGTGGGGTCTTATTGACCCCCCCCCCCCCCATCTCTCCATAAAGAAGACAGGTCATAAAGCATTCCTATTACAAGGGATGTTTACATTCCTTGTAATAGGAATAAAAGTGATCAAAAAATGTAAAAATGAAGTAAAATAAAAAAATAAATGTTTTAAATGCCCCTATCCCTGGTAGCTCACACTCGAAAGTGAACACACACAAGTCCCGCCCACATATGTAAATGTCAATCAAACCACACATGTGAGGTATCGCCCCATGCATTAGAGCACCAGCAACAATTCGAGCACTAGACCTCCTCTGTAACTCTAAACTGGTAACCTGTAAAAAAAAAAGACGCCTAATGAGATTAAGTACTGAAGTTTGGCGCCATTCCATGAGTGTGCGCAATTTTAAAGCGTGACATGTTGGATATCTGCTCGGCGTAAGTTCATCTTTCACACTATATAAAAAAATTGGGCTAACTTTACTGTTTTTTCTATTCAAAAAAAGGCGTTTGAAAAATGATTGCGCAAATACCGTGTGAGATAAAAAGTTGCAATGACCGCCATTTTATTCCCTATGGTGTCTGCTAAAAAAACATATATAGTGTTTGGGGGTTCTGAGTAATTTTCTAGCAAAAAAATAGATTTTTGCATGTAACAGAGAAGTGTCAAAATAGGCCCGGTATGGAAGTGGTTAAAGGTTGTCTTATACGCCAGAAAATATGGTAGTAACAAGCCTATGAACAATGGGCAAGTATACAGAGTTATCATTTTCCATCCGGTGAAGCTAAATGTATCCTATCCACCATCTGTCACACTTTGCAATTCTACAAAGGATTTTATTTTTAACAATTGCAGTTTTGCTTTAGCTTCATAAATGTCCTGCATTGTCCTACAAACAATCGGTTCATACAAGATAAATCGGGCACTCGCAATATTTCCTTGACTACGAAATGAGTTCATGTGTTTTTTTTTTTTTCACTTTTATAAGAAGTTGACCTGAGAACGGAGAACATCAGACCACAGTTGGTGTTGAAGGCTCATAATGTGTGAGCCTGTGGTGAAAAATATGAATCAGTATAAACACTTGATGTTTAGTTTTCTTTTAATCACGTCTTCCATGGTCTTTGTGGCCAAATATTTGCAATTCCGACTTTATGTAAGCAAGGGTCGAATTCGTTGTGTAGTATTCAAAAGCGACTTTTATATATACTGCTGGAGATCCCATGCCTTAAGGTGGGTAATGACTGGTCACAACATCAAAGGGAGTCCCTTAATACATATTTGGTGTCTATGGGCTTTTTAAATGGAGTTTTTATTTTAATTTTATTTTTATTCTGTTGAAGACCAGCATTTTTTCAGTTGCAGTACCCGTTTTAAAGGTTTTCAAAATCTCAAGGCAGCCCTGAAATTTTTTTTACATGCCACTTATCAGTGAGGACCCTAACCCCTGGAGTGATACACAAATGCCCATTCACATCGAGGGCCCACCATCAGATCAGAAGTGCCCCCCCCCCCTCATTAGAGTCCCATAATCAGATCAGAGGCCCACCCTTCATGAGACAGATCCACCATCAGATCAGAGCCCCCCCCCTTCATGAATGACCCACCACCGTCAGAGGTCCCCCACCCACAGAATAGAAGTCCCTCCTTCAGGAGTCGGACCACCCCCCTGCACAAAACCACCATCAGATCAGAGGTCCCCCTTCATAAAAAGGTTCCAACTTCAGATCAGAGATGGTCCCTGTAACGGAATGCACCGTAACAGACTGAGATATTCCTATGTCTAGGGTCACCTTATGTCCACTAGGGCCATAGGGTGACAAATAATCATAATTCATATGTTACAGAAGACATTAATAAGGGACATTAATAATAATTCATGTTTGCAGGATGTCTTCATATACCAAAAGCGGTTAGCTATGCAATCTGGGCACACATGCTTTTGAAAGGTGTTAATTCAGGTCAGCCAGCCAGTGAGTCATACCTTTGTATAATATGCTATTGAAATATCTGAAGGTGTGGATTGCACCCACTCTCACTAGACTTTGCCATTGTGTGATAAAGCTGTATATATATAACTTATTCAACTAGATGTCTGTGTTATTATTCAAGGTTAATTGAACCCTATTGAAGATGCGGTGCCGACCGGTCTACATGGTTAGCTTACCTGAATGCCTTTTAGAGTGTGATTGAAGCCCCCCATGGTGTGAAGGGGGGTGGAGATTGCATTGTCCTGTGATTAACTGTATTATGCTGTACTGGATATAAGAGCTGAGAAAATACTAATAAATTGTCATATCTTTGGAAGCAAGAACGGAGCTCTGTCTCGTTTATTCTGGGAAAGGATATGGATCGTGTATGCAATATTGTCGGAGTGTGTCAGATAAGCTTGTCGTGGTTGGATGGAAGGTTGTAAGCGGTGGTGACCGTTACAGTCCCCTCCCCGAAGGACTTGCCATTGGATCAGAGGTCCTTTTTTTTATATCGGAGTCTCCCGATCACATCAGAGTCCCTCCATTACAAGATTCTCTTGGGCTAGAAGCCCAACCTTCCCATTGGATTTCCCTAATCAAAGTCCCAACCCTTCCTTTCTGTCCCTTCTCTTCTTTTTTTTTTTTTTTTTAATGTCCTTGGTTTTACATATTTTAAAATTACAGACCAAGGAAAGAAAAAATATCGCATTGGTGCAAATTTTATATAACCTAGTGGAAAAAGAATGCTCAAAGGGAATGTATGCATTTTACTTAAAGAACTTTGTTTTGTCATTGTTGCAACCTGAGTATTTCATTTATTTGATATAGAAGTTATTATTATTATTATTATTATTTTCGTTTTAGACTTTATTTTCTTCATGGAGAGGTTTAGCTCTAAGTAGAGACCCGATTCAGAACCTCTGTGCAATGCTGCAGCAACAGATCATGTTATAATAGTGGCTTATTTTATTTATTTTTTCAGCCAGAGATTCCCTGCAAAGTAAAAGCAATCATAGCGGCCGATTAGCCGCTTAATTGCTTTTATGGGTGTTGGGAGGGGACGACACGCCCCCCCCTTCCTGCCACCTTCTGGTGCTTCTCCTGGCACACACATGCTATCAGGGAGCCAGAGAATGAGTCCACTGTTGGCAGTGGTTTACCATAGAGCTCGCCGGGGACCATCTCTATGACCTTCGGAGGCCGGAAGCGGCATCATGATGTCACTTCTGGCACCGGCAGATGTAAACACTGCCGGTTTTTTATTTGCTGAATAGACTGATGTATTTATTGACCCCGGATATCTCCATAAAGAGGACCTTGCATCCCCTATTTCCTATTATAAAAGTGTGTGTTGTTGTGTTTTTTTTTTTTTGCTTTGTTTTTTAAGAAATTTCCATCCCGTCATGTTCACGTGAGAAGGAAACCCATACGTAGGTCACGCGGTTTTCCTTTATGTAAACGGCATTCAAACCGCACATATGCAAAAGTTGGGGCGAGAGCAATAATTCTTGCACTAGACCTCTGTATCTTTATAGACTAGTAACCTGTAAAAAAAAAAGCGTAGCCTAAAGATATTTTTAACCCCTTCCATACCGGGCATTTTCACCCCCTTCCTGCCCAGACCAATTTTTAGTTTTCAGCGCTGTTGCAATTTGAATGACAATTGCGCGGTCATGCAACACTGTACCCAAATTAAATCGTTATGTTTTTTTTCCCCACACAAATAGAGCTTTCTTTTGGTGTTATTTGATCATCTCTGCGTTTTTTTTTTTTTTTTTGCGCTATAAACAAAGAAGAGCGACAATTTAAAAAAAAAAATAATATATATATATATATATATATATATATATATATATATATATATATATATATATATATATATATATATATATATATATATATATATATATATATATATATATATATAAATTTTTTATTTAATAAATATCACAATTTTTTTTTTTTTGTAATTTTTTTTTTTTCCCTCAGTTTAGACCAGGGATCCTCAAACTACGGCCCTCCAGCTGTTTCGGAAATACACATCCCATGAGGCATTGTAAAACTCTGACATTCACAGACATGAGTAGGCATGATGGGAATTGTAGTTCCTGAACAACTGGAGGGCCGTAGTTTGAAGACCCCTGGTTTAGACCGATACGTATTCTTCTACGTATTTTTGGTAAAAAAAACGCAATAATCGTATATTGATTGGTTTGCGCAAAAGTTACAGTGTCTACAAAATAGGTGATTTATGGCATTTTTATTAATTTTTTTTTACTAGTAATGGCGGCGATCTGCGTTTTTTTTTATTTATTTTTTGGTGACATTGGGGCGGACATATCGGTCACTTTTGACACGTTTTTGGGACCATTCGCATTTACACAGCGATTAGTGCTATAAAACTGCACTGATTACTGTGTAAATGTGACTGTCAGGGAAGGGGTTAACAATAGGGGGCGCTGAAGGGGTTAAAATGTTACCTAAAGTGTGTTCTAATTGTAGGGGAGGGGGACTCACAAGGGGAGGAGACCGATGTGTGTTCCTCTGTACTGGGAACACACATCTGTCTCCTCACCGCTGACAGGAGGTGGATCTGTGCGTTTACATACACAGATCTACACTCCTGCCGTGATCAGCGGTAATCGCGGGTGTCCGACGGAAATCGCGGCCGTCGGGCACACGCGCGGGATCGCGAGTGGTGCCGCGGCGCGTGCCCTAGAACGCCGGGAACAAAGGACGTTATGTGACGTCCACTCTCATCGGCAAGGGGTTGCTCCAGACGTCAATCCCCTATGGCCCGGTATGGAAGGGGTTAAGTACTGAAGTTTAGCGTCCTTCCACAAGTGTGCAATTTTAAAGTGTGACATGTTGGGTATCCTATTTAATCGGTGTAACATCTTTCACATTATACAAAAAAATTGGGGTAAATATTGTGTTTAAAGGGTCACTAAAGTCAGGGATATTTTTTGAAAAAAATAACAAACATGTGATACTTACCTCCACTGTGCAGTTCGTTTTGCACAGAGTGGCCCGGAAAGCTGTCTTCTGGGGTCCCTCGGCGGCTGTCTGGGCTCCTCCTCGCAAAAGCTTTCCTTCTTCATGCGAGGGCGCTCGCATGGAGGAAAGCTTTTGCGAGCGCGCTCCCGTGATACAGCGGCGGCCATAGCCGCCGACTGTATCACTCGGCTCCGTCCCCCAGCGCGCCGCGTCATCCGCCCTGATTGACAGCAGCGCTAGCCAATGGCTGCGCTGCTATCAATCCGCCCAGCCTAGCCAATCAACGGCCAGGCTGGGAACCGAAGAGGACGACGTGGACGCGCCCGGGAGATTCGAATGGTCAGGTAAGTACAACGGGGGCTCGGGGGGGGGGCGGTGCTGCTAGATGTTTTTTTACCTTCATGCATAGGATGCATGAAGGTAAAAAAACTCGTACCTTTACAACCCCTTTAAGCTTTATATTCATGAGAAAAATTGCATTTGAAAAATTGCTACGCAAATAAGGTGTGATCGATAAAAAAAAAAAAAGATAGATAGAGATATATATATAAAAATTAAATCTGGGTAATTTTCTACATGTAGACGAGGAATGCCAGAATTGGCCTGGTATGGAAGTGGTTAAAAGCAGCTGGGACAAAAGGCCACTGTCCTTGTACCATTTTTAAAATGGCACCGGGACTACAGCGGTTAAGGTGCATTTTTATACACAAAGACCTTGGCTATCCATTATGTCTACGACCTTCAGATGCAGTGCTGAGAAGTTTTAAATTATTATTGGCAAACCAGTCAACTGTTTAGCGTCCTAAAAAGACCATTTTATTTCAGGCAGGAGGAAAAATTCATCTGGAAGCAGTCTAGCGCCCTATTTGCCAGATTAGTCCATATTCCTGTCCACTAAATGGTGGTAAGCAGGTATGGGCTGGTAATCCTTGTGGCCCCTGGGCTGCTTTGCTGCAGGTTATCATTAGGTTGCAGCCCTTCTTGAAACCTCCGCCAAGGGGTCACAGGAACAGAGTCCCTAGGATTCAGATACAGGATATGAAAGACAGAAGGTCAGAGGACATGCCAAGGTTGGGCAGGAAGCAGGCAATGGCGTAGTTGGTGTCCAAGCAAAGGCTGATGCAGGTGGCAGTCAAGAGCATATCTGGTGTCCAGGGAAAAGGTAGAGGCAGGTGCCACCCAAGAGCACAGTTGGTGTCCATGCAGGAGGCAGGCAAGAGTGTATTTGTGTTGAGTCAGGCAGCCGACAAAAGCCTAGTACATGTCCAGGCAAAGATGAAGGTGGGTGGCAGGTAGGAGTATAGTTTGTGTCCAATAAAAGCTTAAGGGAAGTAGCAGGCAGGAGCATTGCCAGGTTCAGGCAAAGGTAGAGGCAAGGCAGTATCCAGCCAAAATTGGAGGCAAGCGGCAGGCAAGAGCAAAATCGTTGTCCATGCAAAAGTTGAGGCAGCCAAGAGCGTAATTGGTGTCTAGCCAAAGGTTAAGGCAGGGGAGAGCATAGAATGGGTCCAGGTCAAGGCAGGGAAGAGCATAGCTGGGGTACAGGTCGAGACAGGCAGGAATGTAACTGGTGTCCAGGTAGAGTCAGGCGCAAGAGTGTAGTCCGTGTCCAGCCAAAAGTCAAGTAGTTATCGGTATTTGTATCGCAATCTTTCTTGGAGAAGGCTCAAGGGCAGGGGTCCCCTAACCACCGGGGTGTGGTCTCTGCAGCCAGTCACTGCTGTTTCCGCCCTCACACCCGGTGTTCTGTTGACCTCAATGCTGGAGGTGCGCCAGGGAGCAGAGCGATGACCTTATCTCACCTCCCGTCCTTCATCATCGCTCTCCTGCCTTCACTCAGAACCCACCCTGCACAGAGGCCTCTGGTGGCAGGCAGCATGGCAAGTGACATTTCGCATCTGATGACAGGCAACGTGGCAATTCGCAAGTGATGCACTGAGCATTATGGTGAGATTAACTATTTCATTTATTACTATGTAGTAATAATATAAATAATGCGCTTCAATCGCCCTGACACCATATCGAGCATGGTGCCATGATGTTTAAAGTGCTAACACCAGCCATTGCCTGCAAAAAACACCACCATATTGAAGGTATTTGACAGCACACTGCAGATCGTCAAGTTGAATCCAAACGTTTTTTTTTTTAAAGCATGATCCGATCACAAGTGAGAGTTTAACGTTTCAGAGTCATGCTGAACCCCTTCGGGCATGTGAAAAACCGTTTGCACTCTACTTGAAGATCCCTGGTGTGCTGGCAAACTTCATTTCAGCTAAGGGTCAAGGCAGGCAAGGCATAGCTGGTGTCCAGGCAAAGGTCTGAGGTAGGCAAGAGCATAGGCAGTGTCCAGGCAAAGGTCCAAGGTAGGCAAGAGCATAGGCGGTGTCCAGGCAAAGGTCTGAGGTAGGCAAGAGCATATTCAGTGTTCGGTCAAAAGCAGGCAAGAGCACAGCCGGTGTCCAGGCAAAGGTCTGAGGTAGGCAAAAGCATAGCCACTGTCCAGGCAAAGGTCTGAGGTAGGCAAAAGCATAGCCGGTGTCCAGGCAAAGGTCTGAGGTAAGCAAAAGCATATTCTGTGTCGATACTCTTGCCTACCTTGACCTTTGCCCAAACACCGGGTATGTGCGAGGTAGGCAAGAGCCTTTCCCTGGACACCGGCTATGCTTTTGCCTACCTCAGAACTTTGCCTGGACACCAGCTGTGCTTTTGCCTGCTTTTGCCCGAACACTGAATATGCTCTTGCCTACCTTGACCGTTGCCCATTCAGTGTTCGGTCAAAAGCAGGCAAGAGCACAGTCTGTGTCCAGGCAAAGGTCTGAGGTAGACAAGAGCATATTCAGTGTTTGGGCAAAGGTCTGAGGTAGGCAAGAGCATAGCCGGTGTCGAGGTAGGCAAGGGCATATTCGATGTTTGGGCAAAGGTCAAGGCAGGCAGCAGGCAAGGGTGTAATTGTGTCCAGGCAAAAGTAGAAGTGGGCAGCGGACACGATTTGTTGTCTGTATCCAGACTGAGGTCAAGGCAGCAAAGCAAGAGACTGTCATCAACAAGCAGAGTTTGAAACGGGAGCAAAAGACACAAGCTGGGTCAGGCAGTCTAATCGCTACCAGGACAAACTGGAATCTTTGCACACACAGGGCAGCAGGCAAGAAGACCCAGCACCAGACACCAGGAGAGAAGGTTTTTTAAATACCCCGTAAGGGGCAAGAGCACCTCTCAGCTTCAGGGATGGAGGACCACCCACTCTACCGCACATGCACCAACATGTCAAGCTCCTGCTTAGGCGCGCAACCAACCATTGCCAAAAGGGACAACCATTATGGTCATGGGTTGATTGTACAAGAGGTGGAAAGCCTACCTTTTTTAAAGCACCTTGAGGCCACGTACACACGATCAGACCGGTCCGATGAAACTGGTCTGAAGACCAGTTTCAT
The DNA here is from genome assembly GCA_029574335.1 of Rana kukunoris. Taxonomy (NCBI): domain Eukaryota; kingdom Metazoa; phylum Chordata; class Amphibia; order Anura; family Ranidae; genus Rana; species Rana kukunoris. Next base: position 522,648,763 of record CM056051.1, read on the forward strand.
CGGACCAAATTGATCGTGTGTACGGCCCATCGGACCAACGTTTTAAGACTTGCTTTAAAATCTGACCGTCGGACCAAAACGATGGTTAGTACACAAAAGCATCGGACCAAAAACCCGCGCATGCTCAGAATCAAGTCGACGCATGCTTGGAAGCATTGAACTTCGTTTTTCAGCACGTCGTTGTGTTCTACGTCACCGCGTTCTGGTCTGATCGGGTTTGGGACTGTTGGTGTGTACGCACATCGGACCATCAGACCACGTCAGCGTGGTCTGATGAAAACGGTCCGTCGGACCAGTCTCATCGGACCGGTCTGATCGTGTGTACGTGGCCTGAGATGCAATGTTGCTTTCTTATAACTGAAGGTATCTACACGTGGGGGTGCGTTGGGTATAAATATGCGTCTGTTGGAGACGACGCATATCATTTTTTATAGGGATGTCCCGATACCACTTTTTTAGGACTGAGTACAAGTACCGATACTTTTTTTTCAAGTAGTCGCCGATACCGAATACCGATACTTTTTTGAAATGTGTCCACATATTGCAGCCATGTCCCCCACATATTGCAGCCATGTCCCCCACATATTGCAGCCATGTCCCCCACATATTGCAGCCATGTCCCCCACATATTGCAGCCATGTCCCCCACATATTGCAGCCATGTCCCCCCACATATTGCAGCCATGTCCCCCCACATATTGCAGCCATGTCCCCCCACATATTGCAGCCATGTCCCCCCACCACATATTGCAGCCATGTCCCCCCACATATTGCAGCCATGTCCCCCCCACATAATGCAGCCATGTCCCCCCCACATATTGCAGCCATGTCCCCCCCACATAATGCAGCCATGTCCCCCCCACATAATGCAGCCATGTCCCCCCCACATAATGCAGCCATGTGCAGCCCCCCCCCACATAATGCAGCCATGTCCCCCCCACATAATGCAGCCATGTCCCCCCCACATAATGCAGCCATGTCCCCCCCACATAATGCAGCCATGTCCCCCCCACATAATGCAGCCATGTCCCCCCCACATAATGCAGCCATGTCCCCCCCACATAATGCAGCCATGTCCCCCCCACATATTGCAGCCATGTCCCCCCCACATAATGCAGCCATGTCCCCCCCACCAGCCATGTCCCCCCCACATATTGCAGCCATGTCCCCCCCCACATATGCAGCCATGTCCCCCCCCACATAATGCAGCCATGTCCCCCCCCACATAATGCAGCCATGTCCCCCCCCACATAATGCAGCCATGTCCCCCCCCCACATAATGCAGCCATGTCCCCCCCCACATAATGCAGCCATGTCCCCCCCCCCACATAATGCAGCCATGTCCCCCCCCCCACATAATGCAGCCATGTCCCCCCCCCACATAATGCAGCCATGTTCCCCCCCCCCCCATAATGCAGCCATGTTCCCCCCCCCCCCCCATATACGCAGCCATGTTCCCCCCCCCCCCCATATACGCAGCCATGTTCCCCCCCCCCCCCCCATATACGCAGCCATGTTCCTCCCCCCCCCCCCCATATACGCAGCCATGTTCCCCCCCCCCCCCCATATACGCAGCCATGTTTCCCCCCCCCCCCCCATATACGCAGCCATGTTCCCCCCCCCCCCCCCATATACGCAGCCATGTTCCCCCCCCCCCCCATATACGCAGCCATGTTCCCCCCCCCCATATACTCAGCCATGTTCCCCCCATATTGCAGCCATATCCCCCGTACCTGATGATGACGCCATGTAAAGGGCACTCCATCTTGCTCGGGATTGGACAGATCCCGAGCAAGAGGGAGTGTCCTTTACATGGCGCGCTGCAGGGAAAACCGCTTTTGAAAGTAAAGGTGCCTACAATGTTCGCGGCGGCAACGGCTTTGTAAAGGCGGCGGGGGCGGCTTTGCATATGCGGCGGCGAGGGGGGGGGGAAGTATTCTATTTAGGTATCGGGGGTATTTGCGGGAGTACAAGTACTCCCGCAAATACTTGGTATCGGTCCCGAGACCGATACTGGTATCGGTATCGGGACAACCCTAATTTTTTACATCCATTGCAATACTTGGCAGGCATGTTAAACCGTACTGCTAGTTTTACAACGTGTGCCTCAAAGCAGAAACATCGGGGCAACTGTTGCCTTCTACTCCTTCAGTAAGATGGCGCTCCACCAAACCTTCGCAATTCTACTTGATTTTAAAGCTCAACCCAAAAGTCCTCGAAGCCTTTTTCCTTCTCGTTGACTTTAAAGCTGGGCATACAACAGTAGAATGTTGTTCCTTTTATTGACTCGAAGTGCTGAACGATAGCGGCGCGGCCTCTTCTCGCTCGCTTTTCTTTGGTCTCGCGCACACATCTGTGAGCTCCCCCCCCCCCCCCCCCAACACACACACCTCTGGCTCCCCCTCCCTCCATACCTCTTTCTTTCTAGCTCACAAGGGGAGGTCAGCGGTGGGGAGGGAGGTGCACTATATATGGGGTGAGTTAAGGACAGACTCCAGATGTTATGTAATATAACCGGAGAGAGGGGTTCTGGGCAGAGGGCCAGGCGCTGTATACAGCTGTGCGTATATGTGTGTGTGTGTACATGCAGCGCAGCCTATAGACCGACTCTTTGTGTCTGTGCCGAGGAATGGCGAGCCCCCTACCGAGTGTGCCCGCGCCCGTGTATACCTGGGGCTCTACCGTGCCTATTGTGGTGCTGCTAGCCTGCAATCTAAGATTATCTAATCGGGTTATTGTTGATCCTTCAGGCGTCTTCTCTCCCCCCCCCCCCCCCCTTTATGAAGTCATCGCCTCCCTTTAATGGGTCACACCCGCCAAACACCAGCGTTACACGCCAGACAGGTTGTGTGTCACACCGCAAGGCTGCAGAAGTTGTGGGACTGTAAGGGAGGGGGGACTCTGCTCCCGTCTGTGTCACCCAGGGGGGAGGAGAGTGCAGAGTCCCATGTCACTGATCACCTAAATCTCTTCTGTGACACCCTGCAGGAGGAGGAGACATGGCTATGATTGGTGTCGCCTTGCAGGAGGAGGACAGACTCGTAGCCCCCTTCTGTTTTGTATCAAACTGCAGAAGGAGGTGACATGGTACTGGCTGGTGTCACCCTGCAGGAGGAGGAGACATGGCACTGGCTGGGCAGGAGGGGGAGACATGGCACTGGCTGGTGTCACCCTGCAGGAGGAGGAGACATGGCACTGGCTGGGCAGGAGGGGGAGACATGGCACTGGCTGGTGTCACCCTGCAGGAGGAGGAGACATGGCACTGGCTGGGCAGGAGGGGGAGACATGGCACTGGCTGGTGTCACCCTGCAGGAGGAGGAGACATGGCACTGGCTGGGCAGGAGGGGGAGACATGGCACTGGCTGGGCAGGAGGGGGAGACATGGCACTGGCTGGTGTCGCCCTGCAGGAGGAGGAGACCCAGCTATAACTGGTGTCGCCCTGCAGGAGGAGGACAGACTCTTATCTACCTTCTATATGTATTACCCTGCAGGAGGAGGAGTCATAGCTAGAATTAGTGTCCCTTCTGTCTGTATCACCCTGCAGGAGGAGGACAGACTCATAACTCCCTTCTCCATACCTGGCCGGTGTCACCTTGCAGGGGGAGATCTATCCCTGGCCGGTGTCACCCTGCAGGGGGCGGGGGGGTTTATCCCTGGCCGGTGTCACCCTGCAGGGGGCGGGGGGGTTTATCCCTGGCCGGTGTCACCCTGCAGGGGGCGGGGGGGTTTATCCCTGGCCGGTGTCACCCTGCAGGGGTGGGGGATATATCCCTGGCCTGTGTCACCCTGCAGGGGGTGGGGGGTTTATCCCTGGCCGGTGTCACCCTGCAGGGGGAGATCTATCCCTGTCCGGTGTCTCCCTGCAGGGGGAGGGGGGCTCTATCCCCGTCCAGTGTCACCCTGCAGAGGGGGGGGGGGGAATCTATCCCTGGCCGGTGTCACCCTGCAGGGGGAGGGGGGATCTATTCTTGGCCGGTGTCACCTTGCAGGGGGAGGGGGAATCTATCCCCGTCCGGTGTCACCCTGCAGGGGGAGGGGGATCTATTCTTGGCCGGTGTCACCCTGCAGGGGGAGGGGGTATCTATTCTTGGCCGGTGTCACCCTGCAGGGGGATCTATTCTTGGCCGGTGTCACCTTGCAGGGGTGGGGGATATATCCCTGGCCGGTGTCAGCCTGCAGGGGGCCGGGGGGTTTATCGCTGTCCGGTGTCACCCTGCAGGGGAGATCTATCCCTGTCCGGTGTCACCCTGCAGGGGAGGGGGGAATCTATCCCTGTCCGGTGTCTGCATGCAGGGGGAGATCTATCCCTGTCCGGTGTCACCCTGCAGTGGGAGGGGGATCTATTCTTGGCCGGTGTCACCCTGCAGGGGGAGGGGGGATCTATTCTTGTCCGTGTCACCCTGCAGGGGGAGGGGATCTATTCTTGGCCGGTGTCACCCTGCAGGGGGAGGGGGGATCTATTCTTGGCCGGTGTCACCCTGCAGGGGGAGGGGGGATCTATTCTTGGCCGGTGTCACCCTGCAGGGGGAGGGGGGATCTATTCTTGGCCGGTGTCACCCTGCAGGGGGGGGGATCTATTCTTGTCCGGTGTCACCCTGCAGGGGGAGGGGGGATCTATTCTTGTCCGTGTCACCCTGCAGGGGGAGGGGGATCTATTCTTGGCCGGTGTCACCCTGCAGGGGGAGGGGGATCTATTCTTGGCCGGTGTCACCCTGCAGGGGGAGGGGGATCTATTCTTGGCCGGTGTCACCCTGCAGGGGGAGGGGGATCTATTCTTGTCTGGTGTCACCCTGGAGGGGGCTCTGATCACAGCCTGTACAGGTCACCCAGGACACAGACAAGGACTTTACCCCCTTGCATTAGATGTCACCCTGCACACACAGGGTGGGGTGGGGGCAGGAAATGTAGGCACAGGATGTCAGGGAAGAGATGAGGACAGGCTGGGGAAGGGGGGGGGGGGGGCTGTCAGGGAGGGAGGAGGGGGAGGGTTGTGAAAGCGAGGCTGGTGTTCCGGAGGGGGGGGTTGGAGGAGGGCAGAGACAGATCTGGGGGAGGGGAGCTGAGCTTTCTTTGTTTGAATACAGACTGGAAAAAAAAAGAGAGAGAAAGGCAGACTGAGTGTGAAAGAGAGAAAGGAAAAGGGAGAGACACCCGGACTGTGATCAGGAGGCACGGGGAGCCTCTGCTGGGATTATTCCGGATAGAGGAAGAGGAGGAGGATGATGAGGAGGACGGTTCCCGGGATCAGAGCGGAGTGATCAAGGTACTCGGCACTGGACTCTTCTCCTCTCTCTTCTCTCCGCACGCTGCCGGCACGCGCCGGTTTAAAGGGACGGAGGGGATTTAAATGGCCATTTAAAGGGACCGGCGCCGGCTGAGCCGGGAGACTCGGGAGGGGGATTGAGGACAGGCTGGGCGGATTCCAATGGGTTAATGCCCGGTGACATGGAGTCAGTGTATGGGGGTGCAATGGGGGATGGGGGGGTGCTGGAGATCAGGGGGGTGCAGAGAGGGCAGGAGGAGGCATGCAGCGAATAGCCGAACAGCTGATAGGCAGTGACCGGGGTGCAGTGTACGGAGACAGCGGCTGATTGGCTGAGACTTGGATTGCAGTGCACAGGGAAATCGGCTGGTGAGAAATGGGGGTGCAGTGCACAGAGAGAAAGCATCTTAGTAATGGGGGTGCAGTGGGCAATAATGGGGTACAGTGCACAGGAAAAGCTGCTGAGTTGTAATGGGGGTGCAGTGCAGAGAGAAAGCATCTTGGTAATGGGGGTGCAGTGCAGAGAGAAAGCATCTTGGTAATGGGGGTGCAGTGCAGAGAGAAAGCATCTTGGTAATGGGGGTGCAGTGCAGAGAGAAAGCATCTTGGTAATGGGGTGCAGTGCAGAGAGAAAGCATCTTGGTAATGGGGGTGCAATGCAGAGAGAAAGCATCTTGGTAATGGGGGTGCAGTGCAGAGAGAAAGCATCTTGGTAATGGGGGTGCAGTGCAGAGAGAAAGCATCTTGGTAATGGGGGTGCAGTGCAGAGAGAAAGCATCTTGGTAATGGGGGTGCAGTGCAGAGAGAAAGCATCTTGGTAATGGGGGTGCAGTGCAGAGAGAAAGCATCTTGGTAATGGGGGTGCAGTGCAGAGAGAAAGCATCTTGGTAATGGGGGTGCAGTGCAGAGAGAAAGCATCTTGGTAATGGGGGTGCAGTGCAGAGAGAAAGCATCTTGGTAATGGGGGTGCAGTGCACAGAGAGAAAGCATCTTGGTAATGGGGGTGCAGTGCAGAGAGAAAGCATCTTGGTAATGGGGGTGCAGTGCAGAGAGAAAGCATCTTGGTAATGGGGGTGCAGTGCAGAGAGAAAGCATCTTGGTAATGGGGGTGCAATGCAGAGAGAAAGCATCTTGGTAATGGGGGTGCAGTGCAGAGAGAAAGCATCTTGGTAATGGGGGTGCAGTGCAGAGAGAAAGCATCTTGGTAATGGGGGTGCAGTGCAGAGAGAAAGCATCTTGGTAATGGGGGTGCAGTGCACAGAGAGAAAGCATCTTGGTAATGGGGGTGCAGTGCAGAGAGAAAGCATCTTGGTAATGGGGGTGCAGTGCAGAGAGAAAGCATCTTGGTAATGGGGGTGCAGTGCAGAGAGAAAGCATCTTGGTAATGGGGGTGCAATGCAGAGAGAAAGCATCTTGGTAATGGGGGTGCAATGCAGAGAGAAAGCATCTTAGTAATGGGGGTGCAGTGGGCAGTAATGGGGTGCAGCACACAGAAATCAGCTGTTGAGTAGTAATGGGGGGGAGGAGGGTGCAGTGCGCAGGGACAGCTAGTGGGGTGCAGAGCACAGGGAAAGCAGCTGAGTAGTGATGGGGTGCAGTGCACAGAAAAAACAGCTGAGTGGTAATGGAGATGCAGTGGGCAGTAATGGGGTGCAGCGCACAGATCAGCTGCTGAGTAGTAATGGGATGCAGCACACAGAAATCAGCTGCTGAGGAGTAATGGGGGGGGGGGTGCAGTGCACAGGGACAGCTAGTGGTGTGCAGCGCACAGGGAAAGAAGGGAAGAAGGCGAGGAGTAATGGGGTGCAGTGCACAGGAAAAACAGCTGAGTAATGGGGGTGCAGTGCACAGGGAAATTAGCAGTAATGGGGGGGGGGGGTGTAGTGGGCAGTAATGGGTGCTGCAGTGCACAGGGAAAGCAGCTGAGTAGTAATGGGGGTGCAGTGCACAGGGATACCATCTGAGTAATGCAGTGCACAGGGAAATCAGCAGTAATGGGGGGGGGGGGTGCAGTGGGCAGTAATGGGGGTGCAGTGCACAGGGAAATCAGCTCAGTAGTAATGGGGTACAGGGACAGCTGGTAGGGTGCAGTGCACAGGAAATAAGCTGAGTAGGAATGGGGGTGCAGTACACAGGGAAAGCTTGTGAATAGTAATAGGGTGCAGTGAACAGGGAAAGCAGCTAGTGGGGGTGAAATGCACGGGGGAAGCAGCTGATGGGTAATGCAGGGGTGCAGTGCACAAGTACAACAGCTGGTGGGCTGCAGTGTACACAGACATGTTAGTAATGAGGTGCAGTGCACAGAGACAGCAGCTGATAGGCTGTATCTGAATTGCAGTGCTCAAGAGGAAACATGCATTGATTGGGCTGCAGTGCTCAGAGTCATCAGTTGATGGGCAGTAATGGGGGGGAGGGGTTTTTTGATGGGGTGCCATTCAAAATTGAAGCGTCTGATGGGCTATAGTGGACAGGGACGTTGGCTAATGGGCAGTGATGGGGGTGCAGTGCACTGGAACAGAAACTGAGGCAGTGAAAGGAGTGCAGTGTGCAGAGACAGCAGTTGATGGTCTGTAATTAAATTGCAGTGAATTGATTGTTCAGCAGTGCACAGATGACGGCAGCTATTGGGGTGCAGCAGATAGGCACTTCAGCTTTTGGGTAGTGATTGGGGTGCAGTGCACATGGACATCAACTGATGGGCAATTATGGGGTGCAGTGCTGGGGGTGCAGTAGCACTAGGTGACTTTCTGCACGTACACAGTGCCGGCTGGACATGTAAGCGAGTAGCGTGTCTTATCTCTGCACTAATGCAGCCATGTAAAGACAGGTGAATCAATACCGGTTGGGATGTAATGTTCCTCGGGGTATTCTGTGTGCTGCAATTACCGGGGCTCTCTAATGCCCTGATATCTGTGAGATTTGCATTGTACGGCACACTCCTGTGGTGTGCCATTGACTGTCTATAAGAGATCTGACTATTGTGCTAGACTAGTACAACATACGTGTGTCTCCAATGTGATAAAGCCGGCAATGAACTCCTGGGGAGGGGGTGAAATGTGCCACAATCTCTTGGTCTGTACCCCTTTTTGTTCACCTATGTGCCTCTTTCCTAAATTATCTTGGATAACCATTAAGTCAGTCACCAATCGCATGCGGTATGATGGTTTGGCGATCTGGATGGGTTGGTAAATTTTAATTTTTTTTTTCTCTCTGTACGCCTTTGCCGGTTAAGCTAGATATGAAGAGAGACGAGAACCAGCGTTGTATGCTTCTAATCCTAGGAAGGGCGATCACCTGATATGCACTGATTAGTGAACACGTTTGGCAAAGGCGGGATCCCTTCATCTTCTAGCTTATGAGCAATCCAATCCAATCCACGTGTGTATGGCCACATTATCCGAGTCGTATCAGGTGCTGTGCTTACCTTGGGATGTCCAATGTGTAGGAAAAGGTTAATAAACGCTGCGACGAGATCGGGGTCTGCTTTTTGTTGCGTGTGAATGAGGTGACATTCAGCGTGACGGAACCAGTGAGCTCCTCTATTGGGTTATATTGAGGACCTCCTTGGGTTATATTGGCCATTAAGCTACTCAGTTGGGTTATATTGAGCACCTCAGTTGGGTAATATTAGCCATTGAGATCCTTGGTTGGGCTATATTGGCCAGTGAGAGTCTCTGTTGGGCTATATTGGCCAGTAAGATCCTCGATTGGGCTGCATTGGCCAGTGAGATCCTCGGTTGGGTTGCATTGGCCCCTGAGAGCCTCGGTTGGGTTGCATTGGCCCCTGAGAGCCTCGGTTGGGTTGCATTGGCCCCTGAGAGCCTCGGTTGGGTTGCATTGGCCCCTGAGAGCCTCGGTTGGGTTGCGTTGGCCCCTGAGAGCCTCGGTTGGGTTGCGTTGGCCCCTGAGAGCCTCGGTTGGGTTGCGTTGGCCCCTGAGAGCCTCGGTTGGGCTGCGTTGGCCAGTGAGCGCCTCGGTTGGGCTGCGTTGGCCCCTGAGAGCCTCGGTTGGGCTGCGTTGGCCAGTGAGCGCCTCGGTTGGGCTGCGTTGGCCAGTGAGAGCCTCGGTTGTGTTGCGTTGGCCAGTGAGCGCCTCCGTTGTGTTGCGTTGGCCAGTGAGCGCCTCGGTTGGGTTGGTTGGCCAGTGGGTTGGTTGCGTTGGCCAGTGAGCGCCTCGGTTGGGTTGCGTTGGCCAGTGAGCGCCTCGGTTGGGTTGCGTTGGCCAGTGAGCGCCTCGGTTGGGTTGCGTTGGCCAGCCTCGGTTGGGTTGCGTTGGCCAGTGAGCGCCTCGGTTGGGTTGCGTTGGCCAGTGAGCGCCTCGGTTGGGTTGCGTTGGCCAGTGAGCGCCTCGGTTGGGTTGCGTTGGCCAGTGAGCGCCTCGGTTGGGTTGCGTTGGCCAGTGAGCGCCTCGGTTGGGTTGCGTTGGCCAGTGAGCGGTTGGGTTGCGTTGGCCAGTGAGCGCCTCGGTTGGGTTGCGTTGGCCAGTGAGCGCCTCGGTTGGGTTGCGTTGGCCAGTGAGCGCCTCGGTTGGGTTGCGTTGGCTAGTGAGCGCCTCGGTTGGGTTGCGTTGGCTAGTGAGCGCCTCGGTTGGGTTGCGTTGGCTAGTGAGCGCCTCGGTTGGGTTGCGTTGGCTAGTGAGCGCCTCGGTTGGGTTGCGTTGGCTAGTGAGCGCCTCGGTTGGGTTGCGTTGGCTAGTGAGCGCCTCGGTTGGTTGCGTTGGCTAGTGAGTGCGTCCATCGGTTGGGTTGCGTTGGCCTAGTGGAGCGCCTCGGTTGGTTGTTGGCGTTGGCCTAGTGAGCGCCCTCGGTTGTTGGTTTGGGTTGGCTAGTGAGCGCCTCGGTTTTTGCGTTGGCTAGTGAGCGCCTCGGTTGCGTTGGCTAGTGAGCGCCTCGGTTGCGTTGGCTAGTGAGCGCCTCGGTTGCGTTGGCTAGTGAGCGCCTCGGTTGCGTTGGCTAGTGGAGCGCCTCGGTTGGAGTTGCGTTGGTAGTGCGCTCCGTTGGCGTGAGCGCCTCCGTTCGCCTCGTGGCGGGCCTGGTTGCTGCGTTGGCCCCGTGAGCGCCTCGGTTGGGCTGCGTTGGCCCCGTGAGCGCCTCGGTTGGGCTGCGTTGGCCCCGTGAGCGCCTCGGTTGGGCTGCGTTGGCCCCGTGAGCGCCTCGGTTGGGCTGCGTTGGCCCCGTGTGCGCCTCGGTTGGGCTGGCGGCGTTGGCCCCGTGTGCGCCTCGGTGGGCTGAGCTGGCCCCGTGCTGCGCCTCGGTTGCTGCCCCGTGAGCGCTCTCGGTTTTGGTTGGGCTGCGTTGGCCCCGTGAGCGCCTCGGTTGGGGGCTGCGTTGGCCCCGTGAGCCGCCTCGGTTGGGCTGCGTTGGCCCCGTGAGCGCGGTTTGGACTGCGGTTGGGCTGCGTTGGCCCCGTGAGCGCCTCGGTTGGGCGTTGGCCCCGTGAGCGCCTCGGTTGGGTTGCGTTGGCCCCGTGAGCGCCTCGGTTGGGCTGCGTTGGCCCCGTGAGCGCCTCGGTTGGGCTGCGTTGGCCCCGTGAGCGCCTCGGTTGGGCTGCGTTGGCCCCGTGAGCGCCTCGGTTGGGCTGCGTTGGCCCCGTGAGCGCCTCGGTTGGGCTGCGTTGGCCCCGTGAGCGCCTCGTGGGGCTGGCCTCGGTTGGGCTGCGTTGGCCCCCGTGTGAGATCGCCTCGGTTTGCGGGTCGTGAGTTTGGCCCCGTGAGCGCCTCTGGCCCCGCGTCGGTGAGGTTTGCATTCTATTGAAAGTTGACTAGGGTGTTGCTTACTAGACTGGTGAGTGTTTTTATACTGTGTCATTCTATAAAGTGCTAATGGGTTCTGAAACCGGAATGTTGAGTGCCTTTTTTACTATGATCTAACTGTTAAAGGGTTAATAAATCAGTGACGGGAATGGTAAGTGTTGTTTGGCGATTTAAGAGGGCTAAAGGTGCTTTGTTATATATTTTGTGTGCTTTAGGCTACTAGGTGGTTAAGTTGATTTGTGACCAACTTGGCGATATGTTTATACTATACAATAAGGTATTTTTAGCAGGTCTCCTTTATTTATTTATTTATTTATTTATTTATTTATTTTTTATTTTAATTTTTTTCTTGCTCTTAAAGCGCCATCATATTCTGCAGCGATGTACATCAAATAACTCGCTGATTTCAAACAAATGTGTGCGTAAAGAAGACCCAATTAATTGTTGCCTGCTTTGCATGGTTCATACGAAAGGGGGGCTAACCTGTGCGAACGGACCCAGGAGTGACATAACTGGAGAATATTTGTACGGCGGCGTGTGCGATGATGTAATGTGCAGTGTGACCCAAAGAGCGATCCGCCACCGCTCACGTTGCTCGGTTTCTGGGTTAATAGGCTGCCTGAGGTAACCATGAGTATAGTGAGAAATGGGGTTATCGAATGGCGTCCTTCTTCTGATTTGAGAGGAATTGCACCCAATGGGGGGGGGGGGGGGGGGGGGGGGGTGGGTGCAGTAGTGGTTGAGGGGTCTACGAAAGGGTTAAGCGATCAGCATTGGCAGTACAATAGAAAGTCTGCAGTGGGTCTATGAAAAGGCCGAGCTGTAATACTTGGAAGTTGAATGGTACTAGGGAAGGGGTTAATGACAAGACCTGGGACATTAAGGTGCTGAGTGACAGGACCAGCTAGTTATGAGTAGTGCATTGTACTCCCAGAAAGGGTTAATAAGCTGGGTGACGGGACCAGCTATTTATACGCTGTACTCACAGAAAGGGTTAATGTGCTGGGTGACAGGACCAGCTATTTAACCCTTTCTGGGAGTAAAGTATATACATAGCTTGTCCCGTCACCCAGCACATTAACCCTTTCTGGGAGTACAGTACAATATATAATGTGCTGGGTGACAGGACAAGCTATTTATATACTTTACTCCCAGAAAGGGTTAAATAGCTTGTCCTGTCACCCAGCACATTAACCCTTTCTGTAGTACAGTGAATATATACCAGCTATTTAACCCTTTCTGGAAGTACAGTACAATATATAGCTAGCTTGTCCTGTCACCCAGCACATTAACCCTTTTTTGGGAGTACAGTATAATATATAATGTACTGGGTGACAGGACCAGCTATTTATATATTATACTGTACTCCCAGAAAGGGTTAAATAGCTGGTATATATTCACTGTACTCCAAAAAGGGTTAATGTGCTGGGTGACAGGACAAGCTATTTAACCCTTTCTGGGAGTACAGTATATAAATGGCTGGTCCTGTCACTCAGCACATTAACCCTTTCTAGGAGTACAATATAATAGCTTGTCCTGTCACCCAGCACATTATTTATTGTACTGTACTCCCAGAAAGGGTTAATGTGCCGAGTGACAGGACCAGCCATTTATATACTGTACTCCCAGAAAGGGTTAAATAGCTTGTCCTGTCACCCAGCACATTAACCCTTTCTGAGAGTACAGTGTGTAAATAGCTTGTCCTGTCACCCAGCACATTATATATTTACACACTGTACTCCCAGAAAGGGTTAATGTGCTGGGGGACGGGACCAGCTATTTATACACTGTACTCCCAGAAAGGGTTAATGTGCGTTGAGACACTACTGGCGGGTAAGATGCTGTACGCGGCCGCCCTCCTAGTGGCCAGTGGCACGAGGGGTTAACGGGCGGTGCAGAATGCGCCAAGTGAATATTTATATTCGGCACTGTAAGTTATTTTTAGGAGTCGGTCGGGCCGCGTGTGATTTTTGTATTTAAAGGGGAAGGCACGCTTCAGCATTATAAGATTAGCGCTAATCAGATTTAGATAAGTCGAGTCCATCATCCTCAGATAGGGATGGTTATCTTCGGACCAAGCCTCCATCATCCTCAGATAGGGATGGTTATCTTCGGACCAAGCCTCCATCATCCTCAGATAGGGATGGTTATCTTCGGACCAAGCCTCCATCATCCTCAGATAGGGATGGTTATCTTCGGACCAAGCCTCCATCATCCTCAGATAGGGATGGTTATCTTCCCCTGGTTAAAAAAATAATAATAGAAAAAAAAAAAAATCAGGCTGGATTAACTATACTGGCGCTTAGACGGTTTAGTACCGCGCGGCTAAGAAATTTAAAGGGGCTTCGCAGGAACTTCAAACTGGCCTCTGGAACCTGCCTTTAGGGGAGGTGTGGATGTACACCCCAGGGCCATGCAACCTTAAATACCAGCTGTCTGTGCCCGCCCAGTTCACTGGGGGAGGAGTTTGTTTACATCCCAGGACCACACATCCCTAAATACCAGTTCTGTGTCCACCCAGTCCATTTGGGGGAGGAGTTCATTTATATACCAGGACTAGAGATCCTTTAATACCAACGGTCGGTTCCTGCCCAATCCATTGGGGGAGGAGTTAATTTAGGGATGTCTGATCCTGGGATGTAAATGAACTCCTCCCCCAATGGACTTGGCTGACACAAACAACCTATATTCAAGGATGTGTGGTCCTGGGATGTAAATTAACTCCTCCCCCAAATGGACTGGGTGGACACAGAACTGGTATTTAGGGATGTGTGGTCCTGGGATGTAAACAAACTCCTCCCCCAAATGGACTGGGCAAGCACAGACAACTGGTCTTTAGGGATGTCTGGTCCTGGGATGTAAAGACCAGTTGTCTGTGCCCGCCCAGTCCATTTGGGGGAGGAGTTGATTTACATCCCAGGACCGCACATCACTAAGTATTGGTTGTCTCTGCCCGCCCAGGCTATTGGGGGAGGAGTTAATTTAATTTGGACCACCAGGGATTAGTTCACTGAAAGCTGCAGATGTAACCATTTCATTTTAAAAGTTAAATAATTGGCACTTTAAAAATTGAGATTTTTTTTGGGGGGGATTACAGCTATTAACGATTGCTGTATAAGTACCAAAAAGTTAACTTTTTATTTATTTTTGTTATTATTATTATTATTTTTTTCACCAATTTGAAATAATAAACATTGAAGCATAAAAGAGTGCTAGACAAGTGAAGTTTCATTAAATCTAGTGTACTGTTAGATGCCAGTTTAGTCTACCAAATCTTAAAATTTCGTGCACATTGGCGATCAGATTGGGAGCAAGAGAGGGTTAACACTCTGGAGGGAGGAGCACAGGGAAGGTGTTTGGAACTGGCCGCCATTAATGACAGGGTTTAAATATTATTTTATTTTTTTATCTTTGCACATTGCTGAGTGGCTGCATTTCTGTGGGGTGGTAAAACCACAGTTCAACTACCTGCTTTTACCGCTACCTGCCTCCCCATGTGAATATTAGAAGACAGTTGTCCTTCCCAATGAAGTTGATGGGGCCAGGAATGCACATTTGTGTTTCAAAGAAGTGCCTAAACTACTTTTTTGCATGTCACTGTAGTGGCAGTAGTGTAGTTCTGTGTTTGTGTGTTGTATTTTTTTTTTTTTGTGTGTGTGTCCCCCCCCCCCCCCCCCCCCCCCCTAAATCTCTGTCTGGAGACAGCAGGCTTTTCTTTCGTTTTTTTTTTTTTTTAAGCAGTGCTTGTTGGCAGAACCACAATCTCTTGAGAGAAATACGGAGGGCAGTAGCTCAACCAGGGAACTGTTGCTTTTTTTTTTCTCTCGGGCTGAATTTTGGTGATCGTTCAGTAAAATTCTATGAACAAATTTGTGACGTGACAATATACACAATTTCATTTAAAAAGCCTAGGCTGGAGAGAAGGGACTCTGGGACCGAATGTCCGGGACGCATTAGAGCCCCCTTGGGGCCAATAGTGCCAAAGTAGCTCTTGACTCCTCTATATAATAAGTGATGATGACTGCTGCCTGGAATTGTTGTTCTCTGTATGCCTAAATTGTTACCGTCTCCCCCCTTTTTTTTTTTTATTTTTTTTTTATTTAATTTTCCCTTTTTATTTATTATTTTATTTATATATATATATATATATATAATTTTTTTTTTTCATTTAACACTGATTTGATCTTGTTCAATGCTAAGACTAAATAAAATTTAAATAAAGATTATTAAAAAAAAGCCCAGGCTGACTCAGTCTGTTGCAGGCAGGAAGCAGCATTTTCCCAGTCTCAATTCTCCCCCAGTGATCAGAATAAATCACTGTAGCAAGTCTCCCAAGGTAAGAAACTGCAGGAAGGGCTGACCTGGGTTAAACATTTGTGAACGCAGGCATCGGGATTTGCGTGACTTTTGTCAGCTCTGAGCCGGGACTTCTGTCCAGGAGGTAGATGGTGACCCCAGGTAGTGTGTGTGTGTGTGTGTGTGTGTGAACAAAGATGGTTTCTTCCTTCTGGAGAGAAAACGGACAAGGGCATTGTCAGGGGGAGTACTGTGATCTAGGACAGTAATTGGTGGACTTTTGAGGCAAGACAGGAATATCAAAAATACATAGATTTTATTACAAAAATTATACATAAATAAATCAATAAAAGAAAACCATATAGGATATATAATATGGAAAATATCCTTTGTGCATCTACGCGTTTCACCTTTGGGCTTCCTCAGGACGGGCAGAAAAGTCCTGAGGAAGCCCAAAGGCGAAAGGCGTAGACGATGCACATAGGATATTTTCCATATTATATATCCTATATGGTTTTCTTTTATTGATTTATGTATAATTTTTGTAATAAAATCTATGTATTTTTGATATTCACGTCTTGCATCAAAAGTCAGCCCATTAATTACTGTCCTTCGAGTAATTTTTCTTTTGTTTTCCAAATTTACGGATGTTGGCAAATGTGAGTGCTCCAGCCCCTCACCCCCTCGTATTACACTTAATTGCGCCACAATAGATCGGCTTGAAGTGTGAGCTCCAGAACGACATTCGTGATCCGAAGTAGTTATGCTGACAGATCATTATGGAGGGTGGCAATTAGCATTTTTAGATGGGGAGTGGCGGCTTCCGTATTTACGGTATTTAAATTCAGGTTTTCCTTTTACAGATAAATCGGCCTATAAGGGACGGTAGGATTCGCACATGCTGGTCCTGGGCCCCGTTCTCGGGTCTCCGGGGCCCTTTCTCTTGTCTGTGGACACTTACCCCGGTCTGTGGTCGTTTTTTTTTTTTTTCGCTTCATTTTTGGTGTTGGAATCCCATTCATTTAACATTTTGTCTGCTTTTAAAGCAATGCACATCAACACAAGCCATAACACATGTTCATGCGCCACAAAGATGTTGCTGGTCTCTGGACTTTTCAGGACAGGAGCCCCAGCTGCACTGCGTACTTGACTTGGGTCAGTGATTTGCTTTTGTAAAGTACAGATGAAGCTAACCGTCTCGCCCTTTTTGTAGCTTCCAAAACATTTTTGTGTCTAACCTAACAAGTGCTGTATAAAGCGACAGTCACTATAAAAAGTCTGGACAGGGGAGTTGAAACTCCCCTGTCCCAGCACCAATGCCTCTTCATTCTCTTACTGAGCTACACCAGATAAAATCTGACACTTTCATGTGTGTCGGATGCTTGAACCCTTTAACCCCCCATTGTGTGCTGTAATTGGGGGGAGGGGGGGGGGCTGAAAGGGTCCAAGCATCCGACACGCCTGGAAGTGTCAGATTTTATCTGGTGTAGCTCAGTAAGAGAATGAAGAGGCATTGGTGCATTGTATACGCGTTTCGCCTTTGGGCTTCCTCAGGACGAGCAGAAGATGATCTTTTCTGCTCGTCCTGAGGAAGCCCAAAGGTTAAACGCGTAGATGCACAGCGGATATTTTCCATATTATATATCCTATATGGTTTTCTTAAGTTTCAACTCCCCTGTCCAGACTTTTTTTTTTTTTATATTGCCCATTTTTTATATATATATATTTGTCCAACAAAGCAGCCGACCATAATGGGGCTACTAGGAATGTCCGTGTGGAAGAAACGGAGAAGGTTATTGTGTTGCTACCCCATGGTGTCGAAACATTGCCTCTTCAAAATGGACTAGCACCTCTAGTTGCCCTTTAGTGTCTGCTTTCTTTTTGATGGGATCACTTTAAAATTCCGACGGCCAAAGGTTTGTAAAGTCACCTGGGGGGGGAAGAAGGGGGAGGGGCTGTCTGACGGTTGTAAAGAACGGTCCCTTGTCCGCGAATGCACTCTCCCCTCCCCTGAGAGAGTGCCTTTTTAAGTTGCAGTCTCTCGCGCTTCCTGTATGTGTATTCCTCAGGCACCGCGCTCTCTCTGTTCTCGTAGATCTGCACTTCCCTTTTTTTAACCGCTTTCTAACGTGTTTTTACAACACCGTCTTGTGCTTCCTTTTCCTTTCCTGTTTCCTCCTTTCATCCTGTGCTCTACTTTTTCCTCTCCGACCTGCCTCTCTTAAAGGGTCCACTTTTTCAAAATGTAAAAAAAAAAAATTCCTTTTGAACTTGAGTCCTCAACTCTCGCTCCGTGTAGCAAAGAGCAATCCTGGGCCCTGTGGTGGGTACATTTTAGACACGGGTATTCCCAGAGATGGGAGAAACGGGTTATTTAAAGGGGCTTCCATTGGGAATCTGAAATATTATTATGTTTTGGTGGATTGACCCTTCAAACTGAGCCTGATGCGTTTAGTTTATTGGCTGTTTTTTTTAGTTGTTACTTGTAAGCTGGTGAGTTGGGCTGTGATTACATACCGTGTCATTGCGCTCCAGAGAATGGACACTCCCGCTGGCAGTTGATCCTCTCTTACACGGCAGTTTGAGCATTCCAAGCTGTAGTTGCGATCTGCAACCTTCAGCAGCAGCAGATATTAACTTTTATTTTTTTTTTTTTTTTTCTACCATGTTCTCAAACAGAGAGACCCTTGTTTGTGTTTTTAACATGCAAGATACCCATGTGGGTTCATACTGATAGAGGTGTGTGTGTGTGTGTGTTGTGTGGTGGTCTTCTTTTTTTTTTTTTTGCTGCTCGGTCCACTTTCCTTCCGCCCTTGCCTTCTCTTTGCTCACGCCCTTGCATCCCCTTGCCTTCTCGTTGCCCTTGCATCCCCTTGCCTTCTCGTTGCCCTTGCATCCCCTTGCCTTCTCGTTGCCCTTGTATTCCCCTGCCTTTTCGTTGCCCACGCCCTTGCATTCCCTTGCCTTCTCATTGCCCATGCCCTTGCATTCCCTTGCCTTCTCTTTGCCCACGCCCTTACATTCCCTTTGCCTTCTCGTTGCCCACGCCCTTACATTCCCTTTGCCTTCTCGTTGCCCACACCCTTGCATTGCCTTGCCTTCTCGTTGCCCACGCCCTTGCATTCCCTTGCCTTCTCGTTGCCCACGCCCTTGCATTCCCTTGCCTTCTCGTTGCCCTTGTATTCCCTTGCCTTTTCGTTGCCCACGCCCTTGCATTCCCTTGCATTCTCGTTGCCCACGCCCTTACATTCCCTTTGCCTTCTCGTTGCCCACACCCTTGCATTGCCTTGCCTTCTCGTTGCCCACGCCCTTGCATTCCCTTTGCCTTCTCGTTGCCCACGCCCTTGCATTCCCTTGCCTTCTCGTTGCCCACGCCCTTGCATTCCCTTTGCCTTCTCGTTTCTCACGCCCTTGCATTCCCTTGCATTCCCTTGCCTTCTCGTTGCCCTTGCATTCCCTTGCCTTCTCGTTGCCCTTGCATTCCCTTGCCTTTTCGTTGCCCACGCCCTTGCATTCCCTTGCCTTCTCGTTGCCCACGCCCTTGCATTCCCTTGCCTTCTCGTTGCCCACGCCCTTGCATTCCCTTGCCTTCTCGTTGCCCACGCCCTTGCATTCCCTTGCCTTCTCGTTGCCCACGCCCTTGCATTCCCTTGCATTCTCGTTGCCCACGCCCTTGCATTCCCTTTGCCTTCTCGTTGCCCACACCCTTGCATTGCCTTGCCTTCTCGTTGCCCACGCCCTTGCATTCCCTTGCCTTCTCGTTGCCCACGCCCTTGCATTCCCTTGCCTTCTCATTGCCCACGCCCTTGCATTCCCTTGCCTTCTCGTTGCCCACGCCCTTGCATTCCCTTTGCCTTCTCGTTGCTCACGCCCTTGCATTCCCTTTGCCTTCTCGTTGCTCACGCCCTTGCATTCCCTTTGCCTTCTCGTTGCCCACGCCCTTGCATTCCCTTTGCCTTCTCGTTGCCCACGCCCTTGCATTCCCTTGCCTTCTCGTTGCCCACGCCCTTGCATTCCCTTGCCTTCTCGTTGCCCACGCCCTTGCATTCCCTTTGCCTTCTCGTTGCTCACGCCCTTGCATTCCCTTGCCTTCTCGTTGCCTTTGCATTCCCTTGCCTTCTCGTTGCCCTTGCATTCCCTTGCCTTCTCGTTGCCCTTGCATTCCCTTGCCTTTTCGTTGCCCACGCCCTTGCATTCCCTTGCCTTCTCGTTGCCCACGCCCTTGCATTCCCTTGCCTTCTCGTTGCCCACGCCCTTGCATTCCCTTGCCTTCTCGTTGCTCACGCCCTTGCGTTCCCTTGCATTCTCGTTGCCCACGCCCTTGCATTCCCTTTGCCTTCTCGTTGCCCACACCCTTGCATTGCCTTGCCTTCTCGTTGCCCACGCCCTTGCATTCCCTTGCCTTCTCGTTGCCCACGCCCTTGCATTCCCTTTGCCTTCTCGTTGCCCACGCCCTTGCATTCCCTTGCCTTCTCGTTGCCCACGCCCTTGCATTCCCTTGCCTTCTCGTTGCCCACGCCCTTGCATTCCCTTGCCTTCTCGTTGCCCACGCCCTTGCATTCCCTTTGCCATCTCGTTGCCCACGCCCTTGCATTCCCTTTGCCTTCTCGTTGCTCACGCCCTTGCATTCTCTTGCCTTCTCGTTGCCCTTGCATTCCCTTGCCTAATCGTTGCCCACGCCCTTGCATTCCCTTGCCTTCTCGTTGCCCTTGCATTCCCTTGCCTTCTCGTTGCCCTTGCATTCCCTTGCCTTCTCGTTGCCCTTGCATTCCCTTGCCTTCTCGTTGCCCTTGCATTCCCTTGCCTTCTCGTTGCCCAAGCCCTTGCATTGCCTTGCCTTCTCGTTGCCCACGCCCTTGCATTGCCTTGCCTTCTCGTTGCCCACGCCCTTGCATTGCCTTGCCTTCTCGTTGCCCACGCCCTTGCATTCCCTTGCATTCTCGTTGCCCACGCCCTTGCATTCCCTTTGCCTTCTCGTTGCCCACGCCCTTGCATTCCCTTTGCCTTCTCGTTGCCCACGCTCTTGCATTCCCTTGCCTTCTCGTTGCCCACGCCCTTGCATTCCCTTTGCCTTCTCGTTGCCCACGCCCTTGCATTCCCTTTGCCTTCTCGTTGCTCACGCCCTTACATTCTCTTGCCTTCTCGTTGCCCACGCCCTTGTATTCCCTTGCCTTCTCGTTGCCCACGCCCTTGCATTCCCTTTGCCTTCTCGTTGCCCACACCCTTGCATTGCCTTGCCTTCTCGTTGCCCACACCCTTGCATTGCCTTGCCTTCTCGTTGCCCACACCCTTGCCTTGCCTTCTCGTTGCCCACACCCTTGCCTTGCCTTCTCGTTGCCCACGCCCTTGCCTTGCCTTCTCGTTGCCCACGCCCTTGCATTGCCTTGCCTTCTCGTTGCCCACGCCCTTGCATTGCCTTGCCTTCTCGTTGCCCAAGCCCTTGCATTTCCTGCTTTCTCTTTTTCCAATCGTTACTTTCTTCCTGTTTTTTTTTTTTTTTTTTCCTGTGCTCCTCTGCTGTTTTTTTGGCAAGCTTTCTGTCCCTTCTTTTTTCCCATGATTCCCTAACCCTTCTATTTTCCCTTGCTTCCTGCATTTTTTTTCTTTTGTTTTTTCCTGTGCTTCCCTTCAATGCAGATTTCACTGGTCTTTGTTTGTTTCTTTTGCTTTTCTACACTCTGCTTTCCCATACTGAATATAAGTGAGTAGTACACTCCTTGCATTTTATCCCTGTGTTTTGTTCCCATACTGAGCCCTGTGCACATTGCTTTTCATCGTCAGAGTTTCCTGCTTCCCCCCCATCAGTGCTATCTCTGTGTGTTTGTGTTTTTTCTTCTATCAGATTGTAGAGGAAACTGGGGGTGTATGCAGCACTTGGTTTTTGTGTACAGGGAGCTGCTGGTATGCACAGTGCTGGGCTTGCTTGTGTACAAGGTGCTGATGGTATATGCAATGCTAGGTTTGCCTGTGTACTGGGAGCCAGTGATGTACACAGTGCTGGGTTAGCTTGTGTACAGGCAGCCAGTGGTGCAAGTAGTGCTGGGCTTGCTTGTTTATGGGAAGTCTGTGGTAAATACAGTGCTTGGATGTGTGGGTCACTGAAGGTAAACTTGATCCTGGGTATGTCTCTACAGGGTAACAGTGGGTATGCATGGTACTGGGCTTGCGTGTGTATGGGAAGCCAGTGGTATACACAGTGCTTAGACGTGTGTGGGGAGCTGCAGGAAAACATGGTGCTGGGTATGTCTGTACAGGGTACAAGTGGGATACATGGTACTGGGCTTGCTTGTGCACAGGATGTTGTGCTATAAAGTGCGATCCCCTTCAGTCCGGATTTCACCCTCAACACTCTGGAAACTGCTCTCCTTAAATTCCCAAATTACCTACTAATGGCTAAAACCAACGGACGCTATTCTGTACTACTTCTTCTTCTCCTGGATCGCTCTGCTGCCTTTGACACAGTAGATGACGCCCATCCACCTCGTAAAACTCCACTCCTTTGGTCTCCATGACTGTACACTGCTGGTTCTCATCCTACCTATCCCACCGTTGCTTCGGTGTCACTTGCAACTCTACGTCCTCCTCTCCTCTTCTTTTCTCCGTAGGGGTCCCCCAAGGTTCTGTTCTTGGACCTCCTCCTTTTTTCAATCTACACCACCACCCTGGGTCAGTTGACTGCCTCCCATGGCTTTCAATATCATCTCTACGCTGATGACACCCAAATCGATCGCGCCCCCCCCCCCCCCCCCCCCCCCCAGATCTCTTCATCTGTCTCCTCGCGCATCACCAACTTACGAACGGACCTATCGGCCTGGATGTCGCATTACTTCCTCAAACTCGACCTATCCAAAACCAAGCTAATGATATTTCCTCCCTCACATGCCACTTCCCCTGATTTCTCTGTCAATATCCACGATTTAACGATAAACTTGTCCCCTCACACCAAGGTCCTAGGTGTAATCCTGGACTCCGAACTAACCTTTCGGCGCCACATTCAATCGCTATCCAAAATTTGCCGCTGCAACATCTAAGATGGCCTTTTCCTAACCAATGTCGTCACAAAGCTCCCTGGTCATCTGTTGCCTCGACTACTGCAACTCCCTCCTCACTGGCTTACCTCTAAGTAGGCTATCCCGACTTCAGTCCATCATGAACGCTGCTGCCAGGCTCATTTACCTTCCATTCCGATCAGCATCTGCTATACCCCTCTGCCAATCCCTCCATTGGCTGCCACTCAACCAACAAATTCAAGATACTAACAATAACTTGCAAAGCCATCCACAACCTGGCCCCCAGTTACATAACTAGCCTCGTCTTAAAATTCCAACCTAAACATTCGCTTCGCTCCTCCCAAGACCTCCTGCTCTCGAGCTCCCTTGCCACCCCATCCCATGCTCGCCTCCAGGACTTCTCCAGCGTCTCTCCCATCTTCTGGAATGCTCTACCCCCAATCTATCCGACTTTCTCCTACTTTCTCCACTTTCAGACGATCCCTGAATACTTCTCTCTTCAGAGAAGCCTATCTGCCCCCTACCTAACAACTGTACATTTATTTTCTCCATCAGAACATCCCCCACAGTTATACCTCTTGACCTTCCCTCTTGGATTGTAAGCTCTGAGGCAGGGTTTGACAAATTTGCTTGGAATCTTGGAGCCAGATAACGTTAGGAGCCAGAAAACTCGCCTCGTCCCGCCAAGCTTGCGCGCAGAATCGAACACATACGTGAGTAGTGCCCGCATGTGTAAACGGTAATCAAACCACACGCAAGGTATTGCCGCAATCGTTAGAGCGGGAGCAATAATTCTAGCTCTAGACCACCTCTGTAACTCAAAACATGCAACCTGTAGATTTTTTTTTTTTTTAAACGTCGCCTATGGAGATTTTAAAGGGTAAAAGTTTGTCGCCATTCCACGAGCGGACTAGGGTGTTAGAATAAAAAATATATATAGTGTTTGGGGGTTCTAATTTGAGGGAAGGAGATGGGTCAGTGAAAAAACACATTAGAACTGCTGTTTTACTTGTAATGCCAATAGCCACCACCAGATGGCGCCAGGTCACAGAAGGAAGCTTGGGTCTTCACAAGGCCGCAAAGCGGCGGCCTCAATTACTGGCGGTCACAGGCCTGCCGTGATTGCGTGGCGGGGGAGGTGGGGGCGTGCAGAGACACAAGATCATGTGCCTCCGTGCTCCCCTGCCACGCGATTGCGGCGGGCCTGCGGCTTAGCAGCCTTGTAGCCCGCGGCCTCAATTTCCGACAGGCGCCAGGTCACAATTTGTCGAAATTGCAACCGGGCGCCCGGATTTTGTCAAGGAGCAGGGCCCTCTGATTCCTATTGTATTTATACTGTCTACCCTCAAGTTGTAAAGCGCTGTGTAAACTGTTAGCGCTATATAAATCCTGTATAATAAGTGTGTGTACAGGTAGCCAGTGCTATTATATGATGCTAGGTGTTCTGTGTACAGAGAACCAGTGGTATATACAGTGCTAGTTATGTGCAGCGAGCTGGTAAGTATACACCATGCGTGTACGGGGAGCTAGCAGAATACACAGTGCTGGGCTTGCTTATGCACAGGGAGCCAATGGTATACACAGTGCTGGGAATACTTGTATACGTGGAGCTGGTAGTATACACAGTGCTGGGATGTTTGCCTAGAGGGAGCCAGAGCTGTACACAATGCTTTTTTTTTGTACAGGGAGCTGGTAGTGTACTTTATACCTAGTTTCTGTGTTTACAGAGTGCTTTTTGTTTACTCTGCCTCAGGGCACGTACAACAGGTAATATCACTTTCTATATTGGCATTCATCTGGTATCGCTCTCCGTACCGCCTTGCCAGTCTGTTTACCAACCTTAATGCCAACCTGCCAGTAGCTCAATAAAAATGATCTATGTGCCATTAAAGGGAGCCAAGGTCTATGATCCAAAATTCAACATGGAGACTGCCAGGTCACATGAAAAAGAAAAGGCCTCCTCCCCGTCGGAGATGCGTAGGGCCACCTTTTCTCCCTCGTCGGAGATGCGTAGCGCCACCTTTTCTCCCTCGTCGGAGATGCGTAGGGCCACCTTTTCTCCCTCGTCGGAGATGCGTAGGGCCACCTTTTCTCCCTCGTCGGAGATGCGTAGGGCCACCTTTTCTCCCTCGTCGGAGATGCGTAGGGCCACCTTTTCTCCCTCGTCGGAGATGCGTAGGGCCACCTTTTCTCCCTCGTCGGAGATGCGTAGGGCCACCTTTTCTCCCTCGTCGGAGAGGCGTAGGGCCACCTTTTCTCCCTCGTCGGAGAGGCGTAGGGCCACCTTTTCTCCCTCGTCGGAGAGGCGTAGGGCCACCTTTTCTCCCTCGTCGGAGAGGCGTAGGGCCACCTTTTCTCCCTCGTCGGAGAGGCGTAGGGCCACCTTTTCTCCCTCGTCGGAGAGGCGTAGGGCCACCTTTTCTCCCTCGTCGGAGAGGCGTAGGGCCACCTTTTCTCCCTCGTCGGAGAGGCGTAGGGCCACCTTTTCTCCCTAGTCAGAGAGGCGTAGGCCCACCTTTTCTCCCCAGTCAGAGATGCGTAGGCCCACCTTTTACCCCCCCCCCCCCGTCGGAGATGCGTAGGGCCACCTTTTCTCCCCCCCGTCGGAGATGCGTAGGGCCACCTTTTCTCCCCCCCCCCGTCGGAGAGATGAAACCAGCACATGGACCTCCATGGCCTGAGTTGGGGGTCAGGTCAGTGGTCTTCAATCTGACCGCCAATACTGTCTGCCACCTCGAAGTTTACATAAAAGAAAAGCTCAGGCATGAAGATTTCTGTTTTTTGGAAGGAGGCCATCAAGTCCAATGTCTCTCGGCGCAGATTTCCTTTTCAAAAGTCCATTTTCTGATTCATCCAGTTGGCAGCCACCCAGAACTGAAATATCACGTTTGAGTGGACCGACCCCTTTCGGTGGCAGATTGTATGTTCGACGGGGCTGAACACAGGGAAAAAAAAACCGCTTGCATTGTGTACCGTGACGTGTGGTGCAGGACACAGCCTGCCCTCGGCCCTTTTGAGTCTTGCTGTTCATGAATTACTAAGGGAGTGTACGTAATGCTTGACGTCTCATGTGTCTGCCTCCCTCGCTGCTTTTTTTCCAACGCTCCCTAAGTTGGCTTTCTTTGTCTCTTCGCCCTTACCCCAGCTGACACGGAGTCCTCGCCTCCCCCCTCTCAGGACCCTCCCCCTCCTCCCCTTTTCCCAGCCCCCCTCCCTATCTTCATCCTTTCCATCAGCTGTTCATAAATCATTCATACTCCCTGGCTGCCATCCAAGCTCCCTGCCGCTGGCCCTTTAAATGGCACGAGGTTGTCACAATTGTGTCTTGTGAATATTTAACTTGGGGTGTTTTTTTTGTTTTTTTTTTGTTGTTTTTTTCAGGGACTGAAGAAAGAGAATTTAATTTCACAGCTCTGCAGGGTAATACAGACAGAAGAAAGCAAAGAGTCTATCCTCCTCCTCCTCCTGCAGGGTGATACAGACAGAAGGGGGATATCAGTCTGTCCTCCTGCAGGGTGATGCAGACAGAAGGGAGCTATGAGCCTGTCCTCCTGCAGGGTGATACAGACAGAAGGGAGCTATGAGCCTGTCCTCCTGCAGGGTGATACAGACAGAAGGGAGCTATGAGTCTGTCCTCCTCCTGCAGGGTGATACAGACAGAAGGGAGCTAGGAGTCTGTCCTCCTGCAGGGTGATACAGACAGAAGGGAGCTAGGAGTCTGTCCTCCTGCAGGGTGATACAGACAGAAGAAAGCTAAGAGTCTATCCTGTCTGCAGGAAGAGGAGGATAGACTCTTAGCTTTCTTCTGTCTGTATCATCCTGCAGGAGGAGAAGGGGCTACGAGTCTGTCCTCCTGCAGGATGATACAGACAGAAGGGCGCTATGAGACTGTCCTCCCCCTGCAGGATGATGCAGACCGAAGGGGGATTTGAGTCTGTTCTCCTGCAGGGTGATACAGACAGAAGGGAGCTATGAGTCTGTCCTCCTGCAGGGTGATATGGACAGAAGGGGGCTATGGGCCTGTTCTGTCTGTATCACCCTGCAGGAGGACGACATACTCGTACCCCCTTCTGTCTGTATCGCCCTGCAGGAGGAGAAGGAAGCTACAGGTCTGTCCTCCTTCTGCAGGCTGACACATACAGAAGGAAGCTAGAAGGCTGTTCCTCCTGCAGGGTGTCGCACAGAACAGAGTTCCGAGCCTGTCCCTACTCCCTCAAGGGTGACACACAAGTAACTAGCCCCATGGCTCTGGCATTAGTGATGCTTCTCCTGCTGCAGCTCATCTGGTAACCAAACATCTCTGGTACCCCTGGGGGGTGGTTTATTAATCACAAACATCCCTTCACACCTGTACCTTACCCGTGGGGGACGCTCTTACATCATGACATTGATCAAGTTACTGTCTGTTGCATCACGATAGGAGTGCGCTATGTATGTGTGAATTGCATAATATGTTTGTGTGTGTGTGTAGTAGTATGGCTAGGCAGCGTTGAGTCATTAGTGTGTGTGTGTTCGAGTTACGCCAAGGTTATTCCTGTTTGGTCCCTCTGGTTGTTGCAGTGACTGACTGGCTTAGCCAGACGTGCTGTAGCTTCTGATGCAGGCTTGGGCATATTAATCCTCTGGTGTACTGTAAAGCCCCTGAGTTTTCGTAAATTCAACCGTCTGTGGTTAAGACTGAGCACAGCTGACCCATAATCGCCATTTTCTGAGAGGCTGTAAAGGAGTCGATGGACATTAGATGGCGACCAGCCGGTCATACATGGAAGATCGCGGTACAAACGTGAATACTTGCATGGAGCGGACATGCATGTTTTTTCTCTGGAACAAGGAGTGGTCTTATGTAGACCTCCTTTGCCACCTACATTGGGAAAGAGACAATTCGACAGGAAAACCTACCTACTTGGTCTATTCTCTGAAGAAGCCTCTGGTAAGAGATGCCTGCCATGGTCAGGGAGGGTCTACAGACAGTGCAGTTTACTAGTCAGGCCAAAAATGGCCGAATGAGGGGAATATTCTCATATTCGTAAGCACGTTTTAACTTTTGTGTTGGGCAAAGCAACAGATCCCATCGCTACTACCCTTCCTCACTCAGTGGCGGCTGGTGCTCCATATTCTTGCGCCCCACCCAGCCAGCAAACTATACAACCACCTGAACTTGATTAATTATCTAATACCTAAGTATTTGGAGGGGTGCCCACATCGTTTTGGCCATTTTAATGTATTTTTAAGGCTGCACTCACACCTGAGCGTCAGTCGTTCGGTCGTTTTTTCCACGTATTCATGCTTATTTGCACGTTTGCATACAGCGTCGTCTGACGTTTTTGTACTTCGACGTTTTTTATTTTAGCCAAGAGGAAAAATTATCATCTTTTCATCACTTGTTGCTATGTTGGTAGATTTTTTTTTATCTTCTGCCTGGGTGAAAAGTTCTATTGACTAAAGCGACGAAACGCCCGTAGCAAACGCTCGTTGTCGCGCTAGTCACTTGAATCGAGCGTTTCCATTACTTTCTATGGGAAATGGAAACGCTCAAATACGCCCAAACCGCCCGATACGAGCGACAAAAAAGGGTCCGGAACTTGTTTGAGCTTCAGGCGTTCGGAGTCAGGCATATTGGCGTGCAGATGTGAACCATCTACATAGGGAACAATGTATTTTTTTTCCCCTCTAGCGTATTTGAGTGTCGCGCTTCAGGCAACAAAACGCTCAGGTGTGAATGCAGCCTAAGTTGCTAGAAGGTTTACTGAACTTGTGGCCTTGCCATGCAAACACTTCTTGATGCCTACTCGAATTCCCTGGGTTATCTTCAGAACACCAGGCGCCAACCTTAAGTTGTTCAAATCCCAACAACCTCTTTTATGGTTGCTTTATGGTCTGCCTTCTTCGGCCCTTCTCACTTTCTCACTTTTCTATTGAGGCCTAACCCTTCACTTGGTTGCCAGCAGGGAGGATATAGGCCAGGGATGGACAATGGAAACTGATTAATTTCTGGATTTACGGGCAGGCCTAAAGAATATCTGGAGGTATCCTGTCTCTTATATACCTGCAACCTCTCTCTGGTCCGCTTCTGCAGCCCCTTTCAAACGTTTAAGGCCTCCCACCACACTTGGTGGGCAATAGTGGGAGAATTGACCAGGGGTGGACAATGAAGCTGTGATTTGATACAAGCATACGATTTCTAGGGTTTGTGGATATACCAGGACTCGCCAAAGAACATCTGGACATGCCCTCTCTCTATTCCTGTCTTCACTTGAGAAGGTACGGTGAGCCCACCGGTTCTAACTAAAGTCCAAGGCCCCCCTAAACTGATCTTTTTGTGGTGACATCAACCAGTGGTTTCTGGAGTCTCTCCTATTCAGTGGTAAGATTTTTTCCAAGGTAGTTTGTGGCGCAATCCCTTCCCACAGAGCTGCTCTATCATAACTGGATTTTCGGGTTTTACCTTTTAGGCAAAGTCATTCAGTAGAGGGTGACACCATTGCTTGGCCGAAGTCTAAGTAACCAGGCCGGATGTTCAACTATTATCTGTTGTCTGTAGGTAGCTTCAGGCAGTATACATGGGATGTATGGAAGGTTCTATGACTCTTACATTTTTATGGGACCGGCCCTAAGTGAACAGACGATGGCAACATATTGTGTGACCAATGCCATTCTTGCCCCATACCTTGCTTTCCCATTTGTTTTCAATTTGAAAAGCACCAGATATCTAGTAATTTGCAATTAACATTCAACTTATTGGATTTTTGTCAAAGCACCCCCCAAAAAATAAACTGTTGTGTGCGTGCCTAGCCCAATATATACTTGGCTATCCACGGAACATATCCTAGATATGTCATCACTGAGTCACTCTGCTGAATCAAACAGCAGTAACGCTTAGCCAAATTATTTTTTTGTAAGCCTCTAAATCTTTGGCTTGATGTCCGAAGTTGGCGTGCTGGTTGTAAACACCAGGCTATGTTCCCATTGTAGACAGATGACGCCCCCTCCAGGTGTCTCATCTCTCTCCCTTTCATTGATGTCAGCTGCCCACCCCCTAGTTTACCAGCTGCCTCGTTTTTTTAGCCCTGACGGCATGCCCGTATTTCAGCCGCGGGCCTCCAGGAAATTGGAGGATGATCGCATCCTCCTGGAGACAAAATTTCCTGTCTGGGGTGGTCTTTGGCCACATTCAGCTGCGAAAAAAAGTGACGCTGTTGGCAGCTGACCAGCTTGCTATGAAATTGTTATATAGGTTTACAGCGTATGGGTGACCTGCCTAATCTGAGCTATTTTTACCCTATAAATAAATGATTAATGAAGATTAAGATATTTATCCAAGTAATTTTGGCCATTATCGGTTTAAAGAGACCCTGTCAATTTTTAAAATTGTTTTTCAATAATTTGACTTGCTTTTAAACATGCCTAAAACAAGGGAGAAAAATACGTAAGGCCGTGTACACACAATGGGTTAGACCGATGAGACCGGTCTAATGGACGGTTTTCATCGGACCAAACCGATCGTGTGTGGGCGCCATCGGTTACTTATCCATCGGTTAAAAAAAAGCCAACTTGTTTTAAATTTAACCGATGGATTCCTAACCGATAGGTCAATACCGATCGTTAGTAGGCACCATCATCGGTTAAAAATCCACGCATGCTCAGAATCAAGTCGACGCATGCTTGGAAGCATTGAACTTCATTTTTTTTCAGAACGTCGTTGTGTTTTACGTCACCGCATTCTGACCCGATCGGTTTTTTAACTGATGGTGTGTAGGCATATCAGACCATCAGTCAGCTTCATCGGTTAATCGATGGAAACGGTCCATCAGACCGTTCTCATCGGATGGACTGATCGCGTGTACGCAGCATTACAAGCTGAAATTTCATGGTTCTTGGTTGCAAGCAGGGACACAAAAGAAACATTGACGGAATAATGGAAAGACAGATGAACCATGAAACAAGTATGCCAAAAATTGGTTTCTCCTTTACCATACTCCCTTACCATACTGAAAAACAAACATGGTTCCAAAGCTAAGGGAAACTATTAGGGCTGGGGAAATTTAAAGATTAATTCCTCGATTTAATCTTTCATTTTTTTTTTTTTTTTATCAATCAAAACGTCGCCGGACAGTGAGACTTACCCTGCTGAATGCGAGAAAACTGCACCCATTAGATTGAGGTACCGTTTTGCATCTGTGGAGCAGGAGGATGCATCAGGCTCCATCAGGGGAAGGGGGCAAAAATAATAATTTTTCTGTCCTAAGCAGTTTTGTGCAGACAATTCTTTGTGTATCGGCAACATCTGTTCCATGCGAAAGACTGTTCAGTTCGTCAGGGTATATTGTCAATAAAATGTAATCATGTCTGCTTCCAGAAAATGTAAACACTCTGGTATGTCTGTGTGACTGGCTAAAGTGATGCTTACTTGCCTACTATGAAGTGACTGACAATATACTAGATTCATTTTTATAATTGACATGTCAAAGGAAGGGAGTTGGAAGAGGGGGCGCACTACTTGTATACTGAGGTTGGACCTTAGGGTTGTATTGGGCATTGTTGTAGAGGTGGCTCTTCAGATCTGTGGTCTGGTCCCGAGGAAGGTGTAGTCAAGGGAATGAAGACGTCAATTGTTTTTTTCGTATTCAACTTTTGTATGTCTGTCAATCTTTTTCTTCAAAAAAATAAAAAATATATGATGGATTGGTGTCACAAGGTATCAAAATGGAGTGACGCTCTGAACCTCTTTTGGAGCATTTTTGGAGGTCTGAATTAACGTTTTTCTAGGTTTCGCCAGGTATAACACCTTACATGATATTATTCTGCAGGTTTCCATTCGAAAAGGGGCAAAGTGCCCACAGCACCCCGACCCAGCCTTGAGGAAAAGACTCGATCATCTGCAAGTCTCCTGTCGGGACTTGGCAGCATCCCACACCTCTCTCCGAACTGAGCTGAGATCTTTAAATTACTAGTCCCTGCGCTCGCTCCTGCTATTTCCCCACGCGCTCATGAACACTGGTCTGTCAGTGAAAGCACATACACAACTAAAGAGCACACGCTTCTGCAGTCACCTTCATCGGATCGAAAGTTAAAAAAAACAAACATTTTATACACCAGAGTTTATCCATAAACACAGCAGCTGCCTGTTTGGTGCAGTCTCCTTACCGGAAGAGCCTTATGTGTCTAATGCTCTTACCTGGACTATACACAAGGGGGCACACTTTTCAGAGTTGTTAAGCTAGCTGGTAAGCCGGGTCATCATAGGAGGTAGGTGTTTCAAAGTGTAGTGGGTGCCTCAAGAAAATCGGAAAGAGGGGGTTGTTGACACCTAATGAACATCGGACGTCAAAGAAACATACAATTTAAGTGCTAGTGAACAAAGTGGACCCAGCAGCCTTCACATGGAAGGGCTTGGATGAATAAGATCCAAGAGTGAAATCTTGGGAAAAGTTTGGTTGAAAACCTGGAGGCAATTTTTCAAAAAAAAACGTTTTGAAATTTGAAATTTCCACCTGAAATGTTCCGTGGTTGAATTTCTCAAGATTACGTTTTTATTTATTTTTTTCCTTTCCTAGACCGTTTGCCATATTTTAACAACTTTTGCAAATTTCGCAGCAAACAAAAGATTAAGCCAAATTTTTTCCGTCAACAGATTTTCGTGAATTTCTTTTCTCTGTAATTGAAGTTTTGCCTTACAGGGGGAGTTAGGGTAAATGGAGTTATGGCTTACCAAGAAGGATTTGGATAAGCCTCAATTCTTTCTTCCACTTGGTAGCCATCATGTGGGTCTTAAGCTGGCCATATATACAAGGGCACGTCTTATGTTGATTCTAAAAACGAATTTGAGACCAATTGTCTACCTTCACATTCGGAAGGTGCCATTTTCTACTGCAACTTTATTCCTGAATGTGCTAAATTATTTTTAGTAACTTACCAGCGCTTTTTTGTTATTAATGACTATTTCAAATTTGGGATTTATTTTTATGAAAAATAAAGTATATATGGCCATAAATGGGCAACCTGTCGTCTTCTGGCTGCTGGTGAAAAAGTCTCAGCATTCACTAATAACTAGCAGAGACAGATTGCTTATGTAACAAAAAATATTACCTATGTATTTTATATGTTTCATTTTAACATGCATTTGTTTGTCTTTCTTCTTTGAGCCTAACTCGAGCCAATGGGGTGGGAGGGTTGAAAATTGGGGAAGAGTTAATATTTCTGTCAGGGTTTGAGGTTGTCGCCAAGAATGGAAGAACAGACAATACCAAATTGGTTGTATGTTTTAACTCCACCTTCCTGTACTAAACGTGTTTTTTGGTTTGGTCTCTTGGAAGGGGAGATTTCCAGGATTTAAAGGGAAATCTCTCCAATACGGTTACAGATGGCAGTAAATTCATGACAGGAGCATTAACTCTACCCTTATGTATC
Source organism: Rana kukunoris (assembly GCA_029574335.1). Taxonomy (NCBI): domain Eukaryota; kingdom Metazoa; phylum Chordata; class Amphibia; order Anura; family Ranidae; genus Rana; species Rana kukunoris. The sequence goes on from CM056051.1 coordinate 522,681,490, forward strand.
CAAATCAAAAAATGTTTGGCTGGAGTTAGATTTTTAAAGAGTTCTTCAACCAAAACAAACTGTGGCGTTGCTATGAGGCAGGGGAAGGGTCTCAAATTGTTGTTCCCTTTTTAGAAGAGAAGTTCTGTTTTGTTTTTTAATAAGATATGCTTTACTGATATCTGGCTTGTGGTCCAACCCCGTTGACCAGCCTGTGGCTGGTGGTCCAACCCCGTTGACCAGCCTGTGGCTGGTGGTCCAACCCCGTTGACCAGCCTGTGGCTGGTGGTCCATCCCCGTTGACCAGCCAGTGGCTGGTGGTCCAACCCCGTTGACCAGCCAGTGGCTGGTGGTCCAACCCCGTTGACCAGCCAGTGGCTGGTGGTCCAACCCCGTTGACCAGCCAGTGGCTGGTGGTCCAACCCCGTTGACCAGCCAGTGGCTGGTGGTCCAACCCCATATCCCAATGACCAGCCAGTGAGACAACGAACCTGCTTCAACTGACCGTGCAGACCCACTAAAAATAAGATGCCTTCCGAAGAATGATGGGCTGAGAGACCACCACTTCTCCGGGGTATTGGTATCTACTTTTTTCCGCTTGACTGTCCCTGCCCACCCCTTTCATTTAATTGGATTTCAGTTCTTTCAAACATAGGGGCTTGAAGAAAATTGGCCATTATGAGGTCCGGCTACTGATCAGAGCCCATACCCAATGACCAGCCAGCAAGACAACAAGCTCACTTCACCTAGCAGCGTAACCCCCTTGCAAGTGGGATTGGACTAGCTCTAAATGGATAGATGCCTTCAGAACAATGAGCAGCAAAGAGACCAATCATCTGTAACTTTAGATTCTGGTTCTCTTTCCTGTGTAATTCCCTAATTAGACTTGAGGTAGATATGTAGGGCTAAGAGCTGGATTGGCCAGATGGAAAACAATTTCCAACAAGTCAATGTAGTCCTCAATGGCCTGGGCATCTTAAATTATGTTAAATGTTGGACAGGATCAGACCCTTTTTATGGCCACCTTAGGGTTTGCATCAAGCATTTAATTTTTTTTGCGTGCCCTTCCACTGCTTCATAGGAATGCCGACTAATGTGTTGAAGAATACTTTTATTTCGATTTTTTAACTCTTCTTTTGGTTCCATGAGATCATTTTTCAGAGCTGATTTCTAATGCTTGCCTATATGTACAAACCCGCACTGAGCAGCACCAATACTCTGTACTTTGATCATCTTCTATACTTACCCACACACACTGCGATGGCATCTTTTCCCACGTTAATCCAGTTTGTGTTGTTTTTAGGGTCGCCTGTGCTCTCAGCTGTGAATCTGGATCTGGCCCCTGGATCCTGGATGACCCAGTAAGTTCTCATCACTCCAATGTTTCTTTGCAAGGGTAGCTGTAGTCTACTTGCAGAAGATGCATGCTATAAGTTATTGATATGTACAAAAAGTTTATGTATCATTTTATGACAAATGTATTGTTTTACTTTTTGGTTAACAAAATATTAATACTTTGTTTTTACACAATATTCACACAACTGTCACCCAAGAGTCGCATTTGGATTGGTGTTCAATGGAATTGAGGAAAGATGCAAGAAAGCTGTGTGAATCTTGCCGGAAAAACTCTTAGGGCCAAATTCAGGAAAGAGATAAGCCGTCTTATCTCCGCGTCTGAGCCCTCCTATCTATGCGACTGATTCATAGAATCAGTTACACATAGATTTCCATTAGATTCTACTTGCGTAAGTCGCTAGGTGGCGTTCCCGTCTAAAATATGCAAATGAGCCTATATGCCGATTCCCGAACGTACGCTTGGCCGATGCAATTTTTTTTTTTTACGTCGTTTGCGTTAGCATAGGTCCGGCGTAATGTTAACCCTGCTGTATGAGCATAGGTCCGGCGTAATGTTAACCCTGCTGTATGAGGCGCAACCAATGTTAAGTATGGACGGCGTGCCGACGTTTTTCCCGTCGTTTGTGTAAAACGTTCGCGAATAGGGCTTTGCGTAAGTGATTTTCACGTCGTTTACATTGCGTATTGACGTCGTAATTTGGAGCATGCACACTGGGATAAATTCACGGGCGGCGCATTCGCAGTACGTTCGGCGCGGCATCGCGCGTTATTTAAATACACTCCCCCTACCTGCCCAATTTGACTTACGATGGGCCATTTACGCTGCGCTGCCGCAGCTTTACAGGCAAGTGCTTTGTGAATACAGCACTTGCCTGTAAAAGTTGCGGCGGCATAGTGTAAACCGCATACGCTACGCCAGCACAAAAATAGGCGATTTATACCTGAATCTAGCCCTTAATATATTTTTTTTTTTAACAGAGTAGCCCTTAATGTTTACGCAAGCCAGCAAACGTATAACTTGAGTAGAAAAATTCCACGTGACCAAGTTCAACCAAAAGACAAAAATAGAGAAAATAAAAAATCCTTTCTCTGAACCCTCAACTTTTGGCTGATCCAGAGTTAAGGCAAACAAGTCCATTTTTATAAAATTCCATTTCTGTGTAATGCATAACTCGATTTCTCCCTTTGGCCCCCGGTGCCCGCTGGGGCACTGTAGGTCTCCCTCTGGCATAGACGCCCACTGGGGCTCTGTAGGTCTCCCTTTGGCCCCCGGTGCCTGCTGGGGCACTGTAGGTCTCCCTCTGGCATAGACGCCCACTGGGGCTCTGTAGGTCTCCCTCTGGCCCCCGACGCCCCATGGGACACTGTAGGTCTCCCTCTGGCCCCCGACGCCCCATGGGACACTGTAGGTCTCCCTCTGGCCCCCGACGCCCCATGGGACACTGTAGGTCTCCCTCTGGCCCCCAACGCCCCATGGGACACTGTAGGTCTCCCTCTGGCCCCCGACACCCCATGGGACACTGTAGGTCTCCCTCTGGCCCCTGACACCCCATGGGACACTGTAGGTCTCCAGCTGGCCCCAGTTTGTGTGTTTTGTGTACTATTTTCTACTTCCACCTACCACTGAAGCTGGGCATTTTTAAGCTCCTACTGATGAGTCTGGACCCCTCTAAGACTAAAGAATAATAAACTGGCCATATGGTCCCAAAATTTATCACTGGCTTAAACTGTTGTGTATAATTTTGAATAATTTGAATTGTCGCCTTACGTTTTGCCTAAAGGTGGCTTAGACGGCCATTTGATGATAATTATAATGCATATAGTAACAACAACATTGCAGTTGGGAAATGTTTGTACAGACAGGTTGGCATTTTCAGAAGAAAATAATAAAGTTTGTCTTTGTTTCATAGGTTTTCTGCGTAAATTTTTGGTGATCCTTTTTGTACATATATGTTGGCACTAGAAGTATCTCGCTATAGGAGCTTAAAATGTAAATGTCATGAGAAAAATGCAGGGATTGCCATTTCTCGCTGTCTTAAAAATGCTAGTTACATGGCTGTCTGACTTCATACTATTGGGTTACAAACTCTGAACAGGCCTCATCTCTACCCTTGCTCCAGGTCATCGACCCTAGGCCTCATAATGACCAGGGAAATGGCTTTTTTTAAAGGAAAGGTTAGCAATTGCAGCCCCCCATACTTTTCTCATGATATAGTCGCTTTAAGTGTTTAGTACACTATTGTGTGCATTTTTACAACCCCCCGTATGAAACTCGGCGGCAAGGCCAAGAAAATTGACTGTCTTTAAACAAAACCCGACCTCCAGAAGCTGTGCCCAAAAAGCTTGGCGAGGGGAAATTGCCTTTGGGCTCAAAGTAGCTTTCTGAAAGGGTAACTCCACGTTTTGTGGGGGGAAAAAATTGCAAATAAAGAGAAAATACTGTATATATTCGAGTATAAGCCGACTTTTTCAGCACATCCTTTTGATGCTGAAAAAGCCCCCCTAAGCTTATACTCGAGTATCTCGCTGTCATGCTGCAGTCGGCAACCGTCCATTGTAACAGAGCCCTGCCGCCTCCTCGTCCATGATAGACGGAACACTTTTGCAATGCTGGGATCAGTGTTTTCCGTCTATCACAGAGGAGGCGCGGTTTTGTTACAATTGACGGCCGCCTACTGCAGCATGACACAGTGCGATACTCGATCATGGAGGAGGCGGGGCTTTGTTACAATGGACAGCCACCAACTGCAGCCTGACACAGCGGGAGATCAAAGGTAAATGAGTGAGGGCACAGCGAGGCTGCAGATGGACACGGTGAGGCACAGTGTGGGTGCAAATGGGCAGTGTGGCTGCAAATAGGCATTGTTGACCCTCTTTTACACTTCCAGTAGCTGCTGCATTTCCCACCCTAGGCTTATATTCGAGTCAATACGTTTTCCCCAGATTTTTGTGGTCATAGTTGTCTCCCTGATAACTGGTGAGGGAAAATTCATAAAGAAGCATGAGAAGGTGGTACAAGCACAGATCCACAGAATGATTTAGGTAGAAGCAGGGAAATCCTTGCACTGCAGGCCCTTTAGGTGCAGCTTCCCCTCCAGCAAGGAGAACAAGAGGACAGCACAGTACAGAGATTCCCAAATCTCACTCCAAATCTAGCGTTCAGAGGCAGCATTGCCTTAGGCCCTGTACACACGATCAGTTCGAACTGATGAAAACGGACTGAAGTTCATTTTCATCGGTTCACAGACTGATGGTCTGATGTGTGTACACACCATCAGTTCAAAAACCGATCATGTCAGAACGCAGTGACGTAAAACACAACGACATGCTGAAAAAAAAACGGGAGTTCAATGCTTCCAAGCATGCGTCGACTTGATTCTGAGCATGCGCAGGTTTTTGAACCGATGCTTTTGCGTACTAACCATCGGTTTGGACCGATGGTCAGGCGTCCTTCAGTCCGATTTTAAAGCAAGTTTTAAAACTTTGGACTGAAGAACAACAGACTGATGGGCCATACACACGGTCGGTTTGGACCGATGAAACTGAACTTCAGACCGTTTTTCATCAGTTTGGACTGATCGTGTGTACGCGGCCTTAGACCTCACACTGCAGATATACAGCTTTGAGGCTCAAGGCACAAGGGTGACTAGACACAGGAAGTTCGTTTCTCTTTCTTTCCTTCTTTCTTTCTTTTCTCCTTTCTTTCTTTTCTCCTTTCTTTCTTTTCTCCTTTCTTTCTTTTCTCCTTTCTTTCTTTTCTCCTTTCTTTCTTTTCTCCTTTCTTTCTTTTCTCCTTTCTTTCTTTTCTCCTTTCTTTCTCCTCTCTTTTTTTCTTTTCTTTCTCCTCTCTTTTTTTCTTTTCTTTCTCCTCCCTCTCTTTCTTTTCTTTCTTCTCCCTCGCTTTCTTTTCTTTCTTCTCCCTCTCGTTCTTTTCTTTCTTCTCCCTCTCGTTCTTTTCTTTCTTCTCCCTCTCTTTCCTTTCTTTTCTCCTCCCTCTCTTTCCTTTCTTTTCTCCTCCCTCTCTTTCTTTTCTTTTCTCCTCCCTCTCTTTTCTTTTCTTTCTTTTAAATGTACTTTATTTTTTTGCTACTGCAATGAGCATTTCTAGATGTTTTCCTCTAACATGGCAAACCCTTCCTTCTGAGTTCAGGTCCAGTTTAAGTGGCACTTGTCTCACCTTTTGCACCCATATTTCGTGGACAAACAACAACTGTGTCCTTTATTTGTCGTAAAACTGGATGGGTTTGTTTAGACGCGCTGTGTGGGTGTTTAAACAGATGCTCATCCATGCACTTCATTGTTCATTTCCATTCAATGGTGCCTGGGTTGGGGAAGTCATAGTCATCTTTATAACTAGCAAAATGCTGATAGCCTTTATCGGCATGCCTATAAAAAACTTTGTATATAAACTTTTGTATACAGTATATTTTAAATACAAATATACTTCCTCACTGGCCACTTTATTAGGTACTCCTGTTCAATTGCTTGGTAACACAAATTGCTAATCGGCCAATCCCATGGCATTTAGGCATCTAGACGCCTTAAGGGAGACTTGCTGAAGTACAAACTGTGCATCAAAATGAGGAAGAAAGGGGATTTGGGTGCCTTTTTAACATGGCATGGTTGTTGGTGCCAGACGGGCTGGACTGAGTATTTCAAAAACTGCTGCTGAACTGGGATTTTCACGCACAGCCATCTCTAGTGTTTGCAGAGAATAGGCAGCAAAAGAGAAAATATCCAGTGAGTGGAGTTGTGTGAAGGAAAATGCCTTTTTGTCAGAGGAGACAAGCACAAGCTCCCCAAAATTGGACAATAAAAAACGTTCGAAAAATGTTGTCTGGTCTGAGTCTCGCTTTCAGCTGCAACAGTCTGATGCTAGGGTCAGAATTTGGCGTAAGCATTAAAGGATCCATCCTGCCTACGGATCATGTTGGTGGTGTAATGAATGGTATGGGGGGGGGGGGATATTTTCTTGGCACCAATTGGGCATCTAAAAAATAACAAGCTGCGCAATGCATATGAATGTATCCAAATGAGCCAGTACACTCATTAATCCTGCGTGACAAAATAATATTAGTGTTTCTAATGACGCAACACAGATAGGGAGTCCTAGCTAAACAGTGATCCAATGAGTCCCAAAAAATAATCAAATGAATAATCCGATATTTTCCAGAAAAACATCAAATACTGGTAGTCAAAAACTTGAAGATGAAGATCCCAACTAGAGATCTTCTGTTGGTGTATAGCCTATATCCCAGACAGGGTGTCTATACGACAAGATATCCCTTTTCCGGCAATATATTGATCCTCAGCCACTCACAAATGATCGCATATAGTCACAGCCAGGTGAGTAAGGAAAAAGCCAACATAGTGTAATCCAGTATACATTTAATAAAAAAATTTAGGGTTTAAAATGCACTTAGTGTGAAGATAAAAAATGTGCGTGTGAAATTATATAGTTGGCGTCTAACACAGCCCATTACTTCCGGGACTATCGTTGTGTAGTGGTGACGTCAGCACGCCGATTCTCCCTACGTCGTTTCGTCAAACCTGACTTCGTCCAGGGGCACTACTGATTAATTGAGCATTGTTTTAAACACCACGGCCTACCTGAGTATTGTTGCTGATCATGTCCATCCCTTTATGACTGCAGTGTCCCCATCTTCTGATGGCTCCTTCCAGCAGGATTATGCACCATGTCACAAAGATCCAATCATCTCACCGCTGGTTTCTTGAACATGACAATGAGGTCACTGTACTCTGATGGGCTCCGGTCACCAAATCTCCATCCAATAGAGCACCTTTGGGATGTGGTGAAATGGGAGATTCGCATCATGGATGTGCAGTCGATAGCATTGCACAGTTGCTGCAGATTTAACATGTCACTATGGACCAAAATCTGAGGAACCTTGTTGAATCTATGCCACGAAGAATGAAGGCAGAAGGGGTCTAACCTGGTATTGGCAAGGTGTTAATAATAAAAATTACACTCACGTTATACACGTGAGGGGCAAGTATTTGTTCCCCTGTTGATTTTGTAGGTTTGCCCACTGGCAAAGAAATAATCAGTTTATAATTTTACTGGTCGGTTTATTTTAACTGTGAGAGACAGAATAACAAAAATATTCAGAAGAACATTAAAAAAAGTTATTTCACGCATTAAAATGTAAATCAATTTACAAGTATTTGATCCCCTATCAATCGGCAAGATTTCTGGCTCCTAGATGTCTCCTAATCTCAACTTTTTACCTGTATAAAAGCTACCTGTCCACAGAACCAGATTCCAATCTTTCCACCATGGCCAAGACCAAAGAGCTGTCCAAAAATGTCAGGAACAAGATTGTAGACCTACACAAGGCTGGAATGGGCTACAAGACCATCGCCAATCAGCTTGGTGAGAGGGTGACAACAGTTGGTGGTGTGATTATTTGCAAATGGAAGAAACACTAAATAACTGTCAATCTCCCTCGGTCTGGGGTTCAATGTAAGACCTCACCTTGTGGAGTTTCAATGATCATTAGAACGGTGAGGAATCGGCCCAGAACTACACGGGAGAATCTTGTCAATGATCTCAAGGCAGTTGGGACCACAGTCGCCAAGAAAACAATTGGTAACACTACGCCGTGAAGGACTGAAATCCTGCACCTCCTGCAAGGCCCCCCTGCTTAAGAAAGCACATGTACAGGCCTATCTGAATTGATCAGATGTTCATTAACTTCAGAGGGGAAATGGGGGAAAGTGTTGTGGTCGGATGAGACCAAAATCCAGCTCTTTGGCATCAACTCAACTCTCTATGTTTGGAGGAGGAGGAATGCGGCCTATGGCCCAAAAAGCACATCCCGACCGTCAAACATAGAGGTGGAAATATTATGCTTTGGGGGGGTTTTTCTGCTGAGGGGACAGAACAACTTCACCGCATCAAGGAGACGATGGACGGGGCCATGTACCATCAAATCTTGGGTGAGAACCTCCTTCCCTTAGCCAGGGCATTGAAAATTGGGTTGTGGATAGGTATTCCAGCATGACAATGACCCAAAACACATGGCCAAGGCAACAAAGGAGTGGCTCAAGAAGCACATGAAGGTCCTGGAGGGGCTTGGCTAGTCTCAGACCTTGGTCCCATAGAAAATATGTGGAGGGAGCTGAAGGTTTGAGTTCCCAAACATCGGCCTCTAAATCTTAATGACTTGGAGAAGATCTGCAAAAAGGTGCTGGACAAAATCCCTCCTGAGATGTGTGCAAACCTGATGGCCAACTACAAGAAACGTCTGACCTCTGTGATTGCCAACAAGAGTTTTTTACTAATTTAAAATGAGTTAGGAATGGGTTTTTCTTTACCATAGAGGAAATCATGCAATCATCCGCTACTGTTTTCTTCTGTGGACGTCCAGGCCTTTTTATGTTGCTGAGCTCACCAGTGTCTTTCTTTCCTCAGAATGTACCAAACTGTTGATTTGGCCACTCCTAATGTTGCTGCTCTCTGGATTAGTCTTGTTTTTTGAAGCCTTGCAATGACCCGCTTCACTTGCATGGACAGCTCCTTTTGAATGCATGATGTAGGTGGGAGGCTTCAGTACCTTCGGGACGATTGTTTGCTCCGAGTTGGACATTGAACTTGGCCATCCCCATCAGACAACAGGAGACTTCCTGATTACTCGTGCTGTGTCAAAGAGGATAGCATACAATCCTTAATGGGGAACAACCCCAGAAGCCAAACCAGGTTCCTTTTGTGTCTGCCCACCAACAAGCAGACAAAAGTAAGCCTAATGCGGTGCTCCAGTTTTATAGTGAGGGATAGCATGAAAACGTGAACCCTTTAGCACTTATAACCTCTTTATCTTTCAGTTGCCAAGGTGGAAGGGAGGCCTGTATAGGTAAAGGGGAACTAGAAAGTAATTGTCAGGAGCTGGTGGCATCTCGGGCGTCTTCCAGCTCGTCACGTACTTGATTCTGAATCTCACGCTTATGTGTGACGTTTCACAGAGAATTGTGGAAGCTGGAGGAGAACTGTTGAGCAACTTTTTTTTTTTTTTTCTGAGAATGCAGAAGTTTGTTCCTTATGGGAAATGATATCAAAAGAGAACCTGTCTTTTGGACATATGAAACCATCCAAGAGGAAATTAACATTTCTCTAGAGGAACTCCATCCTTCCCTTCAGTCTTGCACTCGGGCTCCTCTCCTTTACTGAAATGGCTTATTCTGATTTCACTGCACACTGTGAGCTTCTCACAACATACATTATAAGCGGCAGCAAATCTGAGCCCACCTAATTTCCTGGCTGGAGGACATCCAGCATCTTCTGGCTTGTTCCTCAACAACCTGACTGTCTCCAGCCCACCCCTTTCATTCATTGGATTTCAGTTTTTAAAAAGAGCCTCAACATCCGTTTGGACGGATTCCACTCTGTCTGAAAGGGGTGGAAGTGTTGCCCTCATATTTCATTCCAGTGACAATTTCCCTCACAATGGGGGACACATACTAAAACTGGTACTGCATCTGTCCCCTGGCGCCTCTACACTGAGAACCGAGCAATCGAACACTGCCAATCACAACTCTTTGCTCTGCCCCCAACCTTGATCACTGGAGCACTGTGCTGCGCTGTGCTGTGGTGGGGCGGGAGCGGCCAGCTCAGGCTCTTCACGGCTCTCTGAGAGGCTGAGCTGGGTGTCGGTCCAGGGATCTAGGCAGATCCTGACTCCATGGTCGTGCTGACGCAAAGCCTGGGCCGACTCCGACGTCGGCAGAGTGCACCGCCCACTCTCTGCTAAAAAAAACTGGTCACAAGAGTGTAGAACCAACTGCACTCCTGTGACCCACAGAATTACAGCTGATCGAGCTTTGGCTGTACTTCTTACCTGTAGATACTTCTTACCTACAGGTAAGCCTTATTATAGGCTAACCTGTAGGTACAAGGTAGAAGTACAGCTTTGGTGTGTATAAACAAAATAATCTTTATTACAATTATGTTGAAAACGCACATAAAATCACTACAAACACCTGCTACTTAACAGTAGTTCAACAGATACCGAAGTACAAACATGGAGGCATGGATCCAATCCTAAAGACGTGTAAAGGTCCATCGATATACAAAAAAAGTATGGATAGAGTTCAAAAGTCAGGTCCATAATGCCTTCATGCGTATTTGTCAACGCGTTTTGCAAAAATGTGCTTCCTCGGGACAAAATGGCTAGGTGCTACAGATTTCATCTCAAAGACAGACACCAGGCGGGGACAAATCCAGAAGGAAAGGCCTCAACGAGAGACCTAGTAATGACAAGTGGCATCAAATCCCCAACACTGGTCCGAAAGAAGACCCACCTCCCAGGCTAGCCTGAAGATATGGCCACTCTGAGCAAGGACGTAGATGTTCGTTCAAGGGGGACCAAAAAACGTAAAGCGGGGTCAACTAAACTTCAACTCTTGGTTGTCTATAAATATAGGGGAGCTCCAAATAGTGGGTGAAAGTAAGATATTTCTAAGGCAAATATAGCTGAATGTACAGTAAATATCTCCCCAACGTGCACCGTTCTGAAGACCTTTCCATGTGCAGCTGCCAGTGACATCACCAGTGCATGTTCAGAGCTGTGCCGTGACTGTGATGTCATCGCAGCTCAGCCTTTCAAAGAGAAAGGAAGACCTAATGCAGATGGAAGGCCTGTCAGAGGTGACGACACACTGCTGGAAGGATTTGTTTTTTAGGGAAGTCGGTAATTTTAGAGTGGGAAATGGTGAAAACCCCTGCCAGGTTTTCTTTATCCATTAGGGAGATTTGCCTTCATTTCCTGCCCCTTGGACATAATACCAAGTGAGGGAAATGTCCTTTCTAGAATTCTGGAGACCCAGCAGGGAGCATGGGATTCAGTATATCCTGTACCAGAACATAGCCAGACGCCTTGGCACTGGGAATTTGGGCTGAGGTCCCAAATTGCTGTACCAGGATATAGCCAGACGCCTTGGAATCGGGAGTTTTGACTGTTGTACCAGGATATAGCCATATACCTTTTTCACTGGGGATCCAGGCTCAGGGCTCTGATTGTTGCACCTGGATATTGCTATATACCTTTTCACTGGGAATTCAGGCTCAGGGCTCTGATTGTTGTACCAGGATATAGCCAGACGCCTTGGCACTGGGAATTTGGGCTGAGGTCCCAAATTGCTGTACCAGGATATAGCCAGACGCCTTGGAATCAGGAGTTTTGACTGTTGTACCAGGATATAGCCATATACCTTTTTCACTGGGGATCCAGACTCAGGGCTCTGATTGTTGTACCAGGCTATAGCCAGGGGCCTTGGCATCGGTAATTTGGGTTCAAGGCTCTAAAGGCTGAACTCCTGATGCAGTATTATAGCATAGAGAAGAGTCAGAGTTTATAGAGAAGCTCATGGCTACAGGGACTTGCTAGCAAAAGACTAGGAGATTTTATTTTTATTTTTCTCATTTAAAGGTTTATTTTATATCAAAAGGTATTTATAAACAATGATCTATAGAATACGGGCTATAATGGTGCTCCGTGTACTGCTATCTGGTCACTTAGAATGCTGGGACTTGTAGTTCCCTGTTGTCTACTTGCTGCTGTCTGAACACTGGGGCTTTTAGTTCCATATTGGCTGGGTGCTGCTCTTTGGGCGTTGGGACTTGCAGTTCTGTGTTGGCTGCATTTTTCCATCTGGTCACTGGGACTTGTAGTTCTGTATTGGCTGCTTGCTACATGGACACTGGGACTTGTAGTTCTGTATTGGCTGCATGCCACATGGTCACTGGGACTTGTAGTTCTGTATTGGCTGCTTGCTACATGGACACTGGGACTTGTAGTTCTGTATTGGCTGCATGCCACATGGACACTGGGACTTGTAGTTCTGTATTGGCTGCTTGCCACATGGACACTGGGACTTGTAGTTCTGTATTGGCTGCATACCACATGGGCACTGGGACTTGTTGTTATGTATTGGCTGCATGCCACATTGGCACTGGGACTTTTAGTTCTGTATTGGTTGCATGCCACATGGACACTGGGACTTTTAGTTCTGTATTGGCTGCTTGCCACATGGACACTGGGACTTGTAGTTCTGTATTGGCTGCTTGCCACATGGACACTGGGACTTGTAGTTCTGTATTGGCTGCTTGCTACATGGACACTGGGACTTGTAGTTCTGTATTGGCTGCATGCCACATGGACACTGGGACTTGTAGTTCTGTATTGGCTGCATGCCACATGGACACTGGGACTTGTAGTTCTGTACTGTTTGGGTGCTGCTATCGGAACACTGAGACTTCTGGGACATGTGGTGCTTCCCTGACATGAGTGTGATTTGTTGCTGGAGTCAGTGGTGCACCTGGATTCCTATGTTGTTGGAACTTTGACTTCTACTAAAACCTGGCAGAGGTTCTAAACCTTTCCCGCTACATCCAAAAGTTGACAGATATAATGGTCTGTTTTTGTACATGGACGTTTGTATTTCTGACCTGAGACTGAGGTTCTATCCGTGGAGTGCGGACAGTCTGACGTCCTGTTTGGTATCGCAGTTGGCAGTGTGCCCTCTAGTGAGGTGTTGGTGCGGGGTGGTTTGTTTGATTCTAAGATGACACAACTTTTTGTTTTCGGAGGTCTTTATATGGGCTTGTGCCCTGAAGTGTTAAATGAATGACATCTTGAAGACGCTGGCTGATGACGTGTGTAAATGTCACAGCTAGACGCCCCCTCTGTGTGTGTTTTTGGGATGAAGGGGGCAGAACAGAACATGCAGAACCCCATAGCAGCTGTGTAATAGAGGGTGACCTCATCTGTAGACACACCACGTCCTACAGCCTGCTGTACTTACTCACCTATCTGTATGGAGCGCACTTCATACCCGAGCCCCCCCCCCCCCCCCCCCTCCAAAATTCTTATCCCCCTTCCTTTCTCGCTCTCCTTCCCTGCGCTCTATTTTTTCCCTCACTCCTCCTCCCCCCTCCTTGTTCTCCTCTCTTCCTCTTTTTTTTTTTTTTTTCTCCTCCCTTCCCCACCACTTTCTGCTCTTTCGCCTCACTCTCTCCTATTTCCCCTTTTTTTCTTTATTCTCTTTTCTCCTCGCCATCCTTCCTCTCCTCCCCCTCATTGCCTCTTTCCATTTCTTTCTCCACTTTTTCTATTCACTTCTTTCCATCTCCCTTCATCTCTCCTCCCTTTCTCTCCCTCTGTCCTCTTCTCTCTCACTCTAATCTACGCCACAACTTTTACTCTTTCCTTTTTCTATTCCTCAACCTTTCCCCCCTGTCTCTCTCTCCTCGCCCTTTCCCCCCTGTCTCTCTCTCCTTGCCCTTTCCCCCCTGTCTCTCTCTCCTTGCCCTTTCCCCCCTGTCTCTCTCTCCTCGCCCTTTCCCCCCTGTCTCTCTCTCCTCGCCCTTTCCCCCCTGTCTCTCTCTCCTCGCCCTTTCCCCCCTGTCTCTCTCTCCTCGCCCTTTCCCCCCTGTCTCTCTCTCCTCGCCCTTTCCCCCCTGTCTCTCTCTCCTCGCCCTTTCCCCCCTGTCTCTCTCTCCTCGCCCTTTCCCCCCCCTGTCTCTCTCCTCGCCCTTTCCCCCCCCCTGTCTCTCTCCTCGCCCTTTCCCCCCCCCCTGTCTCTCTCCTCGCCCTTTCCCCCCCCCCCCCTGTCTCTCTCCTCGCCCTTTCCCCCCCCCCCCTGTCTCTCTCCTCGCCCTTCCCCCCCCCCCCCCCCCCCGTCTCTCTCCTCGCCCTTCCCCCCCCCCGTCTCTCTCCTCGTCCTTTCCCCCCCCTGTCTCTCTCCTCGTCCTTTCCCCCCCCCTGTCTCTCTCCTCGTCCTTTCCCCCCCCCCTGTCTCTCTCCTCGCCCTTCCCCCCCCCCCTGTCTCTCTCCTCGCCCTTCCCCCCCCCCTGTCTCTCTCCTCGCCCTTCCCCCCCCCCTGTCTCTCTCCTCGCCCTTTCCCCCCCCCTGTCTCTCTCCTCGCCCTTTCCCCCCCCCTGTCTCTCTCCTCGCCCTTTCCCCCCCCCCCTGTCTCTCTCCTCGCCCTTTCCCCCCCCCCCTGTCTCTCTCCTCGCCCTTTCTCCCCCCCCCCCTGTCTCTCTCCTCGCCCTTTCCCCCCCCCCCTGTCTCTCTCCTCGCCCTTTCCCCCCCCCCGTCTCTCTCTCCTCGCCATTTCCCCCCCCCCCCCCCCCCCTGTCTCTCTCTCCTCGCCATTTCCCCCCCCCCCTGTCTCTCTCTCCTCGCCATTTCCCCCCCCCTGTCTCTCTCTCCTCGCCCTTTCCCCCGTCTCTCCCTCTTTACCCCCCTTTCCCCCCTGTCTCTCTCTCCTCGCCCTTTCCCACCTGTCTCTCTCTCCTCGCCCTTTCCCCCCTGTCTCTCTCTCCTCGCCCTTTCCCCCCTGTCTCTCTCTCCTCGCCCTTTCCCCCGTCTCTCCTTCTTTACCCCCCTTTCCCCCCTGTCTCTCTCTCTCTCCTCGCCCTTTCCCCCCTGTCTCTCTCTCTCTCTCCTCGCCCTTTCCCCCCTGTCTCTCTCTCCTCGCCCTTTCCCCCCTGTCTCTCTCTCCTCGCCCTTTCCCCCCTGTCTCTCTCTCCTCGCCCTTTCCCCCCTGTCTCTCTCTCCTCGCCCTTTCCCCCCTGTCTCTCTCTCCTCGCCCTTTCCCCCCTGTCTCTCTCTCCTCGCCCTTTCCCCCCTGTCTCTCTCTCCTCGCCCTTTCCCCCCTGTCTCTCTCTCCTCGCCCTTTCCCCCCTGTCTCTCTCTCCTCGCCCTTTCCCCCCTGTCTCTCCCTCCTGTCTCTCCTTCTTTACCCCCCCCCTTTCCCCCTGTCTCTCTCCTTCTTTACCCCCCTTTCCCCCCTGTCTCTCTCCTTCTTTACCCCCCTTTCCCCCCTGTCTCTCTCCTTCTTTACCCCCCCTTTTCCCTCCTGTCTCTCTCCTTCTTTACCCCCCCTTTCCCCCCTGTCTCTCTCCTTCTTTACCCCCCCCTTTCCCCCCTGTCTCTCTCCTTCTTTACCCCCCTTCCCCCCTTCTTTACCCCCTGTCTCTCTCTCCTCGCCCTTTCCCCCCTGTCTCTCTCTCCTCGCCCTTTCCCCCGTCTCTCCCTCTTTACCCCCCTTTCCCCCCTGTCTCTCTCTCCTCTCCCTTTCCCCCGTCTCTCCCTCTTTACCCCCCTTTCCCCCCTGTCTCTCTCTCCTCGCCCTTTCCCCCCTGTCTCTCTCTCCTCGCCCTTTTCCCCCTGTCTCTCTCCTCGCCCTTTCCCCCTGTCTCTCTCTTTGCCCCCCTTTTCCCCCCCTCTCTCTCTCCCCCCCTCTCTCTCTCTCTCTCTCTCTCTTTTTTTTGCCCCCTGTCTCTCCTTTTCCCCCCTTTTTCCCCTGTCTCTCTCTCTCTCTCTCTCTTTGCCCCCCCCTTTTCCCTCTCTCTCTCTCTCTCTCTCTCTCTCTCTCTTTGCCCCCCTTCCCCCCCCCTCTCTCTCTCTCTCTCTCTCTCTCTCTTTCTTTTTTTGCCCCCCTTTTCCCCTGTCTCTTTCTCCTATCTCTATTTGCACCCCTTTTCTCTCTCTCTCTCTCTTTGCCCCCCCTTTTCCCCCCTCTCTCTCTCTCTCTCTCTCTTTGCCCCCCTTTCCCCCCCCTCTCTCTCTCTCTCTCTCTCTCTCTCTCTCTCTCCCCTCCTTTTTCCCCCCTGTCTCTCCTTCTTTCCCCCCCTTTTCCCCCTTTTTCTTTCTTTCTCCCCCATTCCTTTCTCTCTGCCTCTGATGTCACTTCCTTCCTCCTCTTTAAACTCCTCGAGTGCTGAGTGCTGTCACACTATTTCTGGAAGCAACATCCTTCCTATGTCACAAGCCTTCTAGGCGTCACACGACATAACAGTAGCTGGCACCCCTGCAATGGGTGGGCACCATACACCTGTTTCCAACACGGCATTCATTGAGGCAGTGAAGAGGATCAGCAGTGGGCCTCTTTTAAAGGGGAACTCCAGTAGAAGAAGAAAAATCATGTTTAGAAGCAGTTATACCAACCCGTGTGTGTGTGTGTGTGTGTGTGTGTTTTTTTTTCTTTCTAGTCGATCCTTTTGTTCTCCGTCTCCCACATGCTTCATGGTAGCTTACCCTGAAAAGGGCGACTCCCTTGACTACTATTGTGTTTATTTCTAGACTCCACCTCCACTGCTTGGACTCCAAATTCTCAACTGCTACTAAAATATCCGTTCTGAGGGGACAGAGCTTTATGGCTCCGTTCACATCTAGGCATTGTTGGGTGTATTTTTCTCCTGCAAGCCTCAGCTCAAAAAATGCCCAACAAGACGAATCCCATTCATTTCAATGACCCCTGTTCACATCTGAGCGTTCTGTCGTCTGAAGCAAAACGTCTGTCGTACAGATTGCAGGCATTTTCCTGCTTTTTTTTTTTTTTTTACATCGGTGACCTTTTTAACCTTGAAAATGTATGTACAAATGTTGCAAAACTCTGCAAAATACGCATGTAAAATGGCGATGCCTAGATGCAAACAGAGCCTTAAGGGTGGATACGGAAGGGTCCATCTTTTAGGTTGGCATGCCAAAGATTGCAAATGTCTTCAATAAGCAGCGATGACAGATTTCAAAAACGAAATTGCATCAATTAAATGCGTCCTAGGCTTTGCCTAATGTAGGCTGTAATTGATGTGGCCCGTTGCGAAATTTTGCTTGCGATTGCTCGGTAAAAGTACAGTGAAGAAATCTTGCAAAGTTAAGCACCCGAATGAAGAAGGAAGCGATCCTTACTCAGAATTTGCCCTTTGGAATAAGCCTCTCCTAAGGAAGTATCAGGGTTTCTGTTGCTGAAATTGCTGGTTGTCTGGCTTTTTAATGGGCCCACTGGCTTTTTAATGGGCCCACTGGCTTTTTAATGGGCCCACTGGCTTTTTAATGGGCCCACTGGCCTTTTTAATGGGCCCACTGGCTTCAGTGGTTTGTCATTGACTTGAAACAAGAATGCAGAGCAGTTCATGAGATACCGCTAGTGGGCAAATGGCCCCAGTGCTAGACCAATTTCTGGCCCTTGGGGCACTATTTTGCCAACGAGAGAGCGGCATTCCCCCTACTGACACCATCAAACTATTTTCATTGATCTCACCAATGATGATTAAAACCAATGATGGGGCACTGATGCCGAGGCGTTTTCTACTCCCACTGGTTACAGGTTGGCCTCCCTAAACCCTGAAGGACCGTAAACGGGCCCTTCGCTTAGAAAGTTTGGAGACCCCTGGTTGTATAGGATTAGTAATTCAACCAGCCTTGTGTCCAGGCACCCCTGCTGATCCTTGACTCCCATAGCGGTTTAGCAGTAACGTTTCTTGTTGGCATAAATTTACGAAGCAGCAGCAGACTGATAAGTGACCCCCCTCCTGACATTGGTGCCAGTGGTTGCAATAATAACCCCCGACATTGGTGCCAGTGGTTGCAATAATAACCCCCGACATTGGTGCCAGTGGTTGCAATAATAACCCCCGACATTGGTGCCAGTGGTTGCAATAATAACCCCCGACATTGGTGCCAGTGGTTGCAATAATAACCCCCGACATTGGTGCCAGTGGTTGCAATAATAACCCCCGACATTGGTGCCAGTGGTTGCAATAATAACCCCTGACATTGGAGCCAGTGGTTGCAATAATAACCCCCCGACATTGGTGCCAGTGATTGCAATAATAACCCCCAACATTGGTGCCACTGGTTGCAATAATGACCCCCGACATTGGTGCCAGTGGTTGCAATAATAACCCCCGACATTGGTGCCAGTGGTTGCAATAATAACCCCTGACATTGGTGCCAGTGGTTGCAATAATAACCCCCGACATTGGTGCCACTGGTTGCAATAATAACCCCCGACATTGGTGCCAGTGGTTGCAATAATAACCCCTGACATTGGAGCCAGTGGTTGCAATAATAACCCCCCGACATTGGTGCCAGTGGTTGCAATAATAACCCCCGACATTGGTGCCACTGGTTGCAATAATAACCCCCGACATTGGTGCCACTGGTTGCAATAATAACCCCCGACATTGGTGCCACTGGTTGCAATAATAACCCCCGACATTGATGCCACTGGTTGCAATAATAACCCCCGACATTGGTGCCAGTGGTTGCAATAATAACCCCCCGACATTGGTGCCAGTGATTGCAATAATAACCCCCGACATTGGTGCCAGCAAGCTGCAATGATAACCCCTGACATTGGTGCCATTGTTTGCAATAATAGCCCCCGACATTGGTGCCAGTGGTTGCAATAATAGCCCCCGACATTGGTGCCAGTGGTTGCAATAATATCCCCCGACATTGGTGCCAGTGGTTGCAATAATAACCCCCGACATTGGTGCCACTGGTTGCAATAATAACCCCCGACATTGGTGCCAGTGGTTGCAATAATAACCCCCGACATTGGTGCCACTGGTTGCAATAATAACCCCCGACATTGGAGCCAGTGGTTGCAATAATAACCCCCCGACATTGGTGCCAGTGGTTGCAATAATAACCCCCGACATTGGTGCCACTGGTTGCAATAATAACCCCCGACATTGGTGCCACTGGTTGCAATAATAACCCCCGACATTGGTGCCACTGGTTGCAATAATAACCCCCGACATTGGTGCCAGTGGTTGCAATAATAACCCCCCGACATTGGTGCCAGTGATTGCAATAATAACCCCCGACATTGGTGCCAGCAAGCTGCAATGATAACCCCCGACATTGGTGCCATTGTTTGCAATAATAGCCCCCGACATTGGTGCCAGTGGTTGCAATAATAGCCCCCGACATTGGTGCCAGTGGTTGCAATAATATCCCCCGACATTGGTGCCAGTGGTTGCAATAATAACCCCTGACATTGGTGCCAGTGGTTGCAATAATAACCCCTGACATTGGTGCCAGTGGTTGCAATAATAACCCCTGACATTGGTGCCAGTGGTTGCAATAATAACCCCTGACATTGGTGCCAGCAAGCTGCAATGATAACCCCCGATATTGGTGTTGGTGACCCCTTTCTCTGATGTCATCGGGATTGGGCCTTCCTCCATTCTTTGCCTTGCATCAATGTGTGTTGCAATACAGCAGACCATTCTGTGTCCAAAATTGCACTAATTTTGTGTATTAAACCCAAACGCAAACCTTTTTTTAATATATTGCAGCTTACCGATGTGATGGCTGCATTCGTTTTTTTTCTTCTTTATGCTTTTTTTTTTCAAAAGAACCAGCTTTGTTCTAGATGTATTAGTTTACAGAGATGAGACAAACCATTTGTGCTTACAATAGTCAGCTTTCATTTGTTCATGTAAAGCCTTTATCCCAAAAAGGGAAAAAAACTGTTTGCTGCAACTGCTTATAAAGTGTGAGCTGGAGCTTGAATTTGTTGGTGTATCTAAATCTGCTAGTCCATTGAATATCCCCAGACTGACAATGCCGCTGCCCACTGTGCTCTTTCACCCCGAGTGGGGGCGCTCTGATACAGGAGGTATGTTATTGGTCAGATCACCATGGGGAAAACTGAGGGGGAAAGGAAGCCAAAAAAAGAAAACAAATGCAATGATTGCTAAGCTGCAATATATATTTTTGGGGTTTATACTTTGTTTGGCCTTGATCTGGTGTTTCAGTCCAGTTTCTTTAAGGGATCCATCTTCTTGTTACTATAAAGAAGCATAGTACAGGCGTTGTTTTTTTTTTAAAGTCTTACCGATCAGCATTAAAAATTAAAAGTTTCAAGACCAGTCCGCCTTAACTGTCAGCAGTCCCAGTCATTCCACCTTAAGAGAAGAGTAGGCTGGGCGTGGGCGTGGTGTGTGTGGTCAGGGAATCCCAGGGTGGGTGTGTTCTGGGGGTGTAGTGACATCACCAATGTCCCTTTAAACTTGGCTTCCTTGTAGAGATGGCGGAGGTGAGGGGAGGGGTGGAGCCTGACTATAGGGGGGGGTGTGGAACAAGAGCGTGAGAGAGAGCCTGCTAGAGCCACACACAGGAGCAACCGGCATCTGCGAGACATGGGCTCGGTGCTGTGAAGTTCTTTTT